>CM073478.1:42330953-44730953 GCA_037074505.1 Albizia julibrissin | reverse complement strand
ACACACGTGCAAGGGTACAACCAGTGGAAGATCTTAATGTGTTTGGCAATGGCAGTCAAGAGAATTCAATTCCACCTTTTATACAAATCACATGAAACTTGCAGAGCTTCAAAAGAACACTGAACCCAGAACCCAGAACAAGCCAAGCCACAAATGCCTTCATATACAGCCACAGACACGGGAATGAGGAGAATCATGATTTTGGCAACACACTAGAGGGAAATAACGATGGGGATGCCAAAACAAAGTGGTTGGACCTGTTCGACAAGCACGTTAAGAAATGGTTGGAAGTTTGAAATCGTGAAAATAGGATTGAACAAGGGATTTTAAACACATATTTTATGGTTTATTTTGAAAACCCATCGAATATATAAGTTTCATGATGTTTTTATAAACAACTATCATATATTGATAGTATATATATATCAGTTGTTTAGATACAATCATCAAGTAAATGATATATTTTTTTTTAAATTGTTTAGATACAATCATCAAGTAAATGATATATTTTTTAAAAAAAAATCAAACTTAAATATCATGATGCTCATATAAAACCGTCAAATATTGTTTTATATACTTAAAGGGTTTTTTTTAAGAACCGTTATATATTGCTTTCTCATAATTCCACCTATTTATATTTAACAGTCTTATTAAAACAGTTAAGTATAAAATATCAAATATATACAATTTTATAGTATTGAAAAACTTATTGATTCCATGTGACGCAATAGGAAGAAATAAAGACAGGACCATTGGGAATTGGTAAAATCTCGTGGCAGGGGAGCAGTTTTGTGATAGAAAATCTAAAAACAGTAATATGTGATAAAGTTTCAAAATATGATCGCATAAGTGTCTTTAGTGAAATACAAAATACAAATAAAATACTATATAATACAAGTTGCAATATAACTTCTTGCTGCTGTGTTTAACTGCCGAATGGAACATGAGAGAATAAATATTGAAAGCAGAAAACTTTAATGTGTAACAAGTTTCACATTGAGTGGGTCTCTTTGAAAGACAAGCCTTATACGTGCAGTGTGAAATAACAGTTGTGTGAAGTTGACATGGGCCTATTCGAATTGTGCACGTCGTGCTTTTGGGGCATTTAATTTTAAAGAGTTTTCCAGTCAGTCATGCCAACACACGTACTCTTACAGCTCATCTTTGACTTAATAGCTGCACTTTATTAACGTGGACTAATATAAATCATGATTATTTTAAGGGTTAAGGTGTAAATTTACCAATGAAGTTTTACCGAAGGAGCGCCTGACACATTTATCTTTTGTTGGATGCAAAAATACCCACGAACAATTAAAAATGGTGCAAATTTACCAATGCCGTTAAATTTGACCTAACACCGTTAGGGGTTTTCTTCTCTTATAATTTAACGCCGTTAGGTCAAATTTAACGGCATTGGTAAATTTGCACCCTTTTTAATTGTTCGTGGGTATTTTTGCACCTAACAAAAGATAAATGTGCCAGGCGCTCCTTCGGTAAAACTTCATTGGTAAATTTGCACCTTAACCCTTATTTTAATTAAAACTCATATTTAATTATTATACTAATTATGAGTTTTTAATTAGCCCAAGTTGTGTGATCCCTTTTAGTATGTTAAAAGCAACGTACCACTTAGAGCTTGTTTGGAATAGCGGTTGAAAATTTCATAAGTGCTTATGAATTGTAATTCACGGAATACGAAATAACTTTTACGGTCTACGAGTTAGTTTTTACGGTCTACGAGGTGCTTTCACGGTCTACGAGATAAATATGTGGAGGAGATTTATCTCGATTTACGTGAATCGGGCTTATTATATAAGCCTAATTCAAATAAATGATAACAAACAAGCGCTTAATTTAAACCTGCAGCGTCATGTTTACTATGTCTTATATACATACACACACTAATTAATGAGAAAAATGGCTATTTTTATTCAAAAACTTGAGATGCCACCACACAAATCTTAAGACATCAAAGGCTGTCTTGAAACATGAAACAAAACAAAATTATGCAGGCAATATATTTCTTAATTTTGTAATTGTCCTTGTTGAAAGACTTTTTCAACCTTGCACAGCTTTTTTTTGTCTTGTTTTTGTTCCTTAATGTATTTTATTTTGTGTTTATTAACTAATGAACTAGTCTTCTAATAAACTCATTATCTTCTATATTTAATGAATTTCATTTGAATTTTTTTTTAAAATTTTAAAAAGACCATTTAATTTTATTTGAATTCATTAATCTAATATAAAGTTGTTAATTGATTTTTATAATAAAGACAAGGTTTTTTTTAAAAAAATGTATAGCATTCATAACATACAAATATCTTCACATGGAAAAAATGTACAAATACTTTTATTTTAAAAAAATATCCGTCATTGAATTAGAGAATATTTTTCACATCCACTCTTTATTTGTCGCTTTTTCCCCTCATATTTCTTTCTTTCCTTTTTAACAAGTATTACTACTTGTGCATTGCATGAGAAAGTTTTTATATAGCATTTTGAGCTCCAGAAGCTTTTACACGCACAAAAGGATAGTTTATTGATTTAAAACATTTTTTACCATAAAGGTATATAATTTTCCCAAATACTTTTATTGCTTTATAAGGTATATAATATTTATTATATAATTTTCCCAACTTATTCTATACTGATAAAATTATTTTCTAATACAATATATTAGTCTAGTAGTCAGAAATTTATGTTTATTTTCGTAATAAAATTAAAAGTATATTTTATGTGAATATTAAAAAATAAATTTTTTTCTCCTTACTTTCATTTAAATTGAAACATTCAAAAATTAAAATAAATGTGATTTATTCAAAATTATAGCTAAAAAGTTTATTCAATATAGCGAAACACTCTCTATTTCATATAACTCTTCCTATTGACCAATTCAAGACGAAAAATAATATAATGAGCATACAATAATAGTATATACCCAGTGGGTTCAAGCATCACATGGGCCTAAAATCAATTTAAAATATGAACTTAATCTTGGGACCTCATCCAATTGTGACAATGCTTGCAAAATCATTCCCTGTTAATTTTTGTTGAGAATTTTAATAATTTGTTAAAAGTAATTTTGTCAATGCATGTTTTTAAAAATATAACTATACTTAAGCTTATCACGGCTTTATAGCATTGTTCTGGAACCCGGACCGGACCGGCCGGTCCGGCCCGGGAACCGGTGACCGGACCGGTTCAGTATTTTTTTTATTTTTTTATTTTTAAAAAATCAATTTTTTTAAATTTTTCTTTAGAATTTCATATTTATAAGTTTAAAATATTCAATTTCTCACCGGTTTGGCCCCGGTTTAGCTCCGGTTTGACTTCGATCTGACCCACTGACCCTTGACACCCAGTACCCCGACCGGTTCAGTGACCGGTCCGGTTTTTAGAACCTTGCTTTATAGTTTAAATAACACCAAGCACCATTTTTAATGCTTTTTAAAGAGAAAATATAATGGGTGTGGGTGTTATGACAAGGGGGAAAAACTATATTTAAACTTAAGCATACAGTTTTAAAGGAAAAAAATGAGCAGTTCAATGCATAAGGCTCTCTCTGAATAAGGTTTGGGGAGAAATAAATGTACGCAATTATGATCATCCCAAACAAAAACACTGTTTTTAAGATTTGAATCCATGATTTCAGATAGATGGCAAAGCAATATTATAGTGTTTAAGAAGAGAAGATATATTTTTTCTTATTCACTTCAAATTTTATCAATTAACATAGTTAATTATTTGAACTATTTGAATTAATGAGATATATTTTACCTCTTGTTTTTCCCACATGGACTGAGATAAACCTTTAAATTGCTCTAGGTTGGACCCTTCATTTTGCTGACTTGATTCAACATAATTATCTTTGTTTCTGTGTTTGCTCGATCATCTAAAGGAGGGATAAACTCATTCTCAACGAACAATGGGTTTAAACGTTGTCTTGAACAATTTGTCAATCTTCATATTCTCTTTGCATTCACCAAAAGTTTGGCACTCACACCCTTGTTATTGCATTTCAGCTTGAAAAAGGAAAAAAGCTCCTTCCCTTTTAATTTGCAAGAGATATGAATCTCAGATCCATAAAGACAATATTGCAGCCGGCTTCTTCTGCTCCAGAAGATTCTAGGGGTGGACACATGCCTAATCTAGGGAGGAGATTAGGGTTTTTGAAGTGGAGGAGATGAAAAAATTGATTAAAAACTAAGAATTTTATCTATTATTATTTTAATTAATATATGAATTTGTTAAAAAATTGAATTGATGTGGCAGTTAGGTAGGATTAAAATAATGCCACTTTGATGAGTTAGTTAGCACTTTAAATGTGATAATTTTAGCGTGATAAAAATGTGTCTACTTTATTGTTAACATTTTTATTCAAATTTAAAATAGAGGATGGGTTTGGATAAATTCATGAATTTGTGAAAGATTTGATGCAAGTTAGGCTATATGATTTTTTAATATATATATATATATATATATATATATATATATATATATATATATATATATAATCAAAGTCTTATAAATATAGATTTTATTATTATTTTAGAAGCCAATCTTATAGCATAATAGCTTTTAAAATGATTACGTGAGATACATAAAAAATCATGAAAGTAAAAAAAAACTATATGAAGAGGCATATCATAAATTTAAGAATTACGAAATGATAATAATTTTTTTTATCTCCATTGTGTTTCTACGCGGCCGTTAAAATCAAATTTTGATGATACATATAATTTTTAAATAATCAAATTTTAAAAAATAATAATTCAATCAATTTAGATCTCTCACGCTGGCCAAAAGATTTAGATCTTTCACACCCCAAAAAAATTATAAAATAATAGTTTCAGCATTTTAAAATGCTTAAAAATTACAACATCTCAAACATTATAAATAGAGCCTTTGGGGCTCTCTACAGGCATTTTATCGCTATTCTTAGGACTTCAAGAATTCCCTTTGAAATATTTAGAGCCCAATCATCTGTGAGAGCATCTTGAAGTAAAGAGTAAGAAAATATCAAGGCTTATCAATTTCTTCATGTTCTTATGATTGATTATGATGCCCAAAGATTATATGGTGATGTTATTTTGTGTGTGTGTGTATAAAAGAACAATCTAGTTAAAAGAACTGAGGTATGCCTTTATTATTAACTTAAACTTCTGTCACGATGGTTAGCAATATCTTTATAAGATTTAATTTCGTTAAAGGAATTAGGATAAGCCTATTAGGGTATACCTCTACTACTAATTTAAGCTTTTGACATCATAATTAGCACTACTTTCTTAAGGTTTGATATCAGAATCTGCACTAATTTGAATCCCGTTTCTCTAAACAATAGATTCAAGGACAAATTTCCTTTAAGGATGAGAGAATGATACCTACCGAGTGTAGGGATGTAGATCGAGCATACTAACTAATTTAAGTTTGACATCATATTTAGCATTACCTTCTTAAAGTTTGACATCAGAACCTTGAATCACACTTCCCTAAATAATAGGTTTAAGAACAAACTTCCTTTAAAAGTGAGAGAATGATATGTCCCGAGTCTAAGGATGTGAATCGAGTATCTACTGTCTCTTTATTAAGTTCTCAATCTTTTATATTAATTTTGGTTTTGATTACTTCATCTAGATTGAATTGGGATTTTTCCTTTTTAAAACATTATGAGTATCAAGTCTAATATGAGTCAAAGGAATTGGGGCGAAGCCTATTGGAGTATGTCTCTGCTACAAATTTAAGCTTTTGACATCATAGTTAGCGCTTCCTTCTTAAGGTTTGGCATAAGAACTTGCATGAGTTTGAATCCCAATTCCCTACACAATATGTTTAAGGACAAACTTCCTTTAAAGTTAAGAGAATGATACGTCTTGAGTCTAAAGATGTAGATATGAGTATCTACTTCATTAGGTTCTTGATCTTTTACACTAATTTCGGTTTTGATTACTTCGGATATATTTACTTCACATTTTTCTTTTTTTAAAACATTATGAGTATCAAGTTTGATATGGGTTAAAGAAATTCGGGTAAGCCTGTTAGGACATGCCTCTGCTACTAATTTAAGCTTTAGCTTGAATCTCAATTCCCTAAACAATAGGTTCAAGGGCGAGCTTTCATTTAAGAGTGAGAGAATGATAGGTCTCGAATTTAAGGATGTGGATCTATTGTCTCTTTCTAACCGTAATTATATTTCCTTGTTATATTGCTCGATTAGAAATAATTCATTACTTCCAATCATCCAGGCATACAATTGCTCTAACTTATATCAAAACTTTCAAAGAATTTTGGATTTATTTTTAAGTTTCTCTGCTGCAAGGACAGACAAATAATAATAATTCAATCTCTAATTAGGGGCCGCCTAATCTTAATAAGCAACAGATGACAGCCTTCAATTAGGGTGCCGTTATGAATTTCCCCCACTATTTGACTCGCATCGCATTCTACTTCAACACATACTTAAAGCCCATCTCCCCGCGCATTATTTATAACATGTTGTGAATTTTTTGTTGACCTTTTAATATGTTACGAATTCAAAATTAGATCTAAATTTATAATTTCATTGTTACGGTTACATCAAAACGATAAAAAAGAGAAAAAAGTTACCCATATATATCTTTCAAAAGGAAACATCTATGAAAGTCGACTGAAGCCAAGAAAAATGTTTAGATTTTATAACAAATCTTTGAATAAGGAAAGAATATGAACTGATTAACATTAAAACCAACAGAATTTAAAAGTTAAGTGATGAACATATCATTAAAATATTTTACATTGACATTAATGAAACTTCTATGCAATGTTCTTCTTTAGGATTTGAAGATGGACAAACAATTCGAGAAACAATTCATGCGACTATTTGAAGAGATGAAGGAGGCAGCGAACGCAGCAGCAACCTCAACTGACAGCCAAGTCGAAGAAAATCGATGCCTTAATGCGTTCAAGATGCTCAAGATATGTCTTGTAGATTATCCATTTCAGGTATCAACCCAAGTAGGCAAAGATCTGAGAGTTCTAACAAAGCATCCCAACAGGAAGATCCAGGCTTGTGCTGTGGACCTGCTAAAATTATTGAAACTCATAGTCAACTACGAAATAAGCAAAAATAAGAAACAAAAAGTTTATCACGAGATTTCAAGGGTTGAGAAGAAATATAACAATGGGACATCAAACTCCAGAAATGAAAAGATTAAGGTACCAGATTCTGATGTCCTTGCCGCCGTGGAGAAAAATGTTTCCACAGCAAGCATAGCCAAAAACAATGAGAAGAAGCAAGTTTCAGGAATACTGAAGAAGGCATCCTCAAGCCTTGTTGCTCCTTCAAAGCATAAAACTATGTCAAAAACTAACGATGCAACACGAGACAGAATCAGGGAAACTCTTCAAGAGGCGTTGTCTAGTGTTTCAAGGGAGGCTGATGAATCAATCATGGATCAGGTTAAAGCATGTGACCCTATAAGGATTTCTGTTGCTGTAGAGTCTGTACTATTTCAGAAGTGGGGTTCTTTTAATAGCGGGGCTCAAAGTATAAAGATCAAGTACAGGTCATTGATGTTTAACCTCAAGGATCCAAATAACCCAGATTTACGAAGAGGAGTTCTGCTTGGAGAATTCAAACCAGAACAGCTCGTGAATATGAGAACAGAAGACATGGCTAGTGACGAAAGGAAGAAGGAAATTGAGAAGATCAGAATGAAAGCTTTGTTCAAGTGTGAGCATGGACAGAAACGAAAGGCCACAACTGATCAGTTTGTGTGTGGAAAATGCGGGAAAAGAGAGTGCACTTACTATCAGATGCAGACCCGCAGTGCTGATGAACCTATGACCACTTATGTTACGTGTGTTTCATGCTATCACCATTGGAAGTTTTGTTAGTTAGTGTAGTTTATCTCTCAATGTCAGCGTAGGACTATGCATTGTTCTGGATATGTTTTGTTATTCCTTATAAATTTTGAAAGGATAGATGTATATATTAATCTTGCAAATGAAAAATATATGACAACTTAATCCATGTAGATTTGTTGTTGCTTGTTAATTAATTTTTTTAATCTATGTAAATTAGTTATCTAGCTCCTATAAAATTGGAGGGAGTAGTTTCTTTCTCTGTATGTCTTCTAGGCTCTTACCCTATAGAAATTTATATTTTCATTTCTAATACAATAATATAAAAAATATCTTTTAAACATCTGTTAAAAATTAGTAACTAAAAATTTACTCCTCAGCCCGCTAATATCCAAAACAAGATCATTGTTATTCCTTCGCCATGTTTTATAAGACAAACCATAATCTTCCATTATATTTTTATACATGCTACAAGATTCTATTTATTGGTTCAAACTTTACCACATTTTGACAAACTCCTTCGTGCGTGGACAACCTACTCATAAAACAAGCATCAACATAGTCTTGTAAATTTTCTCAATCCAATTTTTTCACAAGATTTAACTTCAATTTGAGTAAAAAAAAAAATTTAAGCTCTTTTTAACCTTATCAGCAACAATTTCCATTCCTAAATTCCAAACAGTTTCTTTCTTAGACCTTTCATCAAACACTTCACAGGCACTCCAAGAATAACACAAAGCGAGCAAACTTAATTCGTAAAATTTCCAATAATATCTTTCCATCATCGTCACAAACCCCACAATTTCCTAATTCATAGCAAGATTTAAATTCTTCCCTTTCCTCTTTCAACAACCAAAGATGTAAAGTAGAAATACATTCTCCAAACAAGAAAACAGAGATACTAGAACTGATAAACAAAGGACATAGAAAAGGTTTAATCATACCGACGCAATCGACGCACAAGCGAAAAAAAATGAAAGGGGGACTTTGAGCCTTTGATGATGGGAGTTTGGAAATAAATATAGATGGCTCTTTTATTAGTGCCTCGAATGCTGCAGGTATTATGGTTATTTGCAGGGATAATAATGAAAACGTGAAAGGGGGAATGGGAAGGAAAGTCTCCACGTCATTTTCAGCATCACAGAGCAAATCAAACAAAGTGCAGAAGCTGATAAGCGATAGGCCATATTTTAATTGCTCCCTCTAAATTGTTTTTAAAAAAAAAAAAATCAAGGCATACTAGCCAGCAGAACAACATAAACGAAGTCCAAATTGCAGTGGCAAGTAATATTCCTTGCTGCAAGTTAAAAGGGTACAAAGAAAACAATTAATTTCCATTTTATAAAAGCAGAGGTAAGCTCAATGAATGATGCGCTCACTTGAACTCTTCCCTCTTGATAATTGTCTGTGAGGGTGATAAAATTATGGCTGATGATTTTGAAGGCTGATGAAAAGTGATCTCACAAGGAGTTTGAAATCAAGATTCTTAGCGAACTAAGATATTTCTTTGTTATATTAGCAGGCTGTTCAGAAAAGGGAATGCAAATTGTTATATAAGTATGCTTTTGTTATACAATATTAGATTAAGCTGGGAGGGGTGAGGTAAATAATTGAGTTTGAGAGAGAGGGAGAGTGAAAGCAACGCATATGAGATCATGGTGATAGAGATTAAAACTAAAGCCGGTAAAAAGGATCGATACTTCACAAGTTAAGGTCTAAACATGTTGTCCCATTTAGGTTCAGTTAAAAAAAAATAATCATTTTTCGAACCACAATCCTTAAACATAAGGACTAAGGGCAGTCCTGTAGGGTTAAAAGTCCTTTAAACAATATTTTACTATTTTTTCAACCTTTTTTTAAAGACATAAAATTACAAAAATAAAAGACTTAATTTAATACATAAATGTTGTCAAAATTAAGATATAAACAGTATACATCATGTAACAAACATAGTAGCTAAATCATAATCAAAGATAAACTATTATCTACAGACCACAATTACACATAATTAATGAGAAGACTTAACAAAGTAAAAGACACCTCTTATAAATATATCTTTAAAAGTCTAAGTATTCAACAAAATAAACAATACGTGATATCAACAAAACAATCATTAGAAAATAAGTAAAAATACTTATAAAATAAGAAATATATTTTTATAATTTTTGAAGTTTTTAATACAAGATATTTTTATACAACTTAATTCTAAAAAAGATAATAACAACTAAATATTTACAACATCATTAACAAAGCATAAAAAATAATGATATTAGTATCATATAAGAATTTTCAAAAAAAACATATTAGCTTAAATGATTAAGCCCTTTTAGACCCTCAACTCTATAAAACTTATCTTTTAAATCCGTTTTTATTTTTAAAGCAAAAATCACAAACCCAACTCTAATAAATTCAGGACTTAAACAACTCGACCCATTTTCCTACTTAAAAGCATATATAGTGTATCAAAAAACATATCAAAGCACATATTTATGAGAGAGGGATGCCTTGTCATGTAGACTTACGGTTCAGACAAATTCTTGCATACACTGAGTTTGACACGTCATATGTACACCGCCTAATAAAAACAAGCCACATTACTCATTTTTATGAGAGAGGGATGACCTGTCATGTAAATCATACGTGTCATCTCTCCCGCTCTCCTCAATTTTGCCGTTAAAAAAGTTTCTCCTTTTACGTTTACTCCCCCCCCCCCCACTTTTTATATAAAAATTTTCCATTTTTTAAAATTTATGTGTATTTTAGAATATTGAAAACTTAATAATGTGAGTTGCTCCTGATATAAAATATTATTATTTAAATTACACCTTTACCCAATTTATTAAAGAGAATGTGTGACAAATATATTTTTTTTTTGGCCATATTGGAGAGTAATTTCAAAAGTTTGAGGTCCTTATTTATTTATATTCAATTATTTGTAGTTCAACTTTTATTTTTTTTATTCAAGGGTTCGAAATTGAAGCTCATCGTTTCAAATCAGTTTTTGAACAAATTAATATTTGACAGGGAAGAGATAAAAGATTTTTTTTTTGGCGGGGGTGGTTGAGGGGAGGGGAGAAATGACACGTAAGGTTTAATATGGTGATGTGGTTTGTTTTTATTGGCTAATGTACTGCACAGATGACATGGATGCAAGCAATGCTAGAAATTCTCAAGTAATAGGCACAGATGTATATTCATTTACCTTTTTTTAAATACAAAATTCATTTACTTTTTCATTCCAACATGTATTCATAAACTTTTGTACCCGCCCTTATCATCAAAATTATTTTCATAAATTTGTTCTTTCAAGGTGACTGCAATAATAATGATACATGGGTACTACATTTTTTTTTTTTTGGAACAATTCATAATATATGGTGCTTGACTACTTTCGCATTACTTATTTGATTCATTATAGTTTTTATATTAATATAAAAGGTATAGACTTTATTTGTATTTTTTTTTTTGCCAGATTTTATTTGTATTTAAGGTATAAGGATAATCATTTTATTCATGTAAGTGGTTTTTTAAAAATTTATATTATGAAGTTTGAGTGAAAGTCAAATTCATTAAAATAATAATTGGACTTTTGAGATCACGTCTAGACTTCTATCCCAATTGTCAAAAGTCATTTTTTGGTTTTTTTTTTTTATGTTTGAATCATCATTTCTTAATTGGACTTGGGGGTTTGCTTTATGCCATAAGCCAAAATTTCATGCTCTTGTCTTATCATTATAAAGAGAAAAGAAATTTCTATCATGAAGAAAATATATTTTAAAAGTCAATTCAAACATAAATCACATTATATAATTTAACTTTTATCCTATTTTACGTTTGAAAAAATCAAATTAAAATAAAAACACTTTTGCTCTTGTTAATCCAAACACGCCCAAAGTTTTCTGATAAAAGGTTGAGCCTAGGAGTTTGACATCTCGATACTGGAAATGCCTAATCCATAAAAGACATACTCAGGCACATTCTTTAGTGGAAGAAAAGAAAATGAAATATTCCTTCATTCTTTAATATAAGACATATTTAAAGAGTTAATATTAGTCTTAAATATAAGACATAATTTTCATATATATTAATATTTTTCTAATTTACCCTTATTGATGCTGCTTCGATAATAATCAAAGAGGAGAAGGAATAAGGGAATTAAGAAAGATGACTATGGTGTTTTAGAAAATACATGTAATATTCACTAACTTACTACAAAAAAATTGTGATTTAGTAGCGGTTAAAAAGGTTTATTTTTAGCGGTTTTGACCGCTACAAACAACATTAGTAGTAGTTAAATAAACCGCAACAAAAATCACTGTTGCAAACGATTTTGTAGCTCAAAGGAAAAAAACTATTACTGAATTAGTAGCGGTTTGTGTTCACCGCTATAATAGTCAGATGAACTCAGAACATTATTTGACAATTTTGTAGCGGTTACCAAACCGCTACAAAGTCTGCAAATTTGTAGTGGTTAAATAACCGCTACAACATTGAAATGTGAATTTTTTTAGATTCCGTCAATAACTTTGTAGCGGTTATATATAACCTCTACAAATATACCCCATAGCGGGAAAATGAGAAATGAAATTTTTTACTCCTTATCGTAGCAATTATATAACCGCTACTAAGTTGAAATGTGAATTTTTAAAAAAATTGGCGCCAAAATATTTGTAATGATTATAGAACCACTACTAAATTAGATTGAAATTTTGAAACTAGCACAAAAAATGTAATCAATTTTTTAATTTCACTTTTAACTTTATTGTGGTTCTAATAACCGCTACAAATATTTGGGAAAATGAAACAAAATTATCCAATAATTTAATTCAATTTTCATAATATCGTTTTAACAAGTTGATTATTATATAACAAGAACTGAACCGATAGTAGTTATTATTTGAAAAGAATGATTAAATTAAATTACGTTGGAAAAAAAAGAGATTAAATTGAGTAACATAAATATAACATTTATATACATAATATTGAGAAAGTGAAGGTAATATTATGGATTTATAGGTAATAAGTACTAATTTATTGTCTCGTAAATGTTGATCATTATAAAAAGAACATTAAAAATGTTGAGGAATAGCCCGTTAATTTCTACAAAAAAAACATAATAATTAGTATGACTATTAAGTAGAAAAAAATGTGGAGATGAAAGAATTGATAAAAAAATTTTACTATATTTGATCACCTTATTTAGATTTTGGACTGTTGAAAAAAAAATTAGGTGAGAAAAAGCGAGGGAGAAGAAGTGAGTAAAGAAATGGAGAGGTGTGTGGACAGAGTTGGTGTGTAAGTATTTATAGGGATCTGCGAGACTCTTTTAGCAATTAATGTCACGATTTTTGTAGAGGTTTAATTTTGTAGCGGTTTAGATATCATAGTTTGTAGCGGTTTTCTTGAATTTGTAGCGGTTATTCTACAAATGTTAGTCAGAATTTTTTTTTAAAAAAAAATAAAAGTTAGAAGAATAAAATTATGGTTTCACTTGATCATTCTTCATCGCCATCCCTAGAAAAATTTGTAAAGGAAATGTTAGTATGGTATTGTTGTGTAGAAAAGACTAAATTTAAAATGATGTGAAGTTATACAAACTCACCGAACTATAGGTAAATTCTCATCGCCTTCAGGGAAGAAGTTATGAATGAGTAATAACTTATTTGTGACCAATTTGGAAATTTTAGAATTTGATATTTGCCGAGCCGGATTAGAAATCAATGGCCGATAATAGTTAGGTCAGGAAATGGTGTAAAGTAGTAACTCTATCTCTCATATTCTATGTGATTGTTAATAGGCATTGTTTTCCATGCTCTATGCAATGACATGTAAATGACAGTAATTCCTAGAGCTGGGTGTGGGAAAAACACAAGTGCCACCTTGAGAGAAAACACAAGTACCTCTAGGCCAGTAGGTATCCAGTATAGGTTGGCCAATGTGATTGATGACAATTCCTCGCTGTGGTGTGGGAAAAGTATAAGTACTACCCTATAGGAACAGCACAAGTACCATGAGGCCAAAAGTACCCAAATGAGGCAATGTGACAAGTACGGACAAGTTGTTGCCTGCTCCGGAACATTTATGTGTCACGATGATACAAGATGTGACAAGTAGAGATCAGGTGATCATTTTGATCCAGACAAAATCAAAGTTTTGGTCCTGAACATTATTTCACAGACATGTGCACCTCATAGTTATTTGCTGCATCATATATGTTGCATTGCATGTTTACTTCTCGTATTTTATATCATTGATTGTCTATTACTATTGAGATTCGCTCGAATCTCATTCCTTTCCTTAAATAAAAAATTTATTTAGCAAGGAATAGTGGCTCAAAAGGTAAAGAAGTGGATACCAGCAATTGAAGGAACCGGCCTTCGAAGAAATTTTTGTGTTGGTTATCTTGTACCTTTTTAAGTATTTTCTGGGTTATGTATTATACTATCTACAAGCCTTGTGGGGATTCATGTAATATAATCAAGAATTTTATATCAGTATGTTTATGATATTTCTATATGCCCATTTAACTGTGCGTTGGTACTTTAATAAATGTCAAAATTCTACGGGGTTTGGCACACTACATCAACGTATCATGGCTAACTTTTACAACTCCTTACCTTCTCCTCCATAACTTTCCCACTAAAGAGCTACCAAAACAAATGCAATAATATTTTAGAAATGCTTTCCAAAAACTTATATTTATTTAGTATTGAAAATTAAATTTTGAAAAACAGTAGAGAAAGGAAGAAATCTGTCAAGCTGCTTTTTGTCTCTAGTATCTATTACCTGTTAGGATTAGGAAGCATAGTGAAAGAATTTAAAATTGCAAAAGTTTATCAATCCCAATTGCGGATTTTTCAACGGCGTTTAAATCAAATTAGAAAGAGTCGTACCTTTTTAAGTTTTGCCTTTTTTAATATTGAGGAGCCAACTACTCGGAGCAGCTCCCTCTACTAGTATCCACAAGAACAAGATCCAATATCGGCAGCATGCTAGCGCCTCCAATGCCTCTCTAGGGTTTTCTTACGGCTCTATGTTTTCTTTCTTACCCTAGGGTTCCTAGCCCTTCATTTTTTTATAACTAATGAGAGCTATGTTGGATCTTCCAAATTAATCTTAATTAATTTTGAAATTCATATTATATCAATTAACATTTAATTATTTTTATGAGCTAATTAAATAAATTTGGTTTAATTAAATCTATCCAACAGTTTTAATTTAACCTATTTATTTAATCTGAACAAAGAGACAATGTAAATAGATTTAATTTATCTTTATAAATTAAATCTAAGATACTATATCTCTATGTTAATTATTAAATTTAATTTAATCAAATAAAATTAAATCCA
The DNA here is from genome assembly GCA_037074505.1 of Albizia julibrissin. NCBI lineage: Eukaryota > Viridiplantae > Streptophyta > Magnoliopsida > Fabales > Fabaceae > Albizia > Albizia julibrissin. The sequence goes on along the minus strand of CM073478.1, from coordinate 44,715,765 downwards.
AAACTGACACTACATAATATATATATATATATATATATATATATATATATATATAATATTATTATTTTCCTTTTTTCGAATTTTATATCATATATATATATAATCCGTCAACCCTAGATTAAACATTGTATTCATTGAATCTTAGACATATCTTAAATTCAATGAATCTGGACATTATAGCTTGTGTTGGGCTATTCTTGTGTACGACCCTGTAGGCCCACACGAAGTTGGCAGTGGGCTAATAACTGTACTAATTCATAAGTCGCAAGTGGCCTCTAATTACGACTACCCAATTCATATAAGGATTGTTAACACGAAGCAACCTGTTATACAAACATGTCACGTCCCTTTTGTCACACGATATTTCGGCCAAGGATGAGGCATAGATAGTGTCATCCTCCTATTTCTGACTATTACTTTCCTGATTCCTAAGTAGTCTGACTATAGAAATGGAAACTCATTTTCATCATAGTATGGCCATACATATCTCAGACTTACTCATCGAGGGGCTCAGTAATATCTCTCTACTAATGTGAGGGATAAATTCCATCTTGACCATTCACATTCCTCTACGTGAAAACCAATAAGCCCGTTTGTAGCCTTTATGATCACCCGGTCAAAGGTGACTTTTGACAAGGTTAAAACTTAGCGACTCTCATGTAGAAATCCATTATGATCTTAGGTCAAAGGGCATAGTGACCTGGTTATACATGAGATAAGCTTATGACTTAATCCATACAGCTTTCTTATAGCGGGTCGGTCCAGCACCTTGTACTCTTACAAGTGCCTAAGACTTTTATTCGTATCTCCATACCTTATCAAAATCATACTGGTCTTATTTCATCTTTGCTATCGCATAGATGACCGATTAGAAACATTTAGGACAATCTTTATGATTTATTCAAGGATAAAATTATCACAATAAACATGTGAATAATATGACAATAAAATGGAGAAATTCATTAAATAATAATGTTCAAAATACAATGATTGGCCCCTATGGCACAATTTCCAACATCACCATGCTCCTTCCAAAAAGCCCTAGGCAACCTTGAATGCTTCAAGTTATTGATCAATTGCAAATTGTGTCCTTCTATCTGGAACCATTATCTCAATGGTTTCATATAAACCATACATTATATTGGTGTCAGATTTAAATTCTTTGCTATAATGTAACCTAATAAAAGTTATAAAACAATAAAATAGACAAGTTTTTTTTTTGCCATATACAAAGCAATAAATATTGAAACTTTACGGTGTATAAAACTTACTTAGGATTGAGATAGTATGCAGTTGCATAAAAGGGCCTATATAGTTGCAACTCCCAATGCGTATCAATGATTGCCCACACCTTCTTTTACCTCGATTCCTTATTTTGAAAATTCTTAACAATTTCTTCTTTGGGTCTTTCTATTGCTTCGTAAATATATGGCATTGTAGGTTTAGAGTCATCATCAATAAGTCTCAAAACTTTTACTAGTGGAACCACACACCTCAAGCAATAGGTGATGGACTTTCAAAATTTAGAATCACTGAAAACCACATCCTCCACTTGCTTACCCTAACTTTTACTAGCATAAGAATTAGAAGTCCAATCATTTGAAGCAAACAAAGTACGGAGAGCATTCTTTTTCTTCAATATGCAACTTAATATAAGATAAGCTATTGCAAATCTTATCATTGTCAGTTTAGCTAATTTTCTTCCCTTGGAATATTTTCCATACAAGTTAAGGACCCATGTATGCATATAGATTAATGTTGTTATTTTCTTTGCGTATGCGATTGTACTATAAAAAACCATAAGCTTCCTAATGTCCTCAAGGATTAAATCAAGGCAGTGTGCTACACAAGGGAACCAACTAACTTTTTTTTCTTCTCTTCTAACATCTTCCCTGTTTCCACAAGATTTGTGGTAGCATCTGTCACAACTTGTATTACATTATCCTCCCCAATTTTCTCAACCATGTTTTCTAGTAATTCAAACATTTGTTTAGCATCTTTAATCACACTACTAGTGTCCACAACACTAGTACAAAAAATGATATTTTTTAGATCACCACATTTAAACCGATTTTTACAGGAAAGGTCTAAAAGAAAAATGTGGTGGCAATTTTGTAATTAAGAGGAACTTCTAAGTCCTTTTTTTTAAAAAACCGGTCTTAAAAAAATTTAGACCGGTTATTTAAATAACAGGTCTTAAAAATAACAGAAATAAAAATTATTTAAAGAGAAAATATTTTTTAATTTTTTAGACCGGTTAAAATAAAAATCGGTCTAAAATATACCATTTTTTCCCGGTCTAAAAATTAACTGAGAAAATTAAAAAAATCTGGTCAGTTTTTAAGACCGGTTATATATATAACATGTCTTAAAAGTCTACTATTTAAGATCTATTATCTTATAACCGATCTTAAGTAGTGGACTTTTAAGACCGGTTATTAGGATAACCGCTTAAGTAGTGATCTTAAATACTGAACTTTTAAGACCCGCTATCCAAATAACCGGTCTTAAAAGTCTGGTAATTCAAACCTAATCCCCCTCCATTTGTTTCCCTCCCGGTCATTTCCACCGCCGTGAAAGCTTCATCTCAGCTCTTCACCTTCTTCTTCGGTCATATTCCACCATTTTCTCCGCCCTCCGCTCCAGCTACCGCCACCGCCGCCTCCTCCTTCTCTATTTTCTTTTCACGGAACCTCCGACTGTGCACTATCTTTTCACCGTTATCTCCTCCGTGTTCTCCAGACCCTGCAACAGCCGCTCCCCTTACTCCCCAAGCCACAATCGAAGGTCACTACCTCCAGGTAAGAGTAATGTCTCCTCTATCTCAGTTAATTCTTTGATGATGTGGTTTGTGATTTACGAATTTGGATGTTATGAATCTGTTCAATCACAAGTGCTTGACCTTTCACATTTTGCATATCAATTTCTTTATGTTGAATTTGTTGAAGATATAATTGGGTTGTTTATCAATTTCTTTCTGTTGAATCTGTTGAAGTGGTCCCTTGAAGATGTTATGAACCTGTTTAATCTGTTGAATCATTTTCTTTCTTGAGTCTATCAATTTCATTATTTATGTCTTCAAAATCAGATATAATTGTAGTGGTCCCTTGAATAGAAATAAGAACTCTGTGAAAGGGGAAACATTACTTGAAGAAAATGGAACAGACTGTAATTACATCTGATAAGGAATTATGATGAGGAATTCTATTAAACTAGGTAACTTGATGAATGTAATGATTTCATACTCTCATCATACTCCTACCTTTTTTAGGGGCAAAATATACAGAAGAGAAGGAAAAAAATGTGTTGAAATATATGGATCATAGTTAGGTAAACGCTAAACGAACTAGTGTTGAATATGATAACGGGGTAAGGGATTTTTTAGAATTTGCTAGAATAAATTCCGGTAATGATAGTGGGATGTTCTATTGTTCAGAAATATGTTTATGAAGAAGCTATGGAATTTTGTCAACATTATTTGTCAAATGTAGGACATATCGGCTTTCCTAAACGCTATAATGAAGAAGGGGGTAGACGCGGGGTTACAGTAAAGAGTGTGAAACCTGATGAATTACAACACGTCCACTTGTACATCTTGAATAATGTTGATACAGTTCAAGATTACATGAATGCTCATAAAGAAATTGTACGAAAAGCAAACAGTCGAATGACTGAACAAAGGTTAATTATGGAGCATATCAGAACTTTTGCACATTAGTTCAAAGATAAGGTTGACGGAGAAGAATTTGTTTCTGATACAATTAAATGGCTAGCACGTGGTCCTGAGATTGATGTCATAAGTTGGACTTCATTTGTGATCAATGGTTATACCTTTTACACGAAGTCCCTGGATGATAGGACCACTGTCCAGAACAGTGGTGTTATATTAGTGGCTGAATCTATGCACTTCTCTAGTTCAAAAAATAAGAACCATAAATTGGCAATCATACCTTATTATGGGGTTATTGAGGAGATTTGGGTGGTTGACTATGTTAAAATTAAATTTCTCATTTTTAAATGCAAGTGGGTTGATGTCAATAATGGTGTGAAGATTGATCAATTAGGATTTACATTAGTATATCTGAACAGTAGAAGTTTTGGAGATGAACCTTTCATTATGGAAGATCAGGTGAAACAAGTGTTCTATATTATCAATCAGGAAAATAAAATGTGGTCTGTAGCTCTCCAAGGAAAAATAATCTTTGATATTGATGAAGAAAGTCACTCAAATTACGATCTTCTCAAGACTCCTTTTTCCAGGGGTTTTCCTGAATTGAACGAAGAAGATGAAACAGATAATGAACACGGCACAAGAAATGATCATCGTGAAGGGATATGGGAGGATATCTCTTTATAAATATACTTTAAAAGTTAGATATCTATCTAAAGTAATTATCATTATGAGTTATATCCAGATTATATATACAGTTATTTTATTGCTTACTAATTTAACGATTTATCTTAACAGGACAATGACAGATCCGAGGCGTCCTAGTGAAGAAGCTCAGGAGTCACCTAATGCTCATCAAAGCGGGCCAGCGGGTATTAATCAGAGACAGAATCAAAGTGAGCTGAGTAACCAGTCCGTACGGAGGGGTAGGAGGGCCACACGGTTGAGAGACGTTACCCTCAGTCAGAGTGCCAGCGAAAAGATACCAATTGAGTTTAATTAATATTGGAAACCAATCAGGCCTAATGCAAGCCGATATAAGAGTTTCGTCAGCCTCCTAGCACGCAATAAGCCTAGTATCTTGATAGAGGAGTGGAGAAATGTCGACAAAAAAGTGAGGCAACATATTTGGGATACTATTCAGGTATAAAGTTCTCTTCTGCATGTTATAATTATCAAATTTGTCACAATTTTTTCACTAACTGTGTTAACACATGCATAACAGCTCACCTACGACGTCCCTCAGAGTGAAGTCTTGTACAATAAGACTATGACGTATTGTTGTGAGCGCTGGAGGAAGTTCAAGACAAATCTTGCCAACAATTACGTGCATATCAAGGTGGAAGCTGATAAGCCTCGTCCTACTCCGTGTAGTAAGTATTCATATATCGATGAAGCTACCTGGCAAGAGTTTTTGAGGCTTCGGACTACTCCAAAGGTTTTGGTGAGTTAACTTATTTTGTATTTGATTTTCTTATCAATCATTTATACTGATTGCAACCTTTTTTGTCCCAATTTCTTATTCGCAGGCAAGAAGGCAAAAGGCAAAAGGCAAAAGAGAGTGGTAGAAAGAATGATTGCCCTCATACAATGTCTCGTAGGGGATACGCAAAGGCCGAAAAGGACTTGTTGGCGACCAAACGGAAGAGATTGGAGGAAGCATCTCAATTCAATCCTTTTGTTCTTCTTTCTCCACCATCTCTGCTACGACGCGAATAATTGTGGTTGCATGCTCACCGAAAGAGTAGTGGGTCATATACGAGTAAACAGTCTCGTATAGTCAGTGAAAAAATTGTAAGTATCGTTGTTGTTATTAACTATTTAGTAAACATGTTTCATTACTCATATGTGTTCTCTGTATATCTCACAGGAGGAACTTCAAAAAAAGCAAGCCGAAGGATCCTTTAAGGTGGAGGGGAAGGATGATATCCTCACAGTTGCTACTGAAAAACGTGAGCATCCAAGCCGTGTCAGGGGAGTTAGAGGAGGGGTGGGCATAAAGGATTACTTTGGAGCCCCTTACGCTATTCCTCAAATGTGGTGACGAGAGACAAATTAGAGCGTATGTTGGCCATTGCGAGGGAGGAAGCAAGGGCTGAGGCAGAAGCATCATTTGATGCACTATTGGATGCCCGGTTAAGCAAGATGAATGAAGAAGTGTATGTCATGGTCAACACTAGACAAGATACCAGTGCTCCCCAGGCACATTCGCTCGATCCTAAACATCAGAGCACTAAAGGGAGTTGTTGCAATATTGGGCAGTCATCAGAGGGTTCTGAAAAAGAAATTTCTGAGCCTTGTGACATTTTTGTTGAGGATCCTCTGAGACAGTTAGTTGCACGGGGGAGTGTGCACAACCTGGGATCAACAGTTCACCACAGCAAATAACAGATGATCAAGTCAGGGTGTCAGTTGAAGAGGTTATCTTCGCAGATACACCTGTCCATATCCCTTCTGAGGAGTTCAAGATTGTGAGCAATGTCCTGGGTACTTTCATATCATGGCCGAAGAACCTTGTTTATGTTCGAGCTGTGGAATCCTCGATCAGAACCCCAAGTCCAGCTCCTTTCCCTCATGAAGTTTCATAGCCTCCATTGAATGTCATGCAGCAAGTGATTCTGATGGCATACGATACATCATTCATACCAAGAAGTTGGCCTACAAATTCAGCTATTGGGAAGTCAAGGGCAACATGCTATATTGATAGGGAATATTTAATGTCCCTAGTCGATCCTAGACAATATCTTACGGTTAGGATTGTCCAACTATTTTTAATGTAAGTATCTTCTTCAATTGGTAGTAAATATTTTAAAAATTACGCTGTTTAACTTTGATTTGTGTGCTTGCATTATTATAGGTACATGAATCGTAGGTTGGTCTTCTCTAGGAAGAGCGATAAATTTGGATTCATGTGCCCTCATCAAGTCCAAGAGAAATGGACCACTTCTGCTATCAGACATAAATACTTATCAGAGAGGCTCAGTGAAACAGAAATTGACTGCTTCTTGGTTCATTTTGTGCATGGGTAAGAAACAAATTTATTTTCCAAAACACATATAATGCTTTATATTTGCTTAACATTCATCTTTTTTTTGAAGGGATCATTGGCAATTGGTTCTTCTGTGTAAGGCTAGTTATACAGTCATCCTCCTATGCTCCCTCCACTTGAAACCGGGAAGTGACTTGAAGAAGACCGTGAACTCATAAGTTTTCTTGCTTTATTACCTTTTGTGTGCAAGATAAGCAATCTTTGTGATTTTGATGATAGGGCTATGCGGACATTCCTACACGCTAAGTAAGGTAAGTATGTTCGTGACTTAAAAGACCCTACATGGATCACGCCAAAGGTTAGTACATATTTGTTTTCTTTAAGATGTGTTTTATAAGTTATGCTTTGATGATGTCATGTTCTTTTTCAGAGCCTAGGTAATCACCGGGGTCCAACTTATGTGGTCTTTATATTTTGAGGAAAATTTTCAATATTATCAGCTTAGGCACTACTGATTTTACCGAAGAGGTAATAAATGTATATTTCAAAAATTTTGTATTACTTTATTGTTTTTATGTTAGTAAGTTAATGTTTTGTTTGGCTTGTGTTACACATACAAATGTTTGATATTGTTGATCCCTTTCCTGAAGAAGATATTGATTTCATCCGCAACTGTTGTCCTGAATTAATCTATGAGCTCTTATGAGATTAGTAAGTTTTTTAATCCAATGTTGTTCTAATAATACTTATGGTTTTCATATCTAACTTGGCTTATATCTCTGCTTAGGACAATTTCTGGGATATTGGTGATACTAGTTACGGTTGTTGATACAGTCATGGGATCACTATTGTATATTTTCTTCCACTTTTCTGTAAAGCTTAGGAATTTTTTGCACATAATGAGAAATTTGTCTTCTCCCTCTCTTCTTTAGAAGTTTTGGGATTGAAAGTGCACAATGTTGAGATTTTCCTTCTATCATTGTTAAATTGTGCTTCATTGTGTTTCAAAATGCCTGATGATGATAAATTGTTGATATTGTTGCTGAAAATTGAATGAGTTGATAATGTGTTATTAGTTGTCATTGCAATTAAATGTATTGATTTTGAATGATTTTTATTGATAATGTTGCTTCTGTGAAATGCGGGTGTAGTAATGTTGCTGTCATTGCTTCTGATTGTTAATATATATGTGTTGTTGCTTGTGTGGAAAAGGGATCGTCATTAAAATGGCTTATTGGCCTAGGCAAGGTTGAAACCAAAAAAAATTAAAAAAATTTATATTTTTAAAACCGGTTGTCAACAAAACCGGTCTTAAAGATCGTGACATTAAAGACTTTTGTAGTTTACGGGCTTATTGTCAGACTTTTAAGACCGGTTGTGGTTACAACGGGTCTTAAAAGTTATGTTAAGACTTTTAGATCAGCTGTATCAAGACCATTTCCAGAACCGGTCTAAAATGTCTTTTTTAACCAGTCTAAAAAGTGTTTTTTACAATAGTGCAAATTTTAAGAAAATTGTCCCATTAGGACTGTTTACCAAAAAATTAGTAAGAGACATCCTTTTACCATCAGTCCAACCATTACACATCAAGGTACAACCCCATTTCTCCCATACACTCTTATACTTTTCTAAACTTTCTTGAATTTTATTAACTGCTTTTTTTCAAGTAAGAAACTCTTACCTCATGAAAAGTAGGAGGTTTCAAATCTCTACCATATTCACTGATAGATTTTAACATTTGAATAAACAATGTACTTCTCACCAAATTGAATGGTAAAGGATTACCATATATGCATTTGCAAATATCCTAAATTACTAACTCTTTATCTTTTAGCATTTCATTTATTGTTCTCTGTTTGGTAAATTTTGATGTTCCTTCCTACCCTTTAACAACAAATGAATCCATTGTGCCATTGTTTTCATTAGTATCTTGGGTAGCTACCTCTTGAAACACTTCAAGACTAATAGCATTTTTACCATTTTCTCTATTTTCTACCATTTTAACAAACCATTCATTAACATCATCAGGAACGCTCGATTAAGGACTAACATTTTCTTTGGTTATGGCTAAATGATGTTTCATCTTAGCCACACCACCCCAATATTAATATTTGCACTTAACTAAAAGTCTATGGGGAGGAATATTTTCATAATGATTCCATGTAATATGAATTTCTTTCTTTTTTGTATTATGAGTCATTTTCGCCTCCACTAAAATAATACATAGAATAAAATAGATGGGAGTAAATAGAATGAGAGTAGTATGGGGAAAACAAATTACCAGCAAAACAGAAAAGAACTTGAAATTTCCAGTGAGAGGCACTGTTGTGTGGAGTTCATTGCAATATTGCACACTAGGAAAAAATTTTAATGGGTTTTGAAGTGCATAACATATGGAGCAGTTTCCCTATTTAATTTCTTTAAAAAGTTCCCCTAATCAATTGGAGTATTGGAATATAGTGGATAATAGATATTGAGAGAAAGGTGAATAAAAAGATACAATTTTAAGGAATATATGTGGCAGATTCCTCATGTAACTGCTAGGAAAAAAAGTCTCCCTATTTAATTGGACAAACATGCGAAAAAAAATGGATTTTCCCTAAAAAGTTGGGGCCTTTTACATAATAGCTTGATTCGCTAGATTCTCACGATTCTAATGATTCAAGGTAGTAACACATGATATAGAACAAATTCAAGAAGCACAATGATGCAGAGGTATGATGTGTATCTGTTAAAGACATTTTTGATCTAATTCATGCGAGTCATATCTTGATATATACGATTTTGATACAATGCATGATGCAAGCGATATATTGTGTTTCACGTGTCTCAGCATAAGGGAAGAATGACTGATAGGGAAGGGATCATAGGCAAGAAAGTTATAACCATCTCAAACCAACAGTAGAAGCAAGCACATCTATATGTGTTGTCTAAAGAGGTTAATAAGCACATACGCAACCATATGCATCAAATTTATAAGGAAAATCCCTACAAAGAAGAAAGATTATGTACTCAACAACATAATAAACATCTCACAACATGGTTTAAAGATCAAGTTATTCATGAGTACAGAGTCGATCTTAAATTAGTTTCTAGTAAATTAAAGTTTTTAGCATACTGTCCAAGCAATCAAGTGACGTCTTACACAAAGTACTCATCAATGGGTTCATCTTCTATACCAAAGAGCAAGATAATCAAAGTAAAAAGCAAAATAATAGTGTAACTCTTGTAGCTAACACCATACATGTACTGAGGTCAAAAGATAGAAATCATATCTATACAAAAATATCATACTTTAGGGTGATTGGGGACATTTGGGAGTTGGATGATATCGGCTTTTGAGTTCCCATTTTCGGTTGCAAGTAGATTAACAATAATCACATCTTGAGATTTGGTAATTTAGGCTTGATACAATTGAATTTGAACAAGGAATTGTATCAAGAAGAGCCTTTTATTTTGGCTTCTCAAACTAAACAAATGTTTTACGTCTGTGATCCTTCTAAACGTGGATGGTCTATTATTTTATTGACAAATAAAGTGACTGATGAAAAGATGGGTGATGGAGTAAAGGATGATACATTCAATAGGAGGTCAGGTGAACTATTAAATTTTGATGAAGAAGATGATTTGTACGTCATACATGATCATAATGAAGGCATTTGGGTTTTAAAGAGGGGAAAATTATTACTTGACAAGAAAAGAAGAATTCACGATAAAAAAAGTAACTTCTAAAATGCTAAGACGAGGAAAAGAAAAAGTGGCACTTAATTTATGTGTTTTGACTGTGTATTGTTATTTTCCTACTACTGGGATGGGTTAATTTCTGTGTTTTTATGGATGGTCTATTGTATTGTTATTTGTTTCTCTGTTGTTTATGAAATCAGGTGGAAATCGATAGTAGTATCCCCCCAAATTTTTAAAAAAAATGTTGCAGATAACTAGAAACCATAATATATGTTTTGAAATCACCTAACTGTTTCTTACAATAAATGTTATATATGTAACAATGGAGCAATACATTACGAGTGATATATATGAATTGTTATAAAGTTAAATTTTCCCCTCTATTTCAATGTCTTTCCACTTATCCATTTCATTCATTAGCACACTCGTCTTAGTCTCTTAGGTCAAATGCAAACCCCTAACCCACCAACCTTAAAACCCTACTACTCCAATCTTCTTTTTCGATCGTCGACTATCATTTTTTTAGTTGAACTACATCATCCACAAAGCCTTCTCCTTGCTTCTTAGTGACAGCTACTCGAGTTGCTATGCAATCCCTAACACTCGTTTTCATTCATTACTCGTGTTTTCATTCTTTAGCCCTAGCTAGGTCATATTTCTTTGATTGGTATATCCTAATCATATGGAGATATGACTTCCCTTCTCCATTATGTATTCTCCATTATTATTCACTTCTTGTTTTGTAACTAAGTTTTTACCTAAGTCTAGCCCATATTTTTTTTCTTGAAAAATCTATGATCAAAGGTTCTTCTCTTGTTACAAATTTATAAAAATTTCACTATGTTGAGTGTATGACAGATAGCCCCAAGTGGTATACAATTGCTATAGGCCACATATATAACTTACAGGGGGAGAACACAATTTACAATAGTTTCTACATGCTACATGTGTAACCTATAGAGGGAAAACACGACTCACAACTAGCCTCTTCCTCATAATCATGTTAGCCTAGAGAGCTAAAGACCACCATCGATCCAAGTTATCTCTTCCAATGTCCACCACATAATGCTAGTAGGAGGAACTGTATGATGTCTACTTGAACTTGTTGCTTGGCTTGTCCACCTTATTGTCATACCATCTATGACCAAAAGAGTATAACATATATACATATATATATATATATATATATATATATATATAATATGTGTGGGTGTGCGCGTATTAGATAAAGTTTTATCTTTAGCTTTGCTTGTTGGATTACACTATAAAATAGAACAGAAGCTCACACATCCAGTATAACCATGGAATTTAGAAAGGATCAAGACATTTTCGGCTTTGTGGCTAGGCTCAATGGAACTCTTTATCGCAAAGGCCTTAAGGGGTATGCCACATTAAACAAAACTTGATAGAAAATGAGAGATTAGATCTATAGAATGACATATGCTTCCTAATGAGAAAGAGCAAATGGCATACTATAGATCTAACCCCTCATTCTCTATCAAATCTTGCTTGAAGCTGCATACCCCTTGAGCCCTTTATGGTAGGGAGTTCCATTGAGCCTATCCATAAAGCTGGGAATGTCTTGATCTATCTCAAATTGCATGACTATACTTGATATTGAAGCTTCTATAATATACAAATTTATGTACAATTTCGTTCTGCATGTAAGGGCGAAAGGAGAATCCCCATTTTTAAAAAAAAAAATTGCCTCAAAAGTTTATGGTTATTAAATAAGAACTGGTATATATTTATATACTATATATGATGGTTGTTTCATTAAACCCGTTAGCATTTTATAGCAAATAAATAACGGTTCTTATATAGCGACCGTTATGTATGTTAAACTTTTATATAACGACTATTTTGAAAGTATCGTTATGTATGTTACAAAGTTTTGTAATGGTTGTTTACTTGAGACTGTTATTTATTATGGCATCATTATACACAGCATAGCCCCACTACATCTCAATATATAACTGGTGTTATATTATAATCGTTATAATAGGTATGAAATGAATAACAGTTCGAAGCCGTAATTTATCTACACCGAGCTTTTAGAGTGCCCGTATATATGATAGTTCGAAATTATCATGATATATGCTAGTTAATAACCGTTATATATCGCAATTTTTATAATAGTGTGTGTAAGGTTTTAACCCTCAAAATCATAGTTTGGTGTAATCTACCTAAATACTCTCAAATTCTGTAGAACTATGGTTTAGCAAGAAAACCATGGTTTTCCTTAAGTTAATTGTAACCTTTCTGTAGCTATTCTCCAAAATCTATTACCTAAAACCATTTTTTTTCATTTTTTCCTCTAAAAGCTATTTTTCAAAAACTAATCCAAACACACTTTTAGGGAGTGTTTGATAAGTGATTCTCTTCACATGACTTTGAATCTACTTCCTCCTCACTTTTTCTTCCTTACAATTATGTCCCTATTCCTATGTATCAACCGCCCCTAAATCTTTGTTCTTTGATGTTGTGCTTCCGTTTCTTTGATTTTCACTATCAAGGGTTCTTTATTTTTAATACCCTCTTGAGTGAAAATAAACTTTTACTATATTTTTTATAGTTTCTTAATTATTAACATTATTTTTTGCCAACAATTTTTAATATTATTTTTAAATTTTATGCTTACATATATTTATATTTATTGAATACATCCTATGAAATGGATTTTAGTATTTACAAATTTTTATTCTAATAATAAATTAAATTTTTTTATTTGTTATCATTTAAATTTTAATATTTTTCTTAAATTTATTAAATTATATGCATATAGTGTGTGTATTATAAAACTCAAGCCTCTTACAGTTATTTTACATACAAACCTACATTTCAATTATATCATCTAAAAAAATTTATTTTATCAAAATGAACTTTTGTCATAAATCATATTTCACAAATTTACTTATATATAGTTTAAGTTTGCATAAGTCAAATGAAATAAAAATAACTTTTTAAAAAAAAATCACTTTTGTTAGCCCTAATCCAAACACACCCTTATTAATCTTTATTAATCTAAAAATTACTTCTATTTAAAATTCAGGGGGTTTTGCATATCATATGCCACATAATCCTTATTAATCATATATAACAATTTTCATTAGCAATGTAACAACAAAAATAACACAAGGAGGTTTATGTTAAAAAATCAAACATTAAACAGGCTAATTTAAATTTTGAAATGTTTGGAGATTACATATAGCTAACATGAAGAAGAATTTTGTAATTTTTAATGCAACTAACCTAAAATTTAAGGTTTTTTTCCTTTTGCCGGGGGGGGGGGGTTTTGTTAGCTTCTTTTTTTCCTTTTTTGTTATTGTTTATTATCATTTTCATTAACATTTTTATTTCTAGTTCATAAATTCATTGGCTCATATTCTTCTTCATTTCAAAATTTTTCTTTTAGGTCCATTTCAACATAACTTTAGTCTCTTTTTAAATAAGTTATTGGAACTTATAAACTCCTCTTATTCTTAACAACATGACAACTACTTAATTTAAATCGATTAAACAAGTTATGGACTAAATTTGATTAGAGCTATTTAATCTAGCTACAACTCGATCTCAAGTTTCTATTTTTGTCACCATGTATATTTAATATACTTAATATTAGAGGATGTAAAGTTGCAACGGAGCAGGATAACACAAAATCTTCTTACGTAGAAGGCGAAGACATACAGTTTCAAATTATCGATCAAAAGATATTTTCCTATGCCTATACACAATAGACATGGTCTTCTATAATAATGTGGGTTGTTATTTGGATGGCATACAATTAATATTTACGTCCTTTTCTTTTTGCTTGTTGCATGGCCCTAGATTCCAGAATTAACAACCATGAGTGTACGTGGAGCCAAATGGCGAACAGTTTATTATTTTAATATAATTTTTTATTTCTTATATTCATTACTAACTTATTATATATATTTATTGATATATTTCAAAAAATAATTATTCTATGATTTCAGAAAATGTTTTTAATTTTATTGATAACAAAATGATTTGCCATTCTATCAAACCAAATGCTGAAAGCAACCAGCAACAACACACTAATATTAATTTTCCCCCAAGAACAACACACTTACATTCATAACATGAAATTAAAGATGTATGCTAAAATACAGTGATAAATTTTAAATAAAATCACATTATTAAGCTCGTGTGTGATGATCATCCTGAGTGATCCATTGTGAGGATGCCTCTCCTTGAAGACCCATACCATAAGATCATGGTCTGAGGTAAAGCTAGAGTAAAAGAGAATATTAGTCCAGATCATGACATCTCTGATCTTTAACTGGTAGTTATCTCCAATTAATTGCATAGAAACATCATGTAAATCCCAAACCTTGTTGTAGAAGGAAACTGTATGATCATTTAACTGCCTTAAAATTATGTTATTTTCAAAACTTAAATACATGTAGGAGTGAGCAAAGCACCCACAACCTGCGCGTCTACCCGCAACCCATGAAAATTCGCCCCGTTTAATCCCGCCCGTTTTTGGCCCATAACAAAAGACAGGTTCCCCGTACCTGTTTAATATAAACGAGCGAATAACATATTTACCCACGGGTCACCCATTATCGCCCATTAACTGTTTCTTTTTTTTTTTTTGTTTATTGACACTTTGATATACTCACATTAACATATTTTGGGATTTGGGAATGAGAAGACACAAGAAGAGATCAATTCAATCTCTTGTGTGTGCACACAAACATGGCCACTCGATCACGGCAAGTAGCGATTCCAAGTCTCCTACAGTCCCACTACATGTACCCACCTAGACTTCCCCCATCCCCGACGTTACGCCGACGATTTCAGTGACGGTCACACCCACTCCCTCCAGCCCTAGTTTGGTAAGTTTTCAAGTCCCTAGTTCATGTTCTTGTCTTGCGTGATTGTGGGGGCAAGTCTTCATTTCTTTTTGCTCCCTTTATTCAAATAAAGGGATATGGTGCAAGGCTATGTTTATAAACTCTGCTTTTTCCTTGAATTTTTGTGGTTGTCGTGGGGGAGAGGGGTATGTGTTGAGTCTCAATTATTTTCTTGTATTATATGTGTTGTGTTTGTAGAAGAAAGAATGAAAGTTTAAATAAGCTGAAATTATAGTTTAGTAAGCTTAATAAACTTATTTGAAAGATGATGCATTCAAGGTGTTCGTAAAAATGTGTAGGAAAAGAGTTTGGGTGAATTCTACGTTCAAGTAAAAATGTGTAGGAAAAGAGTTTGGGTGAATTCTACGATTAAGTTACTTATTTGTATTACTTTTTGGATGTATACAAAGTTTGAAGAAATGCTTGAGAAAAGGGATTTGTTCTGTGATAAAATGAGTATGAAGAAGATGGTTTTTTTATAATAAGAAGCTATTTAGTTCTTAGATGATCATGGATGATAGCTTCTATTTTTAGGCTTTTACTAATTATGGATAATAGCTCATGGATGATAGCTTTTTATGTTTTTATGCTTTGAACCATCTCAGCTCTCAAGAGATAGTAAATTGACCCTCATCACAAGCTGTGCGTGCTTAGTTTTTTTTCCTTTTTAATGTCCAGATTTAAATGGGTCAATGGGTGCTTTTTTTTTTTTAATGTCCAGATTTAAACGAGTCACTCCGTACCCGTTTTTATATGAGCTAAACGGGGTTGAGTCACAGATAAGGGGTGACCCATACCCGTTTAACATAAACAAGCTGGCCATAGGTTGGGCCACGAGACAGCCCGCCCGCCCGTTTCACACCCCTACATATATGTACAAGTGAATTTTAAACCATTAATGAAATTTCTTTCGACCGCCTACATGTATATATGTTATTTTTCCTTTGGCAAAAAAATAATAATAAATGTTATTTTTTCTATTCAAAGTTGTCCTTTTTGGATAAGATTATTAAAATTTTTTATCCCATCCTACCCAAAGTATTTGTCATATACTAAATTGTTGCCAAATTTTCCGTACCTTCATACAATTGCGTCATGTTGAATTTTAAAAATTGTATGTGATTTTTTATTTCTAAAAATAAAAATAATTTAAAAGAAATAAAAATGAAACCAATATAGATTACCAAATGGGACCATATGACATGAAGTAAAATGGGAAATTGAATTTAATATATTGTTAAAAAAATATTACTTAAATTGGTATTTAAACAAGGCAAGTAAATTTTAGTTGATCATATAAAAATATATTTTAGAAGAAATGGCACAATTTTCCAAAAATTGATTGAATTAGTTGGGGAAAGTGTATTCAATGACCAGAATTAACCCATTCGAAAGCTCCTAAAAGACTCTAAAAATAGCTCCTAAAAGACTCTAAACATCATGTGGATGACATGTAAACTGACAGCTTAACATATTTGATCAACTATAGGTCATAATTAACTGAGTTGATAGCAGGGACAAAATTAGACCTTTTTTGACAATTTTGGGCAATTTATCTATAAATATTTGCCACATATGGTAAAAAATAATATACCATGTTAAAGATACACTAACAGAGGATAAGAAGACGGATAAGGGAAACAAAACATATCAGTAATACTAAACCAAAAACATAAAAAGACAGAATACTAAACACACCATAAATTACCAAGTGGGGATTTTATTACATGAAGTAAAATGGGAGATTGAATTTAATATATTGTCAAAAAATATTATTAAATTTTAAATTTAAATGAGAAAAATAAATTTTATTTGAGCATATAAAAAATATATGTTTGAAGCAATTGAATTAGTTTAGGTTTTTCAGTGATAGCAATTTTTATAGTAAATTATTGGCTAAAGTATGCATTTGGCATTTTAAGTTTAGTCCCTTAAAGCTTATAAAGTACTTCCCTCTGGTCCTTAACACGACTATTATTTAATATAGTTGACATAGTAATCAGTTTAATAGAAAAATTGAATCAAATGAGTTGTTCTCACATGAAATAATGATAAACATTAGTTACCAAACAATGAGATGCATCGAAATCAAGTCACAGAAAAAGTAGCATAACTGATAACATTATTGATAGTAAATTCACTAACCGTAGTTGTAAAACAATTCAAGGAATCAAAAAAGTCACACGCAAGTAACTTTGGTTTTATAAGTAAATTGAAATAAAATAAACATTTACCTTTTGGAGAGGAAATATAATAAATCCCAATGACTTTGTTGGTGCCACAATGCTTGATTGGTATGTGTTTATGGGTGACTTTCCAGAGTCAAGTGCCATGTTCAATTGAGTTGGGTTAGACTACTTGAAATGGTGACTCTCCAGAAACACAGAAGCAGAGCAGCCCCGGCTGTAGAAGAAAAAAAGAACAAGAAAGCAAAATCAAACGCCATAATATAAGATAATGAAGTATAAAGTTTAACTACTCGAGCTTAACTTTGGCCTCTCCTCCGGTAATGTCGGAGTTCATGCATCCATCACCTTAGAAAAATAAATAAAATAAAATGGCAACGGATGCAAAAAAGGTAAGAATGGCAAGGACCATGTTTTTTCCTTGCGTGACCACGAAATTTTGAGCTTTCCAGGAAAGTTTGGGAATCTGCAACTAGTAATGGAGTGGATCAAAGAAAGCCAATCTAGCTCAAAGGCATGAATTCTTCTACTTTATAGAGGAGTGCGATGACTCCCAAAGGGAAAATTATTATTCTGATAATTATATAACCATATTTCGCACACTTGTCATCATCTTTTTCTTGGCACCCATTCTAATATGTGTATAATAATTACACAAAGATAAATATTATAATTTGGCACATGACCTTGTGATTCTATAGAAGACAATTTCTGATAAGAGAAAGCAACAACCTTTAAAAGCAACAGATGCAAAAATGCAAAAAAACAAAAAACAAAACAAAACAAACTTCATCTCTTTCCCTCTGTTTTGAGGGATACAAAGTGACAAAAAAAACTTCAGTACTCATAAAACATACATGAAGCATCACTTCTATATATGCTGCACGTCAACTTATATCATTATATCAAAATTAAAAGTTTTGTAAGTTAAATAAGTGGTATATTACTAATTCTTTTAAAATATTTATATAGTTAATAAGTTATTATCAAAAATCATTACTCAATAAATAAGATTGTACGCATCAGTCTGAAAAAGTTAGCAAACTATATTACTAACATCCAAAGTCTACAAATGCTCGGACTAAAATGAACCATCAAAACATAGTTTAGTAAAAGAAAATGATGGGTCTTGGCGTGAATCTCAGTTTCATTTGATGATTAAAAATTGTTACCTGGAAATGAATCAAAAAAATGCCAAAAATGGCCCACAGGAAAGGTTTAAATCGCTAAAAGACAAAGTAGGATATAGCAGAAGAAGGACAATGGACAATTAAGGAGGAGGTCCTGCAATGAACAAAACCCAGAGATGACCAAGTCGCACCACAGCAGTGCTTCCATAAAGAAGAACAAACAAGTAGAGGAAAAAGGAAACAACCCCATTTTATAAGACTTCTTGTTTTTTAATTTTTCTTAGAAAATAAAAAAGGGGTCTGAAAAAGGCTGCAGCTTTGATATGGAGAGGTAGTAAAGAAGGATTGGTGCGACTGTTCTGTTGTTCTTACTGATTCGCAAAACCTTATCCTCTAAAACCCACAGCACAAAAAGCTCGTTCAGCGAATACCAGAGGACCAGAGGGGTGAGAGAGGTGGTGTGGTGACAAAATAGGAAGCTTCGGCAGTGACCTGAAACAACTTGGATAAACAAGAACACATTAATCTTACCTGAACGAAGGAGGCAGCGACCTTGGACGAGCAACCGACGGTGGCTTGAGAAGCAGGAGGCGGCGGCGGCTGGAGGAGCGGCCGGAGACGACGCTGCAATACCCAAGGCGTGAAGGAGACGAGTTTCGAGCGGGAGAAATGGAGGAACAGCGAATGGCAGAAGGAAAAAGGGATCTTAGGCGCCTGGTACCACCAAACACACTCCTCAAGGAAAAAAAATCGAATGGATGAAGAAAGTGAAAGTGAAAAAAGAAAAACAAGAGATAAGACAAATAGCTTAGGATCTTCAAAGAATGGTTGGAGACGACGAGAAAGAACTCATTGGGAGGATGTGATGAACTAATGATATGACAAGGAATAAATGAAAAAACGTTTCCCAAGACAGGCAGGATATGAGTGTAACGAGAAAAAAAAATAGAAAGAGAAAAACGCACACAAAGGTATAGAGAGAGGGGGGATCAGATAGGCAAATTAAATGGTCCAACCTCATATGACATCACATTCATCTTTTGCACATGGCATTTAAACTCCATCCCAACTCTGACATAGCATTAAAGAAGATGGCAGTGATCGTGTTCGGGTGGTTTTTGAGTGGAAATGGTATTGATATTCAAAAGCTGTAAACCACACGGGATTTACAATGGCTGGTTGAAGGAATTAAAACATATCCAGTACATTTATTAGACAAACGCAGATAATTCATTATTTAGTTTGTTTGGATGATTTACAATCTTATAAGTGTTTATATACATAAAAGTAAAATAATATTAATTTTATATTTTTATTTTATATATTATAAATTATAATAAAAAAATTATTTTTAAGAATTCTAATTATTATTTTAAACAAATAAATGACAACTCCCAAACTTCTTTTGTTGTTATTGTAGGAAAGGAAAATGAATTATAATACACCTCTTATTCTTAACAATATGACAACTATTTAATTAATTTGAGTAAATTAAATAAATTATGGACTAAATTTGAACAGGGCTACTTAATCTTAAGTTTCTCCATTGATAATTTAATATATATAGTTTTTTGTCAACATATATACTTAATATTAGAGGATGTTAAGTTGGAAGGGGAGCAGGATAGTAGACAAAATCTTCTTACGTAAATGGTGAAAACGTACAGTTCCAAATACTCGATCAAAAGATATTTTCATATGCCTATATACAATAGGCATGGTCATCAATTATAATGTGGGTTATTATTTGGATGCCATCCAATTAATATTGACTTGCTTTTTTTTATTTTATTTTTTGCTTGCTGCATAGCTCTAGATTCCAACCAACAGAGTACAATAGACCAACAAATACAAAGGCCTCCAATATAAATACCAACCAGGCCCATATCAGCCCCATAGCCCAAGTCACTCAAGAGTTTCCTCTGGCTCGCTCTCAAAGGGAAGCTACTTGCCAATATTGAACGGACGAGACGTCATCTAGCGATGGATTTATTAATTATAAATATTCAAAAGGCTCGCTTGAACATAAGCATAAATTTAGGCTTAAACTCAAACCTATTTTACCAAAACCTCGTCTATTTTCACCTTTCATATATTCATTCAATTAATTTGAAAAAAAAAACTAAATCACTCATAACCTGACTATTAATTATATATTCCCTTAAAATTTATTTTTATCAGAGTCTCATTGTTATGTAGATAACTCTCAAAATTCATAAGGCTATGTATATTTTAGTCTTCAAGGAAAAAAAAAAATCAACCCTTCACCACAGTGACCTACCTCGAGTTCCCTTCATAAGTTGAAGTTGTTGTCAATGTAATTTTCTATTGAGGCAGTCAGATAGTGTGACACTTTTAAATTAGTAAATGATCTCCACAAAATCTGAAATTTTCCAGAATAAAAGTAAACATGATAAGCTTTAATTTGATAGGTCATATGAAATTTTTAGAGTTGTATACAAGGAGAAATGAAGTTTTGAATTTTGCCCAGCGAATTTAACGTTTTTCTAGAGCAGACTTAAAAAATAAAAATTTTGGAAATGTTGAGGTTTCTATTGGCTAAATTTTATATTTTTCCATAAAACTAGACTTAATAAGGGTCACATATGCTTCGGAACCAACCCAATTGGATATCTATACAATTATGTATGAATTTTTAAAGTTTGGTGACAAATCTGCCAATTTTTGAAGTATTGCGAAAATTACAAGGGAAAAATAGTCATTTTGACCAAATAAAATTCCATATGACCTATCAAATTAAAGCTTATCATGTCTACTTTTATTCTGGAAAGTTTCAGAATATTTGGAGGTCATTTACTAATTTAAAAGTGTCATACAATTGTTAAGGGTAAAATTGCAAAATTTCACAAAATTGTAAGGGCACAATGGTTATTTTTCCCAAACAAAATGATGACGTGGCAAATGGAGTTTTACTTCCGTTAGTTGAGGTCCACAATTGCTCCAATTTTATTACTTTAAGGTCAAAATTGCACCCAAAAATAGTTCAGGATCAAAATTACACCTCTAAAAATAGTTTAGGGTCATAACTGCACATTTACCTATTAAAAAAAGATTGACAAATATTTTAAATATGTATTACATTTAGGATAAATATCAACTCCCTAATTAAATTTTAGTTTAAGGACCTGAGGGATTATGATTTAATATCCATGACTTAAAAATTATTATATGTATAAGTGATCAAGCACCTAATACAGAGAAATAGCCTGGATAAACATTGCTTAATCAATTGTTACACTAAAGTTTGTATGCAATGAGGGATTTGAAAGGGAGGTGAAGAAAATTTTTTATGAGTTGAGTTTAAAAAAATTGGAGATGAAGTTATAAGTGTAAGATAAAATAGTAAAAATATGATTAAAAAATTAATCATACTTGTCTAAATGTTTTTCATATAGCTCAAACTTTCCCTCCACTCCCATCCGCTCCCCTCGCACCAAATAACCCCTAATTAATTAATCAGGACAGATTGTCAGCAAGCCGCGATTATAGTGACATCCCATACCGTGAAAATAAATGCACTGAGTTGAATTGGCAAAACTGTGTTGTGATTTTTACTCTTAAAAACATAAATATAAATTATCAAGTGTGGCTTAGTATAATTTGAAGTAAAATAGAAACTATAAAAAATAGGGAAAATAGCTCAAAAATACCTTGTAAGGAAATTATTTGCTGATTGGTACCACGGGTGCAAGCAAGCACCCCTTATGTGCAAGTATCATCCACATGTGCAAAATTCATCCATGTGAATGTGCACACATCATCCCTCATGTGCAAAATATCACCCACCCGTGTGCAGCTTATCACCCACCATGTGCAATGGTAGTAATTAGCAATTAATTTGTTTGTAAGGTAGTTTTTAACAATTGTCCCTAAAAAATATTAGCAAAATTGAATTTTAACGGTGAAGAAATAAATTATTGCAAACTAAAGTATAATTGTCAGAAATCCACCAGTATACTGAGTAAAAATAAATGCTCTCAGTTGAATTGTCAAAATCGTGTTGTGATTTTTGTGACATCCCTCCAGCTGTTGCATGTTGGAAATTACAGTTTATTAAGTACTTAATTCCTAATACTCAATAATTATGTGATAAATTCTAATTATTAAGAAATAATCTCATTCACTCAAATCAATATAAATAAACATATATTACATTAACTTTTATATTTGCCTTCCATAAAAGATAATTTGATACCTTGTAAAGGTATATTTAGACCCCATTTATTCAGGTTAGGATTAGTCACTTCAATTTTTAATCATGTTTCATTCTTTTTCTCAATTATATATTTTCATATTTCAAACAATGAATTTAATTTACTCTAAATCTCTAACTATTTAATAAATATCATCCAAAGTTATTTAAATTTTAGGGATAAAATTTGAAATGTTACATTTTTAAAGGCTTACATTGCAAGTATACTCTTTTAATATAGACCTTTAAAAGATTTTAAACCTTTTTAAATATTCAAAAGGCTCATACTTGAACATAAGCATAAATTTAGACTCAAACTTAAACCTATTTTACCAAAACCTTGTCTATTTTCACCCCTCATATATTTCATTCAATTAATTTGAAAAAAAAAACTAAATCATTCATAACCTGACTATTAATTATCTACTCCCTTAAAATTTATTTTTATCTGAGTCTGATTGTTATGTAGATAACTCTCAAAATTCATAAGGTTATGTATATTTTAGTCTTTAGTAAAAAAAAAAAAAAATCAACCCTTCACCACAGTGACCTACCTCGAGTTCCCTTCACTTATCAAAATAATTTGTTATTATTTTTGAAAACATGGAAAATTTAAATATTCATTAAAGTTTTCAATATTTTGACAAAGTCATCCCTATTTGATATGAAAAGTGAAATACCAAAATTATCATAACTATTTGACATGAAAAGTATACTCTTTTTTTTTTTTAATATATCTTTTAGTTCTTGAAGTTTAACCCCATTTTGATTTTAGTTCCTTAAATTTTAAATCAATGATTTTGGTTCTTTAAATTTACTCCATTTATAATTGTTGATATTTCAAGTTTACTCCGTTTATAACTATTGGTCTCTCAAGTTAGCAAGTTCTTTTTAAACTTAAGAGAATCAATAATTATAAACGGAGTAAACTTTAGGGACCAAAACCACCGATTTCAAACTTGAAGGAGTAAAACCAAAATCGGGCCAACTTCAAGGATTAAAACCACCGATTTCAAACTTCAGAGACCAAAACCAAAATTAGACAAACTTCAGGAACCAAAAATTATATTACCCCTTTTTTTCTCTTTTGTTAAATCCTTTAACTTTGTTATGTCAGTACCATTAGCCCAGGGTAAATTGAATGATTTAATATAGGGTGAAAAAATTTAGATACCAATTGAAGAAAAGGATAAGTACTCATAAAATGGTTTTTCCGATTTCTTAAATATAAAAAAATTGAAAATAAAAAAATGACAAGTATTAAAAAAAATCAAGAAAGGATTTGCATGATTGATGAAAGTAGTGTATGAGGTTAATTAATAAATTTAGTAAACAATTTTAAAAATATTTAAATTAAATAATAAATAACAAGCTTTCAATAAATTATGAGAGTTATAAAGTTAATTATTAAGAATTTAGATCATAAGCGAATTCATAATTTTCCTCAAAATTTAAAAATTGTAATTTTTTTTATTTGGTTAAAGGTTTCTTCTTTCAAGGCCGCTTGTTGGTTAAAAATTGCAATTTGAATGTATATAAATTATCATTAATAATTTCTTATTTTCAATGATAAAATGACTTTAATGAATTAGATAAAAATTTAACCTACAATTTTAAATGAATATTGAAAGAGGGGCCGCTTCTATAGAACCCATTTAACTCCTTCCTTGCTAAAGGAAAAAAGTTTTGCTTCTACCTAACAATGACATGTTTGGGATTTGCTTTGACAGATAAGGGGTTCTCCTCTCGGCACTTTGCATCAAGTCCCTCCTCATTTTTTCTTCAATAGAATTATGTCCCTATTCGCCTATATCCATCAACAGCTCCTAATTCTTTGTCCTTTGGTGCCGGGCTTCCGCTTCTTTATTTTCAATATCAACAATTTTTATTGTTCTCTTGAGTGAAAATAAACTTTTAATATATTTTTTATAGTTTTTTAATTATTAATATTATTTTTTAGCCAAATTTTTTTAATATTATCTTTTAATTTATACTTACATATATTTATATTTATATTTATTCAAATACATCCAATGAAATGGATTTTAAAATTTACAAAGTTTTCTCTAATAATAAATTAACTTTTTCATTATTTGGGATCTATAAGCTCATTTGGATTAAAGTTCAATGTTTGGAAACCCATTAAATGTTAATGGGCTTTAACTTAAAAAGTAGATTTTTTTCAAAAGCTACTACAAATAGCTTTTGGTCCCAACTTCTCATCACTTTTTATAATTTGTATCACTTTTTATTTTAAGAAAAATGATATTAAAAAGATAAGTATTAAGTATGAAATTTTTTTGGTTAAAAATGAATTACAAACATGAGAGTTTTAGTTACAATAGAGACTTATATTTGTAACTTATGATCTGGCAAAATTTTTTTGGATGTAACTGTGGTTAAATTAAACTTTTAGGAATTAAATATAATTTTTTTTCTTCTGTTGGTTTTTTAAGAAAAAAAGCATCCTTATCTTTATCACACATGAATCATGTTCGTGACATGATCAGAGACAAACTTGTTAGGGGTAGATGATCCAATTATGATTCACTTCATGTATAAGATTCTGATTGAATTATATATTTATCATTTTTAAATTAAGTGCTTCAGTGTATTTTTCTTTTTTCAATAATTATTTAAATTTTTTATTTTAAAAAATTTTATTGATATTTTTAACGTCAATTATAATAATATATATATATAAACAATATATATGTAGTATTGAATAAGGTTCATACCCTTTTCAGTTATTTTTTATTAAAACAGGCTTTTCAAACGCTAATCCAAACAGGTTCCTTAAAAAAAATAATTTCTCCTACTGTCAATCCAAACACAAATCACATTTACAACCTAACTTTTTTTTAAATGAGCTTTTGTAAAAGCTCTACTAAAAAAAAATTACTTCTCCACCGAATTCTCAGATAGGCACAACGTGAGATTTTGAGTCAGATGAGGAGTGGTCCTCCCTCGGATTCCCTGCATCTCCTATAATGTTTTACACCAAATTCTAAACCTCCGTACAACAGAAACTGTCACCCACAGATCATGGACTTCCTAAAGTACATCCCCACTCTGCCATAGCATTAAAGGAGATGGCAGTGATCCTTGCAGTGGTGGTACATCTCTCTCTCTCTCTCTTTCTTTATGAAAAATTGAAAATGGATTATATTGATATTCAAAAGTTGTACCCTTCACCGGATTTTAGAATCAGTAATTTGGACCGGACTAACGGCCCCCAGCCCGTTATCCCGTTAAAAAAGAGTTTCGGCTGAGTGATCTGAATCAGTTTATTTTTCAAGCTAAATCGGCTCAACGCGTTTAATTATGGAGTTAAACGGACCGACCTATTTAATATTTTTTTTAAAAAAATAATTTTTATTTTTTAGATAGTTAGATCTTAGTGCTTTCAATTTTTAGTGATATTTTGTTTAACTACTTCCTTATTTTTTTATTTGACATTTTTTTCATATTATATTTATTTTACTATTATTAAATTTAAAAAAGATGTGTTTATATGTTTTTGTTATGAGTAGATGAAAAAAGAAAGAAAGTAATGATGAAATTAGTTTCCTAGCACAAATACATAACAAAAATAAGTGTGATGTGAGTGGATGAAAGAAAAAGGGAGTGAAAATTTAAAAAAATAAGTAAATATTTTTTTTAAAAAAAAAAGACGAGCTTGCGGGTCAGCCCATTTAAACGAGATCGGGCTGGCATTTTGCAACCCTGTTTGTATTCAAGCTAAACGGGCTGAGCCCATTGAGCTCGTTAGCCCGAGATACCAGCCCATCGGGCTCGGGCTGGCCCGTTTACCAGCACTACCTGATTTACAATGGGTGCTTGAAGAAATTAAAACATATCTGTTACTAGTTTGTTTGGAATAGTAATTGAAATTTTTAAAAGTATTTTGTGTACGTGAGAGGAGTTTTAACTTAACTTACGTGAAAAACGCTTATAAGCTAATTTTATAGCATGTTTGGATTGGCTTGTGAGTGTTTGGAATAGCGATTAGAACATTCAAAAGTGTTTTTCAATCGTGATTTACGGTATATGAGGTAAGTATGTGATATGAGTTTTATCTCGATTTGCGTGAATCGCACTTATAAAATCATTTTATGCTATCCCAAACAAGCCTACACGTAATTCGAGACAACATTACTCTCACATACTTACCTTATATATCATAAATTACAATTAAGTGCATGTTTGGATTAGCGGTGGAGAAATAGTTTTTTTTTCAATCTGACTTTTATAAAAGTCAGATAAGATAAAAGTCAAATTGTAAATGTGATTTGTGTTTAAGATAGCGGTGGGAGAAGTTACTTTTTTTCAAAAGAATTTGTGGAGAAAGCACCCAAAAGTTGCAATTTGTAGCTTTTATCAAAAGTGGCTTTTTTTACATAACCCATCAATCACAAAAACCACTCCAAACACCTATATTTTCCCCACTAGACTTTTTTTCAACTTCACCGTGCTTCTTGACTTCCTATCGTGATTCCAAATAGACCCTAAAAAACTATTTTTAAAAGTTTCAATCGTTATTTTAAATATAATTTAAACTCATAGCATGCAGCTCTAGTTTCTTCTCATATACTCCTTTCCTTCATTTTTTCATAGTTTAAACTCTTTTGCCATATTTTTGTGCGTCAATTTTGTTCTTATATTTCCTAATGGATTATCTTCTGAACATGTTTTAATTCTTGTGTGTTTTCTTTTCAAGAATAATTGCAGCAGAATTAGAGAGGGTAATTGATAAATATGCCAATTTACTGGAGGCGAACCTTGGCAGTGTAAGCCAAACGCTTGTCAGATTTCTACGAATCCTAGTGAAGGGAATTCATAATGAAGGCCTTGTCAACTTCACTCTTTGACTGCCTTATGACACACATGTGTTGGGGCCCCTTATCAGCGGCAATGATCTTATTGTTTCCTTCTACGACAAGCTTGAGGATTCACATGATGTTTTTATGCAATTCTTTAGAGACACCTACCAGTTAAAGATCAAAGTTGGTATGATATGGAAAAACATGGTCTTTCACACTGGCTTTACCTTTAAACTTGATCTTATACTATGGGTGTTCGAGGGGAGAAATCCTCGTAATAGCTCGCTCAGGTGCTCACTACTCGAGCTTAATTAGTGGGTTATTTATAGTTTTCCCCCTCAAACCTAGCCTAGTGTGTGGTTTTATTTGAAATTTCTGATTTTATTTTATAATGCATCTTTAATTTCATGTTATGAATGTAAGAGTGCTGGGACAAAATTAATATAAGTGTGTTGTTGCTATTTGCTACCTTTCCTGAATATAAAATAAAATTAATTTTTTTGAGATATTAAGAAAGTTAGATAAAAATAATAAATATAAATATTTTAAAGTAATTTAATTCATTTCCTTAAATCTCTATAAAAATTAACTCTATTTTATATTTAAGACGTACGGGGAAGAGTATGAATGTAAGTGTGCATTTCGAGTGGAAAAATTAAAATTAATGTAAGTGTGTGGTTGCTGGTTATTAAGAATGCAAGTGTGTTGTTATGGGAAGAAATTAATATAAATGTGTTGTTGCTAATTACTTTTTGCATTTGGTTTGATAGAATGGTAAATCATTTTGTTGTCAATAAAAACATTTTCTGAAATAAGAGAATAATTACTTTTTAAAATATATCAATATATATAATTAGTAATGAATATAATAAATAAAAAATTATATTAAAAAAATAAAATATTCGCCATTTAACTCTACGTACACTCATGGTTGTTAATTTTGGAATCTAGGGCTATGCAACAAGCAAAAAGAAAAGGACGTAAATATTAATTGGATGCCATCCAAATAACAACCCACATTATTATAGAAGACCATGCCTATTGTGTATAGGCATATGAAAATATCTCTTGATCGATTATTCGGAACTGTACGTCTTCGCCTTCTACGTAAGAAGATTTTTAGGATGTTTGGATCAACGGTAAGTTATTTTTTAAGTATTTTTTATATAACTTGAGATAAAATTCTTCTCATATATTTATTTCGTATATCATAAATAATGAAAAAAAAATATTTTTAAAAATTCTAATCACTATTTCAAACACCTATTTTATATATTATCACACTTCTTCCCAACATCCTCTAATATTAAGTAGATAAGTATATAAGTTTGACAAAATTAGAAACTTGAGATTGACTTGTAGCTAGATTAAACTTTAGTCCCTAACTTGTTATTCTATTTAAATTAGTTAAGTACAGTTGTCATGTGGTTTGGAATAAGAGGAGTATTATAATTCATTTTGCT
The DNA here is from genome assembly GCA_037074505.1 of Albizia julibrissin. Lineage (NCBI taxonomy): Eukaryota > Viridiplantae > Streptophyta > Magnoliopsida > Fabales > Fabaceae > Albizia > Albizia julibrissin. The sequence continues at coordinate 44,686,727 of CM073478.1, read as the reverse complement.
GACATACAAAAGCAAAAGAAGCTTGGGAGCTGTCATTACTGAATTATCTGCGTTTGTCTAATGAATAGACAAGTACGGAGCTGAGAGACGTTCTTAGGTATTTGTAGGACGATAAGAGTAGTGGAGGCCTAATAATAACTCTGTTTAGTTTTTAAACACTCAAAAAGCAATATTATATTTTCTGACCCTTTTGTTATTCATTTTAATTATATTTTAAACTATTCACCACTGGTTTATTTTAAAAAGAGTTGAAGAGTCATGACAAACCTAATTTCCCTCCCCATATCTGCATGACCTCGAACCCAATATTTTTATATGCTAAAATATAATTTCACAAAAATAATTTTCTGATCCCGGCCACGTGAAGCAACCGACGGAAAGGACCACCAGGAATTGGTCAAGACTTGTGGCAGGGGAGCAGTTGTGTCTGTCAGTAGTGTGAGAGGAAATCTAAAAACAAGGAAAAAATAAAAAACTGGCAGATGAATTTGATAATATCTGATAAAGTTTCAAAATATACTAGCATGAGTGTCCTTAGTGAAATATAAAATACAAATAAAATACTGCTCGCATATACAGAAAAAAAATAAAATACTGCTCGTATGTATGCTGGCTTTAATTTGAGGTGAGTTACCTCTAGCTTACAGCGGCTGCAATTTTTTGCTTGTATTTACTTTTATATATACCATTGAGGTCCTTAACTAAATACTTTTAAGAGAAGCTAATTTTAACTACTTTTGATGATGACCATATTTTGTAGTGAAAATTGTTGCCTGATTATTGAAGGTGATGATGGAAGTTCAGCTTGTACTTTTTATTTGGAGCAGCTGTTTGATCAGGCCATCCCGTGCTGGCCATTTTCAATTTACTGGCATTTCCAGAAATACATTTCATAAAGTGGTGTTAAAAAGTTTTATGCCAGTGTTTTTTCTATTATTAAATTACTCTTTTGCATCTTCAGATTGTCTTTTGGTATTGACTAAAACTTCAACTTTTTGTATACGTCAAGATTTGACAAAGTAGAACTTGATGAAATAGTTGAAGATGTATTAGAACGTCCAAACCCTGTGGTATGTCTGTTAGAACATGCATCCTTATTGAAGTTTTTTATTGGTATTTTGTCGAAACCTTTATTATGATCTCCTTTCCCATTAGAGTGCATGCTAATTGATTGGAACATTATATGTTTTCCCTTTTATGTAGCTCAATTCATATGTTAACGAAGTTTTTGATGTTGGCTACAGCAATATATATGCATTTCATACGGCTCAGGAGTCTGCTAAGAAAACTGTTGAGAATACGTAAAGCTATTTTTTTTTTGGTGCATTTGGTTGACTGTACAAACGTAAGCAAAAATGCGCCAACGTTGTGCTAAATGAGATTTGGTTGACTTATGTTGTACCTATTGATGACTGGATAGTATGGATAGTATTGTAAAGAACTGTAACTTTTAATGGCTGGATAATATTAATATGTTGCACCTACTTCTTAACCTCCATAAAAGAGAAACAGTCACCTTAAGATCATGGCCATCCAAAAGTAGATCCCAAATCAGTCAACTTGAACAACACTAATCAATTACAAAAATTATATATACATATTCAAGACTTCTCTGGTTCTATATATATGGAAGCCACAATCCCAGACTTTGGTGGCGGGATGGAAGCAAAATGAATTATAATATTTCTCTTATTCTTACATATGAGTTACTTAACTAATTTGAATATATAGATTAAAGAAGTCATGTATGTAAATTTGAATAGAGGTACTTAATCTACAAGTCTCAAGTTTCTCCCTTGATAATAGTTTTTGTCAACATGTGTATCAGCATTATCAATATCAACTTTCTCAATATACAACAACTTATATAAAACATATATATACTATATTCAATGGTTTTGTATTAATATGCTTTGGTCTTAAATGGAAATACAAGTTCTTAACAAGGTGGATTGCACTTCGATTATCACACAATAGAGCATACTTTTTTTGGTGAACACTATTAAATTATTAGAGCAATCTTTTGACTCACAGGAACTGTAAAAAAAGGGGCATTGATAGTATATTTGAAAAAATAGAAGATATCATTAGATAATCACATTACTTTATAATGATTTTTCCTAAGCAAAATATTAGAGGATGTTAAGTTGGAAGGGAACAAGATAGCACACAAATCTTATATTGGGAAAAAAAGTGTTATGTTGCTTTGCATAGAGGGTGACACAGTTCCGAATACTCGATCAAAAGATATTTTTCATAGGCCTAGCTATACACAATAGGCATGGTCATCAATAATGTGGGTTATTATTTGGATTGCATCCAAGATTGACGTGCTTTTCTTTTTGGTTGTTAAATAGCCATAGATTCAAGAATTAAGAAGTGCATGATATTTCTCGGACTCTTTTTGGAAAGGAATGACTTTGAAAGGTAACAAGTTAATGACATGTTGATTCTTGAATTTAAAAAACTAATTTACATAATTTTAAATATATATCTAAGTCCAAAAATGTAGGATAGAAAGCAGAGGTAAAGCACCAACAATGTCCGAACGAGACAGACATAGAGAGTAGAATGATCAGAATCAATGAGTCTTGTGGAGCCAAATGGTGAATAGTTTATTATTTGAACATAATTTTTTATTTGTTATATTCATTATTAATTATATTAATATACTTTAAAAATAATTATTCCATGATTTCAGAAAAACGTTTTTTTTAACGGATAACAAAATGATTTATGATTCTATATAACCAAATGCAGAAAGATACAGTATATTTAAAAGCAACTAGCCACAACACAACATGATTTTCGGTTAGATGAGTGGTCCTACCTCGGATTCCCTACACATCTTTTAGTTTTACGTACTTCTAAACCTTCATACAAGAAAAACAGTACCTTGAGATCATGGACATCCTAAACAAGACGGCAGTGATCCTTGTAGGGGTGGTTTTTGAGTGAAAATGGGATTGTATTGATATTCAAAAGCTGTACACTACATGTTATTTACAATGGGTGGTTGAAGGAATTAAAACATATCAAGTACATTCATTAGACAAACGCAGATAATTCAGTAATGACAGCTCCCAAGCTTCTTTTGCTGTTGTATATATGGAAGCAAAATGATTTATAATACTCCTCTTATTCTTAACAATATGACAACTGCTCAATTAATTTGAATAGATCAAACAAGTTATGGACTAAATTTGAATAGAGCTACTTAATCTAGCTACAAGTCAATCTCAAGTTTCTCCGTTGATAATTTAATATATACAGTTTTTTTGTCAACATATATACTTAATAGTAGAGGATGTTATGATAGCACACAATTTTCTTACGTAGAAGGTGAAGACGTACAGTTCCAAATACTCGATCAAAAGATATTTTCATATGCCTATATAAAATATTATTTGGATGGCATTCAATATTGACGTGCTTTTCTTTTTTGTTGTTGCATAGCCAAAGTGTGTTTAAATTATCTTTTAAAGAATAATTTTTACGATTTACAAGATAAGCGTGTGAGAGAAGTTTTATCTCGATTTACGTAAAATATGATTTTAAAGATTTGCAAACACACATTTTAGATTCCAAACTTAACAACCATAAGTGTACGTGAAGGCAAATGGCCGAATAGTTTATTATTTTAATATAATTTTTTATTTCTTATATTCATTATTAAGTTATATATACACACACATATGTATATATATTTAAAAAAATAATTGTTCTAAGGTTTCAAAAAATGTTTTTAATTTTATTGATAACAAAAAAAGCAACAAGCAACAAGGCACTTAGATTAACTTTTCCCTCAAAACAACACACTTACATTTATAGAAACCAATAACAACATACCCACCTTAATTTTCCCCCCTAAGAACATGTAATTAAAGATGTATTCTAAAATAAAGTAACAAATTTAAAATAAAAGCTCTTGTGATGATCATCCTACCGATCCAGTGTGAGGATGACTCTCCTTGAAGACTCATGTTATAAGATCATGATCTAAAATAAAGCTATGGGTAGTGGATATTGTCAATGTAGTTGAGGCGAACCCTGTCATTTAAAACCAAAAACTTGTCAGATTTTTACAAATCTCAATCATGGGAATTCTTAATGAAGAACTCGTCAACAACACCACTCACCACTCTTCAACCGTTAATGCCATATGTGTAATAATGGCAGCATAACTATTAGACGAGTCGATTGCTAAAGATGCTATTATCGACCCCCGCACTTATCTGAGTGAACATACATGGGCAGTAGATATTATCAATGTGGTGAAGGCGAACCCTGACATCCAAAACTAAAAACTTGTCAGAGTTTTACGAATCTCAATCATGAGAATTCATAATGAAATCCTCGTCAATAACACCACTCTTCGACTGTTTGATGCCCCAACACAAGTGTGACATCAAGCAGTCGAAGAGTGGTGTTGTTGACGAGGCTTTCATTACGAATTCTCATGATTAGACTTCGTAAAACTCTGACAAGTTTTTGACTTTGGATACTAGGATTCCCCTCCATCACATTGACAATATCCACTACCCATGTCTGTTCACTCAAACAAGTATGGGATGATAAGACATCCTTAGCAATCAAGTCATCTGGTGTTCTGCTTCCATTATTCTTAAAAAAAAATACAAATATATTAAAACATATTCAGAAAATAATCCATCAGGAAATATATATAGCTAGTAATTAAAGAATAAGATTGAAGCAAAAAATATGGCAATAGAGTCTAAACTATGAAGGAGAGGAGCAGACCAGAAGAGAAAAAACTAAAAGAATGCGGGAAGTGGTGCTCCGGGGTGTGAGACTGTGAGGCGACAACGCAAAGTCCTAGCGTGGAGCTGAGGAGAGACGATCTCAAGTATTTATAAGCCGAGGAAAGCAGGCCCAACAACGTAAATTGGCTTTTAAACATTCAAATACCAACATTTTATGGCCCTTTTGTTTTTTGTTTTAATTAAATTTTGAACTATTCACCACTATTTTATTTTAAAAAGAGTTGAAGAGTCATGACAAACCTACTTTGCCTCCCCATATCCTATTCAACAACGTAACAACTCTGTTTGATTGGCTTTTAGTGTGTGTTTGGTAAATAAGAAAAAAAATGCTTTTCAACCTAAACCATGGTTTTATAAAAAATTTACCAAACATTAGCAAAAATGCCAAAAATACTTTTTTACCAAAACTATGGTTTTGGAGAAGCTATTATTTCTCACTTTTATGTGTGGGTCCCACTTAAATTTCTCTCTCCTCCTTCTCTCTCTCTCTCTCTTTTTTTCCCCTTCCGTGGCTTTGTTCCTCCCTTTCGCTGTTGCTATTTATTGGGGATGGGTTTTCTTTTCTTTTTTTTTTTAAATTATTGTTTCATATTATGTCAAAATTTATTACTTTAGTTTTAAATTTAATAATATAAATTTATCACTTTTTTACATATTGAAAAATTAATTAAATAATTTTAAAATATTTATATTTTAATTTTTTTCCCCAAACTAATTAGTTTGACTAATAAACTTATATATAATTTAAGGATACATAACATATGATATGATCAAGGGTCTATAATTTAAGGATACATAAAGTGATATATAAGGGATCAAATTTGGTATTACACACAAGAGCATTAGTTATGTAGTGTTTTCAGTGTTTTGTCGTACTTTATTATTTTATTAAGTGAACTGTAATTTTATCTCTATTTTGACGGACTGTATTATTAACAAATAATAACTAAATGTTAATATATCATTTTCATAATGAGTTCGAGGTATCTAGAATTGTTGTTAGCACTAATGTATCACTTGTTAGCCAAAGAAAGACAATGTCTAAAGGATAACGAAAAAAACAGATTGTATTAACTGCATTGAAAAAACTACTCTTTGTATTAATTTTAGGTATTAAATAATTAATCGTGAACTTTAAATGTAAAATTTATTAATATATATATTTGAATGTATGTATGTCTCATTTTTTTCACAATTTATAATTTCTTTGGTTTTTGTTATTCAATTATTTGTTAAATAATAACTAAAATATAATCTTAACCTATATATTTAATTATTATAAATGATTTTAGATTATACAATTTATATATATATCTTTGATTTTTTGATGTTGGATAATTGATTAATTTTGTAATTTTTAAAATTTATGTGATGTTGTGTTTTTTTTATATTTATTAAGAAATTTACTATTAAATAAAACATCCAAAAATAATCTTATCAATTATATGTAATTATTACATAAGCTAATGTCATTTTCAGTAATTTTACCATGAAAAAAATTATTCTGATCATAATATCCAAATACTCTTATTTTATTAAAATTACTTTTGTTTCATAATCTATTCTTTGAAATCACTTTTTTTCACTTTTTCTCCATAAATTGTTTTTAAAAGTTGATTCCAAACACACCAAACACTCAAAAACCAATATTTTATGGCCCTTTTGTTTTTCCTTTTAATTAAATTTTGAACTATTCACGACTATTTTATTTTAAAAAGAGTTGAAGAGTCATGACAGACCTACTTTGCCACGACCTCGCCACCAACCCATTATGTTTATATGCTAAAATAGTAAAATATAATTTCACAAATGCTTGTTTAATTTTAGAGATTTTTCAAGCATAAAATATAATTTTCTGGTCCCGGCCATGTGAAGCAACTGAAGGAAAGGACCACCGGGAATTGGTCAAGACTTGTGGTAGGGGAGCAGTGTTGTGTGTCAGTATTGTGATAAGAAATCTAAAAACAAAAATGGCAGATGAATTTGATAATATATGATAAAGTTTCAAAATACAATCGCATGAGTGTCCTTAGTAGTGAAATATAAAATAAAAATAAAAATACAACTCGTGTATATGCTGTCTTTAGTTTCCAATTTCAGTGAACCAGTACCTATGAGGGTGCTATCAGGTGATCAAGCTAAGCAGTTAGTTAATACGTGCAGTGTGAGATAAGATGGTATTAAGCTTCACCTGCAAGAGATAATAAATTCAAATGGCAGCTCAAGGAAAGGACTGATCCCTTTTTCTGTTTCTGTATTATTTTCACAAAATCTGTATTTTATGATTTATAAGTCTATATATATATATATATATATATATATATATATAAAGTTTGTTCATTCAATGCAGCGAAACAGTGTTTTTTTCATATAACTTTTTTTTCAAAAACATTTTTTCTGTTTTCCAGGATAAAAGATGGACTAAGTTATGGTGATCATGGAATAGGTAGACTTGGTTGAATGGATCGAAGACTAGCAATCTCTACTCCCCATGGCAATATAGTGTTTGTATGGTTTGAATCGGGTTTATGTATAAATACAATTTATATAAATTAAGATAAAAATTTTTTACATATTTATTTCATAAATTATAAAACCTATCTCATAAATAAAAAAAATTACCTTATATTCTATAAATTAAAAGGAAGAAATAAGTGGGCGCTGGAGTCTGAGTGTCTGACATTTGGGATGGGACAAAAGCTTGAAAATAGCTGAAGTTAAAGTCCACACTCAACCGCCCTTTGAGCGCCAAGAAGCCTCTGACTATATGTGAGATTGAGAGACGGGAGAAGGGGTCACGGGGGGGGACTGGAGAGCGAGAGTGTCAGAGTACTGACTGCTAAGTGAGTGAGTGACTGACTAGACTGAGTAAGTGCTGTGCTGAGTGCCTGAGTGATTAGTGAATCCGACGATGGGCTTGGAATTTTGGAGCTTTGGACCATGGACAGTGGGGGTTGGGCTTGGGGCGGATTTTTTTTTGGTTAATAATGAGTCCAATCCATCATACAAGCATCCATGTAAAAAAAAACCGTGGGCCAGCCCACATCAACCCGCAGGTTGAGCGGTGCGGACCTGTGCAGCTCGCATTTTTTCGGATTTGGCTAGCGTCCACTTCACCGTCCTTTCCACCCAGAACTGCACCATTTTAGTGCAGTTTGGGTGAAAAGAAGGATGTGGTTGAGTTTTTTTTTTAATAAAATAGTATATAGTATTTTGAAGTATTTTTTTAGAAGTGTTTAATATTTTAAAATATTTTTAAATATCATGAAATATCATAAAATAATTTTTTAGGATATTAATCTCTTAAAATATTTTTTTTCAGTTTTACCTAGTATCTTATCGTTAAAATTGTAGTCAGTCTCTTAAGACACTGAGTCACTGGGTACAACTGAAAAAATATTTTAAAAGGTTAAAAATAGCAAAAAATATTTTAAAGAAATTTTTGAAGCTAAAAAATGATTAAGGGTAAAATTGCAATCAATCTGATAAGACACGCGTTAAAACTAAAAAAATATTTTAAGAGATTAATATCCTAAAAAATTATTTTAGGATATTGCATGCTACTTAAAAAATATTTTAAAATATTAGAAACTTCTAAAAAAATACTTCAAAATACTATATAATATTTTTTTTAAAAAAAATCCAACCACATCATTCTTTTCACCCAAACTGCACCAAAATGGTGTAGTTTTGGGTGAAAAGGACGGGCCGCGTCTGCTTGTGCAACGGATGCTTGCCAAATCCCATTTTTTCGGGTCCAAAAAACTTTAACCCTAACCCTACAAAAACTCACGGGTTGAACCTATTTTACCGGCTCTATCTTGACACCTCATCCAATTGTGACAATCCTTGCAAAATCATTCTCTTATTTTTTGTTGAGAATTTTAATAAGTTTTTAAAAATAATTTTTGTCAATATATGTTTTTGAAAATATAACTTTATATACTTAAGCTTCTCACGGCTTTGGAATCCAAATAATACAAAAGCACCACTTTTAATGTTTTTTTTAAAACATGAAGTTGTGAGTTCGAACTATTTATAAAAGGTAGGGTTGTGGTGTTAAAATATCTACTTTTTTTAGTCTTAAATATAAGACATATTTAAAGAGTTGATATTGGTCTTAAATATAATATATAATTTTTATATTTGTAAATATTTTCTTAATTTACTTTATTGATGCTCTCTCAATAATAATTAAGGAGGAGAGGGAATTAAAGAAGATGAGTAGGGTGATTTAAAAAATACATGTAATATTAGCTAACTTAACTAACTTCTTTAATAAAATCAAATTAAGAAAATATGTCTTATATTAAGGATCGAATGAGTATATACTTCTCAAAAGTGTATGTATCCTGTGCCATAAACTTTTTTAAGTGCAAAAATACCCATAATCAAATTCATGAAACAACCTTGAAATTAAAAGGCAATAAAAGAAAGTAAAGCAACTTCATCCTATTCAAAAGTACTCCCTAAGGCTTTTGGTGTAGGACTTATTTACCTAATTTGATTAGATTAAAGAAGTTAGTTAAGTTAATTAATATAGCATGTTATTTTTTTTAAAACATCCTAACCATCTTCCTTATTTTCCTTCATCTCTCTCTTGATTATTGTTGATGGAGCATTAATAGGGGTAGAAAAAAATTGATAAATATGTGAATTAGGTATTATATTTAGGACAAATATCAACTTCTTAATTAAATGACCAAAGGGAGTATTATTCAATATCCATGGTTTAAAAAGTACTATATCTATAAGTGATTAAGCACCTAATATTGAGAAATAACCTGAATAAATATTGCTTAATCAATTGTTACACTAATACTTAAGGTCTGTTTGGTATGAGAGATTTGAATGGAGGGAATGGTAGTGAAATGAAAATTATTATCAATTGACTTTAAAAAATTTGGAGAGATAAAGTTACAAAAATTTAATAAATGAAAGATGTAACATAAAATAGTAAAAAAATAATTAAAAATATTAATCCTACTTCTATAATTGTTTTTACATATAACTTAAAAACTTTCCTCCTCTCGATGTCCCTCGCCTCCCCACGTACCAAACAACCCCTAATTAATTAATTAGGACGGATTGTCAGCAATCCCCCGTTTTAGTGATATCCCCATAAAATAAAAATAAATGCTCTCAGTTGAATTGTCAAAATTGTATTGTGATTTTTATTTTTTTAAAAAAATCAATATAATTTATCAAGTGTGGATTAGTATAATTTGAAGTAAAACAGAAATTTAATTTGAATTTGGCAACCTATAAAAAGTATTAGCAAAATTGAATTTTAAAGGTGAAGAAATAAATTTTAGTTGACCATATAAAAATATATATTTAAGAAGTAGATATCACAATTTCGCAGAAATTTATTTTAAATAAATTTTAATAGTAATAAGATGAATAATGTATTTGATTTTATAGTATTCTTTAAGTCTAAATTATACAAAATCTCTTTAAATTTTGAATCAGTTATGTATAATCTGTGACATTTTAAAGTTTAAATTTAATCTCATTGGCCTTTAATTTTTTAACTATTAATCCCCTGCTATTAAGTGACGATGGTTATTGTTTTAACAAAAATTGCGATGTCAGATTATGAGATAACACGTGGCATTCTATGTAAACTATTAATTTCATAAAACCCCTTGAATTTTAAACAATTACAGAGAAACCCCTAAACTTTGATCAATTACAAATAATACACCTGACATTTCAAAATTTAAATTCAACTCCTTTAAAATTTTGATTTATAATATTAAACCACATGCCATTAATTTGTATCATTTTAATAAATTCATCAAGATATTTACTATCATTTGTGAATTAAAATAGTTCTTTTGTGTGGAAAAAACTAGAAGAATAATATTAAAAAATATAAAAAATAAACGTTAAACCTCTTATTCAAGAAAAAAAATATGCATTATTAATAAAAAATTAATGAGGCAAAATGTTTTCTCTAACACAAATGTAATATATAAATTATCAATGTCCAATCATTCCAAGAATAATTTAATACAAATAATGACATTTTTATGCTATTAATACTCAATTATCCTAAGAAAATAAGTAAATGTTATACAAATTATGACCTTTTTTTAATATTTTTAAAATATTATTCTTCTATTTTTGCCATATAGTAAAACTATTTTAGTTGACAAATGATAGGAAAAACACTTAATAAATATATTTAAATGATAAAAGTAACCACATGAGGTTTAATATTATAAATCAAAATTTTAAAGAAATTAAATTTAAATTTTGAAATGTTAAAGAGCCTATTTATAACTTATCATAGTTTAGGGGGTTATCTTCAACTGTTTAAAGTTTAGGGAGTTTATGAAATTATTAATTTACACATGATGCCATGTGTCATTTCATAATTTGATGTGACAATTTCTGTTAAAAAAATAACGATCATTTAACGGCAGGGGGTTAATAATTAAAAAATAAAATATCAAGAAATTAAATTTAAACTTTAAAATATCAGAGGTTATATGTAACTGACCCAAAATTTAGGGGATTTTTATATAATTTAGCCATTTTTTTATAATAGAATATCAAAATAATTGTAAAAAAGTTATACAATAAATAAAATACAGTTTATTATATTAATAAGCGGCATAATAATATTATCCTTCAATTTCTTATTCACACTTTTTTTGATAAATATCATTCAAAGTGTTTTGGGAAAAAAGATAGAAAAATAATTTTGAATTTACAAAATTTTAAATTAAGTATTTTTAAAAAATGAGTTGTGAATTGTTTATCAAATTTCTTCATTCCTTTATCAATTTTTTGTAACAAACTTGATTTAGTATTTTATAATTTTAAAAAAAATTTCTATCTTTTCCCAAATTTTTTTTATCAATTTGAAATATTTAATAAAAAATGTCACTACATTTTAAATAAAAAAAATTATCCACGTATCACAAAAATTATTATGTACCTTCTTCAAAGTTTTGTTGAGTTGAATTTTAAAAATCACATGGCGTATTTTTATTCTTAAAAACTAAAAACATTTAAAATAAATAAAAATAACTTGAAGTACAACAACAAAAAATTTTATTGACGGATGGCCGTTACTTTTTGTTGGGTGGGCTCATATGATTGTTATTTTAAATAATCAAATTCATGAAAAAAACCTTGAAATTAAAAGGTAATAAAAGAAAGTAAAGCAACTTCACCCTATTCAAAAATATTTCTTCCGGTTTTTTATGTAAGATTTATTTAGCTAATTTAATTATATTAATGTAGTTAGTTAAATTAGTTAATATGACATGTTATTTTTCTAAAATATCATAATCATCTTCCTTAATTTCCTTCATCTCTCTCTTCATTATTTTTAAAGGAACATCAATAGGGGGTAAATTAGGAAAAGATTAAAAAATATTTTAAATATGTATTACATTTAGGATAAATATTAACTCCCTAATTAAATTTTACTTTAAGGACATGAGGGAGTATGATTCAATATCCATGACTTAAAAATTACTATGTGCAAGTGATCAAGCACCTAATATATATTACTATGTGCAAGTGATCAAGCACCTAATATATAGAAATAATCTGAATAAACATTGCTTAATCAATTGTTACACTAAAGTCTGTATGCAATGAGGGATTTGAAGGGGAGGTGAATAAATTTTTTTATGAGCTGAGTTTAAAAAAAATTGGAGATGAAGTTATAAGTGTAAAATAAAATAGTAAAAAAATGATTAAAAAATTAATCCCCCTTGTCTGAATTTTTTACATATAACTCAAACTTCCCTTCCCACCTCCTCTCGCACCAAATAACCCCTAATTAATTAATCAGGTCAGATTGTCAGCAATCCACGATTATAGTGACATCCCATACCGTGAAAATAAATGCACTGAGTTGAATTGGCAAAATTGTATTGTTATTTTTATTCTTAAAAAACAAAATCAATATAATTTATCAAGTGTGGCTTAGTATAATTTGAAGTAAAATAGAAACTATAAAAAATATTAGCAAAATTGAATTTTAACGGTGAAGAAATAAATTATAGACAAATAAAGTATAATTGTCAGAAATCCACCAGTATAGTGACATCCCCGTACAAGTAAAAATAATTGCTCTCGGTTGAATTGTCAAAATTGTGTTGTGATTTTTATTTTTAAAAAAATCAATATAATTTACCAAGTGTGCATTAGTATAATTTGAAGTAAAATAGAAATTTTGAATTTGGCACCATGTAAAAAATGGACATAGCTTTCCTCCTATACTATTTAACATTCGTTGCCCTCATTTACTTAAAACAACACCGTTTTGTGTGGGAAAGAAAATCTGGACTGTTTATTTGTTACAATTGCATGGATCGTGATGAGAAGCTACTAATTGAAATTGCGCCGTTTTGCATCCTTCATCTGATCCATTCAATTTATGAGCCATACGTTTAATCATTTTCCTCACAAAACTAACAAAAACACGTCAATATTCTTTTAGGCGCCAACATCCCTTTCTTTTTCCTGATTCCTGAAGCTGAAGCTGAAGCTAAGAGGGAAAATCTGAGACAGTGGGAATTTAGAGAAGAGGAAATCAAAGGAGGTGGGAAAAGCTTTTAGAGAAGAGGAAGAAGGGAGAGTATAGGATATTAAAGGTTTATGAGTAAAAAAATAATCTTTTATCAAATACTCAAAGATTTATTGTTATTTTATATTTAGTTTTTACATTTATTTATTTTTATAATGTAACTTGATAATCCTACAACTTGATGATATTTGATATTTTTCTTCTGTGTGTGTATTCCTATTGTAGATATTTTTTTTATTAGTTTGGTTTATAGGATTTTTAGTGCGTTGCTTTGCAGTGAGAAGGTTTTTTTTTATTATTATTTAATATGAGTTTTGCTTTATGAATACATTCGGTTAGGTTGCTCATTTTTGTCACCATGTGTATTGTTAACATATTTATATGTTGTTGATATTTTTATTAGTATGCTTTGTTGTTAATATATATATTTTTATTAGTATGCTTTGTTGTTAATATATTTTTATGTTTCAATTTGTATTTTCCTATGTTGTTAATATATTTCTATATTTTTGATTTGATTTTCTATTGATATAGTTTATGTTCTTAATATATTCCTATGTTTCTATTTGCATATATGTATGTGTGTGTGTGTGTATTGCTTTTGAGATCATAATTTTCATATTTTCACTGTGAGTTTATATTTATATTGGGTACATATTTTTTAATTTTGCAGATGGATATAAATTTGACTCCTACACTTGATCTTGAATTTAACAATATAGAAGAAGCATGCGAATTTTGGAGGCATATGGGAGAAGAATTGGTTTTGGTGTTCGAAAACATAGTTTTAACAATAGCAAGAAAGATAAGTCAAAATATTCCTCTTATCTATATGTTTGTCGTAAAGAAGGGGTGAAGAAACCAGACATTCGTGATATGAAAACTAGAAAGCCTAGAGAAGAGACAAGAACATATTGCAAAGTAAGAATGAAAGTGAAAGAAGTAAATGGAAAGTACAAAATAAATGAAGTTTTCCTTGATCATAATCATCCTCTTCAACTTCCTGAAGCTGGTTATCTGTTTGCATCGTTTCAAGGATTAACATCAGCTCAACAATATGAATTAGAAAATGATGAAAGGGCTGGGATTAGTAAAAAATCAGCATTCAATTTATAAAGTCAATATGTAGGAGGTCAAACCAATTTGGGATATACAAGAGGTGATGTGAAGAATTATCTTAATTCAAGAAGGCAACGGGTTATGAAATACGGGGAAGCTGGATGTATATTTGGGTATTTTGAGCTTCAATTAGCATAAAATCCATCCTTTTTTCATGCTCACCAAATGGATTTAGAGGAGCAAGTGACAAATGTATTTTGGGCTGATGCACGCATGTTGGTCGACTATACTTGCTTTGGTAAAGTAATTTCACTTGATACAACTTATTGCACAAATCGTGATCATAGACCTCTTGCAATCTTCTTTGGCTTTAACCATTACAAATGAGGGGTAATATTTGGAGTGTCATTGTTATATGATGAGACTGTTGAAAGTTTCAAATGGCTCTTTGAGACTTTTCTGTGTGCACACAAAAATGCAAAGCCACTAACTATGTTCACTGATCAAGATGCCGCCATGTCACGTGCATTACAAGAAGTGATGCCGGAGGTAAGGCATGCCTTGTGCACTTGGCACATTTAAAAAAAATGCAATGAAGCACCTTCCAAGCTCAATAGTTAGTGATTTCAACTATTGCATGTATTATTGTTGGGATAAAGTCGAGTTTGAAGAAGCTTGGCAAACATTATTATCACAACAAGATATGGGAAAAAAACTCGTGGTTGATGTCAATGTACCAAATAAAAGAGAAATTGACAGTATGCTATATCAAGAATTCAAGGACACTTGACATGAGAAGCACACAAATTAGCAAAAGTGTCAATGCATCTGTCAAAAGTTACACCCATGCTAAATTAGATATCAATAAATTCATCCAACAATTTGAACAAGTTCTAGAGGATAAGCGCTATAAAGAATTGAAAAGTGATTTTGAGGCGCTTGACAAGTTGCCAAGGTTGATATTGCAGAGTTCAAGTATGCTTCGTCATCTTTCTGATGTATATACTAAACCTAATTTTAACTTGTTCCAACAACAATATGATTTACGCGATGCTACATGTATAAAAGAAAGGAAAGAAAGAAAACTCATTATGGATGTGGAGGATAGCATCACCATGTTTGATTACGTGATCACTATGGATGGAAGCAAACAAGAGCATAGATTGGCATTTAATCCTTCAACGGAGATAATAACTTGCAGTTGCAAAAAGTTTGAACGAGTTGACATATTATATTGTCATGCATTGAGGGTATTAAATGAACGTGATGTTAAATTACTCCCTAAAAAATATATAGTAAAAAGGTGAGTAAGAGGAGCACGATGTGGTGTAGTGTAAGATATCAAGGGGAAACATATTGAAGTTGATCCTAAACAACAAAGATCAAATCGATATAGAAAATTATGCCCCTTGTTAAATTAGCAAATGATGCATCAGAAAGTTCAGAGGCATTCTTACTTATTCATGAGGCTGTCTTGGAACTAAGTAAAATGGTGACTAAGCTTCATATAAAATACATAATAGATGATGGTAAAGGTGATAATAATGGTGTGGGGAATCATGATGACAATAACAATGGTGGGAAAGTTGTTGCCTTTAAAAAGAGATATGGTAGAAATATAAGTAAACGAATAAAGAGTTGTCTTGAAATCGGTCGAAGAAGAGGAATAACAAAAGCCTCTAAAAATCCTCATCAAGCTTCACAAGTATACTTTTGTCCTTTTTATTTTTTTCAAAGATGCTTATTGCTTATTACATATTTAATGTTTATTTCAAAATATGTTTTAGGGACACCATAATCAACTTCAAAAATCTGAGACATCAACTGCAACACAACATAATGTGGATGTTTGGCACAGCGTTTCACCTCACATTAAGCCCGATTAAAATACTAAAGCACGATAGAATTGTGTTTTTTTTTTGCTTTGTTTGGTAACTTAATAGACAATAAGCCAACAGGAAAACGCATGCAACCATTGTTTTGTCATTTCCGTACGTCATATGCATTGGATTCTCTTATTCTCATTTGACCGTTGCACAGTGCCACCATGTGA
The DNA here is from genome assembly GCA_037074505.1 of Albizia julibrissin. Lineage (NCBI taxonomy): Eukaryota > Viridiplantae > Streptophyta > Magnoliopsida > Fabales > Fabaceae > Albizia > Albizia julibrissin. Next base: position 44,670,277 of record CM073478.1, on the reverse strand, counting down.
TTTATTGCTATTAAACCATTCTCTCTCAGAATCTTCCTGCATAAAGCTGCTGCACGTCCACAGTTTCTTCTTCACTCATAAAGCTGCTGCACCAACACGTTCTCAGTTTCTTGTTCAAGCGTTAAATGGTTGCAGCGATTTTTGAACGGTGATTTCATTCTTCAAGCCTCCACAGTTAATGAGCCCACCTTTCCCTGCTTCCCTCTCCTCCGTCCGCCATTTTTGAACGGTGATTTCATCTTCCTCGTCGGTTGACAGTAACTCTCTTTCACTTTGTCTGTTGTTAAGCTTCGAGGTGACGGATTCCTTTGCGCCGATCTGCCGTTGTGGGAGGTGATCCATGTGTGGTTGCCATGTGAGTGCTCCAGCTACCGACTACGTCGTGCTATCGTCGCCGTTGGCCACATCGCGCTGCTCAGAGGGTGGTAAGCCGTCAGGCTCTGTTTTTGTGTCACACAAGCATTGATTCATTCCGGAAACTCCAGCAGAGCCGACGCCAAATATTCGAGCTCCTTCATCCACGACTTCACTTCGTGTGCAATCTCAGCCACCTCCGGTGTGTTTCCTATCCTGTCGGACCACATCCGTCCTGCTGTGCCCCCACCCGTGTGTTTCCAGCTGTGGTTGTTCATTGTGTGGCAGCCTGTGTCTGACCTCATATCCATCGTCCATGTAAGTTTTCCTTACTCCTCCATCTGTGTATCACTGTTGGTCAATATTTATTAGTGGTTGCCTTTGGTATTTAGGATTGACGCTGTTTATGTTGTTTTGTCATTCTTTGGTTAGTTGAATACCCCTGCTAGGTAATGGTGTTCTGGAGATGTCATCGCTGCTTTGGTTATGTTATATACCCTGTGTTTTTCTCTTTCAATTGCGGTTCTGTAGTTATATGTAACTAGTTCTCTGGTTATGTTATTTGGTTTTCTCTTTGGCATTTTGATTATGGACGTTGTACAGATTGGGAAGGATTTCCTGTGGAGTATGCGTAGGTTTTCTTCTTGTTTATATACCCTGTCTTGCCTTTCTGATTTATCTGTGGTGTATGCGTAGGTTTTCTTCTAGTTTATGTTTTAAAGTTGTTGAGGGCCTGTCTAGATGAGGAGCTATATTTTCTAGAAATAATATCAATTTTTTACCTCCTAAGGACGTTAGGCATATAACTTGAAATGTACGATTCAGACAATTGTTTAATGATGTAACATAAGAAGGTTATAATTCCCCTTATTAGATAGCAACAATTAGGTTCATAAAATGCCTGCAATGTTGGACAAAATGGTATACCTCAGTATCTTGTTTTCATAGCATATAGAGAAGTTAAGGTAGTATTACGTTACGGGTAGTCTTGTGTTAATAAGTTATGATTGCAATTTTTGCATATAGTAATGGCAGACAAAGCGGCATGGGATGACTTGACCACTGAGATCTTCATCCACGCGATGCTGGAGCAAATATATGCAAGAGAACGACACGGTCTGTCGTTCTCAAAGGCTGGTTGGACGACTATTGTGACAACCTTTAACGATAAGACTGGCCGAGGGTATGATAGGAAGCAGCTGAAGAACAGATTCGACATCCTCAGAAAAGATTTGAGGACGTGGGATCGGTTACTATCAGAGACGGGACTGGGGACGGATCCCCGAACTGGGGTTATCACAGCTAGCCCGCAGTGGTGGCAGGAGAAATGTCAGGTAAGATACACTTCGTCTAAGAACACCATAGTCATTGCAGTTATCGTTTTGTTCACAAATTGAAACATTTTCTTCGCGTGTACGGTACAGGCGCATGCTGGTTACAAGAAGTTTCGTCATTCACCCCTTAAGTGGGAGACGGAGCTCAGGACTATCTTCAAAGGTGCTTACGCGACTGGGACTACCACTTCTTGTCCTTCCTACCGGGCAGCCCAACCAGATGGTTCAACAGAGGACGAAGATGTGTACCGTCCGACGATGGATGAAGAGGAAGGATCGGGGGACAGTGAGGACGGATCATTCGGACAGCAACCCGCACCGAGCACCGGAGTGACTAATGATATGGCAAGTTTGGGCGTTGCATCTAAGGGTGGGCCGTCTATTCCCACAGACTCAAGCAGCCACTGAAAGAGGAAGATGGTTCAACGACCGGTGCAGAAGAAGAAGGTGAAAAATAGTAATGCGTCTCGGTTAGCTGATGCTGTTAGTATCATAGCGGATGCCACCAAGGATAGATCAGCTTGTATCAGGGACATTCAATCGTGAAATGTTGATACCATCATGAGAGACCTCTTGGCTTTGGATGAAGTCCGTGCAGATCCAGACTTCCGCATTCGGTGTATCGAGCTTCTGACGGAGAACAAGAGTTGTCGTGACACATTTGCTTCTTTACATGCTGAGAACAAGGACTACCTAGTGGAGTGGTTGCGGTTCACCATCGTCCGGTACTTCGGATAGACATTTGTAGGACTTTTCCGTGTAGACGTGTTTGAGCAGGGTTGTGTATTTATTTTGGAACTCATATGTTAAAACTGTTTGTCACTACTTATTTACTTCATCCATGTGATAGTTATGCGTCGCCTGTGGTTATTTGTATGTTTGACTTTAACTCACTAATTTGATAGTTACTTAATGCGTACTTGTATGATAATTCATATGTCATTGTCATCATTTATCTATCATGTCTAATACTCCTTCATGTGTACCTATTAGTTAAAATTTTGGACCATGTATCGTCTTGTAACTTGCTTGTGTTGACAGTAAACGCTCGTACTCACAAATCTTATGGAGGAGGAAGATGATGACTCCCGTTTGTTAGCACTTATAGATGAGGAGCTAACGGAGTACGCAGAACTGACCATGTTGTTGTGTCAGTATTGGGTTCCTTTCATATGCAAAGAACCTCGTAGAACGAGTAAGCGGACTGGCCATTTCTGGGTTCAAGAGATATTGGCAGACTCTAGTGGAATTTGTCATGAAATGTTTAGGGTCGACAATCATGTGTTCTATCTTTTGTGCGATAAGTTAGCAGAACATGGCCTACAAAATTCTAAGAACATTGGTGTGCATGAAATGGTAGCCATGTTCTTGCTGACTGTGGGACATGGAATGGGGAATGGGGTTGTACAAGAACTCTTCCAACATTCTGGGGAGACCGTGAGCCGGCTACTGCACAAGGTTCTTCAGGCTTGCCTACGTTTGGCTACAGAAAATATCAAACCAAGCGATCCTGAATTTCGTGAATGCCACCCGCGTATACAAGGCGATCCCCGATATTACCCGTACTTCAAGGATGCTATCGGAGCGATAGATGGAACTCATATCAAGTGTGTAATCAATGCCCGCGACAAAGATAAATATATTGGTAGGAAGGGTTACCCCACACAGAACGTTATGGCTGCCTGCGATTGGGATATGTGTTTCACGTTCGTCTTGGCTGGCTGGGAAGGATCGGCACATGACGCTCGTGTCTTCCACGCTGCTGTGTCAGATCCTGATATGAATTTCCCCCACCCACCAACAGGTACCGTCTTATTAACACGAATTGAATTTATGTCTTTTCATATTTCTGATTGTCTAACATGTTCGTTCTTGTTTCTTTGTTTGTAGGGAAATATTATTTAGTTGATGCTGGTTATCCAACACGCGCAGGATATCTTGGTCCCTATAGACGTGAGCGTTATCACGTGCCCGAGTTTAGCCGTCAGCCTGGATTTCGAAACGAGAATGAGACTTTTAATTTCTTCCATTCCAGTTTGAGGTCCACAATTGAAAGGACTTTTGGAGTTTGGAAGAGTCGGTTTGCTATTTTCCAAAATATGCGAAAGTACAGCTACGAGACACAAGTCCGATTAGTTTGCGCTACTATGGCTATACACAATTTTATTCGAAAAAACTGTCCTGCTGACGCTAACTTCACCCAAGCAGACAATGGGAATGTCAGGTATGATGAAGAAACAACTGAAGAAGATGATGCTTCGTCTAGCAATAATTTAGGGAGCTCTTCAAGAACAATGAATAGGATCAGGGACGCTATTAGGGGCCAGATTGTGGAGAATTTGTTATCGTAATAAATATGTCCGACTTGGTTTCTGGGACTACTGTATCTTAGTACCACATAATCTTTAGTAATTACATCTTGTATTGCTTGTTGTATCAAATATTTTTTTTATTTACATGAAGCAGAGAAGCACTTTTACAATTTCAATCCAAACATGTTTTACTTATGGAAAAACACTTATACAAGTTTCAATCCAAACATAAATTACGATTACAAATCGCACTTATACCAATCGCACTTCTTCATAAGCCCGATTGAAATAAGTCATTTTACTCACCGCTATACCAAACGAGCACAATAACATGATGTTGGATAACTCTCAATCAAGTCAAATGACTCTCACAAGTTTATTGATGGTATGTTATATGATGCTGAATAACATATGTTTTTATATACAGAGATTTATTTTATTTTATTTTTTGCAGGTGCACTTGACTGTGACTTCACATCGCTTGAAGTACTGGAATTTAGCCAAACATATAATATTGGTAAGCATAAAGAATAACGATAATGAAAGAAAATAATTTGGTCTCTTATATTGAAATCTGAAATTCTCTTTATAGTATTGTCTCATCTTACAATAGTGGACAAATTCATGACTGTCAATATATATTCACTAACACTACAAAGTTACATTGTGCTACAAATATAGATTCAATGATTGACTTGGATTCTCCTACATGAAGTCTTCATTCCACCTTATTTTATCCTTTGGGTTACTTTCTATTTTGCTGAAGCATGCTCATTTTGTACTTCCTTTGGTTTGCTCTCTATTTTGGTTAAACAAGCTCATTTTGTATATGAAGTCTTCATTTTGTTCTTCTGGTTTCTCATGTCTTCTGAATTGATGTAGTTTCAGCTGGCTCAATTTCTAAGCTTCTCTTATAGTGAAGAACCCAGAAGCTCAGATTTAAGCTGAGATCTTCGATTTCCAATTGATGTAATCATTCCTCATCCAATTCTTTCTTTTCTTCTCAATTGTGTGATATAAAATTTGAGATAATGGTTTATAAACAAAAAGTCACTAGTATAACTTCTATGTAAATTTAGTAAAAAAAAGTGTACGAGATAAATAGCTAGGAAATTACAATAATAAAATTTAAAATAATAATCCACAGTGGAGTTGCTATTGTTAGCTATATGCGCAAAATAGACATATAAATTTTGTTTACAAACAATAACTATTCAAGCAAACGAGCTAATACTCTTTCACACCATATATCCTTCCATCTGACAACATGATCCAAGGGAGGGAGTTTCTGCAAACACACACAGAGAGAGAGAGAGAGAGAGAGAGAGAGACATAACATAATTAGAATGCAAACTTCAACATTACATAATTTATCATCGAAGTCTTTTAGCAAGAAACCAAGCATTAAGAAAAAAATCTCCTAAAGAAAGGGATAGTCATGACAAGTAACCACCAAAAGAATGGGCAAAATTATCTCCAACATGTTGCATTTGAAAACACATTGTCATAAAAAAGAACTAAAGGAGAAAACAAAAATTTCAAATTAAAGGGACCTTGAAACAGGACTGGAGTAGGAACCAACGGTGGAATGAAGGAAAATAGAGAACATGAAAAGAAATGTTGGATCATCCATGTGCCATTAGACCTCAGGCTACTGCATAATTGCAAGCTGAATGCCCCTTGTTCAAATGGGAAAATATTGAACTCACGCTTTTTGTGCAGTTCATTTCCTTCAATATGCGCCTAATTTGGGAAAAAAGGAGACACATGTAGAGAAAAACATAGGAACACTCTTATATCAAGGAGATATACACAAAAGAAAGGAAAGGGAAAAAATTTGAGGACGAGCTGCATTTATAACTGTTTAGAGGGGGAAAAACAGAATAGAAACGATATCATGTGCATTTATCAATTTTTCTCTGTGACTGTTAAGAGAAAACATCACGAAATTTAACTTAGCAATAGCAGGCTATATAAGAGTTTAAGACCTCTAGTTGAAAAGAAAAATGATGCATTAATGAATATCAGCTTAATCCATTTGCCATTATCCAAAAAGAAATTTTGTTTGAGCAAGTTCCCTTGGTTTTAAGTTTAGATGAACATATAAGATTGAGCTGATAACTCTGGACTGGTGGAAAAGAAAAGGTCCCCTAAGAAACTTTTGAATAAAAAATAATGTCATAAGGCTTCAAGAAAACTTATAGAATCAAGTATAACAACAACAAAAACCTTATCCTATTAGGAATTGGCTATAAGGATTTGCATAACGCCATTATGCCCTACCAATTCTTCGGATAAGCCATTCTAGAATCAAGTAGTGTTCAACAATTCTTATACCTAAACTGACAAGATAATTGTTATAGCAAGTCATATATATTGTTTATATAATACAAGTCTGACAAAAATGTAAATTTTCATCAGCAAAATAACAGAACAACATGTATAAAATAACATCCATACAAGAAATTTTGGTTCTATACTTCTACACAACAATATAACCATCCATGTGATAGATGTTTTACGAATCCAATAGTTGGATCTTCATCCAAAGCTATAGATGTTCTTTCATTGAATGCCACAGTATATTGAATCCAAAATTCAAACCCTTTCTATTAGATGATATATTTGCAAAACAAAAGCAATTACTGGTTTCAATTGAAATACTGAACAAAGTCACCTTTGCATGACTGGGGAACCTCAATCGAAGTTATGGTTGATGATGAGAGTTCCAAATGAGTGCCCACACAAGCATAATTATCAAATCCCACATAATGAGATGAACATTGACTACACCTAACCAAGTAATCTACTTGCATAGCAATAGCTGTATTAAAACTTTATCACTTCTTTGATTAGTTCATTTAAACTTTGTTCATGATTTATAAGAAATGAAATATTATGCTCATACTAGTCTGACTAAAAAATGGAAAACAATAAGACAAAAAGAAGAGACACTGTTAACATGCCATGGGAATTGAATTGCAATACAAAATAGAAAAGAAGAGAAGCACTAGATCATGGAGAACTAGTTACATCGTTCAAATAATTAATCATCCAAGTGAATTAGCATCACAACCCAGACTATCATAAAGCACTACTAATTATTCTACCCAAAGAATCCATTACAATTAGGGATAGCAGACAAGATCTAACCATATAGTTTCCGTCGAAATCAAATAATTAAAGGGGTGTATGGTCAAAAATTATTCGAAACAGATTCTAACAAAAACCAACACACTAAAATGCGAGGGACAACCTACTAGAATGGAAGTAGCCACAAGAAGAGGGAGATTATACTCTGGTTCTTTGCAAATTTATCTTTGTCGCCGAGTTCCCCTTTTAATTCGTCGAAGCAGCAAAAGAACGAAGAGGTTCTCCACTTCGACCAAGAACGAAGCAGCAACGGATGACGGCGACAAACAAACAAGCACGACGACGAGGGAATCTTCTTCTTCCATGATCGGAGAAGATCGCCGGATTTGGTCGATGGGTTGCTGCAAAACTCAAGGCAAGTCGCAAAACTCAGGCAAATATTCCTTGGAACCAATGGTTTGGATAAAAACATATGGAGGGCCGAGATTTGATTTCCCACACAAAATGACGCCGTTTTAAGTAAAGGAGGGCAGCGGATGTTAAATGGTATAGGAGGAAAGCCATGTCTGTTAAAAATAGGGAAAATTATTTCAAAAGATAGGTAAATTATTTAAATTTTAAATTGGGTCATTGAATTTAACAAATCCTAAATTTGATTAAATATCCCAAAATAGAATTTCAGAATTTAATAATTTTGAGGATGTTTGGTTTAACTTATACTTATGTATAAGCCTGATTCACGTAAATCAAGATAAAACTCCTCCATATATTTATTTCATAGATCGTAAAAGTTACCTTGTATACCGTAAATCACGATTGTTACCATCGTTTGATTCTCCCTCCCCATCCCTGAACATTTTACATCTCTCGTTTCTGCTTATTTTACATCGTGTGAAACTATGAAAGTATTCTTTTGTTTATCTGTCATATATCCTCGTCCTTTTCCTCAATCTCTCGGCTAATTTTTGCTGGACGGCGTCCTCCCTCAGCATTGTTCTCTCTCGCAGCCCGCATCTCGGCGAATTCGTAAATGTTCGAGATTATTGGGTTTTTCAGGACTTGATGGGTTCCTTCTGCTATTCGAGATATGTAGGTGCATGGTGAATCTGAAATTACAACAACCAATAATGAACTTATGGCCAACAAATTCAAAGATGAATTCAGGCCCCCAAATCAGAATCTTCAAGCATCAAAGCCCAATTTATGGTCGCCAAATTTGTTTTTAAAACACTCAGATAAATTGTTGTGATTAATAGCATCACTGGTTGCCCTGGTGTTTTAGGAATAAATGAGGGGTAATAAGGTAAAATTTTTAAAATTTAAAATCTTATTTCAAGACATCTGATCTAATTTGAGATTTATTAAATTTAATGACCTAATTTAAAATATGTGTAAGTCGACTGTCTTTTTAAAAGGATTTTTCAAAAAAAAAAATTATAGCAAAATTGAATTTTAGAGGTGAAGAAATAAATTTTAACTGACCATATGAAAATATATTTAAGTAGTAAATATCACACTTTCGCAGAAATTTATTTTAAAGAAATTTTAATAGTAATAAGAACAATAATGTATTTGATTTTATAGTATTTTTTTTATGACGGGCTATCAAAGTAATTGTAAAAAAGTTGTACAATAAATAAAATATAGTTTATTATAATAATAAGAGGCATAATAATATTATCCTTCAATTTCTTATTCACACTTTTTTTGATAATATCATTCAAAGTTTTTATAAATTTGAAATATTTAATCAAACAAGACACTACATTTAAAATTAAAAAAAAAATTATCCACATATCACGAAAAGTATTATCATGTATCAAAGATTTGATACTTTTATGTACCTTCTTAAAAGTTTTGTTGAGTTGAATTTTAAAAATTACATGGTGTATTTTTATTCTTAAAAAAATAAAAATAAAACAATATCAATAACTAACTGTATATTAGAATAACTTGAAGTAAAACAAAAAAAAATTAAATTTTATATACCGTCAGCAAAACATTATGAAAAGTTAACGTTAGACGTGGACACAAAATATTATTTAAACAAGAAAAACATATTTTAGAAAAAATTACAAAGTTCCGATGAAAAATTAGTAATTTATTCAAATAAGTTTTTGGATTTTAATTATAACAATTTTATGAGTCTAACCCTACAAAAGACATAAACCAAGGTCGGTAATTTCTATATATAAAAATATATTATGTACTTCTAGCCAATAAAATTTTTGAATAAGGACCTCTCACAAATTTTTTATATTGTTACTATAGTAGCATCACAAGGGTCATAATAATGTTAACTTCTGATTTTTAATTCATAGTTTTTCAAAATTTCTCTACCACCTTGAAACATTTGACGATTAAAATTTTTTTATCTCCATCCTACTAAAATAGTTTGTCACCTACTAAACTGTTAATAATTTTTAGTAACTTCATAAAAACAAAATAAGATCAACATGAATTACTAAGCGTGATTAGTATAATTTGAAGTAAAACACAAAATTTGAATTTGATATATTATCAACAAAATTTAAATGTTGAAAACAAATGTTATTCAAGAATATAAAAATATATTTTAGAGAAAATGACACAATTCTAAGAGAAAATAATTTTAATAATGTTATGAAAATGATAAGAACTCAAGAGATTAAGATGAAGGAGATGGAGAAGATAAGAGAAAATATGAGGAGAAATAGAGAGCAATTCTTATTCATCTTAAGCTTTTTCATGTACATACAATTCTTTATATCAAAATTCTATTTACAAGTCTTCAACCCTTCTAAGAATTACAATTTCATAAGTAGGAGAATTAATCTTCATTATGGTACATCATGAAATCATTGGAGATTATAGTAATGAATAGTAGAGACCTTTAATTTGGGAATTATATGGCACTATGTCATTCAATATGAGATGGAAGAGCAAAAGCCCCATTGTTGGATGTTATGGACATCCACACTTAATTATAATCTTATAACACTCCCCCTTGAATGTCCATAAACAAATATTGTGCCTCATTAAAACCTTACTAGAAAAAATTCATTGGAACAAAAACCTTAATGAAGAAAAAAAGGGTACATAGTACTTATGGAAGTTTCCGTGTTAAAACTTTTACCAGAAAAACCCTGTTAGACAAAATCTTGGTTAAGAAAAAGAGTATAATATGATCTCTACTCCCCTAATATATAGTAATAATATCATGTTTACTTCTTCAAAGTACAATATCATTTTTACTCCCTTTGATGACAACATCATTTTTATTCCACTTGCATACCTGCAAGAACTTAATTATAACATGAAACATTAACAACATATGTAAATATTTTCACATGTGAAACCTCTAGTTAGATTGAATATATTTTTGTAGACAAAATCACCATATCAAAAATTTATGATTTTGAAATCATTTCCAATATATTTGTGTTAGTAGAATATATATTCAAATTGTTTTATTCTCTATAATATTTTATATATTGAATACTTTTCTTGCACATGCTTTTGACGTTTTAAATCCTTTAAAGATTCTCATGTAAACCTTATTATTTAGTGAGCCATATGCATATGTTATAGCAATATCTAACAGATGCATATTTTATTTTTATATACTGTTAGATAAATAATATATGGAAAAAAAATATTGTATCCACCACAAAATAATATGTCTCATCAAAATTATCATTGTACATTTGTGAAGATATTTATTTTTACATAAATATTTACACACACACACGTGTGTGTGTCACACACATGTATGTATGTGTGTGACACACACATGTGTGTGTGTACCATGATAACTTTATATTTAAGGTTTTTGAATTGTTAGTCCATAATTTCCATATATCGACATAACATACTCTTATTTTTATTGTGTCTTCTTCTTTTGGCCAATCACCTTTATTTCTAATTCTCATGACATATCCATGTAAAAGATCATCATTTGATCACATGATATCATTATAAAAATTGTTGTCAACAACTTTATCTTAGTTCCATTTTTCCTATAACAAAACTTATTGAGATCTTTTTATTGTTTTCAGATACTTGAACCTATCTTAAGATTTTTACAATTAGTTATGTCTTAGCACTCTTCTGGAGTATCCGCCTTCTCAATATGATCATCTTAATTATATGCTCTTCTTTATCCAAAGTATTTATATTTGGAACCGATTGGTTTCTCATGCTTCGGGCCGGCCAATCATGTCTCATTTTTATTTATGTTGATTTGAGCATTTTCAGTTGGAATATGAGATTTAGTAATTCTCATTTAGGTCAGTAATTATATCTAACATATATTTTATCATATTTCATGAATGCAAAATTTGATGAACTTCTAGTTCACATTGATATATTTGATGATCCACATTGATAGTAATATTACATTTCATGTTTCTCCTTTCTAGCTATTCAATTTCTCCCCTTTATGTTGAAAAAATTTTGTTGAATGACAAGCAACGTAATCAATCATGCGACATAAGTCTCCTAGATCTATTTGTTTCCTTTAGAAACATCCTTTTGTTTCATTTAGAGACAAACAAGAAGAAGGAACTCCTTATCCCACATTTATCCCAATTCTCTTCCAATATCCATCTATGTTGAATTATATAAAGTGTTGGCTATTCATGAAGAATCTTTTGGTTCTTCAATGCATGTCAATACATAATCTTTAATAATTTGTTGTATCATATATATGACTCGGATGATCAATCAAGTCATGTCAACAATAAATTTGTTTCAATCAGTAAACTTCTGGTTTACTATAAAAATAGTAAAATTTTGATTGAAAATCTTAATTTGTCATCCATTTTTGGGAGATAAATTAGGCATTGCAGGGAATTATATGAGCACAACTTTTCAATATTAACTCACTTATATTCTAACAATCTCACTTTAGGTTTGGGTAATATAAATATACTTTCCTTATTCCGGTATTTCAATAAGCTATCTTCCACTAAAAACCTAAATGCTTTGTAGTTCACGTACAATCATGGATTTCAATTCAATTGGGCTATCATTTTCATACCCTTTAATGAATCAAAATTCTTATGTAAATCTATAGGTTATAAATTTTCATGATTAATTCTTCTTTTACCCATAGAATAAAAAGAAAAAAAACTATATTTATTTTTCAGGAACTATATCAATTTTGTTTGTATATAGTTCTTCAAGAACTATTATATAGTATTATAGTTTCATTACTCATTAATAATATACTTCATTTTTCTTCTTTTGATGCATTTTCAAATAATGAAATGTTTGAAATTTTTCACCATAAATTCAAAAGAAATTTGAAGGTATTCAAAAGGATTAAAAACAAAATATATAAAGATCACAATACGAAAATATATATAATGTTAAAGGTTTAAAGTGTCATAATCTCAACACCTGAAATCACATTTGATTACCCATACTTTCAAATCAAATTAGAAGCAACAAAATATTATAAATAATATGTCATCCACATTAAAATTTCAATATTCACATTGATGATGCATACTCATGGATTCTTATGCCAAGATATATACTCACAAATTTATATCTTAATAAAAATAATGTGAATAACATGCGAACTATCAGTTCAACATATTCGGTCAACTAATAATCAAAATTAACTGGGATAATAGACATGGCAAAATTTCTCTGTTTTTGACACTTCCAAAAAACTTTCGGGGTAAAATTGTTGTCTCGAAGAAAACTTCGGGGATAAAATTACCCCTCCCTATTTTAATTTTAGGTTATGTACATATTAATAAACTAATAAATGCTCATCGATCTTGTGGCTTGTTGGTTAGATTAGATTTGTTGCACCTTGCATTGCAAGTCACAAATTCATTCCGTATGCATGCATTCATCAATAAATAAAAGTAAAGACTCTTGATGCTTTCAGCGCATTGTCTTCTTCTTCCTCTTCTGTAATTCCTAATTCCCTGTTGAGAGGCTTGTCGAGCTGCAGCATCCATGTTGCCCCCGACCAACTCTCCTACATCCCGGTAGCAACTCTTCTCATCAATTTCCAGAAACTCTTTCTTTCTTTCTAATTAATTTGATTTGGAAGATCGGTCTTCTTTTTTGGGAAAAAAAAACAGTGGCTTATATATACACATATTTTTGAAGCTTTTAGTTATCAAGAGGAGAAAAATCTCTTTTAGAACCGAGAAGAAGTGGTCATTTTATTTGACACCATGCTATTGTTATATTATTACTGATAAATAAATTTAAATTCCTATGTACATATATAACTGCTCCATCAAACCTTACTATTACCTGGCATTTTACGATTTCCTAAGGTTTAGGTTCTGCATTTTATTTATATGTAACTTGTAAACCTTAGTTGTATTACTATTAGTTGCATTTTATTTATAGTGCTTGTTTGATTCTATTCTCTATTTTTTGTTCTTAGAAACAATTTTATAAAATAGTTTGTGAAAATAAGTTTTAAAAATAAAAAAATATAAAAAAAATCTGTTTGAATAATTGTTTTGAAAGGTCTACTTTTGAAGTGATGTGGTGGTGCGGTCGCTGATGGTGATATAACAGTGGTTGTCACTGGTAATGTAGTGTTGATAGTGGATAGGTGGTGACTTCAAAAAATAAAATAAAAAATAAGAAAACAACTAATTTTTTTTTATTTTTTAGTTTTTAAAAATAACTTTTTGCCTTTTGTTTTCTAAAAACAATTTTTTGAAAACAGTTTACTAAACATGTTTTATTGTTTTACTGTTTTAAAAATAAAAAAGCAATTTTTAAAAATAAAATCAAACAGCCCTATAATTGTTCCATTCTTTTCTTCTCTTTTATAGTCAAATAAAAAATTCATACCATGAAGCTCATCACTTCTTTCTCCGTGCACACAGATTTGCAGTAACGCGCGTCTGAATTTGTCTTCTTTCATTTTCCTGGTAAGATCTTCTAATCTCGTATTTTCTCTCTGCTTTTTTGTCTCTCAACTCTTCCATGTAGTTAAAATGCTTCGCCGATTTTTAATTTTTTCTTCTTCTTCAAAGTTTGGCTACAATTTTATTGTTATTTAGTTATACCTTTACTGATTAAGTTGCGCACACCTCACCTCACTCCTAAAAAGAAAACTACAAACAAACTTAACAAAACAACTATATAACAACAACGTAAAACACCACAAAACAAGTATATAACCAATGAATAAAAATCCATAAAGAAACAGAGGTTAAGGTCCATTTTTATTCTAGAAGTTGTCACAAAATCTTAACACCCTGGAAGTTTTTTTTTTCTTGGAGCAATGTTACCCTAAAAGTTTCCAAATCATAGCAATTTTGCCCCAGTCGATATCTAAGTTAAGTTTGACCATTAGTTGACCAAATATGCTATGGTGGAAGGTCCACCTGTCATTTACGTCAATTTTGTTTTAAGTTTAGGTGCAAAGTTGCCGCGAAAGCTTTGACTTAAGAGCTATGTTACCCCAAAAGTTTCCAAATTGTAGCAATTTTACCTCGGCTATTATCCAAGTTAAGTTTACCCATTAGTTGGCTAAATATGTTTATTTCGCCAACCCATGTATTATCCACTTTATTTTTTTCCAAGTTAGATTTATAAATAAAGATTTTTTTTAAAAAGACACCCCATCTAAATGATTGAATCTTTCTTTTTTTAATTTCCTCTAGCGAACACGAGCTCCTCCTCCATCTACAGCTTCTTCTTTAATGTTGTTCATGCTACCAACTTAGCATATTTAGTCTACTAATAATAGTCAAACTTAATCTTTATAATGGTCAAGGTTAGATTGCTATAATTTGGTAACTTCCAAGGCAATATTGAACCCAAAAAATTTTCAGGTCAACATTGCTCCAGAGTGAAAACTTTCAGGGCAAAGTAAATAATCCTAGCCTGCCAACACCACCACATATAACACACATGTCGGACACGTCTCAAGCTCTTCATACTCTTTCCTGTACATTATGCAATCATTAGGACACATGCAAATACTCTTCACAACCAAGTGAACATAAATTCATATACAATAACTGCAACAACAAAGAGGATATCGATCAAGTATAAAACTTTCATTTATGTGATGTAAGACAAAAAAAAATCTTAACTTTCTATTAGGACATCATCTTACTCATGAATATATGGTCTATTGTAGGTTAAATCTTGTGATATATGGGGTGATATTGGTTGGCTAGAGTTAATTGATGCTCTACATTACATTTGGAGCAAGTAGTAAATAATTCTGACAACCAACACCACCGCATATATCACATATCGGACACTTTGATCTCAAGCTCTTCATACTCATGAATATATAGTATGTTTAACACTCATCTAGCCTCTATGCTATGTGTGCATATCTTGTAGGTCAATTTCCATTGCTGGTTAAACCTTGTGATATATGTGGTGGTAGGAGAGGATACAAGACATACATACATATAGAGCTGGGAATCAGGGTCGGTCCTTGACGGGCCAGGGCCTAAAAGGGCTAGCCCTTCAGGGCTCAAAGAAAGAACAATTTCTCTTTTTCAAAGCCCGTCTCGAGAGCATGCAGGCCAGGGCCGGCCCGCAGAGCTGGAAGCAATTTTCATAAGATTTAACTATACGTCTACACGCCTTATACAATAAAAAAAATACAATTACTAATTCATAATCAAAGGTAAAAAATATTGTCCACAAGTAACTCATAGTCTCACACAAAGAATAAGAAGGCAAAAAGTTAAACACTCTAAGCAACATGATTATGACGACTATCGTTTTCATCTTATTCACTCCTATCATGAATTTCAAAGAAATTTGATTATACTTCACTTTAAGTAGTAGATTTTTTTTAAGGGGAAAAATATCAAGAATTAGTAAGTTACCATCATATGTAAATTTGACAATTTTAAGGTTTTTAACGAGGAGTCAGCAAGGGCACGGGTAGGAGGGTTATAGGAATTAAAAAAAAACTAAAGGGCCTAACAGGCTGGCCCTTTTAGGCCCGACTTCTTTTTTAGGCTTCATTTTTCAAGCCCGGCCCGTGATTTAAAAGGACATAAATGGGCCGACCCGATTTCCCGGCTCTACATACATAGCATAGAGAAAAAAATGAGTGAGTATCAGTGATTTGATAAAGAAAAAAAAATTGAACTTTCAATAAGGGTTTTGACAAATAATGAAAAGACATAAGCATTAGTGTTTCAATAAATAAATAAAAGAAGTAAGTATTAGTGATTTGACAAAGAACAAAAAATCTGAACTTTCAATCAAGGTTTCCATAAAGAACGAAAAAACATAAGCATTATCGTTTTGAAAAAGAAATAAAAGAAGTGAGCATCAAGATCAACCTATTAAAACATCCATCCAAGCAAAGACAACAAAAGAGAACACTAACAGAAGAAGGTTAGCGAGAATTTGTGAAAGCCAACAATTTTTGCTGAACACGAGCAAAATGACGATTACAGAGAGGGAGATCCCTACGGAAAGGAATGCCAACTACCAAGCCATCCCGATGGTAGAGAAAGAGAGAGATTACGGGAATTGGAGGCAATGGAGATAGGAAGAGAGCGCATGCGCGACTCCGAGAGGCGAATGATGAAGTTTGAGTACGCAAATGAGTATAAATACTAAAGCAAATTCTTCTACACCAGTCCTCTATAAATCCAATCTCAATATTCATAAGGAGACTAGCTTTAAGGATAGTCGGTCTGAATATGTAAAAAAAAATATTTCATAACAAGACCATCTTTTAAAAAACCAGTCTAATATGTAATTTTTAGAAACAGAGAAATAAAATTTAATGAATAAAATTTATAAATAAGAATATTGATAAGTATATATTTTATAATTAAATAAGAGTAGATTCTAAGATATATTTGATTAAATGTATTAAGATTTTATACTTATTTAATTATCTTTTACATGTTTTTTTGTCTTTTAATTAATTATAGGATAAAAGGATATTTTGATATAAAATCTACTTATATCCTAATTTATTTTGTAGGGGATATTATAAGATTCAAGCGAGAATAAAATATCGATATAATATATCTATATTGTATGATAATTGATTAAAAAAAAGAGATAAACCAAGATATTGTGATAGGGACGCACGTAAGGAGGCAATATATACCTAGATATATGCTAGGTGTAACAAGAGGGAAGAGTGTTCAATTTTCCTGATTGGTGACGACAAGGCAAGAGCTTTAATGGAGGGAGATTAAAATTTGGAGATGCAGAAAAGTGACAACACAGATGAAAATTTAGCATTAAGTTTTTGTTTCTCCTTTCTCTTCTCTTCTTTCTTTGTCTTTTTTATCTTTCTTTGGTTAGCCATTATTTTGTCATGAGAATGCTTAGTTTATAAAGCTAAACCTTAGTTTTTGATTATTTAGTTTGATTATGAATTAGTGGATGATAATTTTTGTCTTTCATTGTTTTAATATTATATTTGTTGATTTAATTATATACTTGATTGTCCTGAAATAAGAGACATCTGATTGATAGATTATATTGGTATTCTAAATGAACTTAGACATAGGGAATTTAGAATAAACCTCTAGTTGAATCGTGTAGAATTTGGATTTCGGATTAATTTGCTTGTAAGATAGACATAAACCTATAAGACCTATATAGTCTTATTAGGTTTGCACTTAAATTAATTCAATTAAGTACTAACCACCTAAGAAATTAGGGATTAACATAAATGGAATGTATTTTATGGATCGAAAGACACTCTTAAGTAAATAAGAGTCTCAAACTAGCAAATATAACTTTAAGCGTAATTAATGATAGAAGTTAGACACTAAGAAGTAATCAACGCTATAATAATCTAAATCAAACTTAAGATCTATAATTACCCTTATCCTTAGCTTTCACAATAGCTAGATTTTTTTTCTTCTTTTCTCTAGTTAGCTGTTATTTATAATTCAAATTATGTTGACTCAACTTAAGCAAAAGTATAAAGTCATTACTCAACTGTATTGTTGGTATGAAGTCTTCATGAGAATGATATATTACTCATTCTTTATTACTTGATACAGTCCATGTACTTGTGAAGTCTTAGGCTCTATATTTTTCCCCTATCAAGTTTTTAACGCCGTTGCAAGGGAATTGAGTGCTACTATTGTCTTGGTTGAAATTGATTGAGTACTAGTAGCTTAATTTTGAGTTCATAAATATTTTGGAATTTTTTTTTAAAAAAAATGCATTATTCACAGCATTCATTTGTTGATAGATTATCACATTTTTGTTCTTTACTAGAGATATATGTGGATGAAATGAGACAAGAAAATAAAAATGTTGGTTGGAATAAAAATATTGATTCTTCTCCTTATAATATTTTTTCATATGTTTATTGTGGAGAGAGTTATTTATATGAAAATTGTCCATATAGCACAACTGGTCATTATGGGAGAGATGATTGCACTAGGAAGCAAACTTGTTTTTATCATTCCTTTTTATCCTAGTAGAAGTTTAGAGGAACAAGAGTCTTTAGATCCATTTATCAAGTACTATTCTAATGAGATGACCCCATGTTTTCACTCTTATCCATATATTGAGGGACACACCTATGAAGAATTTGAAGAATCTTATTTCAAAAGATTAGTTAAGAATTCCCTTTGTTAACAAAAGAAACTTGACATTGGTATCGAGTTAAGTATCCAAAATATTGGAGCTTATGTAAGTTAAATGTGAAAAGACATTGAAGAAATAAAACAACAAAACTCCTTCAATCATATTTCCCATTGGAGCTTTGATCAAAATGATTATGACAAAGTTGAAGAGAGGGAATTGCATGAGGCTATAGTCAATGTGGAAATTGAATTTGAGCCTAGAATTAATTTGGGAGAGAATGGTGAGTGTCCAATAGATGTTCTGACTATAGGGCCTAATTCATGTCATTGTGATTTTGAAATTAATAAAGAGATCCCAAGAACTATTGCACATGACTCTCTTATTGACTCTTTGACTCATACTTATGAAGTCAAGTGGATTTTATTGGATGCTCTAAATTTTTGAAAGTGCCTATGTCTATTTGCAATTATGTTCATGTTGTGCTTCCTTTAAGTTTAGTAAATGCTTGTACTTTGAGATTTTCTATGATTGAGGAATTACAAGTAATTAACATAAATGAGCACCTTTTCGGTTGGAAACCTTGTTGCTTGAAAAGAAATGAATACAAGGTGATTATGGTGTTTAATACGTATACTTAGATGATTATATTGAGAAGTCTAGCTAAAGACTTTAAATTTAGCACTTGTTAGGAGGCAACTCAATATAATGAATTATGCTTTCGATTATTATTCTTTTTCTTTTCTTTTATTTATCTTTTTTTTAGTTGTCTCTTAGCCTCAAATTTTTCACTAACACACCTCACAAGCTTTGTTGTAGGAAAGTAAAACATTATTAAAAGCACTAGAGGAAGAACTCCATATTAGAGTTAGAGATCTAAACTAAAGGAGTACTAGCTTCTTTCTTCTTTATTGACTTGAAATATGGAGGATAATGTTTGATTTAAGTGTGGGGAATATATGTGATTTTTTTATGATTGTCCTTTTATGCAATTGAAAATATTTTTTCTCTCAAGATTTTCATATTTGAAATTTTTGCATTGCTTATGATTGAAATTAACTTTGAGCCTTCCCCATCTTAGAAAATGTTGTTGAATCAAAACTAAAAAATAGGAAAAGAATGTTTAAACTAAGCCTTTAGGTCTTGTTTGTTTATATAAATCTTGAGATGAACCATAAGAATAAGGTTAGTTGTAATATGACTAACAAAGGATTAGTTTATGAATATTTTGCTGCCTGATTTCTTTAGAAAATTTGATGATAAACTTTGTTGACTAAGTAAAACTTTTGTTTAGGGAAATAACTCAAGTGAAAAAAAAAGGAAGAAGGGGAGGGGAAGAGAATAAGAGATACAACTTCAATTGCTTCTTTAGACTTGACTTAGTAACTAAGGGCACTTCATCACCAATGTTGGCACTTGCTTCAAACGGTAAAATGAAAGACGGCTATAAGTTAGGCTAAGAGCCTCTTGCGGTATCTATTGGAGTAAAGTAACTGGTGCTACATCACCCAAGTGCAAGGTCGCGTCAAAAGGGGATCTACAATAGTTATAAAAAAAGAAGAAGTAAGAAAGAAAAAAGAATCAATTTTCTACCGAGGATCTCTCTTAAATTAAATGAAAAGCTTGGTTAAGTGGGGCATTTGAGGTTTTATGAAGGAGTTAACTGGCTTAATATTCCTTTACTAATTCTATTGTTGCACTTGTTATTTCTAATCCTTTTATCATTTTGACTAATAGATTATTACAATTGATTAAGGTTGTTGGCTAAGTGATCCATCTTATAAGACATTAAATTGAATAAAATTTGATAGCATGGTCTGAGTGTAGTGATGTGTTGCTCTCTGTTTAGGAATTTCGTAAGCAAGTTCTTCTTGTTCGGATAATGAATTTTCTTTCTTTTGCTTGAGGACAAGCAACTGTTTAAGTGTAGGGGAGTTTGATAATTTTATAGTTTATAATTAAATAAGCGTAGATTCTAAGATATATTTAATTATATTTATTAATATTTTGTACTTATTTAATTATCTTTTATATGTTTTTCTATCTTTTAATTAATTATAGGATAAAAGGATATTTTCATATAAAATGTACTATCTTAATTTATTTTGCAGGGGATATTATAAGATTTGAGTGAGAATAAAATATGAATATAATATATCTATATTATATGATATCAATAAAAAAAAGAGATATTGTAATAGACATGCACGCAAGGAGACAATATATACCTATATATATGCTAGGCATAGCAAGAGGGAGGAGTATTTTATTTTCTTGGTTGGTGACAACAAGGCAAGAGCTTTAATGAAAGGAGATTAAAGTTTGGAGATGCAGAAGAGCGATAGCATAGATGAAAATTCGACATTGAGTTTTTGTTTCTCCTTTCTCATCTCTTCTTTCTTTGTCTTTTTATCTTTTCTTTAGTTAGCTATTATTTTGGTCACACGAATGCTTAGTTTATGTGGCTAAACCTTGGTTTTGGATTATTTAGTTTGATTATGAATTAGTTAATGATAATTTTAGTCGTTAATTGCTTTAATATTATATTTATTAATTTAATTGTATGCTTGATTGTCCTTAAACAAGAGACATCTGATTGGGAGATTATTTTGATATTCTAAAGGAGCCTAAACATAGGGTATTTTGAATAGAACTTTAATTGAATCGTGTAAGATTAGATTTTTGGACTTAATTTACTTGTTGGATAGACATGTACCTATCGGCCCTATATAGTCTCATTAAGCTTACACTTAAATTAATCCAATTAAGTATTAACCACCTAAGGAATTAGAGATTAACATAATTGGAATGTCTTTTAGTGGATCGAAAGACACCCTTAGGTAAATAAGAGTTATAGACTAGAAAATATAACTCTAAACGCAGTTAATGGGAGAAGTTAGACACTAATAAGTAATCAAGGTTGTAATAATCTAACTGTAATATCTTCAATATTGGGACAAGAGGCTTGGGATTAAGCCTGGATTAAGGGAACTGCTAGACCCCAGTTTAGTGAATGTCCTGGTGAGGCTTGGTATTATTTCCCAAAATTCCATTATATCCTTGGATATTAAAAATGAATATTATGGTAAGTTAAAGAGCTCGGGGAATAACAAGACAATGCAATGAGAAGTCACACACGACATAGTGAATTGGAACACAAAGAAGTATTGTTACCAGTGAATTTCCAGGTGTAGCAGCCGTGTTGCGCGACATTTGTCAAAGGAAAAAATGTTCATTTGACCAATGAGAGTAAACAACCATTATTTCCCTATTATTGATACCCAAATTAGTCAAATGCGAAGGGAAATAAATGAAAGGGGTAAGAAATGGTTTATTTTGATAAATCATAAAATGTAAGGGCAAAATGGTAATTTTTCCATAAGATAATAAATGATGGATTTTCCTAATAATTTGAGTAGAAAAAGAATTAAAATGAGGAAAATGACTACTTGGTAATTAATAAGCCTATGTGGTGAATTATTATCAAGGAAAGTCAATAAGTGGAAAAGCATAAGGCTTTGGTCAACCACTTGCGTGGTAACATAATGGGATACTTTGAGAGTAATATCTCTCTCTTTTGATCTCATGATTTCAGTGAATGATGAAGGAAAGGGGAAATAGAACTTGTCATACAAGAAATGAGATAGTTAGACCAGTTGGCTTGGGAGCCATTTGGATGACTCATTAAAAGTCATCATTCATCATCCTTCATCCTTTTATTCTCATTCTTTCGTTCAGAATCAGAACAGAACAGAAAGAGAGAATGGAGAGAACGGAGAAGAGAGAGAAATCCTTTAATCGCCGGAACTCTACCGAAATGGCATCTTCTCTCAAAGTGCCCTGTATAAACATTCTTTTACTTATCCTGAGCTTCATTTCTATGGTTTTCAATTCTCGTTTGGAGGTGGTTGGTGCCGTCTCACTAGCCGGAGTACTGCCAAAATTCTAAACCGAATTCAGAAATGTGTAGACGTAAGCTTAAGCTTCCTTTTGAACCTATTGGTTTGTCTTTTGGATGAGTAGTATAGGAGGTAGGTACTGTTCACTCTTTATTCAAATGGTGTTTTAATGGTCCAAACGATGTCTAATGCTTGCCTAAATAGCTAATCATGTTATTAGAGGTAAAAAAAAGAAGTGTTTAGGCAAGAGAAAGGAAGAAACCAACATAACTCTTCTGAGAACTCTAAATGGCTGCCATGTGTGTGGCATGAACAAATGGTTGGAATTTCATCAATTAGATGATTCTATTGAGTTCAAAAGAGCAAATTGTGTAGGGTTTATGTTGATAATGAAGTGAGAAAAGGCCTAGAGTGTGAAATGACCAAATTACCCCCTTAAAGCTCTAAGTAAGGGTTATCAAGGGTATTTTTATCATTTGGGCCTGAATTTGACTAATCAGATGTCATAAATGAAATCTACACACTAAATTGTATAGGATTGGCTCAGTTCATAACTTCTGAGAAAGTATAGTTGGGTCGGACTTCCGGGGGCATTTTGGTAATTTAGTATAATTGGGCTAAGTTATCCACTAAAATGAGTCTAGAATGATACATGGATGAGTAGTGACTCATATAATGTATACTTGGAATTCATGACTTGACGGATGGTGTCCGAGCCGGAGTAGGGACGATGGTTTGAGGAAGGACACGAAGTCCGAAGGTAATGGACTTACCTTGCCTGCATGTAGGTGATATGTATGTTATGCATTGTGTTTATGTGCCTGCTTGCCTAATTGTGTTGAGAATGATTGATTAATTGAGATGTTGTTATGTTTATATGGTGGACATGATTATATTGGATCATTGAGCATGTAGATGTCAGCATTGACATGATTTTAGAAATGGCAAGCATGTCATGCATCACATATATATCTTACATGCATAGTAGTATTGTTTATTACTGAGATTCTCTTGAATCTCACTCCTCTCAACTAACTATTTAGACAGGTAAAGAGTGCAGGGAGATATGAACGGAGAAGGATTGCAGCGGTGAGGCAAAGATCGTAGTGCGAGGCACTATTATTTATATTGATGTAATTAGTTTACATTTGATGTCCTTACATGGCTTTACATTTCATGTATGTATATGAATGTATGCATGAAGTTTATCAGAGAACCGTTCTAGTTTAATTAAAGGAGAATAGCTCTAATTTCATTAAAAAGGCAAGTAACTCACTCGTATATACTCTGATATAATGAAATTAAGAGCCAATGAGTCATTAGTGATGTAGTGAATCTTGTGAAAATGATTGAGAAGTTTTCTACCCTTTGAAATACCCTTTTAGCCTTAGGTTCTTATCTTAAGTTGAGAGCGAGGATTTATGAAATTTATTGAACGTTGGGTAGTCCGGGGTCAAATCATGGTTTGACAACAGATTTCGCTAGTCATTTTTACTCATTTTGGAGTATTGAAAATAAGGTGTCACATAAGTCGTCGCTTAAGATTTAGAATCACCCTTATCCTTAGCTTTCACAATGGTTAGATTTGTTTTCTTCTTTTCTCTAGTTAGCTTTTATTCATAATTCAAATTGCATTGACTCAACTTAAGTAAAATTATAAAGTCATTGCTCAACTGCATTGTTGATACCAAGTCCTCGTGGGAACGATATCATAATCATTCTTTATTACTTGATATGACCTGTGCACTTGCAGAGTTTTAGGCTCTATATTTTTCCCCTATCAAACATAAACTATCTGAATGATCATATAACACACAAAAATGAAGATCATCAACAGGAAATAATAGCAACATATCAAAAGACATGAAAAGATTGAAACTTTTTTATTAATAATCTTTTCCTAAAGGCGACATTACACAGACACACACATATGTATACATATATACATATGTATATCTATATGTATGTACACACACACACACACACATATATAGACACACATACATACGTGTGTGTGTGTGTGTGTGTGTGTGTGTGAATGTGATGATTGGGCACAAAATCAAAATTATATCAAAATATGTATACAACAGGGTTCTTAATGCCCAGGCTACTAGACGATCATCATCATTATAGGAGACAATCCTTAATCCAAACAGTTGATGATGTCATTCAATATTGACAAGTAAAATATTTGCGTATTTAATTTCCCTTATATGATGATTTTATAGACAATATTTGAGCTTAATGTAATAAATTTAGGTATAATTGATAAATAAATAATGATTTTGTAAAAAATTTTTTACTACCTTTGCTTTTCTTTGGACAACCAAGTACAACACCACATTAAGAAGAATTAAAGAAGTCATTTAAGGGATAGGGGGCATTGTAGCAGCATTATAGCATACTCGATTTTACTGTAGTAGTAATTGTTTATACTCGGTTTACTGTAGAAATATATGTGGTACTGTAGTAGTACTATTCATATACGTTTTTTGCATATAAATAGAGACCTTTGGTAGAGGAGAAGAAGAGAAGAGGGAAGAAGGAGAGAGAGAGAGAGAGCTTCTACTTTAGAATTAATTTTATGCATTGTATTACTTTTTGCATGCTTCCTACATGGATAGTTTTACCTCCTACATGGAAGGCCTAGGTAGGGGTGAGTAAATTAGAACCGAAAACGAAAACGAAAACCGAACCGAACCGAACCGAACTCAATTCGGTTTTTTCGGTTCGGTTAATTCAGTTTTCGGTAAAATTTCATTTTTTATTTTTCTAAAAATTCGGTGTTCAGTTCGGTTATTAAAAAAATTTGGTTAAAACGGAAAAACTAAAATATTTATAATATATTTATATTTAATATATATTATTTGATAAATGCATGTTTTTATAATTAAATAAGTGTATATTTTGAATAATATTAGATAAAATATATAGATATTTTAAATCTAATTAATCTATTTTATATATTTTACACCTAAATCTAATATTAAGGATAAAAATAATCTTTTTTAAAAATTTAATTTTATATATTTTATTTTATAGAAAATAAATAAAAAAATCGATTAATTCGGTTATTAACCAAACCAAAAATATTTCGGTTAATTCAATTCAGTTTATTTTATTAATCGGTTTCAGTTCAGTTTTTTAAATTAGCTTTATTGAGTTTTTTCTGTTTTTACCGAAAACTGAACCGAAAAACCGAATGCTCACCCCTAGGCCTAGGTAGTTCTCCTTTATTGATGGTATAGGGTGTCATCTACATGGAATGTTTTATATCCTATATGGGAGGCTAGATTTTTCCATTTTCATACATCACGTAGTTTTATCTTTATGTTTTAGACTTTAATAATTAATTTTTATGTAATGTTTATGATATTTTCAATTTATGTTGGTTTTGTTTTTAATTTTATCATAAGTTAAATTTTCCTTTTCTTAGAGTGATGACATAGCTTACTAATGACGGATTGAATGTTAACTTATTAAATCTAGTCATAATTTTTTCCTTCATGATTGAGTTTTAATTATTGTTCTTAATGCTTTCAATTGACTGGCCATCTTTTGAATGATTTTAATATGTATGTTGAGACCAGAAGGAGATGCATGTGTATAGATCATATAATTAAAACCATAATTTGCATATGAAATATGAATATATTCATATGGGTTGTGTAGTTTTAATGAGTTCCATAAATCGTAATGCATGATTAATTGCTTAAATTTATATAGGAATATATTGGATTAGTAAATAATTATAGAATTGCTTGATCTTGGAAGATGCTAGTAATTAAATTAGGGAAACTTGACTATCAATCATGTGGAATAAATTGGACTAGAATATATAGGTGAATCAATCCAAGATTTACTAAGTGAAATTTGATCCCTAAGGCCTTTTTCTCATATTTGCTTTCATATTAATTGCATCATATTTAATCATTTTTATTTTGTAATCCCAATTACTAACTAAGCGATCGGCAAAATAGTATTAAGATTATCAATTTTAGTACTTGGTGATCAATCCTGGTGGGAACGATATTCTACTCACTTCTATATTACTTGTTTATGACATGTACACTTACACTTTTTAATACATCATCTACACAACGTAACAAGTTTTTGGCACCGTTGCCGAGTATTGTTGTCATTAATGTCAATACAAAGTAATTTTAATATTAATTTGGTCTTCATATTACATTTATTTTTTCTTTAGTGTCTTGTGTTTCTTTTAAGGCTTTTGCTTAGTGCATGACCAAATTGAAGAAGACTGAATTACAACCTTTTGATTCTGAGATCAAGAGAACTTGTCGAAGAAATCAAAGAGTTTGAAAGCAGTCTACTTCAATCCCAAGCAATCCGATGGCAAATCCAACAGGAGAAGCAGCAGATACCAAAATACTCCGTGACTATGCAACACCAATAGTCATGGAGATAACTTTTGGAATTAGAAAACTTCCAGTAGCAGCTAATAATTTTGAAATCAAGCCTGCAATTATCCAGATGGTGCAAGTAAATCAGTTCGGCGGTTTAACAACAGAAGATCCTAACACATATATAGCCAACTTCTTAGAAATCTGTGACACATTCAAGCATAATGATGTTACTGATGATGCCATTAGACTTAGACTTTTCCCTTTCTCACTCAGGGATAAGGCTATTCTAAAGGAATTTGATACAGTTGCACTTACTGAGGAGTGCAGTGTTATTCTGCAAAAGAAATTACAACTAAAGCTTAAAGATCCAGGAAGCTTTTGCATACCTTGTACCATAGGTCAATGTAATTTGAAAGAGCACTTTGTGACCTAGGAGCAAGTATAAATCTCATGCCTCTTTCTGTCTATAGAAAACTCAGCCTTAGAGAGATAAAGCCTACCACAGTTTCATTACTTCTGGCTGACCGATCAATAAAACATCCTAGGAGTATTTTAGAAGATGTCTAGTAAAGGTGGACAAACTTATATTTCCAGCTGATTTCATCATACTCGACATGGAAGAAGACCAAGAAATTCTTATCATTCTTGGGAGACCATTCCTAACAATTGGGAGAACTTTAATAGATGTGCAATAGGGAAAGTTAACCTTACGAGTTCAAGATGATCAAGTATCTTTCAACAATTTTAAGGCTTGGCCTTTTCCAAATGAAGGTGACACCTGTTACAGGGTAGATACATTGACTAGCTGCACAAAAGATGTGGTGAATGAAAGCTGCATGGATCAACCATTTGCGATGGGAATGATAGATGTATCAAAATCTACTAATCCTAAAGTGCATAAAGAATATTGGACACTAAAAGCCTTAAATTTTGACTTAAAGGCAGCTAGTGAGAAGAGACTTCTCCAACGCAATGAGCTTGAAGAATTCAAACAACAAGCTTATGAGAATACCAAGTATTATAAGGAGAAGACAAAAATGTGGCATGACAAAAGAATTCTGAGGAGAGAGTTCACGCCGGGACAGAAAGTGTTGATATGCAACTCAAGGCTAAGGTTCTTTCCTAGAAAGCTGAGATCAAGGTGGTCAAGGCCTTTTACTATGGTTCAAGAATGACCATATGCAACTGTGGAGATTTAAGATGGTGATCGAAAATTCAAAGTGAAAGGACAAAGGTTAAAAGAGTATAATGATGGTGCACTCAACAATTTGAAAAATGTCATCACATTTGAGGAACCAACATTTCTAAACTAAAAAAAAAGTCAATTGGTTTGATTTTTGTTTAGCTAAAAATATTAAAGAAAGGCGTCTATTTAGGAGGCAACCCAAAACTTCTTTTCCTTTTTCATTAAACTTTCTTTCCTACTCACTAAAGTACATTGCACTGCATCCTTAAATTTTAGTTCTCATCATTTTCATGAAGAAATTTCTTGCACAGCTTAAAAATAGGTTTCCTACTCTTTCTAAAGATGTGCTCAGGAAAGTCTATAGCTGTCGACTCTAAAGAATGAAGATATTCAAGCGTTTAGGCCTTCCTAAGGATATATGTTGGATCATTGAAGCTAAGGTACATTTAGCATGTGAGAATCATAAAGCATTTATTCAACCTATGCCATGTATGGGAAGAAGTTCTTACTCCAAAAAGAGAAGAGCTAAGAGAATGCAGGTCTGTCCTAAATGTGCAAGGTGGAATTGTGATAAGCTTTGTCAGGGCAAATGTATGGTTTCTATAAATCGAAAAGATAAAATTCAATGCATAAAAGTTGGACTGAGTAAGGAGTCAGTGGATGATATTATTTAGACTCTTGAGACACATCCGAGTAGTGATGTTCATCATATGCTTCTCGATTTATTGGACATATTTAATAAAAAAAGAGTGTTACCGTCTTGGAAATCTGATGTTAAAAGACCATTTTTGCCAATTTATAAGAAAACTGGATGGGAAGCAAATCATCGATTCATAGAAAGCGTTTAAGCCATTACTGGACATAAAACCAGAGGAAGATATAAGCCACAATCACAACTACTGTACATAATCATGCTTTTGTCTAATCTGTCTTATCTTTTCAGTAACTTTTGACTTTATTTACTCCTTTTGTTTAATTTATTCATGCAACGTTATGCCGGTCATTCGTGTCAGAAATTTTTTCAAACTTGTTTGAAAAATGTGTGATTTGCATGATTTTGTTATCGATGTTTTAGTAGTATAAATATACACTCTTCTACTTGTAAACATAAAAATGTCTGAGAAAAATAAAAAGAGAAAGGGTATCACCCTAAAATGTAGATTTACATCTATATGCATTTTTGGTGAAACTGACTTGGGAAAGGATGGAGAGTTTATACCTGTAGCAAAAGAACTTGGAAGTGCATTGATGCTAGAAAGATCAACTTTGTATACAGGAGAGGTATCAAGAGCCTAAGGGGAAGTGTGGCTATTTCTGCAATTATTAATGGTAGCAAGGGTTTGAGTGTAAAGGTGAAGGAGTTGGAAGATCACATCTTCTGCTTAAGATAAGAGTTACAGGTTTCAAGCCTACCTAAACGAATAGGACATATGTTTTACAAGGCTAAAGCTTTTATCGCTCTACCTGGTGGTTGGAAACATTAGATGGGATCTCTAGCGTTGCATATTGGGCTAAACTTAATTTTCATAAAAAGTCATTAGGATTGTTAAATGTTAATGGTTTTTATGATGATCTGTTGTCTTTTTTTGACCATGTTGTGGAACCAGGATTCATACCCTAAGCGACTTGTCATTCCATCATTTTTGCACCAACTGCTGATCAGTTGATTGATCAAATACAAACCTATGAACCCAAACCAGATTCATTAGTCAAGCAAATAAGTAGGCAATATTCAAACAGCAGTAAGAAGTAGGATCCTGATACCACTCTCTAGTTGTAACTTTCCTCAATCTTATGATTTTACTCTTAGCATTTTGGTTTACTTTATTGTGTGTTTAGTTTTTTTAAATAAAAACTTTCTCTAATCTTTAAAAGACATTGAGGACAACGTCTAATTTAGGTTGGGGGAGGAGTGTTAAAAAAAGTTTCTATTAGATAGTTAGTTAGTCAAACTATTAGATGCATGGGCTGTGTAAAGATGGCAGAGCAAAGAATTATTCTTAACTATTGAGACGCATCTTATTAGTTGCATGTTTTTGTTTCATCATTTAAAAAAAATTGCTCTGACCTAAAAAAAACTATCTAGGTGCTTTTCAATGATTTTAAGAAGTATATAAGTTTGAAGCGTGGATCAATTGAATTTAGAGATTTCATAGCATGATTGAACAAATAATTGTTGGGATTAATGATGAATTTTGAGATTAAATGAGCTGAATTTGAAAGCCCTTAACTGTGAGCTTTTGAGCCTATTTGATCAATAATGATTATCTTTCTTGAGTGTGATATTCACCTATTAAGTTGTCACTCTAGAACTTGCTTTAAATATGATTGAAATTACATGTCACATGCACATTAAAAAAATGATAAAGACATTTATTTTTTTCTTTAGCCAGAGCCAAATAGCCAACCTTACAATTATATCGTTGATAAGCCCCTTTGAGCCGGATTGATTATTTATTTATTCTCAACCCATTAGCATGTATTTTAATCATATATCAAGTGCTTTTACCTAATTCAGAAGATTAGTAGAGCATTTGAAATTTTTGTGGAATGAGCTTTTGACAAGTATGGGGGGTGTGTATATCATCAACTGTAGAATTGCAAAAGTTATGCAAAAAAGAGAGAGAGAAGGAAATAAAAAAGATATTAAGTATTTGAATAAGTGTATAGGTTGTTGTGATGAGATAAGTTTATTCATAAGATGACCTATTTATCAATTGCTCTATTTACGTCTTAAATGTAGCTCTTCATATCACTTTTTACATTCCTTTTACTTTAACCCCATTACAACCCTTAATAAGTCCTTTTGATTTTAATTATGCATGTGAATTAGGTAGTGGAGATTGAAATTTTTAGCAAGCTTATGGTAATGCAATTTTTTCAGGTGAATTTGAGCGAAACATTTACCCTTAAATAATTAAGAGAATGAGTCACAATTATGAATTTGGTTCATTCATTTTCAAATAAAGTTACCATTTTATACTTTAGTTGATTCAAGAATACTATGATCTCTTTATTTTTCAATTGTGTCCTTACTTATAACTTAATACTTCTGATTTTGTTGGAAGCACTTATTAGTCAAACACCGCTGTCAATTGCTCCAGTCATTTGTATAAGCAATCTTGCTTAATTCGCCATGACCTCCAGAATGGTGGCTCTATATTTTGCCCCTATCAAATATAAACTATCTAAATGATCATATAACATGAAAAGATGAAGATCATCAAAAGGAAATAATAGCAACATATCAAAAGACATAACAAGATTGAAACTTTTTCATTAATAATCTTTGCCTAAATGCGACATTACACACACACACACAGGGTTCTTGACGCCTAAGCCACTAGACGATCATCATCATTCCAGGAGACAATCCTTAGTCAAAACGATCGATGATGTCATTTAACACCGCTGTCAACTCCTCTAGTCATTTGTATAAGCAATCTTGGTTAATTCACCATGACCTCCGGAACGGTGCCCTAGAGGTGAAACATGGCCTTAGCGATTTCCTCCAAGGACGGAGGTAAAAAGGGCTATGAAGAGGAACCACCAATGGCTGCCACCGCTGGAGGAGAAGGGGAACACTGCCCCTTTGTCATTCTTGCCATTAAAAAGTGTTTTTGCTTAAAGAAGAGAGAGAAGTAGAAAGGGACTTTTGAATTTAAACTTCAGAATTAAAGATGCATTGGTATTTTTATTAGGATTGATAGCCGGAAACTTTAGATGATACTGATGAGACATGATGATATGTGTTGAAAGTAGAAACGTTACATATTTAAAATGATCATCTTTTAAAATGCGGTCTAAATAAATAATATTGAGACCGAATGTTTATCTTATCTAGTCTAAATAAAAAGTGAATGTTAGAAGATTAAATGACATCTAGACTAGTCAAGAGTTAAATAATGATCTAGATTAACATATTTAGACCTTGTACTACTATAACCGGTATGCATATAATCAAATTATATAATTAACAATACTCAGATAATATAATTTACTAATATTTTATGCATGCATACATACATACATACGTACGTACGTACGTACGTACGTACATACCATAAAATTAACTTGTCAAGCCAGAGACAAAAACAACAACTGAACATAGATACAAGAGATGTTCAAGATTATGACCAAAATCAAGATTAGAAATAATTTTTTTTAATTAATATTATAAGGCAGCAGTTACGTCATGCATAAAAAAAAGATACATCATTTTATATGAAAAAAAATCTCCTTATCTTTCCTCGTCATCACCGGAGGCATGGGAGGAGGAAGAAAAGGAAGGAGAAGAGGGGTTAGAAGAAAGATTATAATCGATGTTATTAGCGTCGAGTACAAGATTCGACTTGTTGATGGTGTGTAGCTAAGCGACGAGTCTTGCAAGGCTTCACTCCATGCGTCCAACCTTGCATGGAGATGGTCAAGAACCTCCCTCTCTGATGACTAAAATGAAGGTAGTGGAGGTGAATGAGGAAATAGAGAACAAACTGACAGAGTTCTAATGCGTCTCACTATAATATGACCTAGAGGAGAGAAGAGAGAGCTTGAAAGGCAATTTTAATGAAACGAAATGCCTGGAGGAGATTAAATAGACATTATAGTTTAAGTGTACATTTATTGGAGTAGATGACTTCAGATTTCAAAGAGATACGTTGAGAAATTTACTTTGGAAGATGAAGAAAACTTTGAAACATTTAAGACCGAAAGCAAAGAAAAACAGTCTCTAAAAGGATGTTTAAACCCGATGTATTAGCGTCTGGTTTAAAAAGAATTTAAATTTTGAAATTTTCATAATATTTAATACTTATCGAGATCGCATTAAATTATAACTGATCTAGAAAATACTATTTAGATATTGTAAGCGTCACATGTCTTAAGTTGCACTAATATTTACAAAAATGATATCCATCGTAGTTTTTCAACCATTTCCATCTATAGAGGCCTAGATGTAGTGATATTATAGGCATTTTTCTATTATTGATTACATTATTCCTCTGTAGGCTCATGACTTTTATGAAGGCAGGGAATCTAATATAATGAAGAAGCAAGCTCGAAGATACTTCAACAGGAAATGTATTGGCTAATTGTTGTTTCTGGTTTGTTGCTTTATGGCTTTTTATCTATTAGTGATATATTTGTTTTGAGGTGTTTTACGTAGTCATTATATAGTTGATTTTTTGTTTCGAGCTTTCTATTTTTGGAGTGAGGTGAGGTGTGCGCAACTTAATCAGTAAAGGCGTAACTAACTAACAATATAATTGAAGCCAAGCTTAGAAGAAGAGATAAAAAAATTAAAAATCAAAAAAGCATTTTAACTATATGGAAGAGTTGAGAGACAAAAGTGCGGAGAGAAAATACAAGATTAATTATAAGATCTTACCAAGAAAACAAAAGAAGACAAATTGAGGAGTTTGGTGCTGCGAATCTATGTGCACAGAGAAAGAAGCAGTGAGCTTCATGGTATGACATTTTTCTTTGACTGAAAAAGAGAAGAAAAGAATAGTGCAACTATATATATACATAGGAATTTAAATTTATTTATCAGTAATAACACAACAATAGCTTGGTATCAAATAACACGACCACTTCTTCTAGGTTCTGAAAGAGATTTTTCTCCACTTGATATAACCAAAATCTTCAAAAATATATGTGTATATATAAGCCACTGTTTTAAAAAAATGAAGACCGATCTCCCCAAATTAAATTAATTACAAAGGAAGAAAGAAAGAGTTTTTGGAAATTGATGATAAGAGTTGTGAAGCTTCTAGGTATATGTCAATCATAGACACAAATAGATTAAAATCTAATTCCATGCTATTTAATCATAAGGTCAATTTAAAATTCCCTTCATCAAGTTCAATCCTAAATCCCCAAAATATGCTCGATGGTGGTCAATCACTAAGCAATAACAATAAAAACAAGATTAAATAAACTGAAATAATATTAAGCAAAACTAATTAATGGGAATAATATCTAAGTTTTAAATAAGTTCATAGCTACTCTAGGTTAAAAAAATTAGCCAGACATGGCTTTAATCAAATCCATCTCAGCAAATAAAAATTCAAGAGTTCAAATTCATATAGAAAACGAAAGAAAAACAAAACCAAAACAGTAAATTCACTTTGCCTCCTCTGGGTCTAATCCGTCGACTTCCAGTACTAAAGAAGAATTCTGGAACAATGAGTAATAGTCTCCCAACTAGCCACCTCTTTCTTCTATTCAGATATTGTTTTTCTTGACCCAGATGATCCCAAGAAGAAAGATCAGCAGTGGAAATCGGTGCCCCCTCTTTTCTTCCAGTAAATTGTCTCCTCAGTTCCTTACTTGCAAAAGACAGTGATCTCTTTTTTTTTCAATTGCTATGCACACTCCTTAACACTTTCTTTCTCCTTTTTATATGATTGTAGCTATTAACTTGTTATATAATTCCACCACCTTTGCTTTTTTTTTTCCTTCCAAATTATGGCTACTTGCTTTTAGACCATAGGATCCTTTGTTTCCTTTTTGTTGCTCCCAATGTGACTTATGGCACGAGTCCTTTTCTTTTCCTTTTAAGCTTCAATCCCCAATTGCCAAATTACAGCACGTCCTTCAATTCCTATCCAAAAGTATGTTGCCTCTGATAAATGAAGGGAAAGGAAATAATATTCAAATAATAATTATATTAATGAAAATTGAATTTTTTTCTTTTTTTTAAACTTATAATTATTAATATTCTTTCCTAAATTTAAAAACTTCTACTCTAAGTTGAAACCCACCAATGATGCACCCAAATTGATATCTTTTAAAACCTTAAGAAAATCTCTTTAATTTAACATTATGACTTCCCAAATATATCAAAAATATATTTTCAATCTATTAAAAATGGGAAGTCATCACACCCCTACACTTGCATTAAATCTTGTCCTCAATATTTTAAATTGTCAAACAACAAAATTCAAGAAAACCATGAAAGCAAGATTTTTAAAGCAAGCACTACAAAATTGAAGTTAATTCAAACTTCCAAGAACCAAATCTTTTTATAAATCTTTTCCACCTTCTGAAAATGCAAGCAGTATGGCAAGCAATTTTGTCCAAGATAAGTCACAATAGAATGTCTCTAACAATTCAAGTGTTTGCATTTTACTCTCAAAATGTTAAGGGGCTTGTGCTTCATTCAATTTCACCAATTGCAACTCATCTACCATAGGCTTGTTCCTCATCTCAATCTCCACTATATTACCTCATTACATACACAAATCAAAAGGACAAGGACTTTGATAATAGATAAATAATTTAGTTAGTGACAAGTAATTCAATGAATAATATAAAGAATGAGGCGATATTTATATCTTTATACTCTTTTTTTCCTTTTCTTTTTATTTTTATCTTGAGCCGTTGTAGGTCTCCTTTTTACACGACCCTACACATGGGTAATGCACCACTGATTACTCAGTTACTCCAACAGGCACCTCAAGCGGCTTTTAGGCCAACTCATAACTAGAGCCGATAAAACATGTCTAACACGCAGGCTCAACCCCCAGCCTGTAAGTTTCAATAGGGTTAGGGTTGAGGATTTTTCAGCCCGAAAAAATATGGGCCGCATAGGCCTGCACTGTTTAACCTGTAGGCTGGCCCGCAGTTTTTTTTCCATAGATGCCTTGCTTTTGGACTTTGGGTTGTTACCTGTTGGTTATTGAGCTTGGATAGTTAGGATTGGGGGCGGATATATTTTTTGTTTAGTTAACAATGAGTTAATAAGCTCACTCATCATCTTCATTAGATCTAACTCTCAAAACTCAAAAATCAATCTCACCAATTCATCGAGCTCTCACGACTTCTCTCTCGTAATCTCGCACTCTCGCCCGACTCTCAATCTCTCATAATCTCATCCAAATTCTAGTTCTAACCCTAATAAGCCAAGCAGAGTTATGGTGTGCCGGTGTTACCTCTCATTGTTGCCGGCTCGCCGCATCTTCTTCCCTCGTCTCTTGACTCTCATCTCATTAACAAAAGCAAGTCTCTTCTCTCAAATCTCATCTCACCGTCAACCTTAAGCCTAATCACCTTGATTGTCGTCGTCCTCAGCTCAGCCTGTCATTCGTCGCCTTCTCTATCGCTCCACCTTCGTCAATCGTCACCATGGTCCTCACTCTTGAAGTCGTCGCCTTCTCTGGTGCTTCACAGAATCGTGGTGGTCGATTGCTAATCACCATATATGTGAGTTCTTATAATATGGACAATTAGATTGTTTCTATCTTTACTAGGTTAAGTAGGTTCAATTGGTTTTTTTTGGCCCACTAGTTTCTGAGTTCTGACGTTCTGTTTGGTTAATTTGAGGGCTCTCTCTTTGTAAGCATCATCCATCTTTAATTAATGACTTCTGGAAAACAGAAAACCTTAAAAAAATTTACAGGTTCGTGGGCTAACATGCGGGTTAGGGTTAGAGATTTCCTAACCCGTTCAAGTACGGGCCGTACAGGCCCACACCTTACAGCCCACGTGCTGGTCCGTATTACTGGCTCTACTTATAACCCTCTTTGACTTAACTGTTTAACACAAGTGCCACCATTAATGATGAAGTGCCCCCAGTTACTAAGTTAAGTATAGAGATGTCAATGGAGTTGTTGTTATTGATCTTATTCCTTCTCTCATTTTTTTTCTCAATCCCTCAATCTCTGTTTTTTTACTTAGCACTTACTAGAGTAATGAATAAAAATGTTCACCTAAATCATCTTTATGTGTACAAAAGAAATTTTCTGCTTCAAAAGAGATTCAATACAAGTTCTAGAGATGATATCACAATAAATGTATTTTCTCTTAGATGAACAAATATTTAGGGTCAAGTTCCTCACAAGTTCTTTAATATCCTAAAGTAAAGTACCTAAGTCAAATCTTTACCTATTTACTTACATTCAAAGAACATAGAATCAATTCTTAATCAAATTCAATCATTTTCATGTTCAAATCAAATTAATTGTAACAATGCTCACAAATAAAATCCAAACTTTAAAAACAATTAAATTGAGGACAAGTCATGTAAAATCAAGGGTACCCTCACCCCTATACTTAAATGTCACATTATCCTCAATGTGAACAAGTAACAATAAGTAATGAAAGTGAGAGCAACCATATCTAAGTGTAAGGGTAACACCAATTTTAGAGATTTCAGATTTCTATTAATTAAACATGTCATCACAATCAAATATGACAAATCAAAGAAAAGTATAAGGAAACTCCCTTATTTGTCCTTGGCTTGCACTTTCAATTGCTCTTGATCCTTGCTACCAAAGTGGAACACATCATTAGGTGCTACCAACAGTCTTACAAAATCAAACAAAGCATCAAATTAAACTTTGAGTTGCCTACCAAGAGGCGCTTGGTTTATAGCCCTCAGCCTAACTATATCAACAATCTAAGTAGGTAATGACAAGTGGTGAACCATTGTTTGCCGGCTCAATTTACCACCATGGCAATGCTTCATTCTTTGCCCATTCATTTTAAAGCAGTCTTTCATTCTCTCATCTTTAACTTTAATTGCACCTTTTGATGACACTAAAAAAACTCTGAAAGGATCAAACCACTTTGATTTAAGCTTCCCAGGAAATAACTAAAGTCATGAGTTAAAGAGAAGCACCAACTACCTTGGCTCAAAAGAGCAATTCAAGATATGCTTGTCATGCCAATTCTTTATCATTTCCTTATATAATCTTACACTATCATATGCTTGAAGTCTCAATTCTTCCAACTCATTCAGTTGAAACAACCTTTTAGCTCCCGCTTGTTGTTGGTCCATATTTAGCTTCTTGATTGCCCACCATGCTTTATACTCCAATTCAAGTGGTAGATGACACGTTTTTCTGAAAACTAGATGGTATGGTGACATGCCAATTGGAGTACATAAATCTTTCCTATAAGCTTAAAAAGCATCATCAATCTTGTCAGACTAATCTTTTCTAGTCAGACCCGCAGTTTTCTCAGGAATCCTCTTGATCTCCCTGTAGCTTATGGATGGTATGCAAGTGACATCTTGTGGTACACTCCATATTTTGTCAAGAGAGCCTTAAAATTCTTGTTGTTGAAGTGAGTACCTTCATCAGTAATGATTGCTCTAGGAGTGCCAAATCTTGTCAAGATATATGTCTTCAAAAATCAAATCACTATGTTGGCATCATTAGCTTGGCAAGCCATATAGCTTCAGCCCATTTACTCACATATTTCACAGCAACAAGGATGTACTTGTTTCCTCTTAAAGATAGAAAAGGACCTATGAAATCCATCCCCCAGACATCGAACAACTCTATCTCAAAAATTCCAGATTAAGGCATCTCATATCTCTTAAAAATATTACATGTTCTTTGACATCTATCACACTTAGAAACAAATTGGTGAGCATCTTTAAACAAAGAAGGCCAATAAAAACCATATTCAAGCACCTTAAATGTAGTTCTTTGCCCCCTATAATGTCCCCCATATGCAGATGTGTGACATGCATTTAAAGTTTCCTCTTGTTCTACTTCAGGCACATATTTTTTTAATAATCAAATCAACACATCTTTTGAAAAGAAATGGTTCTTCCTAAATATAGAAGGCAACATTATGCAAAAAAAAATATTTAATAGAAATTCAAATAAGGAAGTAATACTTCACACACAAGATAGTTTATAATATCAGTATACCATGGTAAACCACAACTACTCACAGCAAATAGTTTTTCATCAAGGAAACATTCATTCACACAATTAGAAGGGTTCAAAATCCTAGACAAATGATCAGCAACTTGATTTTCAATTCCTCTCTTATCAACTATATGCACATCAAATTCCTGTAGCAACAAAACCCATCCAATCAATCTATGTTTAGACTCTTTCTTCCCTAACAAATATTTAATGGTAGCATGATCAGCGTGAACTATAACCTTAGCACCCATAAGATATACTCTAAACTTTTCAAAAGCAAACATTATAGGAAGCATTTCTTTTTTAGTAGTTGAGTAATTTACCTGAGATGCAACTAGGGTCCTAATCATATAGTAGATAGGATGGAAGATCTTTGCACCCCTATGTCCCAACACAGCTTCAACAACATAGTCACTTGCATCACAATTACTTTAAAAGATAGTAACCAATTAGGAGTTACAATGATAGGAGTTGAAGTCAATCTTCTCTTCAATTCTTCAAAAGTCTTCATGCTCTCCTCATTGAAATGAAAATAAGTATCTTTCTCTAGTAACTATGAACATGGCTTTGAAATCTTTAAAAAAATCTTTAATGAATTGACGATAGAATCCAGCATGGCTCAAGAAACTTCTCAAAGCTTTGACATTACAAGGGAGGAAGCTGCTCAATCTCAAAAGTCTTGGCTCTATCAACCTCTAAACCTTTTTTTAGAAACTTTATCATTCAAAATTATTATTTCCGTCACCATGAAATGACACTTCTCCGAATTAAGCACTAAGTTCATCTCCTCACATTGCTTCAATACTTTATCTAGATTTATCAAGCACTCTTCAAATGAGTCACCAAATACCGAGAAGTCATCCATAAACATTTCCATTATCTCTTCATCATATCAGAGAATATACTTATCATGCATCTTTGGAAAGTCATAGGAGCATTGAATAGACCAAACGACATTATTCTAAAGGAAAAAGTGCCATAAGGACAAGTGAATGTTATTTTCTCTTGATATTTAGAAGCAAACACAATTTGATTATACCCTAAATACCTATCTAAGAAACAAAAAAACTCTTTACCAGCTAATCGGTCTAATATCTGGTCCATAAAAGGAAGTGGGAAATTATCTTTCCTTGTGGCATCATTCAAATTTCTTTAGTCCATGCAAATACGCCAACTAGTAATTGTGCGAGTGGGGATAAGCTCATCTTACTCATTAGTAATCATGTCAAACCTCATTTATTAGGAACACATTGCACCGGGATAACCTAAAAGCTATCAGAAATGGGGTAAATGATCTCAGCATCTAACCACTTAATAACTTCATTCTTAACTACTTCTTTCATCATATGATTCAATCTTCTCTGATTTTGAATAGACTTCTTGTGATCATCTTCCAAGAGTATCTTATGCATGACAATTGACGGGTTTATACCTTTTATGACTGCAATTGTCCAACCTAAGGCATTTTTGTGATCCCATAGAACTTTCAATAAACTTTCTTTTTGATCTTCAGATAAGAAAGAAGAGGTAATAATAGAAAGTGTATCCGATTCACCCAAGTATGCATATTCAAGATGTGGTGGTAAGGGTTTAAGCTCTAGAATTAGTGCTTGTTCAATAGAAGGCTTCAAAGAAGTAGTTTTCCTTAATTCCATCTCTAACAACTCAAACTGCTATGACGGATTACAATAATAAGGAGAGGCTTCAAGTAACTTCTTACATTTAACTATATTCCCTTGTTCGATTTCATTAATACCAAGTAACACGGATGCTAACGATTCTTTTGAACACAGATTCTTTTGAAAATGACTCTAAATTATCTTGAATCACCTCATTAAGAATGTCAACCCTAAAGCAATTTGTAAGGTCCCTAGGATACTTCAATGCTTTATTCATGTTGAATATAACTTCTTCATCATTCACCCTCAACTTGATCTCTCCCTTTTCAACATCAATCAGAGTTTAAGCTGTAGCATAGAAAGGTCTTCCCACAATAAGTAGTAGATCTCTATCTTCATCACAATCCAAAACAGTTGGCAGGGAAAATAAACTTGTCAACTTTAACCAAGATATCTTCAATAATACCCTTCGAAAAAGCTAAACTTCGATCATCTAGCTGAAGTATCATAGAAGTTGGTTGAGCTTCGTCCAGTTGTAAGTTTTTGAACACAGATAGTGGCATCAAGTTAACACTTGATCCTAGATCACATAATGCTCCTCCTTGAAACTTTTCTGTAATTATGCAAGGTATGGAAAAATTGTTTGGATCTTTCTGTTTAGGGGGTAACTTATTAAGAAGAATAACACTACACTCTTCAGTTAGAGCTATGGTTTCATAGTCACCAAACCTTCTCTTCTTACTCAGTATCTCCTTTAGAAATTTCATATATTGAGGCATCTTCTCTAAAGCTTCAAGGAACGGGATGTTAATGTGTAGTTGTTTGAAAATCCCCAAAAACTTTTTATATTACTCATATAAAGCTTTCTTTTAAAATTTTTGAGGAAATGGTAAAGGCGGTACCCATTTAAGATTCTCATGAGTTACCTTCTTCTTCACTTCACCCTTTTGAGACTCACTCTCAACTTTCTCCTCATACACTTTCCATTCACCTTCTGTGTAGCCTCTTTATCATCCTCTATAATAACCGTATGAACTGCTTGGTCATTGTAAGCTGTGGGTTTCTTCACTAGTTGTGGAATTTCAATTAACTCTTTACCACTTCTTAAAGTAAGAGCTTTACATTCCTCTTTTCCATCCATACGAGGATTAATAATAGTGTTACTTGGCAAGCCATTAGTCTTCACATTATTTACTGCCAACTACCTAATTTGCAGTTCCAAGTTCTTGATAGGATAATTATAATATGTATTAGAATTTTGTTGCCCTTGTACAACTTGCATCATCAAATTCTCAAGTCTCTCCATCCTCTTGTCCATTTGTTACCGAAAAGAATCCTACTAAGGTGTGGGTTGCTTAAGTTAAGCTTCAAAATCTATTGGTTTAGACCCAGAGCTTAAAGCATGATTGAGAGTTTGACCTTGTCTCCAAGAGAAATTAGGGAGATTCCTTAACCCTGGATTGTAGATATTAGAGTAGGGGCTATTCATGCTATGACACGGTAGTTTCCTGTATAGTTTTACTGACTCAATCAGTTGAGATATGAGACATTATCCATTAACATTGTCATCTCCACAATAATCACAAGGAGCATAAATAGCATTCACTCCCATGTGTCCACCATTGGATCAATTGACTTAAGCTTCCAATTGATTACTTCTAAATCGTTTCCTGCATATTGACCCTATAGTTTAAGTATCTTAAGCATAGTCTACTTGATCTTAAAGTTGTTTGCTTGAAATTCAGGTACTCTGATTCCTAACTGATAATCTCGAGTTTGTCTTCCTAGAAAATCATTGAAACCCAAACAATCATTTTCATCCTAAGCCATTTCTTCAATTTCAATATGTATTACTTCTTCCTCTTGACTCTGAGATGTTGTAGCTTCCAAAAGTTCATAGATGTTCCTTATTTTCTGCGGTGTATTAGTAGATTTGGACCTGCGAATCATATGCCTAAGAACCTACAAAGTAGAACAACTCTCAATGTATCACACTAACACCAAAAACTAACAATAAAAAGAAAGAAAAATAATTAAAATTAAAATGCTCAAGCTAAAACTACTAAAGGATTATTAACACTAATCACCAATTGCCTTAAGTCCCCAGCAACTGCGCTAAAAACTTAATGCTACCAAAATTTAATTAAGCACCACAAGTATATGGATCATGAAAATAGTAAGTAGCAAATCAAGATCATTTCACAAAGATTCAATCCAACTAGTGATTAGGTGTTAAATTTCTTGGTTCATTTAAGTTGAACAAATCTAAATTGTTTTCAATATAAGTGAAAAAAAAGAATCTAATAATAACAAAGACTTTTTACAAAGAGCAAATCTAATGTCAAGAAGGACAACCTATAGTTACTAATCTCTTATTTGTTTCTTAGATTTTATCCCTGCTTAATTAATTTTAACTAAACTTGACCAACTAATCTAGAGTATTGATATCTATAAGTGCATGTTAGTCTATTTATATACCTTCCTCAATTAATTATTCAATGTCTCACACAATTATATAAGATTCAATTTAGAACCGGCTCACTCTAGTTTAATCATGTGGAGTTTTTGTCTATCCAAGACTCAAATTAAATTAAAATCTAATTCCACATTATTTAATCCCAATGGTAATTTAAAATTCCCTTCGCCAAGTTCAATCCTAAATCTCAGAACATGCTCAATGGTGGTCAATCACTAAGA
Source organism: Albizia julibrissin (assembly GCA_037074505.1). Taxonomy (NCBI): domain Eukaryota; kingdom Viridiplantae; phylum Streptophyta; class Magnoliopsida; order Fabales; family Fabaceae; genus Albizia; species Albizia julibrissin. Next base: position 44,627,235 of record CM073478.1, on the reverse strand, counting down.
AATAACAATAAAAATAAGATTAAATAAATTGAAATAATATTAAACAAAACTAATTAGTGGGAATAATATCTAAGTCTTAAATAAATTCATAGTTACTTTAGGTTGGAAAGAAAAATTAGCCACACATGGCTTTAATCATATCCATCTCAACAAATAAAAATTCAAAGTTCAAATTCATATAGAGGAAGAAAGAAAATAAAACCAAAACAGTAAATTCACTTTACCTCTTATGGTACCAATCCGTCGACTCCCAGTGCCAAAGAAGAACTTCGGAACATTGAGTAAAAGTCTCCCAACTAGACACCTCTTCCTTCTGTTCAGATATTTTTTTCTCAACCCAGATGAGCCCAAAAAGAAATATTAGCCGTGGAAATCGGTGCTCCCCTTCTCTCCCAGTAAATTGCCTCATTAGTTCCGTTCAAAAGACAGTGATCTCTCTCTGTTTTTTTTTCCAATTGCTCCTCTTGCTTTGCACACTCCTTGACGCCTTCTTTCTCCTTTTTATATATGATTGTGGCTATTGAATTTTTTTATATAATTCCACCGCCTCTGCTTCTTTTCTTTTTTTTTTCCAAATTGTGGCTGCTTGCTTTTAGACCATAGGATCCTTTGTTTCCAATTTTTGTTGCTCCCACAGTAACTTATGGCACAAGTCTCTTTTTTTCCTTTTCTTTTAAGCTTCGATCCCCAATTGCCAAAGTGCGCCGCCTCTGAAAAATGAAGGGAAAGGAAATAATATTCAAATAATAATCATATTAATGGAAATTAAATCCTTTTTTTCTTTTTTTTTTGGAAACTTCTAATTATTAATATTCTTTCCTATACTTAAAAACTTATACTTTAAGTTGAAATCTCACCAATGATGTATCCAAATTGAAATCTTTTAAAACCTCAAGAAAATCTCTTTAATTTAGTATTATGACTTCCCAAATATATAAAAAATATATCTCCAATCTATTAGAAATGAGAAGTCATCATAGTATTACAAAGCATACATGAAAGAAGAACAATAATTATACATGGATGAAGCTCATGAGGTAGATGTCGCCATACAAATATGAGAGGGTTTGATGAGGGATTAGAGACAATCAAAGAGGTGAACACCTTGTGCGATGAAGAGAGAGTCAAAGAGGTACTTGCCTATAGTGATGTCACTAAAGTACGGCAGTAGAAAGTTTTCAATGGCTTTATTCTCAGCAATCATCCTTAAAGTGTTATGCATCTGCTGATAGAATCTTTTTCTTAATTACTCCCTAGCGAATGTGAGCTTATCTTCCATATTTAAATTATTCTTCTTAAATGTTGTTCATGCTGCTAGTTCAATATATTCGGTTAACTAACAATCAAACTTAACTTAGATAATTGTCAAGGCGACATTGCTACAATTTGAAAACTTTCACGGCATAATTGCTCCTAAGTGAAAACTCCCAGAGAAAGTAATTGTACATTCAGATTTAATTGCAGTTAGGTCCATTAGGACTTCACTGCAATTTGATGATTTTAATAGACCTTGTTGTGATTATTTCTCTTACATGGAACCTAATTTTATATTTTTTTATAACAGATTATCGGAACAATTGTAAAAAAGTTATAAAATACCATATAATATAGTTTATTATAGTGATAAGAGGCATAATATTATTATCTTTCAATTTCTTATTCACCCCTTTTTTGATAATATCATTCAAAGTTTTTTTTATCAATTTGAAATATTTAATCAAACATATCACTACATTTTAAATAAAATAATTATCCACATATCACGAAAAGTATTTATCATGTATTGAAGAGTTGATACTTTTATGTACCTTCCTACAGGTTTTGTTGGGTCGATGGGTGGAATTTGAAAAAGGAAAAATTGTATCCAGGTCTTAATTAACAGACTTAATAGCAACTGGATCACTTGAAATTATCAAATTATAGTGAAGTCCCTAAGGGACCTAAATGCTATTAATTCCATACATGAAAGTACAATTTTGCCCCTTTGTTAGTAATAACAAGTTAAGAAAAGTCAATGACATGTTTAGAGTATCCAATGATTGTTAATTGTATAATGCCTTTATGATTATGTTGTTTCCTTATTGAGTGTATGGGAGGATGTGAATTTTTGCTGCAAAGATCGTGCTCTATTTTTGTGTGCTCATACAAGGTTAAATGAAAATAATGAAGCTTTATGTGTTTATAACTTCTATTATGTGATTTCAAAATGTGTCATTAATATAGTGCTCAAAAGTTGTTAATAACAACTTTATTCTACAGAGTGATAGAAAATATGGCTAGTACTACTGGGAATCATATATTATGTTTCTTGCATATAGGAGGACAATTTTTAAATGGAGAAGAATATGATTTGCAATATGTGAGGGAAATGTTAGAACAAAAATCATAAAGGAATGCACTACGTATGAGGAGTTGAGAATAATTGTAGCATCAATTGTTAGAAAAGAAAGTATTAGAATTTTCATGAAATTCATGTTGACCTTTGATGCAACAACATTTGTGAACTTTATAGATGATAAAGGAGTAGAACATTTTATTAAATTTAATAGAGAAAATAGTCATGTGTTTGTATGAGAGAATGTAGATGACAATACACAACCAACAAGGGATGATGCAAGAGAGAAACAGATATAAATTTTGTATTTGCGTTTTGAGCTAATATTTTTTGTAGTCACTATAAGTTGTCATTGGATACTCTAAACTTGTCATAACTAATAAAGAGGCAAAATTATACTTTCATGCTTGGAATTAATAGCACTAAGGTCTTTTAAGACTTTATTGCAATTTGATGATTTTGAAGGACCTGATTGCATTAAGTTTGTTAATTAGGATCTAGTTACAATTTTCTCTTTTAAAAATTATATTGTGTATTTTTAATCTTAATAACTAAAAATATTTAAAACAAATAAAAATAAAACAATATAGATAAGTAAGTGTATATTAGAATAACTTGAAGTAAACATTATGAAAAGTTAATTTTAAATATGGATAAAAAATGTTATTTAAGAAAGAAAAAAATTACACAATTTCAATAACAAATTATTCAAATATTTTTTTGTATTTTAATAATAAAAGTTTTAATAGTAAATTTTAGGGGTGTTCAAAATCCAGGCCGGGATTGGGATCCCCCAATCCTGGTTCCCAATCTCGGTTTTTAGCCAGTTTGGTCCCGATCCTAAGACCGGGACCGGACCAAACATGGAAATCCTGGTTTTTTTTAAAAAAAATAAATTTAAAATTTATTATTATATTAATTAAATTTTTCATAATCTAGTGCTTAAAGTGATCATTTAACGCCTAATAAAGCCATAATAATCACACAAATTGATTTAGAATTGAATAATAATATTTTATTATTATTATGATCATCATCATCATCTTCGTTATTATCTTTATACATTATACAGTTAAGATTAGTATCTATATGATTTAACTCCAACTAAATATGTGATACACATTTTATCAAATGATAACTTAATTTATGCGGTAAAAAATATAAAAATATAAGGATAATTTAATTTATAATGTAAAAAAAATTTAAAAAAAATGAGGACCCAGACTAGGACCGAGATCTCAAGGGTGATCCTGGTCCCAGTCCCAACCAGAACGAGAAATTTTCAGGATCAAAATGTCCGTGACTGAACCTATACAACCGGGACCAAGATACTTTTAACACCCCTAGTAAATTTTATGAGTCTAGCCCTACAAAAGGCATAATTTGAGGTTGGTACTTTCTAGGTATTTAAAATTTTTTTTGTTTAGTTTAGCTTTTTTCCCCATTGGGCATATACGAAAAAAGCTACTTATTTGGTTAAGCCCCATTTTGCAGCTTATCACTTTTGGCTTTTGGCTTCCTGTTACTTAAAGGAGAGAGGGGTATAAAAAAAAGAAAAGAAAAGAGAGGAGAGAGAATGTATATATGGTTGGCAAAAACAGAAGAGAATGTATATATATATAGCATATGATCTCATATTCACAAGTGTTTATATATGTAAATCGAGACAACACTCATCTTATATACTTATTTCATATACTGTAAATCATGATTGAAAAGCTACTTTTGAATACTCTAATTGCTGTTCCAAACGAGTACTAAACAAGTTTTCAAAAGTCAAATTAAAAAAAAATATTTATGTCACTATTAATCCAAACATAAATCACATTACATAATTCGATTTTTGCCCAATCATAAATTTATACGAGTCAAATTAAAGAAAAGTCACTTTATCACCATTATTTCAAATATATCCATAAAAAACTACATTATGTCCTTTTATCTAATAAAACTTTTAAATAAGGACTTCTCACAAATTTTTTTTAAAGTTCAAAGTTTTTTCAGAAAAGATTATTCAAAATTTCTCTACCACCTGTCCACCTTGAAATTTTTTGGCGATAGAAAATATTTTTATCTCCATCCTACTATAAGTATCTGTGACCTACTAAATTGTTAATAATTTTTAGTACCTTAATAAAAATAAAATAAAATCAACATAAATTACCAAGCGTGATTCCTACAATTTGAAGTAAAAAAAAAATTTTGAATTTGATATATTATCAACCATTATTATTAATATTTAAATTTAAATGTTGAAAAAAAATGTTATTCAAGTATATAGAAATATATTTTAGAAGAAAAGGACACACAATTTTGATAAGTTTTAGAATATAAACAATTTCAATAGTAAATCTTTCCATGAATCCTCCACCCCAAGAATAACATGCCCCATCCCGTTTAATAAGATTTCATATTTTTGGACAGAATAATAAGATTTCATTGCACCCCTTATAAAATTATATTTTTTTTAAATCGTATATATATGTACATTTGATATTACATTTTTCTATAATTTCCTATCAAAATAATTGTGAAAATGCTGTATAATATAGTAAAAAATGTTTATTATAATTGCACCATAATAATGTTACCTTCCAATTTTTTATTCAAAATTTTTCTCTCCATGTTTGATAATTTTTCTACCCATTGAAATATTTGGTTATACATGTCACTACAGGTCAAATATAAATGTATTATCCCCTCACACCTAAAGTATTTATAATATGCTAAATGATAATTGGATCATACTTAGATCAAATTTCTTATATCAATTATATTAAGCTCTTTAGTCACTCATGGCCATATGCCTTTTTTTTTTCATGTGGGCTTATATTTAAATGATAATATTTAAAAAATAGGACATATGATTATATGTGATTAGAAAACGATATTAGGAATTTGACTTAAGTATTTTTCAAACAGTTTTATGTATCTTTAAAAATTTGTGTTGAGTTAAATTGACTATATGTAATTAGAGAACGATATAAGGAACTTGACCTAAGTATTTTCCAAATAATTTTATGTATCTTTAAAAATTTTTGTTGAGTTAAATTCTAGAAATGGTAACGTGATTTTTCACTCAAAAAAATGAAAAGGATTTATAAGAAATCAAAATAAAATAAGTATGTTTAGATTTATTTGAAGTAAAAAAATTGAATTTGATATGCTATAAAAAAAATATTATTCACATTTCATTTTTAACCTAAAAATATGTTTTAGAGGCAATAAATCTTCTTCTTCATCTTTTTTTAAATCTTCTTTTTTTTTTAAATAAGTACAAGTATAATTTTATTGGAGGCAATTATGTTTTAGCCACGGTGGAATGTTAAATATGAGAATCCTCCTAAATCGGGATAACAAGTAAACTATGCGGGCCTATCGGTATCATAGCTTGATCATGATACCAAGTAAATCTTCTAATCTTACCTTGAGAAAACTCGCCCCACACCTCCCATGAAATTTCATTTGACCCATTATAAAATATGTTATTTTTGTTCCTTGATAAAAAAAAATTGCATCGTGTTGAATTTATTCAAATTTGATTTTTAAAATTTTAAGAATTTGAACGACATGATATCATTGCTTAAATGTCCAAGTGCGATGCAAAGAATAAATAAAATACATTTCAGGAAGAAAAAGGAAAATATTACACTAATTTAACTCTATATATATTTTTCTTTCTTCCATCTTACCATCTTTGAAGAGATTTTTTCTGTCAATATAAATTAGTAAGGGTCTATTAATACAAATTGATGGGAGAAAAAAAACCGAGAAATTGAATTTGAGATAAGGTCAAAAAATATTATTAAAATGGAATTTTAAATGTGGAAAAAATACTATTTAAACATACAAAAATATATTTTATAAGTCTATGATACGTCTTGAAAAACATATTTAAATGAATAATAAAAAATATATCTCACTAGTGGGAGGAACAAAAAAATGTCCCCACTTAATGATCAACACTAAACTATATAAAATAAAATAAAAATGTAAAGACACATGCAAACTTTAAAATGGCAATGTTAAATCAGGTCAAAAAATTGGCAATGTTAAAAAGAGAGTTAAAAATCTTTTGAACTCTATCCCTCTCCTTTACTCTAAACTCTCAAGTTGGCTCATGGACAAGAAAAGTTCTAATTAAATAACTAATGTATAAAATCCCACCATTATCAAAGAAAAAAAAAGAAGGCAAAATCAATTGATGTTTATTTCAAGTTACACTGTAAAATCCCACTGAAGGCAAAATTAAAATATGTGGATCCTTCTTTCAAGTTATATTGTCTTTTTTGAGTTGGAAAGGAAGTCCCAAACTGGCTCTATAGGAAATTGAACCCATCACCACCTCTATACAAAGTGATCACCTTGCCACTATGAAATGCATTGTCACATCAATATAAAAGATAAAAAAAACAATCAGGAAATCATTACAAAAATTAGAAAATATATTTTGACGTCACAAAGTAATGGTTCCAACTTCACACATACATGACAGAAACAATCCCCCCCCCCCAAGTCTTTTGCTTATACTTATGGCCCCGTCACATAAACTTTCAGACTTATTTGGTTGGGCTTATGCTATCACGTAAATCGAGATAAAATTCTTCCACATATTTATTTCGTAGATCGTAAAAGCTACATCAAATTCCGTAAATCACGATTGAAAAATATTTATGGAAGCTATGGAGATCAATTTAAGATGACAAAATCAAAACAGATATAAATGGATAAAAAAACAATCATAGAAAAGAAACCCCATTATCACTATGACAGTAAAAAATAGAGAAGAGCATTATACACAAGAAAATGAATCATCTAAAAGCCTCCTGCAACGAAAGAACTACTTTCAATAATCAAAATCATCATATACTCAAACTGGAAGGTACGTACACACGCCTTTTGCAGCCAGCCACACGTTATCAGCAACTTATTATGCAACAAATACCTGGAATGTCACATGACTTCTTGACCATTTATATCAGTCAGCATTGCCCTGTAGCGAATCATAGCGAGCATGAACTTTCTCAAAATCAACATTTACACAAATTTGCAGTCCATATTTAATTGCCAAAACTTCTACACGAATAAATCCCAAGTTTTACCGGAAGCCTACAGCCCCATCTACTTCAGATGCTTGAGAATTCCTGATTAGTGCATTCGCTATAACACAGTTAAATTGATCTTCTGAATTCCTTTAGATTTTTCATGTTCATAATATATCTTTGACAAGTCTTTGAAGAACTAACAGAAGCAGCATATTTCCCTAGATGAACCCATGAAACTCCTTGAGCATCTGTCATATGAAAGTCCATTCAAAAAATATCCATGAAACTCCTCTTTTTACCACACGAACAAAAACACTAAATTTCAACAAAAGAAGCAATGAATAATGGAACACTTGTTTCATAAGACTTCCATGTATGAAAAAATGCTTTAAATGAATAAGCAAAGGACAACACCAGTAAGATAGGAACTATAAGATTGTATTACAATCAAAGAAGAATATAAAAAAGAATAAGGAACAGAGAAGCTATCACAAAGCAGGGACCAGTAATGTCTCAGATAGCCAGCAGGAGATAAGCAAAGAGCTACTACACCAATGATTAAATAATGCAAAGATGGGCATTCCTTTTTAAGAAGCCAATTTTACCAAATAGCATCAGTGAACTCTAGCCTTTTAGGAGGCATCCATCAACAAAATATATAGATAGTGACAGAAGAATATTTGAACATCGCATCAACATGACCAAATCCGCATGAAAGGCATAATAACAATAAGACGCATAACATGCAAAGCTAACCCCTTGCCCTCTGACTGAGTTGCTCCACAATAATGAAGGTAAAATTTGGGCGCACTAAAGTTCAGAAATAATATTATTATTAATTAAGATTATGGAATACCCTTATTCACAATCATTGAAAACATATAAGAAGGAATCATGGAATACCCTTATTCACAATCATTGGAAACATATAAGAAGGAACAAGATTCAGAAAATATTATGCATTTGTAACATTGGTTACAAAGATAAAATTCTTTGTCCAAATGTTAATAATTAAAGAACAACATATGCTTTAAAAAGCAATTACATGTAATCATAGAAATGACAATTTGGCAACCCAGAAAATGATGAGAAATTAATATTAACACCTACACAGAGAAGAGATTGGCCTCTTTGGGAAAAATGAAAATTAAAGTGCAAAAGAAATAGCCTATATTTCAGAACTCCTATCAACAAAACTGTTCAACCTCTCCCCACATGCAAGAACCCTATCAATATGACCTGTGATCAGCTCAAACAGTATGATCCCAAAACAAAACACATCAGTCTTTTTAAATAACTAGCCTGTAAGATAAATATTTTGGAGCAATGTAACCAACAGTGCCACGAACAGCAGTAGTTACATGAGATTCTCTGTGAAACAAAAGCTTTGCCAGACAAAAATCACCGACAACTGCTCCAAAGTGTTCATTCAATAATATTGGCTGCTTTTACATCACGGTGAAAGACTTTAGGGTCACACTGCTCGTGCAAGTAAACCAACCCTCTCTTGCTGTACCTAAAGATATTCTCTTCCTCCTCATTGAATCTATACCTGCTTCAATCATTCCTTTGTGCCCTTCAATATCCTCATGTGTTATACTTCCCTGATCACACCAGCCAAAATTACTTTTATACTTATTTTTCTAATATTTAAACCATATTTGACACACCACTATGAAACTTTGATGATAATTTTTTTGGGGCAGCACTTGTAAATATGTGCATAGGCTTGCTTCAAGAACAAACCAAAATGACAAAGAGCCAAATTTCACCCCTCTATGAGAATGATCAGATTCGGGTTCAACACGTTTCCATTCCTCATTTGTCGGTGTCACTGTTGAGACATTAGAGTCAGTGTATGCGTTTTCCATGTCCTGCTTATAAAGGAACATGTCAGCTGATAGATTGAAATGTTTTAAGGAGTAAATTAAAAGATTAATAGACAATTTATGCTCAAAATTAGAGCAAAACAGGCTGATTCCACATTCAAATTGTGCAGCCACTGTAGAAGCTCAAGCTCAATACCAATGCATAAATATCACATTAACGGAACAGATAAATTGTACTGAAATAATAAACAGGTTAAGAATATTTAACACTTTGACATGAGGAAAAAAAATTATATTCAGCGGAAGAACACGAGCATAATATGACATAAATAATGAACATAATGCAGTTGGTTTGAAAATTTCAAGCTAACCTATCAAAATGTATAATAACCTCTCCGATCATGAGCATAGGTGAAGAATTCATTTTTGGGTCCACTTAGCCAAAACTTATATGGAAACTTAAGAAACATTTTTCCATACAATATTAGATCCAATCCCTCTATGGCTTCTGATTTCCACCTCTTCATCATATTACTCATTTTGGTCAAATAACAAAACAGACAAATAGTGACTTATAGTCTAATACTACTTAACTAAACCCAAAAAAAATTATTATTCGCATGGGAGAATATAATAATTGACAATTAGCATAGCTCAGGGGCTTATACCAGAACATATAAGAAACGGAGGTAATATTCATTCACTCACCTGAGAATTCACCCAACTCCAAAAGGAGATCAAAAGTACTGAAGCTCAAACCTGAACATATAAACAACGCAGGGTGCAAGAGAACTAAGTAAATAAATATGAAAAGGAAAATTTCTCTAAAGGAAAAGATTGATAGAGGAGAAAATGTTCAATATGTATCAAACTTCTGTGTTTCCAAGGTTTACCAAAGAGTTTCTGAAGCTTATAACTTAAACAATATAAGCACAGTGCTATCTCAACACATAGCTTACCAACTGATCAAATACGAACATAAAGGAAACTAATGCAGGTATGCAAGACGGTTGTCAAGAATCCACTAGTTAATAAAACTAGCAATTTTAAACCTGAATACAATCACCAATGGCCCTGCAAGACTAATTCAATTATTATACATAGTGTCCTTGACCAAATCATATTAAAAACTGAAAATTGGAAATATAAAAGGCAGGAAAGGAAAGCAGAAAGCTAAATCTACCAGGGTGTTAAAGGTAAGTATCTCACTCTTTAACTCACTAATGGCCAAGGTGTTGTCCCCAAGTACTTATAAAGTAGAAAATTCAATAAGAATCTGTATAACTAAGATGGCGTAATTTGTAAACATAGAACAATTATGTATACTATATAAAAACTCAAAAGACTACCGAAAATAATAATGAACTTTGAAAAAATCCGAGCCCAACGTATGTTGTCTCCTTAAGACAATTTGTTCCCTCTATACGGATGCCCAAGGTTCTCGAACAATTGTGTCCCAGGATAGAACGGATTGCGTCTTCAGGATGATGGCACTATCAATCAGAAGCCCGAACGAACACGATGAGATTGCAAAATGCCAGAACGGATGCACTGGTTCGGTCATTCGGTCACAGCATTTCACTACAGCCGCTGTTGGGAGAATCACGGAGAGATAAAAAAGGAATTGGACAAACAAAAATAATAAAAAAATATTTTTTTAATTACACACGCACGGACCGGACTGGCGCAAACGACCGAGCAGGCGGCGGCGCGTGCGTGTGTGGTGGACCAAGGCTCATCTACGTCCTCACTCCTTCACAAAAGTGGATTGGCTTAAGGGCCCATTTTAGAGGTGAGAAGTTGAGTCTTATATACACTCTTATCTCTCTTGATTTGTACATGTGGGACTTTTATCCACACACTATTTTCTCCTTCCTTTTCCTTATTCTCTTCCAACCTACTTCTTATTCATAATCTCGTGGAATTTAAATTCAAAATTCCAACACAAGGCGGATCTCCACTCAAGTGAATTAACTCTGTAATACTCGATGCTTTATTTCTCAAGGCCAGCATCGAGCATTACAGGGATCAATGAATCTGGAAAATAGCAAAACTGAAAGATAAACTGATCCTAACGTACAGTGGGTAATGCCACTTATTTCTCAACTGAAAGCAACAGAGATATCTAAGAAATAGCAAATAAATCAAACATTCAAGAAAGTATTTAGGTGGCAAAAGCTCTTAAGCCTAGCAACGACGACAGCTCCCAAGTAGCCACTGCGAATGCTTTGAGAAACAAGCCTTTGGACCATGTTTTCACTCAATTGATAAATAAATATATTTCCTATCACGATACTGCCAGAAACAATCACATTCACACAACTATACTCCATCACAATTGATTAAAAAAAAACACACACACATTCACACAACAATCCTATCCATTTACATTGGAAAACGAAACATTAAGACTAACAAGACAGAAGATCCTTGTGGTGAAATATTCAAAGACTGATGAGAAGACGAAAATGATTAATAAAAGCCAAAAAGCCTACAAGCTTTCACTGCTGGACAACACTCACCATGGCACTGTTGCCCAAAAACAACTCTGATGAAGCCAACATATTCAAAGTTGGACCATTGTAAAAGCCAGAGGCATACAGAAGGAAAATAAAGCTAGAGTTCTAACAACAAATGCACGATCAATGATTTGGCTCTCAGGCCACAATGCTCATGCAGAAAGAGGAAAATAAATAGAACTATGGAGGCCTCTCTACAAGATATATAAGAAGCTCATCTACAGGTTGGCAAACAAAAAAGAAGCTCATCTACAGTGACAATAGCTTCGATATAAAGGGCCGTAGGGTCCTTAACTTCCATCTTTTTTTTTTTTTTTTTTTTGCAAGAAAATTCAGAAGATTTTGAAGGGAAGAGTGATCATCACTACTGTCCACCTTCAACAGCTCCTCCGCTACTTCAGCCGGAGTGACCTGGGCATCGGAAATTGCTTCCTCTATTTGTTGGAAAAGGGGGTGCTTCTCAAGTTCGAGATAATTGAACACCAGCTGCCTGAACACCAAGGGAGTGCAATATGACAAATGGATGCGAACATCCATCCGACCAGGACGCAACAATGCCGGGTCAAGCTTCTCTTTGTGGTTAGTCGTAAATACAATAATCCTCTCATTCCCACAGCTTGACCACAAACAATCAATAAAGTTCAACAGTCCAGATAATGTCTACTGTCAAGAGAAAAAGAGAGCAAAAACAGATTTGTGAAAAATGATTTCTTATATCAATAAAATGTACAAGGAAAAAAAAAGGCTTTTGTGCCATCAGAACCACAGCATCAAAGAACACCCCTTTAAACTAACAAGCCACATCATACAACCAACATAAAGACAAAAATGATAAACGAAACAGTTATATATATTGATGTGTATATATATGAGGTAATATTTCCAAAGCTAAAGGCAATGTAATGAAAATCTGATCAAGAAATTAACAGAAACCACCAAATCATACATTTGACTGTAATTGTGAGGGTGCAAATCTCGAAACCACGGCTGAGGCACAATCGATGTCCTCCCGAACCAGGATTGACCTATTAGCCATAGCCATAATAAACCGTCGAAGCTCGAAATTGTCTCGGACTTGCGTGAGCTCCAAGTCATATACATCATAGTGCAGATAGTTGGCCATTGCAGCAATCAAACTAGATTTTCCAGTTCCCGGGGGGCCATAGAGCAAATACCCTCTCTTCCAAGTCCTTCCTATTTTTTTGTAGTGATCCTTCTTCCTTAGAAAGCTATCTAAGTCACTAAGGATGAATTTCTGAACGTGAGGTTCCAATACCAGTGTGTCGAAGGTGGCTGGATGGTCCAGTTTCCTTGCTTTCCACACTTACGCATGCCCACATGTTTGGTCAGAATCCACCGTATAAATCTTGGGTTCCCTAACTTCATGCTTCATTAGTTCGGCTTGTTCCATAATGAACGGTAGATATGAAGTGATTACAAAACTTCTGTGTTTCTTATGAAAGCTAAGCTCAAATGCTTGGCCTGTGGCTCTGTGATCATTATGTAAGCTTTCATGGGATTTAAATGCCCATTTAAACATAATCCCATTGACGACGACTAGGATATCCTCATCCTTAATGCATTCCAGTGCTAGTTCAGAGCTCTTCTCAGCATCTGGCTTAGTAACTACTATCCTACGAGCAGAGGATGAGAACTTTTTCCCCAAATATGTACGGGCAGCCTCATGAACAGGATTGTTCGGCAGACCATCCGAGTTATTTATCACCATGGTTAGTTCGGAAGATAAGCTACGAAACATTCTTCGGATAGCCCCATAGAAAATATCCTGAACCTCCCGAGGCAAGAGGTTCCTGGCCACCATCACGGTGGCAACAACCGGAGCGGCCACCGAAACCACCTTATTGGCAGTGGCGTAAGAGGAAGAAAAGAAGAAGGACATGGCGGGAGTAGAAGAAAAGAACGACATTTCGCGGTTGCAGGGGAACTTGCTTGGTGAATGAAAACGCTGTCTGAGACGGAAGACGATGAATAAAAGCAGAGATTGAAGTCTGAGGCCGTCTCTCAGACACTGTTGCCCTGAATTAATTTTGGTTTATTAAAATAACGGTTTACGTGGAATTTTACCTATAAATATTTTTTAAAAGAGTTACTAGTACTGTAAATATTTTTTGGTACAAAAATATCTATAAATTTTAAAAAATAGACTAATAATACTAATTCCGTTAATTTTACTTGACGGTGTTAGTTTTTCGTTAAAAAAATAAATAGGGTCCACATAAATAAAAAACTAACGACGTCAAGTAAAGTTAACGAAATTGACATTATCAGTCTATTTTTTAAAATTCATGAATATTTTTACACCCAAAAAACATTTACATTGCTGCTAACTCTTTTGAGAAATGTTTATAAGTAAAATTGAAAATTCACCCTAAAATAAATATAGAAGCTCCTCTTTAACCCTTTTTTCATCTTACATAAATTTATTTTTTATAAGATAAACTCATTCTAAAAAAATTAACAAAAAAAAACTTCTTTTATACTCCTATCTGTTTTGACTTAAAAAATTAATTTTACTTTATCTATTTATCTATTGACTATATAAAATGAGAGTCCCTCCTCCTACTATATGTGGCACGCCTTCTTCTTATTATGAATATTGTAACAACTAAAATAATGATATAAAATAAGTTATGCTCAAAAAATAAAGAGAGATATGCAGGAGATAGTTACAACTTATAAAATATTTTAATATATTAAATTATAAAATAAAATATTTTACATTGAGAGTCAATACCTAAAATAAAGATAAAAAAATAAAATATGCTAAAAAAGAGGAAATATTTGATTATAAATTACAAAATATTTTGAAATATTAAAACATAAAATAACATATTTTTTAAAAAATATATTAAAAATAGAGAGATAATATTAAAAATTACAAAATCCTTACATTACAAAATATTTTGAAGTCTTATCAAGTTACAACCTCCTGATCTCACTACTAATGATTTTTAGAAATTAAAAATTTTTATATAATAAATATATTTAAAATAGAGATAATGAAAAAATATTTTAAAAATATTTTTTTATAAGAAAAACTTATTTTTGTCCGAATAGGAAAAAATCCAAAAAAAAAAACTTATCTTTGTTTAATAAGAAAAACTGAAAAACTCATCTTTTATACTCCTATCTGTTTTTACTTGAAAAATTAATTTTACTTTATTACAATAAATCTAGAAGCAGATCTCAATCATAAATTGTTTATTTTCATTTTTTAAAAAAACTTCAACTTCTATTAACTTTGGAATTTAAAAATAAATAGTAAAAATGAAAAAAAATTAGCTCATCCTGAATCTAAAACTCTCTATCTGACATAGAGATTTAAACCCTTAACAACTGGATTGCAATACCATCCATTTACGAACTTGATTTGACAACAACATAATTTTTATAATTAAACTAAATATTACAGGGTGTGTTTTTTGGAAATTATTCATTAAAAATATTATGCATGTAATTTACAGACATGGTGATGTCAGTGGTGAAAAGAAAAGAAGAGAGAATGAGTTTTTTATAATTATTCATTTAAACTATGTTGTTAATTTAATTATTCACATTTATGAATTCTAACTAATATTTTTTATTATTAATTTTCATGGTAAGAAATGTAGAATATTTATTTTTGTAATCATTGAATTTTATGGAATTATTGATTTATATTTAAAGAACATGGTTGGGCTGGAGGAGAGTGATTAATGGTGATGCTAGGCGACAGGCTGGTCGCAGAGAATGTCTGGAGGTACAAGGTTGTGCGCGTAGGGCAAAATGGTGATGGTAGCAACAGAATTGAGAAGCCCTCATGAATAGGAACCACCATAAAGGTTTGAGGGAATAGAGAAAATTCATATCAAAACAAAATTATTTTCTTAACCAAATGTGGGATATAATGATGCTGAGTTGGGGGAAAAAAAAGAGAAGAAAATGGCTTGAGGAGAGTTTTTTTTTTTTTTTTTGGAATGTAAGTAAAATGATATCAAGGGGTTGTTCAGCAGCATTAGGGGTTAAGAGGAATAAAAATATTACTCTCTCTCTCTCTCTGTAATTTTTTATATAAGAGTTAATTAATTTATTTTCAGAAAGATTGATAAAGTTAAATAAAATATTTAATTATAATATAAATATATATATATATATATATATCACTGTATAAATCAAATAAATTAATTTTAAGAAGAACAATAAATATAAATACTTTAATGTGACTTAATTAGTTTAATCAACGCATCTCAATAAAGAAAGTCAACGAGCTTTTATTAAGGATAATTGGTAAGCAAAATGATAATTATTATTTTTTTAATTGAATGAGAAGGTGAATAAAATATTATGAATGAAAATAAAAACACAAGTAATAGGATTACCTAGAGGAATACAAAAATTACAAACATGTGAGGGTAGAGATGGAGGTTTTTTTTTTGGGGGGGGGGGGATATGGGACAAAGTGACGCAGCAGATGAGAGCAGCGTGTTACAGATTTGTGAGGTTACCGTTCATGGAAATTCTTGTATACATTGAGTGGGTCATGTCATCTATGCAGTGGCCAATAAAAAAAAAACCATGTCACACATTAAATATTAGGAAAAATACCAGAAAAATATAGTGGAATATAGGAAAAGACAGATCAAAGCTATAAAATTTTAAAATCAATTGTCAGGATGGTGTTAGTATAGTGGAGGAATCTAAAATTATGAAATTTCGACGAAAAAACGTCTATGTCCGTCAGCTCTCCCTCTCTCTCAGCTCAGAATAACAACACATGTATCTTTATTAACAACTCTATTTTCTTTTTTCACAACTTTATATCTCAAAAACTAATATATGCCCAAAGATAAGTTTGAAATTCACAAATTTCAAAAGCTAATAAATGTGACAGAAATTGCTTGAGGAAAAATAATGAATTGAATATTATTACCACTTATATGATTTATATACAATACAAGAGCCTAACTATATATATACATTACATTTGACGCTAACCAACTAATAAATTACATAATAAAGAGTTTGTTACAATACTAACTAGTACTTAATAATAACAAGACCAGTCTCAATATTAACAACATCATATTTTACATTAACAAATTTACTTTCTTGTTTCACAACTTCGTATCTCAAAAACCAATATATGTCAGGAATAAGTTTGAAATTCACAAGTTTCAGAGGTCAATAATATCACCGGTCTCTATATTAACAATATCATATTTTACATTAACAACTCAACTTTCTTGTTTCATAACTTCGTATCTCAAAAACCAACACATGCCAGGGATAAGTTTGAAATTAACAAGTTTTAGAAAACATCGGCCTCTTTATTAACAATATCATATTTTACATTAACAACTCGTCTTTCTTGATTTACAATTTTGTATCTCAATTTCAAATTTATCCCTAAGAATGTGTTGGTTTTTGAGATATGAAATTGTGAAAGAAGAAAGTGGAGTTGTTAATGTAAAATATGATGTTGTTAATAAAGAGACATATGTTGTTATTCCAACTTAAGAGAGAAAGATAGCTGAAGGGCTGAGGAGTCTTTTCGCCGAGATTTCATAATCACAGATTCCTCCACTGTACTGACACCATACTGACATGAGATTTTATAATTTCGAAACTCTAATTTATTTTTTTCTATATTCCAACATCCTTTTATGAAATTTTCCCTAAATATTATGTCTCTTCTCTTCCTCTCTCTCAATTTTGCCATTACAGAAATCCCTCTCCCCTCAAATTTGCCATTACAGAAATTTCTCTATTAAGTTCCCTCTCATTACTGTGTCAAATGTAACACATATCTCTCTTTGCCAAAGTTTCTGAAAAACTAACTCTATCTCTCTCCACCAATCTGCCATCTTTTCTCTGTCAAATCAATTTTTCAAAAAATAATATTAATGTAAACCAAAAATCATCGGCGATATTATTCCTCGGCAATTGCAAACTTTATATATTGAACTTATTTGAAAAAACGATCAAAACTTTCAAAAACAGCTTTTCAATCGTAATTTAGAAAATGTGAGAAGAGTTTTATCTCAATTTATATAAAAAATATTTATAAACTTTTCAAAAATGATACCAAATATGCTAATATCATTTTTGGAAAAATTGATCTCACAGAGAAGAGATAACAATAGCATATTGGCGGAGAGAGATAGTTAGTTTTTCAAAAACTCATTTGAAAAAACGATCAAAACTTTCAAAAACAGCTTTTCAATCGTAATTTAGAAAATGTGAGAAGAGTTTTATCTCAATTTATATAAAAAATATTTATAAACTTTTCAAAAATGATACCAAATATGCTAATATCATTTTTGGAAAAATTGATCTCACAGAGAAGAGATAACAATAGCATATTGGCGGAGAGAGATAGTTAGTTTTTCAAAAACTCATTTGGCATAGTATTGAGAGGGAACTTCTTAAGCCCATTTGGTTCAAAGAAGAGATAGGAATGAAAAGGTAAGGAAAGGAGAAAAATGGAAGGGAAAGGAAAATATTTTGCCATCGATGTGTTTGGTTTGCACTAGAAAAAAAAATTGATTGATAAGAAAATTTTTGTTTAGTTAAAAGAAAATGAAATAGGAAAATGAGTGAAAAGACCATTTTACTCTTGTATTAAAAATAAGATATAAATGCAAATCAAACCACAATCTAAAAAGATCCTCAAATCAAAGCCTAAAAAAACACGTCCTCTCCTTTATTTTCTCAACCATCGGAAAAAACATAGGGACATACTCTCCCATGTGGTGTTTTTTTCTTCGACTAACTTCGATTCCGATTGAGTCTTTTATTAATCACTGTCATCTTCTCTGTCTGACATCATCACCATTGTGACTTCTTCCTCCTTCGTGATCTACAACGACAAAAGTAGGAGGCGTTGGTGAAAAAGAGGCTACCATTGGCTTCTTCTTCCTCCGTCGTCACTGATAGATCTACATATGAGGAGATAGTGATAGCCATTGAAGAAGAAAAATAGAGGTTATTTAGAAATTTACCACTATTAGAAAATAAATTCCCACCAATAATGGAAGGAAAAGATATTCACATGAATAAAGGAAAATTGTCTACTATCAAAAAATATTTTTCTAGGAAGATGATGAACCAAATGGCTGCCGCTAGATTAAAAATCCAATTTTTCTTTTCCCTTCCTGATTTGCAGCAAACCTAACGGGCCCTTAGAAAAAAATTTTAACTGCAAAATTGAGGGAAGATGCAAAGATGCAATGTGTGACGTGGTTTGCTTTTATTACCTTGGTACCCATCCTTATCATCAAAATTATTTTGATAAATTTGTTTATTTTCAAGGCAACTGCAATAATAATAATAATACTGTATGGTACTTACTTATTTTTCCAAACAGATCATAATAAATGGTAATTTCACATTACTTATTTGATTCAGTATTGTTTTTATGTTACAAAAAAATAAGATTTTATTTATATTTAAGGTATAAGGATAATCATTTTAATTAGGGATGTCCAAAAAATCCGGTGGTCTGGTTGGTCCGGTCCAACCCGGTCCGACCCGACCCGGTCCAGAAGACCAAAAATCAGTCCAAGACACTTTAAACAGACCGGACCGGACCAGACTGATCGGGTCGGACCGGACATCGGGTCAAGGGTCCAGACCCTTCGGTCTAGTCCGGTCCGACCCGATTTTTTTTTAAAAAATATATCTTGTATAATTTTTTTTAATCCTCAAAACTCAAATAATTTTTTTATACTTATTAGATTTAACGTGTTTAATTGATTGTTATGGATTGTATTAAAGTAACTTAAATGTTGTTATTTTTTATTCATGTTCAATGTTGTTGGAGATTATTATGGATTTATGAATGAGTTTTAATATTTTGTGATATATTTTTCTCAATTATAAGTATTATTATGCATTTTTCCACTGTCCCTAGCTCTTTGCATCAATCCAAACAAGAGGGAGAACAAAATTAAAATAGGTCCTGGACTGCCTGGACTGGTCCAAGCAGTCCACTGGACCGGTCTGGTCCAGCCCGAGCTCGGGCTGGTGCTGGACCAGACCGGACCTCGGGTTGACTTGTCCAGCCCGAGGTCCTATAAGGACCAGACCTCGGGTTGAGGCCCAACCCGGTCTGGTCCGGTCCATGGACAACCCTAATTTTAATCATGTAAGCGATTTGTTTTAAATTTATATATTATGAAGTTTGAGTGAAAGTCAAATACATTAAAACAACAATAAAAGTCAATACTATAAAGTTTCTGATAGAGGACAAAAAAATTACCTAATGATTACACGTCGCCTCTGGAGGGGAGTCTTTTTTTTTAGGGGGGGGGTGAACAAAGGGCCGAGCCCAGGAGGGTGACATCGCCACTCTACACTGGATATGAGTTTAGGCACTGTAAAAAAGTGAGATCCTATTTTTAGAAATGCCTAAACCGTAAAAGAAATAATACTCAGACCAGGGCTCTGGAACCAGCCCGTCCGGCTCAAAAATTGGCTAATCGGATCAGTCCGGTCTGAAATTTTTTTATTATATTTTTTAAAAATCTAATTTTTTTAATTTTTTTTTAAAATTTTATATTAATAAATTTAAAATATTTAATTTCTCACCTTTTTTTGACTTCGAGACTTCGATTGATCTAATGTACTTACCCTTAACCAAATGTACTGACATGATTTCAGAACCTTACTCAGACACATTCCTCAATAAAAGAAAAGAAAATGAAATATTAGAAATTTAGAATCCTGCCATTTGACAACAACAATCACAACAGACACTTTCTGAACCACTCCAAACCCCTAGTTTTAAAATTACCCAAAAACTATTTCTGCGCGGGAAATAAAATCTTTCCACATGCTTGAGACAAACACATGTTCTACTTGGGGCTTAGAGGCAGTTTCTCTTCAAAAGGTGGCAAATTAAACATACAACTCTACATCATATTTTGCAGTTAACGAAAGTGCTGATTAAATTCATAATCCCTGTAAGATACAGCAATGACCAAATAGGGTCCTTTGAAAATTACCATAGGGATTCAAACAAGTTGAACAGAGCTTGAGATATAAACAGAAATACATGAGCAATGATTTGGCCTCAGACATCCAAGGAAGGATTCAGGCAGCATAAACTCTCAAGCCTGGCGAAAGCGAAAGCTCTCAGGCGGCCACTGCGAATGTTTTGAGAAACAAGCCTTTGGGTTTCTCATCATTGGCCATGTTTTCCACTCGTATGAAAATACACACACACACATAAACATAATATTCTGTATCACTAATACTGTAACAAAAATCACATTCACACAATACTCTTCCATCACATCTGTTTAAAAACCATATTCACACATTAATCATATCAATTCACATTAATTTAGTGAAAAATGAAATATAAAAAACTAAAACAGGACAGACAGGGTAGCCCAAGAAGGTTCAGGAGGATAGTGTAGTGAGATATCTAAAGCCTATTGCTGACAAGTTCATAGTATCAATAATAGCCAAAAGGCACGTCATTCACTGCTTCATAATAGTGACTATAATGGAGTGTCTAGTACAAGATCATATAACATCAGAGAGATTTCTAGTGTGCATGAATACGCAACTGGTGGAGTGGACCATAAATCAAACGGTTTCTATTAAACTGGTCAACTCATTATTTCACAAAAAACAGCTACTTTCCTGCTAGAGGAATGAGTGAAATTTGAGGAATTCATCATACAGGACACTGTATACTTGAATCTCCACAAGAATTTTCTACTTGTTATTATGTAACAATACAATTAGAAGAAAAAGAACACCGTAGATTCTTTAATTCTGACCAGAAATACATGAGCAATAATTTGACCTCAGACATCCAAGGAAGGATTAAGGCAGCATAAGCTCTCAAGCCTGGCGAAGGCGAAAGCTCTTAGGCGGCCACTGCGAATGTTTTGAGAAACAAGCCTTTGGAATTCTCATCATCGATCACTTCTTTCACTCACATGATAGACATATTCCCTACCACAATGATGCTAGAAACAATACATCCACACAACTATACTCTTCCATCACTTAGGCGGCCACTGCGAATGTTATGAGAAACAAGCCTTTGGATTTCTCATCATCGGTCACTTCTTTCACTCACATGATAGACATATTCCCTACCACAATAATGCTAGAAACAATCACATCCACACAACTATACTCTTCCATCACAACTGATTCAAAAAAAAATGAAACATTAAAACGGAATATCATTTAAGATATCCCTAAGAGGGCGTTGTGAAAAATTTAGAGACTAATGAGAGAAGTTCAAAATGACTGATAAAGGCCAAAAAGCCTACTAGCTTTCACTGCTGGACAATACTCACCATGGCACAGTGTCTTGTTCAAAAACATCTGGGATGAAGCTAACATTGGAGAGCTTCCAAGTATGAGTATGAAATTCTGATTAATCACTTTCAATTCTCAAGAGGTTGTGAAGAAGAATTCTATGACACTAGCGTATTTCACTTCTTTTAAATTACCACCCATTTTTCTACTTAAGGAACGAGACAGGAAATTTGCATGAGTGAAAGGCATTCAGGGTCCTGACAAGCAGTTTAATGTAATACGACTTTGAATAATGGAATCCACCAAACAACTTTCTACATAGTAATTAATAAACAAAAATATGAAAAGATACATTCAAGTTCAGACCTTTGTATAAAGCCAGAGGCATAAACAAACGAGAATAACGCTTGAGCTCAAAACAGAAATGTATCATCAATGGTTTTGGCCTCAGACATCCAAGGAAGGATTAAGGCAGCATAAGCTCTCAAGCCCGGCAAAGGCGAAAGCTCTCAGGCGGCCACTGCGAATGTTTGAGAAACAAGCCTTCGGATTTCTCATCACTGGCCACATTTTACATCCACGTGATACATACAGATATCATACACAAACACATTATCCATCAAACTATGCTAACAAGAACATTTGCATGACTATACTCTTCCCTAACAATCATCCACAACAACCAAAACACAAACATAAGCACACATCAATCCTATCTATTTCTGGTTTTGTGAAAATGAAGTATTCATAACAATGTTATCTGACCAACCATCCGTTCACACACATACGAGTAATGATTCAAGCAACATCAGTTCTCAATCATTAAGATATCAAGCTACTGCTTGAGAAACAAAATTAGGAGTCACTCCTAATGAAACACCTAAAACCTAACAGATGCGCTGATTGTCTTCAAAAAACATGCCTAAGCAGCCATTTAGAAATTCTGGAATCCACCTGATGAAACACCTAAAACCTAACAGATGAACTATGTATCATAACATCATATGACTCCCTCAGGACAACTTCCATAATAAACATAAAATTTTGGGTTAGACCAAAACGCAGCGCCAATGAAATCCAATGTTAGGAGCTAAATATTATATCCATTCACTCAAAGTGTTGACGTATGAATATTCATTTTTGAATATATGAATAAAAATTTTCATGAAATCTCACACGTCATCGAATGTAAGCAGGACGGATGACCCAAAAATTTGCATAAAAACGAAGATCATGACCCAGAAATCATAATGAAAGAACACTATTTTAAAGAGAACATATGAAATTGGGAAAAAAAAACATCGCGAATGATTGGCCTCATAGAGAAGATTAGATTGGTCTTCATGAAAAAGATCAGACATATGCTTGTCTATCTGTAAGATTTAATCATCGGCCAATTTTACATAACTGAAAAAGAAAACAATTTCGCAAACCCTAAAACGAAAATACAGGAAAAACTTCTTCATACTACTTGAAAAATATAACAAAATTAAAAGGGACTCAGAATATGGGTGGTGATATATCAGAATGGTCGGCAATGACTGAAGCCAATTACGACGAACGAGACCTTAAAAGTAATAGAATCGTCACTGTCCCGTTCATTGTTATGAAAACACCACAGCTGCCAAACAACAATTGAAGTTAAAGGAAAATAAATTTACATGCGTTGGCTAGGACTCAACTAACGAATAAACAGGCATGATTTTGCCCCCAAAAAAAAATCGAGGAAATATAAGGGGACGGAATGAAACATAACCGGTAGATATGGCAATGCCGCTTGGAAGAATGGGTGCTTATAAAGAAGACGATGGAGCGGCGAGAGCTCTAGGGTTTGTTTGGTCAGGGAAAGGAAGAGAGGGTGACGTGGCGCTCATTTCTGGAGGGTTTTTTTTTTTTGGGTTAAAGTAAAAAAATAGTAATGAACTATTTTTTAAAGTGCACCCAATACAACTAACTATTTTAAGGTGCAAAATAGACATTATGAATTTTTAGAGTGTAAAAGTAGACATTTAGAGTAAAAATAATAATTTTTGCATCCCAAAATAAATAACGAAAATACTATTTTTGCTCTAAAAAAATTCATAATGTCTATTTTTGCACTCTAAAAATTGATAATGTCTATTTTTGCACTATAAAATAGTTAGTTATGTTGGGTGCACTTTAAAAAATAGTTTTTTACTAAATATGTACCTTAATCCTTTTTTTTTACCCAGCAATTCTGGAGAGTTCTACTCATGGGGAAAATTCCTTTGAAGGACCTCCAAACAAGAATAATTGCATATTGCTTTCAACAACGTTTAAAAATACCTAAACATAATTTTAAAAAAAATAATCTTTTAACTATTAACTTAATCCCTCAATTATGACTCGATGCGATTTAGTTCCTGAATTTTTAATTTATCTATGACTCAGTTTTTAAACTTTTGACTCACCTATAATCCAGTCATTTGTTTTTCACTTTTTATATTGTTATCCTTCTCGTATATAAAGCCATCCCATGTGGCAAAAGTTGTCTACAAGTCAGCTTCCATGTTGGTCTTTTTTCCAATAAAATATAAAAGATGGAGAGGAAGGACAAAGACTAGGGAAGGCTATACTTTTCCAATCACCGGAGGAGAAATGGTCTCAAGGTAATTTGCATGCATCTCCTCCCAATATGAACTTCTTGCGTATGGGAGATACAGGAACCCAACGCTCAAACTCCTAGCATTGTATTTGGATGTGCGATTTGGCCTCCCAATCACCCTATTCCAACCCATAAGTAATGATTGGGATCTTTCCAGCGATTTAGCAATGTTTGGCACAACATTGAGTGAATCAGACTTATATAGCAATCGCATGATTTGGTATAAGTTCCAAGTTGGAGCTTTTTTAGCTCTAATCGCTGGGGATAGAAAAGAAGAATAAAGTCAAAGCTCTATGGTTCAAGTTCAGGTGTTGCAATGTGGTGGAGGGAGGAGGAAACTTGCCAGAAATGGAAAATAGAGGAGAGGAAGAAGACAACGGTGATGGCGGTGTGAGCTCCGGTGGTTCTGGGCTCTAAAACTTCTCTGGACAACATAGGAGGGTCTGTGGTCTTTCCCTCTCTCTTTCTTGTGATGATGGTTGTCTGTAATTGAGAGGAGTCCGTCGATGCTGTGGTTGACGGAAATAGAAACGGTGGTAACTCTGGTTTGCTTGCTAAAGCTCTCTCGCTCTTCACAGCCTTGAAGCTGGTAGATAACGGAGGAGGAGCTACGGCTTAGTGGCAGCGTGGTGAAGGCGTGAAGTACAGATGTGGTGCGACGGTGAAAGGATGAAGGTGGTGATCGACGGTGAAGAGGGAAGAAAGTGATGGTGGTGATGCTTGGTGGTCGTAGTCCTCTTCTCCAATCTCTCTCTCCCTCTTTGCTCACCTTTGTCTCTTTCTCTGCTGGCAGTGTTTGGTGGATAATAGAGGAGGGTCGCCGATAGGAATGGTGAGAAAGAAGACCATTGTCTCCTGGCTCTCCCATGTCAGGGACAAATCTGAAACTTTTAAAAGTTTATGAAGGACTAATATATAAATTTTCAAAATTTTTTATAGTACAAATACAATTTTCAAATATTAGGACTTGTAATGCAATCGCATATTTCAAGAATATCATTAGATAATTTATAAAATTTTTCCTTTTAAATATCACAAAAACCATCTATGCAAAAGTCAAACCAAACACTTTTCACTTTTATAAAAGAACTTATCAAATTGACAATAAAAATATAAATCACTTACACAATTTAACGTTTACTCAATATGATTTTTTCATAAGTCAAATTGTAAATAAGTCACTTTTCTCAACATTATTCTAAATATACCCTAAAACACCGAGCTAGAAAGAAACCCAAACAAGGGAGTGAGAAATAAGCCTTCTCTAATTCTTGTCTCTATAAAAGCTCGTATATCTATTTTATATTAAGGATAAAGGTAATTTTATTCTGAAAATAAACCCTCTTAATGATTATTGCGCTGCCTATATTTTTCCAAGTAACACTAAAGCTGCTGAAGATGGCGCGATAAATATAGTGTTCTGTTTTGGAGAAAATGGATTTATGGATTTATTATTTTGGGCTTTTGAGATGTAACGGGAAGGAGATGATGATGATATGGCATCCTGGTGGAGTAATATGTGGCATTACTAACCTACGTGGCTGAGCCACCTCAATACAAATAGGTCAACCAATTGTTGATTTACACTGTTAAATTAGGATAAAATTGTTCTAAAATTTGACACTTTTAAGATAAATTTATCCCATCGTAATTATTTTCAGGATAAAATTATCCTTTAAACTTTTATATAATATAAAATCAATTCAATCATATATATTATAAGAAGTCCATAAATATAACAATTAAAAGGTTAATACAAATTTTAATCCTTATAGCTTAATCTCATTTTGATTTTGATTTCTATAGTTTCAAATAATAGATTTTGGTCTCTAAAATTTCTCTCTGTCTAAAAATTTGTTCCTATAATTTAACAAGGATCTAAAGTTGGGGTTATGGTGTTAGTTTGCTTATGTGGCATTAACACTGTTAATATTACTTATGTGGCATGCTGACTTGACAGGATGAGTTTAAATAGGTTCTTAGCATTGGGTTAAAAAGATAAAAATAAAAACACATATCACTATTCACCAGCTTCTCTCGGGGACGCAGTTGGACATGGGAAGAAGAAGAAGAAGAAACTAATTGTTGCACTCATCGCTTCAACCTTCCCTACCGTTGCGGCAAACACATTGTTTTGATTTGTCATTGATGTCGTCGCCATCAGCACAGGTACACGACTGGCTTTGTGGCAGCCGAGTCGGGGTTCTACTTTGTCGGGTGTACTACATACTCACCGCTAGGTCTTGATTCACAGTTTTCTGAAAATCCATCGTTGTTTTTCACATGGACTAACATTCAATACGAGGGAATAAAACAGGGAAAGTCACAGTGAGGGCCCATGGACCATAAACAATAAAAAATAAAGTCTCAGCAAATTTTTTTAATAAAGAGTTTTCTAGGGATGCATTATGATTAATTTTGAATGAGAAATTATTTTGTTATTCTCGTTAACTTGTCATTTTGTAACTTGTCAAAAAGTGAAAAAATGGACTTATTAAAGTAGAGAAATGTACTTATCAAAACAAGCAGATAAAGTTGTCAGGTATATTAACTTACCATTTTATAACTTGTCCAAGAGGGGAAATGAACCTATTAAAGTAGAGAGATGTACTTGTCAAAATAGGCAAGTGAAGTTGTCAAAATTAGTATAGAGACTTGTGAAAATAGGCACATTAACTTGTCAAAGTAGGAAAATAAACTTATCAAAATAAGCACATGCACTTATAAAAATAGGTAGGTGAAGTTGTCAAAATTGGCATAGAGGCTTGAAAAAATAAACACATTAACTTGTCATTTTATAACTTGTTTAAGTGAAAAAATGAACTTGTCAAAGTAGGTACACACACTTGTCAAAATAAGAAGACAAAGTTATTAAAATTAGTACAGATACTTGTGAAAATATGCACATTATTCAATAGGAGCAAAAAAATAATTTTACATTCAAAATCAATCACAGTGCAGTCCCTAAGAACCTTTTTCTTAGGAGAATTTGTTATATAATTTTTTTTATAGTTTTTAATAATTCTTAGGACCACACTGTGATTTCTCATTAAAATAGTTATCATACCTTTGAATTCACTTTTAATGTTTCAAAACTTCATCTTCAAACCCTCAATTCCCACTTTCAACGTCTCTATCGTCACATCGCCGCACCACAATATGTCCTTAATAAGGTGTCTAGACCCTCATGCAATCAATCTTCTTGTTGTTCCACTTCAGTCCTCCACATTTGGAGCTATTGTGATCCAATATGCAACGCATGTCCCCTTCATCAATTCCTTATTCTCCCCTGAATTCAAATCTGCTAGAGACATTTCCCTGACCACCAAAGTATCCAAAAATTATGGATAACCTCTTGCATTAAGTGTGTGTTTGGAGGAGGAAAAAAAAGTGCTTCTGACTCTAAAACTATAGTTTTAAAAAAATTTATCCAAACATCTAACAAAAACTGAAAATAACATTTTTACCACAAACCATGATTTTGGGTTTTAAAATCATGGTTTTAAAAATAGTTGGAATTTTCTTCTTTTACCATAATTTCACCCCCTCTCTCTCCTTTATGTCTTTTCTTGTCCTGTCTCTGTTCTCTCTCTCCTCTCGTTAATGCAGAATTGTCGATCCATTTTATGATCTTCAAGTTGACATGTGGTGCCATAGAATATTAGAATCCATATTTTTTAGTTTTTTTTAGTCAATCCAAACACATACTGAAACACGGCAGATATTCCCCCATAATGTATTTTTAGGACTTTTCATTTAAATTGTAAATATAAATACTATCTCGGTTCTTAAATATAAAAAATAATTAATTTTTTTGGATTGATTAAAAAAGATAATTAAATTAATTTAAAATATTTATATTTATCATTTTTTTCTCTAAACTAATTTTTTTAACTTATAAACTAATGTATAATTTAATCCAACACAATATATAATATAAAATATATTATTTTAGATACTTACTATTTATAAATTATTTTTGATATATATATATATATATATATATATATATATATATATATATATATATATATGTTATAATTTTCATTTTGTAGACAAATTTATTTTATTTTTAAAATTCATTAATATATATATTTCCATGTATGTATGTTTGATTTTTTTATTTGTTACAACTCAGAATATTTTGGACAAATTTAAACAATTTTTTGTATTTATTGTTAAATTTTACTTTAAATAATATATAAAATAAAATCTTATCATTTATATATAATTATCACAAAAGCTAATATATCCTTTTTGATAATTTGACTACTAAAAAAGTGATTTTCAACATAATACTCAAACACTCTTATTTCATCGAAATCATCTTTTTACATAATTTATTTTACTCATAATTTATCAAAAAATTATTTTATTCACTTTTTCTCTCAAAACTATTCTCAAAAATTAAATCTAATCACACTCTAAATTTGAGAAACTCTCAATTGCACTTTGTGGCGAGTCGAAGGTAATTAACAAACCAACAACGTCTTTTGGAATTCTCATTCTTTGCAATGAAAAATCGCCACTTTTAATTTTGTGGACTATATATATTATGATACTTTATCTATAACCAACTTGATGTTTTAAGGGGCCGATCATGTTGTACTTGTTCATAAGACAAGCAAAGAACGAGAGATAGTGAAGAGCGATAATTGGAGGAACCAACCTCTTCTTCATGTTCCCAAGTCCGACGGCATTGCAGGGAGAAGATGGTGAATAATAATCCACACTTTTTATTTCTTAAAACCCAGCACTAAGCACCTATTCCACTTCATCTTATTTGATATAGTTAGCATGCCACATAAGTAATATTAACAGTTTTAGCTCCACAAAAGCAAACTTAATACTGTTAAGTGTTAACCCCTACTTCATTTCCTTATTAAACTGCAAGAACCAAATTTTTAAATCAAGAAAAATTTTAAGGACCAAAACTCATTATTTAAAATTATAAAGATTAAAATTAAAATATAAAAAAAATTATATAATCAAAAATTATATTAACCTAAAATTAAATATAAAATATCAAAAAAACTATGATGAGACAGTGAGAGATTCAAAACGGGCCCGTTCAAATCCATCACCATTCACTTAACAGATACAAGGGTGTAGTGTATAGCCTAGATTTCATTTTATAAAATAAACGACGCCATTTTCAGTTTGGGTCCGCGGAGTCGGGGTCGCCGGGTCGGAGACAAGCTGAACGCCCTCTTCGACTTGCCCAGATCTGAAATCTCAGCGGCTCACACCCTTTCCTCTTCGACTCTTATCGCAATCGCCGCCGCCGCCCCTTCCTGGTCATCGTCGCCGCTCCTTCCTCTCAGCTCCAGTCATTCTTCTTTATCTTCACTCTGTACTTGGCCTGGTTCGTCTTCTTCGTGTTCAATTTACCTGAGGTCTGGTTGGTTCTGACTTCATCTTTAATTATTCATTCTTTTTCCCCCTTGCGTTTTCCTTTTTATTTCTTCGGACCAGCTTCGTCGTCTGCTACAGTGTTAGAATTTAGCGAGTCCATGTTAGGAATTGTTCATTCTTTGTTGAGTGTTACCATTTTCGAAGGCTCGTTGCTTCCCTTCCCCTTTTCTTCTGTAGTTTTTAACTTTTTAATGTGTCCCTACTCTCTAGGGTGGTGAAATGACGTTCACACTGATAATAGCAATCTCAAGTGCTTTATATGTTCTCCCGAATTTCTGTTGGAACTGAAATGACTCTAATCTTCTTGCTCATTTTTTATTTTGTTTAAAGTGATTAATATTACATTTTCAAGGTTGGATTCTTACATAACTCTGTTTCTATTGAACTGTAATTAGAGACTTATCTCTTCATATGGGTTGGAAAGCAGCTGAGAAACTCATTAGGCATTGGAAGGTTCTTAGAGGGGATAATGTAAGCTACTATTATTTCTCTTGCATCCTTGTTATGCCTGTTGTTATTCTTTCATCCTATCATTTTGCTTTCAAAAGGGATTTATTGTTGTCATTTGTGACAGGTAATGATTATTCGGGGAAAAGACAAGGGTGAGAGTGGGATTATCAAGCGTGTAATCCGCTCTCAGAATCGTGTTATCGTTGAGGGAAAAAATCTGGTGAGAAAAATCTTCGTTTTGCCTTTCTTTGTTAAAGTTTTGTCCATGTGAAATATCAAACACGTCAATTTGGGTTTGTTAACCAACTTCCCTCATCAGTCTGGCAATTAATATTTTGAATTATCAAAACTTATTTTGGATTTATGATATTGGTAAACTCACTACTATGAAATATGATGTTGATTCTGATTCTGTCAGGCAAGAAAGTTATGTACTTTCTTAAATTCTCTTTATGGCATAATGGATCACAAAGTAGATTGAGCAACAATTTATTCCACCGAGGCTTGAATCTGATGATATATTAATGAACTGTTTATGAAGCTATTGGAAATTTATGTTGACATTAGATCTTCCATTTATTAATCTCAGAAACAACTGTATGTGTATGTGTTATCCCCTCCAGGGGTGAATTGGCTGAGAGGACTGAATCTTTTAGCACGAGGGATAGTTGGTTTTCTTATTGGCATATGAACATTTTGGTTTTGTTGTGTAAATATTTCGAGGTCGTTAGGGCATGTTGAAAGAATGCCATTGGATGGCGATAAAGCTTTTTTGTTGTTGTTGTGTAAATCTTTTGATTTTGCTTGTCCAAAAGTTTTGATACTATAGAAAATGAACCCTTCCTAGAAAGTAGTTATTCCTTAAAAATCCCTTCAGATGATTTATGTACTTTGTTCTTTGTAAACTGAATGCACATTTTACCCAAAAAAAACCAATCGTTTTTGTATTTGCTTTCATATATGATTTCTTTTCTCATGAAAATCTGAAACAAATGGTGCATTGAGCATCTAGTTTTCTCTATATGCATGATAGATTTAAACTTTAATACCCTTTTACTTCCTTGTAGGTAAAGAAACACATTAAGCAAGGACAAGGCCATGAAGGGGGAATCTTCACCGTTGAAGCCCCAATTCATGCCTCAAATGTCCAAGTTCTTGATCCAGTGACAGGGTATGCGCATGTTAATTTATTGGACTGGTGATTGCATGCAAAAGGGTTGGACGTAGATGATTTTAAAATGACAAGTCTTTTCTTGTTCAGGAAGCCTTGCAAAGTTGGGACTAGATATCTTGAAGATGGTACTAAAGTCAGAGTATCCAGAGGTATAGGAGCATCTGGGTCCATAATCCCCCGGCCTGAGATCTTAAAGATAAGAACTACCCCAAGACCTTCAGTTGGTACGCACTTAAAACTCATGCTTCTTTTTTGTTTAAGCCTTTTTATTTCCATGTCATGATGCATGGACATTTTTTCTTCAATATGTTCCCATCACTTGAGCAGTAACACTTACCGTCGACAAAAAATTTCATAATATATTTGGTGAAATATGCATATTTTCTTGAAAAAAAATCACAGGACAGGAATGGAGTGAGGGTGTTATTTGTTGAATTTCATGTTTAAGGGGTAAATGCTTCTAGTTCTTGGATGCATATAGGTTATTAGAGGCTTTTTATGTGAATGTATGCGATTTATATGCTAATGTTAATGAGTATAGTGTGATACATGCTACATTGAGCAGAGGATGTGAAACAATGATGCATGTGTTAATTGATAGGGATGGGTCTGATTATACCCAATAACCCAATTGTTCAATCTTTAGTCTGATGGGTCTGATTATACCCAATAACCCAATTGTTCAATCTTGAGTCTGATGCTGGATACAGCGCAATGTAAAAACCCTAATATTCTTGTCTCTGCTTTAATTTGAGCTAGTATAAATGTTTATATAGTTTCAGTGATCAATGGTGTTGATTATCCATTTTTTTCCCCAAAAAACATTGTAATTATCCTGTTGAGTATCAAACCCCCTTTATTATTCTTTTTGCAGCTGGTCCCAAAGATACTCCAATGGATCTTGTGCTGGAGAAGACTTACGACGCCAAAACAGGGAGGGGCATGCCTGACCTTTAAAGATTATGCGCTTTAATGATTGGCAAATTGCTTTTAAATGGTTATGGTCCTAAAAAATGGACCTTTGTTGCTTCACTTCCGTGCTTAGATCTTAATACCTCAAGTCCTCGACACCACCATCATGTCAAGGCAGTTCCTGTTTCAAATGCAACTTTAAAAGGTTAGGAAATAGTTAAATGGATTTAAATAAAGAATGGTTCTTCAGCTTTCCAGGTCGAATGTGGTTTATTTAATTTATTTATGGCACCTTCAGAAGGTCATTTAAAATGTAGAAACCACTGGACTATGATTTGCTTACATAATCCATGTTTGAAGATGGGTTTTTCACTTTTTCTTGCTATCACTTATATTTTATGAAATATTTCTTGTCATTTAACCCCTTCCCCCACCCCCAAATTTTGCTTTTATAAAACTTTTATTGTTGTTGCCTGAGCAGTTAATTTGCATAACGCATGAACCAATACCAATACCAATACCAAGTCATCTTTTAATATGCAGGAGGGTATTGCATTTAAATCTCATCAACTGCTCGTTCTATGAAGGTAAACTGAGCACACGGTTGACGATTTCTAGTTAAAATCAGGGCTTTGCTTGTGGTTGTGGGGGTCCTCCTCCAATCTTTAATTATAACCTAATTAAGAAGTTGATACAAATTCTAAATGTAAAACCTATTTCATATATTTATAATTTTTTATCAAATTAGTCTTATTGACATTCTATCAATAATAATCAAATATGAGAGGGGGGAGGGAATTGAATAAGCATATTAATTAATTTTACTAATTTTTTAATTTAATTTAATTAGCTAATTAGATCTTACATTAAGTATAAGAGGAGTATATATATTGTTGCATATTGGTGTTTGAAATATTTTAATAACAATAAGTTGATTTTTGAAATTTTAATGTCGAACTCAAACAATAGTTAAACTCGCATCATTTTTGTTTTGAGTAATATCCTATCAATTACATAAGATTAAAGCAATAACCTCTTGGGTTGATTAAGTTAATACTACCCTTGGTCCTTCAAGATTCACTTTATAATACTTTATAATTCAATTTCTTCATTAAAATTAATCTTGTATTAACTACCAGTAGTATTCATTTTGAAAGTGATAAACTAGGGAGTGCGATAGAAAAGCCAAAAAAATATGTAGGCGTTTGACCAGGAAGGAAAATACACTGGTGAATGGTGGACCAACAATCGAGAATAACCAAATCGGATGTGTATTAAGCGAGCCAAAAAATGTGAAGTCAACCTCATTTTATTTTGTTGAATTTCTTGGGGTTTTAACCAAAATTCATAGATTCACTTTATAAGCATTTTTAAAGTTGTATTTGGTATAAAATGAGAATTAAAAGTCGTGATGGGCCCAGGCAATCAAACTGACCCGCCCCGATTCTAATATCTTCTCTTTTACTCAAACCCATTTTCCGTAAACCATGGCCGGTCACAGATTAATGTAACTTATTAACTACATTTTTAAGATTTTAAAAAAGGATGTTTGCCTCAAAAAATACCAAAAATGATAAAACAAGCTCAAGTAATTTCTTCTGTAAGAGTGGGCAAAGTAAAAGGCGCCATTCTGAAACAAGACTTCAAAGCAAAGGCCTGAATAAATTCTACATTATATTACAAAGAAAAGAATTTTACAAGTGCCATCAGAATCTGAAACAGTTTCTCATAAATCAACGAATTCAAATTTTCATTATGGCCCTATCTGATGGCTCCATCTGGAATGAACAAACGTAGCAGAACAACAACAGCCGAGTCTTTACCTCTCAGATTCTGTCAGGTCTACTTCTATCACTTGTACTAATTACCACGCGTGAATCCATCGTCGATAGAATCTGTGGCATTGACATCCCTCCAGAAACAACAATTTCTGCAATATTCATAGCAATTTCAATTCACTACTCGACCATTATATGTTAAAACTTCAAGTCTGACCAACCCATGCCTGGTCCTTGTAGCCAACAAACACATACACGTTCCCAGTTGCATACATCCATCATATACCTAAACAGCCTATGCTCAAGGATGATATGCTTAGAACATGAGTTAGTATTGACTTGATCTGGGTTCTATATTTAAGAGACTAGAAAGAAACTATAAAAACCAAGAAAAACTCACCGATTCCTTCACGGACGGATAAGTTTGGTCTAATGACATCACGGGTGTTGACAAGAAATATATCACCTATATAAAGATGATTTGTGGGAACGTAGACACAGCATAGCTCTTCATCTCCAGAATAGTTCTGTAAGAGAAAAATGTAAGAATTAACAAGCTCCTTAAACTTCAAAACTCGGATAATAGAATTATCATCAATGGGAATTTATCCTTAGCTTAAACTTTACGGACAAACAGTTTCATACCTAGTAGACTGTAAACACATGGGATAGACATCAAGTAAAATAGCAATTGATCATGGAGCACGTTAAGAATTTGAGTAACTCAAACTGACACATTGCACGTGGCTTTAAAGATAAACAACAAAGGACAAGGAATTTAAAGTACAAAGCAATCAACAGCATAAGAATAGCATATGCAATTTTGCAAGTAAACAAACCGCAAATGTCACAATGAAAAAGAGAGAGAAAAAAGAACCACAATAACAGAGCATAACAGTTGGCTCAGCCTTCCAATGATTTTTCAATCTAAAACAGGACTTACCAAGGGAAAGAAATAGGATTTAACACCGATGCTATAATTTATCATGCAACATTGATTTGCATTATCAATAACCAGTCAGGGACTCAGAAGTTCAATCGTTCCCTTTCAGACCAGCCAGAAAACAACCAGGATTACAGCATAGAAAATAAGCAATTCAGACATCATAGCCACATGAAGAAACATTCTACTCATTTATACAAAAAATAAAAAATCATTATAACCATTTAAGTTCTTTAGAAACCTGAAGGACGACAGAAGAGGTGATAAATCCAAATGCATATTCACCAACTCGAGGATGCCGAATGATTGCTACTTCTTTGAAGGCTTGTGTATTTTGATCTGAAACAACATATTAACATATATTACTCTCCCCCAGGCTATTACATTCCAATCAAGCTCTAAAGATGTTTGAATGCAAACCTGGCGAAATAGCGGCACTAATTTGTTTGGAAGCATTATAAATATGACGTACAAGTGGCATTCGCTTGATAAACCACTCTCCAAGGCCCAGGACAGATGCACCCACCCAAGATGACATGAAAACCCCAACCAAGAAGATGAAAGTTATGGAAGTTACGAATCCAAGACCTGATAAAAAACTATTAGCAAATAATCGAGACGCTTTGTTGCACATATTTGTTCCATGAGTGGAGAAGGGGTATAGTACATTATAAAACCACTTACCAAAAATATCGATTCCAAGTTGAGCATAGATAGGAGAAAAAAATCCATCCACGAAATGAATAAACCACCATGTTATATAGAATGTTATTGCAATTGGAAAGAGAATGACACTGCAAATGAAGTATTGGTTAGCTTTGGGTGCATTAGGATAAGTTAATGCATTTTCTGATATGGTAAGTATAAGTCTCATGAAACAACCAGCTTTGGTCAAAGCAGGTAGCAGCGAGGTTTTATTCGATATAAACAAAAGAACATGAAAAGCAGTATTCCTGAAATGGCATACAATCCTCCTAGGTCATCGGCTATTTCTTGTAGTAAAAACAAAAAGAGAAACCTTAGAAGTCAAATTAATTGAAGAAATGTCCATGCATGTAGGAGTTCATAAAGCAGCACTAATGCATTGACCAGCATTAAAATGATGAAGGTGGGATTTTTCTTGTTTGGCAGATGAAAGAAGACAATTTCAAACAAAAAGGTATGCTAAGACATCACTCCCTCCAAATCTATTCATCTGTTGTGGAATAGGGTTGTTTTTCTAGCCTCTTCATGTCCTCCAGCTCAGGCATTTCTGACTGAGTTTCCTTGTCCAATATACAGGGCGTCAGATTGCTCATTTAAGCTGATTTTCACTATCCATAGTTTTCCTTTATTTTAGTCTTCTCTGTGAAGGGAGAATTCCTGATCCCCCTTCTTTCGACATATTTTATAGGAATCTTTTGTATCGTTATAGTAAAAATAGGAAACTTTGAATAGTAAAATGCACCATCCCTTAAAGTTTGCAACCGCTGAATTTTGTGTATCTCTATATGTATAGATATGGATGAAGACTAAAATCTGCTAGTGTGCATTTTGTTTAATTATGGAGAATAGAGTTTGGAAAAGCAGCCTGACAACTGCAAAAGTTAAAAAATTAAGGAGGCCATATGAGCACACATGTGAATGCAAGAATAAGCATAGCATATGATATGTTCAGGGCAAGAATACCAAGATTTAAATTTGACGTAAGAAACCAAGAATTACGCACCATCCAGTCATGAACTTTTTAGACGTCCAGCTCCTAACAACTTTGTAAAACGTCTACAAAGGGACAAAAAATAAAAATTCAAATCTATCAGGCAAATACTTCAGGCAGAAAGAGAGAGGAATAAAATATACAACTAAAATAGAGAGTTAACTTTCCTCAGGTATTAAAATTTGTGAAAAGCACTTAAATTCAAACACATAAAGAATGTAAATCTCGTGAAAATTGAGATGCCTATCCATAATTAGTTAACGAAATCACTATTCATGGTTGCTTAAAACTGCAATCAGAAAAAAATTCCTTAAACGGTTCGACCAATAGATTTATTCCATCACACTAATAAGCCTGGGAGGTAATAATCGGGGATTAAAGAAACAGCTTAACTCATGATATGTTCAATAAGAAAAGTGCTTAGCAAGCAAGATAGCTTCAATTCAGCATAAAATCGTAGCAATCATGCCCACATCAGTAGCAGGCGATTCAACAAAGGACGTGACTAATCGCTTATAGCTGAATTTCCCATCATTTTCTTTTTTTCTGGATAAAGCTAGCAAAGAACCAGTAAGCACATAAGGTAAAAAATAGAAACCCTAAAGAAATGAATGAACGAATCACCTCGCGGCCAGCGTGATGAGTGGAGGAGGAGGATGAAGGCTTGGAAACGGCCTCGTCGTGGCCGGAACTGGCCACCGGAATGAGAAGCTCCCGATCTCTGTCTCTGCTGGCCATTATGGTCGGCGATTGGTCATCGCCCATGGGACGAGGGAGACGCAAGTAAGCAAGCGGCGCCGCTTGAGAAATCAAGACCTCACAGCTTGACCTCGAAGGTCTCGCTTCTGCATCTGCGTCTTTGGTTGGAACGAAAGAGAAATGTCAGAAGTTTCAAATAGACAAGAATAAATCTTTCTTACTCCAGAATTCAGAATCTCTCTCCAGCTTCAACCACTTCATTTTCAATTATTGTTGGTTTTTTTTTTGCCATATTGTTATTGGGGTTGAAAATTACATAAATACTATTAAAAATACTCTAATTATTGGATTGCCTTGCTTATTTATAAAAGTAATATATATTTATTAGCATACATATAATACGATGGATTAATTAAAACAAAGTTTACTAAAATGATTGATACAATACTCCTTCCAAAAAAAATAGGCTGGATAAATTTGTAAGCATACATGTATTGGATACAAGAAAATGTAATATTCTTTTAACTAATTCGTACAATCCAAAAAAATTAGCGTTGATGATTATTTGTGATTAATACGTAGAGATTTTATTTTATTTTTTTACATTTTTTTTAAAAAACCACTTCATTAGAATTTAATATTTAATATAAAAAATCTAATTTTATATTTAGAACCAAATCATACCTCCCAAATACATTTTATATTTAACATCAGAGGTGTAGAGATTACGGGCGCTCAAATTGGGATTAAAATAATTTAAGGTTAATAATTAGAAAAATTATTCACAAGTTTTAAATAAGAAATTAAATAAAGTAGAAGGAGCGAGTAATGACGGATTAGACAATGGGGGCTTAAGCTATCTGACTCGGCTGCTTGTAGGGGGGCGTGGTGTCCTGTGTTGTTAATGAGTTGTCGCCAATGAATTTTTGTCTTGGCCGCTTCTGGATTGGATAGCCGTGTTTTTTTATTTTTGTTTTTAATTTTTTGCCAATGCCATGTTTTTAAAAACATTATGGCATAAGCTAATACATACATGAGATTAAAGAGACTCTTTTATATATTATTATTATCTTCAAATTTTATAGTTAAGATTAAAGATTGTTATTATTTTTATATCTAATTTTAATCACCTTTACGATTTTTTCTATATTATTGATGTTGTTATTTTAATATGATTAGAAGTCATAAAATTTTATTTCATATTCTGACAGAATTCATATTCCTTCGCTTCCTATTTTAAAATTATTTGGCCAAAAGTTATATAATTTATCATTTTTTATGGCCGAAAGCAATATACAACTTTTATTTATTCCAAAGATAAATGGTCAAAATCCATATAAATTTAATTTCTCCTCTTAAAATTAATTGGCTTGAAGCTAAGAAAATTAAATGGTTTGATGCCATAAAGATTTTAATTTTTTTATCTTACCATATGAATTATTTTTTAACTTTAGAATTCCCTATTATTTGAGTTTTATATTATCATCCTGCATTTTTATATTTCATATTTTATGAATTCCCTTTATTTTACTTTATTTTATTTATAGTACATATTAGTGAAAATTTATTAGTATTACTAATGTATTTGGTTTCTCTCTCCCTTTATCTTTACTTAATGTTATATTTATAATTTTGATTTTATCATTTAAAGTTTAAATTTTATCCTTACATATGTTTATATTAATCAATTGGCTATCTATTGATATTTTAATTTTATTGAATAGCCAGTATCCTTACATATTTAGTATTACATAATATTTTATCCTTACATATGTTTATATTAATCAATTGGCTATCCTTACATATGTGATTTGATGAATAGAAGCCTCATCACTTTTTGTAATGGTTCTTTTATATAAGAATCCTGTCCATTCTATTTAATGGCATGATAAGAAAAAATTTGTGGCACTAGATTGTTATAAGTATTAAAGCTCAAAAGGCTTATGGGGTCCAAATATCAAAAGATACAAAAAAGCCTTGCAGCTTTGAAAAAATTTTGAAAAAATATTTTTAATATATATTGTCCTTATGACAATAATTTGCAAAGAATCATGCCACTCAAGAGTAATAGTTATAAAGACTAATAGTCCTAAGGACTTATTAGCATATTTTGCCCAATTTGAGAATTAGAGGCAACAATGTTTGATGATATTAAAATAATGATATCTGGATGTAAAAATCATGAGCAATTATAATAATATGGCTAGAAGTCATTGACAAATATGTATCAATATATTGAAAATAAAGGCCAAATTATGAAAAGGAAGAAACATGAGATGTTATGAAAAAATATATATATCAAAAAAGGCAATGGGTTGTAAAGAAAGATGTTTAAATTTATTGTAAAGTCAAGAGAAATAATAATATACCCAATACGCTATATAATATTTATTTTTTTATTGAAATTTATTATTTTTTAAATTTACTAACTCGTGTGAAAGAAATTATTATAAAAATTTAATATTGTGTTATTGATAACTATTATCATGAGTGTTATATGCAAAAGTAATTATTAGTCATTTTGACATTTTAATATATGATGCCTATTTATTTGCAAAATTAAATATCATGGAGTGCGAATATTCATAATTTTATGATCTTTTAGGATTTAATCTTATGGTTACTGCTATTATACCTTATAATTCCCAAATTGAATGATTTATTAATATAACCTCCAATTGTACAATTAAGTTCTTTAATCATCTTCTTTATGCATAAATGTACAATTTATTTGTAAATTTAAATATATGATGTGTCTGAAAATTATTCATCCATTAATTATGATATGATATAATATGACTTGCATATAATGGAATTATTCAAGCTTTCTAATCTTGTAATTAGTGGAGATTATTATATCAAGCTCAAGCTCCAAACTGCCTCTATTTTCTTCTTGGAATTTCTACTTCTAAGTTTCTTCGTAGATTTTTCACAAATGTTCAACTTATATGCTTCAACATAAAGATCATTTTTTTCATTACTGGCCCTTAATTTTCATTTTAATTTTGACTTCCATCTCCCCCGCCCAATTTTTTTTTAGATTTGTTGGACAAAATCAGTGTTTCCAGAATTATTTGAAAATGATTTTTGTTAGCTTATGTAGTCTAATAAATTTTTCACATGATTTAATTTCCCATGAAATGATTTTTATGAATGATGTTTGCTCATGATTTAATATTGGTGCAAAATTCTTATAGGTGTAATTCATTGAGAAAAAATGTGTTAATTTATGTAATCCAATAAACAATTCTCATAGATTCATTTTTGTAAGAATCTTGCACAATGTTTGTTTCATGAGAACGTTAATTCAAGAATTTATGGTTGTGTCACAGTTTTTATGTCTAAAAATTTCTGACAATAGTGACATTATGTTTTTCATAAGAACTTCTCATGGATTTGTTGCCTTTGAGACTTTCAGCTACATAATTTTTCTGTGATTTTAACTTATGTTGATCATAAATCTATTCCTATTTCTATATGTGGTGGAAGATATACTTTCCATATGTATTAAATAAGAAAATCAAAGTATATTATTAATGAGTAACAATATTATATAGTGATGTAATACTACATGAGAATTTCTGAAGAACTATATGGAACAAAATTGATATAATTCTTGAAGAATAAATATAAATATTTTTGTGTATTTTATTTTATGGCCAAGAAAATAATTTATCATGAAAATTTATGACAATAGATTTATTAAAGGGTTTGAAAGTGATAGCCCATTTGAATTGAATCCATGATTATATATGAACCATGAAGCATTTGGATTTTCAAGTGCAAGCTATATTAGGTGATGGCATGTTATTAGTTAGGATAACTATTTTTTGTTAGGGAAGTAGTTATAACAAAGTTTGTTCATTCTTGTAATTAAGTCTATATAAGGACATATGTATCATTATTCTGATTAAGAAATAAGATTCAGTATTATTCATTTCTCTTCTTACTTACACAATATGGTATCAGAGCTTAAGAAAGTCATTGACTTCTTGAGGTTCTTCTAAAATTTTTTTTCTCTTTCTCCCATCTTTTCCACTGTTCCTTTACTTTACCTTTCTTCTTTCCATCTCTCCTTCTCATTTTTCCATCTCTCTTTCTCATTTCGGTCTTCCCAAAATGG
This sequence comes from Albizia julibrissin, assembly GCA_037074505.1. Classification (NCBI taxonomy): domain Eukaryota; kingdom Viridiplantae; phylum Streptophyta; class Magnoliopsida; order Fabales; family Fabaceae; genus Albizia; species Albizia julibrissin. The sequence continues at coordinate 44,585,407 of CM073478.1, read as the reverse complement.
CGACCGACGTTCCTCCATCTTCTACTCTCACTGGATCTCTTCCTCATTCAGAAATCGAGACCCTCCAGAATGTAACCAATCTGTTTTTCCTTCATCCTAATGAGAATCCTTCGTTGATTTTGGTTTCTACGATTCTCACTGGGAACAATTACCATTCTTGGGCACGGGCGATGCGGATGGCCCTATTATCGAAGAATAAACTCAGTTTTATCGATGGCTCGATTTCTATGCCAGCGGCGACTGATCCTTTGTTTTCGTCCTGGCAACGCTGCAACATGATGGTGCTGTCATGGCTTACTCGATCTCTTTCGCCTTCGTTAGCACATAGCATCTTGTGGATCGACTGGGCTAGTGACATATGGGAAGATCTTAAGGCTAGATTTTCTCAGAATAACATCTTCAGAATTGCTGATCTTCAAGAGGAAATTCAAGGTTTGAGGTAAGGTGACCTTACGGTAAGCGATTATTTCACGAAGTTAAAGATTCTGTGGGATGAGTTTTTAACATTGAGACCTCTACCTTCTTGTTCTTGCAATCCGACTTGTTCTTGTGGTGTTATTGCAACTTATAAGAAACATTATGAACAAGATTATGTCATACGATTCTTGAAAGGTTTAAGTGATCGGTTTTCTGCCGTTAAATCTCAAATCATGTTGATTGACCCATTACCTGCCATTAATCGTGTATTTGCCTTAGTTCAACAACAAGAGAGAGAGATGGGATATCATGTCACAGAGGTTACCACTTTACTTGCTAAGACTACTCCGCTGACACATTCTCCTGGACCTGGTTCTGGTGCTCCTAAGGTTGCTGGATCAGGGTCACATTCTTCTAAGCAATGTACTTATTGTGGTAAACCTAGACATACTGAAGCCACTTGTTATAGGAAACATGGGTTTCCGCCTGGTTTTAAATTTAGAAATCCTACTCATTCTGTTAATGCTATCTCATCTGAGTCAGTTTCTAGCAAATTTCTTACTGAGTCTAATTGGGTTGCTAATGAACAATACAGTTTCACACTTGAACAATATCACAAATTGCTAGCACTTGTTTAATCTGAAAATTCTATTGCTCGGCCCTCAGCTTCTGTTAACAATGTAACCACAAATGGTACTCCTTCTTCATCTCTTCTTCCTACTTTTCCTAACTCTTGGATCATAGATTCAGGAGCCACAGATCATGTATGCTCCAATCTTGCTTTATTTTCTTCATATACACGTATATTACCCATATCTGTTAATTTACCTGATGGCACTCGGGTTTTAGCTTCTTATCATGGCACTATTTCCTTTTCTGACGATTTTTTTATTCAGGATGTTTTATATGTCCCGAATTTTCATTTTAACCTGATTTATATATCTAAACTCACTTTGTCCTTTCCATGTACTGTTCTTTCCAGACATCTCAGTGCCAAATTCGACTCCAATCTTCAAAGAAGATGATTGGTTCAACTGATCTCATTGAAGGGCTATATATCATGAGAAATGCAGCATTGGAAAGGACTCCTCTAGTTAGTACCATTTCTACTACCTCTATTGATTCCTCTAGTTTTGACCTTTGGCATTTTCGTTTAGGACATTTGTCTAAGAATACTTTGTCTTCTATTCATAAACAATTTCCAGAAGTAGTTTCCAATCCTTCTTTTCTTTGCTGTGATGTTTGTCATTTTGCCAAGCAACGAAAGTTGCCATTTCCTGTAAGCACAACTACTTCTAATAAAATCTTTGCACTAGTTCATATGGATATATGGGGTCCTTATCACTTGTCTTCTGTTCATGGTCATAAGTATTTTTTAACCATTGTTGATGATTTTTCTCGTTACACATGGATTTACTTGCTTAAGCATAAATCTGAGGTTCGTTCTTGTATTCAAACCTTTATTAATCTTGTGGCCACACAATTTCATACTTTAATTCAAACTATTCGGTCAGACAATGGACTTGAGTTTCAAATGACAGAATTTTATAATCACCATGGTATTTTACATCAAACTACTTGCATTGAAACACATGAACAGAATAGTAAGGTTGAGAGAAAACATCAGCATATTTTAAATGTGACTCGGGCTCTTTTGTTTCAAGCTCATGTTCCAAAGCTTTTTTGGTCTTATGCACTTCTTCATGCTGTTTACATCATCAATAGGTTACCCACGCCTCTCTTGGACAATCACAATCCTTATGAACGTTTATTTGATACCCAACCAGATTTTGGCATGATTAAAGTTTTTGGGTGTCTTTGTTTTACTTCTTCTCTGCTTCATCAGTGTACTAAGTTAGACCCTAGAGCTCACAAATGTGTCTTTTTAGGTTTTAAGGATGGGACTAAGGGCTACGTTACAATGGATCTTCATACTAGACGTTTTTTTGTGTCTCACAATGTCTATTTTTATGAGTCTATTTTCCCTTTTTGCAATCTTTCATCTGACCTTGAGTCCAATTTCATTCCTTCACCTCAAGAGACACCATCTCTGGATTTTTGTGATGAGTCAGAATTACTGCCTTCTTCTGTTTCACCTTCCACACCTCTTGATTCTTCTGTTCCTCCTCCTAGAAGGTCTACTAGGGCTCGTCGTTTACCTACCTATCTGCATGATTATCATTTTGCTCTTCAATGTGGTTCAATTTTACCAGATTCTTTGGAGAAAGGTATCTATCATCCACTTTCCACTGTTCTTTCTTACAATCGTTTATCTCCTTCTTATACCCATTTCATTTGTTCCATTTCAACTGATGACATCCCTAAGACTTATTCTAAGGCCATTAAACATGAGGGCTGGAGAAATGCTATTCAGGCTGAACTAGATGCTTTGCAAACTAATAATACATAGGTGTTAACTGATTTACCTAATGGAAAGCGCCCAATTGGATGTAAGTGGGTTTTTACTAAGAAATATAACTTTGATGGCATCCTTAATAGATATAAAGGGCGTTTAGTGGCTCAAGGATTTACTCAAGTAGAGGGTATTGATTACAATGATACTTTTTCTCCTGTTGCCAAGCTTACTACTGTGCGCTTATTACTTGCTTTAGCTGCTGCTCATAATTGGTATTTGAAACAATTAGATGTTAACAATGCCTTTTTGCATGGGGATCTTGATGATGAAGTTTATATGCTTCCTCCCCCTGGTTTACATGTTTCTTCTCCTACTCAAGTTTGTAAGCTTCAACGTTCTCTCTATGGTCTAAAGCAAGCTAGTCGTCAGTGGTTTTTTAAGTTGTCTAAGGCTCTTCTCTCTTGTGGTTACCATCACTCTCAGGCAGATCATTCATTGTTCCTTAAGCATATTGATTCTTCTTTTACTGCATTGCTTGCGTATGTGGATGATATTATACTTGCTGGTACCGATTTGCTTGAAATTAATCGGATCAAGTCTTATCTTGATACTTGCTTTAAAATCAAAGATCTTGGTGATGCCAAATATTTTTTTGGGTCTGGAAATTGCTCGCAATACTACTGGTATATCTCTTTGCCAAAGAAAATTTGCTTTAGACATTCTTTTAGATGCTGGTTTTTTGGAGTGTAAACCTGCTAGGACACCTATGGCTCAGAATTTAAAGCTTTCTAAAGATTCTGGTGTTCCCCTTACTGATTCTTCTACATATCGTACACTAGTTGGTCGATTATTGTATTTGTCTAACACTCGGCCAGATCTTGCTTTTGCTGTTCAGCAACTAAGTTAGTTTGTTCAGCAGCCTACTGATGTTCATCTGCAGGCTCTTCATAGAGTCTTGCGTTACCTTAAGGGTTCACCTGGTAAAGGACTTTTCTTTCCAATAAGTTCTCATATCAAATTAAGTGCATTTAGTGATTCTGACTGGGCAGGGTGTCTTGACACTAGAAGATCCATTACTGGTTTTTGTGGTTTTCTTGATCAAGCTCTTATTACCTGGAAATCCAAGAAGCAACGGACTGTTTCCACTTCTTCCTCTGAAGCTGAATATTGTGCTTTGGCAGCCACTACCTGTGAGTTGCAATGGTTGTCTAATCTGCTTAAAGATTTTGGTTTGCCACTCACTTCTCCTGCTTCATTGTATTGTGATAATCAATCAGCTAGCCATATTGCTGCTAATCCTACTTTTCATGAGAGAACTAAGCATCTTGATATTGATTGTCATGTGGTTCGAGAAAAATTGCAACACAGGTTGATTCATCTCCTTCCTATCCATACTCAAGATCAACTTGCTGACATCTTTACTAAACCTTTGGCTCCCTCTATTTTTTGTACATTGCTTACCAAGTTGGGTATGATTGATATACATACACCACCTTGAGGGGGGGTATTAGGTGATGGCATGTTATTAGTTAGGATAACTACTTTTTGTTAGGGAAGTAGTTATAACAAAGTTTGTTCATTCTTGTAATTAAGTCTATATAAGGACATATGTATCATTATTCTGATTAAGAAATAAGATTCAGTATTACTCATTTCTCTTCTTACTTACACAATAAGCTAGGTCATTGACCTACTATATAATGATCATCGTTTTTTAAATACATAAATAAAAGAAGTAAACTTATATGACCACACTTGAGGGGGAGATTGTTAGAACACAAGTGCGAGTTAATTTTTTAAAAGTTATATTCATATGCTTCCTTCACAAAGCCTAATAAATCTCCCAAAATAGATGTTAGATTATGATTTAAATCAATATGCTATGGAAATTGAAAAGTTTACGTTGGTTGAGACATGTTACAATAAACCAGATATTTATTGATACAAATAAATTTATTATTGGGATGACTTATTTGATCATCTAAGTCATATATATGATGCAACAAATTATAAAAGATTACGTATTAAAATCCTTTGAAGGATCAGAAGATTCTTCATGATCATAGCCAACATGTTATTCAAGAATTATTATGTGCTGTTTATTCTCAAATAAAATTGACTATGAGAATATTATTGGTCATGATTAACAATGGATCTCTGTATTTCTGAAAATATATCAAACAGAATTTTATGGGTCCATTGAAATAACATGTAAACCATACAATGGTTCGATAAATTTGAAAGATATATCTATAAGATGGTTACATGTGAGATTATTATTAGCTTGCAATCTGAAGTTTGCAATAATGTTTGAATAAATTAAGTGAGTAGTTTCTAGATTTTACGATCCAGAAATCATGTATTAAAACCTCCATAAATTGCTAGATCAATTTTTATGAGAACAAAATTTTGTATTTCAATGTTGATATTTTTGATATTATATATTGCAACATTTATTCAACAAGCCAATAAAATTTTCCTGATAAAATTGGTTTTTGGTAGGGAGCTAGACATATTCCATCTTAAAAGGCTTAAATATGCAATGCTTATTAATCCACCATAGTACACATAGATGTATATAAAAAGAAAATTGAGATAAATATTGGATAATGACTTCCTGCTTCTCATTTATCTTTAAATGAAACAAAAGGATGCTTCTAAAGGAAACAAATAGATTTAGGAGACTTATACTGCATAATTAGTCAATTGTTATTTAACAATGTTTTCCTAACATAAGGGGGAGAAATTGAATATATAGCTGAAAAAGAGAACACATGCAATGCATTATTACCATTAAGTATAGATCTTCGAATATACAAGTATGAACCAAAAGTTCATTAGGCTATGCATTTATGAAATATTATAAAACATTTACCAGATAGAATTACTAACCTAAATGAAAGTTGCTAAATCTCATATTCCAATTAAAAATGCTCCAATAAGTATGGATAAAAGAGATACATGCTTGTTGAAGTATGAGAAACTATTCAATTCCAAATATAAATATTATGGATAAATTAGAGCATATAATTAAGATGATCATATTAAAAAGGCAGGTACTTCAAAAGAGTTCTAAGACATAACTAAATTGCAAAAACCTCAAAAGAGTTTCAGGTACCTGAAAAATGATATAGATATTAATAAGTTATGTCTAAAAAAATGAACTGATAAGATAAAATTGTTGACAATAATTTTGAAAATGATATCACGTAATTAAATGAGAATCTTATGTAAATATATGTCATAAGAAATAGACATAAAGATGATTGACCAGAAAGGAAAAGTGAAAAATGGAAAAAGACGCAATCAAAATATGATTATATTGTGACAATTAAGGACTTGCAATCCAAACACTATAAATATGATAGTATTTTAGGATATATAAATGTTTATGTGTTTAGGTGAAAATAAAGATTTTCACAAAGTCTAATATGATTACGACGAGACATATAATTTTGAGGTGGATACAATAATTTTGTATATTATTAGTCTGGCAATTTATGAAAGAAAGATTATGCATCTGTTAGATATTGTTATATATAGCCTATACATATGACTCACTAAATAATGAAGTTTATATAAGAATCTTCAAAGGATCAAAATGCCAGAAGCATGCCCAAAGATAATTTTGCTTGCAAAATATATATTGAATTTGATATTCTAAAAGTACCTTATAATTATGAGAATATTTAGAGATCATATTAATATTGTATTCACTATGATTTTACTTGTAAAATTTAGTTCTTGTAGGTACACAGTGGATAATGAAAATAAGATTAAGTGATTTTCATGTTAATTCTTTTATTGTTCCACAATGAACAGTATAATGTTTGGTGGCTAAAAAGAAGATATGCTTAAAAAGCTATTGGAAGAAATGTTGTCATCAGGGGGAGTAAAACTAATGTCATCAAGAGGAAAAGTCGATACACTTTGTACTTTTTCCCCTTATCTAGGTTTTGTTCCACTGAGTTTCCGTAGAAATTTTTTTAATGAGGTAGCACTAAACATTGTATCAATAAATGATATACTTTTTTCTTTAAATATGTTTTTGTTTCATTGGGTTTTTTCTAGTTAAAATTTTTAATGAGGCACATTCACCATGAACATCTAAGGGAGAATGTTATGAATATTAATTATGTAAATATCTATTGACTCATATCATATTCGGCATTTATAAATATGTTGTTGAGAAACTAAAAGGCTATTTAATAATATAAAGTATCATATAATATTAATTGTACTATTTATTATATATTAATTGTGGCCCTTGGTATAGTAACTCTTGGAAGCTATAACTAGAAGCTTTGTAAATAACATTGAAAACACAAGAAACATGAGTGAATGAGAATTGCTCCTCCTCCTTTTTCTCACCATTTTCTCTCTATCATTCAGCTATTCTCTATCTCTTATCCCATATCTCTTTTATTTTCATAACAATTTTGTATTTTATTACAATTATCCTCCCTCCATTCCTTATCAAAAAATTTTATTTAAGTTTGTCTAAATAATAAATACATTTTCACCCATGTCATTTTTAATTAATTTCATACATTGCGTTAATTAAAATTCACACATTCTCTTTATTCTATCTCATCTCCTTATTCTCTCTCATCATCTTTCTCTTATAAATTCTCTTACATCATTTTCTTATTAGGAAAAAATTGTTTAAAAATACCTCATTAGAAACTTATTTGCCAAATGGGACCTTTACGTGTAAACAATTTTCCTATGTGTAAAAGATATTTCCTTGTGTTTAAAAAATCTTTCATGTGTTCAATATATCTTTCTGTGTATGTGCGAACAATATTCCCTTATGTGAAAAAAATATTTCATATATCCTATTTAACAAATAAGTTTTCATTGAGGTCTTTATAAATAATTCTCTCTTTTTATTATAACTCTTAGCTTTCTTACTCATTCATTAATAAGGGTGTTTTTTAAAAAAACTATATTTTTTACATATTTATTACTTTTAACTAATTTTAATTAAATTATAGGATCCACAATTCGATTAAAAGAACTTGTATATAACCACGGATCAAGTAGATGATAAGAAATTTTGTTAAAAGTTGTCGGGTTTTGAATATCAATTGGCGGATGCATGACACTAGGATAACTGTTGATAGATATTTATAAATTTTGTGAACCTTCTTATCTTTTGGTTTTGGAATCTAATTATCATTACTCCAAATATATTTACTTATTCAGTTTACAAGGATCGAATCATACCAGCTAGCCCATTGGATCAGGATTTTTTTTTTTTTAAATGACAATGAAGAGAGGTGAACTAGGGCAGTTGGTCATTGGTGTTGGGTTAAGAATTAGTTGAACGAGAAAACCATGGAAAGAAAAAAGGGTCAATAGCTAGTTAACCAACCTTAATCGGTGAATCCATTGAATAGGTCATAATCTTTTTATTTTTTGAAAAATTAATTAATGTTTCTACTTTTAATAACAAAAAAATAATAATGAATGTTTCGAAACTACAATTTAGGCATTTTTATTCCCATGAAGCATTGAGAAGTAAAAAAATAAAGGACAAAAGGAACAAAAGATGTAATATATTCTAAAATTATAAATTATAGATGATATTCCTATTTTTTATTTTGAGTTATTTTATATTACTTTAATTTGAATTTAACAATCATTTTATAATCGTAGATAATTAGTTTTTTTTATTTTAGGAATATATCATTTTATTAATAACCGGTCTGGTTTACATAATATAGATTATGTTTTAATTTAATTTAATTTAATTCACGATTCAACTAAAACATTGGTTGTCAAATGGTTAAAATTTTCTTTCATGATCCCAAGACAACCTTAAGAAATATGAAAAAAATTAACCTCTTAATTTTTGAACTATTGACTCACTTATAATTAATTAAACTCTAAATTTTACTCGATATAATTCAGTTGTCCCTGTACATTTGTCACAACCTGAAACTCAATCCTTGATTAGGTTAAAGTGCATGTTATATCAAAAACAGTGAAGGAATATAATGATAAGGTTGATCTACTGAAAGAATGAAAACTACGTACTATAATTAAAATTAAGACGGCGCAGTGATTCGTTGGTGAGCTAATCTGATAAGCATTACAAGTAAAGGTGACGATAAGATGAGTTGATTTCCACAACTTTGTTACCTTGTTACTGATTGAAATTCCAATAAGACAATCATGTCTGTCTCCTCACCGGCAATTATCTTCATTGTGTGCTGCTTATCCCAATAATGGTGGTTTCAATCATGGTCCCATGAATTACTATCATTGTGTGCTGCGTAATTATATAAAATTCTTAATATATCATATTATTATATATAGTACTTATGTGTTCTAATGTAACACTCATTCTTTCCTTAATATAATATATATTTCAAAAAATAATCTTACTCATAAATATAAGATATATTTTTTATATTTGTCAATCATTTTCTAGTTTACTTCTATTGATGCCCCTTAACAATAATTAATGAGGAGACTGGAGGAGGGAATTAGTTAAAGAAAATGACTAAGGTGTTTTAAAAAATATATGTCATATTAACTAACTTAATTAACTTTTTTAATTTAATTAAATTAGATAAATATCTCTTATATTAAAGATTAGAGGGAGTCAAAATCAGTTCTGATCCCTGAGAGTGATATTAACTAATTTCACTAAATAATGTCTCTCTCCTAAGCTATATTTTACTTATTCAAGTCCCCCGACTTTTATTTATATAATTAGCCAACCTTCATTGAAACCAATCCAGCGCTTAGTCTAATTAATAAGGTAATTGTGTACTTCTCCCTCCTATCCTTAACATAAAACATATTTACTTAATTTGATTAGATTAAAAAAATTAGTAAAGTTAGTTAATATAACATATATTTTTTAAAATTACCCTAATAAAAAATATGTCTTGTATTTATATTCAAAATTAACTCCCTGAAAATATCCTATTTTAATAACATGAGGCAGTATTTAATTAGAGGCCTTGAATTCAAATTTGGGACTCCAGCAGCAAGTGGTAGAGCTTGTCATTTGAAAAGGTCTCTGGGCCGGATCCCATTGAAGTCCTCAATTATAAGGTAAACCCAACACACCAAGTAGTTCAATCTCAAGAAAATTACATTAGATACCAAAATAAATGTTATGGTGGGAAACATACTTATTTTGAAAAGTCCAAAAATTATAAAAATTGAAGATCTCACTTGTATGTTATGAAAGCTTATTGGCAAATATGAATTTACTTTCTCTAGAGTTTAAATTTTAAACAGTATAATATTTTCAAAACTAAGTTGATTAATAAATTTTTGGAAAATTTAATCTTTTATTGTCCTAAGTCATAACTAAGGAACTGACTTTAGCATAATAATATGTTCTTCTACTTCTTCTTTTTTTTTTGGATATGTAGATAATAATATATTCTCCAGACTTTCACAAGAAACAAATGATTTTTTTTTAAATACACTAGAGGAGTCGTTTTTCTTTGCCTAAATATATGGGAAAGCTACATACTGTCCCTTTTCTCCTTTAAAATTTTTTTTTACACACTAATTTAGTATAAGGGATAATGTCCATTTTTACCTTAAAAATTTTTGTTAAGGAGTAATAAATATCCGTAAGTATTTTAGAGCAATATCGCTTCAAAAATTTACAAAACGTAGCAATATGATCGCTGTGTTATTTTTTAAAGTCAACTTTGACCATTAAATCAGTCTAACAACCCACATAGTATTACATCTCATCATTCAAGTCAGCAGGGCTTATGTTGAATTGGAGACACTTTTTTCCCATATTGAATTATTTCTCTCTTTCCTTGTTCACTCTTTGTGGGGGAAATTTAGTGCTTCAATCGCTAACCTCCATTGGGTCGCAACTCAAATAGGATTAGTTCAGTCGTTGAGGAAATTTTCACAATGAACTTAGAAGAACAAAAGATTATCACAAAATTGGGAATAAATCAGTAGACCAAATTGTACTGGGTCTTCCTACTCCAAATTTGACAACTCGTGAGTGAAATAACAAAGGAAAATAGAAATTCAACTTCTGGATGTGGTGGATTGTCAAGAACAAGTGAACAACAGCCTCACAACGAGTACGGTTTCTACAATACTTTTCAGAACATCGTAGAAACTGAAAATACAGATAAAATACTAGAGTCTACAGATATTGCCTTCAACCTCAAGATCTACGCTTGAAACCTATAGTCAAAAGGAGTCCTCACAAAACAAACTTGAAAATGGGGGAAAACCGCAGGTCAGAAGATAACCAGAATATGGAAACGGAAATTCGGTTCCCAAACAACCCGACATGACACAGGAAGAAGACGATGAACAAACCTTCAAATGATACAACTTGAGATAGAACAAGAGCGCGGTTTTCCTTTACAAGCAGAACATTCACAAGCCCATTCCACGCGAAGAAAGAAGAAACCACATATCTTCTCTCTGTGGTTAAATTTCCAATCTTTCTTTGTTTTCAAAACATCTCCTTCTTCAACTCCGGTTTTTTCCAGAAAGATTAGGGAAGCAACGTTTTTTTTTTCCGGAAAGAGAGAGGTGATTCAACATAAGGACCGGTGACGTCGATAATGAGGTGTCACGCGATGTGGAATGTTGCACTAATTTAACGGTCAAACTTAATCTTAAAGGGTGACAAAACAATATTATTAGGTTTTGTAAACTTTCAGCACGAGATTGTATTAAAAAAAACTTTTAGATGTCTATGACTCTTTAGTCAAAACTTGTAAGGTAAAATAAACATTTTCCCTCAGTATAATTAAATTCATACAATTACATCACAACCACAATTTTTTTCAATTACAAATGGATAGAGTCGGCAAAATTAGTCGAGCTCAAAGGGCTCACACATAGCATATAGGATTGAGAATCATTGGTCCAAACTTAAAATTTAGTCCATTTGTTTTGACTTATTAGAAATATATCTATGGCATATGAGATAAGTATGCGAAGATAATTTTATATCAGTTTGTCAAAAAATGCTTAAAAAAAATACCTTTTACTTTTTAGTGTTTTTGGTTTGTTTTTACATTTTAAAAGTGCTTTTACGACATTAAAATAAATATGTGAGAAGAATTTTGTCTTGATATAAGAAAAAATGTTTAAAAAAACACTTTTTTGAGGTTGCCAAACAAATAGGGCCATCTTTAAGAGGTTAAAGGCCTAAACAAGCCAACCCTCTAAGGTTGAGACTACCCATTTAAGTCTTTTTATTTATTAATTTATTTTTTTAAAATTGTTAATAATACCGATTTTGTCAATATTTCTTAATATTGATGACACAATTAAAGATGCTACAAATATTTATTTTTTTATTAACAATATTCAAACAAAAGCACGCACAAATTCACAACATCCAGCACATATCGACTTGACCTAAGGGTTAGTTGCAAATATTTCGTTTGTTATAGTGTTTTTTGGAATTGAATTTTATATAGTGGTTTGGTTGATTTACTTTTGGACATTAGTTTATTCAATTGAACTTAAAAAAATGGGTTGGTTTGAACTTTAGATAATGATTTTATTTATGTTATGTGTTAATATTTATAAGTCACACATCCACACACGAACACACACGATAAGAGATAATTTTTATGCATTTATAACTGTGATTTTATGATTTTATTTAAGAATTTATGAGTTTTAATATTTTTTTATTTAAAAAAATTAAAAAAGATGAATGTATAAAATAAGTAATAATATTTTGCACTTTTAACAATCAATAGAGTTAATATTTGATGAGTGCAAAAATAGAAATAACCATTAAAAAAATAGAGTAAAATTCGCACCCCCATTAATTCGGACTAACCGCCGTCTTTTTGTTGCATTGTGGGTTCCACAATGTATCTAGCTGGCATGTGGTGTACCCTTGATAGTCCAACTGGCTAGGTAGAAAGTTTGACTGACCAATTTTATCATTCAAACTCAATAAATATTTTGAATGACAATCCAGCATTTAATCCGGTTTTTTTACTAACATACGATAAACACTAAAAAAAAAAAATACTAAAATGCTACACCGTGAGAAATATTTTTTGAAATACTATACCCAAAATCGTTGTTCGTAAGAAGGATTTTGCATTTATAAAGAAGTCGTTTTTCATATGAACGATTTCAACACGATGTGACATTTTAGAAATCGTAAAAATAAGAAATGGTAAATTTAATAGTTATCAACGGTAATATAATCAAATTCAAATTACATATTACAAACTACCATATTAATAAATAAAATTCAGAAACAGCTTACCCACAACAAGAATAAGGAAAAAATTTGATGTAAGTGACCAACCACAGATCAACAAGGTAAAATATGAAGGATGTAGATGAGGGAAAAAAAATGGAGCAAGTAAGAGAAGAGAGGGGAGAGAACAATAAGCTACAGAGAAAATTGAGGAAAAGATGAAGATGGACGGGAATAAAAGAGTAACATTCAACAAAGTTTATAAGGCCCATTGCACTGTATATTCACGAGTTGGGAAAAGAGTTAGATATAATGGAAGAGAGGATGTATTTGGAAGGAGGAGGAATATGTACGTAGAAAAATATATTCCTTATATTTTTTTAATATTTCAAAAAATGTCACATCGTACTGAAATCGTTCACGTCGAGAACAATTTTTAAAATCGCTTTTTGTAAGAACAACTTCATTTTTTTAATATTTAAAAAATGTCACATCGTATTGAAATCATTCATGTGAAGAACGACTTCTTTATAAATGCAAAATCGTTCTTGCGAAGAACGATTTTAGGTGTAGTATTCCGGTAAATATTTCCCATGGTATATCATTTTGGTATTTTTTTTTCTACTGTTTGTCGTATGTTAGTAAAAAAGCCATTTAATCCCAACCACATGCCTTCTTTATCTCCTTCTTCTTCTTCATTCTCTTCCACCAAATTGACCATTGATGAAATCTCTGATAGAACTTCCCTCAGCTATCTCTCTAACGGCCTCCTTGTTCTTTCTTGCACCAGGTAATCCAACTGCCCTAGAGTCTTTGGTTCTGGCAACAACAATATGGTGCCCCTTGATTCGAAGAGTGATGTAAAACTGATAAGTGGGATGAGGAAGAGATCATGTGGTGGAATTTGGCGACATTCTTCTGTGGATAACATCGTAAACTAAAAGGAGTGATTTTAGATCACTAATTGATACGAGAAATTATAAGGATCAGTTGTAAATATATTTGATTAAATTTTATTTATTTCCTTATTTTGTAAATTTGAATACCGTGATTTTCGACCTCTTTATTAGGGATGAGAAAAAAAACCCGGTGGTCCAGGTAACCTGGTCCAACCTGACCCGGTCCAATGAAAAAAATTGGCCCCAAGCCTTTTCCAACAAACTAGACTAACTGGTCTTCTCAAACTAGACTGGACTTCAGACCAAAGCCTTAGACCCCATGGATTGGTCTAGTCTGGCCCGAGTAGAGTAATTTTTTTTACTCCACCACGTATGGACACCCCTCAGCAGGCCTTCACTTACATTATTCATTTAGTCCAATCCCCAAACTGGAGAGATATAATCACACTCACAGACTCACAATTCACTTATTTACTACTTTACTTCATGCGTCTTTGACTAGTTCACGACTTCGAACCAAGTAAGAGTGGAAGATTGGAAGAGAAGAACCCTAGGTCTCTGTCGAGCATCTTCGCCTCTCCGGTCTCTGTCTTCATCATTGTCTAGCGGTGAAGTGAATCAGTCACGTCTCTTGTGTCCCCATCACGTGTAATATCCCAAATTTTGGTTACCGAAATTCCTCTATACCTTAGTAGTATTAAAGAAATAAAATGGTAAATTAAAGAGCATGTTAAGAGACACAACAAGACAAATAAAGGTCATACACAACATAGTTATTTGGCATATAAGTTAAGGACGTTGTTGGTAAGTTTTCATGTGAGGCAGTCATATTGTGTAATATTTTTAAATAGGAAAATGATGTCCAAAAATTCTAAAGCTTTCGATTATGAAATTATACATGAAAATTTTTAATTTGATAGGTCATATAGAATTTTTGGAATTGTACATAAGGAGATATAAATTTTTGAATTTAGCCCAATGAAACTACAATTTTTTTGTGGCAGCGTCCAAAAATATAAATTCTGGGAATGATGATCTTTTAATTGGCCAAAATTTATATTTTTCATTAAAACTAGACTTAATAAGGGTCACATATCCTTTAAAACCATCACAATTGGATATCTATACAATCAGATAAGAATTTTCAAAGTTTGATAGAAATTTTGCTAATTTTTCCAATTATTGTGAAAATGGGAAAAATTGCAAGGGCAAAATGGTCATTTAACTAAATGAATAAATCTGAAAATTTCCTACATATTAATAGGGAATGGATAGATGTAATATCATGGAGGACCCTTATGGAAATATCCAAGATAAAATCATGAAATTATATATATATATATATATATATATATATATATATATATATATATATATATTTGACATATTATGAAATTCCATAAAATAATATTTCTCATGGACACCTAAGCATATGTCTAGAAAATTCTTAAGTTCTCTATATTAAGGGCCTCTTGCACGTCTAAGAGAAGAGAGGAAAGAAAGGAAAAGAGCATAGAGAGAAGGAGGAGTAAAGGAAGAAGAGGAAGTTCCAAGGGGCAAGTACGAGGTAAGTATGTAGAAATCTCAGCCTAATCTTGTGTTATAGTTCTAGAAACCCCTTCTTAACCTCCTTATTCTTTTGGATTAGCCATCCAACAAGCAAAAACTCCAAGGAAAGAAGGGAAAGATTTCGTCAACAAGAGAAGGAAGGAGAAAGAGTAAGGTAAGTTGTATAAAATTTGGAAAATCCTGCTGGAAATTGAGTTATAATTGTTGTCTGGATGGAAATCTAGTTATTTGTGGTAGTTCTGTAAACTTGGGATGTTTGATTTCTAAGAGGAGGTGTTGCCTATATTCACATTAATCATGTACAAATCGTGTTAAAGGGGATAATTGTAAGATCCTCTCCTTACTTCTATAATATTAACTATTCTCGTTCAAAGACTAATCACAATAGAGATAAAATTTCACAAACTTTTAAATATTATAATATATCACCCATGATACGATAATCCAAAGTATACAGACAAATCAGAGTTTACAGGATGTAGGCCCTATGAGTGCCAATATACATCAATTCAACACATAATAAATCACAAGAAGCCATAGATGTATATCTATGCCTCAGGAGCTCTTCCCGACATTCCAGCACGAAAATTATCACCTGAAAAAATGTTAAATCGACGAGGTGAGACAAAAGCCTCAGTAACCAGCTTTCCAACTCATTACACATGCTGACATGTATTCATGAGGTGCCAAGTGGAACAATTTATATAATAAAATATTAAAAATCTAATATCATTATTTTGTACACAAATCTCATATAAAAAATTATAATATTATATCTCAAATCTCGTATCACAATTCCCAAGTGCCTCCCATCAATCCAACCGAACCGCCTTATTTCCACCGACTAGACCCATGGGCTAAGTTACTATCCATGTTACTGGCCACTCAAAGAGCTCTCCGGTCACATGATGAGGATTGGCCAAAATCCACAGAGCATGTTTCCAGACCATGAGTCTTTCCTCTCATTGAATTAGTGGGGTGTTGCAATCTCTCATTGAACTGGTGGGATAATAGAAAGCCAACCATCGTGCACCAATGGAGGCTATACAACGTGGTAAAAATAACTTTCTTCATCTCAACCCAAACCAAACAACCCAATAGGTATCAATAAATAGCTCAATAGGAATTTCGCAAGATTTTCATACTCATATGAGGATATTCAAAATATACAAATATATCTTACAATTTAAATCACAAGGTTCCATAAAGCAAGTTTATAACAAAATACTCCTCAATAATACTCATTGAAATAATCCATAAATATCAACATATGATTTTCAATCTCATAATCATTTTACAAAATACTCACAAACACACACCAGCACACATGATAAGTGGAAAGTGGTTACCTCTCGCCAAAGCTAATTATTATCACACTGTTCCAAATCCAAGAGCTCAAACACACGCCAAAATCAATCTATCACAATCAATTTATTACCCATTAATAATTTTCCAAAATTCAAAATTATAACTTATTTAAAAATTATAATAATAATATACTATAAAAACTAAAAATAACAATGTAGGGTTTAAATTATAAAATGACCATTTAGTCCTCCTAATTTCATAAATGACAGTTTAGTTCTCCAAATTTTATAAATGACATTTTAATCCTCTGAATTTCATAAATAACAGTTTAATCCTCCAAAATTCAGAAATAACATTTTAGTCCTCCGAATTTCATAAATAACAGTTTAGTCCTATAAATTTCATAAATGACAGTTTAGACTTACAAATTTCAGAAATAAAAATTTAGTCCTTCATATTTTAAAACTATACCAACTAAAATTTCAATAATATCTCCATTAACCCAAATAAATTATTTAATCTAAATTTAATCGGTTTAAAAGTCCAAAATAACATTATTTATAAATTGATTATATAGAAAATTCATTATAAAATCTTATATCAACTAAATAGCAAAAATAAACCGATTAAAATTAACTATTAGTTATCATCTATATTCTTATAGTTATATACTGACAAAACTCAAACTTGTCCGAAATTCTAATCCTAAAATATTCTCTAATCAATACAAAATTAATATCATAAGAAAGAGAAAATTATTTAGAAAATATTTCATAAAAGAAGTTTTATAATTAGAAGAGATTTTGAGTACCTTATTGATCCACGAAGAATAAAAAATACTCCTATCAGAGCCTTGCCCGTCACCTTACTATACGACACTTCACGCAGATTTGCTGCGTAAAGTGTGTGATGAGAGGAGGTATTTATACCTCCTCTCGGCTCCTTTATATTATATATATATATATATATATATATATATATATATATATATATATTAAATAATGGTATGGCGTGGCTCACGCCATAACATTATTCAATATGAGGGCGCCTCCCACGTTTTGAAAAAAAATATTTTAATAATATATTATATTATATTATAAAATGATATTTTTTCCTTTATATACATACATAATACATATTTAGTCCTAAAAAAATTATCTATTAAAAATGAAAATTTTCTCTAAATTATAATTATATTCCAAAAATAAAAATGAGGATGTTACAATAATCATATAATTACAAGTAGAAAAGAAGATGTTTTAAAGGTTAAAACATGGAAATTGTATTCTTTCAATTTGTGCCAGATTATTGTGACGTGTTTTTGAGTGGCCAAACCTACTCCAAACTTTATGAAATTTTATAGGATGAAAATAGACATCCTGATCTTTAATTTGATAGGTATTATAAGTCATTTGGATAAGTGTATTAAAAGATATTTTTTTTTCAAAGATTGGCCATGAATCTAGAAAGAAATCTAGGGCGAACTAGCTTAGGCGAATTCTCTAGAATTTTGTGGATATTCTTGGTACTTTATGATATTTTTTCCTAAAATAGGATTGAAAGGGTTTCACAGAGGAATTGAAACCACCCAATTTGGAATTTTCTAGATTTAGTTATGAATTTTCAAAGTTGACTGAAAATACTAGAAATTTCTGAAAAATCTATGAAAATGACAATTTTGCCTCTAAAACCCTAAGTTGGTGGCTATGAAGGGTAATTTGGTCATTTGAGTATAAATTTGTACAAAATAAGGTTAAAAATAGATTCTACATACAAAATTGCGAAAGAGTAGCCCGGGTCATAATTTTAGAAAAGTACAGTTATACCGAGAATAAGGGAAATTGGACCAGATTCCTTAAGGGCTTTTTGGTAATTTGGCACCTTGAGTAGAGATAACCAACTTATGAGTTCAAAATAAGATATAAATGAATAATAACTCATTTTTAACTACTTTAGGAATTTAAGGGTTTGATGATTGCCCGAGCCGGACAAAGAGTTAAAGGACCGGTAGTAGCTAGGCTTTGAAAAGGAATCCAAGTAGTAACTCTATCTCTCATATTCTATGTGATTGTTAATATGCATTGTTTTACCATGTCTGTACAATGTGTTGTATGTGTGGCCGATGGGCCTATGTGGTATTGTTACCCATAGGATGTAATCACATGTGTGGTTACAATGTAATTGAGTTATTTAGTGATTGAAAGCTATACTTAATTGTGTGTTGTATTGTTGGGTTGTGCTTACCTGTGTGCAGCATTGCCTTTGAAGTTATGTGATCGCATTACTTAGGTGAATTCCACGGTGAATTCCTATGTACGAGTTATGATTTGTACAGATCAAGAACGGGCGATCATCTTAATCTGGACAAAATCATCGTCTGGTTCCTGAACATTGTTTAGACATGTGTTGGCATTTTGATTGCTGCATCATGATAAAGCTGCATTGCATGTTTATATTTCATATTTTATATGATTGATATTATATTACTACTGAGATTCATATGAATCTCACCCCTTTTCATAAATCAATATTAATTCAGCTAGAGGAAAAGGCTCAAAGGGTAAAGCTACAATGGCTAGCAACTGAGGGTTCTGGTGTCGATTAAGAAAATTTCCTGTTGGTTATCTACTACTGATCGTTGTACTTAGAATTTATTTTAACTTGTACAAACCATGTGGGGATTCTCTATTTGTAATCAAGAATATTGTATCAGTATAATATACTATTTTTGTATGCCCATTGAACTGTAAGTGAATACTTTGATAAATGTCAAAATAATAAGGGGTTTGACATTGCGTGTCTCCGCTTCTCCGGTCTCTGTCTCCGTCGCCATCTAGCGAGGTGAACCAGTCACATATCGATAGTCTCCGGTCTCTGTTGTGTGTCTCTGGTCTCTATCTCCATTTCAATTCTGCTCTCTGCTCTCTGTCGAGCTCAGTCTCCATCTCCATTATTAATCTCCGAATCAAAACTATTTCATTTCATTGCTCTTTGCTCAACTCTAGCTAAAGCTTTACTGTGAATTGAATGGGTATGAATAGAAATTTAATTTTTTACCAGATAGCTGTAAGAAGCACATGTTCAAAGGAATATGAAAGGATATAATGAATGAATTGGAGAAGACGTCTTGCATCTGACAGTCTCTGCTCTCCATTTCATTGCTTTTTTTAAGAATATTTATTTATTTATCTATCTATTTTTATCAGTGACTTTTATTTTTAGCTTCTTCTTCTTCTTGTTTTTTTTGGCTGCTGCTATTTCTCTATTGGAATCGACTAGAAAGATAGAAATTGTCATGTGCTAGTCCTGATTTAGCAGAACACAGTATTTTAAATTCGTCTTTATTGTAATTTTTGCAATAATGGTTGTTGATGGACCCAATAAGCATGAGGTGGTTGCTTGTATTGGGATATTTCTTTAGCTTAAGTTTTTTTTTCCATTTGTTTATTACACATGAGAAGCAACAAGAAAATCAAATTATATATTTTTGCACATGGTTTTGTTGCTGCTACAGTTACTGCTGTGTTTCCTGATTTTGATTTTGTTTTTGCTAATAAGCAACAAGAAAATGTGAGTTTTATATGATTGTATGTATTGTTATGGTTAGGTTTAAATATTGCCTCTCAAAGAAGGTAAAAATTAGAGGAAAAAAAAAACCTAAAAGGTTCAATCCAGGCAGTCCACAGGATTGGTCCAATCTAGTTCGAACTCGGGCGAGTGCTGAATCAGATTGGACCTCAAGATGTCTTATTTAGCCTAAGGTATTATCCAAACTAGACCTCGGGTTGAGGCCAAACCCGGTTTGGTTTGGTCCATGATCAACCCTACTCTTTATAATTGGTCGATGCCTATTAGAGTGTTTCATAACTCTTTTGGCTTTAGAGTCGTCGAAATAGGGTTCATTTGAGGAGATGTGTATATGGTGGAAGAGAAAGATTATATCTGGGTATTTGGTTAAATAAATTCAAGTTGCTATTCTATGATAATATCTGATGATTGAAAGGTCAAATTTTACTACATGGGGAAAACTGAAACCTCACAAGAAGCGGCGGGTAGTGTTAGTGGTGTCGAAGTGTCAAAATTGTCACAGTGCTTGTCTGAATTTTATAGTAAATGTTGAGAAACATGATTCCATGGTAGATTTAATCTGTTTTTCATTTCACAAACTTGAAGTTATACTAGGGCTTGATTGGTTGACGGCAAATAATGTGTGGTTAGACTGCGGAAACAAAAGAATTGTATTTCTTACTTTCCAAAAAGATATCAATACAAACATTGACCTAAACTTTCTCTCAGTGGCTCAAGCTGAAAAATGTTTGCATAAGGGATGCCAAGGGTATTTTGTATTCTTCTCAATATAGGTAGAAGCAAAAATGACAAATGAAGATATATTTGTGGATAAGGAATTTCTTAAAGTCTTTCCCGGTGACATAAGTAGATTACCCACGATAAGGGAAGGGGAGTTTGTAATTGAAATCATGCCTGAAGCTGGACCTATATCTAAAGCCCCATACAGAATCGTTCCAAATGAAATGGCAAAGTTAAAGAAACAAATTGAGGAGCTGCTAGAAAAAGAGTCTATGTGACCCAGAATCTTGTCATGAGATGCTCTAGTGCTGTTTGTAAAGAAGAAAGATGGAAGCCTGAGACTGTGTGTTGATTATAGAGAGCTGAATAAGGTGACAGTCAAGAAAAAATACCCACTTCCTAGAATTGACAATCTCTTGGATTAGCTGTCTGGTTCTTGTGTATTCTCAAAAATTGATATGAGGTCAAGATACCATCAATTGTGAGTGAAAGCAGATGATGTGTTGAAGATTGCTTTTAGAACCAGGTATGGGCACTACGAATTCCTGGTAATGTCATTCGGACTAACCAATGCACCTTCCGTATTCATAGATTACATGAATCGAATCTTTCAACAATATCTAGATCATTTTGTAGTGGTCTTTATTAACGGCATCCGGATATACTCAAAAAGTAGAGAAGAGCATGAAAATCACTTGCTAATAGTGTTAGGAATCTTGAGGGAAAAACAACTTTATGCAAAGTTGAGAAAATGTGAGTTTTGGCTTTCATAGGTCAAATTTCTGGGCCATGTTATCTCACAGGATGGGGTCTCAGTAGATTCTAGTAAAGTGGAAGGAGTACTAAATTGGAAGAGGCCAGAAACTATCATAGAAATATATAGTTTCCTACGTCTAGCCATTTATTACATAAGGTTTATTTAGAACTTCTCTCGAGTCTCCTTGCTGTTGACAAAGCTCACTCAAAAGAATCAGTAGGATGATAAATGTGAGAGTAGATTTCTAGAGCTAAAAGAGAAGTTGACATCCACACCAGTATTGATTATCCTCGATCTGAGTCTGACCTATGTGGTCTACAGTGATACGAGTAAGTAAGGATTAGGATGTCTCATAATGTAGCAGGGTAGAGTGGTGATGTATACCTCTCAACTGTTGAAGCCTTACGAGATAAATTGCTCCATACATGATTTAGAGCTTGCAGTCGTTGTTTTGCTTTAAAAATATGGCGACATTATCTATACAGTGCAACCATAGAACTATACTGTGACCATAAGAGTATCAAATACTTGCATAATCAGAAAGAGTTGAACATAAGACAACGAAAATGGATGGAATTGATAAAAGATTACGATTTTGAAATCAAATACCATCCAGGAAAAACGAATGTCGTAGTGGATGCTTTAAGTTGAAAAACAATGCAAGTGGCAATCATGATGATTCAGAAACAGAAACTATTTGAAGGATTTAGAGATCTAAACTTGTCAAATTAGATACTTCTTAGTGACTACAGTGCTAGTCAAGAAGAAAGCGATCTGAGAGAGGAAATTGAAGAAGCTCATATACAGAATGAACGAGCGAAGTCAATCAGGGTCAAAATTAAACCGGGAGAAACTCAAGAGTATGACCTTTCTCCGAGTGGATTAGTCAAATACAAGAAGAGGATATATGTTCTACTAAAGGCTAAACTGAGACGGAAAATCCTGAAAGATGCATACAAGAACAAGTACACTCTTCACCTATGAGCAGTCAAGATGTATCAAAGCCTGAAGTCCTTGTATTGGTGGCCAGGAATGAAAGGCGATGTAATCGAATACGTTGTATGTTGCCTCACATGTCAAAAGGTGAGAGCAAAACATGAAAGAGCACTAGACATAGTCTATATGTGTTTTGGTTTAGTAGAGGGGAGGGATGTGAGGTATTTTAATAATTTTTGTTTGATTTAAGAGCAAATGAGAGTTAGACTAATTAAAAGTAGACAACTTGTAAGATCGACCGACCCGTTTTTCCATATATAGATTTTAGTAAGCTGAATCAGCTTATAAATTCACAAAAAGCATGTGCTTTTTGTCTTTGACACGTGGGACGTAGGTTGCATTTCCCGGTCATCTCTATCTATTTTTATCCATTCGTCTTCTTTTCATTTCTTACCTTAGATTAATAGGAAGAAAATTAAGGAGAAAAAGTTCAATTGGAAGAAAGTTAAGGAGGAAAGAATTTATTATTTTTAGGAGTTTTTCTTTACAATATTTCTCTTAATATCTTCTCATTGTTTCCTCCACTAAATATAGCCTGTGTGTGTTTCGGTTCAGTTGAGGGGACAGATGTGAGATATTTTAATAATTTTTGTTTGATTCAAGAGTAAAGGAGAGTTAAACTAATTAAAAGCAGACAACTTAGAGCATGTTTGGCAACGCGTTTGGACAGTGTAAACGTACGATTAGATAAAAAAAAGCACATCAACCCTTAAATGGGTGTTTGGGTTCATGATGCAAAAAGAAGGGCTTTTATTAAAAAAGCTACGGTGACTCAAAAGCTACATTTTGGTGCTTTTATGATGAAACCGTGGAGAGAGAAAGTGATAATTATGATAAAAGGGTTCTTGGATAAATGGGAGGTGGGAGATTGGGAGTGTTCTTGGTACTTCTCATGTTTTTTTTTATAAGTGACTTTTATCCTTATTATGGAAAACGAACTGGCGGTTAAGATTAGTTAAAAAAAATATGCCAAAAATGTCATATTTCTTCTAATAATGATTTGCTTAAAGTATGCATTCTAATTTAAATACAAATTTATCCATTTTTAATTAAATACTTTCGTGTAGTTTCCTTTTTTAAATAATAATTAAAAAATTTTATTTTATCAAATTTTGGGGCTTTTCAAACGCTAATCCAAACAGGTTTAAAGTTAAAAAAAAAAGTCACTTCTGCCACCGCCAATCCAAACACAAATCACATTTACAATCTGACTTTTTTTTTAATCTGACTTCTGTAAAAGCCCATTTATAAAAAAAGTCACTTTTCCGCCGCTAATCCAAACAGGCACTTATAAGGTGGACTCACCCTTTTCCCACATCTAGATTTTAGTAAGATGAATCAACTTACAAATTCACAAAAAGCATGTGTTTTTTGTTTCTGACACATTGAACATGGGTTGCGTTTCCCGGTCATCTCTATCTGTTTCTCGATCATCTCTATCTGTTTTTATCCATTCGCCTTCTTTTGATTTGTTACCTGGGCTTAATAGGAAGAAAATTAAGGGGAAAAAATTTAATGGAAAGAAAGTTAAAGAGGAAAGAATTTATTATTTTTAGGAGTTTTTCTTTATAACATTTTTCTTAGTTTATTCTCACTGTTTCCTCCACCAAACGCAGCCTATATATGTTTTGGTTTAGTAGAGAGGAGGGATGTGAGGTATTTTAATAATTTTTGTCTCATTCAAGAGCATAGGAGTGTTAGACTCACTAAAAGTAAACAAATATATCCGTACTATATTATTTATATTTTTCCTTCTTCTCTTATAATATCTATATTAAAATTATTATTTCCTAATTCATGAATTTCAAAAAACTCACATATATAGGATAAAATGTCTTTTAACTCACCTACTTGAATCAAAATTCTCTTGTCTATATACATTTCGAAAGCCTCAAGACATTAAAATAAAACTCCTAAAAATTGTGATAAAATGGTTTTTCTTATAGGTTATTTGTTTCTTGTATTTTCTGGGGGCCATATTATAGGTTATTTGGTTTAGCTTCAAGTTGTTATTTATCCAGTTATCCCCTTTTTTTTTTTGGCCTTATCCAATTATCCCTTTTTAATTTCAATTTCCCCATCTGCTATCCCAACACTTGCACAATAAAATATGCATGTGCTGACCAGATTGCCCCCAAAATGGTTCCGTGACGTGCCACCCTCAAATAGCTGCCACCAATAAATCACTCAGTCAATTTCCCATTTATCCACGAATCCCCACTTTGCTGGTTTTCGTTTTTGCTGCCAGAATCTCATCCATAGATTCTGCCCCCCACCATTCCTTGATCTCCATCCATCTCCACTTTATTCAGACATAGCATCCTCGTATAAAACAACAGGTGGCTGTTCGGTTTCATTGAACTCTCAAGCTCAGAGTGAGAGAGAGTGATTCTGATAGGCGAAAAAAAAAAAAGATGTTGGAAGGGAAAGCTACAGTCAAAGAAGCAGACATGCCTGTGAAGATGCAAATCCAGGCCATGTCCTCTGCTTCTCATGCTCTTGATCTCTTTGACGTCTCTGATTGCGTCTCTATTGCTGCTCACATCAAGAAGGTTAGTAAACTAAATAAGATTTTGTTTGAGCTTTTAAAAAGATTCAAACTTTGCTTCTGGGGTTCGATTATTTCTTTGAATTGATTCATGGGTTTGTGTGGGATCTTTCAGGCGTTTGATAAGATGTATGGAAGTGGATGGCAATGTGTGGTGGGTTCAAATTTTGGGTGCTTTTTCAGCCACTCACCTGGAACTTTCATCTTCTTCTCTCTCGAGTCCCTTAATTTCCTGATCTTCAAAGGAGACTCTTCTTGATCTAATCAACAGAGAGGCTTTATTACATAGAAAAGTGTTCGATTCTCTTGAACTGCGAACATAGGATGAGTGTGCATATTGTACATAGATATAAGACTTGTGTATTATTACAAAGGGACTGGATGTTCAACTGTCTCCGTCATATATCTTCATTAAGTGTTGCTTTCACTTTCCAGATACCTATCCTCTGTCTCAAGTGTATTAGCCAAAATAGGAGTGTGTTACATCAGAATGACAGAGATGTTGTAACAAATTTGACGCTAACATGTGTGTGTACGCTGTCTACTTGCTTTAAAT
This sequence comes from Albizia julibrissin, assembly GCA_037074505.1. Lineage (NCBI taxonomy): Eukaryota > Viridiplantae > Streptophyta > Magnoliopsida > Fabales > Fabaceae > Albizia > Albizia julibrissin. Next base: position 44,559,504 of record CM073478.1, on the reverse strand, counting down.
CCATCTCTAAAATTTCACACACTCCTCCAAGATATGGTTATCAAGTGAGTTATTTTTTTATGGTGGGAAACTTACCTGGCGTATAAGAATGAAGCATCGTGGTAATAATTGCTAATACTTGATACACTGTCTTTGTTGAGCTGTCCAATTCAGATATTTGGTTTACAATGGAGAGCCTTAATTTCAGACATTCTTCTATGACATATTGTAAGACATGAAAAAGAGTATAGATTAGAGTATGTGTCTTGCAATTTCACTTTCATTTGGAGGTCCGATTGTTGTAATACAAGTATGGAGTCATTGATCCGTTGAACCTTTTTATGCAAAGTACTTCGGCAAAATAGAAGAAAAACCATGGTTCTGTTCATCAATTTCCTTAGATAAGGTTTAAGGGTTTATCTAATTGATCAAGTTAATATATGCCTTCCGAATAATGTTACTAATAATTAGCACAAGTTTTTATTCATCCATATAATATTATTGGTTAGTTTTTCCGGTTATGTGCCAAATAATTTCTGGACTGAAACAACAGATATAGATATGCATCCATCTTGGTTTTACTAAATGACTATAACGAAATCCTCTCTCTAAAATTTCAATGGACGTTTGATATGTAATCCGCATATATAATCTCCTTAGTTTCTTTCATTTTGTTTTTTCCCAGTTCTCTCAGTTTCTTTCATGCCAGAACATCAGACAGATATGATTTTTTTTAAAAAAAAAAATTCAATGAACGTTTGATATGTAATAAATGACTATTCCTTTTTTTTTTTTGGTCAATTTAATCAACCTCTATGTTTTAGGCCTAAAAGAAATACTAAATATATTGTAAGATATGAAATTTTTTGCATGCCTAAACTTGCAACGGCCAAAATTGAATTCACGGGAAGAGTCTTGTCTTATGTGAGCAAATTCAATCCAAAACTGTTACTGTACAAACATTTATTTGGCATGCAATAATTCCGATGTTGACTCTTGAAAACTACATACATATCCGTATGTTTCATGAAACGTGTAATCATAAATCCACAATAAGCTCCTCAATCAACCCACTTAAAACTAGGCTCTCTACTTCGTTGACAACTTGCTCAGATTCATCTGCAGAAAATCCATACCTCCAACCCCAGTCCCATATTCCATTTATCAGCCCATGGCACTTTATATCTCTTTTCATCATTGCATAAAGATTATCTACAGAGAACTTCTCCCCAGAGATCATAGTGTAAAACTTCAGCCTCTCAATGGCATTATAGATTTCTTCAACCAACCTGCCTAAAGAGATCTGTAATCTTGAGTTCCCTGCCTGAGTTAGCAAGATTGGATGAAACATTTGTGAATCTTGCAGGCTTTTACGCTCAGTGAGTTCATTTGCACAATCCAAATAGAGTCTGGGATTGGCTATCTCATTAGTTTCATATTTTTGCAGGGTCATGGGACAGTCCATATCAAGATTGAGTAGCTCCTCTGCATGGCCAACAAATAATGGGTTGGTTAAAAGAAAATACTTCAGCTCAGTCCCTTCTTTGTCAGCCTTGCTATCTGTCTCCCCACCATTGTTCCCATCATGAGCTTCTCCAGCAGAAGCAGCATCAATTTCACATTCAACCTTTAGCGGTGTAACATCATTGCCTGAAGAGTTCGGGCTCTGATAACAATCTTCTGCAAGATAGTGCAAAGGGAGGGAAAATTCAAATAAACATTTATACAAGGATATAGGAAATGCAAAAAATTATAGTCATGTAAGCAAGAAGGTCTTCGTTCATTGATTAATATCACCATGCAACGTTCACATGAAATTACTCTTAGTAGCTCTCCATTGCATTGCCCCTATATGTCTAGAATAAGTATTTACCAAACATCTACTCAGTTTAGATAGCACTCTAAGGCTAAACATGTGTCCGCTAAACATTAACATATTCTTCAAAGAAATATGTTCTAAAATGTGTTCCAACCATCCAACAGTGTATTTTGCTGTTGATTCTTTCTAGTCATTAAAAACCTAGGAACTTATCTTTTGATAATTAATGAATTTGCTACTAAAGACACTCAGACAGGAGAATGATTTATTAATTTTAACCAACGATCTTGTTTCAAAATTGTTTTGTAAGTAAACAAGGGGATAAACTCTCAAATTTAATACAGGCATTACTTTCAAAATATGATATAAGTAGACATGCAAAACTAACCATCAATCTTACTCGTGGAGCCATCTACTTCATGTTCCACTGGAAATTCAACTGCATGTTCAGCTATAGTTCTAATCTCAGTGCAATCATCTTCACAAGGAACAGCAATAGTCTTCTCTTCCTCACGTCCTAATTGTTCATCCTGTACACAAGAGTACGGCATAAAAACTCAAATTTAATGTCTTGCTTCACTGAGTCATTTATCAATAAGTAATATTGTTATCAAATTGTGTTCTGTATGCTACTTTAAATACTTCTACATTACCCTAATGAAAAGAAACAGACAGTAAAATAGGCTTACAACTGGTTTAACTGCTTCAGGCTCTGGAATCAGCTTCTGGCTATTATTCTGATTCTTTCTTTGTTTGAAATTCTTATACTTTGGTGTTTTTGTTTTTGAGCTGATGACCGAAGCTGTGCTCTGCTGGCAGGGAATCTCCTTCTTGATTATGGTCAATTCACTAGGTGGTGTCCTCAACTTTGTGGAGGTAACTTCTCGATCTTGGGACCTTGTCAAAATTTTAGGTCTTGAGATCTCCTTTTCTGGCAGCTTTCTGGTAACGGTTTTCACCTTAGCTTTTTTCTCAATTGCCTCCTGTACCTGTGGTTTTTGACTTGCATGACTATATGATTTCACCATATTTGGGGACTTTTCAATGGGCATGATTGCTTTCTCATCCAGTTTCACGAACTCTTTGAGGATTTTAGGCTTTTCCACATGTGTAAGCCTTTTGGTCACATCTGCTCTGCTCTCCATGCTGGTGGACCCTTTTTGTTTGAATGATTTGGGAGGGACTGTCTCTGCTTTTGGTTTTCTAAGGGATAGACCTTCAGGATCTGGAGGAACAAGCGCATGGGATTTAACTGATTCCTGGTAGGAACTACATCGAGGTTTCATGAGTACAATCGGTGGTAAATTATCACATTGTTTGGGATGGGAATCATCAGAATGATGAATCCAAAGATTAGGCTCTAAGACAGAACTCTTCTTCAAGAGTCCTTTGAAATGAATAGTCTCAAGAATTTCACTCAGGGTCTTCTTTCGCTCTGGATCAACCTTCTCAATTATAGAACTGGTCTTTTTTAACTTGGGGATATCTATCTCAAATGTTGGTCTTTTTTGATTCAGAATCCTTTCACCCTGCAACTGTTTCTGCGCAGCAGCTGGAAATGGTCTTGAGGGGGCTTCTTCTAAACCCATTAGCTTGGCAACTAGATTGGTTCCTCTCACCTTTGAAGTGCCTGATGAATAAGATGAATCAGAAAGCCTATCAGTATGAATCCCAGAAGATTGGCTTGAGCTCGTAGAGGGAATTTCGGATGCTGAATCTAATCCTTCAGAACTTGGCATAGTCAACAGATTTTGCCTAACCAGATTGTCTTTGATCACTTTCTTAAGCTCCTCAGTGCAATTCCTTGAAGAACCATCAGCCGAAAGGCGAGGCCTTTCAAATCCCATTGGACAACTTTGTTCACTAAGTTGGTTAGTGTTGGTTCCATCCATCATCTTTGCATCAATTCTTCCTCTTTCAGGTTTCTCATTCTGTTTTTTCTTCAAACAGGACTTGTGCTGTGAAGCTTCTTGCAACTTACGAAGCACAACGAGAGATTCTTGGAGATCAAGAGCTCCTTTCAACAAATCTTTTGCAATATCTCCAGACCTTCCATTACATCTCATATCCCTAGACCATGTATCAATCACGTTATTCAACCTTTGAGCACCTCTAGAGACCTCCATAAGCTGCAAGGAAGATGGATCCACAGAACTTTGTGTGGATCCTTTACGGACCATTTCTTCTATGTCTGATTTTTTTGACAAAGATGCTTCAGATTTCTCAGCCGTCCTCCTCCGGCTCTTTATCTTCTGTAATCCAGCCCTGTACTTTCTTATTGCCCCGCATTCCACGACTCCTTTTGGATCATCACATGTCATGAATGATCTGTACATGACTGGGTCCTGAGGGGATATTCTGTGGCAGAAATTTCATAAACAACATTGAGATTAGAGAAGCTACTAAGATAAGATACAACTAAGAACTGAGACAAAAGCCAATTCTTATAAAATACTCACATAGTCTTGCCTTTGCGATGCTCAAGTTTTGTCTATATCAGACAAAAATCATACACTTGTTTATCTAACTGAAACCCAATGAATTAAATAATCAGTCTCCATCATCAATTAAAATGCAGACAGATCAAGGCAAATAGAGCCTCTGGCGTATGATTTAACTTGAATTTTGGAAGTAACTTCTAGGTATAATTGTGTCAGTAAAAGCACGACTGAGTTCATACAGGCCAGAATCTATTTTTCTATCCTCTGTTCACATTCTGAGAGCCCCAAACAAGAAGACAAAACCGCAACATTCAAAATAAAAAACACTAAAAAAAAACGAAGCCGTGGTTCCACGCTCACTTACGCCTCGTATCAGTCGCTCGTTCTCAGAACAAACGACTTCCCAACCCTTTGAGGTCTCCAAATGAAAATGCAAGAATCACCAGAGAAGTAAAACCCCAATAACAAACAAACCATTCAAAAATGCAGCTCCGCGTGTGAAGACCCGCGAGAGATTTGTACAGATTCAGACATGAGAATGAGCTCCAAGAAACCTAGATCCACAAGAAAGAAGAAAGCGAGTGGGTGGTGCATTGACTTCTTTTTTCTTGCGGTGAAAAAGACGAAGAAGCGAAGAATTAACTTATTAACCGAAGGAGAGGTTGCGAGGAGGGTTGAGAATTGGGAAATTATGAGAGACAGAGAGATTATGGAGGGGATGAAGAGGGAGAGGGAAATGGTGAGGTCGTACACATGGAGCAGAGTACCACAGAAGCAAAAGCTTTTTAAGCAGAGGAGGGAAGGTGAGTCCAGTCACAGCCTCAGAGGGGAAATTTGGCATTACGCAACTCGTTGGCAACTCACAGTATTCAGACTCAATAATTGTCAATACTAAAATCATATGCTCTATTAGATCTTCTATAAAATTTTTGGTTTTTTTTTTTCATATTATTTTCTGATATTTTTATAATTGTATTTTCTATCGCAAGTGTCTCTTATTAAATTTGAACATTGAGGGATTTAGAGCAACTCTATGTTAAATTTTTTTAAAAAAATGTTTTAACTATAGATATTGTTCCCTTACAACATGAGGTTTTATGGATATTAAAAAAATTAATTAGATTAGTTATTTATAATAAATTGTGTATTAATATGTTAAAATATTTTTTTTAATTATGTGCATTAAAATTATCCATTAATGAAAATATTTTTACTATAAATAATTATTAAGGATAATTTTTAAAAAATTATAAATTTCAGAGACAAAGTAGATTAAAAACTAAAATCTTATATAAGTATTATCATAATAATTTTGCATAATAAATCACATAGATTATGAATAATACTTTGTCATATCCCTTATAGGCTAATATTATAATAGCCCGTTTGGTTTGATTACATGTAATCTTGATGTAATGGAATGATTACAGCGTTTGATTATGCTTATATAATGTAAAAAGGATTACATTTTGTAATCCTGATTATATCATTTGATATAATCAAGATTATATTGTTAAAACTAATGAATGAGGATGCAGGTATCCTGTAATCCAATGAAAATAACACTATTGTCATTATAATTTTTTAAATTGACTAAAGTACCCAGTTATAAATATGGTTAAATATTAAATAATTTTAATTAACACCAATAAATATTAAAAAAATAATTCATAATATAAAAATTTAAGAAATATTCTCTCATTCAAAAATTTTAAAAAATTATATTCTACAGTTAAAAAAATATTAAAATATCTCATTAAATAATATTCTCATCATTAAATATTAAAAATTAACATGAATATAATTTATATACTGTATAATATTTTTACCATTAAATATTAAAAAATTACTATGAACCACCATGTACACTGCACGAAATGAAAAAACTTATTATGAACCCAACTTGTATATTACTATGTATGTAGAAATGGGTAATTTTGTCACTTGCTATATTATTCTCATATATTCTCATATTCGATGTAATCCAACCAAACGTTTTTATGTATATGCATCACATTTCCCTAATGACGAACCAAACAAATTATGTAATCATCATTACATTACATTCATTTACATTGTATTACATTTTATTACATTACTTCCAATTCCGTAAACCAAATGGGCACTAAGTCACTTCAGCTATGTTGGAAAAAAAATAACTTCAAATAATTCATTTCAATTAAAAGAATGATAATTAATTTATTAAATATATTTTAAATTAAATATTTTTTTAACAGTAACCATATTAAATTAATAAGTTTTGAATGAGAGGGAAAATACAAGTCATATTAAAATATTAATTATATGGACAAAATAAACAAATAAATAAATATTAGTTTCTTTCAACTTATAGTGCGGACCAGGCATTTTCAAGAAATGGCTTACTATGTCGTATTTGGAGAATTAGAACAGTAATCTGAGGGGGGGGGGAAAGAATTCAACAGTAATAAAAATGATTAACTAATAATCAGAGAAATCCCATTTATAATAAAAAAAATCGTCCAATATTTTTATAGGTCAACATTCAACAAAATCGTTCAATATTATTAAGACGTAGAGGCATTTTTTATTTCCATGTTGTGTGCGGTCCAATTATTGTAATTTATTAGTATAACCTATTTTTTTAGGGAACCGAAAAATCTGCGGCTTCTGTCGCGTAGCTTCACCCTGTTTATTGATTACTGCATGATACGAGCACTTGCTTAATTTAATAAAGAAATCTAATTATTTAAGACATAAGTAAAGCCATTAAGCAATAATAAAATATGTTTAGCAAGCTAGAACATGTTTATTACGGGGACATAAAGCTCTCCCCGTTTTTTAATGTCGTACAATTAGGCTTTTCGTGTGGATTGAACTGTTCTTTTTTTTTTTTTTTTTGGTTGCCCTTCGAACTTGGTGACTTAATGATTTTCATGCTTTTACTTCCCTGAGTTAAAAAGATTCAAAGACCTTTTTTCTTTTTTGCTTTCCCCATGGTTTTCAGTTCAGATCTCTGCCACTTCTAATTTTCATCATTCAATTGACAACATTTTCTAAGTAGTAAATACTAATCAACTCCTCCCTCCTTTTTATTATAAGACATCGTCTGATAAGTGTTTTTAATCATTTTTATAAAGTATATATTTATTTTTCAAAAATATTAAATATTTATTTTCATGTTTATCCCTACTTAATAAAGATAATGTGAAAGAGTAATAATTAAAATAATATCATAGTAAAATTGAAAATTACTTAGTTTTAAGATAAATTTAATACTTTTAACTGTTTTTATTTATTTAAGAAAATAGTTAGTTAGTGTTTTATAATATGAACAAGAGGGAGTAGTATCTTAACTCCTACCTATCTTTATACTCATTTCCTTCTATATATGAGTGAAAGAGAAAAACCTTTTTTTCCCACCTATAAATTATATTATTGAATTTTTTAATATGAATGTATAATTTTATTTTTCATTTATTATTATAAAGAATTTGTTCTATGTTATATAGTGTACACTCCCTTCATTCCTTTTTTTAAGAGATAATTTGTGAGTATTACATATTCTCTTAGGTTGTTTCAAATTTTTTTGTTGACTTCTCATTTTACCCCTGTTTAATTACTTATATTATCGATATCATTTTATTCAATTATCACACATTCTCTAGTTCACATGAATTAGAGTATTTTTAGCAAAAAATAGTTAAACTTTTTACATCTTAATTATCTCGAATTAATTTTAATCAACTTTTTGAATTACGTAATTCGATTAATTGCTTCTTTAAAAAAGAAAAGAAAAGAGAAAGTAATAAATAGGGTTCAATTTATGAAATTGTTAAATTTTTAAAACTAAGTTAATGTAATGAAAATAAAAGAAATCTAAAATAAAAGAACAAGAGATAAGAGAAGAGAAAATTTGAGAGAAAAAGTGTGTAGCAATTTTCATTCAATTTTCGTATCATGACAATATTTTATACAAGGCTTCCATTTATAAGCTTTCAAGAGTTAATACTAAGAGTCACTATTAATTATGTATTTATAAATTTTAACCAGAATATGATTCAATTAATATTCATAATTTTTAGAGTTTATATAATTTTGTTTAAGACTGGAGTTGAAATATATAATTATGAGGTGATAATGTCAATGACCCTTCAAGTCAAGTGGCACCTACTCCCCTCTTTGGGAAGGGGATCACGGGTTTAAGCTATGCTAAGTGTGTGAATTTGTGTGTAATACACTAATACTAACTTGTGTGTGATTTCATTTAGAGGCTGTTTGGAATAGCTTATGAAAATTTTATAAGTGCTTATGAATTGTAATTTACGGTCTACGAGGTAACTTTTACGGTCTACGAGATAGTTTTTACGGTCTACGAGGTGCTTTTACGGTCTACGAAGTGCTTTCACGATCTACGAGATAAATATATGGAGGAGATTTATCTCGATTTACGTAAATCGGGCTTATATAATAAGCCCGATTCAAAAAAGCTATAACAAACAGCCCCTTAACCTACGCATAATTTTTTTTTTTTTTTTTTTGGTAAGGAACATACATACTACTAGCACGTACTATTAGACATTTAGATGAACCTGCCACATGTCAACCAAGCTTCCCCCATTCCTCGGGCAAATCTGCCGGCCAATGTACCGCGTCAACGGATTAATTTGAATAAATTTTAGCTTCCATTATAAATTTAATTTATTGTCATTTTCCACAAATATCTTTCAACTCCCAATTACTCATAAGGATGTTTGGATGAGCGGTGAATTATTTTATAAATATTTTTTATATAAATTGAGATAAAAATTTTCTTACATACTTATCTTATATATCATAAATCACGATTGAAAAACACTTTTGAAGGTTCCAGTTGCTATTTCAAACCACCACTATTAGAATGTTTGGTTTAGCTTATACTTATGTATAAATCCAATTCATGTAAATTGAGATAATAATCTTCCACATATTTACCTCATAGATCGTAAAAGCTACATTGTATACCGTAAATCATGATTAAAAAACATTTTTAAAGGTTCTAATCGCTATTCCAAATATATGTAAATAAGTTTACCAAATTCCCTTTATTTTATTTTTTAAAAAAATCCCCCATCTACCACTGTTCACTAGAGCTTCAATCCTCCAATCATTTTATTGTCATTTTCAATAAATAATTTGGTTAGTTCTAGGTCGGCCAGAGTTCTGGCAATCCACGATAGAGGAGTTAAGATTTTTTTAACAAAATATGGATTCTTAAGTAATTAAGTACTATAAAAACGCATTTATGTATAATATATTTGGTATTTGAGAGCTATTTGTGTATTTTTCCCTTTAATTTCCTTATATAGGATATCAAAGTAATTTGTTCAAAAATAAATTATTGGTTAAGTCGATAAAGTTTTAAAATAAAAAAGGATTAGTTTTAAATTCAAAATAATTTAAAATACTTTTGATCAAATAAAAAAATTATTTTTAAATTATTTTTCTTAAGATTATACTCGTAAATCGTAATTACTAGAGGCTAAAGGCTAGCTGCATGTTTGCTCAGAAAGCTTGAAGTATCATCATATTATTACCACTTGCATCACTATCTGCAATAAATTCAAAGCATCCGAATAATAGTAATAATAATAATAATAATCCATATACTGAACATTATATTTGAGAAGTGAGTGGGTACTTGCAGGTAGGTTTAGATAATTTGGAAAGCTATTGAAAACAGAAAAGGCCTCTTTTCGTTTAAATTCAGTCACGGGACTCTTGCCTTTTCCTAAAACTGCTTCACACTCAACTGCCTTTCATAAATATTTGTAATTAATTCAATCTCCCCACCACTCCATTTCTTTTCCTTATTGGCTCCTTAATTTCAAAATCAGCACACCCTTACATATTTGAAAATTGTACCGTTTAGATATAATATTTGAATTTTGCTAAAAGCATTAATCATGATGTGGAAAATTTGGTCCCTGGCTTCATTTTATATGGGGTTTCATTTTCTTATACTTCCTTTGATCTAAGATATGAGATGTCAATTCATACAAAAAAATGAATATTAATTAAGTCATTTAATGTATCTTAAATTGATAAAATTTATGTTTTTTTACCTGCAATAAAATTCAAATATTTTATTCTTATTTTAAAAAAAATGTAATTTTCAATTATACATTTATTATTGAGAAAGTTACAATAAGGCCCCAAGCAAATGAAAATATGAAGAAATTGTCCCAAGTGGTTGTTCATGACAACATGATGATCCTTCATTAACAACATGAAGATCATCATTAACAACCCATTGAGACCATTTCTTTATATTTTTATTTGCTTAGGACCTTATTGTAATTTTTCTTTTATTATTTGTTACCTTACTCTCTTTTACAAGGGGTAAAAGTGAAAAGTAATAATTAATTACTTTGTCAACCTCTTATATTTTTGACAAAAATTTTCTTCTAAGAAACTTCTTATATTTTGTACCTAAGAGAGTATTAAATTCAACTGATTTTAATTTGGTCCTCTTATGATTTCTTGAGTTTCATTTTTTTTTATCAATCAACTTTGGTTAGGAATTAATGAGGTACCTTATAAATAGTACCCAATATTTTCTCTCTTTACCCTATAAATAGAACTAAAAGACATATTAGTTTATAAGTTAAACAAGTTAGTTTTGAGAAAAATAATAAATATAAGAGATAAAATAAAAAAATGTCTTATATTTAGAATTAAAATTTACTTCTAAATTAAGTTCTATATTTAAGAATGGAGGAATATCATTTTATATAAAATATAAAGGACTATATTTACATCAAGTTCCTTATATCAATTACATCAAAATCACTAATTACATAAGACCATGTATCCTTTTTTTTTTATGTCGGTTTATAGTTAAATGATAATAATTAAAAAAATGACACATGGTCATGTGTGATTAGCGAAATTGACGAAATGTATATAAAAAATTTGATCTAAGTATTTTTTAAATATAAATTCCATTATATGATTCCTTAATACTCATACTAAATAAATGTATTATAATCACCATTTCATTTCATTCGCTATGATTATTTTTTAAGAGGAATAAATTTGTGTGTGGGAGAGAGTGTGTTTCATTGTAGCTAATAAAAAAAAATAATTCAAAAGAAAAATTTTGAATTTAATCTTAATTTTGAGAAGATAATTGAGTTTGGATTTAGGAAAAGAAAGAAAACAACCACTCAATGCTTACATCAATCGGCACGAGTCGCTTTAGCTTAACTAAGGGCCTGTTTGGTATGAGGAAAATTTAAAGAGGGAAAGGAACTTAAGGAATGGAAGGAAAGGGAAGGGAAGATTGTAAAAGGTGATGGAAAATTGGTTGTTTGGTATGAAAAAAATTGAAAGTGGAACTTGAAAAAAAAAAGAAATACTCATTTTACCCTCAAAATAAATTAATAATTATATATGAATCAAATTTATATTTCAATTCATACATTAAATAATTAGTAGCACAATAATTTAAATTAAATAAAATGAATAAAATATAAATTATAATTTAAATAAATAAAAAATTTTGTTTTATTTATTAATGAAATTGAATTTTTTTTATAGAATTAAATTCAAATGTATTAAAAAAATTCAAATTTATTGATGAAATTCAAATTTGTAAGGTGGGAATTCTAAAATTTGCTTATCACATTTGAATTTGCTAAGAAAATTCAAATATGATAAGTAAATTATGTTTGACCCTATTTTAATTTTCAGGATTCCCACATTTTAATTTAAAATTTCAGGGGTATATTTATCTTTTGGATCTTTCTTCCCGCGAAAGAACTTAGGTTCCCACCAATTTTTGTGGGATCTCATCTCCCACCTTTAAATGAATATTGGTGGGCTTGGAAACTTGAGTTTCAGGGAAGAGTGAGCCAAAATTATGTTCCAAACAAGAAAACTTACCATGTTTCCTTCTCTTCCCACCTCTTCCACGTACCAAACGGGTCCTAAGGGTTTTGAGTTTGAAATTTGAGAATAGAATAGACTTAATAGTGTCTTTGGAATAGCTTAAAATTAGTTTATAAGTGTTTTTAACGTAAATCGAGATAAACCTCTTCTACATATTTACTTCGTAGACCGTAAAAGTTATCTCGTATTCCATAAATCACTATTGAAAACATGCTATTAAATCGAGACAAAACTCTTTTCACATACTTACCTCATATACCGTAAATCACGATTAAAAAATTATTTTTAAATATTCCAATCATTATTCAAAACAAACTATTAGATGATATGAACGCTACTTTAAAAAAATTATCTTGTCAAGAGAGTTCTTGTGACGAGTCTGGTTTGGGACATTGGATACATAAAAAAGAAAAAGGAAAACGTGAAAGTTTGCAAGTTTGGCTCATTTCCCAATTGAGTTGTAAAATCCGAGAATGAGGTGAAGCCTCCTCGTCTTATAATTGCTTGCTTCTTTTCTGCTTTTTTAGGACCAAATAAATTTAGGGCTGTTTGGGATCTCATTTAGAAGGGGTAAAAGCTTATTTGGAGGGTAAAAGCTCATTTGACATCTGCGGACCCGTTTGTGAAAACATTAGCTTTCACTGGGCTTTTAGAAAAAAAACTATTTTTTTTAGAAGCTCGTTGAAGTAGCTTCTGGCTTTTTTTCACTAGGTTTAGAAAAAAAAGCCACTTCTCCTACTGTTAATCCAAACACAAATCACACTAACAATATGAATTTTTTTCCATTTGGCTTCTACAAAAGCCACATTAAAAAAAAAACCACTTTTTCACTGTGTTCCCAAACAAGCACTTATATTCTATTTCTAAATTTAAGAATTAATGGATAAATAATTTATAGATATTAAAAATTTCATTAAATTAATTATTTATAAAAAAAATTTCTCTAACACTTAAGATAAGATCTATTTATTTAATTTGATTAGATTAAAGAAGTTAGTTAATATGACATATTTTTTTTCTACCACACCATAACCAGATTCCTTAATTCTCTTTACCTCTCTTTTACTTGATTAATATTATTAAAGGAGCATTAATAGAGGTAAATTAAGATAAGAGTGATAAATATAAAAAATATGTCTTATATTTAGTATTAAGAGCAACTCCTCAATTATGTTCTATAATAACTACCAAAGCAGTATTATGTATTTGTTTTCTTAAAGTATCTCTTGCATTAGAAATTACCCTCTTGATTAAAAAACTCCCTTAATATATTCCATAAATAGAGAGTGTTTAAGAAAAATAGGGTAAATTTAGAAGATAAAATATAATAAGATTTTAAGGAAAATTCCATATAAAACTACTTAAAATAGGAAAATTCTAAATAATGTTGGTAAATTTAACAAATTTTTAATTGGATCATTTACCCAATTTAGGATTTTAAAATTTGGGTAAAATGACTTTAATGCTATCTTCTCTCTCCTCTCACATTTTAAAAGATTTTTATTGCTCTATGAATTTATTTTTTCTATATAACAACATTGATATATAATTAAATAAAATAGGATTTACTAAATCAAAAGAATTTTTTGTGTTCTAAAATGATCATCAAGAATGATTTCAAAAAAAAAATGTAACACATGCTATCTCAGTATCATTAACATCAATTAAATAATTTTTAATTTTCCTGACATGTAAATTTGATTACTTTTAAGGATATTTTAGACAAAAAGATAATAAACGCACTTAAAATTTCATAAAATGCTTTTACATATTGAAATATAGAACTTTCCAGAAAAAAAAGTGTAGAAAATGCTTTTACATATTGAAATATAGAACTTTCCAGAAAAAAAGTGTAGATATGAAAAAATATAGTAAAATTTATACTTAATATATTTATTAAAAAAATTTATAGCGACATATATTATAGTTTTTTGGGAAAAAGATAGAAAAAGAACTTTAAAATTGTAAAATCCCAAATCATGTTTATTACCAAGAGTTGATAAAGGAATGACAAAACTTGATAAACAATTCACACCTCATTTTAAAAAATCCCTGATTTAAAATTTTACAATTTCAAAGTTTTGTTTTTGTCTTTTTTCTAGTTTTTTTAGGAAAAAAATTGTTCATGTTAATAAAATGAACTCCTTGTTTTAAAACATAATGCGTTATTCCTTATGATGATAATTAATATATTTAAAATATAGATGAATCATATTTTATTTTATTGAATATCAATGTTGATACACACATATACATATAAGTTAAAGAGTAAAGAGAAGAGCGCATTATAGATATTTTACCTACATTTTAAAATCATAAATTAGGTTAATGACTTAAGTAAGGATTTACTGAATTTACCCACCTACTTTATAATTTTTCCATTTTAAATAGCTATATATGAGATTTTTCCAAGATTTAATATTTAAAACTAAAAAATATTTCTACTAACTCTAATTTTAGAATTAAAGTATTCGTTTTGCTTTTTCCCATAATGCTTGTCTCGTCCGGTCGTCTAGTTTGATTTTACTTGGAGAGACCCCATAAAATAAAAGAGAAATATATTAATTATTTTTCCTTCTTTGGCTGGCATAAGAGAAAGTATGATGGGAAAGAAAGAAAGATGCAAGGTTGTGGAAAGGGAAATGCATGGTGACACAAAGTACATTTAAGGGCGGACACAAGAATTTGAATTTTTACTCACAATATCAACCTCTTTTATTTTTTTTACCTAGATGCATGAAACAGTAAAAAAAAAGAGCCAAATGCTACAAGTTGGGAATTATTTCCCAAAGCACTACACACAAAATTGTTCTAGCTTGAACGAGTTCTAAAATTCATTTCACCAACATGAACTTCTTCAAGTTTTTCTTCCACCTCAGTAGAAAGTACAATGGAAATTCATCTTGGAGGGAGCAATTTTTAAACTTTATCACCCCTTGAACAACTTTTAATGTCTCCCACCTCTCTCTCCTCCCCTAATAAATGAAGATGAAATGATTAGATAATAATTTTGTAACGATTAGAATGATTATGAGTAAATAATTGAAGCAAAATGTTAATAATTACATAATGATAATGAGTTGTATTAATTAGAAAATAATTATTTAAAAATAAATAATGATTTAATTTATATAAAAATCAATAGTAAATAATGATTAAATTTATATGAAAATAAAATGAAAATTGATTTACTTGACAAATACAGTTCCCGTACCACATCCTTTTCTCCTCCTCATACGATGTGGTCATTGTTATATGTTAACTTCATGAGATTCAAGTGTCTCATTTATTTGTGTGGTTGTATTCTAATTAAACCAAGGAGAAATAGCTAAAGAAATGGATTGCCTAGGGGTGGCAAATGCTTCATTTGATGATCCACCATGCTCAAAAGTAGAAACATGGTATTTAAATGAAAATATAACAGGATTATCAAGCAACAACATGAATGATTGAAATTGAGAAGAATTTGGTGAGTCAGGATGTGATGATGCCAATGAGGATGACATATACTGAAGCTCAAATTGAGTAGGAATTGAAGAGGTAAGAGTGGAGGATGATGAGGCTAGCATGTAATGAGATTATTGACTTAAATTTTAAGGCTCTTGTTCTCTTCCATTTTCATTTTGAATTGGTGGCTGGGTAGATAAGTAGCCGCTACACCGCTTGCTCGGTCTATCTCTAGGAATTTGTGGGGGCAATTCAATTGTTGGTGGAGTAAGCTGAGGGCTCAAGTTAAATCATTGCTTTCTCATTATACGAAAGATATTGTGTTGGTCTCATGCAACCCTTTCTCGATAATCAATATAGTTAGATCATGTTGAACAAGAATTAATTATTAGCTTGTAATTAATAAGACATTGGTTGTAACAATTTTTGTTTAGAATAAAATAAAATTATAGACAAAAAAGGCAAAAATTCTGATTACCACATAGCCAATATCACCACCAATATGTTGTATCCATCATCTAGTATGTGTAAGATCATCTCCTTAATTCCATAATATTAAATATTATCTCTCAAAAACTAATCACAATAGAGATAAAATCGCACAAACTATTAAATATTACAATATTCAATCCATGATGCGATAATCCAAAGTATATAGTCAAATCAGAGTTTACAAGATGTAGGCCCTATGAGTGGCAATATACATCAATTTAACACATAATAAACCACAAGATGCCATAGAGATATATCTATGCCTCAGAAGCCCCTCTCGACATTCCAGCATAGAAACTATCACATGAAAAATGTTTAATCGACGGGGTGAGACAAAAGCCTCAGTAACCAGCTTTCCAACTCATTACACATGCTGACATGTATTCATGAGGTGCCAAGTGGAACAGTTTATATAATAAAATATTAAAAATCTAATATCATTATTTTGTACACAAATCTCATATAAAAAATTATAATATTATATCTCAAATCTCGTATCACAATTCCCAAGTGCCTCCTATCAATCCAACCGAACCGCCTTATTTCTACCGACTAGACCCATGGGCTAAGTTACTATCAATATTACTGGCCACTCAAATAGCTCTCCGGTCACATAATGAGGATTAGCCAAAATCCACAGAGCATGTTTCCAGACCATGGGTCTTTCCCCTCATTGAACTAGTGGGGTGTCGCAGTCCCTTATTGAACTGGTGGGACAATAGAAAGCCAACCATCGTGCACCAATGGAGGCTATACCACATGGTAAAAATAACTTTCTTCATCTCAACCCAAACCAAACAACCCAATATGTATCAATAAATAGCTCAATAGGAATTTTCTCAAGATTTCCGTACACATATGAGGATATTCAAAATATACAAATACATCTTATAATTTAAATCACAAGGTTCCACAAAGTAAGTATATAACAAAATACTCCTCAATATTACTCATTGAAATAATTTATAAATATCCATATATGATTTTCAATCTCATAATCATTTTACAAATACTCACAAACACACACCAACACACATAATAAGTGGAAAGTGGTTACCTCTCGCCAAAGCTAATTATTATCACACTGTTCTAAATCCAAAAGCTCAAACACACGCCAAAAATCAATCTATCACAATCATTTTACTATCAGTTAATAATTTTTCAAAAGTCAAAATTATAACTTTTTTACAAATTCTAATAATAATATACTATAAAAATTGAAAATAACAATTTAGGGTTTAAATTATAAAATGACAGTTTAGTCATTCGAATTTCATAAATGACAATTTAGTCCTCCTAATTTTATAAATGATAGTTTAGTCCTCTGAATTTCATAAATGACAGTTTAATCCTATGAATTTCATAAATAACAGTTTAGTCCTTCATATTTTAAAACTATACCAACTAAAATTTCAATAATATCTCCATTAACCCAAATAAATTATTTAATCTAAATTGAATCGGTTTAAAAGCCCAAAATAACATTATTTATAAGTTGATTATATAGAAAATTCATTATAAAATCTTATATCAACTAAATAACAAAAATAAATTGATTAAAATTAACTATTAGTTATCATCTATATTCTTATAGTCATATACTGACAAAACTCAAACTTGCCCAAAATTCTAATCCTAAAATATTCTCTAATCAGTACAAAATTAATATAATAAGAAACAGAAAATTATTTAGAAAATATTTCATAAAAAAAATTTATAATTAGAAGAGATTTTGAGTATCTTATTGATCCCTGAAGAAATGAAAATACTCCTATACGTTATATATATATATATATAATTTTAATATTATATTATAATATAATATTTTTTTAATTTAATTTTTTTAATTATTATTATTATTTTTTCCTTTATTATTTTTTTTAGTTCTAAAAAAATTACCTACTAAAAATGATAATTATCTCTAAATTATAATTATATCCCAAAAATAAAAAAATGAGGATGTTACAGTATGTCTCAAATACCATTGTATGTACTCAGATGTTCGATCATATTCATCATGTATTATAGGAGTATGAACAATAGCATGTGGCCATCTTTCCTATGCTTGAATGAAGTCTTAGTGCTATTTAGTCCAATTTGTAGTTATCTTGCCACATAGTTGTATTGTATGATAATTGCTCAAAAAAATAGGTGCAGTAGGAATTGGCTGTTGATGATAAATTATCTTAGTACATAGTCAGGGTGATGCCATTCTATAATATGAAAACATATAAGAGGAATAGAAGCAAACCAAATTTTAGGTGTTGCCAAGCAATATTCTGGAATCAATTGGTGCAAGAGAATAATATGATCGCCAAATTATCTCATCATCAATCATTCTATCAAGAGAACCCCTATATTAGAGTAAAGACATGGCAATTGGATGAGGGTTTTGTCCAACGTTTTTCCATATGTTATTATAACAAAAAGTAAAGTTAATATTTGTATAATATTTATAATAAGTGAATATTAAATATTTGTTGGTGAATTTAGCATACCTGAAACCCAAGGGAGGTAAAAGAGAGTAGATATTAGAATTTGGATTTGGATATGCAGATCGTTGTGGTGCTACCATACGGAAGCGATCCCATGCCCAAAAATGTAACAAAGATAAGCATCCTCCGATCCTATTCTCAATTAGGTTAGTAGAATTATATAATTTTCTATATAGGTAAGCCAATATTGCTTATCCCCAACTAAATTTTCTTACTTCTTTAAGGTTATAAAGAAGTGGAAGGAACATTAAATACACCTTAGTACCTTACCTATCTGGCAGGAGATACCCGCCAATCAAACTGAGTATGTATGCATGAGTGAATTGTTGAATTTGTACATGGATTGCATCATCCTAATAATTTGAGACACTTTCACATCTGACTTGTCAGCTACCATTAGCACAATACAAGATGATATAACATCAGCGTCTAATTTTGGATAGTCTTGAGTTAATGATGTACTCAAGCATGTATGAACCCACCGAATTTTATAATATGTCAAGAGGTAATTTTGAACCCAACCAAGGGCTAATTTGAACAACTTTTTGTAACCCACACAAATTACCTCTTGCTGAATAAATTTTATTTATGGAAAGGGTGAGATTCAATCGAATCTCAGTAGTAAAAAGCAATCAATCATATAAAATGCGAAAGATAAACGTGCAATGCAACAAATAATAATGTTGTGCACATGTTTGTCAAACAATGTTCAGGATCAAACGACGATTTTGTCCGGATCAAAATGGCCATTTGTCTCTACTTGCCAATCAGTAATCACAATTCTATTCTGCTCGACGTTTAGGTACAAATGATTGTTTGTCCCCTACTGGCCTTACTGCATGATTTGTTTAGAATCATATGATTGTATGACCCCTACTTGCTATAATATTCCGGAGCAGATGCCTTTCTGTCCGTACTTGCTACTGGCCTACCTAGACTAGGTACCCACAAACCCCAGAGGTACTTATGTTTTTCCCACACCCAACTCTAGGAATTACCGTCATTCACATGTCATTGCACAGAACATGGAAAATAATGCATATTAGCAATCACATAGAATATGAGAGATAGACATACTATCTTAACACCTTTCCTTGCCTAGCTAATGTCGGTCCTTAACTTCCGGTCCGGCTCGACAAATAACAAATCCTAAAATTCCCAAATTGATAACAAATGAGTTATTACTCATTCATACCTTATTCTAAGACTTATAAGTTGGTTATCTTTACTCAAAAATGCGTAATTACCAAAATGCCCCTGGGAAAACCGGTCTAATTCCCTTTATACCCGGTATAATTGTACTTTTCTAAAAATTATGACCTGAGCTATTCTTACATAATTTCACATGTAGAATCCATTTTTGACCTCATTTTTAAAAAAATCACTCTGCATTTACAGTTTTACCCTTGACAACCACCAATTAGGGTTTTAGGGACAAAATTGTCATTTTACACCCTAAAGCCTTCACACTTTATAATTCACATGTTTCCTACATAATTTTTTATTCTAAACATAATGAAATCATAAAAACCACCAAATTTTAACTCTAACCCCCTGAACTCTAACTGGCCGAAAGTTTAAAAATTTTAAGGAAATTGGAGGTTTTCAATTTCCAACAAATCTAACATCTTCTTTTCTCTTCTAATCACTTATTTAACCACTTAAACACCATTTGTACATTATTAATCAAAGTTTGGGTAGCATCTCTCTTAAGGTTCATGCATCCTAAATCACAAATCCAAGACAAAACAAGCCAATAACTAACCAAAACCACCACCAACAATCATAATACATCAAGATAGAACAAGTATTTCAAACTTACCTTGATTCCTTAGTTTCTCACTCTAGCTGTGCCCCCTCCTCTTTTCCCTTGATTTGTTTCTTGCTTTACATGATTTTAAGAAGGAAATGAATATTAGAGAAAGTTTCCAAGCATTTTAAGGCAAGAACACACAAATTTTGCTATTAATCTTACCTTGTTTGCTTCTTGATTTCACTAGCTTTATTGCTCTTGTTTTTCCTTTGCTCTCTCTCTCTTTTCTCTTCTTGTTGCTTGGCCAAAAATATGCTCAAAGAGGGCAGAAATATCCCTTTAAAAACCCTCTTCCACCTTCTTAATTTTAACATTATTTTATTGTACAATTTTTACACTTAGCATTTTCTTGTTCCTTCTTTTTCCATATTGCCATACATACTTCCACATATATCCCTAAGTGTTCCAATCATATTCTTCCTTGCTTTTCCTCCTCTTTGGCCATACATATGCATAAAATAAAAGGAAATTATTGGATTTTTATTTTATTAGCCAAATGACTATTTTACCCTTACACTTTCTTGAATTTTTGAACCAATTGCTATTTTCCTTCTTCCCCTTTCTTTTTGGCCAAATTTTCCAATGTATTTTGGGCCAAAACTTGTGCTCTTTCATACTTAATTTTAGGCTTCAATATTAGACCTCTGTCAAGATAAAAATTACACTTTATGTCTTGGCCAAAATTTCACATAATCATTATTTCCAACATTTTGGCTACTTCAAGTGCATCAAAATTCATCATTTTATTCTATTGAAAATAATTAAATGTACAAGAAATTTTGGTGAATAAAATTTGAGATATTACAATAATGGGGGAGAATTCATTATGTTTAAATCCTACTTTGCAGAATATGGTATTGAGTATCATTTTTCTTGCGTATACTTCAGAGTAAAATGGGTTATTTGAATGTAGACATAGCAGTTTTCTTGAGACAGGGTTGATGTTATTGGCTTATGCCTCCTTGTCTTTATACTATTGGCTTGATGCTTTTCTCTCAGTTGTGTTCCTTCTTAATAGGTCACCATCCAGATTATTGGTAATATCTTTCCATATGAGAAACTTTATAGTTTCTAACCAGATTATTCCTTGCTAAAAATATTTGGTGGTAAATATTTCCATTACACCAGACCATTTCAGGCTCACAAACTTAACTTCAGGTCTACACCATGTATTTTTTTAGGATACAACATGCAACACAAAGGTTATAAGTATCTTGATTTAAATACTAGCAAGGTCTATACCTCTTGCCATGCTAACTTTAATGAAAATGTATTTCTTGGAGGAACTAAGGTTAGTGTTAAACAGTTGGCCAATGATATTGTTGTTCTACCTTCAACATCTTTTCTGTCTCCCACTTCACTTATGCTCTCGCCTGTTGAGTAAATCCTGCCATCTATTGCATCATGATCAGTATCTTCCTTTTCTTTGCCATCTTGTGCTATTTCTTCTCCAAATATCATGCCTTATGATTTTGATGTTCCTAATGTGCATTTGATGACATATAGGCCTAATGCTGGTATTTTTAAGCCCAAAGTCTTTCTTACTTTGGATGACACTATATGCCCTGCCACCATTATAAAAGTTTTAGCTGATCTGCTTTGGAAACAAGTAGCACAAGAAGAATTTGATGCTCTTGTAAAATTTGGAAATTGGGAAATGGTTCCTCTGCTTTATGACATGCGTACTATAGGATGCAAATGGATATTCAAAGCCAAAACTCATGCTGATGGTACCTTAGCTCAAAGAAAAGGACGTTTGGTTGCAAAAGGTTTCTCTCAAGTAGCTGGAATTAATTATAATGAGACTTTCAGCCTGTAATATCCCAAAATGTACTCAAGGGCTAAGTGTACAAAATAGACAATGAGGTTAATGATAGAATTGTCCCTAAAAATTGTACAATGACTTTAGTCCCGATTAGCTATCGGTAAATTACCTAATTTTTGACTAAAATCAGGAATGATAAAAAACCTAATTGGAACACAAGACTAGAAGGGAATGACACTATTAGTAAGGAAACAAGGCCATCTAAATCATTATTGTACAAAAAAAGAGAAATAGAAGAGTAAATGTCACATTAATTATTAGTGCCAAGATTAAGGGTAAAGAAGGAAGAAGAGACCAAGGGCAATTAGTCAATAAATTCTTCTCTCTTTTTGGCCATATATTTTCGTTCAAGGAAACAATAAAGAGAAGGAAGTGGAATTGAATTAAACTATATGCATTGGTTAGTCAAAAAGCAAAGAAAAAGGAAGAGAAGAAAAGTCAACCAAAATTTATAATTGGACTTCAATTTAGTATGTTGACCAAAAAATAATCTTGTAAGAGTACAAAGATGAATAATTCTTCTTCCTTTTTTGGCATACAATTCGGTTAAAAAGAGGAAAATGGAAGTCAAGAGGGTTAACCTAACTACACTTAACCATAGTTGTCAATTAATCTTACAACACTTTGCAAGAAGCATTAAGGGCCACACATTTATTTTTACACCTTTTTTCCCTTTTCTTTGAAAACTCTCGTCCAAGTGAATAAAGAGAGATGAAGTGAATTCATTTAGTCACATTTCACTCTCTCTCCAACCTCTCAAGGTTGACCAACAAAGGGAAGAGGAAAGAGAAAGCACAAGAACACAAGGTTAGATTCTATCTTCAAAATTACTTAGTAGATTCACCTCTATTGCTCAAAATCTCTTCATGAATATTGTTCCCCTCTTCAAGAGCTTCATTTCTATGGTTTTTTTAAAAGGAGGATTTTTTAGCCATCTTACAAGAGCAAAAGTTGAAGAACCAAAGAAAGAACCTAAGGAGGAGCAAGAGGTAAGCCTTAGCTTTATTTTGAGCTATGGATTGTGTTGGTTGGTTGAGTATTTTGGCATGAGAAATTCTATCGTGTTTTTGGTCAAGCTAGGATTTTGAATAGTCATGGTGTTTTGATTGCATTGATGGTGATGTATGATGTTTAGAAGGCATATGAAGCTAATTTGAGGCTTAAATTGGAAGTTTGGTAATTGTTAGATTATATGTCAAATTTATGCTAAAAGAGGATACATATAAGGAGTTGGAATTTAGTCATTTTAATGTTACCATTATGTTCTATATGAAAAATTGTGTGGGAATAGCTCATAGTTATAAATTATGGATCATCGGAATCTAATTTGTAACATTGCAAATCCTGCCAGTGTGAATTTTCTGCGTGGCAGTCTGATTTGGTGACGTTTTTGAATAGGTAAATAATTTTCAATAAATGTGAAAATTTTCAATCTAAAAGTAGACTTATCAAGATTTAATTTGATAGGTCATAATAGTCATTTGGATGTGTATGCTGGAAATTCTACGTTTTTAAAGTTTGGTAATGTAAAACTGGAAAATTCTGGAACTGTGTCTAATTAAAGGGAATTAAGTATTAATGTATATCCATTTAGCTAATTGATATATTTTTTCCTAAAAGTATACTTGATTAGGGTAACGTAGAACTTAGAACCACCTCATTTGGTTTTTTTTGTAGATTTAGTTATGATTTTTAAAAGTTTGGTCAAAAACCAGGAGATTCTTGGCCGTGGCCAGAGGATTTTTTGGTCGTGGTCTAAAAATTTCTGACCTATTTTTGGCTGCGACCAAGACCCAATTTTTCCTATATCTCATATTTTCTAAGAGGTGTTAATTGGTATGGTATTTCCCAACCTTATGGGCCTTTGTTTGAGCTTCCAAAGGCTACTTAAATGATTCAAATGATAACCAATGAGTTAAAACCAAGAATAAACATATGAATGAGTCAAGAATAATTTAATTTACCTTATACAAAAGTATTGAGATAAATAATAACCCATCCAATTCATGAATTTCCATATATAGGATTTGATATCTGCCCGGGACGACCAAGAAACTGGTAACACATCTCGGAACATTGGAAAGGCTAAGGTAGTAACTTCTCCCTCATATTCTATGTATCTTGCTTCATGCATATTATTGTCATGATACATACTTAAACTGTGAACATGAATTGGGCAGAATTGCTCGCTAAACATTTAGATGAGAAGGGCTTTGGCCCAGTAGAATACCCAGCATTGTGGGAAGGGATGGTAAGTCCTTGAATAGAATTGTTTGTTGCATAAACATATCTTTAAATGTTGAATGAATATTGAACTGTCTGGTATGTGATGGATGATATAGTATGTTTCTTTGTATGCATTCTATATAAGTGTTGTTTATTACTACTGAGATTCTTTTAAATCTCACCCATTTCCAATAACTAACCTGCAACACGGGCAAGTAGCTCTCACGGGAAGAAGGTAGCCACGAACGGGTAGAAGTGAAGACTTAGAGTCTATTTTCTATTGGTTATCTAAATTTTGGATCTGTATATAATACCGAATGATATTTTTTAAAACTAGTACTCATGGTGGTAGAAGCACACTAAC
The DNA here is from genome assembly GCA_037074505.1 of Albizia julibrissin. Lineage (NCBI taxonomy): Eukaryota > Viridiplantae > Streptophyta > Magnoliopsida > Fabales > Fabaceae > Albizia > Albizia julibrissin. The sequence continues at coordinate 44,534,692 of CM073478.1, read as the reverse complement.
TGTAGACCCTAAAATTTATATGTAATCGTAGTAAATCAACTATAAAAGGGTGAACGCACCAGGTGGACCCTCTAGCAACAAACTTATCCCGAATACCTGCTAAGAACTTTAGTAAGTACTCTGATATTAACAAATGGAAATAGATCGGAAGGAATTAAATGGATTTGAAAAACTGACATGAGACCACAGCTAAAATATTTTGAAAAACTTTTCGAAAACCCACTTAACTATAGGATCGAACCCTGTAGTGAAGTCAGTATCCCAAATGGATTGAAAACTGTTTCTGGTCTCTGATATAGCAACATGTCACAATTTAAATTATTTTATACGGTACAAAAGTAAGGTGTTACACAGCTTAGGAATCAAAGCTGCTATTGTGCAAATTCTTCTTACTTTAGCAGCTACAAATAATTGGAAATTATACCAAGTTGACTTCAACAATATCTTCTTAAATGGTGACCTTGTAGAGGACATTTTTATGGACCCCCTGGTTTTGAGCACTTATTTGTTGACAGTTCTGGCAATCCCCTAGTGTGCAAACTCAAGAGAGCTCTTTATGGCCTCAAGCAAGCTCCAAGAGCATGGTTTCATAAATTGCAAGAGTTTTTATGTAGTTTGGATTTTCATTCTTCAAAAGCTGATCCTTGCTTGTTTATAAGGATTGATGCACAGAGTATGATTTATCTTGTCGTCTATGTTGATAATTTAGTCACTACTAGTACTAATGAAGCTTGTGTGGCTTGGCTGATTGATCATATAAATGACATGTTTTCCCTCAAGGTTCTTGGTGAATTGTCATATTTTTAGGGCATTGGATTCTCTCATTCTAACTTTGGCATATTTCTATCTCAATGCAAGTATGTTCATCAACTACTTGCTGATATAGGATTGTTGACAACAAATTCATCCTCTACACCCATGGCTAGTAACTGGCAATGTACATCCTTTTCTGGTGATTATTTTGCAGACCCTAAACTATACCATAGTATTTTGGGTAAATTACAATATTTGTGATATATACACCTATATATAGCCTTCACAATGAATAAACTTAGTTAGTATCTGCATGATCCAAGTATTCCTCATTGGTGTTGTGTTAAGTGGATGCTACGTTACCTAGTTCATACAGCCACCTATGGCATTCACCTTAAGCCGCCCAGCATCCTAGCTTCGGGTTCAGTCCTTTGCTGATGCTGGTTGGGCAGTAAACAGAGAGGATAAGCGTCTGTTAGTGGTTTTTGTTTGTTTCTTGATCCCAACCTCATTACTTGAGTGTCTCGCAAACAACAAATTATCTCCAGGTGCACCATAGAAGCAGAATATCAATTAGTGGCTGATGCAGTCCAATAATTCATGTGAATTATGTCCTTACTTCAGGAAATGAAAGTTACTGTGATCAATCCTCCCTTAATATGGTGTGACAACTCTAGAGCAGTGGCTCTTGTTGCTAACCCTGTCTTACATGTTAAATCAAAGCATGTTGAGCTTGATTTGCATTTTATTAGGGGAAAAGGTTGTTGCAGGACTAATACAGGTGGGATATGTCCCCTCATCAGAACAAGTCACTGATGTGTTGACTAAGCTACTCTCCTTTGTCATATTTGATCATCTTCGAACAAGACTTAATGTCATCAGCAACGAAGACAACATTAATTGCATTTGGTTTGATTTTGTTGATGATTGGGCTTTTGATGATGATGACGACGACTATGCTTTTATTGATGATGATGACGTTCTGTTTTTTGCTTCTTAGTTAAGAGTAGCTGGGTGAATGTTAGGTGTATAACAACTATGTAATAGATTAGTTGTAATTGTGGCAAGTAGGTTGACATGTATCATAATTTGAGTTGTTAGAGTTACACCATGTAGCTCTATATATTGTACACATCGTGCATTAAAACATAAGAGCTTTGAGTTTAGAAGCTTACACTATATCCTCTCATTTATCTTTAGTTTTTGGTTGTATCAAGGTTAAAAAGCCAAAGAAAGATGTAAGGACATAGAAAGGGAAATGCATGGTGACTCAAACTACATTTAAAGGAGGATACAAGAATTTGAATTTTTACTAGTGTTATCAAAATCGTATCGGACCAGCTGATTTGGCTCAGAAAATGGCCAACCGGTCCAGTCTGGTAGGTTAGACCGACTCAACCTTTTTAAATTTTTAAAAAATAAATTAATTCATTTTTTTTAATTTTGTTCAAAATTTCATATAAATAACCCTGAGATCTTCACTTCCTCATCAGTTTAGCCTCGGGTTAGCTTTGATTTGACTATAATTTGACCCATTGACTCTTGACCCAGTAGCTCGATCGGTTTAGTCATCGGTCTGAGTTTAATAACCTTGATTTTTACTCACAATATCAACCTCTTTAAGTTTTCCCACATATATAATACAAAATTTAAAAGGGAGAATTACATTCAGGTTCAACCTAAAAGAAAAAAAATAAAAAAATGGTCCTGTTAACAAGTTCAGGGGCGCGATTGACAACTCCATGACTAATTTTTCAATTGACAACTCCATGATTAATTTTTCATTTTTTCTCTTGAGCAGGACTTGAATGTAATTCTTTCAATTTAAAATTGGTTAGCCATATAATTTAGGAAAAAAAACAAAAAAAGAACTTTGAAATTATAAAATTCCAAATCAGGTTTTTTTTATCAAGAGTTGATAGGGGAATAACAAAACTTGATAAAAAATTTATAACTCATTTTTTTTTAAAAAATACCTGATTTAAAATTTTATAATTTTATAATTCTTTTTCCATGTTTTTTTTTCTATAATTTATATACCTTGAAAAAATATAGATACACGACATTGCAAAAAGTGATCCTGCCACTATACCCGGCTTATTAGAATAAATTGATAAAGTCACTACTACAGAAAACACTTTTAACGTCCATTTTTTAGTCCTTTTAACGTCTAAAAATAGGGGGACGCCTATGCCAGAGACGTAAAAAATTCAGGATATGACGTCCATTAAAAAAGGGACGTCTAAAGTTATTTTTTTAAACAAAAAATTTGCTTATATTTTTCACTGTCGAACAATTAGAATCTACATAAACAAGATCGAACAGTTCTTCATAAACCAAAATGTCCTTACAGATTAATATTGGTGAAGGATGATAAATCAAAATGAATCTACAATTAAGATAAATCTAAATCTTAACACAACAAAATACTTATACAATAATCCCAGTTCAAAACTTAGCCTATAAAAAGAAAAAGTAATTATCCATATATTTTGGCCACAGTAGGAGAGGGAGGAGGGAAGCCAATGACGGGAGAGGGAGGAAGGAGGAACCAACAACATCAAAGATCGAGGAAGGACAATGACGACAAGCTTCAACAATGGAGAGGAAGAGAGGAATACGGTAGAGTATGATGGTGGAGAGAGAGGAGGACGACCTTCAAAACAGAGCAAAGATAATGAGAGGGAGTGGGAGAGAGAGTTATGGTGGAAAATGAGCTTCAAGAGAGTGGTGGAAGAAACAACTTCAAGAGAAAATGAGAGTTTTAAAATTTGAATCGAGGAAGCTAGCTTACGGGGATATACATAACCTTGAAAAGAGTTATATCAGTATCAGTTTGACTGATTTACATTATCTTTAGACGTCCCTTTTTGAATTTGGGACATCTAAAGTAAAAAAAAATTGACTTTAGACGTCTCTTTTTGACCGCCTAAAGTTTAAAAAAAATTAATTTCTTACTTTAGGCGTCCATTTTTCCTTTTTGAAAAAAGGACGCCTAAAGTTTAAAAAATTAATTTTTTTACTTTAGAAAAGAGACGCCTAAAGTTTTTTTTAAAAATAAATTATTTATTTATTTATTTTATACTTCCTTTTTTCAAAAAGGAAGTATAAAGTAGGGAAGTTAAAAAAAAATTCTTTTAATATTTTTTTTAAACTTTAGACGTCCCTCCTTTAAAAAGGGACGTTTAAAGTCGACTTTAGGTGTACCTTTTTAAAAAGGGACACTTAAAATTATTCAATTATCACCTAAAATTACAAAAATGTCACCGTCTTTATTTTTTATTTCCATTTTTTAAAAAGTGATGTATTTTAGGGACATAAAATCTACATTTTATAATAGTGAGTGATTTGACCAATGACATTGTAGCTTAGTACTATTCAAACTTTCTCATAAGTAAGTGGTCACATGTTTGTTTTCGTTTATAACTTTAAAAATGTTGTCCTCTAAATAAATAAAAAAATAAAGTCATTTGAGTAATTATCCAAATTTATGGGCACCCGTGTCTGTAACCCTCCTAATAATTGAATGAGCTTCAATCCATCATAAAGCTGGTCACTAGCACGCCATAACTAATTAGGATATTTTTTTTACAATAAGGAAAAGTGATATTAATAAATAAAAGCACACTACAAAGTATCATAAACAGGAGGATAAGGGGAGAGATTAACAAGTTTATTAAATTTTTTTGGGGGGGGGGGGTGGAGTGAAAACATGAACATACATGTGAAAATAACTTGAGCAGGATATTTATATCCCTCCAAATGACATTTTGAGGAAGGAGTGAACTGAGTTGAATCGGCAATTCAGTTTTTTTTTTTTTTTTTTTTTGCCAGCAATTCTTTTATTAGTGCAGATAAATTCCAAATCGTCCCTATCAAAAATTTGGAGGTCCCTTCTTTTATAAATCCAGTGAAGGCTTGAGAAGGCAGGCGAGGGAAGTTAAGAAAGCTGATGATGAGAAGTTATTACCAACTCAAGTTTCAAGATAGTTACTTGACGTAACACCATATTCCTCTTATTCCATGTTAAAAGGATGATGATTTCATGCATAAAATTCTTATGCCCATCATTATGAATATTGCCTAATCAATTACTAACCTTTAACCTAACTGTGATCTATATAGTTTATATATAAATGCATAAAATAATTCTATCAGAACAAAATTGAAGGTATAAAAAATATAGTTCATATAATCATATATAAAATCATTCTTATCTAATAATATATACTAATGTCTTTTCCCAAATATAAGTACTCATATAAGTATTCTTCTGATTCTAAACATAAAACCTAGTTTGGAAGTGAATTTTGATCATAAGTATAAGATTTTTTTTTACATTTTATCTCTTATATTTATTTTTTTAAAATTAATTCATTTAACTTATAAATTGATATATAATATAATGTAACACAGAAGTATTTTAGAGAGATTATATCATATATATTATAATTAAATAATTTATTTAACTCTTTTAATACATTCAAATTAGATAAGTAGGTTTTATAAGATTAGAGGAGTATATAATACTATTTGCCCAAAATATATATCATACACACCGACGGAACCGGGAGTGATTTCATCTATTTAACAATAAAACTGTGACATGAGGCGGGCCGGCAAGTATGATCATACGACATGTTGTTTAGTGGCAAGCCGAAGAGGTCAACGTGAGGGTAATAAAAAAAACAACAAAAACATTATTCTTTTAAAATTGCCACTGATTTGAGGATTATTATCGTCATGATCCATATATGGTGCCGTAATTTTTTTTTTGAAAAAAATAAATAATATTGCTGCCGTTCTTGGTATTTTTCAGAAGTTCTAATTATAATGGTTGAGTGAGATATTTTATCGTCTTGTCCTCTTTTAATGCTGGATAATTTAAAATAAATGGTAATTTCATGGCATAATATGTTTGAATTGATTTTTGACTTTGCTCGTTTGGCCAAGCTTAATTGAATCGGGCTTATTATATAAGCCCGATTTACGTAAATCGAGATAAATCTCTTCCACATATTTACCTCGTAGATCGTAAAAGCATCTCGTAGACCGTAAAAGCTACCTCATAAACCGTAAAAGGTACTTCATATTTCATAAATCATGATTTATAAGCACTTATGAAACTTTCATAAGTTAATCCAAACAAGCAAAAAATTGGTATATTATCATGAGGCGTTTGCCACAACTATGAAAGCAGGCTAGCTTCTGATTTTTAAAAAAAATAATAAAATGGGCTAGCTTGGCCCAACATAGACTATGTTTTTGCTGGGCTAGTAAACAGGCCTATTTCATTATGTTTCATGTGCAAAACTTCATATCTAAAACCTAACCATCATATATTCATGTTATCCAATGCAAGTAGTAAAACTGCCTTTGTCTGTGTGGAGTGAGATTGTAAAACTGCAAAGGAACTTTATATGGGGAAATCTCAGCAAGCCCATGGTTTTCACCCCATTGGTTAGGACCAAATTGTGAGACCGAAGCTTTATGGGGGTCTTGGTTTCAAACGGATTTCTACGTTTACCAGGGCATGTGGGGCCAAGCTTGCGTGGAAACTAGGTAATGGTGCCAAAAGGCTATGGGCGTATGTGTGTGTTTGGATTAGCTTTTGATAATAACTTTTACAATTTACGAGATAAATATGTGAAAATAGCTTTTTCAAACCACGGTTCGATTCACAAGTACATGTTGCCTGGCGAAGATAACCTTCTAGAATCTCAAAGTGGAGTCTCAGTAGTGTGGAAATTCAAAGCTCAACATAGTGATATTGTGCTTATTTGGAATTACGTGTTTATTTATATAAATCGAGATAAATCTCGTTTTATATATTAACCTCATATACTGTAAATCACAATTAAAAAATTATCTTTGAACCAAACATGTGTAATATTAAATAGGACTCAAAATGGCATATAAGAGATGGGGAGTCAGTGAGCTTCTTCAATGATTTTTGGCTCTTTGATAACCAGTCAATTAAATCCCTATGCTTGAGGACCCTTGCGGATGATGAGGATGCTAGTAGAGTTGTCGATTGGGTTAAGTTTGGTGCCTGGGATTTCCAACACCTACGAAACCTCCTTCTGAGGAATGTGTTTCATAAATTATTGACTGTATTGCCGCCTATGGGACCTAATGTGATGGCTTGGAACGCAACGAGAAACGGAGCCTTTTCGGTTGAAGATGCATTTAATATTAGGCTGCCAACAAACTTATGGAGAAGCAAGTGGTCTTCTTCCTCAGCTTACTGTCAGTTCTGTTGCGATTCTGATGAAGATGTCTTGCATGTTTTGAGAGATTGTAAATATGCTAAATTGTTGTGGGACCCGCTTGTTCACTCCAACTATTTTTCCGCCTCTTTGAGAGACAAATGCTTCAAACAAAATGAAATTTAAGAGAACAAAATCTATAATTTGTAATTTAAGGGATTAAAATAAAAATAAAAATACTGGATTAACCCTACAATGAGAAGTAGACTCCAAAAGTTTATAAGCAAATGAAATTGCTGGGCCACACAGTAATTCTACATTATAAGGGAGGAAACTTTGACTATATATGCAAACGGGGAACCGAACTTTCGTGAATAGTATGTATTTTTGAGAATTTATATATTATATTGATATATAAATAAAAAATAAGCATAAAAATTTAAAAATGAGTTAAATTAAAGTGAAAAGGATATACATAGTAAGCCGAATAATAGAAATTTAAATTCCAAAAAATGCAGGAGAGACGAAAACTATGAGCTTTAAGTATTGAAAAGGATTATACCCTTAACCAAATAAAAAAAGTGAAAAGGAAAATTTAAAATCATGTAAAAGAATTAATTGACAATAAGAACACTTAAATTATAAATTGGAACAAAACGGAAAATATATTAATTTATCATTCTTTTTAATTATTATTATTAATTTCAGTTGAGACTTGATGTGTCAAATACATTAATTTATCATTTGCATAATAATATATGGGGAATTCTGATTTAATTAAATAGATTGAAAGGGAATTATGTGGTGATATTAGATTAATATTTTTGTTGAAATATTTGAAAGTGCGGGAATAACTAAGATATGAAATATCTTGTGGGGCACCTGAATAAAAATATATTATATGTTGAGACTTATTTGCTGGGAAAAGCTAATTTTGTAATGGGAATTATCAAATTATCCGTGGCTTGAAACAAGCATTAAAATATCTGTGGCATAAAAATTTAATAATCTATCTATTATAGATATTTGTGATTTGTGGATATATATACTTATCATAGTATATGAACATATCATTATTGTGAGTAATAATTTTTAATGTCGATGCTATGATCAAATTATGTGGCTTGAAATTTGATTTGAAAGCATATATGTGAATCAAAATGTGATTTTGAGTGTTGAGATCATATATGAATAATAATGATATATGCAATTGAGAAATGTTTCTGAAGATTGGTTTATGAGAACCGTTATGTAAATATTCCTTATGATGCTATTATGTTGCTTTAGATGACTTAAAAGCTCAATCAATGTATGTACATATTGTTGAAAATTTGTACCAACGATAGATGTCATGACATAGGAAATAATATGTAGAGATTTAGTGCATATATAGTCTTTTTCCATAAAGATGTATTAAACATATAAAGAAGACAACTCCTGAAGAACTATATAGAGATATAACAATATATAGTAGTTCCTGAAAAACTATGTGTGGTAGTTCCTGGAGAACTCTATATCACAAATATGGAAATATTATTAATATGGTTCCTGCAAAACTAATGATAAAATTAATATAGTTCTTGAAGAACTAAAAATAAGAAAAATATATTTATATAACTCACACTTAAAGCGGAGATTGTTGGAGTCCAATTGTGAATCATGTTATATGAAGATTTCAATTATGTCATATGTTATATAAATTAAAAATTTGTTACAATAAATCATATGTTTATAAATTTAGAAAAATTTATTGTTGGCGAGACTAGTTTAATAATTCAAGTCACATATATGATGCAACATATTAAATGAATGTATTGAGATCCATTAAAAAACTAGAAGATTTGTTGTGAATAGCTAACACATTATTATGTGCTACTTGTTTTCAAAGAATATTGACTATGAAAATATCACTAGTTGTGATTTGGGATGGATTTTTTAATTTCTGGAAATATATCAAATTCATATATATAGGCTCATTCAAATAGCATATAAACTATATAAGTATTCAATAAATTTGATAAATGCATCTATAAGATGATTATATGTTTACAAGCTAAAGTTTGCAAGGCCGTTTGAATAAATTATTATAATGTACAGTTTCTAGACTATATGATCTATAAAATGATCTAGTAAAATTATTTATCAAAGCCTCTATAAGTAGCTAGACCAAAATTTATGAGAACAAAATTCATATTTTAGTGTTGGGATTATTGATTTTACAAATTGCATTACATAACTGCATCAAGCTAACATGGTATTATAAATTCTCTTATTATAATTAACTTTTGGTCAAGAGCCAGCCATTTTCCATCTTAGAATTTTGGATATATAAATATATTTTTAATATTCTACCACATATTGCATATAGATGGATATTCAAAGGAAATTGGGATAAATGTTGAGTAACCACCTCTTTCTTTTTGTTTGTTTATAAATTAAACAAAATGGTATTTCTAAAGAAAACAAAAGGATTTAGGAGATTTATATGCATAATTAGTTTATTGTCATTCGACGAAGTTTTCCCAACATGAGAGCGAGAAAATGAGTAGATGGAAAAGAGAATACATTGAATATATCAAATGTAGATCCTCAAATATAATAGTATGAACCATAAGTTTATCAAATATTTCATTTAATATATTACAATATCTTCCAAATACAGTGACCGACCTAAATGAGAATTCTTATATCTCATGTTTCAGCTAAAAAATGCTTCAATTAGTATAAATAAAAGTCAAGACATGCCTGAAGTATGAGAAAGTAATCGGTTCCAAAAGAAAAGAAAGGGAGTAAACAATAAAGATGATCATATTAAGGAGGCAAGAACTAAGACATGACTGTTTGTAAGACTCCGAGAGGTTTAGGTACCTAAAAGAAATATAGAGATCTAAATTAGTTGTGTCACAAAAGAAAAATGAACTGAATAGAAGTTATCCACAACAGTTTTGATTGAAAATATCATGTGATTAAATGAATATCTTGTATACAAATATGTCATGAAATATAGACATAAAGATAGTTGGCTAACAGAAAAGAAAAGGCACAATATACTATATCATAACCTGAATTTGTGTACTTTTAGCTTGAGCACCCGAAATGCAATGTTAGTATCACATAAACGGGCATTTTCGCAAAAGTCCAATGTTGATAAACATATGCCTTATGGTGGATTAAAATTTTCATATGTCTAGTTAATTTAGAAGTTTAGAAGTAAATAAAACTTTGATATGTGTCTTAAGAATATGATTATAACCTGTAACTTACTATATTGTGAATTATATATGAAACGAAGAAGGATTTAAAATGTTAGGAGTATATATCTGGAACATTGTTATACTTATAAAATCCATGAAGGATCAAATACATATATGGATTTAAATATAAACATATGAAAGCCCTCGAATTATTCAAGTTGCTAGAAGCACATGATCGATGAAACTCCTTGAAAGATCCAAATTGCTAGAAACAAATAGTTTAATCAAGATTTTTATATGGTTTCAAGCAACCAAGGTGTATGTGATATTACTGCCTTGATAAATGTCTGTTGAAGAAAAAAATATAAAATATCTATTCTGCACATTTATTTTTATGAAAAGATTTGAAAGTGAGTTTACTATAATTACAATTTATGTTGAAAGTTTAAATATCTTGAGAACTCTTGAAGAGTTTGCAAAAACTGTGAATTATTTGACTTCCTAAAGAGCTTATAAAATGTGGAAATTGCTCAAATTTTTGAAGATTGAGCTCGCTAAATTTAAGAATTACTTAAAGAAAGGATTTGAGAAGAATAAAGTGTTTTCCTATAGAGAAATCTTGGTACAGAAGTTCCATGTCTTTAGACTTTGATAAGGTGATAAAGAAATACTTAGTCCAAAAGTATCATATCTTAATGTAATTAAAGTATTTCTGTGTATCTAGTTCGTTACATATGACTTGATATATTATTTGCTTATTAGCATGATATAGTTATTCACCAATACGAAGACATTGCAGTGGATCACATCAATAGAAAAGAGTGAAATTAGCATCTAGTGAATCCATTCCAATGAAATGTAGCATATTTGTTGATCAAGTTACTTTTTGGGACAATCTTTGAAAAGCTCTTTGTGGCATCGGACTACGCAGAGTCAGAAATATCAATTGATGTTGTCAAGAGGGGAAGTTGATACAAGTTGTACTCTTTTTCTTTTGTTTATGATTTTTCTCACTGGGTTTTCCCAGTAAAATTTTTAATGAGACAATATCATTAAATGTATCGCTAAACAATGTACTCTTTTTCTTCTACTAAGTTTTAGTTCTACTGATTTTTTTTTTAGTTGAATATTTTTTTAATGAGACACATGTTTAGTTATACACATCTAAGATGAAGTATTATGAATAATATATAAAAATATATTAATATGAATATCCATCTCCCTATTATTTTTGTATGATTATGTAATCTCATTCATTGTAGGTTATATAGTTATACCTATAAACAGGAGACATATGTTATATATTGTATACACATCTAAATCTAAATGGTAAAAAAATTGTTCTCTCTTTTTCTTCTCATCTCTCTTTTATTTCATAACAATTTTATTATTTTGTTACTAAAATATCAATTTTTTTACTAAAAATATCATTATCTATTTATCTTGATATTTTTTTTAAAAAATAGGTTTATTAGAATGATAAAAATTATTTTTAAAATATTTTATCCATTGATCATGTCATATAATACCTATAATATCTGGACAAAAAAAAAAAATACCTATAATATGTTTTTTCAACCTCATCTTATTTATCATCAATCTTCTAACGTCTTGATTCGCGATCTTTTACAAAAATCATGTTATATAATTTTTTCTTTAAGTTTCTATTTTTTCCCCTTTTCAATAAACTGAAGCAAATCATTGTTGAAGTTTAAGAAAAATAAATTCGAATTTAAATTAAAATTAATTTTAAATTTTGTGGTTTGGTTAATAAATTTATTTACCTATCTTCATCAAGCGCCTAAAAAGATAAGTTCCACGTGGTATGTTTAATAAAATCATTGAGAGGAAATGATAAAAAAAAATCTGTTTTTTATTATTATTAACTACGATAGCTTGACATAATCACCGTATCGAATCATTAATCATAAGCAATACATATTCCCATATATAATAAATAATATGTATAAAATATATATATAAATTACCATTTTTTTAATTATTTTAACCAATTTTTAATTATTTTAAAAGATTTGAAAATTAGTAAATTACAACCGAACCATAAATTGGACTTACTACTTAGTCAAACATATAGTAATAAATAATTAAGGAAAAATTAGAGCATCATGGGAGATATTATTTACAGAAGACATTCATAAAAATTATAATTATTTAAAAGGAATAAAAATTAAAATATAAATTTAAAGATTCTAAATTGTCTTTTATCAAACATCCTATATTCTCTCTTATATTAAAATTTTTTTATCACCCTATATTGAAAATGTTAAAAAACTAAAAACAAGACCGTTCTCATTATCCTTTTGTTTTAACTCGGTATTTTTCATCAACATCTGTCATCTAGAAGCTAAAAAGGGACTCGGGTAGTCCGTAACATAATATGCTGTCAACTAATTTACACTAACAAAATAATGTTAGTTAAATTATTTAATATATTTTAAATTAATGATATTTACCTATTATGTATATCACTACCACCATCACCATTAGCATCTTTTAAATAATTGTTCATTGAAGCCATCCACAGAAAGGGCTTATTATCGGCTCTTCTCACATATGACTCTTTACGAGCCGGTTTCAAATAAAATGTAATAATTTATTCAATCACGGGAAAGGATAAGAGGCAACAAAAGCTTCCCATCCCCTATTTTAACTTTACTTCCTCACTAATTTTTTTGACATGCCGGGCTTACATTTAAATCTTCATCCTCTATTACTGATTTAAATTTAAAATTCAAATTCTCAAATAACTTTTTGTAGGGAGGGATATAGGAGCATTCTCTCAAACACAAATTAATTTTCTCCTTCCAACATTCAATTCTTCATTTGTCTCGTCCATTGTTCTCTGCTTCTATAACCTTACTCTTTAAGTGTTTGGTTTAACGAAAGTGAATGTACGTGAGATTTATTAAAGTTAAGTGGGGTAGGTGGGAGAGGTTATAAACTTTTTTGGTTTGAAGGAAAGGGAGGAGATGTTTTATTTCTTGTTTGGTTGAAGGTAAGTGAGGGAACTAATTATAAATTGACAATAAGTCATTTTCTCTTCATCTATATATTTTTCTTTTTTATTTACAATTTTTATGTCTGAATTATTATTTTTTAATTTATGAATTAAAAAAACCTAATACCACACTTGTGTATAATAAAAAAAATTATATACATTTTAAACGATCATTTTATTAATTTTGATATGCCACCTCATCAATTTAAATCAATGTGTTTGTTAAAATCTATTGCCTATCTAAAATATGATAAAACTAAAAGAATAGAAAATATGATAAAATTTTAACATTCTATCTTATTAATTTTGTTGGAATCCCGAGATTATAGGAACTGATTGATTCAATATTATAGGAATAATTAGATGCAAATAGTTTTGAAATTCGAATGATATTTTCTAATTGTAATCTCCATGAATAGCGTGATTGTTAAACGGCCTTAGCCTCTCTTTCGTGTATATATGTCTAACAGATGGAGATGAATAATATATTGAAGAATCATTCAAAATATCTCTAGTCTCTTTTCAAATTTTTATAAGCTAAATTATATAAAACCTTTATGAGTTTTAGGTCAGTTGCATATAACCCCTTAATATTTCGAAGTTTAAATTTAACCCTCTTGATTTTTCAATTTTTAACCATTAATTTTGTGGAAAGTCCAATTGATTATTTAACTTTTTCTAAATATAAAAAGGTTAAGAAATACCCTTTAGTATAAGACACTGTTGGTTTTTTTAAAAAATATTAAAAAAAATAAATAAGTAACTTAATAATAACATCTGTTGTATATCATTAAATTATTAGGTTATAAATCTCAAAACTAATTTGATATAAAAATAATAAATATAAATACTTTAAAATAATTTATTTAACCTTTTTAATTTTTTTTTTAAATTTAACTGATTCTTATATCAAAATAAGAGGTAGAATCAAGGTTATTAAACCCGGACCGGTCAGGGAACCGGTCGGGGTACTGGGTTAAGGGTTAGTGGGTCAGACCGGAATTAAACCAGAACTAACCCGGGACCAAACCGGTGAGAAAATGAAAATTTTAGGCTTATTAATATGAAATTATAAAAAAAAATTTTAAAAAATCGATTTTGTAAAAAAAAAAAAAAAGTAGACCGGTTCACTACCCGGACTAGACCGGTTCCTGCTTGGATCGCTGGTTTCCGGACCGGACCGGCCAGTCCGCTCCGAGTTTAATAACCAGAATGCATACATAAACATTGGACAACATGGATTGTTGCATTGTCCAATAACCTTTCACAGTATGTTTATGTAATCGATGGTGATTCTCCTCTACATCTTTTCACTAGGATGGACAGTGTTGTCGAATTTGTCAACCGCTTTGCTTGCCAAAACGTTATGGGGCTTTACTCCAAAAGTTAATTATGAAAACATATCTTATTGCCCTTTTTTCAGTTCCTTGCTCAGTGCAAATCTTCTGTTCTAACTTGTAACAACTTGGGATTTATTTTGATCTGTTTTAGTGTATGTTTTATATGTGGTATGAAATATATATATATATATATATATATATATATATATATATATATATATATATAAAACGTACTGTGCTTTTAACTCCTGAATTGAACTACAGTATTTAGATTGCATAATAATAGCTGTGCAAACAAGAACTAGAAGAAGATTGTAGAAAAAAGGAATTACAGGAGTAAAGCCCCTTATTCTTGTTTGATCCCTATGAATCGAAACAGCCTACTTTTGTGAAAGATAAGAAAAAAAAAATTTAAATTTATCAAAGTTCTTTTCTTTTCTTTTTCTTTTTTTAAATGGAATGGGAGATATATATTAACAGTCAAATCTTTTCCTCAGGGTGAATCAGGAGGTTGCGAAGCAAGATGCACATGCTAATAAAAAATATTCAAAATTCTTTTCTTTTCATAAAAACCGTTGCATATTGAAAAGAAATACTAAAAATAAAAGGAATAAACAAAACAGAATTTTTTTGTGGCAGCCATGAAAGTTGATAAGAACCCAAGTGCACCAAAGAAGAATAAAGCCAGAGAATGAAGAAAAGAGAAGAAGAGAAAACAGAGAGGAGGAAGTTGAGGAAAAATCATGTCTTCATAGCATAACCATATGAGTAGTTCATGGCGGAAATAAATAACCTAACTCTAATAAATGACAGCAACAGTAAAAGACTACCTTGCCCTTAGATAAATATAGAATGACCAACCAGTACATGCGACAGATATTAACCACGTAATATAAAACTAACAACATAACACTTCCCCCTCCTTAGCTACATCCTTGTCCTCAAGGATGATCTTGTTGTGTGAACTTTGGGAATCAGTGAAGGATGTCGGGCCAGCTTTCCCAGGTAGCTTCTTCAGGCAAACCATCTTTCTAGTGAATAAGGACTTTGGTGATGGCTCTGTTGTTCTGACGTGAGATACAATGATCAAGAATAGCAAAGGGGACCCTGTTGACTGAGATTGATTAGTCATCTTCTAGAAGTGGGACCATCTGTATAGAGGAGTCCGGACATGGCTTCAACAGAGAAACGTGGAAGGTTAGGTGTACCTTGGATGATGAAGGCAGCTCTAGGGTGTAAGCAACATTACTGATTTGTGCACTAATGCGATACGAACTACAAAAACGAGGAGATAATTTCTCTAAAGCTTGGATTGAGACGCTAGATTGACGATAAGGTTTGAGCTTTAGAAATACTCAGTTCCTGATAAGTAAAATATTTGTATATTCATTTTTCCTTATACAATGATTTTGTGGACTATATTTGAGCTGAATGTAATTAATTTGGGTGTAATTAATAAATAAATAATGATTTTCTTGCAGCCATGGATAGTACCGGATTAAAAAGAATTAAAGAAGGCATTTAAGGGAAAGTTACTATTCACACGGTACTATTTACTGTGCACTGTTCATACGGTACTGTTCACTGTCCACTGTAGCAGTTTCACTGTAGCGGACGGTGTGGTCGGTTCACTGTAGCAGTGCGGTTCCTGTAGCAGGTGGGTGGTCGGTTCACTGTAGCAAATCACTGTAGCAGTCCGAAAATGAAGCCTATAAATAGAGCTTCTTGGCACCTTAAAAAGAAGAGGAAAGAGGAGGAAGGAAGAGAGAGAGAGAGTTTCTATTTTAAAGAGAGAGTTGTTATTTTTAGAATTTATTTCTTGCATTTTTTTACTTCTTGCATGCCTCCTACATGGATGGTTTTACCTCCTATATGGAAGGCCTAGGTAATCCTCCTTTATGGATGGTATAGGTTGCCACCTACATGGATGGTTTTACCTCCTATATGGTAGGCTAGATTTTCCATTTTCATGCATCTTGTAGTAGTATTTTTATGTTTTTGTAATTAATTTTTATGCAATATTTATGATGTTTAGAATATATTTTGGTTTTGTTTTTAATTTTATCATGAGCTAAATTTTCCTTTTCCTAGGGTGATGACGTAGCTTACTAATGACGGATTGAATCTTAACTTATTAAATCTAGTTTTAATTTTTCCTTCATGATTGAGTTTTAATTATTGTTCTTAATGCTTACAATTGATTGGCCACATTTTGGATGATTTTAATATGCATGTTGAGACCGGAAGGAGATACATGTGTGTGGATCCTATAATTAAAACCATAATTTGCATATGAAATAGGAATATATTCATATGGGTTATGTAGTCTTAATTGAGTTCCATAAATCTTAATGCATGATTGATTGCTTAAATTCATATAGGAATATATTGGGTTAGCAATTAATTATAGAATTACTTGACCTTGGAAGAGGCTAGTAATTAAAATAGGGAAACTCGACTATCAATTATGTGGAATAAATTGGACTAGAATAGATAAGTGATTCAATCCGGAATTTATTAAGTGAAATCTAATCTTAGGGTTTTTTCTCATATTTGTCTTTATATCACTTGTATTCATATTTCATCATTTTTATCTTGCAATCTCAATCACAACTAATCAACCGACTAAATAGAATTAAAATTACCAATTTTGGTACTTAGTGATCAATCCTCGTGGGAACGATACTCTACTCACTTCTATATTACTTGATTACGACAGTGTACACTTGCACTTCTAAATACACCATCCTACACTCGTAACAAGTTTTTGGCGCTGTTGCCGGGGATTGTCATTAATATCAATACCAAGTAATTTTAATACTAATTTGGTCTTCATATTACATTTTGTGTGTGTGTCTTTTGTTTCTTTTCAGGTTTTTGCTTAGTATATGACCAGATCGAAGAAGACTGAATTACAACTTTGTGATTCTGAGATCGAGAGAACTTGTCGAAGAAATCAGAGAGTTCGAAAGCAGTCTACTTCAATTAATTCAATGGCAAATCTGGAAGGAGAAACAACAGATACCAAAACACTTCGTGATTATGCAACACCAACAATCATGGAGACAACTTCTGGAATCAGAAAACCACCAGTAGCAGCCAACAATTTTGAAATCAAGCCTGCAATTATCCAGATGGTGCAAGCCAATCAGTTTGGTGGTTTATCAACAGAAGATCCCAACACACATATAGCCAGTTTCCTAGAAATATGCGACACATTCAAGCATAATGGTGTTACTGATGATGCCATTAGACTTAGACTTTTCCCTTTCTCACTCAGGGATAAGGCTAAGAGCTGGTTACATTCTCTACCAGTGGGAAGCATAACTACATGGGATGCCTTGGCACAAAAATTTTTGGCGAAATACTTTCCGTCAGGAAAAATTGCAAAATTGAGGAATGAAATTACCTCATTTTCCCAGCATGAACTAGAAAGCCTTTATGAAGCCTGGGAAAGATACAAGGAGTTGCTAAGGAGATGTCCTCATCATGGGTTACCAGATTGGTGGACACTGCAAACATTCTACAATGGGATGACGCATACCACCAGAATTCTTGTAGATGCTGCAGCTGGAGGATCTTTAATGGGAAAAAATCTAGATGATGCCTACAATTTACTTGAGGAGATGGCGGCAAATGCATATCAATGGCCTTCTGAACGTCATAATTCAAAGAAGGTACTTGGAGTGCACGAGCTGTATATCCTTACAACTTTATCTTCTCAAGTTGCATCTATATCCAAGCAAGTGAGCTCATTGACTAGTCAAGCAAATGCAATCAGTACTCCTCATGAAACCTGTGACCGATATAGAGGACCTCATATGAGTACACAAAGTCAAGATGGACAGTCATCTATACCTTCTAGTTGGAGCAAGCTCATTATATCGAAAATCAAAGAAATGACTCATTCTCAAACATTTATAATCCAGGTTGGCGGAATCATCCAAACTTTGGCTGGAGGAATAATCAAAATGTGTTCAAACCGTAAGGGAATTACCAGCAACAAGCTCTTCAACCACCAAATCCACTACAGCAAAAAGTGAATGTGGAAGATGCACTGGCTCAACTAACCATGAATACATCTCAATTCATGGCTAGGACTGATGCAACACTTAAAAGCCAGGAAGCCTCGATAAAGAACTTGGAGATCCAAATGGGCCAAATTGCAAATATGCTGAATTCCAGACAACCAGGTACTCTTCCAAGTGACACTGAAAAAAACCCAAGAGAGCATGTGAAGGCTATTGCATTAAGGAGTGGGAAAGAATTGAAAGATCCTGTAATTCTACATAAGAATGATGGAGAAAAGAAAGAAAGTGAACAAGAAAAGAAGGAGGAAGCACAAAAACCTCAAGAAGATGATGTGGTACCAGGAAGAAAAAGCTTTCCAGATAACCCTCCTCCATATGTACCACCAGTTCCATACCCTCAGAGAGTTGTGAAGGCAAAGCTAGACAAGCAGTTTAAAAAGTTTCTGGAGGTTTTCAAAAAGTTACATATCAACATCCCTTTTGCAGACGCTCTTGCTCAAATGCCCAGTTATGTAAAATTCATGAAGGACATTCTCTCAAATAAGCGTAAGCTAGAGGAATTTGAGACAGTTGCACTTACTGAGGAGTACAGTGCCATTCTGCAAAAGAAAACTACCACCAAAGCTGAAAGATCCAGGAAGCTTTTGCATACCTTGCACCATAGGTCAATGTAACTTTGAAAGAGCACTTTGTGACCTAGGAGCAAGTGTAAATCTCATGCCCTTATCTGTCTACAGAAAACTTGGTCTTGGAGAGGTGAAGCCTACCACAGTTTCACTACTTCTTGCTGATCGATCAATTAAACATCCAAGGGGTGTCTTAGAAGATGTTCTGGTGAAGGTGGACAAACTCATATTTCTAGCTAATTTCATCATACTCGACATGGAAGAAGATCAAGAAATTCCTATCATTCTTGGGAGGCCATTCCTAGCAACTGGGAGAACTTTAATAGATGTGCAATAGGGAAAGTTGACTTTACGAGCTCAAGATGACCAAGTATCTTTTAACATTTTTAAGGCTTGATCATGTCCGAATGAAGGTGACACCTGTTACAGAGTAGATACATTGACCAGCTGCACAAAAGACGTGGTGAATAAAAGCTGCATGAATCAATCACTCGCAATAGGAATAGTAGATGTTTCAAAATCAATTAATCCTGAAGTGCACAAAGAATATTGGGCAATAAAAGCCTTAAATTCTGACTTAAAGGCAGCTGGTAAGAAGAGACTTCTCCAACTCAATAAGCTTGAAAAATCTAGACAACAAGTTCATAAGAATGCAAAGTTATACAAGGAGAAGACAAAAATGTGGCAAGATAAAAGAATTTTGAGGAGAGAGTTCACGCCGGGACAAAAAGTTCTGATATGCAACTCAAGGTTAAAGCTATTTCTGGGAAAGTTGAGATCAAGGTGGTCAGGACCTTTTACTGTGGTTCAAACATGGCCATATGGAGCTGTGGAGATTCAAGATGGTGATCGAAAATTCAAAGTAAATGAGCAAAGGCTGAAAGAATATAATGACGGTGCACTCAACACTTTGAAAACTGTCATTACTTTGGAGGAAACAATAGGTAAGTCCTAATTTTTTTTAAAAATAAAAAAATAAAATAAAAAAAAATTTATTGGTTTGGTCTTTGTCTAGCTAAAGACGTTAAAGAAGGGCGGCTATTTGGGAGGCAACCCAAAACTTCTTTTCCTTAATCTTTCATTTTTCTTTCTTACTTACTGAAGCACATAAAACTGCATCTTTAAATTTTAGTCTCATCATGGAGGAAATTATTATAAAGTTTAAGAACAGGTTCCCTACTCTTCCTAAAGATGTGCTTAGGAAGATCTATAGCTGTCGATTCGAAAGAATGAAGACATTCAAGCGTTTGGGCCTTCCTGAGGATGTCCGTTGGATCATTGAAGCTAAGGTACGTTTAATAGGTGAGATTCATGATTCATTTATTAAACCTATGCCAGGTATGGGAAGAAGCTCTTATTCCAAAAAGAGAAGAGCTAAAAGAATGAAGGTTTGTCCTAAATGTGCAAGGTGGAATTGTGATCAGCGCTGTAGGAGCAAAGGTATGGTTTCTATAAATTGAGAAGATAAAATTCAATTTATAAAGGATGGACTGAGTAAGGAGTCATTGGATGATATCATTCAGACTCTTGAGACGCATCCTAGTGGTGATGTTCATCATGTTCTTCTTGATTTATTAGACATATTCAACAAAGAAAAAGAGCGCTACCGTCTTGGGAATCTGACGTTAAAAGACCCTGTTTGCCAGTTTATAAGAAAACTGGATGGGAAGCAAATCCTCGATTCATAGAAAGTGTTTAAGCCGTTACTGGACGTAAAACCAGAGGAAGATGTGAGCCACAATCACAACTACTGTACATAATCTTGCTTTTGTCAATCTGTCTTATATTTTTCAGTAACTCTTGACTTTCTTTACTCACTTTACTTAATTTCTTCGCACAGTGGCCCACTGGTCATTCGTGTCAGAAAATTTTTTTCAAATGTTTTTGAAAAATGTGTGATTTGCATGATTTTGTTGTCGTTATTTTTGTAATATAAATATGTAATCTTCCATTTGTAAAAAACACAAAATGTCTGAGAGAGAAAAAGAGAGGAGTGGTATCACTCTAAAATGCAGTTTTAAATCTATATGCATTTTTGGTGAAACTGACTCAGGAAAGGATGGAGAGTTTATACCTGCAGCACAGGAACTGGGAAGTGCACTAGCCGCTAGGAAAATCAACTTTGTCTATGGGAGAGGTCTCGAGGGCTTGAAGTTAAGTATGGCTATTCCTGCAACCATTCATGGTAGCAAGGGTTTGTGTGTAAGGATAAAGGAGTTAGAACATCACTTCTTCTTCTTAGGCCAAGAGATAGAGGTTTCAAGTTTGCCTAAATGAATGGGACGTATGTTTTACCGTGCTGATGCTTTTATCGCTCTACCCGGTGGTTTTGAAACGTTGGATGAGATCTCTAGCATTGCATATTGGGCTAAACTGAACTTTCATAAAAAACCATTAGGATTGTTAAATGTTAATGATTTTTATGATAACCTGTTGTCTTTTCTTGATCATGTTGTGGAAACAGGATTCATACCCCAAGCGACTCGTCATTCCATTATTTCTGCACCAACTGCTGATCAACTACTAGATAAACTGCAAACCTATGAACCTCAATCAGATCTATTAGTAAAAGAAAAAGGTGGGCAATCTTCAGATAGCAGTCAGAAGCAAGAGCCAGATACCACTCTCCGGTTGTAACTTTCTTTTATCTTATGGTTTTACTCTCAGCATTTTGGTTTAATTTATTGTGTGTTTAGGTTGTTCAAAAAAAAACCTTTCTTTAATCTTTAAAAGACATTGAGGACAATGTCTGATTTAGATTGGGGGAGGATTATTAAAAAAAAAATTGCATGATTTCTACATTAGGTAGTTAGTAGTAAAACCATTAGATGCATGGGGTGTGAAAAGATGGCAGAGTAAAGAGTTATTCTTAACTCTTGAGACGCATCTTATTAGTTGTATTTTTTTGTTATTTCATCTTAAAAAAAAAGAGGTTCGACCTTATAAAAAAATATAAAATTTGAGTGTTTTTCAATGATTTTAAGAAGTATATAAGTTTGAAGCATGAATCAATTGAGTTTAGAGATTTTATAGTATGATTGAATAACTGATTGTTGAATTTGGTGATGAATTTTGAAATTGAATGAGCTGAATTTGAAAGTCCCTAACCGTGAGCTTTTGAGCCTATATGATCAATAGTGATTATCTTTCTTGTGTGTGATATTCACCTATTAAGTTGTCACTCTAGAACTTGCTTTAAATCTAGTTGAAATTACATGTCGCATGCACATTCAAAAATGATAAAGGCATTCATTTTGTTTAGCCAGAACCAAATAGCCAACCTTGCAATTATACCATTGATAAGCCCCTTTGAGCCTAATTGATTATTTCTTTATTTTCAACCCATTAATATGTGTTTTAATGATTTATCAAGTGCTTTCACTGAATTCGAAAGATTAACAGAGCATTTGAAATTTTTGTGAAATGGGCTTTTGACAAGTGTGGGGGGTCTATATATCATCAACCACAAAAGTGCAGAAGTTAAAAAAAAAGAAGAAAAAAAAGAAAAAAAAAGAAAAAGAAAAAGAAAAAGAAATGTAAATTATGGTTGTTGGGATGAGATAGGCCAGGTTTATTCATAAGATGTCCTATTTTTCAATTGTTCTATTTACTTAGTAAAAATAGCCCTTCATATCACTTTTTACATTCCTTTTACCTTAACCCCATTACAACCTTTAATAAGTCCTTTTGATTTGAATTATGCATGTGAATTAGGTAGTGGAGATTGAGATTTTTGGCAAGCTTATGGTAGTGCAATTTTTTCAGGTGAATTTGAGCGAAACACTTACCCTAAAACACTTGAGAGATTGAGAGAATGAGCCACAATTATGAATTCGGTTCATTTATTTTCAAATGAAGTTACCAGTTTATACTTTTGTTGATTCAAGAATACTATGATCTCTTTATTCTTTAATTGTGTCATTGTTTATGACTTGACACTTCTGATTTTGTTGGAAGCAGTCCCCAACATCGAATGTACGCTCTGTGCGATGAAAATCTATAACTTGCTTCATTCTATTCACAGCTGTAGTGAGATTTTGTTTGAGTTGGTCCAATAAAGCTTCACGTGCTATACAAGACAAGTCAATAGATTCCATGGTGGATTCATGAGGAAGGTAAGGAAGTTGCAATGGTGGCAGCTGCCCATACATAATCTCGAATGGTGTGGTTTTTGCAGATGAGTGGAAGGTAGTATTATACCACCACTCAACCATGGGAAGCCACTGGGCCTATTCTGTGGGTTGTTGACAGGAAAAACATCGTAGGTAGTGCTTAAGGCAATGATTGAGAACCTCACTTTGTCTATCGGATGGTAGGCTATAGAGAGCCGTTGTTCCACCCCTAACTTGAGTAAGACCTCATGCCAGAATTGACTGGTAAACAAAGGGTCTCGATCACTTGCTATATTAGTTGGAGCACCATGCAAGCGATATATATTTAATCAATGAAAACCTGTGCTAGATCAGCATCTGTGAAAGGATGAGTTAATGCTACAAGATGAGCATATTTGCTTAGTCGATCGATAATGACCCAAATGGTGTCCTTGCCCCTTGATTTTGGAAGCTTTTCAATGAAATCCATTACTATACTTTGCCACACACCTTCTGGAATTGGTAATGGTTGAAGAAGACCAGGATAGGTGACATTTCAGACTTGCAACCTAGACACGTTTCACAACATTGAATCAAGTCTTGGATGTCATGTTTCATACCCTTCCAATAGAACAATGATTTAATCTGTTGATGTGTGGCTCTAATTCCAGAATGATCCCCCTGTGTACTAAAATGAAGCCATTGGATTATGCTTTGTTTTATCTCTTTATGGGATGATCCAATAACTAGGCAGTGCTTCCTAAGCAGCAACCCATTTTTCCACTTGTACTTTGCATGGGAATTAAGGTTCACTTGTATCTCCTGAATGATTTTGGACAAATCCATGTCGGTATGCCATTAATCTCAGATTTTGGTCCACAACTTTGTGGATACGGAAGAAACTGATAGGTGTAAGAGTTCTCTATGTGTGGCTCGAGCTAGTGCATCTTTCGGTCCATTTTCAGTTCACTTTCGGTACTTAATATCATACTGCAGCCCCATTAATTTAGTGATCCAAGTATATTGTGAAGGAGTGTATAGCCTTTACTCTAATAAAAATTTTAAACTCCTTTGATTTGTGAGGATTGTAAAGGGTTGGATACAGAGGTATTGATGCCATTTTGAGATAGCATGAACAATAGCAAGCAACTCTTTGTCATAGCGAATTTTAGGAGAGAGTACCTTGCTTACATATGCCATTGGATGATTATCTTGAGATAACACTACGCCTATCCCAATGTTAGAGGCATTTGTCTCTAAGATAAATGGCTTTGCAATGTTTGGTAAAGCCAAGATTGGTGCTTCAATTAATGCCTTTTGTAACTTCATGAAGGCCTCAATTGCTTATGGCATCTAGTTGCAGTTGTCTTTCTTCAGTAACTTAGTTAAAGGAAATGCAATGGTGCCAAAGGCTCTTATGAAGCGTCTATAATAATCACACAACCCCATAAATGCTGGTAATTCCTTTATGGTTTTAGGAAGAGGCCAATTTTTAACTGCTTCCAATTTTGAATTATTCACTGCAACCTTACTATCATAAATGATATTCCCTAAGTATTCAATACTATTGGTAGCAAAGGCACACTTGGATTGCTTAACAAAAACTTGATTCTTCTTCATGATATTAAACACAATCTTCAAATGTTTGGCATGGGACAAAATATCTGGACTATAGACCAAAATATCATAAAAAAAAAATACTAAAACACACTTCCTTAATAATCCATCAAAGAGGCGATTCATTATGGATTGAAAGGTTGATAGTGCGTTAGTCAAACCGAATGGCATCACCAAATACTCATAATGACCATCATGTGTTTGGAAAGCTGTTTTATGTATATCTTCACCTCTCATTCTAATCTGATGGTAACCAAAGTGAAGATCAAGTTTAGAAAATACCTTAGCAGTTCCCGATTCATCGAGTAGGTCTTTAATTAGAGGACTAGGAGAGTTATCCCTCACAATGGCCTTATTAAGAGCTCTATAATTAACATGCATCCTCTAACTTCCGTCTTTCTTTTTCACTAACACCATTGGAGATGCAAATAGGGAGGTACTGTGCTGAATTATCCCTTGATCGAGCATATCTTTAACCATAACATCTATGGCGTCCTTCTATAATGCTGGGTATCTGTATAGCTTAAGCTTAATGGGTTCAGTGCCCTCTTTTAGGATGATGCGATGATCTTGGTTGTCTCTGGAGGGTGGTAATGCCCTGGGTGCATCAAATAATGAGTGATACTGCCCTAAGAGAGTCTTGATTTCCTTGGGTAAACTTGGGTTAGTCTCTGACTTAATAGAACAACAACTCTTGGCTATGACTTGTATCACTAGCAGATCGTGTGGCAGATGCAATAACTTACTCATTTTGGAATCAGATATAATGGGAGAAGGCTAGCCAAGGGCTTCCTTCAGTAGGTTATAACTTCCTTCGGTCCTGGGGAAGTCTGGGGATTCCTGAGTTTTGCAATCCTTATTTTCCCTCCCATGACTTGTATCACTAGCAGATTGTGTGGCTGATGCAATAACTTCCTCATTTTGGAATCAGATATAATGGGAGAAGGTTAGCCAAGGGCTTCCTTCTAGTCTTGGGTAAGTCTGGGGATTCCTGAGTTTTGTAATCCTCATTTTCCCTCTTTGATTGAATCATAGATTGCATTTTACCATGTAGCTCTACCATCATCTCTGCTCGAAGCTTGTCGCAAAGTTTGACCTCGAGCTCTTATTCAATCTTGGCCATAAGCTCTCTACTGGGTTCAGCTTGTGACAAATTATGTGAGGCTCATCCAAAAAACTTCACGACACTAACTCCCCTTACCTCCCCTCGAACATGATTGGGGTTATCAGCCTTCCCAATCGCTGTTGACAATATATCCATCGTCTACTAGGAGTGAATGAACCTTAGCTGCTCTGCTCTTCGAGTTCATCCTGTAGCATACAACATATCGTAAACTTAAGTATTAAACTCTACCAATACGAAAAAATTTCAAAATTAAATACTTATGTTTTAACTACTTACAATCCTTGCGGAAACCTCAGCATATGAACTTCCCACCCTTAATCCTCCTTACTTTCCATTTTTTGTGACGCGGAGGAGGAGCCAGGGTCTGAACAGCAATGCTAGGATATGATTTGGATGCTTCCTTTATTTTCTCCAACTCTTCTTCCATCATCCTCTACTTAAGCTTTCGATAACCATCACGAGATATGCAATGCTGATACTTATTTACTGCTTGCCTCTCTGTATTTGCTGCACTTACTTCCTGTGAAAGGAAAATAATGAAAAATGAGTCAATGATGTCAAGTATATTCAAATAAAAAGTTCTATACTATGATGAAAGAAAATGTACCAAAAATTGAGGATCTTCAAGTGATGCCACAAATAACCTCCAGTCATCTGGAGGCAAATACGAATACTCTTAACATGGGTCATGATCTCTCTTTTGCCCTTGAATATACCTTTGTGTGAGCTTATTTTTGAAATCTTTCCATAATAGATGAACCTCCCCTATCCAGTGCTTGTACATCTCTGTGGTGTCTGGGACATTGAACATTTCTGCAGGAATAAAGAAAATTATATTTAAAACAATAGGGATAAAGATCCAAATACAAATGTATCGAAACTTATATACCAAAATTTGTTGCAAAATCATGGCTTTCGTTTTTGGGGGAACTAGTTTCCAATTATCGTAGATGATGTGAACTTCACTTCGACCCATATAGCCTAAATAGCTAATGAAATGGTCTTCCTCAAGACGAACTGGATTCATGTTGGCATTAAAGTCCACATGTAGCCTCTCCTGTTGATGTTGATGACGTGCAACCAATACAGACATCTTTGTGACGCCTCTAGTTATTCTCGGAACGGGTTCACCTCTTTCCATTTGATGCTCCCTATCACTTTGTGAGTCACTAGAACTGTCAATATTCCTGTTAACACAAAAATCATTATCCAAGAGGTAAATAAATTGTAGTTAAATGAATAAACCAACCAAGATTAAGAAAAAAAAGCACACAGTACTGTTGTCTAAGTTAAGTGCACAATGCAATTTTCTAAGTAAAGGTATTACTCTATATGGTTTCCCATATTCCTTCACAATGATCATTTCTTGCAGTATATTTTTCATCATCTATCAATTCTACTTCACTTGCTTTAGGTAGATTTGTTGTGAAAGGGGGTGTCTCGTCAAGGTTGAAGGTTGGATCATCATACTTCTGTTTTTTACTTTGAAGTACAATTGACATTTTTTTATTTGTAGGATATGTGACATAAAACACTTGTTTTACCTAGATTGCTAGAATGAAGGGCTCATCTCTATAACCAACTCTTTGAAAATCGATTAGGACAAATCCAAATTGTTGATCTATTACCACAACAATATTGCTAACCCACTTACATTTGAATAAAGCAACTTTGAAATCATTGTGGGTTATCTCCCATATTTCTTCTATAACTCCATAATAAGCCATTGATGCTAATATGGGGTTCTTGTCATTGGAACTGGAAAAGTGCATGGCTTCAGCTTCTACCATCACCCTACTATTTTGCATAGTACTTATGTCATCTTGGTCTTTTGTGTAAAAAGAATACTCGTTTATATCATAACCGGTCCAAGTAATAACTTGAAATAAAGGGCCCTAAGCTTGCCATTTGATTGTCTCAAACACACTAGCCTCATGCAAAACCTTCTCCTCGAACCACTCTATGAATGTCTTGTTTTGATTAATAACTATCTGCATGTCACTCTTCTTTGGATTCATGTTCTTCAAACTCTTTTTGTGTTCATCTATGTACAGTTGAACTTCTTCCATATTATTTAGGATATACAAGTGTGCTTGCAACACTTCTTCATGACACACATTCTTCACTTTCAGTCCTTGGTTCCCTTGCTTTTCCCCTCTTCATGCTGAGACTGTTCCTTCTTCTCAGATAGATAATCTTTGCAAAAGTCTATAGCTTCTTCAACTACATATTGCTTAACTATTGACGCTTCAGATCGATAATGATTTTTAGAATACCCTTTTTAGATCTTCATGTATTGCTCGAATGGGTACATCTGCCTCAGGTAAACCGGGCCGTAGAGCCTTATCTCCCTTACCAAATGAACAATTAAATGCACCATTATATCAAAAAATGAAGGAGGAAAATACATTTCTAGTTGGGATAAAATAATATAAACCTCATTTTCCAGTTCATCCAACTTTTCAATGTTAATGACTTTGTTACGATAGCATTAAAGAAAATACACAATCTTGTTACAGTGATTCACACTTCATCTTTCATAATGCCTCTAATAGCTACTGGTAATAGTTGTTGTATCAATACATGATAGTTATGGGACTTCATTCCTACTAACTTCAAATCGTCCATTGAGACACACTTACTCACATTAGAAGAATACCTTTGTGGCACCTTAATTCCAGGAAGACACCCACACAAACTTCTTTTCTCTACTTTTCCCTCCTACCATTATCTCTTAGTTGTGGATGTAATTATTCTCTTATTCCTATATCAACAAGGTCTAGTATCGCACTTATTTCATCCTTAGTCTT
Organism: Albizia julibrissin; assembly: GCA_037074505.1. NCBI lineage: Eukaryota > Viridiplantae > Streptophyta > Magnoliopsida > Fabales > Fabaceae > Albizia > Albizia julibrissin. Next base: position 44,505,876 of record CM073478.1, on the reverse strand, counting down.
CCCTGGAATGTGCAAAAGCGTACTGATAAGACTATCACAAACGATTTTCTCTACATGCATTACATTAATATCGTGTCTTACATCAAGACTACGCCAATATAGAAGATCAAAGAAAATTGATCTCTTTTTCCATATGTTCTTCTCACCTGCAGTCCTCTTATTTTTACCAAAGGTGACATTGATACGTTCCACCCGACTATAAACTTTCTCCCCCTTTAATGCCTTTGGAGCTATTCCATGCTTCGGTAAGCCATTCAAACACTTTCTTAACCTACGATACGGGTGGAACCGATGAAGAAACCTTTTGTGACCAAGGTATACTGTTTTTTTCCCATGCTTAAGTTGATGGAAGTGTGTGTCTGTTTAACATATTAGACATGCTTTATACCCCTTTCACACTGTACCCTGACAAGTTTCTGTATATAGGGAAGTCATTTATCATGGTGAAAATCATTGCACATAGCTTGAAAGACTCCTTATATGCATTAAACACATCTACACCTTTCTCTCACAACTTCTTCAAGTCCTTAATCAAAGGTGCCAAGTAGACATCGATATCGTTCTCTGGCTATTGTGGTCCAGAGATCATCATAGAAAGCATTACATACTTGCATTTCATATATAGCCAGGGAGGTTAGTTGTATATTATAAGGAGAACTGGCCATGAACTATGTGTGCTAGTAAGAGTTCCAAACAAATTGATTCCAACTGTATAAAGGCCAAGCCGAAGGTTTCTCGGCTTGCTGCCGAATTGAGGAAATATTTCATCTATTTTCTTCTACTGTGAAGAGTCAGCCGGGTGAAAAAGATATTTTTCGTCAGATATTCTCTCATCAGAATACCATATCAATTTCTTTACTTTTGTTGCACTTGCAAACAAACGCTTAAAACATGGTATTATTGGAAGATACCACAACACCTTTGAATGTTGCCTTTTAGTTGTTCCTTCGCCACAACAACCATCTTTCTTCATTTTGTATCATGACGTTTTATACTTAGGACACTCACTAAGACCTTCATACTCCTTTCTGTTCAATATACAGTCATTAGGGCAAGCGTGTATCTTTTTATACTCCATACACATCATAGAAAAGATTTTCTTGGCCTCATATATACGGTTTGGAAGTACATTATCATCTGGAAACATATCACACAGTAATTCAAGAAGCAATGTGAAACTACTATCGTTCTATCCACAAGTTACCTTCAAGTTGACCAAATGCAATATTCCTGTCAACCGTGTGTACTTACTCCCAGGGTACAAAGGTGTCTTTGCATCACTCTCCAGGTTGTCATATTCATGTGGTTGTGCAAATGATTCTACCTCAACATCGTGAATCATTTTATCTATCTTCATCTATCACATCCATAACTTCCTTTGTGTGCGAAAAATAATCAATTACTTTCTTACCATGCTATATCCACCTTGTATATTGAAGATTTATTCAATCACAAAGTAGGTGATCCCTTATGACATCAACATCTTGTCGAATCTCATTTAAACAATTCACACAAGGACAAAAATACATTCCATTTTTTATTGGAGAATTTCTTCTAGTAAATTCAATAAACTCTTCCACCCCATTCTCATATTCTTCACTAGTTCTCAAAGTATTCATCCACGTATGATCCATTTTATTACCACCTAAATCATTCCCAATAACACTCAAGTTTCAAAAATGAATTAGAAATCACATGCATTTACATATATGTATATAGTATATGTTGTTTGATACACTGCTATCAACGTTATTAGGGCATTAATATATAGGAATACCATACTTTTACATTTTTTTCACTTCTATGTAACTACTACCCCAATAGCGGTGCGTGCTTTTTACAACACAATATCAAGAAGAGTTCAAGAAGTCAAGTTTCGACAATATACATAGAGATAGAGGTTTAGGTGTGTGTGTGTGTGTATTTCTATTTATGGTATATCCCATATAGTAGAATATTGCCTAATGATAAATAGTTTGTGTTTATGTGTCCATGTATTCCAACGAAGATTGATGTGTTCAAATGTTTTCTCTGTTTCATTGATTTAAAATTTTAAAGTTCAAGTGGTATTTAATTGTAATTCTCCCATTAAGTTATATGTGTTTTTTTTTGGTGAAATGAAACAATAAATTATGTTTTTAGGTTTTATTAAATTTTTAGCAAAGGTTGTATTAATTAATATTCATTCAATACATATTTTATTTTTTCAAATTAAATTATTATCTATCAGTTGAAATTACCAATCAGTTATATATTTTTTAAAAAATATATTCTATGATATGTTCAATGTCTTAATTTTGGATTATTAATAAATCTGATTCATCCATGTACAAATAACACCACTGTATGTATATGTATTTATCAATAAACACAAAACACTTTGGTTAAGAAAATATAATTATAACTCATAGCGTATCACTTTTTTTTTTGGCTATTATTAGGTAAGATTTTAGAAGTTTAGAGTATGTATTTTAAAGAGCCACGTCAGTTGGAGAGAAAATAGTTTAACAAAAAAATGAAGCAGTCTCTATCAGTGAAAAAAACTTCTCATATAAAACAGAAGCCATATGTAGCCAAAGAAGAAGGAAAAAGAAGCCAGATGAATTTCACCAACTTAGCACAACAAATTCTGTGTTTTGCAGCAAAAAAAAATGGAAATAGAGCATGAATTGGGGAAAAATAATTTCCTTTTGTAAAGGTTGATTAGTTAACGTTAGGTAAAAACAAACGAAAGTTACTTCTTTGTCAACCATCTGCTAAACACTCTTACTACTATTTCATTTTGTTACTGACTAGACAAAAAGTAAAAATAAGGACATATTCTTCGTCTCTTACACACTCTCATTTTCCCTTACAATTCAGAAATGGAGGGACTCATAAAGGATGGTAGAAAACAAAAATGAGAAAACATTTAAGGTTCAGTGAGGAGAAGTAAGAACAATGGCATGGAGGTGAAAATTATAGAGTGATAAAGGATATGCATACAAATTACACATACATAGAAAGTGTGTCGAGAATAATTTAAAGAATTGTGGCAAACTAGGAAATGTAGAGTGTGAACAAGTACTAAAAGGGAATCAAATTAAGTTAACCGCATATAACGTTTGAGAAAATGTGAAAGCAAAAAAAAAAGTTTCAAAAACACATGGAAGCATACCGTGAGAAGGATCGATGGCAACACCTTGAGAGAAGAAGGCAATCTGATGGCAATAGAGGGAGGCTGGGAGGAAGGACCAATGCCATAAGGTTGAGCTACGAAGTCTTTAATTGCGAAGCCTTTTAACAGCTGTGGAGGATAGCGGAGGATGGTGGTTAAAAAGCTTGAAGAGGGACGATAAAGTTGCTTGAAGGAAGAGGGACGACGGTATGGAGAAATGTAGAGACCCTATTCTCTGATACCAAAAATTTCAAGACCTTATTCTATGATACCAAAAATGTTAAGCCTCGTCTCATTATTGTTATTGTTCAAAATAGCAATTGCGCAGCTTAGTGGGCACATGACAATAACATAAATATACTGATACATTGATACTATAATGCTTGATTACATCGAGAATTTCTCATAGGGGTATACAATCTAGATACAAACTTAAACATATATATAAGGTCTTCAGATAACCAACTTCTCCTCTTGTACTAGTTCGCAACCTCCAGTTGTCAGAAATTACTTTCTTGCCCCTTTCCAACCTCTACTTGCCGCTGGAAACTTTACATGTTTATGGAAAGAGTGAGATTCGGGAGAATCTCAATAGTAACATGCTTTCAAAACATATAAAATGAGAAAATAGATATGCAATGTCATGTCATGTCATGTATGATGATCGAAAAGTTATGTGCGTACATTTGCCCAATGTCAAACTACTTGTTTGTCCCTGTTGGGTCCCTGACCACAACATGGTGAATTGGTATGTCTAGAACACTAGCTCATGTTACAGTGGATGATATCCATAATAGGCATCACATAGTATATGTAGGAAGAAGTTATTACCTCAAATGTGTCCTTTCCTTGCTTGTCAATCGTTCCAGCTCTATTTTCGACTCGGCTATCAGTATATCCTAAAATTAATAATTTAGGATAAATGAGTTATTATTTACTTGTAACTCATTCTAAACTCATTGTGTTGGTCATCTTGACTTAAAACCACAAAATTACCAAAATACCCTTAGGGCCCGGCTTATGCCCATTTGTACCCGGTCCATTGTACTTTACTCAATATTATTATTTGGATTAATCCTACATAATTTCACGTGTAGAATCTATTTTTAACCTCAGATTTCTCAAATTCAGGCCCAAATAACGACAATACCTCTTAACAGCCCCTACTTAGTGCTTTGAGGGTAATTCGGTCATTTCACACTCTAGGCCTTTTCTCACTTCATCATTAACATGAACCTTACCCAATTTTCTCTTCTAACTCACTGGAACCATTTAATTGGTGAAATTCCAACTCTTTCTTTATGACACACTTATAGTAATAATATTGAGTTCTTATAAGAGTTGTGTCGGTTTCTCGTTTTCTCTTGCCTAAACACTTCCTTTTAACTTCTAATCACATGATTAGCTATTTATGCAAGTATTAGACATCATTTAGGATATTAAAACACTATTTTAATGAAGATTAAATAGTACCCAACTTCTACCATACTTATCCAAACAACAAACCAATAGGTTCAGAAGGAAGCTTACGCTTACCTCTATACGTTTCTGAATTCGATTCAGAATTCTGGCAGTACTCTAGCCGACGAGACAACACCAACCACCTCTAAACAAGAATCTGAAACCATAGAAATGAAGCTTAGATTGAGTAAAAGAAGGTTTGTACATGGCACTTTGAGAGAAGACGCCGTTTCATCAGAGTTTCAGCGATCAGAAGATTTCTCTCTCTTTTCTCTCTCCTCTGTTCTTGTTCTCATTCTCTCTCTTCTCAATTCTAATTCACGCAAGAATGAGAAAGAGATTATGATAAATGATGATTTAAATGAATCATCTTAAGGAGCTATCATGTGCTCATACTTATTAGTCCACTTCTTTAGCTTTCTTGCATGATAATTTATTTCCTTTGCCATGCTTCTTCATCCACTAAAATAATGAGATACATAGAGAGAAATATTATTCCTAAACTATCCCATTATACTACCTTACAAGTGGTTAATCAAAGCCTTGTTCTTTATTGCTCTTTGTCTTTTCTTGGGTATTAATTCACCTAGTAATCATTTCCCTCCTTTTTAGTTCCCATATAACTGAAATCATTGGGAATATTAGGGGAAAATCAACATATGAAAAATCGGACCGGACCGGCCGGTCAGATAAAAAACCGGTTGGGGAAGTGAACCGGTTAAACCGGTATTAACCCGGTCAAACCGGCTTGGAACCGGTCAACCCGCCGAGTCGGGCGGGTTGGCCGGTTTTTTTATTTTTTTTTTCTGCAGCCCCAAAACGGCGTCGTTTTGGGGCTGTTTGGGTCGGGTGGTTTCAGCGACCCGGAACCGGACCCGACCCGAACCGACAACATCACCATCACAGTTTTGAATTCACTGATTCAGAATTCAGATTCTCATTGTTCAGCTGCGCCTGCGATAAAGGTAGGGTCTGTTTTTTATTTTTCATATACTGCTCTTCAGCACTTCGGCCGTTTCTGGAGAATGAATCCGAGAATGGAGATTGACTGATTGAGGCATTCAGTTTCAGGCTTCAGCTTCAGTGCTTCACTCTTTCCATCCTTCGAAATTTCCCAAACGGTGATTTCTCTGTCTCGAGCTCATCAGTTTCCGTGCTTGGTGGAGAAGAAGCGAAGTAGCGAACAAAGGTACGCCGTTTCTGGAGTATCTTTGCTCATCAGTTTCTGGAGTATCTTTGCTGAAGGAGACATTTTTTGAATACTGTTTGCGAGCTCATTTTGATTTTCTGGATTATTCTGGAATAGTTGAAAATCTTTGCTGATGGATATATTTTTCTGGATATATAAAGTTGTTCTATGTTGGTTTCATTTACTACCCAAAGGCCAGGGCTTTTGTTGTTGAATTTCAAGGTAGCTAACTAATGTCATTTTGTTTGTTGGATGTATATTTGTTTGTAACTTAGTAAGTTAGTATGACTCTGCTGTAATATGTTTTGGTCCTGGTGAGAGTTGCTTCGGTAGCATTAGCATCTTTTTTTCCCCCGATTAAGTAAATTCTGGCGTCCAATACTGCTAATTATTCCAAATCCGAGCATTATTGGGCCTAACATAAAAGTTAACTCTCTTAGTGTGGTGTTTTTTATCCACAAGATCTAAAACCTCGACCTTGCTTGAAGGGTATCAAGTTCCTTCTACTTGACCCAATGACCATTGGTAGACTTTTTTCCCTCTTTTTATAACAACAAATTCATTACAAATTTCTTGGTTAACACATTTCAACCTAAAGCTAAACACCCTCAACCTTCTTGAATCCTTCTTTAATAGCTGGTGTTGGTTCCATCTTCCTTTAAGCTAAACTAGTGGCTCACTGCTGTGGATTGATTCTGATATCTGATCCATTACCTGTTCCTTGGTCTGAATGGATTTCCTCAAGCACTGAAGTTAAGTGTGCATGTGTGGTTAGCAAGGAGAGACAGAGTCTGGGTGTCAAGATCTTAATGGTTTGACTTTCCAGACATTTCAACAAACTTAGAAACTGAAATTAGGGGAGTATAACTTTTTGGCTGTTTGATACTTTTGGACAATTGTTTGGAGCAGCTAATATGGGAGAATACTAAAGTAGGGAAAAACATTAGTGGTTGATTGAGTGTAAAGGAAATCACATGTTGTCTTTGTTTCCCTTTAGAAGGTAGGGGTAACATGAGTTGGGGCTTTGTGACCTTATGGTTTCTGTTGATTCATCCTATCAAAGACATTGCCACGTTGAATAATGAATGTCTGCTTTCTCATGTTCATTTTCATGTCAACTCAGAGCCCCTTCATTATCTTGCTTATCATTTCACCGCTTGCTTTCCTTTTATTCATGTTGGACTTCTGTTTCATTTTCTAAGTGGCAATCCTAATTCGTACTGTTGTTGTAACAGGTTTTGCAACACCTCTATAACACACCATTGTATCAATTATATTTATACGTTGTATGCCACCGGATACCATTAAGTTGCTTCGTTTCTGCAGTGATGGATTTATCAAGTTCTGGAAATGAGAATTTCACCCCTCCTGACCCTCATACTCCCTCTTCCAATGTTAATTCCAATCCTATTGATAATCCTACTTCCACTACCTCATTACGTGGCAAAATTGACCCAGCATGGGCACATGTTGCCTTCAAGAAAGAAGGAACACAAAATGTATACACATGCCTTCATTGTGGTAATAGCTATAGAGGAGGTGGCATAAACAGGCTGAAGCAACATCTTGCTGGTGTTGTAGGTCAAATTGCTTCTTGTAAAAAAGTGTCAGCTGATGTGCGTCATCGAATGGCACAGTCTTTGAAAGAACATGCAAAGAAAAAGGAAATTGAGGATATAAGAGAAGAGGGAGTTGAAGAAGAGGAGGTTAATAGTGAAACTAAGAAGAGGAAACATTCTAGTATAGTAAATAAATATTTTCCTCCTAGGACAACCCCTGGAGCTCAACCAACCATAAAGAGTGTCTTAGCATCAAAAGAAGCACAACATAATGTGAAGATGCTTATTGCTGAGTGGGCCATAGTGAACTGCATTCCATTTAAAGCACTAGAGTGCCCTTTATTTCAAAAAGCTGTGGATGGGATGTGTTCTATAGGGCCTGGGTTTAAAAGCCCTAGTGCTTATGACATTAAAACCAACTTATTGAGAGAATGGAAAAATGAATGTCAGTTACTCGTTGACGGTCATAGAGATATATGGCAGAAAAAAGGTTGTACACTTATGGCAGATGGATGGACTGATGTGAGGCAACGGACTTTGATAAATTTTTTAGTTTATTCTACACATGGAATGGTGTTTGTTAAGTCTGTTGATGCATCAAATTTAGTCAAAGATGCAAAGACTTTATTCACTTTGTTTTGTGAAGTGATTGAGTGGGTCGGTTCCAACAATATTGTTCATGTGGTGACTGACAATACTGCTAATTATGTGGCATGTGGAAGGTTGATCAAGGAGAAATATAAAAATATTTATTGGTCTCCTTGTGCTGCTCATTGTCTAAATCGTGTATTGAAAGACATTTCAAGCATGCCTCATGTGTCAGACATTGCAGCAAAGGCATCAAAGATAACAGTGTTTGCTTACAATCACATGATATTCTTGTCTTGGTTGAGGAAAAGGCCGGGTTGGAAAGAAATTGTGCGTCCTGGTGCTACAAGATTTGCAACTACCTTTATTACATTGCATAGCATATATATGCATAAGCATGACTTGCAAGCCCTTGTTGTTGATAAACACTTTGTGGACCATAAGCTATCTAGGACTACTCCCGGAAAATTTTTTAGTGCAATCATATTAGATAGCCGGTTTTGGAATGAATGCTACCAAATTGTGAAGATTGTCACTCCTCTAATAAAATTGTTGAGAATTGTTGACTCAGATGAGAAGCCTTCATTGCCATATGTTTATGAAGGCATGCAAAGAGCAAAAAGTGGAATTAAGGAGATGTTCAAGAGGAATAAAGATCTCTACAAGCCTTACACAAGTATCATTAAAATGAGATGGGATAAACATTTCAAGACTGATCTCCATGCATCTTCCTATTTGTTGAACCCAGCATTCGTATATGGTCCAAATTTTGTTCATAAGGGAGGGCTAATGCAAGCTTTGATTGATGTGGTAGAGGCTAACTCAAATGAAAATATTGATTGCTTCAAGATAATGAAGCAAGTCACATTATATCTTGAAGGAAAAGAATCTTACAGCCGAGAGACATGTAAACAAGGAGCTCAAAGACTAGATCCTTGTAAGTAACTAAGTATTTATCTTTATTGTTTAGGGTTTAATTGACATATTAATTGATTGCAATTAATATTTTGTACATGTTTTATTTTGTAGATGAATGGTGGATGTATTATGGCTATTCAGTACCAGAATTGCAACATGTTGCAATTCGTATTCTTAGCCAAACATCTGCTTCTTCTGGTTGCGAAAGAAATTGGAGTTTATTTGAGCGTATCCATACAAAAAGAAGAAATAGATTGGAGCATAAAAGGCTGAATGATTTAGTTTACACTAATTATAAGTTGCGATTAAAGCATAGGTAACTTTAGATATTATAAAAAATTTTGTTCTTCACTATAAAATGGATGTATTTAAAAGTTTTAATTGAAATTATATGTCATTGAAATTTGAAGGGCTGATTTGAAGAAAAAGCAGACAAGTTATGATCCTATTGATTATGAGTCTATTGATGAGGTCGATTTTTGGGTGACTGAAGAAGATTCCATTCCAGAATTTAATAATGAAGATGTAGAAAATATTGAAGGACTTCTTGGTAGTGAAGGCATTGCACATTCTTCTACCGTGGATAGGGTTAATGAAGGTTTATATGTGCTGTTAATATTCTCTTACTAATTTATTATTCATCCATATAATTATATGTTACATATAATCATTGATATTATTGTCATGTATATGCGTAGGTGACGAAGATATGGACGTTCTTGATCCCCCAGCTTTACCTGATGATATTGTTACCTCTTACCCTCTACCCAATCTACCTCCTAATGATTCACCTCAAATAGATCCCCTTGATGAGTTGTAGAACTTCATGATTTAATTCGGTATTTTTTGACTATTCTGATGTTGGTTCCTGCCTCTTGGTTGTTTGATGAATGCTAATTGACATTGTAATGTTTTAACTATATTTTGATGTTAATTATAGATTTTGATTCAACTTTGAAGAACTAACTTATTGTTAGTAATGACTTTTGAATTATGATTATTTTATTATTGTCAATTAAATTATAATATTTTAGTATGACCGGTTCGACTACCAGTTGAACCACCGGTCCAACCTCGGTTGAACCACTGACCCTTGAACCAGTGCCGTGACCGGTTTATTGACCGGTCCGGTTTTTTGTTCCTTGGGGAAAATACTCATTTCTTTCTTTATGAAAAAATTATCAGGTTTGCCTTTACATTATTTTCCCATTGGAAAACGTCAACAATCACGACTATCACATAGAGAAATTCACTGGTAGTAACATTACCTTGTGTTAAAATATAATTATGTTATGTGTGACATATAATTGCTTCGTTTTGTCACTCCATGTGCTCTTTAATACCCCCCAGGTATAAAGAAATTTTAGGGAATAAAATCATGCCTTACTGGGATACTTGCTAAACCAGGGCCTAATAGTCTACTTGAGTCAGACTTATTCTCAATCCTATTGTCTTTAAATTTAGGGTGTTACAAAAAGCTAAGAGAAAGATGAAGAGAAGAAATGAAGGGAAGATGACCGGAGGTAACGAGAACAGAAAGAAGAGAGACAGAGAAAGCACGGAGGGAATGAGAAGTTGAGCATAGGAAGAAGAGAGACACGATTATGCCTTGGCTTTAGGCATCCCCAGCCTATTTTGGGGACTCCTAAAGCTCCTTTACACGTCCCCAAGGAACATTGGGGATGCGTAAAGGTTTGCGTAGGCCTACACACCTGCACCTGCACGCCTTTCATAGCTGACATGATAGCCATGAGAGGCTTTAGACATCCCCAGTAAATCTGGGGATGCCTAAAGGTGTACCTTTAGGCATCCCTAATTTTAATTGGGGACGCCTAAAGGAAGCAAAAAATCGGCTCCAAAAACTGGCGTTAAAAATATGGTTTTGGAGCCCCTTAGGCGTCATAACTGTGATGTGGGATGTATAAAGTGTAATATCCTGAATTTTGGAATTAAAGGCTAGAGAATAAGCCTGAATAAATTATACTATCAAACCCATTTTAGTAAGAGTCTCAAGAATAAATAAGAAATAGAATGATTGCTAGAAACCGCACCCGGGATAAAGTATGAATTTCGATGTGAATTAGTCAAAAGAAAATACTCGATTCCTTTAGGATGTGTTAGAATGACATAAAACTAACCTAGATCCAAAGGAAAAGGGGAATGGTGTTTAGAAAGGAGAAACAAAGAGAATTGAAAGAACTAATGGCACAAGAAATAATATTGTCATAATCAAAAGCAAAAGAGACAATTGCCACTTGATCTTGAGGTCAAAATTGGAAACCAAAATGAAGGGCCAAGATTGGTCTTGAAAAGTAAGGGTAATCATGAGGATAAAAAAAAATTAGGTCTCCTCACACATGGTTAAAAAATGCAATGGTGAAAAAACCGGACCGGACCGGCCGGTTTGACCGAAAAACTGGTCGGCCAGCCCCTAGCCCGGTCCGGTTTAAAGGTTAAATCGACTGGGAGAGCAAACCGGGGGTTAACCCGGTTGAACCGGTCAACCCGCCGAGTCGGGCGGGTTGGCCAGGTTGTTTTTTTTTAATTTTAAGCCCCAAAACGACATTGTTTTGGGGCTGTTTGGCACCCGACCCGACCCGAAACTGACCCGCATCCCCATCCCTAACCTCGCGATTTTGCCCAGCTTTCCGTTAAATTCTGTTGTTCTTCACTTCTTCCCTCTCTCGGTGATATAATCGCCTCTCAACTCTCGTCTCAACCTCTGCTGTTCTTCCCTCTCTCGTTCGGCCACCCGATAGTGGTTGAAGCAGAAATTTTCCCTCCCATCTCAGGCGTGTGTTTTATCGGCGGTGGCTGTGTCGTCTCGTCTTCAGTATCCAATCCATTGCTCAAGCCATTTAGCTGGAGTTAAAGTCTGATGAAGTCTTATGGAGTCCGATAAACGGCTTTTCAGTCTGAAGGTGCCCAATGTGTTGATGCACGGCCGATTCAGTCAGTCTGAAAGAAGTCAAAGAACTTGAGCTTGATTCGCCTTTAGTATCCATTGCTTGTTGTGCGTGCCTGCGTGGTAAGCTTTGGGTTTTTCGTTTTTGTCTGCGTGGTTTGAGTGTTTGACCTTTTAATGTTGCTCTGATCTGTGGTGTGGCCGTGTGGGACTGTGGGGTATGATTTTGGTATGCTATGTGTATACCGTTCATAGCTTCAATATGATTATGGTGATTCTACTAGTTTTTACCTCAATCAAGGAAAATATATATTGGATTTGTTGAAATATTTTGGCATGCTTGATTGTGCTTTAATACTGACTCCCATGGTGATAGGGTGAAGCTTTTCCATACATAATGGAACTCCTCTGTCTAATCCTTCTCTACATAGAAGAGCAAAAGGATCATTATGATATTTAAATTTTAAAAGACCCGATATTTCCTTCTCTGTGGACAAGTTTAGCCAATTTTTATCGAATCCAACTAATATTCACTTTCAAGGTATTAAAAGAATTTTTTGGTATCTTAAGGGTACCTATCATTTTGGCTTACACATTAAGGCCTTCACTTCTCTCCAGCTTATAGCCTTTACTGATGCCAATTGGGTAACTGATATTGATAACCGAAAATCCATGGGAGGATGCTGTGTTTATCTTGATGGAACTATAGTTTCATAGTCCTCTAGAAAACTAAAGGTTGTGTCTCAATCAAGTGCATATATGAGTATCGTTCTTTAGCTAATGGGGAAGTAGAAACTAAATGGATTTTATCTCTATTGTTTGAACTTCAACTAATGTTAAAGCAACCAACCATAATTTGGTGTGATAGTGTTAATGCTGCAGCTCTTGTTGCCGATCTTGTCCAACATTCAAGGAGTAAACACATTGAGATTAACCTTTATTTTGTGTGAGATATGGTCCTCTTAGATTGTGTCAATGTCAAATACATTCCATCTTCTTTTCAGATTGCTTACTGTCTCATCAAAGCACTATCTTATAATCATTTTCAATAACTTCATAGCAAACTTGGCCTGTTGGTCACACCTTCTTGTTTGAGGGGGATGTTAGAATATAAATATAATTTGTAATTATTATATTATGTAGATAATATCAAATTCTAGCAAATCTATACAGCTATGTATAATAGTGCATAGTACACACGTGGCTCACCCTTATTGATTATGTAAAATCATTTGTCCATGAGAGACTGCATTGTTTTTGTTGTGATTCCTTCAATTATTTATTATATTTAAATATGATTGAGAGAGAGAGAGAGAAAGCTAGGTTTTGAGGGATTGACCAAATAATTACTAGCTCTGCATCTCCTACATTGTAGGGTGAGGTTGATGGTTGTATCTCCTTTCCATCTTAGTCAAGATTATGCTCTATAATCTATGGCTGAGATTTTGTTTTACATATTGCTACTGTTATTCAAACTGATTACTTTGTTTCTTTTTACTTTCTCCAAGGATGGATTTATCGAGTTCCGAAAATGATAATGTCACTCCTCCTACTCCCTCTTCTAATGCCAATTCCAATCTTACTCCTAATCCTACTTCCAATACCTCACTTCGTGGAAACAATATCCCAGCATGGGCACATGTTACCTTCAAGAAAGAGGGGACACAAAATGTATACATGTGTCTTTAATGTGGTAATAGCTATAGAGGAGGTGGCATAAATAGGCTGAAGCAACATCTTGCTGGTGTTGTAGGTCAAATTGCTTCTTGTAAAAAAGTTACAGCTGATGCACGTCATCGAATGGCAGAGTCTTTGAAAGAAACTGCAAAGAAAAAGGAAATTGAGGAAATAAGAGAAGAGGGAGTTGAAGAAGATAAGGTTAATAGTGAAACTAAGAAGAGGAAACCTCATAATGCAGTGGATAAATATTTTACTCCAAGGACAACTCCTGGAGCTCAACCAACCATTAAGAGTGTCTTCGCATCGAAAGAAGCACAACACAATGTGAAGATGCTTATTGCTGAATGGGCCATAGTGAACTGCATTCCATTTAAAGCATTAGAGTGCCCTTTATTTCAAAAAGATGTGGATGGAATGTGTTCTATAGGGCCTGGGTTTAAAGCCCCTAGTGCTTATGACTTTAAAACCAACTTGTTGAGAGAATGGAAAAAGGAATGTCAGTTACTCGTTGATGGTCATAGAGAGAAATGGCAGAAAAAAGGCTGCACACTTATGGCGGATGGATGGACTGATGTGAGGTAACGGACTTTGATAAACTTTTTAGTTTATTCTACCCATGGAATGATGTTTGTTAAGTCTGTTGATGCATCAAATTTAGTCAAAGATGCAAAGACTTTATTCACTTTGTTTTCTGAAGTAATTGAGTGGGTCGGTTCCAACAATATTGTTCATGTGGTGACTGACAATGCTGCCAATTATGTGGCATGTGGAAGGTTGATCAAGGAGAAATATAAAAATATATATTGGTCTCCTTGTGCTGCTTATTGTTTAAATCTTGTATTGAAAGACATTTCAAGCATGCCTCATGTGTCAGACATTGCAGCAAAGGCATCAAAGATAACAGTATTTGCTTACAATCATATGATATTCTTATCTTGGCTGAGGAAAAGGCCGCGTTGGAAAGAAATTGTGCGTCCTGGTGCTACAAGATTTGCCACTACCTTTATTACATTGCACAACATATATATGCACAAGCATGATTTGCAAGCCCTTGTTGTTGATAAAGACTTTGTGGACCATAAGCTATCTAGGACTACTCCTGGAAAATTTTTTAGTGCAATCATATTAGATAGCCGGTTTTGGAATGAATGCTACAAAATTGTGAAGATTGTAACTCCTCTAATAAAATTGTTGAGAATTATTGACTCAGATGAGAAGCCTTCACTGCCATATGTTTATGAAGGCATGCAAAGGGCAAAAAGTGGAATTAAGGAGATGTTCAAGAGGAATAAAGATCTCTACAAGCCTTACACAAGTATCATTAAAACGAGATGGGATAAACATTTCAAGACTGATCTCCATGCAGCTTTTTATTTATTGAATCCAGTATTCGTATATGGTCCAAATTTTGTTCATAAGGGAGGGCTAATGCAAGCTTTGATTGATGTGGTAGAGGCCAACTCAAATGAAAATGTTGATTGCTTCAAGATAATGAAGCAAGTCACATTGTATCTTGAAGGAAAAGAATCTTTCAGCCGAGAAACATGTAAAAAGGGAGCTCAAAAACTAGATCCTTGTAAGTAACTAAGTATTTATCTTTATTGTTTAATGTTTAATTAACATATTAATTAATTGCAACTAATATTTTGTACATGTTTTATTTTGTAGATGAATGGTGGATGTATTATGGTTATTCAGTACCAGAATTGCAACATGTTGCAATTCGTATTCTTAGCCAAACATCTGCTTCTTCTGGTTGCGAGAGAAATTGGAGCTTATTTGAACGCATCCATACAAAAAGAAGAAATAGATTGGAGCATCAAAGGCTGAATGATTTATTTTACACTAATTATAACTTGCGATTAAAGCATAGGTAATTTTAGATATTATGAAAAATGTTGTTCTTCACTATAAAATGGATGTATTTAAAAGTTTTAATTGAAATTATATGTCATTGAAATTTGAAGGATTGAATTGAAGAAAAAGAAGGCAAGTTATGATCCTATTGACTATGAGTCTATTGATGAGGTGGATTTTTGGGTGACTGAAGAAGATCCCATTCCAGAATTTAATAATGAAGATGTAGAAAATCTTGAAGGACTTCTTGGCAGTGAAGGCATTGCACATTTATCTACTCTGGATAGGGTTAATGAAGGTTTATATGTGCTGTTAATATTCTCTTACTAATTTATTATTCATCCATATAATTATATGTTACATATAATCATTGATATTATTGTCGTGTATATGTGTAGGTGACGAAGATATGGACGTTCCTAATCCTCCGGCTTTGCCTGATGATATTGTTACCTTTTACCCTCTACCCAATCCACCTCCGAATGACTCATCTCCAATAGATCCCCTTGATGAGTTGTAGAGTTTGATGATTTAATTCGGTATCTTTTGACTATTCTGATGTTGGTTCTTGCCTCTTGGTTGTTTGATGAATGCTAATTGACATTGTAATATTTTAACTATATTTTGATGTTAGTTATGGATTTTGATTCAACTTTGAATAACTAACTTATTGTTAGTAATGACTTTTGAATTATGAAATTGAATTATGGTTATTTTATTATTGTCAATTAAATTATAATATTTTAGTTTGACCGGTTCGACCATCGGTCTAACCCCGGTTGAACCACTAACCCTTGAACCAGTGCCGTGACCGGTTCATTGACCGGTCCGGTTTTTTTTCCTTGAAAAAACATCCAAAGAGAGGGCAAAGAAGGAAGAGGAAAAAGAATGGTCAAAGTATCAACTCTTGCAAAAAGACTTAGTCAACTTGGACACACACACATGGACATTTGGGAAACATACTTCCCTTTTCCTTAATTGAGTAAGGACTTCCAGAACAAGAAGGAAGAGAGAGAGAAAGAATTCCAATTTGAAGCCATCTTATATCCATTTAATAAGTCAAAAAGGAAAAGGAAAGGAAGGAAGAAGGAAAAGTCAACAATTGCAACTTGGAAATGTTGACTTCAAAAAGCAAGATACAAGGGATAAGTTGGTCAAAATTTTTCCTCTTTTTGAAGAGGAATTTGGATCATCCTAAGGAGAAGAGGAAAATGGAAAAGCTTCACTAATTGACTCAACCATCATATGGTCAATTAACCATATACTTTTTTAAGAAACCATAATTAAGTGACATGTGGCTTTTCTCTTTTTCCTTAGGTGATTTTCGGCCAAGTGAATTGGGAGCTGAAGATAAATGAATTAAACATATTAAACACTCTCTGACACAACCCCAAATTCATCCAAGTAAGGAAAATAAGAAAGAGAAAGAGCCAAGGTGAAGAACAAGAGTTTAGGTAAGAGTTCTAGCTCAATTTTCACCTTATAAATCACCTCTATGACTCAAATAGTCTTTATAAACATTGTTCCTATTGATGAGAGCTTCATTTATATGGTTTTATAATTTCAATAGGAGGTTTTTTAAGCCATCTTTCAAGAGAAAAAGTTGAAAAACCAAAGAAAGAACCTAAGGATGAGTAAGAGGTGGGCTTTAGCTTCATTTTTAGCCATGTATTGTGTTGATCAGTTGATGATTTTGTCATGTGAAATTTTGCCTTATTTCTTTCTTCAATTTAGGGTTTTGAATATTTATGGTTTTTTTATTGTATTCATGCGGTTTTATGATGTTTATAAAGCATATGAAGCTAGTTTGATTATATGTCAAATTTCTGCCAAAACAGGACATATATAAGGAGTAGGAATTTGGTTATGTTAATGTTATCATTGTGTTCTACACAAAATTATGTGGGAATATCCCCTGGTTATAAATTATGGATCATTGGAATCTAATTTGTAACTTCTTAAATTTCTGCCAGTGTGAATTTTCTGTGTGGAAGTTTGGTTGGATGATGTTTTTGAATAGGAAAATAATGTCAAATAAATGTGAAACTTTTCAATATAAAATTAGACTTATCAAGCTTTAATTTGATAGGTTATAATGGTCATTTGTGTTAGACTTGGCTGACACCCAAGAGGGGGTGAATTGGGTGTATGATAAGAAAGTCTGATCTTTTAAAAATATTTTCACAACTTATCAAATCAATACATATGGAACTATAAAATTATATGCAGATATATAGATCATATATGCTGGATATGTAAAAGCTTAGGGAAGAGAATATGCAAACTGTGATTTATTCTGGTTCGGTCCAATCCACGATGACCTACGTCCAGTCTCCAGGCTCCTCCTGAGATTTTCAATCTACTATCTTCTTGTTTAATCGGGCACAAGAACAGCCGCTACAAATCTCTTACGAAGTCACTCCCCCTTACACACTGTAAGGTTTACACACTCTTATGGTAAGTTGAGCAAAGCAATCCGAAAGTCCTTTCTCTCTTACTTACCCGTGCAAGTCTTACAAGCATCAACGTTCTCTCCTGCTTACACCACTGTAAGTCTTACAAGCAGCAACGTTCTCTACTGCTTGCACCTTGTAAGTCTTACGAGCAGAAAGTACTACTAGCAATTCTCTCTACAACTTTCCCGTAAGGTAACAACCCTCTCAAGGTCCCTCTACCTTGAGATCAATACAGAAGTATAGATGGTGTGTTTATAGACTCTCTCACAGAGTAGATACATGCTCACTGAAGTATAATACCAATAATCTCACTCTCACAGATACATCATATATAAACATATAAGAACAGAGAGTGCAAGAGGCGGAAGACTCTGGATATCAACATGCTTCTGTTTTTCTTTCTTCTGTACACTATCTTCTGAGTTTAAATCCTCTTCTATTTATAGCTGAGTTATAGAAGAGGTTCGTTGTTAAGCATCCATCTATTAGAGTTAATTGCTCCATTTGACCATTGCGTGTATTTGGATATTTGCCCGTTCAAACCCATCGTGTGCTCTGACAGATGCTGCAGTGTTTTCCGTTGATCGTGCTCTAACAAATGTATCAACGTTGCTTTCTTCCTGTTTTGTTGAACCGGTTTGTTGAATATTGTTTCTACCCATGATTCATTGACAGTATCTCAACATACCTGTTGGAGTCGCACTGCTTGTTCTGACAAATTTCCACTTTAGAAAAACTAGCCGTTATCAATGGACGCTCGGCTTCTCGTGAAGTGGTTTTTCCTTTCTCTATGGTCTCTTCATTGTTCTTTCTGTAACAATACATCAAATATCAATACAATGAAGTGTTAATCATAAATATGTTGAATTATTGGCCAAAGACAGGATTTCCGCTTTCTGGGTTGCATCACTTCGTGTGACAATGTTTGCCGTGAGTCGCCTCCAGACTTGAAGATTTAACCCAAACGATTGAGCCCCTATTTCACACTTGAAATAAGTATTAAGCAATGTCTAAGAATGATAGCAAGTGAAAACAAAAAGATTGTATAACATATGAACACATTCGGATTAATCGATGTATTCCATTTTGCTTCTTCAACACAAGAACTCGAGTTCCTCATACCAAACTCAAGTGCATAGAGAAACTTTAATATCTCTGGATGGCTTCTATCATAAACTTCCAGAGTGCATTGTAATCCACTGGTGGTGATAAACCAAAATAAGCATATCAGGATATTATCTGACAGAAAGTGGTTTCAAGGAACAAGCAAATCATTCGAGCTGATAGAGATTCACCGAAAGCAATACTGATTCAGTTAGAATTCACTGGCAGTGCGTTCAGACTTCTTCTGTCAAAAATCATCATATCACTCGTTCATATAACATCTGATTGGTAGTGATTTGAGGCATACTGGCTTTCACTGGAGGTGCATTCAGGTTCACTGGAAGTGATTTGAGAAAGTATGTAATTCACCAGAAGTGATTCAGCATCCATTGGAAGTGATCTACAAAAACAACATAATCACTGGAAGTGAAATTACAAACAGTGAAAAATTCCTCCGGTGATTTCTGCGCCACTGGAAGTGATATGCATTCTGATGCATTTCACTCGAGTGATTATAAAAATCACTCGGGTGCTCTCTGTTCAAATCAATTGAACTCGAAACTCCACTTCCAATTTGATAGCAAACAAGGGTCAAATTACAGATGCCATAACTCTTTGAATATAGCTCCAAAATTTTTGTATTATATATCAATGGAAAGCTCTTGAAGTCTAGTTTTATATGGAACTAGTTTCAACTCAATAGGATCAGTAGTTTGAGAGTTATAGCCAAAATACCAAACCTATTCCAGAGAGTGACGCTGATGTGAAGGCCAGATTCAACCACTTATATATCCTTCATCTGAGCTCTTTTGATGTTTCTTCTGGTGTCCAAATGACGCATTGGAAGTATATTTTATATGCAACTGGTTTGGTCTCAATCGAAGTTGTATTTTGAGAGATATGATCAAATAATCAGGCCTCGCTCAGCTGAACAAAAAATAGAGTCTGAAAAACTACAACTCACTCGAGTGAACAGTGAATCACTGCAAGTGATTTTCAGAATCACTCGATTGATTCTGAAATCACTCGAGTGATTGTTAAAATCACTTGATGCTACAGTGCTGCTACAGTAGCTATAGTGAAATACGCTACAGTAACCGTATGCTACAGTACCCACTGCTACAGTATGTTGGAAGTTTTACATTTTTAAAGTTTGGTCATGTAAAACTAGAAAATTCTAGAACAGTGTCTAATTAAAGGAAATTATGTATTAATGTATTTACATTTAGCTAATGGCTATATTTCCCCCTAAAATTAAACTTAATTAGAGTTACATATCACTTCGAACCACCTTATTTGGATTTTTTTGGATTTAATTATGATTTTTGGAAGGTCGGTCAAGAACCAGGGAATTCTTGGTGGTGGCCAGAGGATTTCTCGGTCGTGGCCTAAAAGTTTCTGACATATTTTTTGCCGCGGCCAAGACCCAATTTTTCCTATATTTCATTTTCCAAGAAGTGTTGATTGGTATGGCCTTTCCTAACCCTATAGGCCTTTGTTTGAGCTTCCAAGGGCTACCTAAATGACTCAAATGATAACCAACAAGTTAAAACTAAGGATAAACATAGGGATGAGTCAAGAATAATTTAGTTTACCATATACAAAAGTATTGGGATAACTAATAACCCATCTAATTCATGAATTCCAATATATAGGATTCGATATCTACCCGGCACGACCAAAGAACTGGTAACACATCTCGGAACATTGGAAAGGCTAAGGTAGTAACTTCTCTCTAATATTTTATGTATCCTGCTTCATGCATATTATTGCCATTATGCATATTTGAAATGAGAAGGGCTTTGGCTTAGTAGAATAGCCAGCACAGTGGGAAGAGATGATAAGTCTTTGAACATAATTGTTTGTTTCATAATGATATCTCTGAATGTTGAATAAATATTGAATTTTCTAGTATGTGATGGATGATATATCATGTTTCTCTGTATGCATTATATATGAGTGTTATTGGTTACTACTGGGATTCTTTTGAATCTCACCCCTTTCTAATAACTTACCTGCAGCTCAGGCAAGTAACTCTCGCGGGAAGAAGGTAGCTACGGACGGGTAGAAGTGAAGACTCAGAGTTTATTTTTTGTTGGTTATCTAACTTTTGGATCTGTGTATAATACCAAATAGTATTTTGTAAAACTAGTACTCATGGTAGTAGAAGTACACCAACTGTAGACCCTAAAATTTGTATGTAATCGTAGTAAATCAACTAGAACAGGGTGACCACACCAAGTGAACCATCTAGTAATAAACTTAACCTGAATATCCGCTAAGAACTTTAGCAAGTACTCTGATATTAATAAATGGAAACAGACCCGAATGAATTAAATGGATTTGAAAAACGGAAATGAGACCACAGCTAAAATGTTTTGAAAAACTTTTTGAAAACCTACTAAACTATAGGATCGAACCCTGTAGTGAAGTCAGGATCCCAAATGAGTTGAAAACTATTTCTGGTCTCCAATCTGGCATTAGGTCACGTTTTGGACTATTCTGTACGGTATGAAAATAAGGTGTTACATAAAGTCTCAAAATTCCCTCCCATAATTACATAAATGTCACCGTCTTAGTTGTTTACTTCCCTTTTTAAAAAAGGGAGGTCTTTTAGGATAGTAAAATGTCTTTCCTATATTAGTGTAGTCTTGCAAGTAGTCATTATCTGTATGGCATTCAATGAAATAATTGGTGGATCTACAGCTGCTTATTCGACAACTTCACTACATTCCACTATCATGTTGTCACATTCAGGATTCACTTTGTCGGGTTCCTCCAAAACCTCTATGAGAAAGATCTGCATCTTATTTTTGTTCTTACAGGAGTGTCCTAGAGAATAACGAGCTTTACAATAGTAACACAAATTCTTGGTTCTGCATTTTCTAACTCTTCTGCTATCAGTTTGGGAAGCCCTAACAACCCTTTTTTGGTGGTCATATTCAACATAATCCTTTTCTATTCTCTTTCATCCTATTTATTTCCAGTATATGAAGTTGAACCCTTCGAAGAACTCACTGTGGTGCCCTTGATAAAGGAGTATGACTTACTCATGTGATTTTTGATAGTGTAACGGTGCAACGAATCAAGGTTAGACTCCTATAACCTTGCAAGTATCATAGCTTCAAGCAATGATTGTGGTTGTAGCAACTTAATAACTGTTGCTAATTATGGTTTAAGGCCTCCCACAAAATAGCTGAGATGTTTCTCCTCCAATAAGTCCACCTTGCACATCAAGTTGTTGAACTCCTTTTGGTACTCAAAGAGAGTTCTAGTTTGGCGTAATCTCATCAAGTCTTTCCATAGGATCATCGTTAAGTGGGTCAAACCTGATGTGAATTGCTTCTGTTAAAGCACGCCATGGAATAATGCCAGTTTGGCTTCTTTCAAAGTGCTAGTACCAACGATATGCTTCACCATCGAGTGTGTTGTTTTCTAACATCGACTTGTGTGCTTTTGGTGTTCCATCTAACTCGAAATACCTCTCACACTTTGCTAACCATAAATCAACATTACTCGCAGAAAACATGGGAAAATCCATTTTCATGAAACGTGTAGGTGTGTAATACTTTATTTCTTTGCCTCGTGCCTAAACTTGCAGGTTTGCCATTTGCAACGACATCCTTCACATTACCTCTTGTAATCCCACTAGCATGTCTCTTAAATCATGTACTTTTCCTACACTTAATTTAAACTAACCAAATCGTTGATCCATCTTCACTTAAAGACGATCCTCAACTTCTTTAATCTAAATGAAAGGCTTGTTTTTAGGCTAGAGGAGAAGGGGTGGCTACCAGAGGTGTAGCTGGTGGTGCCATTGGATGAGGAGAGGAGCGAAGTGAAAAAGCAGAGTGAAGGAGTACATCGATTGGAACCATCCGATGAGGAAAAAGGGGTTTTTAGTTTTGATGGTAGTTATAGAATATCAAAAAATTGTCATGTGCAATTTGGTCAGGATGAGATACAAATTTTTCTCCCCTCTAAAAAACCCTAAATTTGGAGGGTTGAGTTTTCCCACCCCTCACCTTTCCTTCATAATTCCCCAATCAAACAAGGCCGAACTTCTTCTTCTGAAGAAAAGGTTTTAGATTTCAAATATGGCTCACTCATGCCTTCTACTTTTCTGGTATTGATTTTTTTTTTGAGACCTAAACACCTTTTTTTCCTCTTTTGTCAATTTAATTTGTGTTGGGATTTGTTTCCCTTTTCAATTATAATTGAGTTCAAGAGTGGTGACTGCTTGGGTACTCTTGGTGAAGACCAAGCAAAACAATTTCTTAACATCCGATCAAGGTTCTTGCTTTCTTGCGATGATTTTGTTAGAACCCCATCTCTTAAATCTTTGAGACATTTTACTTGTTTTCTTGCAGAACCATCCATTTCAAACAAAATTTCTACAAGAGTTTGAAAGCAAGGAAGAAAGAATATATGGCTAAGATGGAGAGGCAAGCAAAATGTTTGAGGTGAAAATTTCTTTTTCAAACTTATAAATTATTTGTTAAATATATGTTTTGTGGGTTTACAGAAAAAAGTTGGTTGTTTGACTCTGTTTTCTAAGCCGAGTAACTCACCTATTAATGAATATATCTTTTTTCTTATATTTGATTTATCAACAAAACTATGTGTCTCAATCATTATTCATCAATCTTTTTTTCCAATCATTATTCATCAATCTTACTTTTTTTTTAGTTCAAATTATATGACTTGCACACTTTTGTAGGAAAAAAAGATAAGAAAAGAAGCAGTTGACTATCAATGTAAAGCTATTCTTTTTTGTTCAAATTGTATGACATGCCCTGTTGTCTTTGGCTATCCTTTTGGACCTCTCAATGCTAAATCAAAAAGGAACTTATATTTTCTATCTTAAAAGAAAAAAGAAAAAATTTATATAGAATTTGATTCAGCTGAATGAGAAATGTATGCCCAGTGTGTTTGCCTTAAAGGAAGAGTCGTTGCTAGATCGAGTAGCCCAAGAAAAAGAAAGCATTTTCCAACTTCAACAGTTGTGAGATCATAAATGCAATAATTAGCATCAATACCTTCAATGTTCCTTATCTTATTGCCCTACGGAGATAGACGGAAGGTAAGCATGAAGGATGAAGACACTACCAAATTATGTTTCGTATCTAGTGGAGAAAAGTGTTAAGGTATAAGGTATTTAAAGTAAATTTATATTATTAAAAGATATCTTAAAGAATGTTTCCTATTACTAAGTCATTTGTATCTGGGAAGATCAATGGGTGCTGTTACGAATTTAGGATGGTGTATTTAGAAGTGCAAGTGTACACTGTCGTAATCAAGTAATAAAGAAGTGAGTAGAGTATTGTTCCCACGAGGATTGATCACTAAGTACCAAAATTGGTAATTTTAATTCTATTTAGTCGGTTGATTAGTTGTGATTGAGATTGCAAGATAGAAATGATGAAATATGAATACAAGTGATATAAAGACAAATATGAGAAAAAGCCCTAGGGATTAGATTTCACTTAATAAATTCCGGATTGAATCACTTATCTATTCTAGTCCAATTTATTCCACATGATTGATAGTCGAATTTCCCTATTTTAATTACTAGCCTCTTCCAAGGTCAAGTAATTCTATAATTAATTGCTAACCCAATATATTCCTATATGAATTTAAGCAATCAATCATGCATTAAGATTTATGGAACTCAATTAAGACTACATAACCCATATGAATATATTCCTATTTCATATGCAAATTATGGTTTTAATTATAGGATCCACACACATGTATCTCCTTCCGGTCTCAACATGCATATTAAAATCATCCAAAAGGTGGCCAATCAATTGTAAGCATTAAGAGCAATAATTAAAACTCAATCATGAAGGAAAAATTAAAACTAGATTTAATAAGTTAAGATTCAATCCGTCATTAGTAAGCTACGTCATCACCCTAGGAAAAGGAAAATTTAGCTCATGATAAAATTAAAAACAAAACCAAAATATATTCTAAACATCATAAATATTGCATAAAAATTAATTACAAAAACATAAAAATACTACTACAAGATGCATGAAAATGGAAAATCTAGCCTACCATATAGGAGGTAAAACTATCCATGTAGGTGGCAACCTATACCATCCATAAAGGAGGACTACCTAGGCCTTCCATATAGGAGGTAAAACCATCCATGTAGGAGGCATGCAAGAAGTAAAAAAAATGCAAGAAATAAATTCTAAAAATAACAACTCTCTCTCTAAAATAGAAACTCTCTCTCTCTCTCTTCCTTCCTCCTTCTTCCCCTTCATTTTAGGGTGCCAAGAAGCTCTATTTATAGGCTTCATTTTCGGACTGCTACAGTGAATTTGCTACAGTGCACCGACTGCTACAGGAACCGCACTTCTACAGTGAACCGACCACACCGTCCGCTACAGTAAAACTGCTACAGTACCGACCACACCGTCTGCTACAGTGAAGCTGCTACAGTGCACAATGAACAGTGTACAGTGAATAGTACCACGTGAATAGTACTTTTCCTTAAATGCCTTCTTTAATTCTTTTAATCCGGTACTATCCATGGCTGCAAGAAAATCATTATTTATTTATTAATTACACCCAAATTGATTACATTCAGCTCAAATATAGTCCACAAAATCATCATATAAGGGAAAATGAATATGGAAATATTTTACTTATCAGGTGCCTAATACTTAATTCCCTGAGAAGCTAGAAAATAATGAAGAATACATTGTGTAGAAGGGGAGGTTAAGCGATATCATTGACAACGGTAGTTGGAACTTGACCCCTATCCGCCATCTCATATCTGGTACAAGCAATCCTGCAAATCCCCATCCCTTCTAATGGTCTGCGGGATAAGGTTATTTGGACACTAGCGAATAATGGTGATTATTTAGTGAAGCTGGATTACATTCATGAGAAAGCTAATAGATATAGGGATTCTTAGAAACCTGACTCTTCCTCCCATATAGTAGCATCTAACTGGAAATTCATTGGGAAACTTAACATATTTCTACGTGTCCAGTAATAACAATTCAAGGTCATGTTCACACCTTCTTCCTATATAACGAAATCCTTCAGAATTGGGTCCCCCGAATTTCAACAAGTTGTTTTTTCACTTCAGTAATTTATGTAGGTCCGATTTATTTAAAGGAGGTGGGTTCGAGAACTAGCCCCTTCTAAATGATTCGGCCGAACTAGATTTTGATATTTAGTTTTACTGAGGAGTCCTTAAATATATTCTTCTCTTTCGGACAAAGTTGTAGTTTAAGGTAATAAGATCTTAAACCCAAGGTATTCCATTACTCTCAGCTTTGATCCAAAGCTAAGTTTCCTTCCTTATAAAGACAAGAAAACACGTTAGAATAGCCTATATAGGCTAACTGAACGAAATTGATCTCTCTTACTATTAATGAAGATTAGTCATAGCATCCACTTGTGCTAACTCCTTGCCAATCTCTTCAAGCAGGAGGCAAGGTTAGTTACGTAGTTGACTTTCTCGGGGAGAAGGAAGTATTAAAGCATCAAGTCTTATCTTTCTCCATGCAAAATCCATATATTCTCTGATTTAGATACAAGTTTCTCTTTAGTATGTGAAGTTTGTCCTTGGAATATGCAAGATGGGCTAGTGTATATGGAAGTATGATAGGCGATCTATCCACTTATATATGTTAATGCGTAGTTAGCGTAAAGCCACAAGGGCTTATCCCCATAATGTAGCTAATCTTGTAGGCCTAGAAACATTCAACCTTGTAGTATGTTTTAGTTAGACTTTTAGTACAAAGGCCTGGTATCTACGCCCTCACCCTCAAGAAGAAAGAAAAGAAGCCCGAGGTTTCCGAGTGCATTATTCCTACTTTTTGAAAATCTGTATAGATATTTTGATTTAGATTGACCTAAGTCTTCCTCAATCTTCTTTCTTGCTCTTAGAAATCTAGGCGATAAGTAATATTAACTGAATCTAAGGGTTTGGGATCCGATTACCTGAACTGGAAGCATTTCTTTACTATGTAATTTACCACAGAGTTAGATATGTGAGTTGTATGATCTTCTCAGCCTACTACCTTACTTGACTTATCAAATTAAGTAAGGGATTGCCGAAAGAAAAGGAATGGAATTGGGGGAAGCTAGATCCTAGAGATTAGTTCTTTGATCAAGGATAAATTCTCTTCTACTAGCTGCTAAAGGTTGGTCATTATATGTAATTAAACTCCTCACTTGCAACCCAGACACAAACAGGAACAAGGCAAAAAGACATTCTGTTTTAGTTACGAAAAAGTCAGATATCTTTCTCTTCAAGCTCTAACTCCTCTATCTCTTTCCACTAGATGATACTTGCAGACCCGTATGCCATAAGAAAATGAAAACAAAGTAAGATCCTATTGATCTCTTACTGGTAGTGGGATCTTCTTCTATAGTATCTTCCTAGGAGAGTTGGATAAGAGGCTATTAAGTCTGAATCGTAAATTACTTTGACCCCCTTTGAGAAGAGAAGATAATACCTAGGCATCCTTTAACTCTTGCTTTAGATTTCAGATTTCATCTGTTCTATTGAGGAAAGTTTCTTTCTAGCCTACCTTATCTCTTTCAGCAGGTGGGGAATAGAGGAACACACTAAGAGCACACTGATTTCCTAGATGCTGGGGCATTCAAATACAAAGCATTTGATTTCCTTCTTAATTCAATCTTTATGCGATGAGCACAACTACGCACTCTGAAGTAGCTTCTAAAAAGCAACCTTGCTTGCCGTCTTTACTTAGAGGGCATTGACAAAGCGCCAATCTAATACAAAAAGAAAGTTATGGCCCTTCCTCTTACTATTGATATTGATATCTGAGTGAGGAGCCCATACTAGATTAGACTTCTAACCTTTGTTCAATACCATCTTGAGATTCCTCTTGAATTGACTAATTTAAGCATTATAAGCAATATGGGATAATCCTATTTATCTTACTATTATTAGAGGCCCTGCTTCATCAAGTAAGGAAGTCAAAGCAAGCTATTTATCAGCTACTTCCTTTAAAATGCCCATGTTTGCACTATTCTTTCTAATGCAATACCATCTGACTAAAAGGAAGAAGCATGCCTGGGTAGGTACTATTCCCTTCTTCTCACCCACTAGAACAAGGATTGAGAGGTAGAAAATCAAAGATATGGCCTCAGCATGAGAAGTTTGAAAGTAAAGTCCGGTAGGAGCCATTGAAGATGGGAGTTAAGTCCTCATTCAGAGGTAGGTCCTCGTTCGGAGGTGGGTTAGGACATTGAAATAACGTAGATAAAAGCGAGAGATCCATATAATATCTTCTTATCCATCACAAGAAGTCAGCCTATAGATCTCTTCTATTTTAATCAAATATGTGGAGGATTGTGAATCAGGTAGTGGCTATTAAGTGCTTGTTTGGATTAAGGTGTAGAAGTAGTTTTTTTTTTCTAATGTGGCTTTTGCAGAAGTTAGATTGTAAATATGATTTGTGTTTGGATTGGCGATGGGAGAAATGACTTTTTTTAAACCTTGAACTTGTTTGGATTAGTATTTGAAAAGCTCATTTAGATGAAAAATGACTGAAAAGGGCATGAACCTTGTTGAATACTGCATATATATTGTTTGTATATATATTGTTATAGTTGATGTGAAAAAATATAAATAAAATTTTTTTAAAATAAAAAAAGTTCAATAATTATTGAAAAAGAAGAAAAATACACTAAAGCACTTAATTAAAAAAGGATAAATATATATTTCAATCAGAATGTCATACATAAAGTGGATCATAATTGGATCATCTACTAGTAACAAGTTCATCTCTGATCATGTCACGAACATGATTCATGTGTGTTAAAGATAATCTATGGATAGTTGATGTGGATGCTACATCAACTGGATCATTATTTTTTAACCTTAAACCTGTTTGGATTAGTGTTTGGAAAGCCCTAAATTTTTTTTTCATGTTTAGAAGCACAAAAACAGCTTAAAATTTTTTTTCATGGTCACGGCTCTGTGCACAGAAGTAGCTTAAATTTTTTTTTCCAATCAACTTTAAATTTTTTAATATTTTAATTTGTTATTATACGTTTTTTTGTGCACATTTTTATTACTGTGCTTTGACTCCCTAAGCATAACTCATATCACCTCTGCATTTCTCCAAAATGACGCTCAATGGTCAAAGCACAAAAGCAATATTGAAAAGCTATGAAAAGCAGCTTCTAAAAAAAGCTTCTTTTTTCAAACAAGCCAATCAATACTCAACACCTTCTCAAACACATGCAAACTGGTCAACTGAGCTTTTAGGTCCCAACTGGGCTTTTTTTCCCCCAACATGTTCCCATACAGACCCTAATGCAGCATTGTTTCGATGAAAGAGAGCTATCACTAAATTATGCCCAGTATGTAAAGAGGAGGAGGAAACCATTAATCATCTCTTTCTCTATTGTCTGTGGACAAGGTGCGTCTGGTTTGGGTGTTGCCCGGGTGCTAAAGCTGATGTGTTACATGTTATGAAGTTCACCTTATGGTGGCTTAGTATAATAGATGAGGAGACGAACCTTGCTAAAAGTGACATTGCTATGATATGTTGGATACTTTGGCATATATGGAAACAAAGAAATGACAAAGTTTTTTATTACTGAGATCTTAATCCGAGCACTTCTATTAATGGAGCAATGCGGTCTAATTTTGAGATATGGACGCTTGTGAGAGCCTAGGATTGCTTGAATCACTCCCTGTCACTAATTCTGATAAAACATAATGGTATCTTCCTCCCCTAGGAAGTCTTGAAGTTAATTGTGAGCCTACTCACCAACAATGGGCACCGCTGCTATAAGGGTGATCTGTTGCCATGAGTATGGAGAATTGGTCTGGGGTTTTGTTGACAAGATTAAATCCTTGTTAGCCTTCATGACTAAGGCTTTAGTAATAAAGAGAGCACTTATGTTAGTAATGGACTTGCAAAAAACCGAAAGAAGTAGGGGGCTTGGGTATTAAGGATATGTAAAGGCAAAATATTTCTTTTCTCATGAAGCTTTGTTGGGGGTCTTCTTACTAAACCAAATAAGCTTTGGGTTTGATGTCTAAAAGGAAAATATTGTTGTAGAGATAGTGACTATCCAGTTGTGTGTAAGAAGCAAAACTCCTCCTGTATTTGGCGAAGTATTACCATTGTTTGGGAAAAGTTTTGGTCGGGGGTAGGTAGAACTTTGAAAAGTAGAACCACAACACATGCTTGGTAGGATCTATGGTCTCCGTTGGGAGAGCCTCTTATTCTTTTTTGTTGATCATAATTTCCATAATCTACGTCTATGTGATAAGGTTAAGGAGTTTGTCTTACCAAATGGAGAGTGGAACATAGTAAAATGGAGTAAGTTTTTACCAAAATGGGTGGTAAAGATTATAACTAGAGGAATGCTGCCATGTGAAAATAGAGACAACTTATTTTGTTAGAGAAATGCTTCGGATGGTAAATTCAGTGTTCATGCTGCTTATAAATTTGTCTCTGCCCAGCAGGAAAGGAATGAGTTGTCCCTGTGTAAGAAGGTGTGGAAACTACCTATGCTGGAGAAAGTAAAGATGTTTCTATGGTAGGTTATTCATGAGAGATTACCTACTAACTCACTCAAAGCTATGAGAGGTATACCGACTAGTGAGAGGTGCCCTTTTGAATGCCAGAGAGAAGAAACAGTATTACATATTCTTTGTGATTGTATGATAGTGAGAGAGGTGTAATTATATTTTGTATCCTTTAACTCTCGTATTAGATTTTTTTGTTCTAATTTACAGGTATGGCTTAAGGAGAATATGACTCTTCAGTTCAGAAAGAGTTATTTCAAATGGTGGCCATGGACCTAACTCTTTAGCATCATCTGTTGGTTATTATGGAAGAATCGATGCAAGGGAGTGATGGAAGGCGTTCGAGATCAAGCAAAAGAGGTTATCCATATTACTTGTATTATCTAATGGAGACCACTCTTTCATATAAGCTTAAACATCAAATTTTATGTTGTAGTAAAGAAGAAGATCTCAAATGGAGTCTACTGCCGGAAGGGTTTGTTCGACTAGACACGGATGCATCGGTTAATCAATAGTGTGCTATAGCATGTGGAGGAGTCATTCAAGATGATAGAGGGAACTAGCTCTTAGGATTTTAGAGGCGATTAGGTTTTTCTCCACCTACTACTGCGGAACTCCTTTCCTTGTTGACGGGTTTTCAGATGTGCAAGCAATATGGTTTTTCTAGAGTTATTGTGTATACAGATTCACTAGAGGCATATCATTTAGTTATGCATAATGGAGGAGTTAACCATCTACTTCAATAAGAGATTAAGGAAGTCAAGGATTTAATCTACTCTGAATGGGACTTTGAACTTAACTATACACACCACGAGATGCAATCTAGTGTGCTGATTATTTGGTAAGAGAAGCTTAGGACATAGTTCAAAGTCTGGTAGTATTACCAGTTCCCCATGCGGGATGTATTCCCTTTTTGAGGGAAGATCTTACCAGTCTTTGCTGATGTCTTATATTTTTAGTATTTTGTAATATTCAAGCTTGCTTGGCCCAACAAAAAAAATAAAGTAGTAGACTTGAGTCATAACAAGGTTATATTTGAGATGGATAGCCAACTGCTACAAAAATATGTTGATAGCCCACAATATGATCTGTATGATTGGAAGAGAAGGAGTATCATTCAGGATATTATCAACTTCTTGCCACTAGAGTCGGGTTCTCTCTTGTTTTAACTCCTTGTCGGGGTAATCTTGCAGTTGAAGCTTTTAAGGGAGTGTGCCCTCCGGGGTGGGTGTCTCAACCATCACTCTCTTTGTCTACTCTACTAACTTTGGATGTTCAGAAGGCTTATGGTTATTTTGATAATACTGATTTTCCAGGATCCAAAATGAGCGTTGGTCATTTATGTCTTCTCTGGTTTCCTAGTTCCTTTCCTTTCATTTTTTTTGCATACAAATTGGCAAGCTAACGCTTGAAAAAAAAATAGTCATACAAAGGTCAACAAATACCCAGATACTGCTGATCCATAAAGACTATCTTCTAGTAAGATTGTGGAATCTGTACAAGCAGTACCAAGTGCTCTCCAACTCCATGTGCCTCCCTTGCTAACAGATATACACACCGCAAAACATCCTTCCTAGCATATGCTAGTTATACAGACCAATCCCCAAATATAAGTTCCCTAGTGTCTGATATCTCTTGTCGAAAAGGGTGGTCCAATCCACTATCCCTTATAATGACACTTATAGCTTCCAAGGAGTCAGAAAAAACTATGATGTTCTCCATATGAAACTTCTTACATATTTGTAACCCAATTTTAATTGCTAATATTTCTGCCATCATAGCTAGTATTGTACCTAAGGAATACTGGAATCCAAGCACCCATGTACCATTACAATCCCTTACTACTCCTCCACAAGCTGCTTGGTTGTAGCCTCGTACAGATGCATCCACATCAAGCCGGAAGCTGTCCTGTGGTTGTGGACTCCATCTCCCCTCTTGCATCATCCTGTTGTGGAAAACTCTATGACAGTAGCCCTTAAGGACAATATCCTCCATGATGTGAAAAGAGCATTGATGAAGCACCTCCGATGAAGATAAATATTTTCCTTCAAAAACTTGTTTACATCTGGCCTTCTAAATTAACCAGCAAGCTTGTCCAAAAACTCTAGTCCAAGGCTAGCGATTAAATTTATTGCGACTTGGGCTATTTATGGAATTCCATTTTAACCATCCCTGTAAATTAGAAGAAAAGAAAGAAAAATAATAGTTAGGATTGATAAGTGCCCTCCACACCTCTCTCACTCTCTCACAGTCTCTCAAAGTGTGTATAACACTCTCTTCACTCAAACAACCCAACGAGCACAAACCAAAAGATGAGAAACCTCTCCTAGCTCTGAAGGAATTTGTGAGTAATCTCTCATGGTTAATTTTCCACATAAAAAACTTAATTTTTTCTGGCACTTGCCAACGCTAAATCTTTTGCCAAATCGAATTCACATCAGAAACTGAAGACCGGGAGAGAAATTGATAAGCGGATTTGACCGAAAAGTTGCCATCACTTGCATAACGCCAACACAAAACATCTTCCCTATCATTACTCGGTGGTTTAATCTTCCTAATCACATTGATAACCCATTCAGGCAAATATTGCCTCCACACACTCACATTTCATGTACTGTTTGGCCTCACAAAATTCACTATTAGATCTGTGAGATTAATGTCATGCATATTTGAGTGCACATAATCAATAAATGGTCGATCTAATGGTGTCCATATGTCTTTCCAAAAGCTTGTTGACCTACCATTATTTATCTTCCATTAACCTTTAATAAATTCATCCCAAATACTTGTTATCGCTTTCTATGTTTGGGAGAAACACCTAGGTCTACTTATGTCCGGGAAAGTATTAGATCCACACTGGTATCTAGACCTCAAACAATGTACCCACAGAGCCTCTGGTTTAGTAAGAATACCCTAGCTGAGCTTTATTATAAATGCTTTATTTTGCTTCTCCAAATTTTTTATCCCCAACCCTCCAGCCTTTTTTGACTCTAGAATCTGATGCCAAGCAACCAAATGCAATCTTTTAGCATTCTCATCTTGACACCATAAAAAATTTCGGCTTATCTTCTCAATTTCCTGAATAACACCTTTAGGCAATATAGTAGACTGCCTTTGATAAGATGGTAACGCAGAAATCACCGCCTTAATAAGCACAGATCTTCCTGCCATACTAAAAAATTTCCCTTTCCAACTAGACAACCGAGATTTAACCTTTTTGGTAATATGTCCAAAAGTCTCTTTAGTTACTCTTGAATGAATAAGAGGACCCCAAATATTTACCTAAGTCTGGTGTTATACCAATACCTAGACTTTGACTCAACTGAAGTGCCAGATTGATCGGGACCCGTTTAGAGAAGAAAACTTTAGAATTCTGAAGATTTATTCTATGACCCGACACTTCACAAAATCTCTACATTACATGCTTAATCAACTGTACCTGGCATAAAGAAGCTTCACCAAATAGAAGAAGATCAGCATCAAAGAAAAGGTGAGATATATGAGGCCCTTCTTTCGTAAAACTCAACGGTTTCCACCTTCTTTGATCGCATTCCACCTTGATTAGATGAGCCAATCTTTCCATACATAGCACAAATAAGTGTAGGCTAAGGGAGTCACCTTGTCTCACTCCTCTGGTTGGTGAAAATGGTTGGCCCTCTTCCATGTTCCATAAAACTTTCATCCTGGCAGAACTGACACAACACATGATACCATGAATCAAATGCTCATCTAAACCTACACATTTTAAAGTTTCTTCTAAAAAATCACAATCAAGACGATCATAGGCTTTTTCCATGTCAACTTTGATTGCCATATATTTCTTCCTTTTGGTGGGATGAAGCATCAAGTGAATAGCCTCTTGTGCAATGTTACTATTATCACAACTGGATCTTGATGGTATGAAACTACATTGTTCTGGCCCTACCAATAAGTTCATTACTCTTCTGAACCTCGAAGCTATCAACTTTGTAATTATTTTAAAGCTTACATTACATAAAGAAATAGGTCGCATATCTTTTAGGGAAATTGGATTACCTACCTTTGGAATGAGAACAATATTTGTTTGATTTACCTCCCCAATGGACTGTGGGTTCCTAAAACCTTCCTTAACCAACCTACAAACTGCTCCTCCCACCTTATCCCATTGTGATTGGAAAAAAATGAGCATGCAATCCATTAGGTCCTGGAGCTTTACAAGCCCATATAGAAAAGGCTGCATTTTTAATTTCGATATCATCAATATCTCTGTGTAACAATTCCTTCTCTAACCTTGACAAACTTGAAAAAGCGTGAGGCTAACCTTGCACATGATTAGTCCTAACATCTCTTGTGTAGAGGGATTTATAGAAGTTGGAGGCCATATTACGTAATTCCTCCGGATCAGTAACTCATTGTCCCTCATCATTTTATAAGGCCGTTGCCCTATGTTTTTTCCTTTTAACCACAGTTAAGGCATGCAAATGTCTAGTATTTTTATCTCCCCACTTCAACCAGTTGCACCTAGCCTTTTGAAACCATATCATTTCTTCATGTAGATTCAACTTATTATATTCCATCCAAAGATTTTTCTCTATCCGAGCTAGTCCATTTAATTGGTGACTTCTCTTACATCTCTCTATTCCTTCAAGTATTTTTTAAAATAGCCATCTTTCTTCTCGAAATATTCCCAATTCTCTCCTCATTCTACTTGATAACTGAGGTTTTAAAATTCTCCACTCCTTGAAGCCAATTCTTATTTTCCCAAGCCTGATGAACCACCTTATCAAAACAATCTTCTAGAGTCCATGATGCCTGGTATTGGAACCTCCATTGCCGGTGCCTTGGAGTACTGGAACTTATCAAAACCACCACGACCACATAATCATATTTGTATTTAAGATCATGATAAGTAGTCATTTGTGGAAAAGATACTTCCCATGTCAAATTACAAAAAACCCAATCCAACATATCTTTTATCCCATGCCCTTCTTATGTAAATTTTGACTTTGGGTCATAAATCTCCATCAATCCAGCATCATTTATACAGTCATTAAACTCTTCCACAGACACAACATTAGCTACAGATCCCCAAGATTTGTTATTCAGAAATCTGTAAGCGTTGAAATCCCCCAACATGATCCATGCCTCCTCAACTAATTCCGCTATTACTCTTATCGACTGCCATAGTCTTCTTCTTTTCAAATAATTTGTTTCTCCATACACAAACGTTATGGAGAAAAAATTATTAGATCCAATACTCCAACTACGACAGTGAATAAATTGTTCTCCATATGTAATTAACTCTACCTCAAAATTCCATGCATTCCATAAAACCCATATACCTCCAAAAAAGCCTACTACCTCCACTCTAATCCAGTTATTAAATCCTAACTTCCTAACAAAACACTCTGCTCTATTCCCGCTAATTCTTGGCTTAACAAGACAAAAAATACCAATATTATTCTTTTTAACAATATCTTTAATTATATTGGGGAAGGACCGACCTCCGGCTCCCCTACAATTCCAACATGCAAAATTCATCATAAAATAACAGCAAAGACAAAAGAAAAAAACTTATCTAGTTTCCTTTGTAGCCAGAACATATTCCTCATCATCACCTCTATCTTCAGCCAAATTCGCTACCACTCCCTCCATAGATGCAAGTTCATCATTCAGCAATATAGCACTAGGATCCGGTGGATTAGAGTCATCCCAATGCCTAGCATTATTTTTGTCATGTGATCGAGATCCCTGTTTAAAAATAACAGCAACAAGACACTCTTCACGTCCCACTTCTCTGACATGTAGCGGTACTGCAGTTTGGACTGGTTCTAATCTATCCATCCTTCCTACTACAACAATATTGGACCTTTGTTTCAATGTTTCGGCCTTCCCCTTATTTGACTGGGCCAAATTAGCCCTTTCTTTACTAGGTCCAGCTTCTTGGGCTACTTCACCCCTTATAGGCCTATTAAAATTAGGCAAAGAAACCTTTTCCTTCTCCCTTCCCTTGATATAACACGTTGTGGTTTTTTTAGATAAAAGCTTAGATCCATGTCCACTTTTCCCAACCGCCAATCCTTGGCTTTTTCTGAGATACCTCATGCTCTTGTCTTATCTCCATCAAATCAGCTCCCTTCTCCATCATTTGGTGTCCCACGTGACCTTTTTTTTTTGCCATTTCTTTTTCTGCATCACCTTCTTCCTCTATCTCTTCCAAGGCTGCAAACCTTGATCTACTCCCGAAAAAATCTTCCCTTCTAATGCCTCGTGAACTGAATCTTACCCCCATTATGTTCCACCTTTTGAATTTCCCTTTCGGAAACCATGATCTTCTAGGTCCTGTAGCAAACATCCAGGGGCTGAAAGTCTCTGCTTGCTCCGGTAACACCGTGTCTGCTCGAGGATCCGATAATTTGGAACTCCGCTCTGCCTCCTTTTCCCCATTATTTTACAGCCCAGTTGGGTGCTTCCACTAACAAAACTCTCACCGATGGCCATACCGGCCACACTCAAAACAAATCATATTTAATCCTTCATATTCCACATTAAAGACCTCTCCCGCAACCACAATCTTGGGCACCAGTTGCTTTTGAAGGTCGAACTCAACGCACAATCATGTGTATCTTCCACGCTTTACCGTGTTTCCCGACCACGATCCTTAAGCAAGGGTATTTAGAGCCCGTTTGGTTCAACCCCATTGCATGCATGCAATGGTAATCATGATTGCATTACCATGAGAAGAGTGTTTAGTTACTCTTTAGCATGGTAATAGGGTTTACCATGATAATGATGATTACCAAAAAATTGGTAATCCTCATTCATACCTCCCCCCTATGAATCCTCATTACCATCCCATTGCATAGTTAGAAAAGTCTAATTTACCATTTAGTTTTACTTCTCTTTATTTTACTTATATATTTTCACTTAGCCACATCGCCACAACAGCTACCGCCGCCGCCGCCAGCACCTCCTCCTCCACCACCACTGCCACCTGCCGCCACCTCCTCCTCCACCACCGTCGCCACCACCTCCTCCACCACTGTCGCCACATCCTCCTCCTCCTCCACTACCTCCTCCTCCTCCTCTACTGTTGCTGCCACCCGACACTTCCGCTACTACCTCCTTTTCCGCCGCTGCCGCCACTACCTCCTCCTCCTTCCTCATCGACACCCGCCGCCACCACTACCTCCTCCTTCTCTGCCGCCACCCACCACCGTCGCCACTACCTCCTCATTCTCCATTCTCGCCACCCGCTATCGTCGCCACTATCTCCTCCTTCTCCGTTCCCGCCACCACTACATCCTCCTCCGTTCCCGCCACCACTACATCCTCCTCCTCTGCTGTAGCTACTACCTCCTCCTCCTCCCTCGCCGACACCTGCTGCTGCCACTACCTACTCCTTCTCCGCCGCCACCTGCCACCATCGCCACTACCTCTTCCTTCTCCGTTCCCACCACCACTACCTCCTCCTCCTCCTCTGCCACCGCTGCCGCCACCACTACCTCCTCCTCCTCAGTTGTTGAGCCACCCACCACCCGGCACCGCCGTCACTTCCTCCTCCTCTTTCTCCACCTGACTCTTAACTTTCTTTTTACAAAGATTATAGTAAGGGTAAAATAGACTTTGTGGTGCGAACCCACAAGGGAAGATCCCACGAACCCACAACCAATTCTGAGATATGCTCACCCCAAGAAAGCTAAACAAAGATCTACGATCCACTTGAACCCTTGAACACGAAAGAACAAGGACCCGAAGTGTTGGAAGACGCCACAAGGTTGATCAAGCCTTGATAAGTCTGTTAGTTCTAAGAAGAACCCTAGAGAGAATCCACTCTCAAGAAACAAAGTGCAGAAATGCAACTTTCATTCATATATCAAATCTCAAGTGTCTTACAAATGAAGAAGCACAAGGTATTTATAGATAAAAACTACCTAATTGTAATAATTGCAACTTAGAAAATTGCAACTATAAAGTCTAATACCATGTGCTTGGAAATCCAAAACCATGTGCTATGAAACTCAAATTTTCTAATACAATGTTCTAGAAAACACAAAAGTCTAATATGGTGTGCTAGAGAACCCAAAAGTCAAATATGAAAGTCTAATATGGTGTGCTCTGATACCAAACCTCAGGAACGAAGCGCCACAACACGAGGACTTCCCAGGGGGTCATCCATCCTGAGACTACCCTCGGCTGAGCACGCTTAACTTTGAAGCGCTAACCATCGTGCTAAAAGCTTAAGCTGGTAGCAGAGGCGCACCCCTATTCCTTTAACCCAGTACAGACACGGGCCCCTGTCTCCAACGACTGTGGGTGCCACCAGACCCCGAACCCAATCCACACCCCCTCCCAGACCCGGGACGTATCATTCCCTCCCTCTTTAAGGAGGTTCGTCCTCGAACCTTTCGATGGAAGCGGGATTCGAACCCGTGCTGGCTCTGATACCAAACCTCAGGAACGAAGTGCCACAACACGAGGACTTCCCAGGGGGTCACCCATCCTGAGACTACCCTCGGCTGAGCACGCTTAACTTTGAAGTGCTAACCATCGTGCTAAAAGCTTAAGCTGGTAGCAGAGGCGCACCCCTATTCCTTTAACCCAGTACAGACACAGGCCCCTGTCTCCAACGACTGTGGGTGCCACCAGACCCCGAACCCGATCCACACCCCCTCCCAGACCTGGGATGTATCACTTTGTGTAATATATTAATTTTAAATAATTGTTAAAATAATAATTCATTGCACCTTACTTAAAAATCAAACCAAACACTAGCCCTGTAATTAATATTGCATTGCATTACCATTGCATCGCATCGCATCGCATCGCATTGCATTGCACTGCAGGGTGTAATGGGATTGAACCAAATAGGCCCTTAGATCAACCCGAAGAAGACGACCAATCCGTTCACCCAGACGAGCAATACAATGGCCATTGTAACAATGCATGGGTACGTGCGGTATCCTAACCCATGTCACTATTCGACCCAGTTGATTTTTAAAGGGATTAAAATTCCATCTTTGTACTAAAATACAATGATGTGCTATAATCCACGGTCCTCCATAAAGTACCTTCCGATAATGTGCTTTCCAACTTTGTTGATTTGTAAATCTAACCACAAAATAATTGTTGGGTAAATCAATAAGTTCAAATGCTGAAATACCCCATATTTTTGTCAGATAGGATTTCAACATATATAGATTGAATCTTTTCCCCACCGTAACTATAAGCGAATAGTTATAAGGCTTGCACCACTCATTATACTCCTCCTGAGAGATAGGCACTACTGGATAAATTTGCATAAGCTTCCTCACCTCTTCAAACGGTTCTGGCAACTTCCAGAAAATTTCTCCATCATTAGTGAGAAGGTCCTCAGTTTCCATACTATCTCCACCATTAGCAATACCATTAAAACCCAGAAGTGATTGCTTATATGATAGCGCCTGTGATTGTCCTACCTGCTTCCCCATAACAGTAACAGATGGGTTGCATTGAAATCCCTCCGTAGCAGCCTCTATTCCATTTTTTCCATATTCTTGCTCATACATAGCGTCATCCATGATCGCAACGTCCTCTTCTTCCACCTTTGATTTCTTCCTTTGATCAATTCCCTGTGAATCTGATGGCCTATCTGGAGGATTCTTGCGTTGACCCGTGTCTTCCATACACGTTGAAGTTTGTGGCGTAAAAACCAAGAGAGAGAAATCTAGACGATGCACGACGAAACTGTTTGCTTGTTGGCCAGTATGTTCCCCCCTCTTTCCTCTCGTTTTCATTATCGTTTTAGGGTGTGTTTGGAATCAACTTTTGAGAATAGTTTATGGAAAAAAGTGATTTTTGAGAATATATTCTGGCAGAATAGATTATGTGAAAAAAAGTGATTTTGATAAATGAGAGTGTTTGGATATTTTGATCAGAATAGCTTTTTTTATGGTCAAATTACTGAAAATGACATTAGCTTTTGTGATAATTACATATAAAGGATAATATTATATTTTATGTATTATTTAATATAAAAATTCATAATAAATAAAAAAATGACATAAATTTATCTGAAAAATTAAAAATTATAACATTAATCAATTATCTAACATAAAAAAAATCAAACACACACACACACATATATTAATTATAGGAAAAAAATGATTTTTGATAAAATGAGAGTGTTTGGGTATTGGGTTAATAATCAATTTTTTAATGGCCAAATTACCAAAAAAGAACATTAGCTTTTGTGATAATTACATATAAAAAGATAAGATTTTATTTTAAATATTTTCAACATTAAATTTCATAATAATACCTAAAATTACTGAAAAGGACATTAGCTTTTGTGATAATTACATATAAAGGATTAGATTATATTTTATGTATTATTTAATAGAAAAATTCATAATAAATACAAAAAATGACATAAATTTATCTGAAAAATTAAAAATTATAACATTAATCAATTATCTAACATATAAAAAAATCAAACACACACACACACACACACACATATATATTAATTATAGGAAAAAATGATTTTGATAAAATGAGAGTGTTTGGGTATTTAGTTAATAATCAATTTTTTAATGGCCAAATTACCAAAAAAGAACATTAGCTTTTGTGATAATTACATATAAAAAGATAAGATTTTATTTTAAATATTTTCAACATTAAATTTCATAATAATACCTAAAATTAAATAAATTTGTCTAAAAAATTAAAATTATAACATTGGGCAATTATATAACATCATAAAAAATAGCTCAAACATATGTATTAATAAATTATATAAAACATTTATATATAGTAATTATTCAAAATAATACTATATTTTAGATTGAAATAAATAATCCCTCCGGTCTTAAATATAAGATAGAATTGATTTTTTTTAAAGATTAAGGAAGCTAAATAAATTACTTAATCGTATCATATATTTTGTATCCTTAAATTACATATAATTTTATTATTCAAATTAATTAGTTTGGGGGAAAAAATTAAAATATAAATACTCTAAAAAAATTTAATTAGTTTTTTAATCTCTTGAAGAAAGTTAAATTTATCTTATATTTAAAACTAAGGGTGTGTTTGGAAACAGCTTCTGAGAATAGCTTATGAAGAAAAAGTGAAAAAAAGTGATTTTTGAGAATAGATTATGGAGAATAAATTATGAGAAAAAAGTGATTTTGATAAAATGAGAGTGTTTGGATATTATGATCAGAATAGCTTTTTTTCATGGTCAAATTACTGAAAAGGACATTAACTTTTGTGATAATTACATATAAAGGATAATATTATATTTTATATATTATATAGTAGTAAATTTCATAATAAATACAAAAAATGGCATAAAATTATCTAAAAAATTTATAATATGTATGTATGTATGTATGTATATGTGTGTATATGTATGTATGTATGTATTATAATAAATAGTAAAAAATAATTTATAATAATTAGATATAAAATATTAGATTATATTTTAGGCATTATTTAATATAAAATTGAACAATAAATACCAAAAACTCTTTAAATTTGTCCGAAAAAATTATAAATTGTGGAAAAAAATTAATTGTACATACATATATAGAAATATATATATATATTAATAAATTGTACATTGAAAGTTCATAATTCAATAGTTAACATCGAAAAATAATATAAGGAGACACTCTTTCAATGCAGTTAATACAATCTGTTTTTGCCTTTCTCCTTTATATTGTATTTCTTTTACTAAAAAGTGATATATTAGTCGTAACAACATGTCTAGAAACCTCAAATTTATCATGAAACAAATACATTAACATTTAATAGTTTGTTAATAATTCAAAACATCAAAATAGATTATGTGAAAAAAAATGCTAGTCATTTTCTTAAAACTACACCGTTTTGGTGTTGTTTTAAGGAGCTGAACTTTTTTTTGTCTAAAAAAATAGTATCTAATATTTTTGAAATATTTTCTTGGACGTATGTAGTATCAAAAAATATTTTTTAAGTAACATGCAGTATTCTAAAATAATTTTTAGTGCTTTTAACTCTTTAAAATATTTTTTCAGTTGTACTCAATATGTTTGCAAACTAATTGCAATTTTACCCTTAATTTATTTTTTCAGCTTCAAAAATTACTTTAAAATATTAGGTGCTCATGAAAAAATATTTTAGAGTGGATTACAGTAGGTATAACTAAGAAAATACTTTAAAGTAATTTTTAGAGCTGAAAAAATAAATTAAAGGTAAAATTGCAATCAGTCTGCAAACACACTGGGTATAACTGAAAAAATATTTTGAATGATTAAAAGCACTAAAAATTATTTTAGAATATTATATGCTACTTAAAAAATATTTTTAGACATTTTTTAAAACCAAAAAAACATGGTTTTGGATAAAAAGCAACAAAAAGAAGCTTTTCCCAAAACCATGGTTTTGAGATAAAACCATGGTTTCTAAAAAAAGTGAGTGTTTGACTAATTTTTCTCAAAACCATGGTTTTGATAATTTGCCTCGTGAACTGAATCTTGACATGAATAATGATTTTTTTAAAAAAACCACACAATAATTTTTTTGTAATAGGTATTTGGAAAAAAAATGGGAACATGTGGATGAAAATAGAAGAAATGAAAGAGGGAAAATGAAGAGAGAGAAAATGAAATGGGACCCACATACAAAAAAGTTGAAAATATTAGTTTCTTTAAAACCATGATTTTAGAACCCAAAACCATGGTTTTGATAAAAAAATGTTTTTTTATCTTTTTTTTTTTATGTTTGGAAGTTTTTTACCCAAACCATGGTTTAAAGTTGAAACCATAGTTTGAGTTTAACATCCAAACACACTACTAATTTATTTTTCTAGTATAATGATGGCTGGTTGTCAAGGACTTTTTTCTCCTCTATTGATATTAATAGAGAAGCAATTTTTGACCCAAAAAATTGGATTGATGTAGCACCACCATTTATACAGTCTATGTAGAAAGAGGAGTAATCTAGGATCAAAATGAGAATGGATGCAGGGCTTCTACAGTGTAAAATAGTACTAATTCGATCTTTTATATAAGATAAATTTGGAGAGTTAATTTTTATCTTAAATATAAAAAAAAACCAAGATAATCAAGAAGGAGAAGGAATAAGGAGATTAAGGAAGATGACTTGAATAGAAAATATATGTCATATTAACTAATTCAATTAACTTTTTAATCTAATTAAATTAAGTAAATATATTTTATATTAAAAATTAGTAGAATGATATCATGTTCTCAAAAACATGTCTTCAGGAAAGAAACCCCAGCAACGACCTATTTGTTCAGCTCCCCTAGCAACTACCCATTTGTTTGCTTTGCAGAATTTGAGTTTACTCCATCTAATCTATATTTTGACAATTTAAAATTTATGGACTTGGTTTTTTGACCATTGGGTAAGGTCATTTGCATTGGCTGGGATCCGTCAAAATCAGGACAACACAAAATATAAAGGATTATTAATCTAACTATTCCTCTATTATATCTATTTATGTTTTTGAGCATATTTTGTTTTTTATCTTTATTATTTTAATTGTTAGATAATTCTAGAATCTGGATATTCCCCAACAATGTGATATGTGACAACCGGTATTTTGAAACAACGTTTTCTTTAAGATTTTTAAATATTTCTAACCATTTTGTAATCTATTTTATTTTTTTATCTATATTATTTAGAAACGCTAGAATCCGTGATAACCACGTATTTTGAAACAACGGTTTCATTAAGATTTATAAATACTTCTAAACATTTTTTAATATATTTTATTTTTTTATGTTTATTATTTTAATCATTACGATATTTTTACATTCAAGTTAACAAGAGGAGGGTGTCCCAGATAGCAGGAGGAGATAGTGTCAACATCCCTTATTTTATATAATCAATAGATATATTCCCCTTACATTATATGTTATGCATATGTATTTTCCCATCTTTTTTATATATTTTATATTAATGATTATTTCTTCTGTGAATATATCAGCTTGTTTGGAATAGTGGTTGAAAATTTTATAA
Organism: Albizia julibrissin; assembly: GCA_037074505.1. Classification (NCBI taxonomy): domain Eukaryota; kingdom Viridiplantae; phylum Streptophyta; class Magnoliopsida; order Fabales; family Fabaceae; genus Albizia; species Albizia julibrissin. The sequence continues at coordinate 44,461,471 of CM073478.1, read as the reverse complement.
GTGATTATGAATTGTAATTCACGGAATACGAAGTAACTTTTACGGTCTACAAGGTAGTTTTTATGGTCTACGAGGTACTTTTACGGTCTACGAGGTACTTTCACGGTCTACGAGATAAATATGTGGAGGAGATTTATCTCGATTTATGTGAATTGAGCTTGTATAATAAGCCCGATTCGTAAAAGTGATAACAAACAAACCCTATAACAATAAAATCTAATCTTAACGTGGCTTAGTGAAAAGTGAAAACAATACCAATATGACACTCTTAAGTAACTAAGCTTTGACGCCACCTCTCTCTCTCTCTCTCTATATATATATATTAAAACTTAAGATGCAAATTTATTTAAGAAGTTTTCTTTGAAGAACAATGTGTTACCCTGATCAATATTGGCCTAGAAAGTGTTAAAATAGAGTAATATTGTCACTTACTATTAAAAAGTTAACAGTCAATATCAAAAACTTCACAGCATGATTATGTCAAAATGAAATTAAGTTTTATGTGTGAAAAGACCGTGATGTTTTTATTTAATTTTTTTCATAAGAACATTAATAAAATAAATAAGAGCATTTATAAGATAAATAAATAGATTTAAAAGAACTCATATAATAAAAAATATTTTTTTCATTCACAAAAATATTCACAAATTAACGAGATTAAAAAAATAAAATAAGGATACTATTATTTTTTATCTTACAAAAATTAATTTTATTTTAACAAAAAAATTTTGGGTTGTATGAAATTTTCCCTTCTAATTATAGTTTCCTTTCTCTGGTGGATTTCCGCCAACAATCTAATCTCATTCCACATTCATCACTCAATCTTTTCCATTATTTGGATTTTCTCTTCTTTGAGCGTCTCACAAAGAACAACCGATCAAGAACAAGCGATGGGTGGTGGAGAAATTAACGGAGAAGAATTTCTTGCTACAGTCACGGACATGGCCTCAATTTCAAACCATTACTTTAACATCACATTCCTATTTCTACATACCCATTACTTAACATCACATTCTTTGCTTCAGTTTTTCAATGACATTTCTTGCTTGTTCTTGGCAAACCTAACAGAATGCAGAAGACAAAGTCGTTTCATTTTCGGCGGATTGGGAAACGAATCCACCATTTAATTTCTGACGGCTCTCGTCACGACAGCGACGGCGAGGAGGAATTGGATGATAGGGGAGAAGCAGAATCTGATAATGAAATGCCTCACAGCTTTAATGGCTATGACAGTGAATCCTCACTGGGAAAGGGTCAACAACCTTCACCTATAAGCGGGGAAGCACCTGGCCCTAAACCTTCCAGGCCACAAACTGGTTTGTATCTTCACATTTCAACTCAATTTCCATATCTATATGCATGAATTTCTGGCCTTCTTTGATTCTGATTGACTCACTGAGGTACCAACACGAACATGAAACCGGAGCACTATTACGTACCCCATCACGTTCCATGGCAAATACAAAATAGACGGAAGAAGGAGAGAATAATGTTTAGAGGAAGTGAATTGACAAATATTTTATGTGTATTATCCCACATAACCCTTGAACCCCTATGCACTCACATATATATAGGGTTTCTTGTACCTCTTCCTCAATTGATGTACCTTTTCTTTATGAGATGACATATTCTAATACAAATTAGAATGATTAGGGAATATCGCAATTATCCCACGTAAACTTGAACCCTTGTGCACTCACCTATATATAGTGTAAATTGTTTTGTTTCATGTGATGTTCCTTCGTGCTTGGATTCAGAGGTGGATATGATAAAGGAAAGATTTGCTAAGCTGCTTCTGGGAGAAGATATGTCAGGTGCTGGGAATGGAGTTTCTTCTGCTTTGGCTTTGTCCAATGCAATAACAAACCTGGCTGGTAAGAATACTTGCAAGAGAAAAAATGGTTCAGAAAAAGTTTCATTATAAAATTAAAGGAAGCCTTAACTGAATTTTTGACGAAACAACAATTTGCTTGGTTGTGAAACATTGCACATGCAGCATCTGTTTTTGGAGAACAATCGAAACTGGGGCCAATGTCTGCAGAAAACAAAGCAAGGTGGAGAAGAGAAGTTGACTGGATTTTATCTGTGACAGATCACATTGTTGAGTTTGTTCCTATAAAACAAAGAGGAAAGGATGGAACGTGCATGGAGGTGCTCGATCATCTCTTTGAACCAAAAATGTTATATTTCAGTTTGGTCAGACATACCTAATAAGTTTTGTGTTTTAACTTTATATAGATCATGACTACGCGGCAACGAATTGATCTGCTCATGAACATCCCTGCCTTACGCAAGCTTGATGCAATGCTTGTTGTAAGTGGCTAAACTTTACCTTTTCTCTGATTTCCCAACCCATTTGGTTTGGTCTGGGATATGATCTTGGAACGTGAACCAGTATTAATTCTATCAATCATGGATCCTATAAAGCGTGTAGATTCTGTAGACTCTCTAAAACTTACAGATAACTTATGAGTCTGTCAATTTCACACTCACCAACGAACTGCATTATGATGGACAGGACACGTTAGATAATTTCAAAGATCAGACTGAATTCTGGTATGTTAAAAAGGGTGATAATGATTCTGATAAGACGAGTGACAAATGGTGGCTACCAACTGTTAAAGTTCCCCCAGATGGATTATCAGATGCAGGAAGAAAATGGCTGTATAACCAGAAGGACTCTGTCACCCAAGTACTTAAAGCAGCCATGGCTATCAATGCTCAAGTACTATCTGAGATGGAGATTCCTGATAACTACATTGAATCTCTTCCCAAAGTAAAATACATATCTTTGATGAAATTTATAGAAAGTTTCATGAGATTCATGGATTAATCTTGTCCTTGGTTATTATATTTGGCAGAACGGTCGAGAAAGCCTTGGTGATTCAACCTATAAGTATATCACTGAGGATTACTTTGATCCTGGACAGTTCCTCTCAACTATGGACTTGTCAAATGAGCACAGCGTTCTTGACCTCAAGAATAGGATTGAAGCTTCTATAGTGATATGGAGAAGAAAGATGACCAACAAGGATAGCAAATCTTCCTGGGGTTCAGCTGTCAGCCATGAGAAGAGAGAGCTCTTCGAGGATCGAGCAGAGACTATATTGCTGTTAATTAAACAGAAGTTCCCAGGACTTCCACAATCTTCACTTGAAATCAGCAAGATCCAGTACAATAAGGTAACAAAACACACCATTAATTGCAACTCATCTTTGTTTTTTTTTCATGCTGTTGATTGGATTTATTGTTGTTAAAATCTGCACAGGATGTGGGACAGTCTATTCTAGAAAGCTATTCAAGAGTATTAGAAAGCTTGGCTCATACAGTGTCATCAAGGATTGAGGATGTGTTATATGCTGATTCCATGGCTGTTAATCCATCAATGGCAGCAAATAGCAGGAGGCTCTCAATAGGAGACGACTCGGGCCAAAACCCTGCCGGGCAAGCGACGGAGAACTCGAATTCTTCATCAGAGAATCCATTCTCCATGACCCTGTCAGATTTCATGAACTGGCCTTCTTCTAATGGAAGGGACGAGGGGCGTAACTCTGTGGACTTGGAGGAAGAAAACTATAAAGAAAACGAAGAAAAGAGTAAACCTTCCAAGTACAAGTACAAGAAAAACTACTGGGACAAGATTGAGCACTTGTATGCCATCAAAAATCCCATAACTCGCCATTGACATCAATGACCCAAGTGAAAAAAATTGGATACCCTCAATATCTCTCATGAATTCTACAACATAATTTTGGAAAAACAAAATTCTCTTTTATGGGAGAAATTGAGAAGATCCAACAATGAAGAGGAAGGAGAAAAGGAGAGGAACTCAGCAAAAAAAATAAATCAGGAAGAAAATAGTAATCTGTTTGGTATGAAGGATTTAGAGGGGAGGGTAAGGAAAATTTTTATAAGTTGAATTTAAAGAAATTGGAGAAATAGAGTTTATTAAATTTTGATAAAAAGAAGATAAAATTGTAAGAAAAATAATTAAAAAATTTTAACCCAATTTTTCTAATTTTTTTAAATCTAACTCAAAAAATATTTTTTCTCCGCCCACTTTTCCTCCCCTCCTCTCCAGTCCCCTCTTACCAAACAACCCCTAATAGCGCAGCTGTAAATATTCAGATTCAGCCCCTTTTTTTTTTTGTGTGTATTAGTCTTCTTTTCTCTGCTCCTTAGAATGAAGTAGGCTGTGTCAGTGCTGGTTTTTTTTTTTCCTGTATGTTCTTTTTTGTACTTTTATTATATAATTATTTTTGTTCAATAATAATGTAAATGTAGCTTTCCAGGCATTTGGAACCTGATTGTTCCTCATGAAAATCTTCAAGTTCAGTGAATATTATTAACAGTCTGATTTGCTAAATCCAAATTCCTCTGTATCAGTAAGATCTTTCCTACCATAATTACAGAAGTTACAACTTCACTAAAAGATAAATTACCATAAAAACACACGCACAGAGGACTAGAAGATGAAGAAATAGGTTCTCCAGCTTTTATTACTGTGAATGCTTTCTGGGCCTTATGAGCCATAACATGTCAGTACTACGCAATGATTTTCTGTGGCGTCCAGCCTTCTGGTTCATCTACATATACAAGTCAATGAACATTAGAAATTAAGAGCCATAGAGCAAAAGCTAGTTCAAATAAGGTTAAGATCCCATCAGCCAAACTCACTTGGAAATGAAATTTTTGATCTGGGACTTTTGTCAAGACCGTTAGTACATCCTGAACAGGTAACACATCTGCAGATCAAGTATTGTCAAACCCAGAAAGCCAAAGAAGCTCAAGACTAATTTTAAGTATATTATTTTTGGATAAAACTTAGGTCAAATTATTTATATCCATTAGGTCAAGTTTATAGGTGAATTTACAAGTGCACATACACATTTTTAACAACTAATAATAACAAAATAACATGTGTGATTGGAAAACTTAACCTAACGAATATAAGCAACTTGATTTGAGTTTTGTCTTTGTTGTTTTAGGCGTTTGCTAATAGGTTTTTAGGTTTTTCAATAGACACATGACACTTTGAGTAAACTTTTGAAAGATCTAATCTTGTGATTGTTGTTTGATAGCAGTAAGTTTTCTTCCATGAAGACAATAGCTTACTTACCTAAGGCCAAATTGGTTTGCCCCTTAGAAGAAGCAGTGGTTAACTTAAAGTTTGGACATGGCTTCTGGGTGTACATAAAAAGTGGCAAATCCTCCTCCTCCAGCACAAGCATATCTTTAATTTTCGAAGGAACTTGTCTTCCAGAATCCCTGAAAAAGATTTAAAAAGAGAGAAGGAACAATGCAAAATGCTTAGGAATTAAAGCAACCTCTTAACATCTGGCCTAACATCATTTAACCATCAGATTACCTTAATTCTTCACTGCTTGATCTCTCAAAGGTGGATGCTGATAAAAAGAATTATGCAAGTAGGAAAGGAGAATAAAAAAGGATTAGATAAATTCATGAAAATATTAACAGTACAGAAAAATTTACTGTCTCTGAGAAGAACTAAGATTATGATGGATTACTTACAAGATGTTAAGTAACGTGAATGGAATCTTGGAAAATTTTCACTCCAATGCACTTTGGAGAGGGCAAGGCTATAAGCATATTTTTCACATAAAAGCAGTCTCTGTCAAAAGATACCAACTTCAGTAACTAATAACTCTTCTCAATTCATTTCAATGTTTTTTTGTAACATAGGCTATATCTTTATTTATTTATGGTGGTCAACTCTATTGGTTAAACATACTATATTTACTATAGACAAGCATCGGTTCTAATGGAAGGGTCTTAGGCTGCTAAAGTATGAGGTCTCAAGTTCTAGTTCGTGTGAATGCATAGAATGAATGTCTTTGGGAGAATTAATCCTCAATTGGGCCAACAATACTTGAATTTAACTCAATCAGATAGTCATATAAAAAGAAAAAACTATATCCACTCACATGTTTGAGGTGGTTGATGCGTAACTCAGCCTCGGAAAATGTGCTTGGTTGAGAAATAAGGGATTCAAGATTGGCTGAGACATTTCCAAGATGATCAACAACAGTTACCATGGCCCTGCATAGGTATTCTTTTGTGTTCTCCAGCACTCTGCAAAATGTAGAAACCCCAGTTTGTCACCATATCCAGAAACCAAATAAAGCTTCCATAGTTCCAAAACAATAAATAAATAAATAAATAAAGAACTTCTCAACATGTGTTCTGGCCAGGCTCATAATATAAATCGATTTTGAAATAGTAATAATAAACTCATTGTTTTTGGATTCCACACTATGATTCTTTTAATATTTCCCCTGAATTTATTGTATTTTCCTATGTCATTTCTGTTTTCTTCAACAGTATTTTCACTTGCATGCTTCCTGTGTATTCTATAGGAAAATATACTAGTTATCAGTACTGTAGCAATTATGTTCAATAGTTTATTTTGTTTTTGCTCAATTCATGATGGATTAAGGGCTGATAAAATAACAAGTATAAAATCTTTTTTAAGAATCACAACATGCATCAATATATATAAAAATATCTCTTACAAGTTATAAATAATACAGTTCATACAGTCTATGTAATATTCAGAGAAATCTTCTCTAGTTTCAAATATTTGGAATTAAACAGCTGAAGGAAATGATTTAAAAATAGAGAAAGTACATTTATCAACAGAGAGAGAGAAAAAAAAAAAGGCAACAAAATTAAGGAAACATGAAATACAAATGCATCAGATAGTAACTTCAAAACAAGCAAGTTATATGGCTATGGAGGAGAGGAGCGAGATGACTCACTCTCTTTTCACTTTGCTCTCTAAGAATGTTGTTTCACAGTAATCTGCAGCGTCACGAAGCTGAGACTGAAGTCCTTTAAGCTCCTGCAATCACCATCAACAAAAAACCAAAAAACGCTTAAAACATGAACAGAAAAAAATCACACCAAGTACCCTATAATATAATGCAGGTAAGATAGAAACCTGAAGAGACTTGGAAAAACGCAAGCTTTCTTCTTCAACCTCAGCTTCTGGGTTTTCACAGTGTGATGCAGAAGAAATGGGTTCCATAGTCAAGTTCTTGTGGGTAGACACAGAGATTGAAGAAGAGGGGTTCTGTGAGCTATGGGAGGTTTTTGTGAAATGGTGAAAGAAACAAACAAAAACCAATGAACAATCTGGGATTCTGTTTCAGTCACAGCTCTAAATGTACGAAAATGACAAATAAAAGAGTTTCAGTCGTCCCGTGATATTCTGTTCTTCTGTTTTCTGAGTCGTCTTCTTTTTTATTTAAAAAAAAATGGAAATCAGATTAAAAAGTGGTCATTTGGGAGTTTTCAGTGAGATTATCATCTGGGAATCTTGTCATAATAAAGACAAGGTTGTTCTGCAAATTCTGAAGTGTGGTCTCATAAACACTTAAATAAAACAAGTAATTTCATTGCTCCAGATTAAATGCTTTTTGACTGGGAAATTGGGATGACAATGACCTGCACTCTGGAGAGCTCATGGGTCGAGAATTAAACGGCACATGCATAGCTTCATTTGAATATATATATATATAATATAACTCTCTTTTGTCCTTATTACTCTGGCTCCTCAAAATGCGAATAATAGGGGAATTACCTTGAGGTTTTTTTTTTTTTAAAGGACAAATTATCACTATAAAATCTCATGAAATCATTAAATTTATATGAAGTTAGAAAGGACCTATGGACAACTTATTTGAATTATAAAATGGCGATTTTATCCTTATTTGCCATCAGTGATACATTGGGACGTGCCTCAATTAATAAGTTAATGTATCATTAAAAACAAGTTAAGAATTTTTTAAATAAATAGCTTACAAGTTACAATTCTTTTGGGACTTCATAACAATGTGATGATTTCACTTGACCTAATATAATAGTGATAATTTATATTTCCTGGGATCTCAATATAATTCCTCCTTAATAATATAACATATTTTGACTAAACTATTTTTTTTTTTTTTTTACTCAGTATCCCTAACAAGATATAAAATTTCTTCATTAATTAATTAAATTTTTCTAACTAATGTTTTTTAATTAAGAATGATTTTGAGATTTTATAAGATATGACTAACTTTAATTATTATTATTTTTTAACTTAGGGAACATAGTTAATAGGAGTTTGCGAAAAAGAGCTAAAGAATTGTGTAAGCTCTCTTCCCCTAAAAGGATGCTTCACATGCAAAAATCGAAAATGTCGGTCCTTTCATTTAGTTGATTATTGCTCTCACTTTGCTTAAATTTCCCGCCGCCCTTTAAAAAAATATATATACATTTTCTTAAATAAAAACATGTTGTATCAGTTCTATGTAGAGTCGGGAAATCGGGCCGAGCCCGTCAGGCCGGTCCTTTTAAGCCCTTTTAAATCACAAGCCGGGCTTGAAAAATGGAGCTTCAAAAGGAAGTTGGGCCTAAAAGAGCCCTCCCTGGAGGGCTGGCCCGTTAGGCCCTTTAGCTTTGTTTTTTGTTTTAATTTTACTATCCTTCCTACTCATGCCCTTTCTGACTCCTCCCTAAGAACCTTAAAAATTGCTAAATTTGCATATGATGGTAATTTACTAATTCTTGATATTTTTACCCCTTAAACAGAGTCTACTACTTAAAGCGAAGTACAATCAAAATTCATTGAAATTGATTATAGTAGCGAAGAAGATGAAAACGATAGTTTTCATAATCATGTTGCTTAGAGTGTTTAGCTTTTTGCCTTCTTATGCTTTGTATGAGACTATGAATTAATTGTACACAATATTTTTTACCTTTGATTATGAATTAATAACTGAATTTATTTTATTGCATGAGGTGTGTAGATATATAGTTAAATTTTGTGAAAATGACTTATGGCCCTGCGGGCCGGCCCTGACCTGATGCTTTCGGGCCGGGCTTTGAAAAACAACAATTTTTCTTTCCCTATGCCCTGTAGGGCCGACCCTTTTAGACCCTGGCCCGTCAAGGGCCGGCCCTGATTCCCAGCTCTTGTTCTATGCAACAAAATGCCAATGACGACAACATTTATTTTTCTAAATTATATTATTTATGTAATATAAATTAAATTAAATATCTTTTAGCATTATATATATATATATATATATATATATATATATATATATAAATGGTTTATATATTTGAGGTATAGAATATTAGTACTCCCTTCGATCCTTAATATAAGACATATTTACATAATTTGAAAAGATTAAAGAAGTTAGTTAATATGACAAATATTTTTTAAAACATTCTAGTCATTTTTCTTAATTCCCTCAGTTCCTCTTCTTCTTACTTATGGTTGAAGGAGCATCAATTGAGATAAATTAAAAAAAAATTGATAAATATAAAAATTATGTCTTATATTTTAAGATTAAGATCAACTCTATGAATATGTTTTATATTAATGACGAGAAGAGTATTGATAAAAATGGGTCAAACTTTTTGTTGTGCCTTAGGCTGGACTTTTTTTTTTTGTTTTTTTGCCAACAGCCTTAGGCCGGACCTGATCCATATTCCATAGTCAAATCGAGCGAGGGGAACTAAAATTTAGGATCCAATTCAAAGCAGATCTGAAGCAAGCCATATAAAAAGAGCGCTAAAGAAAAACCCAAGAGAATACAAGTTTTTGAGTGGGACCTATTGTGTTGGTTAACAATAGTTACGTAGTGTAATCCATATAGTAGACCTAGCGGAATAAAACGACAATTAATATATTAGCACGCACATGTATAATATAGTCTTTATATACATAATTATGTAAATCTTGCCACTATTGAATTTATAATTTTAATTTTTAAAAAAATTTGGTTCAAGTCAAAGCTAATCTATCCCTTGCCACGAAAGAAAATGATTCATCCCTTGGATTTGAAGTCTCCCTTTTCAGAATTTACCATTATGAAAATGGTAAATTGAGGACCAATTAACCAAAGCAGTTGTCCAGAAAAGTTGTAAGATTATTTCAAAAAAATTGTGCTATGACCATTATAAATATAAAACACTTGTATTGGAGCTTTAATTTAAGGAGAATTGCTTAAAACTACCTTGGGGGTAAATTAATTGCTGAATGCTACCATTACATACAACGGGTGAAATGTTGCACATGAACGGAAGATGTTTGCACTTTCGTGTAGAAGCTTTTTACACACACATAAGATGATTGCACACAAGGGAAGCTCTATTGCACATGACGGATACTTGTTTCTCACGCGTGGTACCATTTAACAATTAATTTGCTTCCAAGGTATTTTTAAGCAATTTTCCCAATTTAATTTATACACTGGACATAAATAATAATGAAATTCATATCTGAAAATCAATGGTACAGCCACCAAAAAACTCAGCAGCTTCAAGTTCAGTTAAAAGGGTCCTATGATCAGACTCCAATGACCCTGATGCTGAAAATATCTCTCTCAGACTTTTGTATAAATTTCCATGTTCCTTCTTCATTCCGTTGTGGTTCTCATAATTTCCATGTTGTAACTCCACAGTACATGATGCAGCTTCAGGAGCAGATTCTAAGCATTCTCCATCTTCACACGTTTGAGAGAATCCATATCAATACGTATACATATATATAGTTTATGCATAGGGATGCAAAACATAAATGAATGGCAAAAGTGAACGTTTGGTCATCTAATTTTATACAAGATTTCAATTTGGTCCTTTCCATTTCTCTAATCCTAACATTGATAGTCTCAAATGATGATTTCTTGTGTCAATCATTGTTATTTTTTGGAAAAAAAAAACTTCAGGCAAGTATTTGTGAATGTTTTGTTAACATCTCTCAAATTTTAAAAAACAATGGTTTGAAACTTGAGGGATCAAGACCAAAATGACTGAGGGATCAAAGATGATATTAATCTAACAAATATTCTATTGATCGTATGTGGAGGTGGTACCAGTAATCGAACTTGGGTCCTTTAGGACTTGGAAACTCAAACCATGAGAACCAGCCATGAGGGTCACGATTACTGGTAACCCAACAAACATTCTAAGTTCTAACTACAGAAACTAATGTAATCTCATTGCCATGTAAAAGCTAGGGTTAGAGGATTAAAAAGGCACTTTATAAAATTAAATAACTAGAATGAAACCTTGTCTGAAGTTAAAGGAGTTTCCTTAATGGAAGATAAGGAAGTGTGAGAAAGTGTAAATTAAATCAGCAAATGCCCTAAACATAAACGTTTATAATACAGCCAAAAACTGCCACCACAATTTTTATGGAATTGTAGACTGAAAAGGGTCATAATCTGAAAGTAAATGGGTCAACAAGAAAACTAGGTTTTATTTTTAATATAACAAAAAGAAATTAAGTGGGTTGAAGAAGTTAACAAGAAAATGGCAGAAACAGAAAAAAGGGGGAGAAAACAGATGGTTTTTTTTTGTTTTCTTGTGCCAGGGAAAAAACTGATGATAATTGGTATGAAATTTCGAAGTCTCAAATCCTTTTTTAACATATAGTACACCGGGGCTCTTTAAAAGAAGAGCAAGAGATAACAAGATACAATAAAAAAAAGTCAGAAAATACATAAAATAGGATAATATATAAAACACATAGGACTGACATATCTGAAGATTAAAGTCTCCTACACCTAAAATAAGTTTTTCCAAATTTTCCATTAACATGTCAAAGGAAAAGGAAGGAAATGTAAAGTATAGGCAATGTGGTCCTAGACACTACTTCCGAACCATAATATAAGTTAGTTGGGGTTGAATTTAGTCTTAAATATAAGATGCTAATCAATTTTATCTTCCATATTTATCATTTTTCACCAAACTAATTTACCTAACTAATTTATAATCTAATGTTACATATGGAAAGTTTAGGGAGATCAAATCACATTTGTTATAATTAACTAATTCATTTCATTTCATTAATCTACCTAAATTAGTAAAGTAGCTCTTATATTAATGACCAGATGAAGTTATATATATATATATATATATAAAGAAATAATTACCAAACAAGTTACGTGATAAGATGCCAAAAAATAAAAAGGTAGAGCCAATTCAGTTAGATTAATGTTTTCTCTCCACCTCAAGATACTGTTTATGTAACATTTGCAGGCACATCCCAAACATAAAACATGGACAATTTGCTGGTCTAGGCCACCAAATATTTCAACAGCTTACAGTTATATTTTAGAGATTTTTTTTAAAAAAAGAAATTATAAAAGAAAGCTGAAATCAATAATGTACATGTCATTAAAACAGAAACACTTATGAAGACACTATCTAGTTGGAAGAATAACCATGTATATGAACTAGATACTCTCTTCAGTGATTGTGTGCTGTGTCAGAAATGATTTACCTTCAGATCTGGTTGAAAAATTTTGTGAAGCCTTATCTGATTTACCACGGGTGATGCACAGCCATCTTATTTCTGATTTAAAATCATCCTCAGATTTAACTGGAATATGCCAATGGCCTTCCTCTGATTCCTGCTACAACTATTGCAATGTTATATTTCAATTCTCTATTTTCTTATATTCCTTGGTTTTATTTTTTTCTTTTCCTTTGCTCTATATCTCTATTATTTCAAATTCAAACCAACAGAGTCTGACAGAAAAAATCAATTATTTTTGTGTTTAATGTCTGCTCTTTTAGAAAATAGCATTTATTTCTTTTACAGTAATGTGTCACTCACCTGAATTACAACAGAACAAGGAGGGGGCATGTGAAACTCTGGACCAGTATCAGAGAAACTAAAATGTACCTTGAATTAGGAAAAGAGATAGATCAATATTAAACTGGTCATATTTGTCCTTGTTCTTGGATTAAGAAAGAAAAAAGAAAACATAAAACTAAGTCCAGCTTCAGACACAGTGGAATAAAAAAGGAAACTAAACCATATGTTGTTTCAAAATATATATATATAACATTAGCATCATATTGATGAAAATGAAAAAGAAGAATATTTGCTTCCTTAAGACCTTAACTCACTTGATGTCTTTCTTTCCACTTGGGGAAGATGTCGTTTCCCAAAAGCTGAAATAAATGATCTCTCATTTCATCATTGGTCACAATTAAGCACCTGAATTTTATAGCTGCATACAACCAGTACCTGAAGAACAGGTTAGCATGTGAAGCATTGCAAGCTATAATCAATACAAATAATAAACAACTGTAAGGTAGAATAAAAATCGTCGAATTTTGTTCCTTACCAGTCATCATTCGATCCGGTAGGCGTGGCATAGAGTGCATCAGCATTTTTCCACTTCTCAATTAATTCCCTGTTGAATGGTTCATCCATCTTGTGCCCTGTAATACGCTTATTATGCAAAATAATGAGCGGATATCTCTTTGAAGGGAGCTTCTGACGTATTCCATTAACAACAGCATTTACCTAGAGGTTTTTTATATGAGGAGAAAAAATAGAAAATAATTAATAAACACAATAGTGAAGAAAACAAGAATCCAGAAACCAAACCAACCAAGTTTTTTCCTACATTATTCAGTAACTTGCCTTGGATGGCATGAATCTCCTTTGGCTAAAAAGGCCAACATTTGCAGCATCTACCACTGCTTCAAAAGGTCCATAATAGTCGAGCCATTTCTGCATTTGACAGATTAATTTTGTTCCACTTCATCAAATTAAATAATAAAACTATAAACTCATTTGCATCGTTAGTGTTTCTACTTACTTGGAATTTCTGAAAGTTTGACTTTTTCTCCCTCATCATCGCAATAGATGCAACCGAGTTGGCGAATTTCTCTGTCTCAATAGGATCTAGATCAATAGTGGCTAAATGCACTCCACAACATTTACACATTCCATCAGTACCAACAGTTGTATGGGAAATTTCCCATTGTCCCTTACCCAACCAACCTTGCCCATGCCAGCCTCCACCATTATTTTCTATTATTTCTTTTAATTCTCTCTTATCCCATTTCCTTTTCCCCAACCTTGAAGCTTTCTTGCTCTTAAACCAACTAATAATCACATCACCAGTAGAGGTTGAGACTTCCCTAACGGTAGTTCTTAGTTTAAGCAGCACATGGTAGACCTTGTCGCTCTTGCCGGCTAAAATGCTTGCTCTTAAAAGTGCCTCCAACTCGGGCTCCTCCGGGATGACACCATCTTCCTGCATTTGTTTTTCAACAGAAAATGCTTTATCCACATCTCCATTGTTGCAAAAGGCGAATAGAGCGGGATCATAGGATCGCAGCCGGGGATTAATTCCCAGCATCTTCATTTGCTTCACCATCTCAAAAGCCAAGTCACCGTCTCCCATTGACATGGCTATTCTAGCCACAGATGTTAAGGCTGCCTCATTCATCAGAACCCCCACACGGAGCATATTCTCATATATCTCAAACCCTCTCTTTATAGCATATTTCTTGACATCTTCACTTACCAAAATCTCTTGCTCCTCTTGGTTGTACTCATTATCTTGAACAGCCGAAAACTCATCACCACTATCCTGCCTTAGGAATCCATCGGAGGACTTGGCCATGTTGTCATTGGAATCAACAAGTCTCTCATTGGTATTAGTACTACCACTTAGTTCCTCGAACCCTGAGGGATTCACAACTTCCTTAGGTAAAGCCAATTTTTCAGAAGTTCGAATTCCACTTCCACTTTTCGCTGGTCGAACAACGCCAACGGCAGCAGAAGAACAAAGATATAATAGCACTGTATAGTTGTGCTGCCCCAATTTGATTCCTTTTCTCAGAGCATTATCATACAAAGATAATGCATCCATTACATCCCCTCTTTTCGAACACTGATCCAAAGCGACTCGCAATGTGACTTCCGGGGAATCATTATCCTTCTTTGACTTCTTCTTCTTGTTCCCCTTTTTAACTACCTGATTTTCATTGTCTTTCTTCTCTATTTTCTCACTAATTCCATAATTACCCTTAGAGGAATGCCCAGAATCCATTCCTTTCGATCCTCGATAACCTGGGGTTTCCCTGGAATGTCTCGAGAACCCCTTTTCAGATTTCTCCTCAACAACTGACTCAACATGATTTTTCACAGTATTTTTGCTGATCCTTTGATCTATAGACTTCGCTGAAGAAAACCCATGTCTAATTTCTTTCCTTTCTTCGACACTCTTAGTGTATATCGGAGTTCGTCGTTCTACACTACTAAACTTTGGGGCTGAAGCTTGAGATTTAACCAGAAAATTGTGATGAAGTTTTCGTTTATGGTTGGTTTTGAAAGGAAAAGAAGTGATGGAAAGAGAAAAAGAGTGAGAGTTACAAGTTTTGAGAGAGGGATGGTACCTAGAGAGAGAGAAGGGGATGATGAGGTGCTCGTGTTGCAGTTGCAGAGACATGAAGGTAAAGAAGGCCATATGTGGCCGTTGGAGGACCTTCCTTTCTCAAATGTCGATATCGTCTTATACGTGGCAGGCTGGTGACTTTGATTTGACAAAAATATCCTCCACGTTTGGGAAAAAAAAAAAGTACACTGGCTAGACGCGAGAAAAAAAACACACACCCACACATAAAAGGAGTTGAAAAGAGTCTGCAATTTTAAATTACTTTTGAACCTAAGGTGACTTTGGTCAAGATAAGAAAGCAATATTTTCAGAGGAAGTGGATAAAAAATAATATATAAGAAAATTACTAATGTAGGAAAGAAATTACCCCGTAACAAGCCAAATAAATTAAATCAGTATTGAATTCCAATCTTATATATCAATTATTCTGCTTTTCTGTTTGGCAAAGGAAAACTATCCTGCTTTTCTGTCTTTTTTAATTTTTTGCCTTTACTATGCTGCTTTTTTTTGGTTAAAGTATATAATAATTTATTTCAATCCTCTTTTGCCAAATTCCAGCGACAACATGAAAGTCTACTTAACTAAATACTTTTAACATGGGAAATGCAACAAAATTTGCTTAAAAAAAAAAACTCTTCGGCCACATTCCTTTGTTTTGCTTGTTTCTTTATTTTACCACTCTCTAAGTCCATGAAACATTATTAAGTGTGCACACTTCTTTTAGCGAGATAAACTTAGTTTATTATATTATGAGAGATTAGCTGGTTGATTTAGAAGACTCAACCTCTGTTGGCTACCTCAAGCAATTTTAATTAGAAATACTCAATAATTGGGCCAAACATGGATATCAAATGAGAGACATTTTAATAATTTAAATTGGAGTATTTGTAAAGAATAAAAGTTAAAAAATGTCGTGGTTCAATTTTAAGGCAACCAAGTTAACTTGATTATGATAAGTAAGTTTAAATAGAATGAATAAGAGGGAGTATGTCATAAAGCACTAATATGATGGTAACTAAACAAAGATATAAAGAAACTTAATTTGGTAGTTGTTTGAATTAACGGTAGAAACTGTTTTTCTAACGTGATTTACTGATACAAGGTAAGTATATGAAAGTAATTTTATCTTAACTTATGTAAATATGCTTTTTAAGCGCTAACTCAAGCAGACACTTAAAGGTTAAAATTGCACAACAAAGTGCATGTTCTTTGTGTAAACTCTATGACATGGATCTTTTTTGGGCTGCATACTTCCTTCCTCATGGTTGTTGATTTTGCAAAATTGGATCCAGCGGTTCTTACCGTTTCAGCATCAAGGTGGAGAAGGCAAATGTAATACTCCCTTCGATCCTTAATGTCGAATCTAACGGAATTTCCTTACATCTGCTGTGCCAATGTCCGCTGCGTTTCCTTTTATTTGAAACGACGTCGTTTCGTGAGCAAATCTGGGCCGTCCAACAATTAAATGAACGGTGATAAAATGTTACTAAGTAAAACGACGTTGTTTTACTTAATTGATCTCATTCGTTGAATTCCTAACTCAATTTCAGCCGTCCACAATCTTTCCTCATTACATCTTTGTGCAGATCCTCAGTTTTGGCGTGCTGTTGCTGTTCTTCCACGGGAAAGGGTTTGAAGGTTGCTAGATGCTATTCGAAGATTACAAATTCGAAGCTTGTTAGAGGATGCTATATTATATTATTAGAGAAGACAAAATATAAGCATCATTTTGTGAGAATTGGATATTAAAGATTAGTGGGTAAAGTAATAATCTTTTACATTTATGATTTATAATCTAGTTTTTATATTTATGATTTATAATCAAACTTGATAATCTTTAAGATTATTGATATTTTTTTATCTATATATGTTGTACATATACTATGTTATTTTATTAGTTTGGTTAATGTAACTTTCTTTTATATAGTAGATATAATTTTGATTAATTTATTGATAAAAAGTGAGTATTGATTCAGGCCCTATTTGTTATTTTGTAATAAATAATTTTAATTTATATATAATATATCATACATGTTCTCAAACATACGGCTTGTTGATAAGGGTAATCATTAATTTTAAGTCAAGAGTCTTATTGAGCAATATAGGTAATAAGATAATCTATCATATATGTGAGTGTGTTTGTATAAATATACTCAGGTAAAATATTTTTATTTGTGTGTGTATAATTGTTTTTATTTCTATATGTACATGTTTGTCGATCTTGAGATCACAATTTATAATCCTATTTAATGTTGCAGGAGTTTTATACCATGAATATAGATTTAACTCCAAGACTTAATCTTGAATTTGACAATTTAGAAGAAGCATGGGAATTTTAGAGGGCATATGGTAGGAAAAAGGGTTTTGGTGTTCGAAAACAAAGCTTCAACAAGAGTAGAAAAGATAAATCCTTATACACCTCTTATCTATATGTGTGCTGTAAAGAAGGGGTGAGAAAGTAAGAGAAACAAGAGGTGATAAATAAGAGGCACAAGGATGAGACAAGAACATGTTGCAATGCCAGAATGAAAGTTAAATAAGTAGATGGAAAATACAAAATAAATGAAGTTTTCTTGGATCATAATCATCCTCTTCAACCTCCTGAAAGCTGTTCACTTGTTTGCATCGTTTCAAGAACTATTACCAGCTCAATGTTATGAATTAGAAAATGCTGGAAAAAGCTGGAATTAGTCAAAAATCAGCATTCAATTTGCAAAACCAATATGCAGGAGGTCGAACCAATTTTGGATTTACAAGAAGTGATGTAAAGAATTATCTTAACTCAAGAAGACATCGAGCTATGAAATATGGTGATGCTGGATGTATATTTCAGTATTTTGAGAAACAATTAGCAAAAACCCATCATTTTTTCATGCTCACCAAATGGATTTAGATGAGCAAGTGACAAATGTATTCTAGGCTAATGCATATATGCTGATTGACTACGCTTGCTTTGGAGAAGTTATTTCTCTTGATACAACTTATTGTACGAATTGTAATCATAGACCTCTTACAATTTTTTCTGGCTTGAACCATTACAAAAGAGGAGTAATATTTGGAGTGTCATTGTTATATGATAAGACTGTTAAGAGTTTCAAATGGCTCTTTAAGACTTTTTTGTGTGCACACAAAAATATAAGGTCACTCACCATTTTTACTGACTAAGACGCTGCTATGTTACGAGCATTATAAGAAGTGATGCTAGATATAAAGCATGCCCTGTGCACCTGACATATTTCAAGAAATGCAATGAAGCACCTCTAAAACTTAATGGTTAGTGATTTTAACCATTATATGTATAACTGTTGGGATGAAATTGAGTTTGAAGAATGTTGGC
Organism: Albizia julibrissin; assembly: GCA_037074505.1. Taxonomy (NCBI): domain Eukaryota; kingdom Viridiplantae; phylum Streptophyta; class Magnoliopsida; order Fabales; family Fabaceae; genus Albizia; species Albizia julibrissin. Next base: position 44,442,916 of record CM073478.1, on the reverse strand, counting down.
AAGAATTATTATCAAGACAAGATATGACAAAAAAATCATGGTTGATATATATGTACCAAATAAAAGAGAAATAGGCAGCATGCTATATGAAGAATTCAAGGACACTTGGCATGAGAAGCACACAAATAAGTGAAAGTGTCAATGCATCTGTCAAGAGTTGCACTCATGTTAAATTGGATATCAATCGATTCTTCCAACAGTTTGAACATGTTCTAGAGGATAAGCGCTATAATGAACTGAAAAGTGATTTTGAGTCACTTGACAAATTGTCAAGGTTGATATTGCAGAGTTCAAATATGCTTTGTCAAATTTCTAATGTGTATACTCGCCATTTCACTTGTTCCAACGCGAATGTGATCTTCGTGATGCTACATGTATTAAAGAGAGAAAAGAAAGAAAGGTCACCATAGATGAGAATGATGATGTTGTGGTGTTTGATTATGTGATTACCATGGATGGTAGTAAATGAGAACATAACTTGACATATGATCCTTCAACAGATACAATTACCTGCAGCTGTAAAAAATTTAAACGAGTGGGCATATTATGTTGTCATGCATTGAAGGTATTGAATGAACATGATGTCAAATTACTCTACCAGAAATATATATAGTAAAGAGGTGGACAAGAGAAGCACGATGTGGTGTCGTGTATGATATCAACGAAAAACAAATTGAAGTTGATCATAAATTACAAAGATCAAATAGGTATAGACAATTATGTCCCCTACTTGTTAAATTAGCTAATGATGCATCAGAAAGTCCAGAGGAATTCTCTTTTGTTCATGAAGGTGCGTTGGAACTAAGCAAGAAAGTGGCTGAACTTCACATAAAATACATATCAAACGATAGTAACGGTGATGGAGGCAATGGTGGTGGCAAAGTTATTGGCTTGAAAAAGAGGTATGGTAGAAATATAAGTAAATGGATTAAGAGTTCTATTGAAATCAGTCAAAAAAGATGGGGAAGAAAAACCTCTAAAAAACCTCCTCAACCTTCACAGGTATATTTTTTCTTTATTTAAGTTTTTTGAGATGCTTGTTATATTTTTATTAAAATTTTTTTTTCAAATGTGTTTTAGGTACACTGTAATGAACTTCAAGCACAACATGATAATGTCATGTTGGATAACTCTTAATCAAGTCAAATGACTTTTACAAATTTATTAATGGTATGTCATATGATGTTTGGCAACATTATCAACCACTTTGTTTATCTAGGAAATGTATATTGAGACATTCTTTTATATTTCTTGATTGTAGGCACCACTTGACTTTGACACCACATCACTTGAAGCATTGGATTTCAACCAAACATACAATTCAGGTACTCATAAAAAATGATAATAATATCATTGAAAAATGTAGTCACTTTTATTGAAATCTGAATTTTTTTACATATCATTGTCTCACTATATATTCATTGACATTACAAGGTTACATTGTGTTGTAAATACATGTTCAATGATTGCCTTATATCCTCTTACATGAAGTCTTTACTCCTTTGTACAGCTTTTGGCTTCCTTTGGGCTCCTCTCTTTTTTGTCAAAGAAGCTCATCATGGTGTTCCTTTGGCCTGCTCTCTATTCTAGTCAAACAAACTCATTATTTTGTGTTGTTGTATTGCTCTCTATTTTGGTGAAGGAATCTCATTGTAATCTATTATGAAACAAAGTGAAGAAATAGTCATTTGTTTGTATATGAATAGAAAAAGATGATCACAAAACATTGATGAATTTACATTGATCACGAAGTTACCTATTCAATGAATTTTTAAGCTCTTTTATCTTCAGTTGAGTCATTTCTCTCAGAAAGCTTCTGGGTTGGCAATTGACAATACATTGATGTATTTACAAATATCACCGTCACAGAGTAATCTATATGCAACAAGTAGGCAATAACCACAATAATTCATTACACTTCAATAATTCATTGTAAATTCATAACCACAATAATTCATACACATTGTTAACCATAACAAAGAGAGAGGTTATAGATGAGTTTGGCTCTCAGGAAGCTTGTTTTATGGAAGCAACAAGGGCTTGTATGTAGGTGCATGCAGCTCCTTCCCTGACTTGCACAGCACCTGGTCAAGATGACTTATTTATAACCAATTTTAAGCGAATATATCTGCTCCTTAATGAGAAATAAGAACAATGAAAATGAGAAGCATTGCGTTGCATTTATTAAATAAATACCAAATCAATTTAAGCTTGATGTTCTAATAACTAAACTCAGCTTGCATCCTAAGTGATAGTCGGGGATGTATATTTACCTAGCTCATATTTCAAGTAATTTTTTCAAGACATTAGAATGTAGAAGGTCTTAAACACTTGAACTTGACTTACTGAGCAGGATTCCTTTGGTTGGGTTATGATATAGTACACCTAATTGTAATAAAGCGCTCAAACTCTTTATGAGAAAAGAAAGTTAATTTCTAAAGAGTGAGGCTAAAGCAGGATTTGTTTCCAAGTTGGTTGAAGAGAAGGAATAAATAATCATTCGAAAGCAAATAGTTGACATATCACATAACAGACACTTGGAGTTTTTGAAACAAAAGACTTCCTATATGTCTCCAAAAATTAGCATGTGAAACAGTATTAAGCTATCCATCTTGACTCACCAAGTGCTTAGCATATAAATTCTTTTTTAAGGCATTCACATCAGCTTGAAACCTAGAAGAGGCCATCACACATTTGTCAACTCTGTTATGTCAAATGAAAGAAAACGAATTAGATAGATCATGTCAGAGATGGTATGAAACAACTTCCTATTCACATAGTAAATAATACCAACTTACAAGAACTAAAAGTTCAAAGTTCTATTCCTAATCCATGTCAATTAACATGTTTACACGAAGCTATGGTTTCATTATTTTTAAAAGTTCTAAGCATTAGTCTCTATCTACTTTGCCAAATAGAATAATTCGGTGCTTGAATTCTTCAACATTATTACTAGTAATTCCTTTCCAATCTTCAGATCCAAAATCATGCTACTAAGGATTTTGTTATTTAAATCTTGTTGAAGTAAGAAGGGTTTCCTTAAGATGAGATTTTGCCTTTGTACTGTAGCCAAAACATACTAATAAAAGTATTCTGATTTAGACCTTCAGGTCCAACAAGGATATTCCTTTGGTGCAATTTTTTTTTGGAGTACTGAAACAAATAGTCATCTTTTCCCAGCTCACAATGCAAAATGGAAGACTTACATAGAATAATTTTGCCTCTTTAAGGAATAGAGGGCTTGTTCAGTGCAGCAGTAGATTTAGAGCTTCTTTTGTGGCACAAATAGCCTATCTAGGGGAGCTACTCTTGGATTTAAAAAGCATTGGAGATGCAGATGATTGTATTCATTTATTTGAAAGAATATGTCTGGACACTCTTACAAGTAATAAGCACTAATATTTATAGCCCTAGGCTTAAGGGAATTTACAATAGCACCTCTAAAAGTGCAGTTATTTCCAATAAACCCTGCAAAAAAACTAGAAGTTCCACATCAAGCTCTTCCAAGCTGTTGTTTACTTGATTCAGTAATTATCAAATCATGCTTTTTAACATGGCAGGCGGTAGACTTCCAGCAGTCAACAACTCCTCAACTGTTCTTCACATTGTAATCTTTCTGTATGAAAGCAATCTATGAAATTTTAACCTAAAATTAATTGCATATGCAAACTATAATCATACAAGGGTAAATGTAAACCCAGATTTGGATTAGTTGCATTTTGCTAACAAATAGTAAATCACTAAGAAGCAATGTAGTAGGGGTTCTAGTATGCCAGACCACTAAAAAAGAATCCTCAACCATCACTTAAAATTGCAAGTCTATTCCAGGACGCCCACTCCCAAATAGTCCAATTTATTATTCAGATTGAACCAAGTAATCCAACAAAATGAAATTCAAAATATAAAGTTTCGATCATTTAAAGAATACCAAAATCTTAAAGAACTAAGCAATTATATAGACGTACAATTGACATATTTTGGAGTAATCCCGGGTAAGGATATTGTAACTCGTTGACATCCTCGTATTGGCAGCAATAACGCAATAATCAACTCCAGCAATTGCGACACACGATCTACAATAAGAAAGGAAAAAAATACGATTAACGATATGAAATTAGTTTTGTTACCCGAATCACAGAGGAAGAAAGCGAGTACCCTCCATTGTTGTCGTACAGTGACCAATTAGCTTGCTGCTTAACCATGGTTTTCAGGGTGCAAAGAATAGTGAAATGTAAAGGAAGGAATCGGAACAACAACTGGGCGTGCCAAAATAAATGAATGAAAGCAACGGCAGAACTGACGAAGTGATGATTCAATGGCAGAAATAGATGGAAAAATGGCAATTGGTGATGAGAAATTAAGTGGACGACTGATATTGAGTAATGAATTTAACGAACGAGATCAACCCAGTGAAACGACATTGTTTAGTTTAGTAGCATTTTATCACCATCCATTTTAATTGTTATATACCGACGGTCCAGATTTAATGGAGAAACGACGTCGTTTCAATGCAGCGGACGTACAATGCACTCAATTGCCGCAGACCCAAGCTGATTCCAAATCTAGCTGATTCCAAATCTAGCTGGGGAGTTTTAGCAACCTTAATGAAGGCGAATTTGTCAATATTTTTTTAATTTACCCCTATTGATTATCTATCAACAAGTAAGAAAGAGATATAGGGAATTAAGGAAGATGATTACTGTGTTTTAAAAAAACATGTCATCTAAACATACTTAACTGACTTCCTTATTTTAATTAAATTAAGCAAATAAATCTTCCATTAAAAAATGAAGAGAGTATGATACATGGCACTTAAGGCATCAATTTCTTGTGGTATATAGGTTTGGATTGCAATCTCTACATCTATCACAATGTTTTGGAGGCTATTATTACAAGTGAGAATCAATAAAAATCTCTTATTTGAAAATTTTATTGACTAGAAGGACCTGACAAATTTTATATGCAGAAAGTACGAGTATTCTATAGAATTTCATATACAAGAAAATGTCACTACTCAAATTCAGGTCCTTCTGACTAATAAAATTTCCAAACTGGGACTTTTCACTAATTTCCCTTAATAAAGCAAGAGGAGAAAACACAGTAAAAAGCATCATCCCATAGTTACTTCGGTTATCTTTCATCCTAGAATAGCTCTATCAATGGCCAAAGGCTGAGCAATCTTCTTCTGGTTAGGCAAAAGCCTTGATCTTCGTTGTGCGTCATTACGGGTTGTTGATGGTAAACAATGGTGGTCAAGTGGTTAGTAATGGTTGGCAATAGCAGATAATGAATGAAAACACAGAGCATCAGAACAAGTGCACAGTTTTCACAAACACTAACATAATTTTATAATCAAATCATACACTAATAATGATATTATTGAAGAACTATATACATGCATGTTTTAATTGAAAATGTCAAGGTACAACCATGAAAGAAAATATTTTACTTAAGTTTAATCTTTCATAGTAGTGACGAGTAGAAGTAATCAAAGATAAAATGGGGCTTTTTCATCATGTAACAAGCCCTTGAACTTGTCAAACCCATAATTTAACCAAACAAGTCTTTTTAAGGCAATTCAACCAACTGAGAAAAAAAAATACATGAAGGCAAGTGAATTGGAATAACTGCAACGCTATGAGATGTATGCAAAAGGAGTAGCCAAGTTCAGCATATCCTAAGTAATAACACAATCCAACACAAAATTAGAGAAGCTAATGAATGTGAAAGTTGATCGGCTCGCAATGCTCATTCGACTGAGAGTGATTTTTTTCGTACTCATGAACCTTCTCTGCTTTGCAGAGAGCTTCTCTGTTTGATATAGGAGATGAGCAGCATGCTTATGGTTTTTCCATAGCCATTTGTAATAAAAAAGAAAACGCCAATTCTAACTTCCAACATGCAGAACAGAGTCTTTACGGTACATAGTGATGTCTTCCCCAATGGACAATATGGTTGAAGATATCAAATCTAGTTTGATAATGATTTAGACAAGCCATAGTTTGTACCAATCAGTTAAGACCTCATGCGCAATCCACAACATTATTAATTTGACAAAAAAGCTCAGCCAGTGCTAGGAATATCCCCTTCCATAAATAAATTACCATAAAATGAAACTATCTAGCAAGTAAGCGACATCGTTTGCACAATGTTTTCCTCAACGGTGTCAGATAGTGTACAATGTCAAAAACCTTAAGAAAACAATAAAAGGAAAACATGACAACGTGAGCCTAAGTATACCATCAAATGGATAATGCCACGGGGCACCAACTAGCTTCAGATTGGTACTGTCATAAAGGCATGGAAATACCTGTAAATTGGAGAAAGAAAAGAATCTGTAAAGCTCTTGACTTCAGCCATTTAAATGTGCAATTCAAACCACAAGAAAAAATTGCATCTAAACACACGATTATCTTATGAAGTATTTGTTATAAAGCAATAATTCTTAATCAATCCGCAGTTTAATTATTGCAGGCTTGCCTGATTTTGATGGGAGGAAAGACTTCAAATCCTTTTAATATAAATAAATGGGAGGAAAGACAAACAAACAATGCCCATTTATAAATAAATGGGAGGAAAGACTTTAAATCCTTTTAATCTAAACTTCTCCAAAAAATCTGTAAATCCTCATAAAGATAGTTATGTATACCATTAGACTAGAAGTTGAATGGATATGGATCCACTCATTTGCCACTCCCTCAATTGTCCCTCAGTTGCTTTAAATCTAAGCATTTGTGTATATTCTATAATTGTCAATGTGCCATATGGCTCTGACTATACTTAAGAATGCAGAAAAAGCAGCAGAGGACGATAGGGTAACATAAAATGGTGAATGAGTTTTTCTACCTTCTTGGCTACAATATGAGCCATGTGACGCATTGACTATAGTGATATAAACATAAAGGGCTAGATTTGATGCAATTGAGGAGTAATTGAGATAGTGGCAATTAAAGGGATCCATATCAATTAGTGGCAATTAAAGGGATCCATATCAGAAGTGGAACTCCTTCAAAAACATCAAGTGTTGCAAATCATCATTCACCACCAAAAAATATATAAAAAGAAAATTTTGATATGATTTTAATCAACGTAATCAGATGGAAAGAGGATCACTTCATAAACTCATACTACTGAACATTTTAAATGCTTTCCGAGATTGAACTTGTTCTGCAGGAAGACAACGGGCCAAACCACTCAACAGCAGAAGACAACACTTTCAATCATTCCCTCGAATAGTTAAAATGGTGCTTATGAAAGGTACATCTCCGCAAAAGAAAAAGGAATTTCCAATCTCCAAGACCACAAAATGGAAAGATAGAAAGAAGAGGTATCAAAAGGAGGAATGTTAAAGTATCTAGACTTCTAAGTGTTTGAATTCCTGCCAATTTTTGACTCCTTCATTTTCTACAATCCAATTTTTCCTCAAATGAAGCAGACTTAGTACGCCAAAAACAGAGTTGATTATGAAAGGCCATAGCATTAAGCCAAGTTACTCATATGTGGTACCAAAAGAAAAAAGGAGTAAGGGTACCCAATACCGGATGGAATATTATCACAATTTCAGTTGAGATGGAGAAAACAGCATTCAAATCCAGAGATACTATTGTAGTATTTCTCTGGGACCAAAACTCAAACAGATAATATGCATCTACAGAGAGGTAAATTTCTAAGCTAAGAGATCTCCCAAATCATTTTTTTCCATGAAAATTCATCTCAAATGCGGCAACTACCAAGCAACACTGCCCATCAAATTCATGAACGTACCTTGAGGAACTAATCCCCAGCTCCAAGATTCTGTGGACAAACTTGATACTAACCGAGCCGAAGCTACAGCGTTATGCAACGGCATCATTGATCCCAAGCAACCCAATTCCACCGGTAACCTAGTCGAACGAGGGGGGAAAAATAAAAAAAACATCCCAGGAAAAGATTTCATAGGGAAGTCCAGGTATAACAAACCAGTATACAGGTTTTTAAAAGAAATAATTAGAAGGTTGAGAGAATGGGAGAAAAATCCTATCTACTTTCTCGGGAACCCAACAAAAAGCTTGACTAAGACAATTCATCGGGTTGAAATAACAATGCGATGAAGAAAGATCTGACCGTGAAATCCGAGAAGCGCGTCGTAGAACAGCAGAGTTGAGAGGGATCGAGGGAGTGGGTTTGGCGAGTCTAGGAGCAAGAGGATGTAACCGAGACGATAACCTCGTGACGAGCTTTGAAGTTGCCATGGTTGAGCTCAGTGGCTTCTGCTACTACCACGGACGTTTGGCCGCCTCTTCACTCCCTTCTTGGTTCTTTCTCCCAAGTGCAAGGCCTCAGGTCGATGGGCTCTGGGCGGAGAGCGCTGCAACGGTGTCGTTTGCTGGTCTTCGCTTCCAATAGTTGTTTGGCCATTAAATTTTATAATTTTGTTGAATTATAGTTTCAGTCTATTTATTTTATTAAGAAATTATAGTTTATTTTTTGCCAACATTTCTTATTTAATTTTTAGTTTTAATAATTTAATAATATTATCAAATCTATTTGACGTAGAATTTAATGCATATTAATATAAAAATGTAAATAAAGTAAAGTGACATATGTAAAGTGACATTAAAAGATTATATATATGTATATGTATAATACATAATTAAGGTCTTAACAACAATTCGAGCATTCGACAAACGGAAGGTTGATATATATACATAGAAAATCAAAACAATTTATCACTATTTATTTATCTTAATATTTGATATTTGATTAATTTTTTGACGGGAAATTTAATATTTGATTAATGCAACATTAATATAAAACTAAATAATCCCCATGAAAAAATTATTATTTATCAAACCATATTTTTAATTTGACCAAGGTTTCCCTTCAGACTTAACCATAATTTTTTTGAATGCACATATAAATATAATAAATATGTATAATATTTGAAATTATAAATTATTATTAAAAATTTTGAATATTCCCTCCAACGCATAATAACATTTTTAAGAAAGATGAAATCATTATATTTCCCTACTAAAAAAATTACATTAAAATGGGCATATGTCCCCATATAAAAAAAATTATATGGAAGATATAACATGTCATTCTATAAAATTTTAGGGCCTATTTGGGAACCCATTATGAGGGGGGGAAGCTTATTTGGAGGGCAAAAACCTATTTAGCATCTGCAGACCCGTTTGGGAACACGGTAATATTCACTAGGCTTAAAAAAACTGTTTTTCTTAGAAGCTCATTGAAGTAGCTTCTGGCTTTTTTTTTCACTAGGTTTAAAAAAATCACTTCTCTCACCGTCAAGCCAAACATAAATCACATTTACAATATGATTTTTTTTCAATTTGACTTCTGTAAAAGCCACATTAAAAAAAAGCCACTTCTCCACTACTAATTCAAACAGACACTTGAATCTTCTATTTAACATCCTTAAATACACCAACCTTGTTGTAAATAGTGTGTGAGTATGTTTAAGTAAAATTCCCATATTGCTTGGGATTGTAGGGATCAAGTAATAAATAATCTTGAGCTACTAAATGCATCAAACGTTCGAACAAACTAACTCACATGACAACACATGACAACACAATAGGCAACAAGAAACACTGTTGAAATCCAGTAATTTCTCCTCCCTTATGTGCGAGTTAAACACAATATTGAGTACTCCTTATAGAAAATATCCGTCTAATTATTTCACCACTCTAATGACCATCATGAGTCATCAATGTTTGTAATTGACATCTTTAATCATCATTAAGTGTGTTAATAACTATGTACTTATCCATTTAATTGTATTTATGACTCTAATAATGTGCATTAACTAATGAGTTAATTATCATTTTATGTATTTAAGTGTGTTCAACGGTATAATGACTCGTGGTCTATAAAAAGGGCATAAGACCAAAGTGTTGTATACAATGCTATGAGCTTTCGAGCAACTCCCTTTCCTCCTTTGGTGTTTTATCTTTCTAAGTTTTATTATCTTCCGTATTTCTGCTCACCCTGTTTTCATAAGAAGGATTCGTTTAATCCCAATGAATATTAATTATGATATTTTAGTAGTTGTGAAATAATTATTAAAGACAGCGTCCTCAAAAATGACTCAAATCAATTCTAAATGCTTTCGCCAATAGGATCTGTATAGCTTAGAAGGAGTTTGAAGATTGACTTGAGTGACAATTTAAGCGGTGCCACCAAAACCACTAACAAGTGTTTTCATTTAAACTTCATGTCATTTTCAATTCTATGACAAATTTGAGCACTAACTGAAAGTTTCTGTCTTAAAACCCAGAAATTTTTGGTCTGCTAGATAGCAAGGACATAGTCATCCTTAATTTATACACTACTCAACATTTTCGTAGTTTTCTCTAGTTTCTTAATGCTGTCGGTCAAGTAGAAAACAGAGGAATAGAGGATCTGGGTAGTCAAATAATGATGAATTGAAATGCAGGGAGTATCTGGTGTTGGAAATGGAAAAGAAACAGAGGAAGTAGTGGAATGTGTGAGGACAACTAAAGTCGCCGGTGGAAGAGGAGAAGATGGTTGGTTCCGGTGAAGGCGAAGGAGGTGCTGTGATGATGATGAATAGAGGTACGGTGATAATTTTCTGAATTTCTGGGGTCTTTTCTGTAGTGTTCCCAAATCCTTAAAATAATTAATTCTGAATCTCTAAAATATCCAATTTCTTCTGAAATACTTAAAATGTAAAATTAAGCACAAGTTCGAGAAATAATTGTGCAAAATAATTAATAGATTATGATCATTTTGCTCCTAATTACAATTAATTCAATACAATTGTCCCTAACTAAAATTAGTGTTTAATCAAACAATAATGTCCCAGAAAATACATCAAAATCCCAATTTAATTATAAAAAATCATATATAAAATTCATCAAAACCCTATTTTTTAAAGATTTTATACATAAATAAATAACATTGCAGCAACCTGTGGGCTACTAAATATGGTTGAAAGCAAATCCCACAGCGTGCCATGTCATCCCTAAATTTTTTTCCATGAGAAATTTTTGTGTGTGTGATTAACTGATACTAATTACCACTGCACAAATTACACATGTTCTATGATTGTCTACTAAAAAATATAATAAATAAATAAATATATTTTTAATTTTGATAGACCTATTTTCAAAATATATCATTTTATAAATTTGATTTATTTTTCATTCTAAATTTTTTTGAAAAAATTTATTATTCTAAATTTATGAATTCAAAATATTTAGAGCCCGTTTGGTTTGATCCCATTACACCCTACAGTGCAATGCGATGCGATGCAATGATAATGCAATGCAATATTAATTACAGGGCTAGTGTTTAGTTTGATTTTTAAGTAAGGTGTAATGAATTATTATTTTAACAATTATTTAAAATTAATATATTACACAAAGTCTATTTTACCCTTACTATAATCTTTGTAAAAAGAAAGTTAAGAGTCAGGAGGAGGAGGAGGTAGTGGCGGTGGTGCCGGGTGGTGGGTGGCTACAGCGATGGAGGAGGAGGAGGTAGTGGTGGCGGCGGTGGCAGAGGAGATAGTGGCAGCGGCGGAGGCAGAGGAGGAGGAAGAGGAGGTAGTGGAGGCGGTGGCAGGGGGCGGGGGGCGGCGGAAGAGGAGGAGGAGGAGGTAGTGGTGGTGAGAACGGAGAAGGAGGAGGTAGTGGCGACGGTGGCGGGTGGCGGCGGAGAAGGAGGAGGTAGTGGCAGCGGCAGGTGTCGACGAGGGAGGAGAAGGAGGTAGTAGCGACGAGGCCGGGCTGCAGCGGATGAAGAGGAGGTAGTAGCTGTGATGCCGGGTGGTGGCAGCGGCAGAAGAGGAGGTGGTGATGGTGGAGGAGGAGGTGGTGGCAGTGGTTGCAGCGGCAGAGGAGGAGGAGGAGGTGGTGGCGGTGGTTGCAGCGGCAGAGGAGGAGGAGGTAGTAGCGGCGGCAGAGGAGAAGGAGGTAGTGGTGGCGGGAACGGAGAAGGAGGAGGTAGTGGTGGCGGGAACGGAGAAGGAGGAGGTAGTGGCGGCGGCGGAGGAGGAGGAGGTAGTAGCGGAGGTGTCAGGTGGCAGCAGCGGTAGAGGAGGAGGAGGTAGTGGCGGTGGTGGAGGAGGAGGTGGCGGCGGTGGTGGAGGAGTAGGTGGCGGCAACGGTAGAGGAGGTGGTGGTGGAGGAGTAGGTGGCGGCAGGTGGTGGAAACGGTAGAGGAGGAGGTGGCGGCGGCGGCGGTGCAGGAGTAGGTGGCGGCAGGTGGCGGCAACGGTAGAGGAGGAGGTGGTGGCGGCGGTGGTGCAGGAGTAGGTGGCGGCAACGGCAGAGAAGGAGGAGGTGTTGGCGGTAGTGGAGGAAGAGGTGGCTGCAGTGGTGGAGGAGGAGGTGGTGGCGGCGACGGTGGTAGCGATTGTGGCGATGTGCCTAAGTAAAAATATATAAGTAAAATAAAGAGAAGTAAAACTAAAGGGTAAGTTAGACTTTTCTAACTATGCAATGAGATGGTAATGAGGATTCATAAGGGGGGAAGTATGAATGAGGATTACCAATTTTTTGGTAATCATCATTACCATGGTAAACCCTATTACAATGCTAAAGAGCAACCAAACACTCTTCTCATGGTAATGCAATCATGATTACCATTGCATGCATGCAATGGGATTGAACCAAACGGGCTCTTAGTAAGACCCCTATTATATCTCTTTATTTCTGATATACTTATTTTATTAAAATTTTTTATATCTTTATTTTATTTTCCACACTCTAAATTTAAGATTTGAAAATATTTTGTAACGAACTTCTCATTACCTTTATTTTTTTATATGTTTATTTTGAAAATATTTTTTATATCTTTGTTTTATTTTCCAACTTTTAAATTTAAGATACTTTTATTTTATTCTTCATGTTCTGAATTTAAGATTTTATAAGTAAGCAGCACAACATACCACTTCATCCCTAAATTTTCTCTCCATGAGAAAAATAGATTTTTTAGGATTAACTAATGATAACTACTACTACAACAATTGTCTAAATTCTATGATTGTCTACTAAAAAATATCGTGAATAAATAAATAAATATATTTTTAGTTTGATGTACCTATTTTCAAAATATATTATTTTATAAATTTGATTTATTTTCCATTCTAATTTTTTTTAATTTTCTTATTCTAAATCTAAGAATTCAAAATATTTGGTAACAACCTCTATTATCTCTCTTTATTTCTAATATACTTATTTTATTAATATTTTTTTATATCTTTATTTTATTTTCGACATTGGGGTGCATGCCATGTCATCCCTGATATTTCTCTCTATGAAAAAAAATAGATTTTTTGTAATTAAATGATGATAACTATCACAACACTAATTGCCTAAGTTCTATGATTGTCTACTAACAACTATCGTGAATAAATAACTATTTTTTAGTTTTGATATAAATATTTTCAAAATATATTATTTTATAAGTTTGATTTATTTTCCATTCTAAATTTTTTTGAACAAATTTCTTATTCTAAATCTAAGAATTCAAAATATTTGGTAAAGCCTCCTCTTATGCCTCTTTATTTCTAATATACTTATTTTATTAAGATTTGTTTATATCTTTATTTTATTTTCCACATTGGGGTGCATGCCACGTCATCCCTAAATTTTCTTTCCATGAAAAGAATAGATTTTTTGCATTAACCAATGATAACTACCACTACACCAATTGCCTAAATTCTATGATTGTCTACTAAAAACTATCGTGAATAAATAAATATATTTTTAGTTTTTATATACCTATTTTTAAAATATATTATTTTATAAAATTGATTTATTTTCCATTCTAAATTTTTTGAGCTAATTTCTTATTCTAAATTTAAGAATTCAAAATATTTGATAATGACCCCAATTATCTCTCTTTATTTCTAATATACTTATTTTATTAAGATTTTTTTATATCTTTATTATATTTTCCACATTCTAAATTTAATATTTTAAAATATTTTCTAACCAACGTCTCATAATTTATATTTTTTATTATACATTTATTTTGAGAATATGTTTTAGAGAAAAAGAATGAAAAATAATCTTGAAATTACAAAATCTCAAATCAGTTTTGTTACCAAGAGTTGATAAAAAAAATGACAAAACTTGATAAGTAATTCACAACTCATTTTTTAGGAAACACCTTATTTGAAATTTTCCAATTTCAAAATTCTTTTTTTTGTATCTTTCCATATTTTTTATATCTTTATTTTATTTTCCACCTTTTAAACTTAAGACACTTTTATTTTATTCTTCACCTTCTGAATTTAAGATTTTAAAATATTTTCAAACTAACTTCTCACATCTCTTTTATGGATATATTTGTTCTGAGACTATTTTATTTTATATCTTTATTTTATTTTTTATGTTTTTGAATTTCAGATTTTGAAATATTTTATAACTAACTTCTCACCCACTCTCTCCCTTTTTCTATATATATATATATATATATATATATATATATATATAATTTTCACTTTCCAAATTTCAACAATTAAGAATAGATGTGAGAATCAGGGTTGGCCCTTGACGGGCCAGGGCCTAAACGGGCCCGAGAAAAGAAAAATTGTTGTTTTTCAAAGCCGGCCCAAGAGCATCAAGGCCAGAAGTCATTTTCACAATATTTAACTATACGTCTACACATCTCATGCAATAAAATAAATACAGTTACTAATTTATAATCAAAGATAAGAAATATTGTTTACAAGTAACTCATAATCTCATACAAAAAATAAGAAGGCAAAAAGCTAAGCACTCTAAGCAATATGATTATGACAACTATCGTTTTTATCTTCTTCGCTACTATAATCAATTTCAAGGAATTTTGATTGTACTTCACTTTAAGTAGTAGACTCTGCTTAAAGGGTAAAAATATTAAGAATTAGTAAATTACCATCATATGTAAATTTAGTAATTTTAAGGTTCTTAGGGAGGAGTCAGCAAGGGCATAAGTAGGAGGGGCAGTGAAATTAAAACAAAAAACAAAGCTAAAGGGCCTAACGGGCCAGCCCTCTAGGGCCCTAGGCCCTACAAGGTTAGCCCTTTTAGGCCCAACTTTCTTTTGTGACTCCATTTTTAAAGTCCGGCCCGTGATTTAAAAGGGCCGGCCTGATTTTTCGGCTCTAATTACGAATTACGAATTACCAACCCATAGAGGGAGGGAGTTTCGGGCTTTCGAGATGTGTAGTTTGCAATTCTTGTTTCTTCCTCCACGATTGTTGTCGTCTCTCCATCAGGATGCTTCTTCTTCAACATTTACAAACTCCTTTCTTCCTTATTTTTTTCTTCTTTAGTTCATTTTCATGCCTCTATTTTCTTTCTCATCGCTTGCTTCTATTCATAGCTCCCTTTGTTTTCGATATCATAGTAAATATTGCGTAAGGGTGAAGATGAAGAAGAAATTAAAATAAATGTGGTGGTCGAAAAAGTAGGAGGATAGTTAATAGGTTTAGATGCTTCTCACAGTTTCCTCTCAAATTAATCTTACCAACAAAAGTTTTGATTCACTTTTTTAATCTTAACAATGATTTTCAACTATATATCCCCCACATGTGAGTTATAGGAATTAGCGATTGACTTCAATATTTGACTGAACTTATTGGTATTCTTTTATGGATTGGTTGTTCCAAAACTAATGATGTTGTATGGGTTTGCATACTAATCTATAGAGTCATTATTGTATATGTATGCTCCTTCTCTTCTTTATTCTTTTTTTTTACTGGGTTTGATTATATACGCTTGTTATTAAAAACCCCTTATATACAATGCAGGTTGATCTCATTTCATACAAACTTTATGTAGAAATTAGTGCTTGCATTGTAGTGTTAATCATTGTTTGGGATGGCTTAAAATTATTTTATGAGTGCAATTTACGTAAGTCGAAACAAAACTCCTCTCACATACTTACCTCGTATACCGTAAATCACGATTGAAAAGCACTTTTGAAGGTTCAATCGCTATTCCAAACACCCACATAATATATTTTATTATTATTTAATATAGATTATATCTAGATATTAAATTATCATTGCTTTTGAATAAAATATCCCTTAATTGTTGCTCACACGTGATTTGGATAGAGATTTTGATTAGGGTTACCTGCCTGGCTGGTAACCTGTTGCAAGCCTTGATATGAGGCTATAAATAGCGTAGGCCAAGTCTTAGAATAGTAACATAAAAAAATCACTTACTTGCTCCTTAAGGGTTCCTGACGGGTGACATCTATTTTCAGACCATCATTATGTCCCATATTCCCATTAGAAGAATCTTGAGTTATTTCCTTCTAACCTTTTTTCCCCTTTTCAGTTCTCAGGTTGTGAGATATAGCATACAGAGTTACTATAGCTAGAGGTTGTTAGAACAGTTGACACCCAAGAGGGGATGAATTGGGTGTCAGATAAAACTTAATCTTTTCGCATCTTAGTTAAAGAAACAATTATGAAAATAATGAATCATAAATCAATAGTCAGTTTATTAAGTAATATATGTTGAAAATATAAGAGCTTAGGGAAGAGAATATGCAAACTGTGATTTATTCTAATTCGGTTCAATCCACAATGACCTACGTCCAATCTCCAGGCTCCCCTTGAGATTTTCAATCCACTATCTTCTTTTTTAATCTAGGCAAATGAGAAGCCTCTACAAACCCACAAGTTTAGCCGGGTACTTGTGAAGCCTTTTACAAATCTCTCACCGAGTAACTCCCTTACACATCGTAAGGATACAACTTTGATGATGTACAATCAATCTTTTCTCTCAGAAGTGAATAAGATGAATATTGAAGTACAATACAAATAATCTCTCTCTAAGGTAAATGATATCGAAGCTAGATAAAAAAAGTATTTGGGTTGAAGTGGATGATTCATGATCTTAGCATTTTGGCGTAGTTGCTTTGTTCACTTATGCTTTGAATGTTTTTCTATTTATAGTTGTTGAAGATCAATGATCATTGTAAGAATTCGTCCATTAAAGTCTCATTGCTTTTTTTTACCGCTCTTCGTATTTGTAAAACTAGTCGTTCCGTTCGGTGGACGCTCCACTCCCGTAAAGTAGCTTTTCTTCTCTTCGCATGATCTTCTCATTACTTTACTGGAAAAATACTTTAAACACTAATACAATGAAGTGTTAGAGTGATTAGAAGTAATAAGAATGAGTTACATGATCATTCTAATGATTTTTAGAAGTTACAAAGTATTGCTCTATTTTCTGGGAAGCATCACTCGATTGTTTTGGTCATTCACTCAAGTGATATCAGTTCATCACTCAAGTGATCTACTTCTCAAAACTCATCACTTAAGTGATCTGTCACTCAAAACGTATCACTCGAGTGATCTCTCTAGATTACTCAAGTGATATGCTTTTGTCACATATCACTCAAGTTAATTTCCTAATCACTCGAGTGATTTGTGCTATCAGATCACTATAACTTGTAATTTCACTTCCAATCCCTCTAAGAGTCATCTGCAAATCTATAGATACAAAGGTCAACTTCCAGTGGGCATAACTCTTTGAATATAACTCCAAATTTGGCAAATAACCTATCACGGAAAGCTCTTTAAGTATACTTTTCACAGTAGTTGGAATCGTTCCCAAATATATTGTATTCCAAAAGTTATGATCCAATTTGTAACATCTGATTTGGACATTGTTTGAAATTTGAGCTTCCAATTTCAGAAAGCATACCCTTTGAATCTAACTCCAAATATGACAAATGACCTATTACTAGAAATATCTTCCAGTCTAGTTTCATATTCCGTAAGTTTCATCTCAATGAGATTTGTAGTTTGAGAGATATGTCCAAAATACTAAACATATTCTAAAATATAGCGCCAATTGTGAGTGTCATATTTCAAAATTCATATCTCTTTCATATGAGCTCCTTTTAACTTGATCTTGTTGTCAAAGTGACACATTGGAAGTCTAGTTTCATATGAAATAAGTTTCAACTCAATCAGAGTTGTGGTTTGAGAGATCTAATCAAATTATCAAACCTCACTCATGCTGAATAAAAACATAGCACAGTAGAGTATGTTGAAATTTAATAATCACTCGAGTGATCCATCAATTCACTCAAGTGAATCATAAAAAATTCACTTTTTAAGCTATTACTCAAGTGAAGAAGTGTCACTCGTGTGATATTGAAATTTCACTCCAGTGAATATGGAAAAGCTTCCAGATTTTTAACTTCGAATTAAGTCATTCCAAATTCCATTTAATTATTCAGACTTCCAATATCAAACCTAAGAGCTTGAATCTTAATATTCTTATTATATCTTGCAAGTTCTTCTTTCTTCAATCTCTTACTTCTTGATTTTCTTCTTGATGATCATTCTCTATAACCTAACTAGATATATTCTTCCTTTTCTTGACTATTCTACAATATATTTCACAATAAACATAGTAGTCAGTCAAAGTATAAAATAAATACATTATATAAACTTTTTTCTCTTAATATTTGACATCTATAATTGACATCATCAAAACTAATCATATCTAATAAAGATATTATAAATGAAGTTTTCCACTACTACTCTTTATTTTAGAGTTTATATATTATGTATTTAGGAATTATTTATGTATTTATTCTTACATTTGGCATCAGAGCCATATCTATTCTTCTCTGTCTAGTATCTTCTCCATGTTATGTTCTTTTATTTTCTAGAAGGATAACATGACACTATTTTTATTGATGGTTGAGAAACTAATGCATATGTTTGGTATATCGCAATACATGATTTAATTAGTCTTGATATGTGCACTTTTTTTTCTATTCATAGATTGTATCTTGCCTTGTTGAAAACTCCTGCAACATGTTTTTAATCTTAGTCTGTGATTTTTTTGGAAATCATTTTCGAAACATCGTGACTTAGCCTTGATAGATCTTGACCCATATTTTTCTTGGATTCATTATGAATATATGCTTATTTCGGATTCTGGGATTTTGAGATTGATTTAGAATATAAGCTCAACTTTGCGTTCTCTCCGTTGTACTTTTGGTAACTTCTATACTATTAATTTGAAATTGTTTTGATAGAGATAGGAATTTGAGATTATCTTTAGAGCATATATTTGGTTTCTTTCAAAATTACACAACTTACTCCTGATCAATCTTGAGGCATGCTTTTAATCAATATGTAAGCTTTTGATCTTGAATTTTTGAGATTGATTTTTGTTTAGTTATGAGTTTTTTTTCATGTTCTGTTCCATAGCTGCCGTCACCATCTCGACAACATCTCTGTATATAATTTAAGTTTCTTGAATCTTTGTTTTGATCTTGGTACATATCTATTCTTGATTGTTCATAGATTGTTTTCATACGGTCAACAGTTAAGCCCATATTTTGTTGTTTTTTATTATGGCCACACTTCTATGGTCTCTCTATTGTTGATTTAAGTTCATCTTTATTAATATCTTGAATTTTCATTTTGATGTATATTTGTCAAATAATTTTGAATATTATAGTTCAAAACTGTTTACCGTGTTGTTGTCATGATTTTTCCATTTGAATCGTCACATAAAACCATCAGAAATAGAAACCTAGAGTTATCGAGAAAGGCGACTTGCATCTGCAGGTCCGACGTCTCAATTTAGGTCAGAAGCGGGTCAACTCATGTAAGGCAGGTAGGGTAGGGCTCTAAAGGTGTTGGAGAAGACAATCAAAATGACGCCATTTTGGTTTGCACCAAAACGACACCATTTTGGCATATGACGGAGAGCCTTCTCATAAGCTTAAAACTTATCGTTTCATTAAATATCACAGACTGAGCTTGGCAGTTTTGGGCCTCTGATTTCCCTTTTTGTTTTACCTTTTATATAACCTTCGTTTTGGACTTTTGATTTTTTAAAAAATTTTGTTTGCTTTAAAATATATATGCCGAATAAAGCTTTTGGACTTTTATAAATTATCTGATTTACTTTGTTGTTGTTCAGGGCTACATTTTACTATAACATCTTCTTGGACCTTTTGTTTTATTTAGTTTTAATTAGGCAAAGATTGTTATCTTATTTTTGGCTTAAAAAAAATTCTATCTCCAATTGTTTGGTGGGCCTTGGAACTCTTTTGGATTAAATTGCTTGAATTATTTTTGTTGCTACTTAGGCATATTTTGTTCAAAGTTTTTTTTAAAAGGGGAAAAATCTTCCAGTTGCATTTTTAACTCACTTTTTAGGCCAATTATGTGTTTGCTTTAATTCTAGACAAGTACTGGATTATTTATTTTGAGGCCTTCAAGTTTGATTTCTAGATATTATTTCCTTAAATCCATTTTGTATACAATTCTTTGGCATTTTCCCCTTCTTTTCAAAAAATTAAATATCTAAACAATTGTTTGGGTTTTGATTCTATTTCATCCCATAAAATAGTTTACTTGATCAAAATATTTGAATGCTTATTTTTATGTGCCATTTTAATTGTTTAAATATGGGAAAACCAATTTTGGCTATTTTTGCATTATGGTAATTTTGAAAAATTATTTTGATATATCATTTAATTACCTTAATATTTATATAATTAATTTTGGGTAGTTTTTCAATTGTTTGAATTTTTCAAAAATATATTTGAATTGAAATATGCTGAAATTGATTGCTTAAACAATTTTTGGATACATAAAATAGTGGGAGGGTTATTAATTTAATTTTTGCTGATCAAATTAATTAGTTAATCCCTCCATTAAGAAATATATATGTTACATTTAATTTGGATGCACAAAATAGTAGGAGAATTTATCTATGATGGTTATTTGGTCACATTTTGTTGATTAAATTAGTTAATTAAATTATTAGTAAAGATTTGTGCATATTTAGAATTTAAATGCACATAGTTAAAATTTGCAACCATCATGCATCTTGGGGAGTAGCCACAACATCCTAAATGTTCCATATGTAAATAATCGCTTATGGATTTTTTATATATAAAAATCAAGTCAAATTAGTGATTAATTAATTTTATTAAAGTGGGAGAATTTCGGTTATTTAGTCATTTTTTGGTAATTAAATTAATTGTATAAATTATCATTAGGTTATTTGTATGTTTTAAATGCACACAATATTCATGGTTAGTATGTTTGTTTTTTGGGGAGTAGAGACAACATCCTCAATTTTATTGCATGCACGTTTTTAATCACATATAATTTTATAGAATATCAATAGTAATTAAATATATCGTTATAACTAGTCTTTACCCACAAGTAGATAATTATAACTGGATATTTAATTACGGTGTAATAGAATGACATTATATTTTCTAAGTAATCCACATGTATTAGAAAATATAACTGAGTTCTACATTCATCAATTTGAGATAAATTCATGTTATACTTAGTCTTTGCCCACAAGTAGACATTAGTGATACAAATTTATAATTGTATGATTTAAATTGGTAAACATACACTTGTTTGTGATGGTTTTTTCTTTACCTCTTATAGTTGTTTTGTAAGCATCATTATGTTTTACTTTGACCTTGTAGCATGATTTTTATATTTAATTGTTTAGTTTCATAAAATTCGTTAGAGATAATTGTTAAGCCTAGAAGGAGATGAAATGTAACTTCTTCATCAAACTTGGCATCAAGAAAATTCTAGTACTCAATGATACTAGCATAAGAGGCGAGATAACATTATGAAATGTAATTGTCTCACTAAATTAATCTCAATTAAGAGCCAGTTATCACCAGTATATAAGGATAGAGTAAATTCAAAGGTTGCTTATAGGCTAAAAGGATGAGTTTAGAATTTATCATAATTTTTATTACATTGTTTTGTTAACTATAAAATGATTCTCATAATAGGGTAAGATGCCTCCATTAATTTTGGTGGAAAAGATCCTTAGTTTACTATCTCATGAGCCACTATTCCTTTTCATGAGTACATACATAGATATTAGGTATTCATTTGAAATGTGTATATATAAGTTTTGACTCAAATTAAAAAAAAGAGATTTTAAATGAGGGATATCAAGCTACCAACTCTAAAGCTATAAAGTAATAGGCATATCAAGAATAATGTATCTATAGTTAAATGCTTGGTTAAAGATAGTGATGGATATATACTTGCCATTGATTATGTTCTAATTGGTGAAATAATTCATCTCTCCTTACAGTTAGGAGTGGAAACAGGTCAGGCTTGTGCCTTAACAGGCCTGGCCTGTTAAGGCACTGGATGGCCTGAGCCTAGCCTGTGGCCTATAACAGGCCTTTTTTTTTGCCTAAGCTTGGCATGTGGCCTGTTAAGGAGGCATGTAATTAAAAAAAATAAACAGGATAACAGGCCACATGCTTCACAACAGGCCTGCTTCAAACAGGCCGAAAACATGCATATTTCAAACAGGCTAAAAACAGACCCAATTACATAAATTAATGATCCACTTGAGATGGGATTTGGGAATGAGAATTATGGGATTTAGGGTTAGGATGTGAGGTGTGTGTGAATTTTTTTAAAAAATACTTTACAGGCTAAGGACTTAGGCCTGTTAGTAAGCATGAGCTTGGTCTTTTTAAAAAAATAGGCCTTTTAATAAGCCTGGGCCTGACCTTTTAATCTGACAGGCCTGATCAGGCCGAAAACAGGCCAGGCCACAGGCCCCTAATAGGTCGTCTGACCTATTTCCACCCCTACTTACAGTTGACCTTTCACGAGACCCAAATTCTATTTGTTTTATAATTGAGTAGTGTCATTTGACGCATTTAGAGTATATAAAGCAAAATTAGGTGGTTAATCTTATAAATAGATTAATACATTGAAATTAGTTGGAAGAGATGAGTGACATAATAAGTACATTATTAATAGACTAAAACTTAGTCTATATGTAAAGTTTCTTCATACTTGAACTCACATAATATAGGGGGAATTATTGTTAGAAGAAACATAATGTTAATAGACATTTTGCATGATACCATTTTCTTCTTAAATGACACATTAAAGACAATTATGTATATTTTAGATGAGATTCCAACAAAATTTATGTTTAAATCTTTTTGAAACCTTAATGTTTGGAAGCTCATTTTAAAATATACTCTTTTATATAATTACCTTATAAAAAGAAGAGTGTGGAAGGAAAATATTATGAAATATTGATGCTGCATATCTTGGTGAAGATGCAGAAAGGTCTTAGAAATTCAAGCGAGTTGTCCATTATATTTTACAGTTTGTGTGGTATTTTGAAATGCCAAACTATTAAAGAATGCCATATTTTGAAATGTCAAATTATTTAGAAATGTCAAAATTAGTGGGAGTGATCAAATTCATTGAGAGTGATCACATATGAAGGATTATCATCTCTAATTTTTGTAGAACATTGGTTTTACATGAGACTTACCTTGTTGAGCTTCAATCTATTAACAGATTGAGTTGAGACCAATGGTGATTAAAATTTGGCATTTCATAGCCACTATATGATGTACTTCAGGAAATTTGACTAGAACATAAATATTGAGAGTGATTAGAAATTCCAAATAAGGCATTAATTCATTATAGACGTAAGGTAAGCAACAACATAAGTTTATTTGTAAAGATGCTAGTATGCAACATTAAATAATATAAATAAAGTTGTTTGATATAATTTCTCTATGAAGAGGGAGTTGATTTGTTGAGGTATTTCCTCCGATATTCATGTATAATTCCTTCCATACCTTCATGGTAGTTAAATGTCTATCATAATTTGTGATGTCATTAGTATCTTTCCATTTTGGATATAAGAAGAGATATATGTGTGAATTAGTAGAGATGATAACATAAATAATAAAAAGGATTTAGTCAACAAAATTAGGAGTTCATTTTGTCATGAGTAAATCTTACAAGAGTGATAGTTAAGGTATCATGATTTGATTACATACAGAACCATGTTGAGAACATCATAAATTTTATTATATTAATGGATTAGTGGAGTTGAGTTATCTATATAGTACAAGAAGATGATTCATTTATAGTTTGTGCCTTTTGACTTAAGATGTTATTAGTTACTACCATGTTAGGTATGGCATTCTTTTTGGAATGTATGAATAGATTATTCTCAAAATATTTGAGAATATCATAAGTAACATACGATCACAAACATTTGAACATTTATGGATAATGATAGTTGTTGTGAGTAACATCTATTATGAGAATATGATTAGACTGTTTATATGTCTCTAATATCATCTTGTTCCTTCTAATTTAATTTTCAAGGTATATGATTGCTTAAATGTGCGCACAAACGGGCAATGCCATTATAAAGGAATTTTAGGAGGATTGTAAAACATGTTATTGCTTGAATAATAACAGAAAAGCTACAAGTCATGTAGTACATTACCAAATGTACATTAAGTTTCATGCTTTATATATAGTAGAATAATTAATTTGTTTAGTTTTGTAAGATGCGCTAACTATAAAAGAGTTAACATTATGATACATCTTTACACTTGTTGAACATGTTGTATCATGGAGGGGTGTAAGATTGCTAAGCACTCAATGATTGTTTAGTTCTACCATGGATTGTTTAACCTAGTTATTCTTGGAGGTAAGTTATAAGATTGTCAATTATGGAATTTCATCAAAAAGTTTTGGAATTATTAAAATTCAAACCAATTAAGAGTGTTATATGACCATAGAGTCAAGAGGTCATAAACACATAGAATATAGATCCTTTAATAAAGAGCATACTTTTAGAGAAATCAAAAGAATCAAATATCTCATTAGAGATAGATCACATTTAGTGATCTAGATAAGACATTATTAAGTGATGAAATTCAAATTGTAGTTTGTTGTCTCAATTATTGGTACCTAAATTGTGAGGTTTTAACAAACATTTAAGTTAGAACCGAATAAACATATGGGTTTATTCATTTAGTTTTGACTCATTAAGTAAATGTACTATTTGTGATGTATAGAAGGTAATACTCGATCAAAGAGGACTTACTGTCATGATTCCTGTAGTATTGCTTAAATGAACCTTACTCACCAAATAACATTAGGTTGCAGGCTAAGTGGGAGACTGTTAGATATTTTATTATTAAGATTATATATTTTATTATTATTTAAGATAGATTATATATAGATATTATTTTATCATTATTTTTGAATAAAATATCCATTGATTGTACCCGCACGTAATTTGGATAAAGATTTGATTTAGGGTTACCTGTCTGATTGGTAAGTTGTTGCAAGCCTTGATGTGAGGCTATAAATAGCGTATGTCAGGTCTTAGAGTAGTAATGTGGAAAAACTACTTACTTGCTCTTTAAAGGTTCCTTGATAGATGACGAATATTCTCATGCCATCATTATGCCTCATCTTCCTATTAGAAAAATCCTGAGTTATTTTCTTCTAATCTAGTTTTCCCTTTTTCAATTCTCAGGTTGTGAGATATAACATGCAGAGTTATTATGACTAGAGGTACTACTGATGAAGTCTTTCACTGCTACTCTTTATTTTAGAGTTTATATATTATATATTTAGAAATTATTTCTGTATTTATTTCTACAAATCATCCAAACTTCCATTATTGTAAACTAAACTAATTTCTGTTTTTTTTTTTATTAATTTTTTCTTTTGAAATGAGTGATTTTTAGATGTGATTGCTTTTGTTGTTAGATGTGGATCTATATGTCTGGTTCGAAAAATGATGGGTGCTTTGTACTTGTATAGGCTTATAAATCATTGGGATCAAAGTGCTGTGAACAAATATTGGAGTGAGAATGTTCATGAAGCAAAAAATTACTTGGACGATCATCGTGTAATCGTTTTTATTGACTAAGACCTTTGTTTGTCATTATTGGCTTGACTCACCGACTCATTATTTAAAATGACAATGAATCTTTTTGAAGTTGATTGATTTTCCCTCAATATTACTCAATTTATTTCAAGATTTATGGTTTACGAGCTTGTAACATGGTATAATTCTTTGCATGATGAGTATACTAAATTAACGTTGAATTTTTTGGGCATAATACCAATAAGATGAAACACTTCTATATCACAAGTGAATAGTATTGTTTTAATGTTGCTATTGATGTGTATGATGGATTGGATTGACAAATGCAGTGATACATTTATCCCATAATGTAGTGGGCAAGAGTTGGGAGCAATGTTTTCTTGGCCATTATTCCAAATCAAATGACATGTTTTTCGGCTACAAGACGATCTAAGAAACACAAGTCCTCAGGGTTTCTTCAAACTCAAATTTGGCTTGTTGATTAGGTCACAAGTGGGTGCCATAAAAGGGGAAGAACAGTGAACTTCAATCTTTACAAAAGCACCAATAACATATTCTTACAACATGATCAATACTTATATCAACATGAGAGGGAAAATTCAAATGTTAAGAACAAGGTTATTTCTACTTGCAGGCTCAAAGACTTGACATAGAAAACATCATATACCGAGAACTTTCTTGGTTTTGCATTCTTGCTTCATTCTTAAACGAACTTGGCATGTAGAAGATGGGGGTTTAATTTGCTTAACTGAGAGTCTATAAATTTGGTGAAATGTTTTTGGAAGATCTTGATTGTACCTTGGTACTTTATTGTCTTGATTCGAATTACATATTGAGTGATGAGTATGAATTCTTTTTATACTTTAATTTTAAATAAATGTCATTTTTTTTATTTTAGTAAGTCCGTAAGACTACACTACACTAAAGACTTGGTTGATAATTTAAAAAAATGATCCTACAACTAAAATTTCCCAATTTTACAAACATTCTGGTAATCGTGTTCTTAGTGATATAAAGAAATATCAAAGACCACAAAATCACTAATTATATGACATCTAAACTGGATTAGTGGCTCACTTATGTAACCTAATAATGTTTCTTTCTAACTTACTATGCATGAGTTACTCCTCTATGTGTAAAAAATATTACCCTTCACGAGTTTAGACAATCAAATATTTGAGCCATTTTTCAACATGAAATCACTATAGCAATATGTAATATATTATTAAGTTGTTTAGAAGAGAAAATGCTAGCAAACTTACACCGTGGTCGCCATGCTTAAGTAGCAAATTGAGACTACAATACTAGATTTTAAGCATGAGCCTCACAACTTGCAAGCTAAAATTTGCAAAAAGTTTATTACACTTAAATTTACATAATAACTATCTTACTAAATAAATAAGTATATTAACATTTTTAAAAAGTTACTTGTTTAATATTGCTGGCAAAAAATATATAATATGGAAAATCTTTTTTCACATCCGTGCGATGCACGGAAACTATACTAGTTTTATCTAATATAAAATATGCAAGTGTTTGATTTAGCTTATTCTAAAGCATTTTATATTGTATGAAATAAATACGTTAGATGAATTTTATCTTGTAAGTGTAAAAGTGATTCCTGAGGGTGTTCCTAAACACATAAAGTTTGAAGAATTCCTAAACAGCTATAACAACATGAGAGCCAATAATGGTCTAGATTCTTTTAGGGTCTGTTTGGTAGGAGAGAAAAGGAAAGGAGGGGAGGGGAATTTTAATAAGTTTGATTTAAAAAAATTGGAAAAGTGAGGTTCAAGCTGTTAATTTATTTATTTTTATTCTTTTTTTTTTCAGCAATTTATTTTTCTTATTCTATTATCTTATGTCTTCTTTTTATTAAAATATTTTAATCCTACTTCTTTATTTCTTTTAAATTGAAATGATTAAAATTCCTCCCCACCCTTTCTTTTAAATCGGTATGTGCTCAAACAAATATGATGTTCATAAATGCAGCTCTAACTTCCTCTGACA
This sequence comes from Albizia julibrissin, assembly GCA_037074505.1. Classification (NCBI taxonomy): domain Eukaryota; kingdom Viridiplantae; phylum Streptophyta; class Magnoliopsida; order Fabales; family Fabaceae; genus Albizia; species Albizia julibrissin. The sequence goes on along the minus strand of CM073478.1, from coordinate 44,415,218 downwards.
CTTTTCATTTACAAATCTGATGTATTCTCTTACAATTTTGTGATGCAAGTAGTCAAGTATGTAACCAATTGACATTTGATTAAGTTATCCAAAAACAACAACAACAATAGAATCTTAGCTATATAGATGAAACTACACCATTAAACTTTATCAAAAACTAAATCTCAAGACAAACTATAAATTCTGTAAATTGTTTTTTTATTTTTTTGGCGCATATGTCAAACAAAGATTTGCATTTCTACGAGACGACTAAACAATTTTTCAAAAAGTTAGAAAATCTAGGCTTCCTCAGGTGCCCATTCCAAAAAAAAAATCCAGAGATGAATCAGCATTTTAATTCTCTTATTATGTACTCCTCTGGTCCTATTTATAAGCGATTTTCTCTTTGATGGCACAAAATGAACCGATAGTTAAAAACAATAAGTGTGTCAAAAATGTCATATTTTTTTCTATATATGCCTTTATTTATGAAAATAAAGAGAGAATGCATAAAAAGTAAGAGAGATGGTAAAATATGTTTTCTCAATGCTTTGTTGAATTTATTCACCTAGTGAGTCCTATCTCTCCTGAATATAACTCTTCGTGTATGTGAGAATTAATTATAAATAATATGTATTTAATAAATAAATAAAAAGCGTACAGGACCAAAGGGAGTAATGTATAAACAAAACTGAACCATAAGCTTCAGTATAATAAGACAAACTTGCCCTATATCCATGTAACTCCATCTCATCTGAATCAGATAACCACTTTAAGCAATGATTGTTTATGATAGGCTCAAAGAACAGCTTGCATTCTTCACTTTTTAAAATAAACAATACCACATCCAACTTTTAATATAAAAACTATTTGGAGGATTGAATTTGATTATAAATATAATCTTTAATCTATTTTATCTTCTATATTTATAATATTATTTTAAAATATTCATATTAATTGCACATGTCAAGGGAGTAAGGGAGTGTGCATCAAAATATAGTTTCAACGCAAAGGATTTTAAAAGAGTGTTTTAAAAAAACCAACACACATTTTTAACAAAAAATTTAATTAGTTTTTATAATCTATTGAAATTGATTAAGTAGATCTTATATATTAAAGAGGAGGTAATATTAATTATATACAAATAAGAAAATTCTCGTTCTCCTGAAGAATACAAGAATCTTCAATGATAAAACACTAAGTCCATGGCTTAAACCAGAGTCAGCCATGACCCAAGACAACATTTTTGAATTATTTGGGGCATAAAATTGCTTCTGGAGGACTTTCAGGCAAAGCAATATCCAATATGAACCACTTTGGAGAATGAAGGTACTCTTACACAAAGTTGAAAAATAAAAACAAGCCTTATCCCACCAAGTGCGGTTAGCGACATAGATCGTATGATGCCATTAAACTCTATCAACAACCAAATCTTTGGACACATGAAGTTAAATTGAAACAAAATTAAACATAAAAAAAATAGTTTTATGTACTGTGCTCCATATCAAGCTGCAAACTATTTTTCCTTATAAGAGAAAGAGTTAACAATAATTATTATTTTCTAAAAAGAACTCATGTTTAAGCTACAAAAGTCATCAGACTGCAGAATCTAACTAATGTTATATAAAATTACAACTTTGTAATTTACATTCTGATCAGGCTATGTTGAGGAGATGAAAAATTAATTTAGATCTATATGAATCACAGAAGCAGAGCAGAGAAATTGTGAAAGAAAAAAAAAATATCGATCCTAGATGAACGCTTTGGAGGCTTCTACGAAACCCTCGCCAGAAAATGAAGATGGCAGTGTCAATAAAATAAGGCAAAAGTTGTAGCATACCTTCATGGATACTTCAATAGTATCATTTCACATTATTCTGTGTTAGAATCTCTCACATCTCCTTTTCAATCTTAGGCTTACTTTCCCCATTTTCAGGGACAAGATTACCAAGAGCCTCTGAAGCAATCATGTTCATACTAGAGGCCATGGGGGGCACAACAGCATTGACAACTCCATTACTGGTGGCTCCCAGCTGCTGATGATGCGCCGTTTCGGCAGCACCAGCATTTCCACTGCCATTGTTTATTGCCTCCTTCTGAATCTCTAATTCACTTCTGGTTAATGAAGAACACTTTGTTTCTGAAATTGACAAGAAATAGAAAATTAGTCAGTTCTTCACAACATAAGCATGCAAGAATGAAGAAAAGATAATACAAGCCTGTCAAATAACTTTACAACAGTACTTTTTCCAACCCGAACTAACTCCTTAAGAACCCTGACTAGATATTTAAATACAATTTATTGGAAGTCAATCAATCAAGAGCCATTCCATATGATAATGCCAGATGAAATCAGCTAGTCAAAGCATGAAATTTTATAAACAGCTGACTATTGGTAATTGATGCAGAGTTTCCATTTTTCCAACCTAGAAAGAACCACTTTCATTCTTTAAAATATGATATTCTCAATAGATTCATGGTCAAACAATCAATTAGGGGATGGATGAACTGTTTGATTGATAGAAACAGCACAAAAAGTGGCTATTGAGTCTTGTTTCAAAGTTGAGGGAAGGCAATAGCAAGAAGTGAAAGTCAATGGTCTATTTGTCAAAGCCCAAAGTGAAGAAGTGATCAGTGAATTTTGCCCCAACTTTGCAATATTAAAACTACAGAATTGGAGAATGTTTACTTGCCATTTAATTCTCCCATTGTGATAACCCGATTAAGAAAATCTCTAAACTTTGTCAAAACAATTCTTTCTTGCTCTGCATAAACCTCTGTCATGCCTTGTCCGTAACGAGAACGCAAAGACGTATTGCAAGCATGATCCATTGAACCATTAGGAGATGGAGCTGTCATGAACATTGTATCTTGCTCATCACACATCAAGGCTAAGGTTCCAGGAGACATTGGCCTGCTTTTTGGGGCATCAGCGCCGTCTGAACTAGAATTATCTGGGCTGATTTTATCTGTTTGGTTTGCACTTGAACAGTCATCAGCCATAGCCTTCTCAATATCAACTTCCTTTCGACTTGGCAATTGCTCTTGAGTTGAAGAAGCTACGGAAGTTTCCACCTGATCTTCTGCATTCTTTTCCATCAACATTTTCTGATCTGTTCATATTAAATATCAATAACTATGAATTAGAAAGAGAACTAAAGACCACTCACATCACACTCTAGGTAACAACAAATGGCATGTATTGAATTTAAAAGTACAAAGTTCAGGCCAAAGAAACTTATTTGCCCAATATAATATTAATATACCAACAGAAAGTTCCTGAAGATCTTTTTGGAGAGCAAAGACTCGTGAGAAATTCAGATGCAGGTAAAGGTAACTATATATTTTGGTACAGAAACCAGTTGTCAAGAGCAATTGACTCCCGCTTCTGCTCTTATCATATAGGAAAGTAATGATTTCAGAACACTTACCATTGAATGAGTTTGACCTCAGTAATTGCTCATTTATAACTTAAATTCTTAAGAAGAATACATACTATAAATGCCTTTTCGGCTGTTTTCCCCCCAAGGAATAACAGCTGTTGAAACTTTATATAAAAGTTCAGAAAAATCAAATTCAACCTAGTTAAAAATAAAATAGAAAACAAAACCTTAACAGGCCTTGCTCTAACAATTTGAGTTTGCGACAGTACGCTATTATTTATTTCCATCCAGTAGTCTTCATATCTCATTAGAGGTATTTATATGTTTTGTGGGAATGCAACTTCAACAAGGAATTAAACTCAACTCAAGGCAGGCAATAGACATTAAGTATTGTGAAATAATCTATCTATCTATCTATCTATCAATAAACAGCAGTGGTTTAATGTATGAACTAGAGCAAAATAGAAGTTACCCCATCCATTCCTATTAGTAAGTCTCATTTAACTAATTCATACAAGTTAGTAAAATTAAAGAAGCTCCTAGTTATAAGTTCCTATAAAAAGGAACGGAGCTAGTATATACATTTAATATTTACAATTAATATACAGCCCATCCAAAACAGAAGAAAGTCAGCTGTTCAACAACCAGCTCAACAAGATAGATGCATGTATTCAAGTTAACATACTTGCTCGCATTCCAACACCGACTCATTTAATCAACAATCAAAGTTATATCAATTTAATGTAAAAGCACAATAAAGATTATAAGTTATATGTATTGCATGCAAAGCCCAATAAGTTATTTCATTGCAATGACAAAAAAAAAAAAAAATACACACAAGTTCACTTTATGCCTCAAGAAGGTTCCCCAAAGTATAATACCCTCTACAAAGATAATACACACAAGTTAAAAAAAAAAAATACACACAAGTTCACTTTATGCGTCAAGAAAGTTTCCCAAAGTATAATACCCTCTACAAAGATAATACTGCACAAATATTTATTGATGCAGATGGCTATGGTCTAACAGATGTAAAAGAGAAATTGTTAGAATTTTTCTGCGCAAACACACACAAGAATTGTTACAATCTTAGGTTTTAAATCCACTAAATAGAGTTATTGGTCTCCAACAGATTATATTCAGGCACATAAACTATTGCATATATGCCAACACATCCGTACATGAAAAAAAAAATGCATGAAAACATACTGGTCCTTTGAACATAACTAGCATGACCAGTGATTTAAAATATCAATATACCTGTAAGAGTCTTTGCAGCTTGTCCTGATACTAGCACCAGGACGGAGCAAAGCTCCTTCAAGTGCTGTGGTTGAATGATGTCTGCCAAAAGGGATCTTCAACAAAAATTCAGGTCAGTAACTAGATTAAGTATGCTTATCTCAATCACATGAAGATAATTTTACCTGTATGTAAATTTAGAAGGCCCTAATGTTGCAGCTCCAACACGAGCACCAGGGACAGGAGACAAGGATGAGGAGGGTGCAGGACTTTTGATATGGTTTGCCTGATTAATTTAAAATTATACAACTAATTACACTGCTGAATAAGTCATGAACTATATTTGATGTGAACATGCATTATAAAGTGCACAAGATCATTATGAAACAATAATTTGTAAATGATAAACTTTTTGAGCAGTTAAAGACATCATAAACAAATAAACTCCAGATTAAGCTTGCCTCTGTTCTAGCCTATTTGAAATTAGAGTTACGCATGTGGAAACAAGAAAGTAATTATTGAGTCTAAGGCCTGTTTGATACAATCAATTAGACCAGATACTATAAATTAATACTCCCTCCAATCCTTTTTATAAGAAGTCTTTTAGAAGATTCTAGTGTTTATATTTACAAGTCATTTTGAAAAATTTAGGCGGTAATTGATATGTTTTTATCCAAAAATAAAAAAAGGGGGGTGCCTTTAATTAATTAAAAGAGCAAAGGTGAGAGAGATAAGGGCATTGGTGGAAAGATGAGATAATTTTAAAGACATCAACTAATTTTCTTGGTTTGTAAATAGTAGGCAAATTTGTCTTATCAAAATGAACAGATGGAGCACAACACGTTACGAGCTTATCTTATTTGGTGAAAATAATATACTATTTAAACTTACTTATCAAAGAAAACAAATCAAGCCTTAGGAGAAGGGGCTAAGTATGATGAGGTTTTGATGGATAAGGCCTTCTCAACACTTTTACATTTTTAACCTCGCCCATAAGGCTGCGCATGGTACCCAGCAGCTTGATCTGCTCAGTCACATCATACCAAGCTGGGTCGGGCCCCAAAAAACAAATAAGCAGATTGAGTCAAGCATTGCGCCAGCCATGTTGGCCAGTTCTGCACATCTTGGTCTGGTCCTACGATTTTTTGAGAAATTATTTTATAGGGACTTAAATGAAATTTTTTTCAAGGAAAATATAATTTACAAGGACTCACATGTAAATCTTTTTCAAGAGCCCAATCATAATTTCTATCAAAATCTTTGGAAAAGAAAATGGCACGGCCCAGCCAAATACTGAACCAAACAAGCCTACTAGGCATGAGCAACAAATATAAGAAAATATTATCCTATATAATGTCAAAAGAACACTGTGCAGTCTAAAATTTTATTCATTTTTGTCCTATACAACATACCAAACAAGCCCTAAAAGGACATTAAATCTTTCAAGTTTCAACTTATAACAAAAAAATATGCCTTATCATAAAGTTAAGCTTTTTTAAAAAGTTTGTAGTTTCTCCTGATATGAGACCACATATGATTTTTATAAAGCTTAGAGAGCAACCAAGCTCAAATTAGTGAGACCTAGTTAACTTTATATTACCTGCATCTTCTAAGCAAAATAACAAAAGCGTTAAATGCTTGAGGGGGGGGGAGGTTATGCGACTATTGACTGAGCTTGTTTGAATTAACGTTTGCAAGACTAAACTTTGCACAATTTAAAATTTGCAAACTAAAAAAAGAGCGGCTCAATGCACAAGACTCCCACCAGGTGAGGCCTGCGAAGGATAGACGTATGCAGCCTTACCCCACAGTCGGAAAGACTGTTTTTAGGATTTGAACCCATGACGACATGACCTTTAGGTCACATGGTAGTTAAAATCAGTTAATGTAATGTGATTTATGCATAAAAACTCTTGCAAAAAAATCAATTTGACAAATTGAAACATATATAATTTGATAAGTTGAAGAATAAAATACTAAAATTCAAATTATAATTATGAAAACAAAATGGAATTAATATATTATTGAAAGAAATATTTATAAATACTAAAAAATTTATTTATTGATTATATAATATATATGATATATATAAGATTTATTAACTATATATGATATATAATTAGATGTATTCAATAAATAAAAATATACGTACATCAAAGACAATAAAGTTCTAAAATGCATTACGCCCAACTATTTGTAAATGAAAAGCTAAAAGCTAAATGCAATAAAAAAAAGGGGTAAAAGCTACAAGAAGTAGCTTTTGCTCTAACGGAAGTTTTGGTTGAAGAAGTCATTTGGCCCAATGATAATTCCAACATGATATTTTACACCCAACTAGCTTCATGGGTCATAACTTAGGTTTTGGGCTTGCAAATGGTATACCAAACAAGCACTACATGTTGTAAACTTGTAATGCCCCCAACTTAACCAATTACCTTGGTCAAAATCTACTCCCGGTCAACTCAAGCTAAGAGAGAGATTTACCTGTTGAAATTGGCCAAGCCTGCCAGCAGATGTATCCTTGGTTGTTGGGCCAAAGAAGAGTTCCTGGCCTTTTCTTTTCTTGGACACTGGAGGGGATGAATAACCAGAAGATCCAATTGCTCCAGTTATGGCAGCATTTGCTGCCTGCTGGATATATGCAATGTTATTATTCTGATCTCCATGGAACAAAGCTTGTCTCTCTTCACTTCCCTCAAAATTTTTGCAGTCCATGCATTTACAATTTTCGGAGCAAAGAATGTTGGCTTGGAAGCACTCACAGTACTTCTTGAGGCATCCAGATTTTTTGCAATGGCACCCCTTGTTGTGCTTTCCTAGTATTAAAATTTCACCAGCGTCCTCCTATATTTATTTCACAAAAAGAATTGTGATGTTTAGAGATTAGGGCATACCATAAAAAATGTTAAGCACCTTCAAAAAAAAATTTTCATACAATAAAATTAGTGAGTTCAGAAATTCGATCTGAAGTAAATGTGAAATGCTTTGCAAGATATTATGCGAATATTCCCGTCATTTCATCATTAGCCCAACTCAGCAACTTCCTGTCCAAACTCAATTTGTTGTCGAGACACTTGGTTCAAACAATATCATCAAAATTACTTCTAATTGAAGTTTAGTATACACTGACTTTCTAATCTTCGTTCCTCTAAAGTTAGAGGAAAAAATAAATTTGATAAATAAATGCATAAATGACATCAAGAAAATTTGGCATGTCAAAAAAAAAAAAGCATTAATTAAACAAGGTGAAAATAAAATCAACATACTGATACAGAAGGGGCTAGAGGCAAGCAGAAAACCAACAACATCAATGTAAAGTATGAATCCTGAAAGGATCTGTACTATTTATAAGCCAACAACAATGCGGCTCTTCTCAAGTTCTATTCAAACCTTTTTATTCTTTCAAATTTTCTACACACATTTTATTTGGATCCAAGCCATTCTGTTTTTAATTCCTTCAATATTTATCCACATATTTTAATGGGGTGTAAGTACTGCAACAATAACAGGCCTTATCCCACTAAGTTGGGTGCTACATGAATCCATGACACCATTATGTTCCACCAACAACCAAATCTTTGGATAAATTGTTTGATCAAAAGGTCCGCTTAATAACTTTGCTAAGTGTTCTTTTTGGTCTTCCTCTACCCTTTTTCATAGGATTCTATACTACTTGATCTACCCTCCTCATCAGCGCATCTAATGGCCTTCTTTGTACATGCGTGAACCACCTTAGACAATTTTCTATCATTCTCTCTTCAATAGATGCCACTCCAACTCTTCCTCATATATGTTCATTACGATTCTTATCTTCTTATATATAACCACACATCCATATCAATATTAGGAAAAACATAATCTTCAAGAAACCTTGAAGTTATTATCTCTCATGTGCATTGCTCTGAGAAAGTATCTAGTTATTTATTATCAAAAGAGCTTGCTATTTATAAAAATTAGTAGTACCAAGAAGTTCATCTTTCAGTCATAATCAAAAGATTAAATTCATTATTACTAATGGTGCAATTGGCAGAATGGGCATTATTTCCCAACTAAAATAAAATAGAACTTCATAAGCAACAACAGGACCAGATTCTTGAAACTGGCTTCGTAGAAATGTCAAATAAACTGATGCTATACACTATGAAAAAAATTATAGAAAGAAACTGAATTGAAAAAATGATTGAAACTATTTTCTAATTAATATCAGCACTATATTTTAAGTTGTTCTCAACAACCACTAAATGGAACAAATAGATTACAGAAACTAAGTGTAGTGAGTTAGAGTAATATACCCTGCTATCGCGTGTTCCATGAGGGCTGCTTGCAATTTTTGGCCTAAATGCATTTGGATTGCGCTCCAAAGTGGCTTCAACAGCTTCTCGTCTAGCAGCTTCATTTTCAACATTGTTATAGCAGTTTGCGCAGTTGCACCCATCACAATATATTCCCGATGCAAAACATTCGCAATATCTGCTCAATACACAAAGAAATTAGCTTCATATGAGCAAGATCTTATGCCTGCTGATGAGCTGCAAGCATGCTATGAGCTGTGCTGAAGAAGTAATATCAAGAATGGCAAAATCAAATATTTATAAGTGGTATTATTTATGCTCCTCTTCCAATGAAAGAATATATGGTTGGCAGATTGAGATGCTATTACTTGGATGAAATTAAGCTTAAAGCCTGGACATACACTCTGACACCACCATTGCACATCATGAACACTCCATTTGGTGATGCTGTCAGAAAATCTCGACAATGTAATAAAAATATCTCTTCCTGAAGAACTGTTGAGTAATTTTCAGATGAAAATGGTGGTTGAGAGAAATGAGGAGAAAAGATTACATTATTCAATCCAACCCCCTGCGTGCAGCAACAGCATTTGTGCATTGGCTTGATCAAACTGAAGCATCAATTTAAGTAGTGGGTTCCTCTTTTATTCATAATGTCTTGATTACTCAACACAGACTTTTTCCATTTGCTTATGACTTGAATAACAATATTGCTGATTGAAATTGTATAATATTTGTTTTCTTTACAGTTTTAGAAGTGTTTGATCCTAAATTAAAGCCACTAGAAAATAAAATATGCTATCATGCTTGACACAGATCACTGACCCTTGTGATGATTAATTCAAGCTCTCCCCTGTTGGTTACAGCAGTCTGTTGTCTGAGTTGTTTGCTTTTACACACATCTCAATGCTTATGAATCCATCAATCAAGGAAATTTCAAAATTGAAGATGCAGTTACAAAAAGGACCACATACTCGGAGAATTCTGGTAGTTAGTTATAATCAATTTTGCATTTCACTATTGTGAATGTGCGGACCCATGAATACCATGCCCTTATGAATCAGCAGAGGCATGGAAATACAAACAGAAATAGAGAGAGGAAAATTGAATTCACTTACAACTTTAGACATTTTGAGTGTTTACAATTACACTGTTTTTGCTTCTTTGGAGTAACATCCTTCATATCAAAGTTGGTCCTTGATCTTGATTTTGGAGATTCAGGTTTCCTGATAAAAAAATTTTAAAAAAAATGTTAGATGCAGCAGTAGCATGAACTTCTGTCCATTTATGAGCATACAGATCCACAAGTTTGAGTTTGTCAAACCAAAGAAGAAATGTAGATACTCAATATGAACATCATAAATTCTAGGCATATTGAGTTATTGCTAACTTCGAAACTATCATAATTTATTACTTGCATTTCTTTCTTAACAACAATTCTGAAGTGCATGCCTCAGTTCATGCTGCTGTTTTCAAAATGATATGACACTAAGCTTCACATGGAAAAAGTTAGACATAGTTTGATAGTATAAAAATAAATATCAGGAAAGACTAGGTGGCTGGGAAGCTCCATGAATGGCATTGTATTATACTTCTCACACTCCCATCCAATGATTACTTTGGGTTCATCTTATACCTTTCTGATTTTAACTAGGAAAACAGAAGCAGGAAAGATCAACCCTAACCATGTTATCCCATGTAATTTTATCTCATACGCAAAAATTAGACTCCCGCCTTCTTTTCTCAAATCAAAGAGATAATACAACTGAACAATATAAGAAAATAATAATGAGATTGGAGACAAAAGAAAAGAGAGAGATTGGTAATGTGCATGCAAAATTAGCTAACTGTAACCCAAAACATTGTACATGCATTCAAGGCCCACGCAGAAATAAAAAATTCAGCCATTCAATCTGTGATTGTCTTGACAAAATCAAAAATTAACTTAAAAATTAAAAATCAACCTATATAAAACAGTAACTCGATACATGAACTTCCAAGTCCATAGATTCCAAGGGGCAATAACCTTTTTTTCCCCAAATCAGAATCACACCAACAAGAAATGATGTTCTCCACATATCAACAGACTCGTAAATAAATAAAAAATTTACAATCGAGTGCCAGCCATAATTCCATTTACTCACCCAACCCTCGCTGAAGAATGAGGAACCTGCGGTGGCATAGGCATCACAACAACCGGTTGCGTAGTAACAGGGCGTGGCTGCAGCTGACTTTGCGCCACCCCCTGCAACTGAGGCTGAGGCTGCGGCTGCGGCTGCGGCTGTTCAGGCAAGGCCGCGCCACTATAGCCAGTGAAATCGAGCTGCCTCGCCAGCTTCTTTGCCGGAACATCCGACGGCACTGCTGCTCCTGTAGCATCTGATGACACATTCTTCGGAGGGAAATCTCCCCCCTCACCTTCCCCCATGAGATAAACAATCAGCAATTAACCACGAATTCCAAATTCTTCTTCCTCTCAAGATAACAACTTAATCCACCAATTATTCCCTCATAATCCCACGAATTTAAAAATCAGCTCAAAATCAACTAACTTTCAGATCCCAAATCTATTTCCGAATCACCAGTAAGCACAGCTACACACAACACCCTGGATATAAACCCAAGTCCAGAGTATAGTGCCCAGAATTTTACGGACTTGGATCCAATAAAACACTTGTGAACAGGCGATGACAGAGCAAGAGATTGTAGAAATTGGAGAGCGAGAAAACAAAAGAACGGTGATTGCAGAGAAACGTGCCGGGAAAAGGAAGGATGATAGGAGCTGAGAGATAGTCTGAGCAACAAGAGAAGAAAGAAGAGAGAGACCTTCGTTGTTCGCCCTCTCCTTCCTCCCTCTCTCCCCCAAGCTTTTTGAAATTCAATTTTGTAAATATTGAACGGCCAGATTACTCTTTCTCCTGAATCGGACAGTCCATAATGAATGATTCATCTGACGGTGGAAATTCATAGAAGGATCAGTAACTATCCCTTTTGAACCGTTGGATGTAAGACTAATTATTTCCCACAAATGTTAGTAAAAGGGTTTTTCCTTTTTTTTTCTTCCTCTTAAAAAAATATTTCTTGAATTATGTTTTGACCCTTCTCAGTAAAATACAAAAAAAAAAAGTAAGCCAAAAAAAAAAAGATAAAAAATTTGGAGCTAAAAAGGTTCGTAGCAGTGGTGTTGACTTGTGATAGGAGGAGGAAGAAATTTCTTTTTGTGCCAACATATGATTGCAATTTCGGGAAATTCAGTGGCATTAATAGTTTTACTTGTTATGTCGGAATCAGAATCAACAGATTATATTACTGTTATTTATTCTTATTTATAACTAATTTAAGATATGAATTTGTGTGTGAAACATATAGCACGACTTTGGTCCATTTAAAATAAAACAATACTCCTCTTGTTCTATTTGTTGGGTAGGAAGAGAAAAATATTTTGAGGTCTTACTTATAAGGTTTATTATTAAATTTATAATGTAAATGTATATTTTTGTCATTTATTTGTTATTGTGTTGACATTATTTGTATAAGATATAATGTATGTCACTCTCATCCTATTTATAAGTTCAGTTTCAATGTATTAATTAAGTTTGTGACAGTTTTGCCCTTATTTATTATACCAATAAAGAAATAATTTAAAGATATATAGAGAAGAAATAATTAAAAAGTATCATTCATAAATGAGGGTATAGTTAAAAATTTACCTCATAATCATTAAGTTAACTAATTAACTATCTCTCTTTGATATATAAGATTTAATAAAATAAAAACTTATAAATAGAACTAGAGTGGCACTCTTATGGTTCTATTTAAAATATGCTTTTAACATATTTCATACAAACTAAGAAAATCTTTAAACTAAATTAACTCTCTCTTAAAATTCAATAACTTTCCAACTTTTATCCCTATTTAATATACATTATTATGGCACTGAGAATAAACTCAATACAATAATAAATGAAAGGTAAAAATTGTACATTCGAATGAAAAATTTATCTTTCTACTCTATAAATAAGATCAAAAATTTTCTTTTCTCTCTACCCTAAAAATAAGACCAAAAGAATATTAAATAAGGATAATGTTAAAATGTTATTGAATTTTATGACAAAATTAATGATGATTAATGTTATTAGTCAACGTAACTATTAAGTGCCAAATAAGTAAAGTATAAGGCATGTCATTAATTTTATCTTTAATTTCTCTTTTTACAAAGTTGATGTATGTTATTTAATCTTTAAAATGTTATATACTCCTCTTATTCTATTTATAAGGTAGAGGAAAAAAGATTTTTTGTAAATTTCTAAGTCACTTCATTAAATTTTTTATGTAAACATACAATTTTATCATTTAGTTATTATTGTATATATTTTATAAATAGGATAAGAGGAGTAATACACATAGGGGCAAAATTGAAATCTTGTTAAATTTTTAGATAGAGCTAATGAATTTTAAGATTTTTCTTGTTTTTAATGAATATGTTGGAAGCAGTTATGAATAAGTACACGAGTGGTATATGTTACTCTCCTACGTGTTCCTGTAGCCCTCAATTTCATGTTTTAAAACATGGGTAAATTCGTAATTTTTGAAAAAAATGTAATGACTTAACTACCTATTTAATTCTGGTGAGGTGGCTTGGAAATACATCTCTAATCATATTTATCAGGTACTTCCAGCATATTTCACATAAATTAAAAAAAAACTTTAAATTTCATAAACTCTTCCATAAAATTATATAACTTTCCAACTTTATCCCTATTCATACTTTATGAGAATAAAGATAATACAATAATAAATAAATAACACAAATTTACATTCACATAAAAAATTTATTGAGAAGTATTTTACAATCCGGATGGGAGTACCTGTATGTAGTAATTGTCTACATTTCTTTTTTATTAAACAGTGAAATTCATTAATCCATTATGGGATTAATACAAAAACCGATTCTAGAAGAACCAATCCAATTATCCATCAACCAATTCTAGAAGAACCAACCCAATCATCCATCAACTGCCTCCCAAATGAACGGTGATGGATGATCAAGGAGAACAAAATTTTTTGTACTACTATGCATATATACAAAGTAATTGTCTAGGTTATAATGAGCTTTTGAAGTAGCTCTATATATCTCTATATTGGAAAATCACGGTGAGACCCTAAGGATTATAAGAAATTATAAAAAAAAAGTCTCAAACCAAATTTTTCTATTAAAAAAGTCCATAGGGACTGGATTGTGATTAATTTAGAATGTGAAATTACTTTATTACCCTCATTGAATAAAAAAGGAAAGGAACAACATATGTATTTTTTGATAAGTGCTTATGCCTATTTTGATAATTGGATAAACTATTTTGACAAGTTCATTTTCCTCCCTGAAGAAGTTTTGAAATTTCAAAACTCAATGTCCATACTTTGACAAATGCATATGCTTTTTTTGACAAGTGCTTATACCTATTTTGACAACTGCATGAGCAATTTTGACAAATTCATTTTCCTCTTTGAAGAAATTTTGAAATTTTAGAACTTAATATTCCTATTTTGACGAGTACTTATGCCTATTTTAACAATTGAATAAGCTATTTTGACAAGGTCATTTTCCTCTCTGGACAAGTTTTGAAATTTCAGAATTATATGTGCCAATTTTGATAAGTGCATATGTTTTTTTTTTACAAGTGTTTATACCTATTTTGACAACTGTATGAGCTATTTTGACAAGTTCATTTTTCTCCCTGGTAAGAATAAGATGCATAAAAGAAGACACAACTTATAAGAAGTTTCGAAGAATCATAGAATCTATAATTAAAAAAAAAGTAATGAAATTTATTTGAAATTCAAAATTATCCTTAAAATTTCAAAATTTCTCTAAAGAGGAAAATTAATTTATCAAAATAACTTATCCAGTTGTCAAAATAGACATAAGCACTTTGTAAAAAAAGGCATATGTTATTCTTTTCCTTTTTAATTCAATGGGGACAACAAAATAATTTTATATTCTGAATTAATCACAATGTATTTCTAAAAGATTTTTTTGATAGGAGAATTTGGTTTGAGACTTTTTTTATAATCATTGAGGCCTCACAGTAATTTCCCTATTTTTTTTTTTTTTTGGGAACCGACGTTGCTCTATTTAATTCAAGGCACAAAATCGAAAATCATTTAATAAGTTAACATGCCTACTCGTACATGTGATTGGTAGTTAGATTTTGTTATATGAATCTTTCCTTATTTTAAAAATTTTATGCAAAACCGTTTTGAAATTTGGCATAAATTATGGAGACATCATTTAATTTTTCTAAAATCTATATGAATTTTCTTACGATTACATTTAAAGTATACAATTTTTTCTTGAGTGCCAGGAAATATTTGTGTGTATTTAGAAATTGGAGAAACTTTGGTAATTTCTTATTTCTTAAAACATGAAAATAAATTATACTTATACTAGTATCCATTAAAAAAATTTTAAGACCCAATTAACATATTTCTCTCATCTCAAGTAAAAAATATTTTTTGGGATAAAACTCATCTTATACGTTTACACAAACACAGTAAAATATAAGTTAATTGACAAATTGAACTTCAACGACTTATTTAAATTACTAGAACTGTCTAAGTTAATATATGTGTGTGTGTGTGTGATTTTTTAAATGTTACAGTCTATTTGATAATCATAACTAAAGAAAGAGGTAAATAAAAAATAATATTGATTTTAATATTTTAAAAATTTAATCCTAAGTATTATTGTAGAATACTCCCTCTTATGCTAAATATAAGAACAAGTAAATGATTTTTTTTTTATTTTCATTGAGAGAGTAGTTTCCAAAATAATTAAAAGAGGTATTTGAAAAAAAAAACTAATACACATTTTTTAAAAAATAAGTAACTTAACTCAATTTCTTAATTACCTAAAAATTAATCATCTAGCTTTTACATTAGTATAAGATTAAGATGAAGTATATTGCAATAAAAAAAAAATTTCACTAGTTTTACTTTGCCCACAAAATCGGAATAAAAAGCATTTTCTTTTTGCATGAAGTTATAAAGGCGCAGTTTCCCTCAACACAGAGTTTGTGTGTTTGGGATGACTTATAAATAACTTATAAATTAGTTCATTTACTTATTTTTGAGATGATGGTGATGAAGGTGAATCTGAAGATGATAGTGAAGACTGAAGCATGAATATTCAATGGAAGCATGTCATTTTATTAGTCTTTGAACTTGTAGAGTTGTTGTTGTATTGTTTTAATTTAAAAGTTGGAGTTTCAACATCCAGACTATGGCATGATGGTACTTATCTAAATTTACATTCTTTTGTGTGAATTGTGATTATGAACTTTGAAGATTCAAATTTCAGAATTTAGAATGATAGATTTGGATTGATGCTTTTGCATGTTTTTTTTTTGAAAAAAATAAACTGGTCAAATGTAAATGGGTTCCATGTAATCCGGTTAGCCGGCCTATTTATGTGTTAACCTGTTTAATAGGGGTTTAAATGGGTTGGGATACAAATATGGGCTAACTAGTACCTGTATAAAGTTAAATGGGCAGGTTATGGGTTTTGATATAAGTTGTCCAACCTGCTTGTTGCTCTGTCCTAACCAAAATGTCTTTTTTTTTTTTATCAAGAATAATGACCATTCGTTTTTGGAGCTCCGGAAGCCAGAGCACAGACACCGGCCGCTAGAGAACAATATTCAAAGGAAGGGCTAAGGGGATCTGAACCGCCTGAGAACAATTATTTGAATAAGGAGCCAACCCTTGGCTTACTGAAAGGTCTGTGACCATCAAGCCATTAAACCTGTGTAATAATATAGTTTGAAAATTTATATATGTAATAAACTTGACTTCCTAATTTATATTCTACCAAAGTTCTCATAAGAGATATACAAGTGTACAAAAGCATTTTAATAGCAATAATAAAATTTACAAGTGTACACATGAAAATTTACAATTCCCAATTTATATTATAAGAGCTTTTGATAGAAAACTTTACAATATCTATTTAAGAAAGTTTTATACACAATCTCCTTAAAAATAAAAGTAAATTATACATAGATTATTTTAAATTTTTTTAAATTATATAGAATTTTTAAACCCATATAATTAATTTTTCGATTCACTATTAGTTTCTTTTTTCAATTCTATTTAAATTCTATATTTTTCTCTTTATTTTTAAGAAATATTTGTGAATACTTTGGATAATAGAAAAATTGATAATCTTAAAATATTCAAGCAATACGTCATTTAAATTTCCTTCCAAGAAAGATCTCTTAATTTAAAAGAGAGTTGTAGAATTTATATCTGATCCACATACTGAAGGAAATAAATAAAAAATAACCTTGATGCTAGTATTTTAAGAATATGATTATAGTAGATAATGAAAATAAGATTAGAGTAGAAGTAGATTTGAGGTAAAAAAAAAAAACAACAAAGAGAGTAGAAGAAGTAGCTTTCTTAACCAAGTATGTCATGATTTATGAATATACATGATATAAAATATAGAGGAGATAATTATATTTTGAGGGGTAACTATAAACCTCGAACGAAATACCAGTGATAATATATAAAAAAAACATGAGATAAAATATATTGCAAGTGCACAATTTATCTAAAAAAAGAAAAATGGTACCGTTCTTCTAAATGTATCATCAAAATATTAGTTAGTACTAATATATAATATAAAACTTATAACAAGCTGCATTAATTATCAAGTTAGAAAATTGGTTATTTACTTATTTTTCAAGCTTCATTCAACACATAATTAGTTGTAACAAGTCCACACTACACGCAGAATTAATTGTAACCAAGCCCGGTAGTTTTTTGTTTTTTTTTTGTTTTCACATCAAGTCCCTTAGTTTTTATTTGGAAACAGTAAGCATATTTTTCGAAGAAGTAATTTCTTATTTATTCCGTCAAAGTATAATAGTGGGAAATGCACTTGTTCTGTACGTGCTCTGTCCATGGATATCTGTACGTGCTCTGTCCATGGATATCAACACATAATAGTGGGAAATGCACTTGTTCTTATTTATTCCGTCAAAGTATAATAAACCATGGTTTCACAAGTTGTAAATCAAAATTCACAAACTCTAATGAAGGTTTCACAAGTTCTAATAAAGGTTTCATAAGTTTAAATATGTTTTAATTAATTCTACCAAAGTAAAAAATTAAACTCCTAATTCTACCATTTCCTTTTAATTTTAAAAAGGATGAATCATGCCCTAACACATCATTGACATTATAAATATTCAGAACACGTAACATTTTTAAAGTTCTTTTTAAGGGATTATTCCTAAAAGAAATGAACTGTACACTCCATCAGAAAGCATGTTAAATATTTTGAAAAAATTCTAAAACAATACCATTTAAACTTTAAAATCTCAAATAGGTTGATTTAACAATAAAATCTTTTGTCAATTACATTACCATTCTTATTAATCTCATTAACGACATCTCATTAACGACTTTGTCAACGGGATTTTGAAGGTTTAAAAGTATTTTTTTTAGAATTTTCCCAAATATTTTTCCCCCTAAAAACAAAAGGCCAAATTGTCATCCCCTAATATTTTATGAATAATATAAAATGGTATAAATTATATTACTCATATTGATAGACCCGGAAGAGTTTCCTCTCTCACAAGTGGCTTTGGAATTCCTTTGTGTGAATACTCGTATACGAGGTGGCAGAAATTTAATTAGTATCATTAAACCAGGCCCAGAAAGAAACTAATCAATCAATCCACAACAGAATAATCTCCCAGGTGGAGTCAGTTATACGAATCAAATGAGGCCATTAAACTCCATCGATAGACAGATAATGTAAAATTTTGGGGCGTTTGTTTTATACACCAAATTCAATTAAAAAAAAAACCCCTTTTGCCCTTTGATAAGATAGAACTCTTCTCGTACAACGCAAAAGATAATCGAAACACCCACTGAACTTCATTGCAGAACGAAAAAGCAGGGGCTCTTGCTTGTTGGCCACACATACAACTCATTCCCATATAACTCCTTCTGTTGAGAGTTGGACAACGCAGGTGGTCTTGTGACCAAGTTCCTCACACTTGTGCTTGAATTTGTACTCCAAATCTGTTGAAATTCCAATTCGAAATACCCAGAGAAGGAAGGGTTGTCTCTCTTGGAATCAAATATCACAAACAGCAAGTTGAATTTCCCATCCAAATTTCATATGCACTAACGAACAAACCAAAAACCGGTAGACATACCATAAACCTTAAACATTTTACTGTTAAAATGTCAAACCAAAAAAAAAAAGGTTTACTGTTGAAACTGTCTCAGAATGGCAATAGAAAGGAACCATCAACCTCTAATAATAGATACCCACATCTATTTAAGCTAAAATCTCTTGCAACATCACAGAACCTAGCTAATACATTCCTCCAATTCTGTCCCTCCGCCGATCATCCACACCTCCTCTCCGATCATCTCTTACACGATCCATGTACATTTCTTTGGGTGGCGGGCCACCCCTGATTGGAGAACGGCTCCTTTGTCTCACATCACGTGCCCACCGACCCCGTTGAGGAGGAAGTGATGGTAGTAGAGGTGCAGGGGGGGATAGTGGCCGCCTCTCAAATCTTCTCCTTTCATTGGTGAAACCTTCTCTGCCACGATCCCTATGATCCCAGTCAACTGGCGGTGGTGGCCTATCAAATTTGTTTCTCCTGTAGGCATCATCGATATAAGCCACCCGCTCCCTTCTAATGACATCTTGAAACCTGCCTTCATTCCTCAAGGGAGGCACATCAGCAGTTCCATACTCTCTAGGTCCATCCCTTCCCAACCCATGAGGAGGAGACCTATAACCATTTAGGGTCCTTTCGGGGGAAAGGTCCACAGGAAGTCCAGGGAACCGTCTAGCAGAAGCATGAAGTGGTGGTGGTGGACCAGTATAACCCCTCCGTGGACTTTCAACAGGTGCATGACGAGACCTATGACAATTATTACAGTAGTCTCGCCTCGCAAAGTTAAGATTGCCACATCTGCAATATTGTGAAGCAGATAAAACCTAAAGGAAATATATTGCAATATAATAAAACCAGAGATCCCATTTCACAGGTCGTTTCACAAGCATCATATGCATAACACCCATAACACTAGAACAAATAATTTCCCTGCTATTTCTAGATAGGATGTATTATGTAACGCACATCTCCTCAGATACTCATACAAAACAAAATGTGAGGTTAACTTAAATCTACATATAATAATTGATATTATTTAAATTTGGAAAAGCACAATCATAGCCAAAACAGAAGAACCTTTTGTTACTGATAATATAGTCAAAACCACAACTGTTATATAATTCTAAATGTATCAACAAACACACCCTTCAGGACAAATACAAAATAGATAAATAAAAGGCCTCAAACAACCTGAAAGAATTGAACTTACAGAGGATCAGGGCAAATCCAGTCTCCCTCCCTGGGACGCACATTAGGATTGTTTCTACCAGTGCCTTCCCCTCTGACTGGTCCAGGACCATAGCTAGGTCCATCAAAAGCTCTACCCATTGGCCTGCCACCAATTCTTCCTCGACCATATGGGGGTGACGGGTCTCTATATCTACCAGGATCTCTCCCCCTTCCATATCCACGACTTCGCGACATATGATTATAATCAGAACCATAACGATGATCTGCATCCCTACGATGAACAGGAGAGAGAGAACCTGCACGGATTCTATATCCTGGTAAAGCAAAGACAATAGAGTCCTGAGCTATTCATATACAATGAAAGAAAACTTAACATTGCAATATGTTTTAGCAGCCAAAATTTTGTGATCATGCAACAGCCCAATAACCGATGTAACATTTTAAAGGTTACCACCACACACGCTTCTTTTCCTTGTGGATATATAAATTGAAAGCATGAACAGCACAGGAGGTTTACACATGATGCCTTCACTGCCACTTCCCAAGCACATCATCCATCAAACCAACAGAGTTGATGCATGCCATGCACAAGCTAGGTCTTTCATTCACAACTTAAACTACCTCAACCCTTCCCATTTTCAGTCCATATCTTCCTACCTCGGAGTGCTACATCCAATTATTGCATAGACCACAATATACTTAAATATAGAAGATAATTAACCTAAGGATTTAAATTTCAAATTTGGGAGCGATGACCACCATGGCACAGATTTTTATAGTTATATCCAGCACCAGATCATAAAAGTTTGAGCTACATGCCTAAACGATGCTAATCCACCATCATATAACCACTGGAGCACACACAATCCCAATATTTAACTTGATCACAAACCATGTTTTAGTATCGTTTTAAATCTCTCTGATGTCAGTAAGGCAGTAACCAGTTCACCATAGTAACATTATCCCAAATTTTTGGAGATATCCAGCCCTTTTCTGTTACACCATTGTTCCCAGTCAAGGGATCAATATGGAAAATATAACGAACTCAGCAGAAGTCATCCAATAGCAGAAGTACAAGGTCCCACGCTTGTGAAACAAATACTCTGAAAGGGGCCTTCTAATTTGAAAATATATAACCATCTGAATGATCCCTAATTAACCAACCAAAAAAAACAACAAACAAAAAATCCCCCAAAAAAGTAAAATGACAACCAGCAGCCACTAAACAATCAATGCAAAGACGATTCCATAAGAAAATTCCCATAGAATGTGTATCCAGTACTGCAATTACCAAGAGTTCAATAACAGAACAGAACAACCATGCATAACCAGTGACACTAAGAACTTCTGTGTCTTATCATCATTTTTCATGATGTCAAGGTCAGCTTTCACCGAGGCAGCCATGAGAACTTCTCACTGTAAACCCTTGCTATTCCAGCCAACCACCAGCTATAACTTAAGGTGATTCACTAAAAACCATTTGCAATGGTCAGTAATGGTCCTCTAAAATTTCCTTGACCACCTTGATGTCCTATTTCATTGTCCATGTAGTACCACAGTCCATGTTTGGCAATAACTTCAATTTCAGATTCAGTTTAACTTCACACTGCATTTACCACCACAAATACCCAAACTAAACAAATGACCATGAATCAGCAAGATGAATCCCGAAGCAACAAAATTCTTGCCGCAGAACCCCCAAAGTTCATGCAGAATGGAGTACACATCCAAAACAATCATTAACCCTTAATAGAAAAATTCCCAGATCATGATCCAAGCCTGCATTCATTGCAACATGCCTTCTTCAAGGCCCCAAGTTCTTGCACGCAAGATCAGAGCTGTAACACACAAATATAAAATTTATATACTGGTTTACACTATAATTGCTAAGAGATCCACATGGTTTGCATGCACATAAGGAAGACGATAGGTCCAGCAAAACCCATCTCTGCAAAGATAGCACTAAGTGGGCGTAAAAAGCCAAATAAAAATCAGCAGTGGAACATTGAGTAAGTTATGTATTGGTGTCATCAATGATCGTGCTGATGTAGGAATTTTACATCACATTCAGTAAAAAAGGAAAACAAATAAGAATTTCATGGCATCTGCCCATGTTGATTTTTCAAAAACCATCCTCAAGGAACCAAAGCCACTCATTTAGGTTGTAAAGTTTTCTAGTTAACTTTATACCTAGAATGCAATTAATATAATTACGAGTAATGAAATAATGACTGCCATGTTATACTCGTGATATTAGCGACTTAATGAGCTTATTAACTTAAAATTATGTTGGAATAATCAACATGCTATATAAAATCAAAATTATCAATCGTTATTTTTTAATACGACATCAATATAAAATCATATCATCTATCAATATTCCTTTACTATTCATTGAAACTGAATTTTTTTAAGCCACAAACACTATATTTCTTTGAATTATGTTTTTCTTTGAAAATAATTTTAATATCTACATATAATGCACCAAAAATTTTTCTAGATGATAGACTAGTGTGGGTTTGTACATTACACAAAATCTAATAAATGACTCCTTTCATAATGTTCATAGCTCGTAGATGATATGACTTGTTA
This sequence comes from Albizia julibrissin, assembly GCA_037074505.1. NCBI lineage: Eukaryota > Viridiplantae > Streptophyta > Magnoliopsida > Fabales > Fabaceae > Albizia > Albizia julibrissin. The sequence goes on along the minus strand of CM073478.1, from coordinate 44,392,334 downwards.
ACGCTTTTATATCATATATAAATATCTAAATGTTATTTCAAATCTTTATATAAAGATATATATTCATGGCCCATGAATAGCGTGACTCGTTAGAATTTTTATATTGTACATATATAGATGTTATTTCAGATCTTTATTTAGTGTTAGTTTATGTAATATGTCTCTCTTACTAACACATTGCCTACACTCAGGTATGTGCCTTGTTAAGGCTTCAAACCTTAGCGTTTTAGAGATATAGTCCCTTAAAGGCAGCTATTGCCTTTGTCTACCCTGGGTAAATTAATAATTAGAGCTGGGTTTGAATAACACCAAAATAACTTCGAAGGATATTACAGCTTGCTTTGCGAAAACCATTTGGCTCTAAAGAAATAAATAGGGGATTACCATATGGGGAGAGCAAGAGATTTCTAACCTAATTCTTCTTATTTCACTCTCAGGTCAAATAAAAGCAACACATACAAAACCATGGCCAACCTGGGAGTAAAAAATCTTCAACTTCAAGAAGATCGGAATTCCCAAAATTGTTTAACCAACACCACCAGAAGCTTACAGTTCAATCATATTAAGCCTCTATACACTGTATTTCTCGGTTTAAGAAGTGCTTATTTAGCCAGCGACCAAAAATTTACAAGACTAAAACAAATAATCCCACAATTCAGAAGGTGGGAACAAGCCATTCACTTCGCAAGCAGATATACAAAACAAACTCAAATAGTTTCCTCATAACGATTAAGAAACCTAATTCAGTCAATCGTATAATTAGGATATCCGCAAAACATAAAGGAAGAGGAACAAACCGGGATCATCAGCGTATCGATCGGAACGGGAATACGGAGGACGGGGATCACGGTGAACCTCGCCGGACTCGTAATCGCCGCCACGGCCTCCAGTGCCGCCTCCGGTGCCGGCGCCAGCACCGCCATCGCTGTTGGAGGGCCGTATAACGAGGCTGCTTAAGAGAGGCTGATGATGGTGCGGTGCGGAAGGATCCTTGTCTCTCGAAGCCATGCCTATCTACGTTCTAATATGGAACCGAACTCTCGTCCAATCTCCGATATTATATGTTGACGGGAAGCGATGGTGCCTATAAACCCTAGACGAAGATTCGAAGGATGCCGTTTTTCTTTTCCATACGCAAAAGTGAAATTACAGAAATAGGCAGGTGGGTAATTATGTAGATATAAATTCCTTAAATTATACCATAAAAATAAATTCTTTAAAATAAAAATTAAAAGAAAAATTAATTCTCATGTACACTTTTTTTTTGTTTTAATATTATTATCCAATATCTAATTCTGAGTATAACTACTCCTCTTAATACAAGTAACTCCTCTGGATCTCGAGTCTAACAATGGTTTTACACTGCTAGATCAACTTTATGTTGATATTCTTAAGTACACTATTAACCTATACACCTTCTAGTGCTTATTATAAAGGGCAAAGGTTTTCACCTCTCTCAATAAGTGTGCTTCTTGGTATTCGAACTTGTATTCTCTTCTTTACGGGGTAAGGCTACCTCAATCAATAATTTGTTGGTACTTTCCCTCAATTCTTAATTTAGTATTTATGTATTTTTATCTCATAATTAAATCATTTAATTTTGTTCTTTCAGCATGTTAACGGTGTAACTTTACTCTATTAGCATTGCTAACACCTTTAGGGCCTGTTTTATTCAACCACATTGCACCATGTAGTACAATGTAATGTAATATTAATTACATGGCTAGTATTTGATTTAATTTTTAAGCAAGGAGCAACGAGTTATTTTTTTTAATAATTCTTTAAAATTAATATATCATATAAAGTCTATTTTAGCCTTAACATAATCTTTGTAGAAAAAATTGCTAAGAGTAACCGCGCCGTCTCATCATAACCGTCGTGCAACCTCGTCGAGGATCGTCCAATGGTGGTGGTTGTGGTGGTGGAGGCAACAGTACTAATGGTGTGGTGATAGTGGTAAAGGAGGATATAGTAGTTACGACAACAATGACGACAATTGTCATAATAGAGTCGGCGGAGGTGGTGGAGGTGGCGACAGTAGCAACGATGGAGGAGGAGATAGTAGTGGTGGCGGTGGTGGCAATAGTGACGAAAATTTTCATAGTAGAGGTGGCAGACAGCAGGAGTGGCAATAGAGGAGAAAGAGTTAATGGTGGTGGCGGTGGTAACAATGACGATAATTTTCATAGTAGAGGTGGCGGAAGCGGTGATAGAGGAGGAGAGGTACTAGTGGTAGCCGTGGCGATAACAATTGTCATAGTAGAGGTGGTGGCGATGATAACAAGGGGCAACGATAGCAGTGGTGGAGGAAGAAGAGATAATGGGGGTGGTTCTTATGGCGTGATGTGGTATGTAGAATAAGATAAGTGAAATAATAATAAACGATACTATAGGGTAAATTGGACTTTTTCAACCATACAATAGGTTAGTAATGAGTATTAATAAAGGGATGTATAAATGAGAATTACCAATTTTTTGGTGATCATTATTACCATGATAAACTTCATTACCATGCTAAAGAGCAACTAAATACTCTTATTGTAATAATGTAATAATGATTACTATTGCAGGCATATAATGGAGTTAAACCAAACAAGTTCTTAAAGAAGATAATAATGCTAACAAATCAAAGTTATTCATTTAATTAAGAGAAAAAAATGTATAGATACCAAATTAAAAATTAAGAGAAAGTATAAGTACCTATAAATGGTTTTTACCCTCTTTAGCAAATAGGTTAGACTTTTAGCTTATTTTACGGCCTTTTTATTACTTTATATTTTTAGCCCGAGCCTTCAAACTGATAGACCTGGGCTGTTTAATATGTATTTTATATATATATATATATTTGGCATGTTTATTATTATATATATTATTTACTTTAATTTGTATTTTAACATTTTTTTTTCAATCCATGTAAGTTTTAATTGATCAAGGCAAGGAAGAGGATACTCTCATTTTTTTTTTCTTCTTTTCTTCTCATAGTCTCATCTTTATATTTAGATTAAAAAAATAAATGGTTTATATTTAATATTTTATAAAAATATTATTATAGTATTTTATAAATTATTTTTTTAAAATTTTGCCTATATTGCAGTTCTGAATTGTGGATACCAAACTACTGTTAAAATTTATTTATGTTTAAAATAATAAATTTATAAAATATTAAATATAAACTATTCATTTTTTTTTCATGATGGATATAAGATTTTGAGAAGTATAGAGAAACATGAAAGAACCCAAACTAGAGAAAGCAATTTGATATGCCCAATTCATTTCATAATCTTTCTCACATAAAGGACATACAATTTCAAATTGATTTTTTAATTTAATATTATAAAAAAGTAACGAATAACTGTTCACATATATAATTTTAGAACTAATTATTTTTATCTCAATATTATTTATTGAGAGACACATGTTTTAAATGGTGGTAATTATTTTTTTAATGAATAAATATTTTCTCATAGTTTTTAGTTTTATTCAATTTAATTTAAATACCCAACACATGCAATGCTTTTATTACTGCTAATCTCGTGCATATTTAGATTAGCGGTAAAAACTATTTTTTAATATGATTTATGATATAAGAGATAAATTTATAAAAAAAATGTTATCTCAACTTATATGAACATATTTTTCCATTACTTTTTCAAACAGGCCCTCAACTATGGGGCAGATATAATTCTCGAACCTCATGAAAAAGGTCAAGTACAGTAGTACCCTCGTCAATTATATATGGAATATGGATCAATACGAGTTCATTCATACGAGTGAAACGCACAGGTCAAGAAGCAAGAAATATTAAACAGATAATTGTATGGATGAAAGATACTACCGGTTCTTGGCCAAAAAAAACAAAAAAATAAAAAAAGAAAGATACTACCGGTTCTAAATATTTGAGCCAAATGATTTTTTTTTAAGAAAGATTAAATAAACTAATTAAATTATATTAAAATATTTATATTTTTTTTTCTAAACTAATTTTTTTAACTTATAAACTGATATGTTCCCTCTAATTTTTAATAGAAGACATACTTACTAAAATTTAATTTGATTAGTTAAGTTAGTTAATATAATATGTATTTTTTAAAATACTATAGTCACTTTTTAGTTCCTCAATTCCCTCTTTTCTTTAATTATTGTTGATGGAGTATCAGTTGAGGTAAATTAGAAAAAAGACTAACAAATATAAAAAATATTTTATATTTAAGATCAAGATCAATTTTTTAAATATGTTGTATATTAATAATCGAAATGAGTATAATATAATAATACATAATAAATGTTATGATTAAATAGTTTCTTTAGCTTCCTTAATCTAAAAAAAAAAAGTCAAATATCTAACTCTTGCATTAAAGGCTAGAGGGATAAGATTTTCTAAGTTTAATTTCCTTAATCTCTTCAAAAAAATCAACTGACTCTTTTATTAAAGGTTAAAATGAATTAAGGTTCACCATATTTGGAGGCATCCTCCTTTTCCCCAAAAATCTTCTTGCAATTATTTTAGCATGGACTATGAATGTTAAAACCATTGTGCATTGATTGTGTGTTGGTTTGAATTAGCAGTGAACAATTATAATTTTAGATGATCATTATTTCAAGTGGTGGCGTCCTTTTATGTGTCTATTTTTTTTCTTTGACTTAGATCGGTCAAGGGTTTTTTTTTTTAAATTTAGAGGGTAAAAGGTTTTTACCTCTTCTAGTAAATACGCTTCCTATAATTTAAACTTGTGTTCTTTTCTTTTTAAACTAATGTCACTTACCACCTCAACCAATAATTTATTGATTACGTGTCTTGTTTTTATTTTAGAACATTATGTTTGTTTGGGTTTAACTTTTCTGTGTGTTTTTTTTAAACCTTATACTGACATGTACCTATATTTAATGAAGGAAAAAAGAGGTTTTTTTTAATCAGAACACGATAAACAGTAAAAATATAATACCAAAATGCTATAAAGAAGAAAGTATTTATGGAAAATCTTATATAAAGCTGCTTAAAATAAAAAAAATTTAAAGTAGGTTGAAAAATTCAACAAATCCTTAATTGTGCCATTAACCTAATTTATGATTTCAAAATGTGAGTAAAATAACTTAAATACCATCTCCTAACTATATTTTCAAAGAGTTTAATTACTTTGTAACTTATTTTTTAATATATATATATATATATATATATATATATATATATATATATATATATATATCAACATTAATATTTAATAAAATAAAATAGATTCATCTATAGTTTAAATATATTAATAATAACCTTCATGCCAAAAAAAGTACATTAACTATCATCTTAAGAGCAAAAACGTATGATATTTAAAAAAAACATTCATTTTATTAACATGAACAATTTTTTTTCAAAAAAAACTATAATATATGCCATTATATATATATATAAATATTTTTAATAAATATATTAATTATAGATTTTACAATATATGTTTCTTATATAATTTTTTTGAAGTTCTATATTTTAACATGGACAACATTTTGTGAAATTTAAAGTGTATTTGATATCTTTTTAACTAAAATATTCTTAGAAGTATATCAAATTTACACACCTCTTATTAGAAACAAATATTTAATATTAATAACTCATATTAAAGAATGGAAAAGTTAAAAAATTGAAATCTTAACTAAATATTTTTTTAAAAAACTCACATTTATATGTTTAGGAAAATTATTCAAAGCTTGTTTAGAAAAACATTGGTAAAAGTGACTTTTATTTCAATTGGTGTTTGGAAACTAAAATTGGTATGCTATGCTTTCCTTCTTTCTTTCTTTCTATCTTTTTTTTGGTCTCACTTGATAAAAATAACTACATCATTTTTTTAGAAAAACTTAGTTTAAAAAATCATTTAATTGATTTAGAAAATCATATTTTATTTTATTATATATTAATGTTGATATATAGGACAGTAAAGTTGTAAAGCAATAAAACTCTTTTAAGAGGGGAGAGAGGAGAGGTCATTGAAATAATTTTACGCAAATTTTGAAATCGTAAATTGGGTTAATGACTTAATTACGGATTTATTGAATTTGTCAACCTAATTTAAAATTTCCTTATTTTAGGTAGCTTTATATGGGATTTTTCCAAGTATTTACCTCAATGCTACACCTAAAATCATTCTTGCGAAGAACGATTTCAAACTTGTGAAGAAATCATTCCTATGAAGAACGAGTTTCGATTTGACAAAAGCCAGAAATCGTTCTTTGTGAGAATAATTTCTATGTGATGTGCCTTTTTTTTAAGTAATTAAAAAGGATTGTGTCAGGAATATTATGTAGAAGATTCCTCCTTCCCAATGCCAAGATCGGTCATGTCAACCCCTTCCCCCATACAAGCTTGTAAGTGAACAGTAATAAGGCGGGCTTTATATTTTTCATGAAACTTCTTCCTTTCTCATCTCATTCGGGCTTTATATTTTTCATGAAACTTCTTCCTTTCTCATCTCATTCATGCATCCTCATTCTTACTTTATTCTTTTATTCTCCTGCTCTTTTGCTTTCTCATCTCATCTCATCTCATTCTTACTTCTTGCTCTCTTGTTCTTACATCTTACCCAACAATTCATTCCTCCTCCTTCTTACTTTATTCTTTTGCTTTCTTGTTACATTCTTGGTTATTTAGATCGGTCACTTTTCTTATTGTTGTTGTGAGTAAGTTGTTTCTCTATTTTTATTTCTTCTTTTGCTAGTTTGTAATATTTAATTTGAATTTTTATTTATATTTCCCTTGATATCTATTATTTTAGTATTTTTTTACTTTTAGGTGGTTATTGGTGGGTTCAACAATTTGGAACATCAAAATAGATGCCCCTTATTTCAACTATAAATACTATCCTATATTATATGCTAATATAGATAAATTTTAAGACCTCAAGGTTTTAATTTGATCTCTATTCTTTAAGCATGTGATTTTGTCTATGTGAACCTTGTGTCAAGATATTTAGAAGTGTAATTTTTTGAAGTTTGAAGTTGTGGAGTATTTTGAATGTATGCGCGCGAGCGCACACACATATAAGTTGATATGTTCATAGTGATAGTACACCAATAGTTGGCTGATAATGATCTGGGTGATGGAAGGATCTCTATCATCTTTCATACAGAGATAATGTTACAGAGCCTCTCTCACTAGGGCTCAGACCTTCCCCCTTCAGACAATCACAACACAGCCTTCCTTTGTTTCTTATTGGAGGTGTTACTAGGATCCTATCTTTTTAGACATATATTCTAGCTATATGAACATATAACCAGTAATTCCTTTACATGACCATTACTTTTTATATTAAGACAAACACTACCTCATTGATCCCTATAGAGAGTTTAGCCACACATACCTCAGGTGTCTGCTTCTTTGATTATCGATATATGTTGAGCAAAGAAAAGAGCTCTTTATGTCTAATTGAGGAATGATGAGGTTACAGAGATAACTACTTAGATTTTGATCTATGCCTTTCAAAAGGGTTTACATGCTTTATAAAGTTGGGCATTCTCAATTCAAGTTACATTTTTTAACAACTCTAGTTATTTTTCTTAACTCTAGTTAGGTTACATGGAATCTTTTTTTGTCTCCATCTCCTTTTGCTTTCCTTCCTTATCTTCTCATTCTTTTCTTTTCTTCTTTTTGCCTTTGTATTCTTGTTCTTTTGTACCTTTACTTCATTTATTCTTGTCATCTTTTTTTCTTTTGCTTTTCTTTTTCATCCACCTTATGTTGTCGACTACTTTCAGCTTCTTTTTTCCTTTGTAGGGACACCTGCCCTTTATTGCAAGATATTCATATCTACAGCGGGTTCTGTAACACCTTTCATTTGTATTCATTTATCATGCGTCCCAAAGTGTTAATGTTCAAGGAAAAACCATAGTTAAACCCTAAAATTAAAAACTTGCATGATTACTCAAATAATCCCATCTCAAATTAATTAATACATAACAGGTGTCACATATCCATTCAATTTTTCATCACACTTCCGCTGCGCAACTTTGATGCATTCCTCTTTTTGCACTTGCATACCTATATTGTTAGTGAGGGAGGGTGAAATTCGAAGAAATCTCATTAACAAACAATACCAAAATGCATATAAGATAAATGATAATGCATGACATACTTGCTTACATAGGCTCATGCTAACATAATGACATATCTGCATACTTAATATTTCATCCAACATACCTATGGCCACAGTATAAACAAAAATAGAGCTTTAATCATTTATATATGCTTCACATAATCAAGCAAAGCAATCATTCTTATCAATACACATTATACATATTAAATATATGCAAGTTAGGTAAGTTTACTACTTTTTGTCTTTGAGTCCTTTCTTGTCCCATTTTCTTCCAACCATTGTAGTTGCTTGGAAATCTTTCCATTTCTCTTCCTTGACATCTCATGGCCCTAGACACACAATCACATTATGTGTTAACTCATTAGAGCCATGAATGCAAGCCATTGTACTTGATTTGTTCTCTTTAAGAACTTTAAAATTTAGGTCTCACCCTAATCTACCAATTTTCATTGGCCAACTTCTAAAATTCATAACTTAATCTCTAAAATTTCAAATGAGGTGATTCAAATTCTCATTCGAAGCTCTTTAAGTTCTATATATGGGAAAAATACCACCTACTGCCAATTATAGGGGTTAAATACTAGGAATCCTCGACCAACCTCTCTGGTTCATAATTATTCCAGATTCAATGCATAAATTTTTAGCAAATCATAACTTACAATCTATTAGCCCAAATAATGCATTATATACCTCATTTTAAAGCTTATGATGTCTATTAAAAACATGTAAAATATTACGACCATTGGACAAGATTTGGTTATTCAAAATCTCACCACAATCAGACTGACCTAAATCTGGCAGTACCAAGCTTTAGAAATCTTTAAGTTCTAAAATTAGGGTTTTGTTATCTAATCACGCAAAATCATAACCGTACTTTAATCTCACATAATTTTTAATGTAGAATCCATTGGTGACCTAAAATTTATCAAAATCACATTCATTTCTTGAATTTCCAGGTCTAGCCAAACCTCAAGGGTTTCCAGGCCAAAATTCTATTTTCTTTTCTGGTTTTCCCGGAATCGGTTCCTCACTTTTATTCCAGACCTTTTTTCGTTCTAAACCCATTAGAAGCCTCAAAATCATACTTCTTCCTCGTGTTCTAGGTCTTACCGAAATCAGGGCAGTACGAAGACTTATCAAAACCTCAAGATATTCAGTTTAAATAAGAGCTTATACATACCTCTACACGATTCCATATTCGGTTCTTGATTTTAGAAGCACCTCCACGTTGTAGATAGCACTAAACACCTCTGATTAAGAATCCAAAACTATAGAAATGTTGCTCTTACTAAGAGAACAACATTAGATAAAGCTCCAGGAGCTAGAAACGCTATTGTGGAGGTGAAATTGGCTATAGAGCTCAAGAACACTAAATTTTTCTCCACCTTTTCTCCTCTTTCTTTTTCTTGATATTTTTCTCTATTTTCCCCCTTTGTTGCTGCCTTGGATGAAATATATGGAGGTTAGGGGAGTATTGAATTTAATTTCACATAACTCCAAGTATTTACATCTTAAAGTGCAATGTGTCCTAAGGTTGAATCTTGGGGTGCCATGTGTCTTACTAATTTCGATTTCTCTCTCTTCCTTCAGGCCTTTGACCGACCACTTTATCAGGGGAAGGGAAAGCCTGATGAATTCCCCTGACTTCCACTTTATATGTAGCACAGACACTAAAATTGTCATCTAAAGCATTTCTCCAACAAAAGGAGTCATCTGACCACTTTATCAGGGGAAGGGAAAGCCTGATGAATTCCCCTGACTTCCACTTTATATGTAGCACGGACACTAAAATTGTCATCTAAAGCATTTCTCCAACAAAAGGAGTCATCTCCATTTTCACATGGTGGCCTTTCTCTTGTTATAATCCTTATCATCCATTCTGGTAGAAACTCCCTCCATTTTACTATGTTCCATTCCCCACTTGGTAAAACAAGTTCCTTAACCTTAGCACCTGGATTTAGATTATGTAGATTATGGTCTACAAAATGAATAAGAGGTTCTCCCAACAAAGACCATAAATCCCACCAAACATGAGCTGTGTTTCCACTTTTCAAAATTCTACCAACCCCTAAGTAAAACTTCTCCAAGACAGCAGTGATACTTCTCCATACATTATATGAATTTTGTTTCCTATACACCGCTGGATAATCGCTTTCTCCACAACCATATTTCCCTTTTAGACATTGAAATTCTTTTTTTCTAAGCGACTTTAAGAAATTCTTTTTAGTGATTATGTGCCTGTTTGGAAACTCATTAATGGGGTAAAAAAGTTCATTTAGACCCAAAAGCCTATTTAATATGTCTGAGGAGTGTTTGGAAACTCATCTAGAAATAATTGGCTTTTGACTCTCAAAAAGAGCTTTTTAGAGAAGCTCATTAGAAGAAAAACCACTTCTCTCACCGCCAATCCAAACACAAATCACATTTACAATCTAATTTTTTTTTAAATTTAGTTTCTGCAAAAACCACATTAAAAGAAAAATCAATTCTCCACTGCGTTCATAAACAAACACTAACACAAGGCTATAAAAGCCCATCATGGCCATAATCAAACTGTCACATACAGGCAATGTTTGGTTGGGCGTTTGTGCGCTTTATAAGCTCGATTACAGTGGTTTAAACTCGATTGTCACTGTTTATATTTTTTCCTGATATTTGGTTGGACGTTGGATGAATTTAGCTTATGGTTAGATAAGCTGCTTTTTGAAAAAGCTCTTGGCTGCAGCTTTTAGCCTGTGACTTATATCATTGCCTCTCCCAATGTTTATTTCATGGGGTGTTGGCTAAAAAATTTTCTGGGAGCAGAAGTCCAATTACATTTTTTTTAACAGAAGACCAATAATAATATTAAAATAAGCTGTTTCCATATTCCATTCCGAAAATAAAAATAAGAAAAGGCTGTTTCTATCTTCATAACTAAAAAAAATCCTGATTCATTTTAAATTAAAATAAAAGATAAATAAAAAATAAACTTCAAAATTATGATTTCATTATATTTAAAATAAAAATAAGTCTTATCAATTTAAAACAAATGAATCTAGTTGGAAAAAAAAATGAACATATTATATTAATTTGCATTTAAGATTTAAATTCAAATTTTTATTATTAACTTTTGTCCAAAATAAATAATAAAAAATTTTATCATAAGATTTTTTGTCATAGTTCATTTAATGGAATATGTTGACTCATTCAACTTATAATTTTGCATCTGGATGCTCACAAAATATGCTCAAATTTTCATTATTTTATATAATTCAATTTATAAGATAATGAAAATTTGATCTAGTTGATTATGTTATATTTGACTATACTAAAAACTTTAACTTTATATCATTTCTAATTTATTTGTATTTTTATTGCAATTTAATTATCTATTTTATCGTTATCAGATGTGATTAAATATATTTTTCTCACTTTTCATATATTTTACAATTTTTTATTTTAAATATCATAAAGTCACTTATGTAGAAGCCAAACCAAACACATTTCACTTTTATAAAAGCACGTATCCAATCGCTAATCCAAACACAAACAACTTACACCAATTTGACTTTTACCCAATTGGACTTATCTATAAGTCACTTTTCAAATAAGTCATTTTTTCCACCGCCAATACAAACACACCCACAACCGATCCACATAGCAGCTGCTCCATCAGTGTTTAGCTTCACCGTGCTTCCCAACTAACATTCCTTTCTTGCATTTTTATGCCCTTACTTCCATATTTTTCCATGCTCAATAGTATTTTATTGGGTTTGGATATTATTTATTAAAATTGCTTATGGATGTATAATTAATAAAAAGGGTATACTTTTATAAATTATAAAGTTGTTAACATTTCCATAATTATATTTAGTACTATTAATTATTATTAAAAATAAATGAACATGTAAATATAAGTTTTATTTAATAATTACTATTGATAAAAATAATTTAAAAATGTATGTAAAATAAAAATCTTAAGTAATTTAAAAGACACCATATAACAAAATAAATTTTTTACTTCTGATCTTTAATATAAGATCTCGTTTATAATAAAAAGTGCACAATAAATAAATCTTATAGTAATAATCCAAGTTAGTAAATGAAAATGAACGAAGCCAAAAGTATATAGGAGAAATTTTAGTTGTTGAGATTCCATCAGGATTTTTTTTTTTTTAAATGTAGAACCCCCTTGTCACTTCTATTGAAGTGCCACATGAAACTAAAATCGAGATTGATCAAAATTTTAAAAGGATTGTCAAACGGTGTAAATAGACTTTATAATCACTTTTTTAGCCTTAAATGAGATTACATGGATTTCCTTCATTAAACCAAACAAGCACTAAATGAAGTTGGAAGAGATTTGATCCTCATTTCTCCATAAGCAAAGGTGGAGGTTCAAATTTTCTAAATTAGGAAAAAGATCACAAAATTGAGTATCATATTGTTCAAATATGACCCAATAATATTATTTATATATTAGATAATTATATTTAAAAAGAGCTTTTAAGCTTCAACCATATTGGGAAATCCAAAAGCACTTTAAAAAAGTGTTTTCATACAAGTCCAGCCAAAATTTCTTACATACTTATTGCTTATATAGTAAAATCACTCCTGAAAAACTAATTCAACACTACTTATTAGAGGGTAATTTCTCCTTATCAACGTGGGGTATGAAGTTTGTGCCTTCAAAAAACGAAGTTAGTTTCAAGCGAAGTCTGAATTTCTGTGTCTGTGAATGTATTTAAGAAAAATGATGGGTTTGGGCCCAATTGCTTGGTTTCATGAATTTCTCATTTAGTGAATGAATATTTTCTCTAGAATTAATTATTGTCTTGGCATAGAAGATTACATATAGATATGCGTAGGCCCTGATATAACACTGAAGGCACATGGGACACAATTCAATGAACCCAACTGCAACAAAAGGACACATCAGTGAGAGTACTACAGAAATTTGCCCCAAGCACTCACCTGATTTGTTTGTCTGCCTTCACAATCATCAAATAGGCTTCTCCTGCAAGCAGCAATAGATTCAATAGCATTTATAACACCCCTCTAACACTATTTATTAACTTGTTTCATTCATCTCTTGGTACTACTGTAAAACATTTATGAAACCCACATGACAGGTTCTTGCTTTCCCATTCCAAGAGGAACAAGGATTCTTCCACCATTCATTTGTTCATTGTGTTGTGGTTGTGAGAGGAATAGTAATCGTGTATTTAAATTCAAAATGCAACTTCAATTACTTCTTCCTCATACTCCCTCCTGTCCCTGTTATCGAGCATTTTCTACTAATTTATATGAATCAAGAAATAATAGTTAACTTGTTAAATCTATCTTATTTTAATAAAAGGGTTAATGTAATCTTTGATCCTTAAAGTTTACTTTCATTTGATTTTAATTTCCTCAAGTTTTAGGCCATAGCTTTGGGTCCCCCAAATTTCATTTTGTTTAAAATATTGATTCTTATAACTCAATAAATGCCTGGAGCAATTTTCCCTTAGAGAGACTAAAACAAAAATGAGTATAAACTTGAGAGACCAAATATGATATTAACCCTTAATAAAATTTCTGAACTTTATTCATTAATGAGGTTTTGAAAGAGAGAAAAATAAAAAGTCATAATTAAGCATTAATAACTCTTTAAGTGTGTTTTGGCAAAAAAAAAAAAAAAATCTTCAAGTGAGTTATATTAAAGACTAAAAAATCTTTCTAGAATGCGCCTCGTAATAGGGATCAGAGGTACCTAGTCCTCAAGTGAGAGAGCCATACAAGTTGACAATGAAGTCCATAATGCAAGTTCAATGACTTCTTCCTAATTACTAGAATCAGTCGATAGTTTCTTATGGAACTTTAAGATACACTGTTTAAGATTTGTGACCAATGCAACTTTCCTACACATTTTATAGATATATTGATGGTGCCAATTTCAAGAAATGAGTTATTTTTCACAACTGATAAGGAGGATCTGGATCTGCAACAAAAGACAAACTTCCTAAAGCACTGGAAATGCATAAGTGGTTTCCAAGTCACAATTTAAAATATACAAACATCATAACAAGAAGTGATAACAACCACTAAAGAGAATGAAAAATTCCCTTGCAATCTATTCTCTAAAGAGTCTTTCAAGTGATATAGTGGCATACATAAATTACAATACAAAAGCACAGGAAAAACATATGAAATCAGATGTCAGAACCCCAAACTTGAACCTTGAAGCATTTGAAGAACATCCATATTAAGCAGCACAACCTCCACACACAATGCTTCTGTTATCCGAAAACATATTTGTGAATCTCAAGGTGATTATGGGTTAGATAATATTTTCCCCACAAACAAAATAGTCAGTCAGATAGGTACTTACACAAATGAGCAACCACCAGACCTTCTGTGCCTTTTTTTCCTTGCCATTTCCTTCCTCCTAGGAGGCTGTAGAACAACCTTAATTGCAGTATCAAAAACTGCTTTGACATTCTAAACAATGAGAAAGACATCATTATCAGATCTCTGCCCTCCTAAGGGGCTGTTTGGTATGTGGGGAGGGAAGGGAGATTTTTTTAACTTTAGATTTAAAAAAAAAAAAAAAATTAGAGAATTTAATTAATTTTTCATATTTTTTTATCTTACATCTTTTTATTAATTTTTTTAAATCTAACTGTAAAAATTTTGCCTCCCCTCTCATCCAAATCCCTCATACCAAACATCACCTAATAGAATGTCTTAGATTTTTCATTCCAAATTCATGAACACTACCTGCTGAGTCTTAGCACTGCATTCAATATAAGCTGCAGCACCTATTTGTTTCCTTAGTTCTTCTCCCTGCTCAGGATTCATAAATGAGCTCATTTTGTTTATACACTAATACAACATGCTTATTTGAAAAGCAGGGTTGGTGTAAAGAATAAAAACCTCAGCTGATGTTATAACATTAGAACCCAGATGATCAATTAAATATCCTCGGTCATCTCGAAGATCTGAAAAGAATATAATGAATAGATTGATCTCTGCAGCATAATAAACTCAGACCATTTAACATGTCTTGCAGCTTACCTAGCTTTGTGCCCACAAGAATAATGGGAACATTTGGTGCAAATCTACGCAGTTCTGGCACCCACTGGAGCAGACAGCAAGAAAAGATAGGAAAAAAAAGTTCAAAACAAAATCTTTAATTTGCATGAATGATCCTCTTAATGATGAAAATGGTCACTCACTGCTAATAAGTAAAAAGTCATGTGAAGAACAAGACAATGATGGACAAAAAATAACAACCAAAAGCCTTATTCCATTAGGTGGCCAGTTACACAGATCGCAAGGCAATGATGGACGGTTAGGGAAAAAAAATGCCTACCTTCTAAGAACTTGAATCTAAAAATAGGAGGAAAGATTAACATGAATCCTGTACCTTCTTAAGAACATTCTCATAGCTGGCTCTGCTGATCAAGGAGAAAGCCAAGACAAAAATGTCTGCACCTCTGTAACTAAGTGGCCTCAATCTACTGTAATCTTCCTGGCCTGTAATCAGAACAATAATAACAGAGGAATAAAGGTTAAAAATGCAGATGAGATTCTTTCTACTTAGAGCTTGGAAGGAAACATTGTACCTGCTGTGTCCCAGAGTCCTAAATTCACAATGCTCCCATCCACAGCTACATTGGCACTAAAATTGTCAAACACTGTGGGTATATAATCCTGCCACACCCAAAAAAAAAAAAGAAAAAAAGAAGGGAGTGAATAAGAAGCATCCTCGCATTTAATAGCAAAATATCTCTGCAGGGAACATATAATATGCCCTAGAAACGACAGAGTGATAAATAATAAACCCAGGTATTTACTCACAACGAAAGCTCAATTTTTAATCTATTTTCTGTGAGCTATCCAGAAAGACTGGGGCAAGATCCTTAACTTGGAAGAAAACAGATTAAATGCAACAAAAAGAAAAGATTTTTTGAAGGGACATACAGTGGGGAACTTATTGCTGGTATAGCAGATGAGCATGCAGGTCTTCCCAACAGCACCATCTCCAACAGTTACACATTTAATGAACTTTGAGGCACTCATCTACTGAAACTTTTTTAAGTGCTTGAAGCTTATACAGAGCTTGTTAAGTGCTTAAAACAGAAAGAAACTCCAAAAGGCGAGACTTCAAAAAACCCAAAAGTGAATAAAAAAAGAAGAAAGACAACAGTGCCTTTAGATTGAGTAGAATCTGGTCAGGGGTCGGATTTTTATAAGGGTGTGAGTGAAACAATGAAGGAGCTTCTCTCTCTCATTCCTAGTTTCAAGAAATAAGCTTAAGAAAATGAGTGAGAGAAAGACAGTATCTGTATGCAGTCAAATGGTCTAACCCCACCTTTCGTCGCTCTCGATAAATTTCAAACCTAACAGACACTTTTTCAATTTTACAACTGGGCCCCTCTACCCCCAAACGGTGCCTATAGGCTATAGTTCACAAGGTTGGTTTCCAACTACAAACCGCTAATGTTTTCCATTAACAATAGTTCAAACAGTTTATAATCAAGTTTTTTGGATCTTGATTGGTCAATGGTAATAATGGAGCTAGCCATTTCTTCGGGGATTGTTTGCTGTGGAATGTTTCATCAGTACAAGAGACAAAGGTTAGCGGAATAATTGTCTGCTACTTCATTAGCAATCAGTTTTTTTGGATGGTGGATTTCAAATTTTCAATAGCAACCTTAAACCCTAAGAAAGGGCTTTAGACCTTAGGTTTGAGAAAGCAAGTTTTATTTTAGTAGTACCAGACAGATCCTGCAAATGCATTAAAAACCGAAAAAGCAACAGATTTTTCGCTCGGCAATCCCAACTCTTTGACCGATTGTTGCTTGGAGAAGAAGAATCTCCCAATCTTGTAGAAGAAGACTCCCAATCATGAGACATATTTACATAATCACCAGATGCAAACATAGAAGAAACAACGAGAAGAAAACTACAACCATCAAATTTATGTTTGGTTGGGCTTATGCTTATGCATAAACCCAATTAATGTAAATCGAGATAAAACTCTTCCACATATTTACCTCGTAGACCATAAAAACTACCTCGTATACCGTAAATCACGATTGAAAAGCACGATTGGAAGTTCTAACCGTTATTCCAAACATCATATAATCAACCGTAATATACAATCATACAATGAGAAGCAAATATTAATATCATATGCTTTCTTATCCCAACGATCCATTTTGAAGCCAGACAAAAATTAAAGGGAAAGAAAGAAGCATAATACACACAAAGTATAATAGATTGAGCTAGAAATCAGGCTGGCCCGGCCTTACAGCATTTATGGTAAGAAAAATTGTTCTTTTTCAAATTCTGGCCCGAGAGCATGAGGGCCAAGGCCGGCCCGCAGGGCCGAAAGTTATTTTCACAAAATTTAACTACACATCTACACGTCTCATGCAATCAAACAAATACAGTTACTAATTCATAGTCAAAGGTAAAAAATAATGTCCATAAATAACTCACAGTCTCGTACAAAGTATAAGATGACAAGAAACTAAACACTCTAAGCAATATGAGTATGATGACTATCATTTTTATCTTGTTCGCCACTATTATCAATTTCAAGGAAATTCAATTGTGCTTCACTTTGAGTAGTAGGATTTGCTTGAGTCGTAAAAATATCAAGAATTTATTCTCTCACGTCATGAAATAACTCTATAACAAATATAAAATATCCATAATCTTTATATGTAGCAAATAATAAACAAAAATGATAAATAACTCTATAACAAATATAAAATATAAATAAATTAGTAAATTACCATCATATGTGAAACTTTAGAGTAAATAAGAAATATCTAATGTATTTTTCTTATAAAATAAGAAATATCTTTTATAAATTTTTAATTTTTAGAATTCTTAATACAAAATATTCTTATGAAATTTAATTCTAAAAAAGATAATAACAACTAAATATTTACAACATCATCAACAAAACATAAAAAAATCAATAATATTATTATCATATAAATCATTTTAAAAAATAAGAAATATATATATAAGGGCCTAAAAGGCCGGCCCTTTTAAGCTCTCGGTTTTATATGATTGGCCTTTTTAGACCCGCTTTCAGTTTTGAGGCTAAAATCTTAAGCCTGTCCCTTATAAATTCAGGGTTTAAAAGCACCGGCCCGACGGGCTCGGCTCATTTTCCCAGCTATAATAATAGAGGAGTGTAAATAAGGAAAAGAGTGGATTAAAACCCAGGAAAATGGTTAATTTTGTGAGTCTGGCGATGCATGTGGAGGAGATTTGGATGGAAGGAGCGAATGGTCCCATGTGTCGTCTCTGGGGGCGTCATGATTTCCAGTGATAATGCAAAACTCGGATCCCTATCAGATTCATATGTATGTGACCATTGAGGGATTTGTCTGAATCTGCACTCTGCTATGGGTTAGGCAGGTTCTTCGTATTCCCAATTAATCGCAAAGGAGAAAGGACGGTAATTGAATTATAAATGGGTAGGTATGTGTGTCGTATAGCTGTAGGAACTGGTAACCACGATTTGCACGATTTGAACGATAAAATGGGAGAAGTTGTCAGGATATTTTTTTTAAAAAAAAGATATATAAATATTGTGTGAATTTCTAAAACCTCAAAAATTCTATTAATATTTATAAATGATAGAGAGGTGAATGGGCCAAGTTGAGATTTTGAAATGTTAGTGATTTTATTATAACATCTATCATTTTTTAAAATTAAAAAGAGAGAGAAAAGGACACCTTGCTGGATAATTGCTGCGGCCCGGCCGGCCCACCCCGCTGGGCCACCTACCGTTGTAGCATCAGTAACAACTTCAGTAATTATAATTAATTATTTTGGTATAAAGATTGACAACTTACATTCTCCAAATTGTCAATGTGTATACCCAAATTGTTAATTGTTATTCTGAAGTTGTCATTGTCTATATTCAAATTGTCAATAGATGCCACTCCTATCAAGTGTCATTGACAACTTGAGTATAGATAATGACAACTTGAGTATAACAATTAGCAACTACCTCTATTAAACGTTGTTTACAATTTGAGAATAGGCAATTAATAACTTGGTATAGAGATTGACAACTTAAGATCTCCAAGTTGTCAATCTCTAAACCCAAGTTGTTAATTGTTATACTCAAATTGTCATTGCCTATATTTAAGTTGTTAACGACACTACCCCTATCAAATGTCATTGACAACTTGAGTATAAGTAGTGACAACTTAAGTATAGAGATTGAAAACTTGAACTTCCCAAGATGTCAATTTCTAAACCTGAGCTGTTAATTGTTAAACTCAAGTTGTCATTACCTATATTCAAATTGTCACTGAGATTTTTTTAAAAAAGAGCTTATTCTTTCCATTTATGTCTTCCCTCACCTCCTTTCTTCAATCCTATTCTTCTTTCCCTCTACACCCAAGAGCCAAGAATCAGAGCCCAGAAAATCTCACCTCCCTTCTTCAATCTTCTTTTGTTAGTGCTAGCGTTTCACCCAAAAGGGGGGGGTGAATTAGGTGATAGTAAAATTTTTTTAAATGAAATTAACAATTAACATAAATTAAACAAGAGTTGAGAGTTAGGAAAAATATTATCGAAGTGTACACAAGAGTTTATACTGGTTTAGTCACAACCTCTTTGATCTACGCCCAGTCCTCAATGCGCCTCTGAGATTTTTACTATAGCATCCAAGATTCAGTAGATTTTTGACACCTCAGTATACTGCAAGTTCTTTCATTGGACACTCGCTCCCCCTTACATAATGTAGACCAATACTAGACTCAAGGTTCCAAAACATTGAGTTTTCTCAATAAGAAGTATTGAGTTTTTGATATAACTCTCTCAAAGAGTGCATATATAATCACTGAAGTACAAGATACAAAGAGAATAATGAATGAAGACAGAGCACTAAAAGCTAAATTGAATGTCTCACAGTTCGGTAGTTGCTTCATTTTGAATGCTTTTGTATTTATAGTTGAAATATAATAAATTACTGTTGTGAGCATTCCATTTATCCGTTAGAGTGTCGTTGCTTTATCTAAATAGTTTGTGTGTAGAAAATTAGCCGTTGGAATAAAGAGAATGTCTCGGTTGAAATTCTACTCACATTTAATGCTTTTGACACAGTTGCTTTTAGTGATATTCAAATCTTTTGAGGTTGGAAATCCCTGAAACTTGCTTAGGATTTATTTTAATATTGCAAAAGAACAATAGCAAGTAAGTATAAATAATTTAACAATGTTTTCTTTGATTTTCAAAAACTTAGATATCATGCTCAGTTTTCTGAAATACTTAGTTATTCGAATATGATCATCCATATTCAAATATCCCTGTTGACTATGAAATATACTTGAATAACCTTTGTTGTATTTGAATAAAAAAATTTATTTTCTGTTAAGCTATATTTAAATACACTTTTTCTTATTTGAATAACATTTAGACTAAATTTGGTCTTTATATTCGAATAACTTGGCCATATTCAAATAGGCTTCGACATAACCAAGTGACCTTATTGGAATACAATTATTTGTATTTGAATAAGCTCCTTTGATTATTGAATAATCATATTCGAATACACTAGCTTCTATTGGAATAAACTTTCAAAAAATGAAGTGTATAAGGATAACCAGTTCCTTATTCGAATATAACTTTGGAATTTGAATGGCTTCTTATTCGAGTAATCAAGTCCTTATTTGAATAACAACTTCACCATATTCAAATAAAAACTCCCTTATTTGAATAACATTTCTTATTAGAAACAGAATTGAAATATTGGAAGTCTTAGCTTATCCGAATAACTAATCTTTTATTTGAATAAACCTTGCAAATAAGTCAGAATTCAAAAGCCAGGCAAGACTATCTTTATTTGAATAGTGGCTTGAGTATTCGAATAAGTTTATGTTTTTAAAATAAGTGAGACCTTATTTGAATAAGAATACACTTATTTTCTTATTCAAATAAGCCACAATATTTTGATAGAAACCAGAAGCTTTTCATACACCAGTTATTTGAATAAGCTAAGAGTTTATACGTATAATTCTTGACTGAAAATGAACTCCCTTATTCAAGTAATAAAATACCTATTCGAATAAACCTAAGGTTTATTATCATCAAAACTCTAAATCTAACATCTTCTTCTTCACCTCCATACCCAAGAGCCAAGAATCATAGCTCAAAATCTCACCTCCCTTCTTTAGCCACCTTCTCCTCCTCCTCCATACCCAAAAGCCAAAAATGAGAGGAAAAAACATGAAAAGATGCCGACTTGAAGATGTAGATCTTGTAGGTCTCAGCCTTCCCTTGTTGGAGGAGTTTTCTCAGCCTTCGGAAGCTTTTTTGGTTCAAAACCCACACCTTCGACGAGATGGTTGGGAAATACAACCACCGATCATCGTCTCTAAGATAAAGGAAATCCACGCCTTGACTTCACTGCTGCCTCCCCCTGCTAATCGTGGCCATCGGCGAGATTTTTGGGAAACACATAGCCACTGATCATCGTCTCTTCTCCTTTAGCTACGAGTTTTGCTTCTGTTGTGGCTATAGATTGTTTGATCGATGAAGGAAGAAGATGAGATAGAAGGGGATGGTAGAGGGAGAGGCTGTGAGTGGTGGAGGTGGGTGGCTGTCGGTGGGGAAGGAAATCGAGAGAAAGAGGAGAGAGAAGAAAGTGAGAAATATAAAGAAGAAAGAAGAGGGCATTTATGTCTTTTCATTCAAACTTTGATATCCCAGATTCCTACCAGATGAGCTCTTTAACCTTTGCAAGTGTTAATAGACTTTCCTTAATTTTGGAAGTTCACATGATATTTATTTATTTTCCTTTTTTATTCTTTTAAAAGTTTCTTATAGTTAAATATTTTTATTAGTTTTATGGGTTTTGTTTTCATAAATATTAGTTTTATGCTTGTTGGTACATTTCTGGGTACAATAATAAATTAATAATTCCCAATTAAAAATTATTTTTTTGATAAAAATAAATTAATAATTCTACAAATGGATTACGGATGTGTTGGCAGTACTATACCATTTTTTTTTCCTTTTTACCTTAAGTACTATACTAGTTTTGATCAGCTTAAAATAATATTAATTTTTTTTATTAAAGGGTTGAGTATAGTGGAGGGGTTCATTGCCCATGTTGTGATAAATTAAGGGTTGAATCCTACTGAATAAGTGTCACATTATGAGAGTTTTTTCTGATGGAAAAATAAATGTATATAAATTATATATTTGTATGCTTTACTTTTTTTTTAACAAACAGTTAACATCTCAATTAACTTATCATAAATATCTAACAAACTTATTTTTTAGTGAAATCAATTTATTTTGATTTTACAATAAATTAAACAACAACTAACAATATAATTTCAGTTGTGAATATTAAATCAAATCAAATACAATCTACTAGTACTATACTTTTGTTATCTTTCTAAGTGTGGCCAAAATATAGAAGAAAAGTTAAATAAAACAACATACTTAATTATCAATAAGAAAAATAAAGAAACAATATAAATATAAAATTATGGACAAACACACACCATACCTATATTATACATGCTTAGTATATCCAAACTTCACAAAATCTATAACAAGAAAGTAAAAACAACAAGAAATCATGTCACATCTAAAAATTCGGCGTTAAAGAAGTTACTTTAGAATCCCCGTTGATTCAAAAGAAGTAGAGCTAAATATCCATGTCGACTTATTTCATTGGGGATCTCAAGAATGAGAGGAAAGTAACCTTTAAGAAGAAATAAAAGCCCAAAATCAATCAATAGGCAAGTAAACAAATCAATGAAGCAAAATCTGAAGGAAAGGGAGAAATTTTTTTAAAAGATAAAATAGAACCAAAAGGGAGTGAATCTAATAAAATGGTGTAAAGGAAAGAAAGAGAACATGAAAAAAGGAGGAGGTCAGAGCGAGACACGTTGGAGTGGAGGGGGATGGGCTGTGGTGGGGACGAGGAGTGGGGCTGCTATTGGGGTTGGGTTTGGGTGGGGTGGTGAATAAAGAAAGAGTATGAATGAAGAAGAGAGAGGAGTGGGTGTGAGAAAGAAGAGTGATGTAAATATAAGAGTGAGAAAAGAGTGAGAAAATGGAGGAAAATAAAAAATAAAGGGAAAACAATATGTCAGTGTTTTAGATTTAAAATAAAAATAAAAGACTTATTATAGTGTGTTTTTCAAAAAAGGCTACATATAGTTTTTTAAAAAGAAAAAGTCTTCTGTATCGCTTTCCCGTGAGAAAGCGCTTCGGCAAGTCTTTTAAAATTTTTAAAAACGAGATTTTGTAGGGTTTTCTCACTGTTTAATAATTTAAAAAAATAAAAAATATATAAAAACTGTAATACTTTCTCAAAGAAATACTACAAAATGTATATGCTATAAATCTAATATTATATTGTATAATAATGAATACAAGCTTGACTGCTGTTAGAGAAGGCTGAGTAGCATGTTCAACGTCTCTGCCAACACACAAGCAACAACGTAACTCATAGTGATGCGGTGAAAAGAGATCACTTCGTCGTTCAACCTTCTCATTCTTCCAATTCAGATTCTTATCATTTTTTAAACACACTTTCTGGGCACTCAAGTGAAAAATCCTAATACATAGTGTTGCTCAAAAGTTTTGGCTGGCGTCGGATTAGAGAATTGTATCAGATGTGGGTCTTGCTTTTAACTCTTTTTCACTTGTAGATAAAAAATGTCTCAAACTGAATGTGAAGGTTTATTTCTATTTAATTGATTGATGATTGCTTGGGTTTGGCTTGAGGGTTTGAACCTGCACGTCGTTTTCCTTTTATTTTTAAATTTAACAATAATGATTGTAAATGAACCACTTAGCATAGTGATGTGATGTATTCCCCTAGTTACATATGTAAAAGAATGCTCTTAATCTATTTGATGCAAGAACCTTTTATTGTTGAATGAAAAATCTATTGTTTATGACATATTTAATTGTACAAATTATATTGCAAAGTTTGATCCGATCGGCCATGACCAAGACAGGAAATATTCTCTTGTTAATTGTCAAAGATTAAGCGAATTCAGAATCAACAAGTGCAGGTTCACTAAATTAGTGACAATGGAGAGGGGGGGGGGGACTAGAACAAGAGTGACAACAACGAGACTCTAATTAATGTATCAAAATAGCACAACCCATATCCCAAAAATCCTTTTGGTTTTTTTTTGGTAAAGTTAAGGGTATAACATTTTTTTGAAACTTAGAATACAAAGGGTTTTTGCCTGTATCAACAAATGTGTTTCTGAGATTCAAATTTATGTTCTCTTTCTTATATGGGTGAGACCATTTACCACCTCAATCTACAGCTTGTTGGTAAAATTCTTTTGTTTTACTGATGAAACAAGTACGAAAAAGAATGTTCAGATTGATTTTAAGTCCATGTGATATTGATTTTAACCCCTTTCCACCTTTGTAAAAATAAGCCGCTAGCCCATTGACCAACCTCCAAATCTCCAACAAACTACCGGCGCGGCGCTTTGGCAATCGGCAATGATTGACTTATTTTTTAAAAATAAATAAATAAAAACAAGGACACCAACATCTTTTCACCACATAATTGCGATAATTCTTGAATCAAATTTCCCCTATTTTATTTGTCCATAAATGTGAGACCCTCTTTCTAATAGCCTCAGATAAGTACAAATGAGTAGTTAAATCAGTTGTGAAACTAGGATTTAAACCCGGACTACCCAACGTTCCAAAACGTTTATAAATTCACACTCTCAACTTAGGATTTGAACCTAAGGTCGAGATGATTTTTTAAAGGGTAGAAAACTTCTCAATCATTTCCACAAGTTTCACAACGTCATTAATACCTCACCGGCTCTTAATTTCAATATATCAGAGTATGCGAGCATTGTACTTTAATTAAATTAGAGCTATTCTCTGCTTAAACTTTATACATGTGTTCATATACATAAAAATGTACAACTTCTCATAAAATACAAAAGTAGTGCTTTGCACTACGCTTTTCACTTCACCTTTGCAATCCTCCTCGCTTATCTCCGAGCATGCTTCACCTGTACTCAACACCTATATGGTTGGGGGAGGAGGAGTGAGATTTGAGAGAATCTCAGTAGTAAACTATACCACTATGCATGTAAGTAGAGTCGGGAAAACGGGCCGAGCCTGTCGGGCCGGCCCTTTTATGCCCTGAATTTACAAGGGCCGGGCTTAAGATTTTAGCCTCAAAATTGAAAGCGGGCCTAAAAGGGCAGACCCTGTAGGGCCACGGGGCAGCCCTTATATATTTTTTATTTTTTAAAATTATTTATATGATAATAATATTATTAACTTTTTATGTTTTGTTGATGATGTTGCAAATATTTAGTTGTTATTATCTTTTTTAGAATTAAATTTTATAAGAATATCTTGTATTAAGAATCCTAAAAATTAAAAATTTATAAAAGATATTTCTTATTTTATAAGGAAAATACATTAGATATTTCTTATTTACTCCAAAGTTTGACATATGATGGTAATTTACTAATTTATTTGTATTTTATATTTGTTATAGAGTTATTTATCATTTTGGTTTATTATTTGTTACATATAAAGATTATGGATGCATTCATGATGTGGGAGGATAAATTCTTGATATTTTTACCACTCAAGCAGACCTTACTACTCAAAGTGAAGCACAATTGAATTTTATTGAAATTGATGATAGTGGCGAAGAAGATGAAAATGATAGTCATCATACTCATATTGCTTAGAGTGTTTAGCTTCTTACCATCTTATACTTTGTACGAGACTGTGAGTTATTTGTGGACATTATTTTTTACCTTTGATTATGAATTAATAACTGTATTTGTTTTATTGCATGAGACATATATACGTGTAGTTAAATCTTGTGAAAATAACTTTCGGCCCTGCGGGCCGACCCTGGCCCTCATGCTCTCAGGCCGAGCTTTGAAAAAGAGCAATTTTTCTTACCTCGAGCCCTGTAGGGTTGGGCCAGCCCTGATTCCCAGCTCTATATGTAAGATATATATATGATACATGACATGCTTGCCATTCATACTTCATGCTAACATAATGACATATCTGTATGCTCAATGTTATGACATACTTATGGCCATCGCATAAATATAATAGAGCTTCAATCAATCAAGTATGCTCAACACAAATAGGAAAAGCAGTCACATACAATAATGCAAACACATACACATCAAATACATGTAGGCTAGGTAAGTTCACTACCTCTCGGACTTTGTGTCCTTCCTCAAACTATCGTCTTTGCTCCGGCTCGGGCTCCATCCGTTGAGTCCTAAGTTCCAAATACAATAAATGAGTCATTACTCATCCATATATCATTCCAAAATCATATTATTTGCTAACTTAACTCAATTATGCTAAATTACCAAAATACCCCTGGAAGCCGCACGCCCATTCGTACCCAGTCCAACTGTACTTTCTCAGAAATTATGACCCGGGATAATCCTACACAATTTTGTATGTAGAATCCATTTCTGACTTTAGATTAGTTAAATTCAGGCCCAAGTGATGAAAATACCCTTGACAGCCCTTACTTAGAGCTTTAAGGGGTAATTTGGTCATTTCACATCTAAGCATTTTCTCACTTCATCATCAACATGAACCATACACAATTTTCCCTTATGAACTCAATGTAATAATCTAATTAATGAAATTCCAACTCTTTCCTTATGCCACACACAAGGCAGCCATTTAGAGTTCTTAGAAGAATTGTGTCGGTTTCTCATTTTTCTGGCCTCATCACTTCCTTTCTACTTCTAATCATATGATTAACTATTTAGACATCCATTGGACATCGTTTAGGCCATTAAAACACCATTTGAAGGAGACATGAATAGTACCCAACTCCCATAATACTCATCAAAACAACGAACTAATAGGTTGAAAAGAAAGCTTACGCTTACCTCTACATGTTTCTGAATTCAGTTCAGAATTTTAGCAGCACTTCGGCCAGTGAGATGGAACCAACCACCTCCAAACGAGAATCCGAAACCACAGAAATGAAGCTTTGGATGAGTAGAAGAAGGTTTGTACATGGCACTTTAAGAGACGATGCCGTTTCAATAGTGTTTCAATGGCTGGAAGATTTCTCTCTCTTTCGTTCTCTCATTCTCGTTCTCATTCATTCTCATTCTCGCTCTCTCTCTTCTCACATTCTGTTTTTGGTTTTGATTGCACGGGAGAATGAGAGATTAAAGGATGAAGAGATGATAATTTAATTAAATCATCTTACAAGTGGTAGCTCCCCATTAGTCCAATTCTTTGGCTTTCTTGCATGATAATTCATTTCTTTTCATGCGATAATTCATTTCTTTTCATGCTTCTTCATCCACTGAAATAATGAGATTAAAATAGAGAAATATTACTCTCAACTATCCCATTATGTCACCACACAAATGGTTGACCAAAACCTTAAGCTTTTCCACTCATTGATTTCCCTTGATAATAATTCACCAAACTAGGCTCATTAATTACCAAGTATTCATTTTCCTCTTTTTAATTCTCATTCAGCTGAAATCATTAGGAATATTAGGGAAAAATACTCATTTCTTGTCTCATAAAAAAATTACCATTTTGCCCTTACATTATTTTCCCCCTTGCACAATGCCACACACACGACTGCCGCATTGGGAAATTCACCGGTAGCAACATTATTTTGTGTGTAACTCTCAATTGCATCGCTTTGTTATTTTCCGAGCTCTTTAGCTCACCGTGACTCTTTAGCTCAATTGCAATAGTCATTAAAAGTTTTTCTAAACCAACAAAATTTTTAACTTACTTATAATTTAGTTCTTCAAATATGACTCGCCGTGACTCATTCTTTATTTGGCTTTTCACTTTTTTTTCCCATAAAGTGATCCTTATCAATCAAATTCATGCTACATGTAAGAAAACAAACGTTGATTTGGCTGCAAAGTCATGATCTCCATCATCATCAACTCCCTCCATCACAGTAAGAAAGCTTGCCGCTTCTATGGGTTTTCCATCCCTAGTATTTCCTATTACTAGTAGTGATGGAACGTCTATAGAAGCGACAAGCTTTCTTACTATGATGGAGGGGGTTGATGATGATGGAGATGATGACTTGGCAGCCAAATCAAACCTTGCTTTCTTATGTGTAGGATGAGTCAGGCATTAGGGCTAACATGGTCATTCTTTTAAAAAATAAAAAAGATAAGGATTGAATTTTAACGAAATTAAAAGTTTAGATATTGAGTTGTGACGCATCATATTTGAAAGACTAAATTATTAGTAGGTTAAAAATTAAAATACTACAAAATTAATTTTTTCTTTCAATTTGCTGGGTCAGAAAATTTGAAAAGTTAATGTCAGTTTATATTTTGTTTAACTAAATCTTATGCTTATCTCCATTCAAATGTTGTTACTGCCAAGAGTTATTGGGTCTCCCAACAAATTATTGCCATCACTTTGTCAGGTCACCCCCTAATTATTGTAAAGCGTCATCACTTTTTTCCCCATACCAAGCATCATCACTTCTCGTCGTGTTACTATATTATCTTTTAATAAATATCCTTTTCGTTTGACTAAGACCTAATGAATTTGAGACTGTATAAGGATACGCTAACGTTTTTGATATAGGTATAAAAAAACGTATGTTTAGACGGCAAAAAAAGTGCTCGGAATCTAAAATAATTTTATATACTAGATGGTTTGTTGAAAAATTATTTTAATTAATGAGAAAATTGTTTTTGGGTTTGCCAAGAGGAAGTTTATTTTTATTTTTGATAAAAGATAGCTTCATCGATAAATTGCTGAGAAGACTTAGAATTATTTTTCTGATTTTATTTTTATAATATCAACTTCACTTTTAGATTAAAAAATATATAATTCAGATTTAATATTTTGTAAAATTATTATTATAGTAATTATAAGTTAATTTTTTTAAATCTTGTGTGTATTGCAATTATGAATTGTATAAATTAAATTTTAATCATTTAAATTTATTTATATTTAAAATAATAAACATGAACCATCAAGTTTTTTAATTTGATGTTAAATATAAGATTATTAGGGGGGGGGAGGAAAATGAGAAAACAGAACCCAAGAGTAATAAATATCCCAGTCATCTTCCAACGGCTGCATTTCATTTTAGCTTTATTTCATTTTAGAAATTATTAATTTTTTCCAACTCGCTAAAATTTAACCGTTAGAAGATGAGCGAGGCTCCTCCCAGCCTCGTCGCGTCATTCTATTTAACACCTAGGACCGTAGAGGGAAATGATTGATGATTCGGAAGAGAAGCTCTTCAAGTAAACCCTGAAGAAGAACCGCAGAGCAAAGGTATTATTGTGCATCTCCTTTCGTTTTCTTCTTTTTTCGTGCTTAGATTGTTGATGTTGTTCTGAATCAAAGCTTTGATCCCAATCATTTATTTTTTTATCTATTCTTTGTCTATCGCTACTTTGCATATGATTTGATTCTCTAGGTTAATTAACTAGACAATTAATGGCTTCTCCCACTGGATGATATCTTCAAGTTCGGTGAATTTCCATTTCTCTTTCCACAGTTAATTGTGTGTCTTGCCTGATGCCTGATTTGGTGAACACAGTTTCTTTAAATTCCTAGGACTAAATATTTTTATGCTTAAGTTATGCGATGTTTTCTAGGCAAGTTTCATATGTTAAGATATTTATAACTTATAAAGTTCAATCTTCATACTCCAGTATTGGATAAGACGCGTTTATCAGCCCTCATCTTGAATTGATTTTGACCTATCTGATGCAGCTTGCTCTCCCCTCTTTGATGTCATAATCTCAGAATAATAAACCAGAGGTATTGTGTCTCCCCTTTTGTTTTCTTCTTTTATTATGTTTAGATTGTTCGGATCAAATCTCTTATCCAAAAAATTAGACTCCAGTCACTGAATTTGTTGTCGTTGAGTATTCATCCATGATCCCTTCTCGATGAATTACTTTCAGTTATCTTTTTGAGGGTTGGATGAAATCTTGGTTTATCACTAATAGGCATATAAGGCGACGCTCTCTAGCTTAATCAATCTTCATTCTCATTTAATTTCCAGATTTGTTACAGGGTTTAATTGTGTGACTTTCTTGTTGCCTGAGGTGAGGAACTTATACGGCCTGTTTGGAATCTCATTGGGAGGGAAATTCTGTCCTTAGACCTATGATTTTCCCTCCTCTCTCTCATGTAATTTGTTTTAGTGCCTGTTTGGGAACACAATGTAAAAATTGTTTTTTTTAATGTGGCTTTTGTAGAAGCCAAATAGAAAAAAAGTAATATTGTTAATGTGATTTGTGTTTGGATTGACAGTGGGAGAAGTGACTTTTTTTTTTCTAAATCCAGTGAAAAAAAGCCAGAAGCTACTTCAGTGAGCTTCTAAAAAAAGTATCT
Source organism: Albizia julibrissin (assembly GCA_037074505.1). NCBI lineage: Eukaryota > Viridiplantae > Streptophyta > Magnoliopsida > Fabales > Fabaceae > Albizia > Albizia julibrissin. The sequence goes on along the minus strand of CM073478.1, from coordinate 44,361,885 downwards.
TTTTTTTCTAGAAACCCAGTGAAAGCTAATGTGTTCACAAACGGGTCTGCAGATGTCAAATGAGCTTTTGCCCTCCAAATGAGTTTTTTTTCCTCCCCAATGAAATTCCAAACAGGCCTATGTTGAAATATGGCAAGTCTCACATCACATCGGGATTTTTGCAAGATTTGGCAGAATATTTATTCCTACCTTCTCTAGGAAACTAACCCAAAATCTTATTTCACTCCAAATAGTTATAATTACAAGTGAAATAGGGGACCCTGAGAGGACCGGAAGGGAAATGGAGGAGAAGGAAAAGGAAGTAGAGGAGGAAATAGACTCTTTAAAACATAATTAAAATATTCATGAAAGGGGATGCTCTGGAATAAATTAGAGGGCGAATGAATTAGAGACGGTAGAACCAGCTAGGACTAATTCATTAAATCTGCCACGTCTAACTTACCAAAGGAGGTAAGGATATGATGCAAAGAAATAAGAAAATTTACAGTTTTATTGAAAGCTCAAAGGACTTACAAGTTTGACGGAGGAAGAAGTAAGAAGGGCGGAAGAAGGGTCGGAGGATTACAGAGGAGAGAGGGGAGAGGAGAGTGAACTTTGGCTAGCCTAAAATCGAACCTGTCGCAGAAATGAGACTGACTGGATTTAAATAGACTGACCGAGTTACTGTTTGAATAGTAACTGACATGTAACCTGTTAGTGACTTGCACTATTTGAATAGTTCCGGTCAGGTACTATTTGCACAGTGCTGCCGACACTGCAGTACCACTATTACAACAGTGACACTATTTTGTACAGTGCTGACGTCATATCTGTGTCATGTTTACATCAAAAGCTACAGTACTATACAGTGCTACAGTGTATAGTGCTACAATACTTTCGTGAATTTTACAAAAGTTACAGAATTTAAAATAAATCCTATAACTAATCTTCGTCTAGGTTTATAACAAATTCATCTTCGTCTTCGTCTTCGCTTTGAACTGAAGATGCAGATGAAATCTGTTGACTTGACAATGTTTGGGGTTCCTCTTAGAGGAGTTGCAAAATAGAGCTGAGTTGTTTGACCAAGTCTTCTTTGGATGAAGTTGACGCCAAAGTCGCTTGGATCCTTGATCTTTGATTCAGGAACTTGCTTTGCTCCGTCTTGCAAAGATACTGATGATTGGTTTTGAACCATCACTCTACTGATTTGATATCAATTCTGTTTATCTCAAATTGTGTCCATCATCTAACAAAAGGAATCCTTTGCAATAATGGTAGGGTGGCAGAATTTTGTGTAGTTTGTCAAAATCAAGGATCCAAGCGACTTGGTCAAACAACTCAGCTCTATTTTGCAACTCCTCCAAGAGGAACCCCAAACATCGTCAAGTCAACAGATTTCCTCTGCATCTTCAGTTCAAAGTGAAGACGAAGATGAAGATGAATTTGTTATAAACCTAGACGAAGATTAGTTATAGGATTTATTTTAAATTCTGTAACTTTTGTAAAATTCATGAAAGAACTGTAGCATCGTATAGTACTGTAGCTTTCGATGTAAACATGACACAGGTATGACGTCAGCACTGTACAAAATAGTGTCACTGTTGTAATAGTAGTACTGCAGTGTCGGTAGCACTGTGCAAATAGTACCTGACCGGAACTGTTCAAATAGTGCAAGTCACTAACAGGTTACAGGTCAGTTACTATTCAAACAGTAACTCGATTAGTCTATTTAAGTCCAATCAGTCTCATTTCTGCGACAGGTTCAATTTTAGGCTAGCCAGAGTTCACTCTTCTCTCCGTTCTCTCCTCTGTAATCCTCCGACCCTTCTTCCACTCTTCTTCCGTCAAACTTGTAAGTCCTTTGTGCTTTCAATAAAACTGTAAATTTTCTTATTTCTTTGCATCATATATCCTTACCTCCCCTCTGGTAAGTTAGACGTGGCAGATTTAATGAATTAGTCCTGGCTGGTTCTACCGTTTCTAATTCATTCGCCCTCTAATTTATTCCAGAGCATCCCCTTTCATGCATATTTTAATTATGTTTTAAGGATTTCATCCCCTCCCCCATCTTGCTCCAAATAATTATAATTACAAGTGAAATAATACAATAGAGAAGAAAATATAAATGGCCTTAAAAAATTAGAAGGCAAGTTGTGGGGATAGAATTAAGGTAGGAGGGGCCTTCTTTTTATAATCTAAGGTCTCCCATCATCTTGCAAAAATTTCGATGTGGGACTTGCCACATTTCGACAAATTTCCACCTTAACAAGATTCCACATTCTCAATTTCTCCTTATGACAAATTCTGGTTGTGTCTTCAATTCATTCAATATTCAATGTTCAATAATGTTAATTAGGTCTAAACAATGTTTAAATTTGACAGGAGTCACCTTTTTTGTTAGCATATTAGTAAGATTTTCATCTATACATATTCTTCGTACTATGACTCCATTTTCTTTTAAAATTTCTCATATAAATTGATATCAAACATCAATGTACTTCGCCTTTATATGATAAAATTGGTTATTTGGTAAAAAAAAACTTGGTTCTTTGCTAATTAAATGGTGCTTTGGCTATCACAAAATACTGTGATGCTTTCTTGTTTAATATCAAGCTCTCCAAGCAATCCTTAAAGCCAAATTGCCTCCTTTACATCCTTTGTAATTTCCATGTACTCTGCCTACATGGTATACTAATAGTTTATCTTCATTTGTCCAAATCACCTGTAAAATCTGAGTCACAATACCCAACTAAACATTAATAATCAAAGACCAACCTAACATCTATATTATTATAATATACCTTAGGATCATACATATACCTACTCACAACTCCAACTGCCTGTGAAATATAAGGTATTGTACAAATTATTGCATACATCAAACTAACAACAACATTTGTGTATGATACTCTTGACATATATTCTCGTTCTTCTTCATCTTTTGGTAACATATCAGAACTAAGCTAAAAATGAGCAAGTCGAGTGCTAACCGGCTTTGTTTTCTCATTCATATCAAATCATTCTAGTACCCTTTTCAAATATTCTTTTTGAAATAAAAAGAGTTTCTTTGATTGCCTCATTTATATCCTTAATCTCAAACTCCTTTTTTAGTTGAATCTTTAACTTCTCAATTTCTGCTTGATTTTTCGAAGCTATCAACATATCATCAACATATAAAAGGAGATATAAAAAGGATACATCTTCAACCTTACACAAATGGACAAATGATCAAAATTGCTCCTTCTATACTTATACTGCAACATAAACTTGTCAAATCGTTTTATACCATTGTCTTAAATATTGTTTCAATTCATATAACAAATTTTGAAGTTTGCACACCATATTCTTCTTTTCAGTAACTTTGATTCCTTATAGTTGAGTCATGTAGATTTTCTCTTTCAAGTCTCCGTTTAAAAATGTAGTTTTAACATCCATGTGAACTAGTTTCAAATCTAATATGTTACAAAAGCCAACAAAATTCTAATGAAGGAATGTTTCACAACTGGAGAAAATACCTCATTATAATCAGTTCCCTCCTTTTGAGTATAGCCTTTAGCTACTAATCTTGCTTTGTAATGTACATCTCCTTGGTTAGGAAATCCTTCTTTCTTTGCACATACCCATTTGCACCCAATTGCTTTCTAACCCTGCGGGAGTTTGGCTAATTTTTACGTACCACTCTAATGAAGGGACTGCATTTCTTCATTCATGACATTCCTCCACTTATCATTTTCTCAACTCTGGATAGCCCTTTTATAAGTTGAATTAGCTGTAATTGAGGTTGCACAAGCCACAATATCTATAAGCTTTCTTATTGTTCTTTTTGGCTTGCTTGGTTGTTATTGATTCATATTGCTGTTAAGGTTCATTGGGGCCTCCCTTTTAATTGGTTCTTCTTCTTCTAAAGGAAAAGTCTTCTTTTGTTCCTCATTTGTGTCTTGCACTAGGAAAATCATCTTCTAAAGGAAAAGTCTTCTTTTGTTCCTCATTTGTGTCTGCTTTGAAACACCATCAGTTTGTTTAGCATCTTCAACTGCTACATTTTTCACCATAGCAAATTCATCAAAAGTAACAACCATGCTAAATATAATCTTCTTTGTCTCTAAACACCATAAATAATATCATTTGACTCCAGAAGTGATCCCTAAAAAGATAGATTTCTTTGCTCTCAGATCTAATTTTGACTTTATCACATGATAGTATGTAGTTGAGCCAAACACATGCAAAGAACCTTCTCTAACCTTTATCACATGTAGTTGATCTGTAGCAAGTTTTTCATACATTATTCTAACATTGTATTACTAACGATAGCAGTAGATGGTAGATAATTAATGATGACATACATATGTTATTGCCTCAGACCAAAATTCTCTGGCCATGCCAATATTTGATAACATACACTGAACCTTCTCCAGCAAAGTTTGGTTCATGCATTTAGCCACTTCATTTTGTCCAAAAAGAAGAAGTATCTCTCAGAAAAGTTTGTTTTTCCTTATACAACTATATGAACAAAGAAAGATAGAAAAACAAAGAAGCAGAGAAGTACTTAGCACTATTCCTAATAGAACGTACTAAAAACCAGATGAGATTAAAGAAAAGGGAGATTCAAATCGATGTCCAGACCCAGTAAAGATGAATATTCCTTTTGCCGAGAAAAAGGCCACTTGAAAAAAGATTGTCTAAAGTTGAAAAACAAAGCCAAACTTAACAATAGGAAGGCTGTTATGGACTTAAAGGTAGCTAACTGTGATAATCAAAACTCAAATTTCTCATTGCTTTAATGACGTTGTCAAAACCGTCGAATGTATAATTGTTGGACTCAACTTATAGCCATCATATGTATCCCAACTAAGATTGATTCACTGATTTTCAAAGGAGGAAAATGTGGAGTTGTCCACACAGTAGATAACACTTCTTTTACTATATATGGCATTGGTTTTGATTAAGGAAGCATGATGGATTAATTAGAACATTAGTATATATTTGTTATGTACTAGATTTGAAGTGAAATATCATTTATGAGGGAACTCTATATTTAAAGGGCTTTAAAACCACTGCAGAAAGGGGAGTAATGAAGTTATTTTTTGTTGGAATGGTGTTGATAAAGGGAATGCGAAAGAACAATAACACGTACCACTATCAAGGCAGTATGGTTATTAGGATAGCAGTAGTGACATCCAGTGATGACAAGGAGGTAAAAGCAACCAGGTTATAAGCACATGTTAGGAGGAAAATCCTTGAAAACTCTATCAAATTAATGATTGTTAAAAGGGTTAACGAATTACAGTTTGGAGTTTTGTGAGCATTGTGTCAAGGAGAAACAGACAAAGGTTAAATTTGGTACAACTATATATAATACAAGGGTTTTTTAGATTATGTTCACTCTAATGTTTGGGGTCCTTCCAAAACACATTTATTAGGAGACAAACATTATTTTGTAACCTTTGTTGATGATTTTTCTTGGAGAGTTTTGGGTGTATATGATGAATATTAAAGATGAAGTCTTGGAAATTTTTCTCAAATGGAAGGCGATGATAGAAACACAAATAGGTAGGAGGATCAATTATCTTCGTGTACAGATAACGGAGGAGAATACATGAATAATACTTTTCAGAAGATTTTTGAGGATGATGGTATCAAACACTTTAATGCCAGAAGTACACCAAAACAAAATAGAGTGGCATAAACCGAACTTTGCTGGAGAAAGTTTAATGTATGTTGTCCAATGTTGGCTTGGGCAAAGAATTTTGGTATGTGGCAATAACATATGCTTGTCATCATTAATCGTCTATCATCTGCTGCTATCATTAATAAGACACTGTTGGAATAATGATATTAGAAACCTGCTATATATACATTATGATTCTTTGCATGTGTTTGGCTCAACTCCATACTATCATATGATAGAGTCAAAATTGGATCCAAGAGCAAAGAAAGCTATCTTTTTAGGGATGACTTCTGGAATTAAAAGATATCATTTATGGTATTCAGAGACAAAGAAGATTATATTCAACAGGGATGTTACTTTTGATGAATCTGCTATGGTGAAAAAGGTAGCAGTTGAAGATGCCAAACATGCTAATGGTGTTTCAAAGCAGGTGGAGTTTATGGGAAAGAAAATTTTTCCCAGTGCAAGGAACAAACAAGGAAATAAAAGAAGACTTTCCTATGAAAGAAGATCCAGTTGAGAGGGAGGTATCAACTCATGAACCTCAACAACAACATGAATCAATATCAACAAGCAAACCAAAAAGAATAAGGAGGAATGCCATGAATGAAGAAATGCAGTCCCTTTATTAGAGTGGTACGTGAAATTAGTCAAATTCTCGAAGGGTAAGAAAGCAATTGGGTACAAATAGGTATATGCAAAAAAGAAGAAGAAGAAGAAGAAGAAGGATTTCCTAAATAAGGAGATGTAAGCTAAAGCGAGATTAATAGCTAAAGACTATGCTCAAAATGAGGGAATTGATTATAATAAGGTATTTTTCTCCATTTACGAAACATTCCTCAATTAAAATTTTGTTGGCTTTGGTAGCACAATTAGATTTGAAACTAGTTCAATGGATGTTAAAACTGTATTTTTAAATGGAGACTTCTACATGACTCAGCTAAAAGTATTCAAAGTTGCTGGAAAAGAGAATATGGTGTGCAAACTTGAAAAATTGTTATATGGATTGAAACAGTCTTTGAGACAATGATATAAATGATTTGACAAGTTTATATTGCAACGTAAGTACAGAAGAAACAAATTTGATCATTTTGTCCATTTGTGCAAGCTTGAAGATGGATCCTTTATATATCTCCTTTTATATGTTGATGATATATTGATAACATCAAAAAATCAAGAAGAAATTGAGAAACTAAAGGTTCAACTAAAAAAGGTGTTTAAGATGAAGGATATAGTGATGCAAAGAAAATTCTTGGCATGAAAATAACAAGAGATAGAAAATCCAAGAAACTCTTTTTATCTCAAAAAGAATATTTGAAGAGGGAAGTAGAATGAGAAAATGAAGCCAGTTAGCACTCCACTTGCTCATTTTTAGCTTAGTGCTGATATGTTACCAAAAGATGAAGATGAATGAGAATATATGTTAAGAGAACCATACACAAATGATGTTGGTAGCTTGCTATATGTAATGGTTTGTACAAGGCCTGATATTTCACAGGTTGTTAAAGTTGTGAGTAGATATATGCATGATCCAAGAAAGGAACATTGGCAAGTTGTGAAATGGATTCTATGTATATTTGTAATAGTGTAAATGTTGGATTGGTCTTTGAGCAATAAGATGATCAATGCTTAGTTGGGTATTGTGACTTAAGTGATTTGGACAAACAAAGATTAACTATTAACTATTGGTTCTGTGTTTACTTTTGAAAACACACCAGTCAATTGGAAGTCTACTTTGCAGCCAACAGTTGCTTTATCTACCACGGAGGTAGAGTACATGACATTTACAGAGGTTGTGAAGCAGGCATTTTGGCTTCAACGATTACTTGGAGAGCGAGAGCTTGGTAGACAAGAAAGCATCACAATATTTTTTGATAGCCAAAACGCTATTCAATTTGCAAAGAACCAGTTTATTATATAAGGACAAAGCATATTGATGTTCAATATTACATTATACGAGAAATTTTAGAAGAAGGTGGAGTCATAGTATGAAAAATATGGACACATGAAAATCCTGCTAGTACGCTGACGAAAGTAGTGACTCCTGTCAAATTTTAACATTGTTTGGATCTGATCAACATTGTTGAACATTGAATATTAAATTGAAGACACAACCAGAATTTGTCATTAGGACAAATTGAGAATATGGAATCTTTCTAAGGTGGAGATTTGTTGAACTGTGGCAATTCCCTTATTGAGACTTTTGCAACATGAATGGAGACCTTAGGCTATAGAAGGAAGGCCACTCCTACCTTCAATTCTATCCCCACAACTTGCCTTCTCATCTTGTAAGGCAAGTTGTATTTTTTCCCCTCTTGGATTATTTCACTTGTAATTGTAAAATTATTTAGAGTGAAATAAAATTTTGGGTTTGTTGGGTCCAAGGAAGCAAGAATATTTTGCCAAACCTTGTAAATTCTAGTGTTCCTTTTATTGTTGTCTTATTTACTATTTATTAGTTGTTATTATATTAGATATAGTAGTTGTGATCTATTAATTATTGAATTATGTCTAGAAACTGATTTATTATATAATCGGTTACGCTCTATATATTCTATTTCCGAAACTCTCTCCTTGTATTTTGATGCTTCAATTTGATTAATCTATGTTTATGGTGGATGTTGCACTTGCTTCTGCCATGGCTGCACGGGCAAGTTGTGCTACTTCTAAATATTTCCCACAAATCATATAGGAATAGTCTGTGATTGGCTTTTAGTTTGTGTTACAAGATTTCTTAGTAAGCGGAATTTTCGCTCCACTAATTTGTACCGTTTAGCCAAGCTTTTCATGACAATAAGATATATTACCGATTTTTTATACATTTGGAAATAAGATTTGTTCCCCTATCCTTAAATAAATTGCAGAATCACATAAAATAAATTCACTAAATACATTATTTGTTTAACTGATTTCTTTCTTTTCCCCCTTCCTACTGCCATATGCTATAAAGGCACAAATTACGTTGACATAACAATTACTTTTCTATATCAGCCTCGCCCTTCTCTCCTTATCATGGTCAGATGCCAGAGAACTTTTTCTATTCACCCTCCTCCTCCACCTCCAAAAGCTCTCTCCCCTTCTCCTCCTCCTCCACCTCCAAAAGCTCTCTGCCCTTCTCCTCCTCCTCCTCTTCTGCTTTCTCCTAAAATGGAGGCTCTAATGCTTATATTGGCCAACCTTGATTGCTCCACAAGGCGTCTCACTAAATACATCAACAGTCTGAACAAGAAGTTGAACCTCATCCATCATCACAAAGAGTTTGAATATGACTACAAGTCAAACCCTTCATCTCCTTTCTTTGACATTAATAATGTGTCAAACAAGGGGGAGGAGCAGGAGGAGGAGGACAACAGTAGTAGTGATAATTGAAAACCACTACTATTTTTTATAATATTAAAAAAATTAATTGTTCTAACAACGTAGCCCAAAAATATATATATATAAAAAGTCACCTGATACTTCACAGTTATTAGTAAATAACAGTTACTTATAAGGACACATTTGGCTTTATAACACTTTCCATTCCAATAGACACGTTCGGCTCTATAACCTATGAAACCCTTTCCCTTCTAATGGACACGATCGCTACCAATTCTTAATGGTTCTTAATACTGAAGGACGCAATCAACACGATAATCCACGAAACCCTTTCTATTTAAACGTCTAAAAATTGAACTCTATTTCACTTTTATTTTAACTTATTTCTTTATCATTTGGGAATAAACCAAAAGATGACCTCCCTTCACCAAAATTTTGGACAAACACAAAAGATCTTCTAGCTCATTGGTCCAAGTTTACATGAGAAAGAAAGGATGCATTAACCAATGCTTGAAAGAACTCACCTTTCTCGTTCACTCTCTAAATGAGAAGGTAGACAAATTACTAGAGAATGAAGGATATGATAACGCATAAGATCCTTCTTCTCCATAACTTTTTTTTATGTCTTGTTTATTTATTTTGCATTGTCTTTTTCTTTTCTTCTTTTTTGTTTGTACTATGGGGTTGAATTATCAACCCCAAAATTAAAAAAAAGTATATATTAAATAAATAACGGTTATTAGAAAAACCCATCACTTTTTAGAATACCATGTCAAGTACCTAATGGTTATTAAGAAAAAATAATTACTGTTTATAAAACCTAACATTTATAATGTAAAACCCATGAACTATCATTCATATAAAAAATTTAGTTGTAAAGTAAGAATTGTAAGAAAATTCCACCTTTAATAAAGGTTCTAAGTTCTAAGCGTGAGTTATTTTCATCAAGTTGCCTCTTTTAAAACACTTGTTGTCTTGCACCACTTCACATTTCAAAGTTATTACACTCAATATACTTATGTTAGGTCAAAAATTACACACCAACCTCGAAACCCCACAACTTTGGTTAACTTTTTTGAACATTGGCAGTCAATTTCAGTCGAATCGCAACCTCCAATGCTTTCATTGCACTTCTGAGTGACAACCGCATAAGTTGCTTCGCTTAACTCGCTTTTTTTTTTTGTTTTGGAGCCCTAGCTAGGTCACATTCTTTTGCGTGCTCTATTCTCTTTACTTGTAGGTATGATGATTTCTCTTATGCAATTTACATTCTCCATTCTCCATTCTCCATTATTCACTCCGTCTTACCTAACTAGGTTTTGACCTTACATGCACTCATATTTTTTTAGAAAATTTATTGCTTTGTTCCCTATGGCTAATTGAATGAGTTATATTTTCCAATTAAAATGGCTAGTTCTAATAGCTCCAACATTGATAATCCCCTAAGAAAAGTAGAAACATGACTAAGGAAGAGGCAATAGAAAAAGTGAATAATATTGTAAAGAGGGGCTGCTGTGCCTTGACTTTCATGAACGAAGTAAAGGCTTATCGGATAAAGTATCATATGACTTGGAACGATGTTGGCCAAGTCGTTAACCCACAACACTTCATCATCTACATCAGTATAGCAATAAGGACCAACGTTCCTATCACAATGCGTCACTGGGGTAGGGAAAAGAAAGACTATAAAGACATTATCTGGGATAGTGTCTCAGTAAGATATATATGCCTGATAATTGCATGCTATTTACTTGTAAAAATGTTAACTTGAATTGTCTGATTTGTAGTCGGCATATGATAGACCAAAGTCTATCAAAATTTGTCCTTAAAAAGGCTAGGCACGTACTACGCATATTCCATCATGTGCTGATGAAGGTATACTGACAAGATCCAAAAGTAGCCAATGAGACAACAATTCCTAATGATCTTTAGTCCATGATCAAACCACAACATTGTAGAGAATTTGTTCACTCAGGTCGTCAGGAGTCATTCAAGGTAATAGTTATTTACAATTTATGAGGCTTGCATGTATTTGTTTATATTAACTATGGTATTGTGTGCTTTTATAGAAAATAAGCCAGGCTTATAAGGAGAGGGTAAAAAAGAATGTGTGTCCCTACAATTCAAGGCAAAAGAGGTATGTTCACATTGTTGATGAGTTGTCTGCTTATAATGAGGAGAGTATTATAACTGCCCATTTTAAACTTCGGATGGTGGCGATGCAAAATAAAGATGACTCTTTTGACAATCCTCGTGTGAAGGAGGTTGTCGATAAAGTATTAATATTAGTCCTCGATTTATAGAAGTAATGTCTTCAATTAACTATCAACAATATTAACATTACTATTAAATGCATACTAAGCCATGTTCCAGGAAGGTTACCACACATGACAACTTTTTATAGATAAGGACATATTGGCTAAGGCATTAGAGCTTGACCATCCCGGTCTTCTTAGGGGTGTCGACTTTGGATTGACCAAGACTAAATATTATAGTAATAAAAAACCTTACATAAATAAAAAGAACAAACAATTTGAAGAGCTTTAGAGATAGTAAAATGAAATGCGACAACAATGTAGTTTATAACAAAAAGTTGATGAAGGAGCGTAGTGCGAGTCTACGGATGTAAGGGGAAATAGAAGTACAAGCACAAAGGCAGCACACATTCCTCCTCATGAACTACCTCAAGGACTTATGTTGAATGTTTTCTAGATAGCACTGGAGGCCATATAGTTGCAACAGACCATATGTATAACCGCCTAGAGGATAACATTAACAAATTTATGCCTCCTACTCATGTGAAGATAGAGCTCAAGACCAACACGGACCCCCACTATCAGCTCCCTTTGCCCACCACAGATGCAGAACAATGGGAGAGGCTATAGGTACCTTTTTTGCATGGCATGGCCATCTAATTCAGGTATGCAAGCTATAGAAGAAATCCACCATTTAAAAGAAGGCCCCTAAGTCCAAGGTTGCCCCTTAATCTAAGCCTGCCACTCAGTCAAAGAAGGGGAAGCATCCCATATTCAATGATTAATCTGGGAACAAGTCATGCTCACATAATAAGCCCTTGGTCAATCTAGTAGTCCCTCAATAATGAATTCACTAAAGAGTTCTTCACTTTTAGGCCAAAGCTACAGTTTCTAATGATTCAATTTGAGTTAGAGGTCTTCAACGCACTGGGGCAAAAGGAATGGGTAAACTGAGAGATTGTTGCTGAGGTTCTAAATAAGGAGATGACAAGTACAAACTATGTCAACTTCTTTATCAGGTATTTCTTTAACTATAATTCAATAGTTAACAACTTAGAACTTTGATTATATTTTGATATGTTTGTTTCAATATTTCAGGAACTATTCCAGACTTTCATCCTCCTTTGTGGCCTCTATGAGAAGATCAAGTTCATCCGCCCTAACAATGTTAAAAACCAAAGTGAGGATGTGAAGGAAGAGGTGATGTAATCTCAAATGAAATTTTTGGAAAATAACTTCATTATGAAGGCATGCAAAAAAGTGATACTTCTTGGCACCTAACATTTAAGGGTGGGTACATCATTAACTTTTCTTAAATTAGTTTTTTATTTATTTGTGTATTTGTCTTGATTGTGTGATCTATTAGTGTATTTAGTGGACATTGGATGCTCATAATACTAAATCCTTACTGCAAAAGGATTTGGTACTACGACTCTCTTGGTGAGGATCCAGTGAAGAGATCATTCATATAGGAGACATTCAACCAGTAAGTTTCTTTATTTTTTATATTTAAGTAAGGCTTGCATGTTTCTATGTATACAATTTTTTATTGTATCTTCTCAATAAGGTGTACAAGTACCAGAGGTAAAATAATCTTAAATGCAACAATTGAAACCTCATAGGTGGTCGCTTTAGAAACGCCTTCCAATGGATGAGACCAAAGATATATATACGATTCACCAATTACTGTAATATTAAATTGAAATACATATATAGTTTATATATGATTAACTAACACATTTTTTCTTCTCACTTTTTTATAGTGCCCATAGCAACCAGGAAACAACAACAATTATGGGTATTATGTGATGTGATTCAAAAAGGGCATAATCACGCATGATCCCGATAACATTGATCCTATAACGTTATATCATATGCTCATTTGTTCATATATACATTCAATCACCTATATATTACAATATCTAACTTCATCTATTGTTTCCTTTTACGCATAGTATTTTGAGGATGCCTTCTGCATGACATATAGCCTTCACAAATGGAAGAAGTGGCTAAAGAGTTGGCGACAACTTTGCAACTTCAATAGGCTGAGGAAACTAGCTTTGAAAGACTACACACACACACACATACTGATTTGTTTGTTTTTAAACTCTTAGTTTTAATAGTGTATATATATGTACATTAATAACTGTAAATATATATTCATTTTGTATAAATGTATATGCAGGGGGATATTGAAAGTAGAACCCCCTCCCCTTTTTAAGAAAAAAAATTAGCTTCAATACATCATGGTTGTTACTTAACAATAATTATTTATATCAACTATATATAACAATTATTTAAATAAGTCCATTAGCATTACTATAAATATATAATGGTTTTTGTTAAAGAATCATTACTTATTCTACTACATATATAATAGTTGTTAAGAGACCGCTATATATTATGCTAGCATTACTAAATATTATGATGATTGTTTACATGTGCCTTTTATTTATTATTATAGCATTGCATATATCATGGTCTCGCCAAGTTTTAATATATAACGGGTGTTATATTACAATTATTGTAATAGATACCAAATACATAATATGTGCCGAGTATATTTACTACCTTTATACATGATAGTTTAAAACCTTTATATATGGTCGAAAATAACCGTAATAAAAGCCATTTTCTGTAGTAGTGATTTCACTAATGTTTTCCATATTATTGTTCATAATATATTATGTGCATGTTGTTTATAATAATACATCTATATAGGTTGCACACAATATTTAGAGGAGTCAAGTGAAAAAGCAGGCAGCCATAAATTATTAGATGACTACATAAATCTCATATGTAAGACCCCATCTTACTAATGATATTATTCAGAGTAGCATTTGCATAGTTCAGTGGGCACATAAGAATAACATAAATATATTGATATTAGTGAAACAATATTGCTTGATTACATACAAAAATTTCCTATAGGGGTGTACAGAATAATACAAACCTTAAAAATAATAAAAGGTCTTAAAATAACCAACCGCTTTTCTCGAACTGGTCCGGAACCTTACGTTGCCAGAAATTACCGTTTTTCCCTTCGAGCAGCAGCCTGCTGCTGGAAACTTAATATATTTATAGAAAGGGTGAAATTCAGAGAATCTTAGTAGTAACTAGTAGTCTATCATATACGATGTGAAGATAAATATATCATGTACCATATTGTGTAAGATGATAACTCGTGCTGTGTATACATTGTCCAAGGTCAAACTACTGTTTAGACCCTGGTTTGTTTGCATGTACCTTCACTGGATTCCAGATCACAACTAGGCTAATGTGCCCTAAGCACTGTGCTCATGCTACATAACATGGCATGCTCAGAACATATAGATAATCACATAGTGCATGAAAGAAAGTGTTACTACCTAGAATGTGCCCTTTCCTTGCCTATCAATCAGTCCGGGTCCATCTCCGACTCAAGCTTTTGATATATCCTAAGTGAGTTATTATCTATTCATAAATCACTCTAGACTCATTATGTTGATTATCTATCACAGTTCAACAGTTTCTGCATAGTACTACTCTGCACAGTGTAGTTTCGCTGTTTTTTCATAAATTGGCAGATTTTAAGTCAACTTTGAAAAATCATAATTAATTATATAAAATTAAAAATTGAATTATTACAAAGCCTATGTGAAGATATTTAAATGTATTATCATGGAAAAATAATGAGGTATGACCATTGTCATCATAATTTTCCCAAAAATTCGTCAAACATCCCATGTTCCAAATTACATTCTAGAAACAGGACTCAACTTTGGAAAATCATATCTCTTAATCTACTTGACCAAAAATTGTGTTCTACCCATAAAATTATATGTATATATATACATATATGTACATATACACATACATATATGTATACACACACACACACACACACACACACACACACACACACACACATATACACACACATGTCTACTTTAATCCTACCAAGTTTCATAATTTTTGGACAAAGTTTGGCCCCTAAAATACATTGCGCAATATCACTGCCTCATAGGAGGCAGATCAAACAACATTACATTTGAACTTCATAAATTTCCAAATTTGTATACCAACATAAAAGAATTATGAACACACGCATAACTACACAATTTTCTATTCTAAACCTAATGAAACCATCAAAATTACAAAATTCTAACTCCTTCATCACTTCCTATACAGAACAGAAAGTTAGGGTTTAAGGAGGAAAATGTGTTTTCTTGATTTCTCTTGCTTAATCACTTCCTTATCACTTCTAATCACATGATTAACTACTTAAATACTAAATGAACATGTTTAGAGGAAATTTTGGCAGCATTTCTTCTTAGGATTTCATCTTCCCAAATTTATAAATCAAGCAATAACAATGCCAAAACCACAGCAACAACCAAAGCAACAACATTTAACACAAGAGGATCAAGTTTATGAGATTACATCTTGATTTCATCACTTTCTCTCTCTAAAATGTCATTGTTCACTCTATCCTCTCTCTTAATTTGGTTTGCTATCTATGGATTTCAAGGAGGAGAAGATGTTAGAAGTGGTTCTAGAGAGATTAGAAGGCAAGAATCACTAAGTTTGTAAATTCTTACCTTTGATCTTGCACTTGGAACCCTAGCTCTTCCTTCTTGTGTTCTTAGCCTTTTGAACTCAATATCTCTCTTTCTTAGTTCAGTTTGGCCAAATGGTGGAGCAAATGAAGAGGTGATGGTTTATTCAATTAACTCCTCTTACTTTTTGGTTTTACAAGTGCTTGGTTTTAATTGGTCATTGCTTTCTTTTTCTTTTCTTCTTACTTTAATCTTCAGCCAACAAATATATATATGTGTGTGTGTGTGTGTGTGTGTGTCTATATGTATGTATATACATATACATACATATAGATACAGACACACACACACATATATATTCCCTTTTTATTGATTGAAATGGGAAATGAGGAGAAAGAGAAAGTGATGCTTTTGTAATATCTCATTTGCTTATGTCATAATTTGATCTCTTGGTATTCTAATACCTGGCTATTCTTTTTTTCCTTTTCTCAAATTAACTATGACCATATTTTTCCTTTCTTTCTCCCTAATTCAGCCAATATTTATCCCATTTAAAGGTAAAAATAAATGTATGCTTGCTTTATTGGTCAAATGACCATTTTGCCCTTACATTTTTTTCATTTTCGCACTTGCTGGAAAACTGGGCAGAATTTTCACCAAACTTTAAAAATTCATATATAATTGTATAGATATTCAATGATGGTAGTTTTAAAGGATATGTAACCCTTATTAAGTATAGTTTTAAGGAAAAATATAGTATTTAGCCAATTAAAATCTCAACATTCCCATAATTATTTTTTTTGGACGCTACCACTAAAAATCGCTAGTTTCACTGGGTTAACTTCAAAAATACATATCTCTTTGTATATAGCTCCAAATGGTTTATATGACATATAAAATTAAATCTTGATAAGTATACTTTAATTCTAGAAATTTCATAATTTTTGAACATCATTTTCCCATTAAAAATGCCACGTAAAAAGATTGTTACGTGGAGAAACACACTGGTAGCTAGTTCAATTTGTTACAATTTTTGTTTCTAATATAATTATGTTGTGTGTGACCTCTAATTGCCTTGTTTTATCACTTATTATGCTATTAAATTCACCATTTTATTCTCCTTATGCCACTAAAGGTGTAAAGAATTGTAGGGAATAAAATTTTTCTTTACTTAGGACACTTGCTAAACCAGGGCTTAGCCGTCCTCTAGATTCAGGCTTATTTTCAATCCCAAAATTTGAGATGTTACATCATACCTCTGTGTGTGTGTTGTGTTGTGTTGTATTCTAGCAAGCTTTGTTCAAGCTTGGCTTTTCTTTCTCCATAGAGAACTACCCACTTCCCCCTATCATACTCTCCCACTTATCTTTTTCATCACTTCTCTTTTCGTTCCTTTCACCCACTAACTCTTAGCTTAATCATCCCTTAAGACTGATCAAGAAGGACCCTGATAGAGGATTTTTTCTGTAAAATCCTCTCCTTAAAATTCAATTATCCAAACACTTAATCAAATATTTAGATAATAAACAATACCATGGCATAAGGGAGAAAACTTAAACGTAAAGGTCTACCATAATAGAAAAGATTACAAGTCATCTTTTAAAGTTAACCATGGTAGAAAAAGTGTTTAACTAACTATTTGAAAACACTATCATAGTTATAAAGGACTTAAATTACTACATATATCTATCATGATAGAAAAGAATAAACTAGTCATTTAAAATTCATCATGGATAATAAAACATTTCTAAGCAATTGTACACTAAGCCATTTCAAATCAATACATCTATAAATTCATTCCAATTAACAGTTGGGCTTCGAGCTTCTCGAAGCTCAGAATATGGTATTCAACCATATGCCTAATAGTGAACTCATTTTTTAATAATATTTTTCACAAATATTTATAAAATGTCATAAGTCCACTCTCCAACATAAAACATTTAAAATCTATCATGGATCGTAAAACTTTTCTCATTGTTTCACAAACTATACCATAATTAATCAACACACTTGGGTTTTGTACTTCTCGAAGTCTAGAATATAATCATTGGACCACAAGCCCAATATCAAACTCAATTATTAAAACATTGAAACAACAATTTTCTTAAATATCCACTTGAGTTACCTATTCATGATAGAAAACAATATAAATCAAAACATGATATCATATCAGAGTATGCAAAGTGAGCCCTACAGTGACAATACACAACAATTTACCACATAAATAAAAAAGAGAAGGTTTTACAAAGATTACTACAATAATCAAGCCTCTACAGCCTTCCCCAAATGACTAGCAGAAGAACTATTACATGAAAAATGTTAAATCAACAGGGTGAGACAAAAGTCTCAGTAATCAGCTATCCAACTCATTACACATGCTCATATGTTCTGGTGCCAAGTGGAACAGTTTATATAACAAAGCATTAGAGATAGAATTCACAAACTTCCAAATCAAAAATTCTATATCACAATTTATATATCACAATCTCCACATCGCATACTCTGTATCACAAATTCCATATCACAATTTCTGTATTACAAATTATGTATCACAATTTATATGTCACAAATTTTGCATCACAAATTATATATCACAATTTTGTATTACAAATTCCACATCATAAATTTTGTATCACAATTTCCACGTCACAATTTTGTATTACAAATTCCACATCACAAATTTTGTATCATAATTCCCAAATTGCCTCCTATCAATCCAACAGAACTGCCTTATTTTTGCCGACTAGACTCATAGGCTAAGTTATTATCTATATTACTGGGTACTCAAAAGCTCATTGGTCATATGATGAGGATCAACAAAACTCCATAGAGAATATGCCCAGACCATTGGTTTTTCCCCTCATCTTCGTCAACTTTAATTTGGTCCCTAAATGAGGGAATAATACCTCCTAGGTTTGTGAGGTGTGGATTAGGTTTTACAAGATGGCACCCAATATCAGCAAAAATTTGGGTTAAAAGAGTTGGGCCTCTAGCAGTTTAAATTTTTAGTTTGATGGTTAGTGGTTGGTTCTTAAAGTTATCCAAATTTGACATGAGTCCCCAATCTTCACCAACTTTTATTTGATTGCTACATGAAATAACTTGATCTATGCTCTCGACTCGAGACATATTAGATGATAAGCCTACTTTGCATAAAAAAAAGAGACGAAGGTTCAATTATACCCATAAACATTTCTTAAAAGAGCTACCAGCACAGTAAACATTTTTAAGGTGAAAAAGTACTAATGAACATTAAAAGTACACCTATAATGCTAATTCTATTAACTTGGGCTCGCGGAGTTACTTTTTTGTTTATGTAGGCCCCACCTATTGTTTTAACAAAAAAGTAACACCGTCAGACGAAATTAACATAATTATATTTAAAATACAAATGAAATTTGCTGCCAGTGAGTTTCCCTGTGTGGCAGTCGTGTTGTGTGACATTTTTCAATAAGCAAATGATGTCAACAATTGTGAAACTTTCGAGAATAAAATTAGACTTATCAATATTTAATTTGATAGGTCATATAAGTCATTTAGAGTTGTACACAAAGAGATATGTATTTTTGAAGTTAGCCCATTTAAACTGGTGATTTTCAATATCAGCATCTAAAAACAATAATTCTGGGAATGTTGAGCTTCCAATTGGATAAATGATATAATTTTTCTTAAAATTAGACTTAATTAGGGTCACATAGCCTTTAGAACCACCCCAATTGGATATCTATACAATTAGTTATGAATTTTCAAAGTTTGATGAAAATTCCTCCCAGTTTTCCAACAAGTGCGAAAGTGGAGAAAATGTATGAGCAAAATGGTCATTTGACCAATAAATAAAGAAGCAATTATTTTCTCCCAATTGGGGAGATATTTCGGTCAATAAGAAAGGAGGAAAATTAAATTAAATACTTGGCCCAAAACTAAGCAAAGAAGAAGCAATCTTACCCAAGTAAAATTAAGTGTTGAAAAGTCAAAAAGTAAGAGTTGTAAAAGAGCTCTTACATGGTCATTAGAAGACATGAATAAAGCTAATTGAAGAGGCATATTGGGTTCATTCTGTAGCCTCATTCACGTCACTCTTGGCAAGAAGAAAGAGAAGTGTTTATGTCAAAGTCAACAAGAGATAAAGTCATATGGAAAGAGATGGATTGATTCATAATTGGAAAGTTGGAATTGTGAAAAGCAAGAGGCAATTATTCATTTCTCTTTTCTCTTGATTTTTGGTTAGACAAAGGGAAAGCAAGGAAAATAATATACTGAAGAGGAGAAATTATGACCAAGTAAAATCAAGCACATGATTTATTTTCATTAAACAATAATAAACCAAAAAGCAAGACAAGAGATATTATGATAAAGTCTTCATTATCTCTTCTTTTCCTTCTCATTTTTGGCCAACATCCATCAAAGAGAGAGAGAGAGAGAGAGAGAGAAGAGTTTGAAGAGCTCAAGAACAACAATAGGTCTTAGGGTTTCAAGAAGCCAAAAATCCAAGGTAAGAGCTTGAAATCAAAGTGTTATTGCCTTCTAATACATGTAGAACCTCTCATAATCTCCTCCTCTTCTTCTTAAATACCATGTTCAGCAAGAGAAAAATCAAGAGGAAGAGAGAGGGAGGTGGTTGGCCAAGAGAGGGAAGGAAGAGGAATCCAAGGTAAACTCAATAACCTAGTTTCTTTTATTGATTCTTGATGGTTCTTGGTAGTTGTTTTTTTTTTTTTGCTTGGTTTATGATTTTGGGATGTGCAAACCCTAAGGAGAGGTTCTACCCAATTTTCCATTAATCATGTGGGAAATTTTTTTTAAATGATTAAACATGAGATTAGAGGTGAAAAGAAGTAGGTTTGTGGATTGAAAATAAGAAAACATTATTTTCCCTCACACTTCAATATTTTGGCCAGACCTGGTTGGGAGGGAAGGAGCTGGAATTTCATCAATCTGATGGTTCCATTGAGTTTAGAAGGGAAAATTGTGTAGGGTACATGTAAATTTTGGAGTATAAAGGCCCTAAAATGTGAAATGACAAAACTACCCTTAAAACCCTAACATTGTGCTGCCAAGGGTAATTTCATAATTTGGTCCTGAATTTGACCAATCTGAGGTCAAAAATAGATTCTACACATGAAATTATATAGGATTAGCCTGGGTCATAATTTTCAATAAAGTACAGTTGTATCGGGTACAAATGGGCATAGACGGGTCCTTAGGGGCATTTTGGTCATTTAGTGTTTTTGAGTCAAAATAACCAACACATTGAATTTATCATGAATTATGAATAAATAATAACTCATTTATTCTAAATTTGAAATTTTAGGATATATTAGTAGCCCAAGCCGGAGGCGAAGCTGGACCATTTGACAGGCAATAAAAAGGCATGTTCCAAGTAGTAACACTTTCTTTCATGTACTACGTGATAATTATATGCTTTATGTATGCCATCTTTTGTAGCATGAGCACAATACTAGGGGCGCATTAGCTGAGTTGTGGTCTAGGACCCAACAGAGGCGCAGAGTTAAGCCGGGGTTGCAAACAGTTGTTTGGCCCTAGTATTGTTTGCAAACAGAGGCGCATACAACATTTTATCATCTTACACAACATGGTGCATAACATATTTATTTTCACATTCTCTATGTATGATTGTATGTTATTACTGAAATTCTTTGAATCTCACCATTTCCATAAATGTATAAAGTTTCCAGCAGCAGGCAATGACTCTGAGGGCATAACTATAAATTTCCAGCAACTAGAGGGTTTAGACCAGTACTAGAGGAAACGTTGGTTATCTGAAAACCTTTATTTATTTTAAGGTCTGTATTCATTCTGTACGAACCTTATGGGGAATTCCTGTATATAAAACAAGTATATTGTATCAATAATATCAGTATTTATACTATTTCTATGTGCCCACTGAACTATGCAAATACTACTTTGAGTAATATCAATAATGAAGTGAGGTCTTACACTCTTAATGAGCTCAAAACAAGTGCCCCTTTTGCATAGAAAATGGCAACACTTTTTTCTCTCTCACCCAAATTTATTTTTATGTTTGACTAATCAAAATCAAAGGTTATTAATTTTAATTTTTTTAATTAAAATATGGCAATTATATTTTACAAAATTTTTAAATAATACATCAAACCCTTTTTATTTTTTAATTTTAATTTTTTGTTAAAATTGTCACATTATATACACACATATTTAAAATATAGTGTATGTGTATATATATAAAACTCATCAGGTCATGTTCAGTCATTTTAACAGCAAACAAGTTACAGATTACCAAATTGAACTTTTTTTAGATGGAACAAACTGAATGTTTTACAAAAGTCAATTCAAATACAAAAGTCAATCGCAGTTAAGTTTGTAAAAGTCATTTATACTTACCTTTGGTTTTAAAATTGGAAGATTAAGGAAACTAAAAAAAATTAATTAGATTTTATATCAATTTATAGGTATAAAAAAATAATTTGAAAAAAATAATAAATATAATATATAAATAAAAAAGGACTTAGAATTAAAATTCACTTCCAAACTTTAAGTTTTATATTTAAAATCAGAGGTAATATCTTTAATCTTTAAATTAGTATAAGAATTTGTAGATATTAGGAAGAACAATTTCAAAATTTTCCTGATAATTTTAGGAAGAATTAGTTATTAGAAAAATTTGCAAATGTTAACCACTTTGTGGGTCCAACCCTTTATTCAGTAATGTACAACGTATCTTTAATTATATATAAGCGTCTTTCATTTTACACATAGTTGAAGTAGGTTGCACCTATTGAACAATAAATTTCAAGTATCTTATAATAGGGGATTTTTTAACAAATTTTCATAATTAATATTATTTTTGAAATAAAAATATGAAAGAATGGTAAATCTATAATATATATATATATATATATATATATATACACACACACACTCACTTATACTTTAACTTATTATAGTATATCTGTATATTGAATATGTTGCTAATAAAAACAAGTAGTTTTTTAACAACTATAAACTACTGATTAAAACCAATAAGAACTTAGAATATTAAGATCCTATGCCGTTTGAGGTCACATATAAGAGAGTAGACAAATATTCAAATTTATGCGAAGTGTGAAATTTATCAGATTTATTCTTTTTTTAATGTTAAAAATATCAATAATACAGCACTTACAATTGATTTCACTCCCCCCAGTACTACATAGTTAAAAAAAATTGGCTCAATTAATTTAAACTTTTACCAAATATTTAATGACATTCATAAAGTTAATTTGTATTTAATGAAGGGCATGAGGGAAACTTTCTAATAAATAAGGTAGACATAGATGGGTATTTAGGATCAAGATGATACTCCTTAAATTCTCTTATATATAGGATCAGTGAGAGTAAAAAACATGTATGCATATTTTCCAGAACAGAAACTGTTATGAATTATGCCGTCTTTAGTACATAATAAAAGAACCCTTATCCTATTTTTCTTATGAGGTTGTTTAAGTACTATGCCTACCTTAAGTGGTTTTAACTCTTTAATTTTTGAATTAAAGGGATATGCACTAACAATCAGAGGTTACCGGCAAATTGAACCCGCAACCTCTACTTACTGAGGAGCTTTCATGTCACTAAACTACAAGATCATTGGCTTAACCCTTCAAACTTTGATTAAAAACAAAATACTATATTTTTATGGCAAATACACATAACAACCTGTCTAATTCCTTCTAGGATCAACCTCTTTATTAGATTGTAAGTTTGATTCAAACTCATCATCCCAATTTTCTATATCTTGAGTAGTCCCATAAGTCCAGCAACATACAAAGAAGTACAACAGATTTATCACTCCCAAAATGGTAAGAAGCCCATAATAGTAATCATAGTGGCCATTATTGGGACTTGATGCAAGCCAACTGTTCCTTCCTCTTCTCTCTGTCACAGCCTTCACACTCTTCACAATAACACTACCCAACACATTCCCTATTCCCCAACCGGCATAAAAGAAAGACATAGCAACACTTGACATGTTCTTTGGAAACTGAGTATAGAACTCAATCTGTGCAATAATGTTGAAGCCCTCAGCTCAACCAGTTATGCAGAGTTGAGGCACAAGCCACCAAACAAACATATTAACAACCCCTTTTGGATTTCCCACTAACCTTTCTTCAATGGTAAGGCTTCTTCTTTTTCTCTCTACTTGTGATGCTATTCTATGGCTATAACTGTGAGTGCAAAACCTATTCCCATTCTTTGCTTGAGGGTGGAGCCTTTTCTAATTCTGGGGTGTTTAGAGTAAAGGAACTAGAACTCGATCGTAGATGGTTATCCATATGGTCATTGAGATGATTGAGAAGACAGTTATTAACCTTTCTTTAATGGTAAGGCTTCTTCTTTTTCTCTCTACTTGTGATGCTATTGCTGTGGCTATAACAGTGAGTGCCAAACCTATTCCCATTCTTTGCTTGAGGGTGAAGCCTTTTCTAATTCTGGGGTGTTTTGATTTTGAGAGTAAAGGAACTAGAACGCGATCGTAGAAGGTTATCCATATGGTCATTGACATGATTGAGAAGACAGTTATGTCGGGTGCTGGGATTTCAAAGTTGAAGATCAAGTGTCTGTTCATTGTGCTTTGCTTGAACCACTAAGAATGTGTATTGGCTGATGATGATTGAAACTATGAAGCTAGTGGACCAAATGGGAATAACTTTGATTAGTACTTTAAGTTCTTCTACTTGTCTCATTGTGCATAGATTCCATGAATTTATTGGCTTCCCATTGGAGTCCAAGTCTTTCACTCTGTTCTTGATTATGCAGGCCTTGTTCAAAAACCTAGGCAAGATCAAAGTGAAATATGCACATCAAATAAAGTCTTGTAATCCATCTCTACATTTGACATTGTTGCAGCATAAATCTCAGTTCCTCTACAATAATGTGTTTTAATCTAAGAGAGCTGTATAGTGTACTACCTTATGCCCTGTTTGTAAACCTTACCCATCGGTATCTAATATAACACCATTTACCAAATTTAGTGAAACATTTGAGTCATTTTCAAAAATGCCATTGTTGCTTTCATCCTTAACTTAAATAATTGCTTTAATTTGATTAAAAGTAATTTTGGAAGTTATGAAATCTTTGATATTTATCCTAACTAATTTTTTTATTTTAACAATTCAAAATTCTCCTCCCACCATAGGGGAGGGGACCCACTCATACCCAGCACACGGGCGCACCCCATTTTTTTATCACTTAGGGTATAGAACCAATAACCTCGTCTGCAAGCGGGGAGGGGGTGTTGGATGTCATGTGAGCTTGAAGCTCTTGGCTTTAACTAATTTTTTTAAGGGTTAAGGGGTAATTTTGCACCGAAAGTTTTTCGGGAGGTAATTTTGTCCATATTGTTATCTCAGTTAATTTTGATCGTTAGTTGACCAAATATACTAAGTTGGAAGTCCACATGCCATCCACATTATTTTTGTTAAAGTGAAAATTTGTATTGGAAGTCTATGTATCATTTACTTCATCTTTTTTTAAAATTAGATTTAAAACTTTTGAGGCAAATTTATATCTTAACGAAAATAACATGAATGACATGTTGACAGTCAGCTCAACATATTTGATAAACTAACAATTAAAATTAATCGGGATAATGGCTATAGCAAAATTTCTCCCTTTTTTACACTTTCAGGGCAAAATAGCCCCCCGAAAAGCTTCTGAGACAAAATTGGCCCTTGGTGAAAACTTTTGAGGGCCTTTTAACCCTCTCCTTAATTTCAGAAACATAGTTAATAGGGTCTTATAAAGAGTACTAGTAATATGTAAACAAGCATAGAAAGTGGCAACAGAAAGAGTTGGAAACTGATAATTAGAAGACAACTTGGTACCTTAGTTTGTCTGTAGGTTCAACAAGTTTAGCACCTTCCATGAAATGCCAATCTGCAGAACCATCGGGAGGAAGTGGCACGTCTGTTTTTCCAAACTGCTACAACAGATTGGAGCAAGCCAGTGAGCAAGCTCTTTTCAGCTTTGGTTTTGGCATAAAGGGGAGAACCCAAGAAGAACATGAAGGTGGAGAATAACATGAGGCCCACAGTAATCCCAAAGCCAACAACCCAACCTGTTTTGATTTGAATGTAAACTATAACTGTCACTGAGAGGGCAACTGAAACCCCAACTGAGACATAGTACCAATTGAAGAAGCTCTTCATGATTCTCTCATTGTTCAGGTTTTCTGGGTTGTTGAATTGATCTGCAGCAAAGGCTAAAGAACAAGGCTTGATTCCACCTGCTCCAATGGCCATGAAAACAAGTGATGAAACAAGAAATAGCATTTGCCCTGTATTTGGAGTTGCACAAGCTTCTGTGTACAAGTTGCAGTGTGGTGACCTTGCATTCTGAATAATTGCAGTGAGCCATAGCACAATAACTCCCTGCAGTAAGGAAAACTCCAACAACATATTTCATGTTATTTCCATGCTTTTCAAATCTAATAATACGCTTATTATCTTCTCATGACACTTCTAGCCTGTTTATAAGTTTCTTCCAGTATGTTTTACTGGAATAAAGAAAATCGTTGAATCTCATGAGCTCTCTTAAAATTTAATAACTTTTAAACTTCACCCCTATTTGATTTACACTTTACTCCAATAGTACAAGTTCTTCAAAATAACAATGTAGAGTAAAATTGTACATTTATCATTCATATAAAAAAAATTAATGATATGATATATAAATAGGACAAAAAAAATCATTTTCTTTTTTTCTTATAAATAGGACTTGAGAACTATAAGGTCCTATATTATTACCAAAAAAAAAATATCTTCGTGTGCGCATGCTGCTTAAGTAAAAATATAAGGAAAAAAAAGTCGCCATATGTTATTTGAAAACAAAAGAGTCCTTATATAGATAAGAAGTTACTGTTGACAAGGGACTATGTTGGAGAATATAATGTTATAGCTTATATATATACTACCTCTAATCCTAAATATAAGACTCAGTTGATTTTTTTAAAGAGATTGAGGAAGCTAATTAAGTTATTTAATCATATCATAAGTTGTGCATTATTAGATTATATATAAGTCTATAAGTTGAAAAAATAGTTTCTAGAAAAAATAATAAATATAAATACTTTAAAATAATTTAATTAGTTTTCTTAATATCTCTAAAAAAAATTAACAAGATTTTATATTTAGGATTAGAGATAGTAGTGATCAACAGACAGCAGCTGTGAGGTGTCCGGTTTCTTCCATGAATATACTTGGAAAACTTAGTTCTAAATATAAACGCTATACCTATACAGGCCAAATGAACATAGACATGTTCGTTATTTGTCAGAGTTGTCCAATTCATCCAAAGAAGTTCAGTTTTCAATTGTAAGAAAACATTTCTGCATAGAATACAGTCATACACAAAGATTTCTTAAATCCAGTAACTCATGTAAAAGCAGTCTTGACATTCCAACAAATATATGACATTTGTCACTTCAGATATTTTTTTCATGATAAACAATATAATAAATAAATATACCCCTCCCATCCTTAAGACTTTAAAATTGTATAGTTTTTTTTTTGTTAAGAGTATTAAATCTTTAAAAATTATAAAAAAATTGAAAATAACACCATTTTTTACTCATATGATATCAAATATTACACCTTTTATGTAGAATTTAATAATAAAAAGAAACAAAAAAAATTGGAAATGAGGATTTTTTTTTGGGTAGTAAGGGTGCAACATTAAAGGCGTAGCAAGCATCCCTACCCACCTTAATGTAAGATCTAATTAGAGAGTTGATTGTGGTCATAAATATAAAACTTCTTTTTTATATTTATCAATTTTTTTTCTAATTTACCAATAATGATGCTCCCACAACAATGATCAAGTAAGAGAGTGATGGAAAGAATTCAGAAAAATGATTAAAATGTTTTAAAAAAATGTCATAACTTAACTAATTTTCTTAATATAATTAAATTAAGTGAATATGTCTTACATTAAAAATTAAAGGTATACTAACAAACTCTACCAAAAAAGAAAGAATACATACTTACAAGAAGTTCAAAAGAGTGTCCCACACAGGATAACTCGAAATCGTCTGAGGGAAGAATGTGACAAGAAAGCACCAAGCATTGGCATAAAGTTTGATAGAGCGTTCCACAGGAAAATTATTATGGACCCAGTTGCAGCATCATAATGATACTCTGTCATCAAATAAAACATCATTTTCACATGCAGCCCCACATTTGCCACTTTCTCAAATGTCTCATTTACTGCAACACAACAACCACCAAACTTAATTCACCTTCAATATAAAATATAATGCATATGTGTGTGTGTTTAAACTCGAAGTGAAGTAATACATATGATAAAGGGCATGCTTCTGAAGCCACCCCTTTTGCTTCTAATCTGTTGGGTACATGCACTGAAACCTCCATATCGATCTTTCTTCTTTAAAATGAATGATAGTTAAGACAAATTTAGAGATTTGTTCGTGATAGGCATGTGTGTGTGGACAATAGTTTTCTTCACACTCAAATTGTCAGTTATAGTATCTCTATCTTGTAGGTATATATATCCCTTGACCCTCGTTATTATCCAACTCCTTGCCGCCTGAAGAACTTGATATATCAAGTCTTCAATAAATTGTGTGTGTGTGTGTAAAAAATGAAATATAGATATCTACACACGCTACTTCTTTTTCTTACCAAAATTTTTGCAGTGTGAAACGGTGGATATCACTATCATATTAATGATTTTTTTTCCTACTAGATGGGTCTGTAATGTTTGATAACATTCATCCAGAAAGTTAACTGGATAAGAGTTTTTGTCGATGTTTGTTTTGCTTAAAGACTAAAGAGAACTTCAATGCTATTAAACGGGATCTCTTCGTTAATAATTTATCAAGAGATTTGATTTTTAATCGAGTTCAATAACATCGTGTAATTCATATAACTGACCATTCTTAATAAAATAAACATTTGTTGTTATTGTTATTGTTTGTTTGTTTCGCACAAAGGCCAAAAAATAATGCTTTGGTATTATAATTTTCATGTATGGAAAGCCTTAAAGCCAAGATTTAAATTTTGAACTAAGATTGTTGATTAACAAAAAATATCTTGCTCTCGGAATTAACTTGATTTTTAATAGACGGTGGTTAAGTGGCTATGAGAAACGTAGATGGTTAGTCCAACTAAACGGTGTGAATAGTAAGGAAAAGATGACTTGCGTAATGAAAATGATTGGCCTTTTCATGGGCATCAATGTGTACAATATCTTTGGTCCCCCCATGTCATTAAATGATCATTTAGTACTCTTAAACTCTAAAATATGGCAGCACCAAGTTTCAACTTGGATTCTCTGTCCCCCACCCCCTCCTGTTTTCTAGACTCAACTTTTTACACGTGTGAAAGTTTGATCACTGTCTTTTTGCCTTGGACTTATAGAGCATGTAGAATTTTTTTTTTTTTTTTTGGTATGAAACGAGGCAACATCCCCAAACCTAAAGCAAACTATTGCTCTTGAGGCATAGATCATCGAGATGGGTTTTGTCTCTCCTAATAAGAAAGGTTTTTTTTCATGCATATGGTATAGTTCAAACTTAAGGCGTCATGTTTAAGGGACCCTGCCAATTGTGTTGGGATTTGTTGATAGCAAGTAGAAACTTAATCATTCACTAAAGTAAAACTATAGTGACCTTGGAAGATCTTTTTAATGAGGGAAAAATACTTTCAACACAGATAAACAAACATTGATTAAGTGCCAGCACTAGTTATGGTTTACGCCACTACTTAACAAATCAATGGAGAGCCAAGAATGATGAGTTTGTTGAAGGGGCCGGATCACTAAGGAGTATAAGAGTAATAGATGAAAATGAAAGTAAGGTACCATGTCTTCAAAGCGTAGGTAGCATTTTCCTTTGGGCTTAATTCGCCCACACCTATATCTATCATATAAGATGCAAGTTGGAATGACAATTGAATTTCTATATGATATAATAAAAACCCTTGAATATATATTGCACTCCTAATATTCAAGTAAGACAATAATGTCTTTTATAAAATAATAATTTGACTTTATCTTTATGTGTACTTAAGGACAAATGCAATGAATTTGATCTTTTATTGAGTGATTTCTAATATGTCAGAATGATTGATGGTGCTGGGTATTTGTAGGTCATAAAGTAGTGCCTTTAAGTGATACCTCTTGAAACAACACCTTTTCAATTAAAAGTCATAAATATTTGTTAACTTTATGAATCTCATATGCTGATTCATGAACAAAAATATGAAGAGTTATACCTTTATTTTATGTAGAGTTTTCTCATAACACAACTTTTTACTAAGTGGTGGCTACCACATCTCTAGCTATAACCTTTCACACATGTCTCTAGAAACTGAACAAATATAACTTTGATGACTTTTAGTGTTATAACTCCTTACGCAACTCTTTATATAAACCCCATAATTTAATGAACATAACTTTATAAAAAACACATATGTTCATTTTAAAATATTCCAACAAGAGTTTATATTAAGTCTAGGCTTAACGTACACTTACTATGATATATACACTTGTTATAAGACAATAGCCTTGCTAGTAACTGTTAAGTTCACACCTACTTTATTCACTCGTCACAATTTTTTTTCTTGGTTATTTTGTCTTCTCTCTACCTATATCTATAATCAAAACCATAAAGGCTATGGCAATATAAGGAGATGAACATGTAGGAATTTGGGATGATAAGGATGTGATAGAGAAGCTTCAGTGAATAAAGAAGAAAACAGAATGGATTAGGATTTCTTGGCAAGCAGAGTCTGTTCACACTGTTGCCCAATTTTACTTTCTGCAGAAACAAATTCTTTAGTATGTATTTCAAAAAATTAAATTACCATGGAATATCTATGAGACACCATGACTAAAATTAGATAAAATATATTTTATTTCCAAAAACATGGTGTTATATATTAATTTAATATTGTATAAACAATCTTTTACCACCTGATGTGAGAAAAATAATCATTCTAGAGTGCTTTTTAATGTGAAACTGAAAGACTATGCCAATATGCTCTCTTTAAAACCTTATATTTCTAAATAATTTAAATGTGAGACTGAATGACTATAAAAAAGTGACTATTGAATCATAGTGTCAGAGAATTTAAGAGGAATATTGGGCAGACATCACCCCTTTGGTGAGACTGAATTGCATTAGGGAACAAGAAACTAATATTACTTGCGCCCCAAGCAACAAAATTATTTGATAATAATTACATGAGAATTGTTTTATTCATTCTTAGTTCCTCATCATCCCACATGTCTATATCATGAGTATTCCCATAAGCCCAACTACACACAAAAAAGTAAAGCAGATTAACCCCACTGAGAATAGCAAGTAGCCCATAATATTTATCATAATGACCCATATTGGGATCAGACGCAAGCCAATTCTGTCTTCCTCCTCTTTGTGTAACATCCTTCACAATTGTCACAATGAGACCAGCCAAGAGACTTCCCACGCCAAAACCAACAGCAAAAAAAGCCATAGCAATACTAGACATTCTTTTTGGAAACTGAGTGTAATAGAACTCAATTTGTCCAATAGCATTAAAAGCCTCAGCTAGACCAATTAGGCATAACTGAGGCACAAGCCACCAAGCAGACATATTCACTACCCCTTTGGGATTTTCCAATAACCCTTCACTAATTGCATGGTTTCTTCTTCTTCTTTCAACTTCTGCCGCTACTAATTGGGCTAAAAATGTTAGTGCTATCCCAATTCCCATTCTTTGTTTGAGTGTGAATCCTCCTCTTATTCTGCTGTATTTTGATTTTGAGAGCAAAAGGATTAGGATTCGGTCGTAGAAGGCGATCCATATGGCCATTGACAAGACTGCAAATATGGCTAAGTTGGTTTCTGGGACTTCAAAGTTGAAGATGAGATGTCTGTCCATTGTGTCTGCTTGAACCACAAAAAATGTAAGTTGGTTCAAACCGGTTGAAACCAAGAAGCCGGTTGACCAAATTGGCAGCACTTTGATCATTGCTTTCAGCTCTTCTACTTGCCTCACTGTGCACAAACTCCATGGGTCCATTGGGATACCATTACAATCCAAGTCACTGGCTTTGTTCCTGATCATGCACGCCTTGTTCAAGAGCCTAGGAACATTAAGATTCAATTTGCATGGGGTTAAATGAGTCTTTTAACCTGTCTCAACCAAGAGATATTGATTTGTGTGCACGCACGCGAAAATGGTCATATAAAGTAGATGTGATATTAGCCCTCCATTCCTTTTTATAAGAGACAATTTGTGGGTTAGACATGTTCCCATTTATTAAAAACACTTGGAGGTTGTGGCAGATTTTTTTATTGATTTCCCATTTGACCCCCATTTAATTAATCATATTACCACACATCCTCTTTCTTCCATGTATATGAGGGTATTTTTGACAAAAAACAAAAAAGAATTGTTTTTTTTTACAATCTATTGTCTCCAATTAATTTTAACCATCTTTCTGAATAACGTGATTCAGTTAATTGTTTCTTATCAAAACGGAATGGGGGAGCTCCAAAGAGATATATAGCATGACTTATGACAGAAAGAATGCTTGTAGTAGAATAAGTAAGACAACATGGTACCTTAGTTTGTCTGAAGGTTCAACAAGTTTAGCACCATTTTTGAAATACCAAGTTCCAGAACCCTTGGGAGGGAGGGTTAGGTGTCTGTTTTTCCAGGCTGCTGAAACAACTTGGGCCAAGCCAATACACAAGTCTGTGTCAGCTTTGGGCTTGATATATAGGTGAGAGCCCAAGAAGAACATGACAGTGGAGAACAACATGAGGCCCACGGTAATCCCAAATCCCTCAATCCACCCAGTTTTGATTTGAATGTAAACTATGATTGTCACTGAAATGGCAATTGAAACAACAACTGAAACATAGTACCAATTGAAGAAGCTCTTCATGATTCTCTCATTTCTTGGGTTTTCTGGGTTGTCAATTTGATCTGCAGCAAAGGCTAAAGAACAAGGCCTTATGCCACCAGCTCCAATGGCCATAAGAAGAAATGATGAAACAAGAAACAATAGTTGTCCAACACTTTCACAAGGTTCTAAGTACAAATTGCAGGGTGGTGGCCTTGCATGGTGAATAATTGCTGTGAGCCATAGCAAAATTAAACCCTGCAAGGAAAACAAAAACCATAGAAGCTATGTCCATTCCAGTGCTTTTGAATTCTCATAGTATTCATATTACCAGAAGCCTAGGTATTGCAGAGAAGTATAAGCTCTGAATCTTATTCATTATGTGATACTGAAGTATAGTATAATAGCTGAGCAGTCTGACGTGTAGTAACACAACTGTTATTTGAGTTTTTGACCATAACTAACTTCTAATCAACATTCAACAGCTCATATAACAACTCAGACTTATAGGTAATACTCTTATACATATAATATCATGTTTCATTTTCAAGGTCAAATGAACTAGAATAAGTCCACTTCTTTGTTCACTTGGCCCAGCTAACAAATAATAAGTATACTACTCCAATCCTTATTATAAGTCACTTGTAGGAAAAAAGTTTGGTCATAAATATAAGTCACTTGTATGGTTATTAATGACCATTTTCCAATTTTACCTTTATTTAATTTTTATTGGAAAGAGAGAGGGAGAGAGAGGAGAGAGAAACGAGAATGATTTGTAAATATAAAGAGAGACAAAAATTTTAACAAGGGAAAATTTAGAAAATTTTATGAATTTAATGTATTTATGTGAGAATGGGTTAAAAGTGACTTATAATAAGCATCAGAATGGCATATGCTTAAGGTAACTTAAGGTTTAAGTATGAAGTTGAGGAATGAATGAAGGTTGTCAAACCTATAGGACAGGTCGTCTCTAAATTTAGGGGTCCTAACCAACTGTCGTTTCACACAAAATATGCCTTCTTTATGTGAACATGAAAGGCCAGAAGCTTAAAACCAAGAGACAACCTATACAAAACCAGTATGCTATAAGAACATATGTAAATATACTTACGAGTAGCTCGAAGATGGTGGACCAAGCAATAACACGAAATCGTCCAAGGTAAGAATCAGAGAGGAAAGCACCAAAGATGGTCATGAAATAAGAGACAGCACTCCAAAGGCTCATTATTGTGGCTGCACTTGCAGGTTCATAATGGTAATCTGACATGAGGTAAACGACCATGTTCACTTGCAGACCAATATTTGCTACTTTCTCAAAAGTCTCATTTGCTGAAAACACCCAACCACAAAGATTACAAACTCATGTCTCACCACAAATTATAACTAATCAATAATCATCACTAGAAAACTAAGAAGAATTTAAGTATCACCTATGATAAAGGGCATGGTTATGAGGCCACCCTTTTTGTTGGCTTTCTTTTGATCCTCCTCCATTGAAGTCTCCATGTGTGTCTTAATTTCTTCTGTAATGTTTTCTATACTCATTACTGTCTCATGTATAAATGCTCTTTGAAGGCATCCTCGTTTATATCCCTTAGAAAGATTCCATATCTCTCCATCTGCCACATAATTACAAGACAGATAAAATTCTTGAAAACAACCTCATGTAAAAATTAAGCAAATAAATATAATTAAAAAAAAAATTCTTAAAGTCTTTGGCAAGTTCTGGAGTATAGTATCTGTCTTCCCATGATAAAAACAAAAGAGTAGGTTAACTATTTACATAGAGGTTTGTGAACCAACGTTCATTTCAATTCAAACGGAAAACACTATAATTGATTTTCTTGTTTGTTGTGCTTAAAGGCTTAAAGTACAGATGCCTCATCGACAATGATAGAATCTCATTCTGGGACGATTATATGTGTTTGCTCAAAAAATACTATCAAGTACACACTTATTTATTATCCATCAATATAAAAACATATTGACCTTTGAAACTACTACTTAACAATTAATGAAGAGCCAAAATTGATATGAGTTTAGATTAAATCAATGCTTAACGTAGACTTATTCTCAATTCGCACCATACTAACAAACTAGGGGAAAAAAATCAGAAAATTGCCTGGCTAGTCATTCATTTGAAGAACTTCTCTAGACTGAAAATCATTTATATATTTGTTGTTGATGAATTCTATATAAGCTCTATTGTCAGCAAATAAATTTTCAGTAATTAACCCCTCTGAGTACTCTCACCCCAAAAGGATTAGGTAGGATTTCTTGGCAAGCAGATTCTGTTTACAAAGTACTATGTATGATGTGAGAAAAATAATGATTCTACAGTGCTTTTTATTCTAGTTTTATAAATGTAATGATGACTTCTATGTCAGTTTAATACATGGGAGTATGATTTACTTCAATCCAAAGAAAAGAAAGCATAATGAAAGACAAACACATTACTGCAAAATCAAAGGAAGGAAAAAAACTTGTGATGGGACTTGAATTATAATAAATACCATAAAATATACAAGGAGTATTGGCTAGGCATGAGCCCTATGGTGAAACTGAACTGCATTTGCTGCAGAAAAACTAATATCAATATAAAATTACATGAAAATTGTTTACTTGATTCTTAGTTTCTCACTTATCTTCAACATCCTCTGTAGATTTCACTTTTGTGTCAGCCTCATTATCATCATCCCAAGCTTGTATGTCTTGAGTACTACCATAAGCCCAACTACACAGAAAGAAGTAGAACAGGTTAACCCCATTTAGAATGGCAAGTAGCCAATAATAGTAATCATAGTGACCGATATTGGGATTCCGGGCTAGCCAACTCTGTCTTCCTCCTCTCTGTGTTACTTGCTTCACAATGCTCACAATGAGACCAGCCAACAGATTTCCCACACCGAAACCAACCCCGAAAAAAGCCATAGCAATGCTAGACATACTCTGTGGAAACTGACTGTAATAGAACTCTATCTGTCCAATAGCATTAAAGGCCTCAGCTAGACCAGTTAAGCATAACTGAGGAACTAGCCACCAAGCAGACATACTCATTAACTTTTCTTTAATGAAAAGGCTTCTTCTTCTTCTCTCAACTAATGCTGCTGTCATATGGGCTAAAACTGTTATTGCTATCCCAATTCCCATTCTTTGCATGAGGGTGAATCCTCCTCTTATTCTGCTGTATTTTGATTTTGAGAGTAAAGGGACTATCACACGGTCGTAGATGGCTATCCATATGGTCAAAGTGAGGATTGCAAATACAATGAAGTTAGTCGGTGGGACTTCGAAGTGGGAGAAAAGGTGTTTGTCCATTGTGTTTGCTTGAGCCACAAGAAATGTAAGCTGGTTCAAGCCAATCGCAACCATGAAGCCAGTAGACCAAATGGGCATCACTTTGATCATTGCTTTTACTTCTTCTACTTGCCTCACTGTACATAAACTCCATGGATCCGTTGGCATACCATTAGAGTCCAAGTCGCTTGCTTTGTTCTTGATCAAGCACGCCTTGTTCAAGAAACTAGGAACATTGAGATTGAATTTGTATCAGTTAAATAAGTCTTTTAACCTTTCTCAAACAAGAGATCTTGAGGCTTGTGTGTGTGTGTGTGTATGGTCATTTAAGTTGATATGATATATTAAATTAAAGACATATATAACATGATCACCAAGTGCTTGGATCAACTAGTAGAAGTTGTTCCAGCTTAACCAAAGGTCACGAGTTCCATCCTTTGGGAATGTAGTAGGTGGTGAGAACACCACCCAAATGGGTCCTACCATTACAAATTAGTCTGGTTTGTAATTCTATATGGGGTTGACCAAGATAACAAAAAAAAAACAGAGAGAGAGAGAGAGACAGACATATATAACATGGCTTACGACACAAGGTATATGCTAGTAGTTGAAAAAGACAACATGGTACCTTAGTTTATCTGTAGGTTCAACAAGTTTAGCACCATCCTTGAAATACCAATTTGCAGAATCCTTGGGAGGGAGGTTTAAATGTCTGCTTTTCCAGGCTGCTGCAACAACTTGGGCCAAGCCGAAGCAGAGGTTCTTGTTTGCTTTGAGCTTGACATAAAGGGGAGAACCCAAGAAGAACATGACAGTTGAGAATAACATGAGTCCCACAGTAAGGCCAAAGCCTTTAATCCACCCTGCTTTGATTTGATAGTAAACTATCAATGTTGTTGAAATGCAGACTGAAATCCCGACCGAAACGTAGTACCAATTGAAGAAGCTCTTCATGATTCCCTGGTTCCTTGGGTTTTCTGGGCTGTTGAGTTGATCTGCAGCAAAGGCTAAAGAACAAGGCCTGATGCCACCTGAACCAATGGCCATGAGAAGAAGGGATGCAACAAGAAACAGCAATTGTCCAACTTTTGGAGTTGCACAACCTGTTTCTGTGAAGACATTGCAATATGGAGGCCTTGCATTGTGAACAATTGAAGTGAGCCACAGCACAATTAATCCCTGAAAACGATATAAAAAACCATAGCAACTTTGAGTTCTCATAGTTCATATGCCATTTGTTTCATTTTCTAGAGGAGGTGAACTAGAAATATGAAAAGAGGTATATCTCTTAGTCAATTATGTGTGGAAGGTTATGTAGAAAGTTATAATACTAACAATCACTAAGACAATGTCCTTACATAGCTAAAAGATGTCATAGCTACCACTTAATGAATAGTTTAGGGAAATCTTACATAGCTAAAAAGATATCATTGATCATGAAAAGGTAAGGTTTAATAACCATTTGATTAAAACTGATGAGGGTTAATCAAATACCATGATACATATATAAAGTTATGTCTTTATTGAAAAGTTTTGTTACTTCAAAGACACTACTGCTACAAAAGAATTCATCATTTGCCTTTCCCACCACTTCCATTCAAGACACTAATTTATTTGCCTTTATTTTTTACTGCATAGAAGCCAAAAATAAATTTTTTCTTTGTAAACGTCATTATTGTCTTAGCTTGAATTCTAAGAATGCAAACTATACTCAAAGATGTTTATTGTATTATAAGGAAAATTCGTCATTAACCCAAAGTAAACCCAATGTTAGGAATAGGTGTGAGAAAATTAAGCCTAAAGAAAGTGTTGATATTAGAGAATTACGTAATTATAAAGAATGTTTGCAAAAGTATCAAGTCAAGTGACAAAGGAATCCTAACCTACATGGCTAAGAAGAAGTATCAATTTACTTACAAGTAGCTCGAAGATGATGGCAATGGAAATAACACGATATCGGCCGAGGTAAGAATCAGAAAGGAAAGCACCAAAGATGGTCATGAAATGAGAGACAGCATTCCACATGTTCATAACTATGGCAGCACTTGCAGGATCATAGTGATAGTCTTGCATGAGGTAAGTGATCATGTTCACATGAAGTCCAACATTTGCTACTTTGTCTAATGCCTCATTTGCTGAAACACCAAACCACAAACAGATTATACAAATTAAGCTCCTCATACCCTTCATGGTGCACAAGTCCTAAAATAGAAACTCATCCCAAAAAACTAGTTTGTTAAGAAGAAAAATCCCTTATATTTATGAACCACACATTTCTCTTGTAAGGGTTCCTAATATATAAGATTCATAACAAACATATATTGAATACAATTAAGGGTTAAAGTTCATCCAGTACTCTAAAATATTTTTTTCAGCTACTTCTAACATCGTAAAGTATTGTGATTCATCCAGCACTTTAAAATATTTTTTTCAAGTGTGTCTAGCACCCTAAAAAATACTGAAAAAAAATAATTTATAGTGCTGGATGCATATTCACTTAATCGACTTTTTGAGAAGTTAACGTGAGGTTAAAATTATCCCTAAAAAATGTTTTAAAAGCAAAATTACACCACAAAATAGTTTATGATATTGGACGTATCTAAAAAAATATTTTACGGTACTGAATGAACATTAATCCTATAAATAATATAATAAGTGACTATCATCACTACGCTAGTATAAGAAATAATAAGCATGACATGGTCTTTGTGAGCCCCAACCCCAACACACCTAATTTTTTTCATACCAGGAAAAAAAATATCATTAAATAAAGCAAGCCTTTTAAACTCGTTATTGTACAGATGGTTGGCATTTTCATAAATAAAATTCATGAGAAGCTGTTAGCTTTCTACGACTGATTAATGACACAAACGGTGTAAAAAAAAATTCAAAAAAAATCAAATCATTTTGGGTAACCTTTTCTACAAGGGTTTGAATTGGTGTAGAAAAGACCAGTTCTTGAACCTACACTCAGTTGAAGAACCAAAGTTGAAAGCTTTTTACACACTGATGATGCTACTAGCTAACTAGAAACCTCCTAATTAGGAAGAAAAGTGTAACATAAACTTACCTATGATGAAGGGCATGGTTATGAGGCCACCCTTTTTTGTTCTTGGCTTGGTAATCTGGAGGAGGTTCTTTTCTTGCCTTTGCTCCTCCATTTGGGAATGAAATGATGGATTCAAAATTTCTTGTGTAATAATATATGAATGAAATTTATGAGAGAATTGATTATTTGTGATGGGGAAGTGTGAACCATAAATAATATTTTCAGGTAGACATTAATGCCTTGTTCTCTCATGTATTGTACATGAATGCTCTCCTTGAAGAAGCTCTATCTCTATGCCTCGTTTATATCCACTGTACTCTATACTGTTT
The DNA here is from genome assembly GCA_037074505.1 of Albizia julibrissin. Taxonomy (NCBI): domain Eukaryota; kingdom Viridiplantae; phylum Streptophyta; class Magnoliopsida; order Fabales; family Fabaceae; genus Albizia; species Albizia julibrissin. The sequence goes on along the minus strand of CM073478.1, from coordinate 44,322,565 downwards.
GTTGTTTTGCTTCTGCCTCGCAAGAAAGATATGCTGTTTCAATCTCTATCATCCACCTTCCATAAATTACAAGAAACGGAAAAGGGGGTAAAAAACAAAAAACAAAGCTTCTTGTAAACAGCTCCAAGTCACAAATAAGGAAAACACAACTAAGCTTTTTATAATTTTTTTTAAAGAAAAATCATGCAATCATTAATATTATCATTACCGGTCAATATATATGGGTTGGAAGAGTGGTTTAACTCACTGGCCCAAAAACACACAAAAGAGGGGTTTAATTCTAGTGCAACCGAAACGTGTACGTTCCTCTGAAAAGGAGTATGGTTTTGTCCTCGACCCGAAACTTATTAGAAACTTATTTTTTTATAAATATAATATCTTAATTTATTTTATCTTTAAATAAAATCTGTAATTTTTTTAAGAAGCGCGATGGGAGAGGTAAATCATTTACTTTCTAAGTCTCAAAAGAAAAATTTTTGAACTAATCTAAAACAATTATACCAATCAAAGGTAAATACTAAGAGAATTTCTATTAAAGGTAGTTCCTGCACAAATAATTAAAAAAATATTTTAGAAAAATCAATGCATTTTTTTATAAATAACTAATTTAATTGATTATTGTATGTTTTGCTTCAAAATCCCAACCACATGATGGTATTAGGATTTTTTAAGTGAGTTAAGAAAAAAGTTCACATCAATATATATATATATATAATTGGATTAAAGTACAATTTCATTGTGAAGTATCCCACCATGCGCAATGTCTCATAAATTTTCTTCTCATCTTTTTTTTAAAAAATAAAAAAGTGCCAAAGACAATGCTGTATTCCTCAAGATTAACGAATGTGTCACGTTGATTATTACTGAGTTATAACTAAATGAAATATGTTAATTATGATGACACATGGAAGATAGAGACGTAATAATTTTTTAATATCTTCATTTAAAATACATAAATACTAAAACAGTCTTCCAAAAAAATTGGTACTTTCACAACAGTAGTGTGGGTTCCAAAAAAAAAAAGCATATTTTTAACATTTTAACAGTTATGTTGTTTTTTTTTTCTCATTTTAAATATACATAGATATTTTTGCACTAAAAAAAAATTATGGGATATAGTGCATATTGGGTGAACATTTCGATGATGCCAATGTCAACTCGATTGGATATTCTCTTCCTTTCTTTTCTTTATTTATTTTTTTTAAATTATGTTTCGTATACTATGTTCGGCAGTCTAGATTTGAGCCCGCTTCCCCAAAACATGTCTTGGATTTGTAGGCGTTTTGATTTATTAATCAACGGTTTCCTCGAGAATTTTCTCAATTTGGAGACCAAAAAAAAGTATTGCTAATCAATGTAAGTTAGCAGTAGAAATATGACTTTTGTATCTATATATAATATTGTGAGGAAAAGGTTGAAAAGTATTTGAAAAAAAAAGGGTAAGGGATAATTTTATTATTAAAGTTTTTCTTGAGAAGGTATAGTATAAATAAATTTTGAAAGAGGAAAAAATATAAATAAATAATTTAAAATGATTCATATTCACTAATACCGTTAAATTTAACATATGTTCATTAAGTTTAATTTTATGAGGGTGTTTGGAATAGTGATTGGAATCTTTAAAAGTGATTTTCAATTATAATTTACGGTATACGAGGTAGGTTTTACAGTATATGAGGTAGGTTTTATGATATTAGAGGTAAGTATGTGGAGGAATTTTATCTCGATTTATGTTAATCACACTTATAAAAAAACCAAAGTTGATCCAAACACCTCCCATATTGGCCTTGGTGAATTGAACGAACGTTTAATAAAATTTAATGATATTGGTAAATTTGCATCATTTTAAATTATTTACTGATATTTTTGTCCCTTCCAAAATGTATTTGTATCAAACACTTATAAAAAAATTTATTAGTAAAATTACACCTTAACTCTTAAAAAAATATTATCCATGATTAGATATATTTTAGAGAAAATTTCAGAAAAATGCATTCAAAAATGGAAAAGAACAAATTAGTACAGCGAATTTGTCAAATCTCAAATTAGTCAGGTGTCAGTACGGACGAGAAATTTAAGATTTTGAAATTTCAGCGAAAAGATAATTTTATCATTCATCTTTCCCTCCCTCTCAGCTCTGAATAACAATATCGGGCTTTTAATTAACAATAACGAGTTCTTGATTAACAACACTATAATCTAAAATACGATGTTGTTAATATAGAGACCGGTATTGTTATTGGCTCTGAAACTTGTGAATTTCAAATTTATCCCTGGAGTTGTTAATGGAGAAGATTGTATTGTTAACCAAGAGTCCGATGTTATTATTCTAAGCTGAGAGAGAGAGCTGAAGGGCAAAATTGTCTTTTCACCGAAATTTCAAAATCTCAAATTCCTCATCCGTATTGACACCTGATTAATTTGAGATTTGACAAATTCACTGTACTGATTTATCCTTTTTCATTTTTGGTTGCATTTTTTTAGAATTTTCCCTATATTTTATCATCCTCTCTCTCTTATTCTGCTTAATGAGAATTTAAATATTAGTCTTTACTTGGGTCCCGCCAAATTTTATTTAAGCTAGTTGCAAGGTTGATTATAAGTAAGGTTTTGAAACCTGAACTGAACCAGAAATTGGTCAATTGGTCGATAAATCGGTCCGGTCCGATATTTTTTTTAAAATTTTTTTTTATTTTTTTAGAATTTCATATTAATAAACCTAAAATATTCAATTTCTCACTGATTTGACCCGATTTAGCTCCGATCTGACCCACTAACCCTTGACACAATATCTCGACTGGTTTAGTACCCAGTCCGAGTTTCAAAACCTTGATTATGAGACAGAGTGTTTGTTTATTTCATGCACTACTATGATATATAGCGGTTATTTTCAACCATAAATTACAGTTTCAAATCGTTGTATATATAGGCATTATATATGTTCACTTTCAAACAGTTATATATGCACCATAATATATTGAGGGCATATATAACAGTTATTTATTAATAATCATAATGTAGTAATTTTATTTTTTAAATTATAAAATAGTTACTTTTTAGTATTTATTTTTATTTAGTTTATTTTCAATATTTATTATATAAAACAAAGTATAATTATTGATAATAATAAGATGATAATATTAAATAAAAAATTTATTTATAATATTCAAAATTCAATACTTTATAAAAAAATTCAATACACTATAGATAAAACATTATACAATTTAAAAGAAATTAATCACTTAAACACTCTAGAATATTATCTTATAGTTTTATGAATTCTAAAAGAAGCTCTATTAAAAAAAATCTACAATATTCTCCCATGTCTTTATTGTAAATCGTCGATCACAGATCAGTACTTCAAAGTTCCAGTAACTGCAAAAAGATAATATAAATATGTAAACCAAAATATACATTGTAAAAATTGGCAAATATTAAAACTTGAGTAAATATCGGATCTGATTTCAACATACTTTCTAAAGTTTAGGAACATCATAGGATGAACGTTCAAGTATATCGTAATTCAACAAGTTGCTAAAAATTAGGAGAAAAAAATATATTAATTTTAGATTATACAATCTAGAGCAATCATAATTATTTTCACTACAATAAAATAATAATAATAATAATAAATTTGACATTTTACCTCATCATTTTTTCATGCTTCCTATTTTTCTATGGTGTTTTTATCTTCAAACTAACGGCCATCACCAAAAAATTAGATATCGTTTTTTGTCTATGACTCTTTTTCCTAACAAATAATCCGGCGACCTTGAGCCTCAACCAGTGAGCTCTCATTATATAAGAAAATAAGATAAAACTAAAAATATTAACTGAAACAAATGAAAGCTTATAATAGGAAGAATCATGAGAGGAAGGAGGTGCAAAATAAAGATCCATGTTATTTGTGGTGGAGGATGGAACCTACAGTGGTAAAGCAAAATCCATGGAAAGAAGAGTTATGAAATTCACTAGGAAAGCTCAAAAACATTTAGGAAGGTGTTGGAAGAGTTGCATGTATTAAATTTTTTTTTTCAGAGTCATACCTCCTTATATTTGATATTTTTCAAAATCCTGCCTTCTTAGATAAAAAAAATACTTAACGATTGTAAAAAAAACCGTAATGTATTGTTCATAATATTAATTAATATATTAATATATGGTTAAATTACTTAATGATTACTAGAGGATAAATTATTATCTGAATAATATACTTATAGGTTCATAGCCTGTTTTTGCAAAAACAAAAGCATGGTGAGCCTTACCTTCCATATTTGCCATATGAAACAAGACACAAAGTGATATGGGGGGTTTGGGATAGATGGGCTAGAAAACAAATATGAAATCTAGAAATGAAACCCAAAGAGAACTTGTCTCTCGTAACTTAAGTATAGCAAGCCGAATGGATGAATGAAGGTATGGACTTAAGAGAACCTTACAACCTTAGTCAAGAAAATACCACAAGGATGATAAATCCCTTGATACTATCACAATATTCTCACAAAAATACGAGGATACAAACAATGCTCACATTAGAGAAACTAAATTCTTAAAGAACAAAGTTCTTATTCATTTAAATATTTTCCATAAATAGAGTACATATTGAAATATTTATAAGCTAAAACTCTTAAAAAGTTATAATATAAAAACCCTAAGTGAACTGTGAATATGTGTTTTTTGCTTTCTTTCTTCTTTTCTCTCATATGGTTGTATAATTAGACATCTCCAACAAAAAAACCTAATATGTCCCCCTCCACTTAAAATAAGTAAGACACAATGGGCCTCAAATTAGGAAACTCCAAGAAAATATTCTCTCACAAAAAGTAATCAATAAACTTTCTTTTTTTCATTCTCTCTCACTCTTTTTCTTCTTTTTTTTTCCTTTTATTTCCTTTTTTATTTCATAATATAAGAAATACATAAAATCAAACAATTCAAACATGGGTTTTTGTCCTCATAAGAAGGGAACCCAACACCCAAAATCACTCACCAAACAAAATACATAAAAATTAGATGCAAAAATTCAATAAAAAAAATAAAAAAACCAAAAGACCTTCTAGAATACTCTAACTTGCCAATTAAGACAGAATAATATATATTATACACTATTTTAAAATAGGAAACTAATAAAATATCTTCAAGAATAATCTTTGACTAAAAGGTCATATTCAAACAACTAAAAATAGAATACGTGCTAAAAACAAAATTAAATCATAATTAATGAATAAAGAAGCCTTCAAGGTGCTTCTTGAATAATATTGAATGTCACTTATACTCCTCCTAAGCACATGCTTATCACGTGGCTTTTCTTTTATATATATATATATAGACACACACAAGAGAAGGCTTATAGCCTAATAATAAGTAAAGAAGCTAACTAGGGGGAATAAATCCCATACAATTAAAATCCACTATTGTCCTCAGATGGTCTGGACAATTCTCATAAATGGAAGAAAGTACTTAAACCTTCGTTTGCTAATGCGTCAGCAAGACAATTCTGTTCTCTAGAGATACTTCAACCTTCCAAGTCCTATTAATAACTTTGCAATGTCTAAGCCTGGATATGTTGTAAGCTACACGATATATTGTCGTACGTGGGGGTTCTTCAACATTTCTACTACATTTGCCCTGGTTTTGGTGGGGGACCGGTGCCGAACCCACCTAAACTTTCTTGTAGCAAAAAAAAACATTTCTACTACATTTTTTTGTATCGGACTCTAGGATTATCGATCGGAATCCAAGTTGCCAAGCTCCTTTAAACAGCCCGCTGTTCTACTTCAATAACGCTACAAGGCCCAATAAAGTATGTAAAGCCCACAATCCAAGACCCAGATGCATCTCAAATCACACTACCACCCCCAGCCCTATTACGAAATTTAGAGACCGCGCCATCATATTTTAATCAAACTCTTTAATTGGATAGCACATGCTGTACGGATCTAGCTCCCATGTTCTTCCCTTCCCATCTTTTTCTGTCATCTTCTCAATCTGAATCATTGGATTAAGATCTCAACGGTCCAGATTTAATATATTACAAAAAAACTCTAGAAAACTCACCGCCAATTATTCCCAAAAATGCCTCCAAAACTGAAAAAAGATCCGGACAAGAAGAAACCAGAAGAAAAACAATTGAGTATCATGCAAGATGCTCAAAGCCAAACGGTATCTTCGATTTCATCAGAAAACCTCCAACAAATTCTCAAGATGTTGCAAAGTCAACAGGAAGAACAAACAGGGTCATCCACCCAAAAACCCCAAACTAGAGCTTCTTCAAAAAAGACTATAGATTCATACACTCAGTCATATGCTCAGAAGCAGCTCCCAAGCCAAACATGGGGACATATTGTATCTTCTCTCACACAAGAATTGCTGACCAAACAAAAGTACGATCAGCTGAGCCAACTACCTCAGGTAACAAAGATCGGACCTTCCCATCATTCCCAAAAACAACTGGTAACTGTACCCTCTTCTTCAAAAGCAGCTATTAGTAAAACACAAACCAATTTAGACACTCCTTACTTTAAAAAAGAAAATCAAGTAAGGAATGTTATAAAAATTGAACCGGAATTCTTTCATCCGTCTCCAGACCAAGTGGCTTCAAATATTTTCCCTTTAAGATGATATTTTAAGCCAACTGATTTTCGAAAAACAAGAGAATATTATGAGTATATTCTAGTTCATTCCAAATCCATAGACATTACTTAAAAGATGAATCTTAGGGATGAATCTATAATTACTCATTCAACTTTAAAAATTTTGCAAGTTCTCACTCCTTCCCAGTAGGGATAAAATTTGTTCAAACCAAAAAACTTTGAAAAACCCTAAGATCCCCAGGGATATACGTATTGGGACTATGTTGATGCATGGTCTAATATATTTTGGGATAAAAACAAATCTTTTAAACATACTTGGTTTATTTATTTCAAAACTAAAACCAAGTATACTTTTCCCCAGTGCTTTATCCATTGGTGGAATTTCTTTGGTCTAGTACCAGAGATATTCCCTCCAAAGGTCCAACAGGCCTTTGAAATTTTCAAACAAAAATTCAACCAAGGTGAAGATCATTTTTCAATCGATCTTCACTATTTTTCAAAACTTTCTGGTGCCTGGATACTTTCCTAGCAATACCATTTTTCTGCACCAAACGTCTTGCTAGTTTTGCAAAGGGTATCTTCAGTCAGATGGTGCACGAAATTTGAGGTTTGCAGAATTGACGCCGAAGTTGTCAAGCGATGGTTCAAGGCTAACCTAGACTACCTTTGCATGACAGAACAAAGCAAGTTCTTGAACCAGAGGTCAAGAATCAAGTCTACTTTGACATCATCCAAAACCAAGGATGACTTGATAAAACAATTAAGCTCAATGCTTCAACTCCTCCAAGAGGAAACTCAAACTCCATCATCAAGTCAACAAGTTTCTTCATCAACCTCAGAAGTACCAGAGGAAGACAAAGAAGAAGACGATTTTACCATAGGCTTAGACGAAGATTCATAAGATAGTATAGTATTTTTCACTGTATTATTTTATTTTCAAACCTTGTACAGTGCTATAGTGTATAGTGCTACAGTGCTTTCGTATAGTGTATAATGCTGCAGTGCTATTGTCATAAATTTTTTGAATTCCAAAAATCAGTTGGCTTAAAATACCATTATAAAGGGAAAATATTAGAAGCTACTTGGTCTGGAGACGGATGAAAGAATTCCAGCTCAATTGGTATAACATTCCTTACTTGATTTTCTTTTTTAAAGTAAGGAGTTTCTAAATTGGTTTATATTTTACTAATAACTGCTTCTGAAGAAGAGGGTATAATTACCAGTTGTTTTTGGGAATAATGGGAAGGTCCGATCTTTGTTACCTGAGGTAGTTGGCTCAGCTGATCGTACTTTTGTTTGGTCAGCAATTCTTGTGTGAGAGAAGATACAATATGTCCCCATGTTTGGCTTGGGAGCTGCTTCTGAGCATATGACTGAGTGTATGAATCTACAGTCTTTTTTGAAGAAGCTCTAGTTTGGGGTTTTTGGGTAGATGATCATGTTTGTTCTTCTTGTTGACTTTGCAACATCTGGAGAATTTGTTGGAGTTGTTCTGATGAAATTGGAGATACCATTTGGCTTTGAGCATCTTGCATGATACTCAATTGTTTTTCTTCTTGTCCGGATCTTTTTTCGGTTTTGGAGGCATTATTGGGAATAGTTGGAGGTGATTTTTCTAAAGTTTCTCTCAAGTACTACCTACCCTGTAAAAACTCACGGGTAAGGAAATTTGGAAGAGAGTTTGAAGTACTTTGATAAATTCAATTTCGAAATCAAAGACACTTAAAATTGCTTGCCATCAGGCAAAGATTTGTTTTGATACAAGGTTTTTAACATCTTTTTGCAAAACATCTTTTGTAGATTTGCAATCAATGCGTACGAAAAACCTTTGGTTTAAAAGATCAAATTAAAATTTTGAAATGCATAAAAAATTGCCAAAATTTTTTTTTTGATTTCGGAATATTCTGTTGAGAATTACTCCAATGTTTTGACGTAAAAGAAACAATTTTTTCTTTGTTGTCTATTCATTGTTTGAGAATGCCACCATAACCAATGTCAGAGGCATCTGTTTCAACAATTTTGAAAGCAGAAGGATCAAGAAGGCTAAGGCAAGGAAGTTCATTAACTTGGGATTTGATCTACTTTACAATGTTTGAATGTTCATCCTTCCATGGAGGATGATTAGTTTTAAGACGCTGGTGAAGCGGTTTAATGAAATCGCTTAAATGAGGAATAAAATCCGCAACATAGTTTAAACATCCCAAAAATCTTTGAAGTTATTTTTTTTATCAATGATTTGATTGGGGAACTTATCATCAAATTGAATTGCTCGTTCAATTGGAGTTATGGATCCTTGGTAAATTCAATGCCCAAGGAACCTAACTTTAGTTTGAAATAAACTAATTTTAGGTCTAGAGATTACTAAACCATTTGTTTTTGCAATTCTAATAAATTTGTAAACATGTTTGAAATGTTCTTCAATTGAATGAGAATAAATCAATACATCATCGATATAAACAATAATGAAATGACTATTGTCATTGAAGATTTCGTTCATGATCCTCTGGAATTTAGAAGGAGCATTTTTCAAACCAAATGACATAACATTCCACTCATACTTACCAAAAAGAACAGTAAAAGTAGTTTTATACCTATTGTTTTCTCAAATTTGAATCTGCCAAAATTTAGACTTCATGTCAAATTTCGAAAAGATTTTTGCAAAGTTCAAACATTTTAGCAAGTATGATTTGTTTGGAATTGGATGCCTGATCCATTGCAAATTTTCTTTTAAAGGCTTGTAATTAATCACAAGTCTAGGAGCTCCACGTTCAATTTCTGCATTTTTATTAACATAAAAAGCAGCACAAGACCATAGGCTTCTGGAATTGCGAATTAATTTTTTATTCAGAAGATCTTGAATTTACTTTTTAAAGGTTTCAAGAAGTTTTGAATTCATTTGGATTGGTCTAGCCTTTGTTGGAATTTTCTCTTCAGAAAAATCATTTTCATAAGGCAAATCAACATCATGTTGTTTACGATTCCAAAATGCGTTTGGTAAATTCGAGCAAATTATTTGATGAATTTTTTCAAGACAATTTTGGATTTGGATTTGAGTTTGTTTTTGACACAATTATTCTTCTATTCGTTTAAAAGAAATATATTCCTTCAAAAAATTAACTTGTCATTGTTTTGAAAAAAGAAGGTTTAACTCTTTGATATTGGGTTTCCTAATAAAAGGAAATAATTTTTTTTACCCAGATGTTGTTTTGAAATTCCATTCTCATCAGTCATGTATGGGAATAATAGTTTTGCAAAGGGTGCTCCAAGTATAATTTGAGTTCCCATAACTTTAACTAAGAAAAATGGGGTTTTAACCTTAAAACCTTTATTTTCAATAACAACGTTTGAGACTTTGTACAGTACGTCTAATCGTGACTTATTGACACCATTAAATCGTTCGGTTTTTTTCTCAAAGTATTTGGTAGGCATGATACCTTCTTGAAAACAATTAGCATCAGACCCTGTGTCAAATAAAACAGTTTGTTCCATGACAAAATCATTATCAATAATAATTCTGGCATGGATGTAAAATTTTTGAACAAATATTCGATCAATTAAGTTTAAAAATGGTTCAGAAAGATTTTTATCTTCTTGATCATTTTCTGAAACTTGGTTTGGTTCATCCGTTTGAGATTTTGTGAGTTGCTCATTCTGAATTAATGAGTTTGTTGCAAGTTGTATATCTTGGATTTGGGATATAGCCTGCTCATGTGTTTCTTGTTGGAGTTTAATAAATTGAATTTCAATTTTGAGATTTTGTGTAATATTCTTATAATAATAATAATATAATATTATAAAGTAAAATAATATAATATAATATTTATAATATAATATATTAATATATATATATATATATATATATATATATATATATATATATATATATATATATATAAGGTAGGTGCCTACCATTGACAAAAGGGGTTTGCCCCTTTTGTCAAATATGTATATATGTATATGTGTTGCTTTGGCACCACCAGGCGCCAAAGCAACGATTTCAGAAGCAGAGGGGTATCATAAATACCCCCTCAGCTAAACACTTCACGCAAGTAAAGTGTTTCAGGAAAAGAAGAGAGGGTGAGGTTCTGATAAGGGTATTTTCAGTTCTTCGGGGATCAATAAGGTACACAAACTCTCTTCTAATCATAAAGTTTCTTTTATGAAAAATGTTCTAAATAATTTTCTCTTTCATATGATATTAATTTTATGATAGTTAGAGAATATTTTAGGGATATGATTTTAGGCAAGTTTTGAGTTTTATCAATATAAGACTGTAGAAATGTAGAGAATAATTAATAGTTAATTTTAATCAGTTTAGATTTATTATTTAGTTTTCATGTGATTTCATAGTTAATTTCTTTTATAAATAGGATATAAATTAATCTCTATAGGGTGTTTTTACCGATAAAAATTAGTTTAATTATTTTATTTGGATTATTGGAGGTATTATTGAGGTTTTAATCGGTTTATTTTTGTTAGATCTGAGCTATGTGAAAAATATAAATTAGGACTTAATATTTGAATTAAAATTTGATATGATTTTAATTATGTGGATATTTGAGGAATTGTTTAATAATTATATTATATCCATATACATTATGAAAAAGAGATTTAATTATTTAGGAAGTTGGTATTGGAGATTTTGTAATTATAGGTATATTAAAGGTTATTTAAGGATTTTTAATGAGTAATTTGGGGTATGAAGAATAATCTATGACTAAGAATTTGTAAAGGGAATTGGAATAATTTAGGATAATAGTAGTAGAGGAAATTGGGTTGTAGGAGTTAAATTATATAAGTTATTTTATTATTATTTGTAATTAATTGGTATTTATATTAATAATGTAGAGTTTTCTTGCAATCGATGATTGCACGGATTTTACTATTCAAATTAAGGTTTAGCTTGGAATTGAGGTAACCGGGATTAATTTATTTTATATGCTTGTTTTGGACTGTAAGGTGTTTTAATAACCTTACTTTTATCTATATTACTTGTATGTGTTTTGTAAGATTATATTTTTGTTTGAATATGAATTTATTTCAGTGAAGCAGTGTATTTTCCAATTTACATATATAAGTGAAAATTATTATTAAATTATTACTGTTATGATGGATATGTTGTCTGAGATGGAATGTTGTATAAGAATTTAGAATTCTCATAATTGTTTTATAAAGCTGTATTAATTTATTATTTTTATATTACGAGATTTGTTGGGTTGTGTGGAAGAGATATGGTGAATTGTGTGCCCATCGGCTCTCTCAATCCTGGCCTGGATTTTGGAGCTGAGTGTTTGGGCGGACACCTCCCTGTTACGGTATATTGGTGGTGGCATGGGAGGGGGCAGTATTCTTGATGTGACTAGCTAACCTTTGGCCGGGTACACTAGCACTGATAGGCTGTACCAGTCCAGAGGAGATAAGGAGGAGCAGGATGGATGAGTGGGGATGGTTTTATTTATTGATTATATCATGTTAAATTTTGAATTATGAGAAGAATATTATTATTATTATGTCAGTTAAACCTGCTTCTCTGACTTACAATCTTTTCCTGCATATTTTGTAAATTGATTTTGGTTACTGAGACTTTTTGTCTCACCCCGTCATTATAAATAATTTTTCAGGCGATACCTCTAATTTGGTTAGAGGCCAAGGGAAGCAACCAGAGGCATAGACGTTGAGAATCTTGTAGGCCTCTTTTGGTATTGGTGTTGTATTAATTTCTATATTGCCATTATAGGGCCTACATGTTTTTTTAAATGCCATATTTAGTGTTGGAAATCATTTTGTGACCCATGTGTTAATTGTGAAGTGAGATCAGAATAATAAATTTATCTGTAGTGAGTTTGTGGGCGAGTTTGTGCCCTAAACTCTGATATGTTGTGGAAGAGTTTGTGGGCGAGTTTGTGTCCTGAACTCTGATATGTATTAAAAAAAATTATCACTGATTTTGTATAAATGTGGATAATTGTTGTTTGTGAGAAAGGGTCGTTACATTTTGTATCTCATACTGAAGGTCTAGGATAGTTGTTGGTTTAACAGAATGTTTAAATTTTTCTAAGATTTGAGTTAAATCATATCTGTTGGGACAAACAGAGGGTTTGAAGTTTGAAGAGCTTGGAGTTTGGTTGAGAATGTATTTGAGTTTGAACAAATATTCTTCTTCATCAGAATCTAGCAGTTTAGTAATGATATCAAGAAGGAGATCTTGTTCCTTAGTGATAACATTAATTTCTGAAGATGAGTTTTTTGAAAAATCATTTTCTTGAATTTCATTAAGATTTTCAGAAGAACTTTGCTCAAAATCAGATTCAGAAGTTTCAGTCAAAAGATTGTTTATTTGTTCAAGAACATACTCTTCAATGTTTCTTATTTTTTTAAGTCTTCTGGATAGCCATCAATATTTTTGAAAATTACCAGGTTGTCCACATTTATAACAAGTTGGTTTATCTTGTTTTGGAAAATCAATATTTGGTTTAGATCGAAATTCTTGTTTAAGTTTGCGATGTGGTGTATTGTATTTATATTTTTGGTAAATACATTTTGGCTTTTTGTGATAAGTTTTCTTGCGAGGTTTGGATTGTTTACAAGCAGGAAAACCGAATTGTTCACAAAAAGTTCTCAATTCTTTTCTATGAGATGCCTTCTCTTTAGCAAGTTGATGCTATAGTTTGTCATCTTGACAAATCTTAAGAGCAGTTTTTTGAACATAAGAGACCAATTGTCCATATGTCAAATACTCATAATAGGGGATTTTGTCATCATTTATATTTCTAAGTTTTTCCCTAACCTTATTACAAAGAGAAGTTGGTAATCCGGCTAAGAACTTTTCTTTCCAAAATGGCTGGTTTGAATCTTCCCTTGTGAGAACTCAACTAAGGAACGTATCCCTATACCATCTAAAATCAGACAGTATTTTGCACTTGAGATTTGAAAGAAGTTCAGCAAATCGATCATGCCATAAAGATGGATCTTCAATAAAATGTTTAATGATCGTGTAAATCAAAATGTTTGTTGAATCAGGAATGTGTTCGCCATTATGGGTAATGGGTGTTCCATCTTATTGAGTTTTAACAGCTGAATAGATTTGAGTTTTGACTTCAGAAGAGAGATAAAAATCCCACCAACCTTTTAATTGTCCGGTAAATCCCAATACTAAAATATTAGTAATTTCTTCATCAGAATAATTATGTTGAGTTTGATAAGCGTTACTTACCATTGTCATGTGTTGGAGGATTTGAAGAATGTTTGATTCATTTTGGTCATCTATGTTCCATTCATAAACGTTATTGGCACTAAAAGATTTAAAATTTTGGTTTATTCTTTCTTCAACCAGAATATCTGAAGGGCTAGCTCTATGATAATAGAGTTTAGTTGGCTTTTTCCAGTGTTGTTGGTTGACTTGAAGTTGAGAATCATCGGATTCAGTTTCTGAGGCCTGGGAGTTTTGGATATCTTTTTCTAAAACATGGATATCTTGTACTCCTTTACTTTTAGAGGATTTGGATTGGGTGTTTCAGGAACAATGGTGTTTTGTAGTTGACTAATTTGAAGTTGGGCCATATTTTGTTTAATTTGGTCTATCATTTTAGGCTTAAATTTTGTTTGTAAATCTATTTTTTTTATTTATGGCTAAATTCAAAAGGTTTGAAAAAAGGTGTTTCAATTTTAGAAATATTTTTCAGTTTTAGTCAAAACTGGTTGTTGAATCAATGGTCACCTAATATATGAAGATATTGGTTTGTATAGTTGTTTTGTTTAACAATGTTTTTAATGTCAGTTGAATCAACAGGTTTTGAAACATGTTTGAATTTGAAAGGTGATGCACATAGTGGTTGATCTCTATCATCTACCCTTCGGGGAATTTGAATAGTTTTAGGAGGAGGAAATTCAGAAGAAATAGTTTCTACTTCAGAGTTTTTCTAATCCCGTTTAATAACATCAACTGTTTGAAAAAAAGGATATTCCAAATTTTGATCTTTAGCATAAGCTTCAAACCAATCAAAAAATAGAATATTTTGTTGGACTAATTCAAGGAATTTGTAAAATTTTTCCAGTATAGATTTTCTTATAGATCCCTTGAAGTTTTCTAAAAACCAGTTTCTCTGAAGAACATAGTCTTCGGAATAAAATTCCTTTTGTAAAGTTTGTTTATCTATTTGAAAAGTATTTGTCAAAACATTTACTTCTCTTGGTTCCCCTAATGTTGAATAATCTGGAGAATCAATGGATTTTAAGTCTTCATCTTTTTCATAGTTTGCTTGAGGAACATTTGAAGAGTTATCAATCCCTGAAATAGAAACATTGGTTGATTTTGGTTCAGGGGGTGCAGTTGCATATATTATGTTTGATAGAGTTTGTGATATGGTTGGTTCGGGGGTACAGTTGCATATATAATGTTTGGTAGAGTTTGTGATGTGGTTGGTTCAGAGGGTGCTGGCACATAAATGACAGAGGCGGTTGTGGTAGTGAAGAGCAAGACCTCCTTGAGGAATCACTAGCAATAGATCTACAATCCTCATAAATTGAAGGTTGAGACCCATATGTTTGAGAGAATTTTTTAGGTCTATCAAAGGATAATTTAACAGTTCCATCTTCTGTTTGTGTAATCCTACTAATTTGTGGAGTAAGTTTAGGAATTGGCTGTGCAACCTTTTCCATAATATAGTGATCTAGTAGGTTTACGTCTTTTCACATTATGGTTCTAGGAATGGAAACGTTTGTTCTGGTTAGGTCAGTTAAGAAAATTGTTGTTTGTCTATTTTCTAGAAGAATTTGAGCGTTTGCGGCATCTGAGTTTAGAACCTTATACTGTACTCTATATATTAAAGTAGCAGGTACAGATCCTGGTTTCATATTTAAGCCATGAAATTGAATTCTAAGTTTGAGAGATTCAAGAATATGCTCATCATTTAGGTTTAACATCCTATCTAGGAAACCATTGAAGTAAACAGGTCCATGGTTTAGACCCATTTCTGCAGCTGCTAGCAGAGAGTCGTCAGTTGTATAATGTCTAGTATATTGAAGACATACTAAACATGATACATTTAACCCTTTTATGATGAGAGGTTTTAAAGAAACTTGAACACTTCCTATATGTAAATAGTTGTATTCTTTTTTATGCTTTTCAATTGATTTTTTCGAAAGAAGGAAAAAATCTTCATTTTATGGTTTGCAAGAATTGATTCTTCAACAGTTCTGATTATGTACTCAGATTTGAAAAACCATTTCTTATCTCCGATGAGATAAAGATCGTTTGGTGCGATATTTGGTAAAGTCCAATTATCAAAAGTTTGGTTTAAATTTTGGAAAGAAATCTCCTGTTTGAAAATCTTTTTGCTTGTTGATGATTTTGATTCCTCATCGTTTAGCGTAGAGTTTGATGGAGTAGAAGAAGAACTACTACTACCGCGTTTGGAAGAAAAAGAGAAAGAGCAGATAAAAGAAGACATAATTTAAATTGCAAAATTTAAATGGACAGAATGTAAATGGCAGAATTAAAAGGACAAAAATTAAAACTGAAATTAAGAGAACATAAAATAAGCACGAGAAAAGATCATATGTAAATCTCCCTTGCCTTGATATCTTCACCGTCTGGATCCATAGGGGTATAATAATTAAAAATTTATCAGATTTTATTATTCAAAAGATCTTGTTAAGACATTAGTAAGATTTATCATATCTAACTCAAGCCAACGCATAAACTGTATATAAAACCTTCACTTATCATACACTACGGGAGACACATCGCCTACCTCAACACACGGGAATTATGGCCTTAACCATCCCCAAAATAACCCATGTATGATAAACAAGGACTATATACATGGACAGAATCGAAGCGTACTATCAAGTCTAGATCTTTAAATCATACTAATCTGCTAACAAAAACTTTGAAGTCATAAAATCATATCTAGATCTAATTAATACATCTCTACTTCACCTTAGAAACAAAAAGATTTATTAAAACATTTTTATAATATATAAAATTTGAACTGTTGAGATCTTAATCCAATGGTCCAGATTGAGAAGATGACAGAAGAGGATGGGAAAGGAAGAGGATGGGAGCCGAATCCCATACTGCACATGGGTGTTATACATCATCTTGTTGAATTTGTTGCTTATGTTACACTAATTTTGTGGACATTCATGTTTTTCCATTTGCTAAAGCTTCTATAGGTTGTAAAAGCATGTATATGACCTTGAATGTGCATGGTTAGTGTCTCATTTACACCCTCAACATATACACTAACATTACAAATCTTTCATAAAGAAAATTGAAGACTAAATATTTTCTCTAGGCTCAAGGACATCCCACTCATTATGAGCTTCTAGGGATTGAGCCCTTGACATCATGAAAATAGTCTTGGACTTGCTTAGACTCTTCTTAAATGATATAGATAAATCTAGATTATTGTATTAGGTGTCACTTATGATGTGACTCCCAAATATAATACCACCTAAACTGTGATGCAGTACTTAGTTGCCACCTTGAATGCTTTTTAGACCCCACTTGTACTCGTATCACAAATAAATGCTTTCATCTCATTGAGGCATTCACCTTTACACAATAGATTCAACAACCAAGTATCAATTCTTGTAACATTAGCATCCTCAATTCTTAAGCCCAAAGAACAATTAGTAGAAAAACTATTCAATTCGAAGAATCCACTAACCACATTATCCATTGCACCCAAATCCTTTATCTCTAAACTCCGTCGTCTTGGACTCCTTTGTGTTCCTCCATTGTCTTCTTCATGGAAAATGAGGAACCTGAGTTTACACCCATCAATTCATCCTTCAATACCCACATTTCCATGGTAAATCTAGGACACCCCAGCTTCACTCTCTCACTAGAAGAACAGAGAAAGATGAGGTAATGGGAAAAACCTGGAAGGGCAAATCACAAGCAGTAAAAGATCCTGAGTGATTGTATTCTTACAACTGTGTAGCAATAATTGTACAATATTATATTGTTATTAGAAGGTTGAATTAGTAAGGTGTTTAATTATTTAAGAGTTAGTCACCTAGTTAGTTAACAGGGCTACCAGCAAAGGCAGAATTTTTTGAATTAGATTTAAAAAAGTTTTACTTAATTTTAATTTTAATGCTCTTTTATCATACTTCTTACCTTTATTAAAATTTTATAACCTAATTTCTTTTTTTTTTTAAATTGAACTCATAAAAATTTTCCCCCTCCTCTCTTATTTACTCAAATATGGTTTAGAGTTTGTTCATCATCGTCAATAAAGGGTTGGGTAGTTGTTAATTTTTGTACGAGCTTATTACTCTTATATGATTCAAATAAGATTTCTTCATTACCTTCTTTATCAGCTCTCTATATTTAGTCTAGTTTACGCATACCTCTCAGCATGAATTCTTTTTCTTGTCTTTGTTGTTATATCATTACTCCCTTTACACCTTTTTATAACAATAAAAAATTTAAATTGTCTTGGTCGATAGACAAAAATTGTTTCAACATTTAATGAGTTTTTTTTTTCATTTGTACCCCTCATTAATTATACATATTGCATTTATTAAAGATCAAAGTTGGTGATGTTTATTTTACTCTATTTCTCTCTTTTACTTACTTCCTAAAAAACAAGAGCAAATTTGAGAAAAACAGTCTATTTCAAGAAATACTTATTATTTTTAATTAATAGGCGTATAATTTGATTATTGGGATCTTATGAAAAAGACTTGAGGAAATATTTTGAAAATTTACCTTAGATTGCAAGTCAAGAACCAGGTGCCAAGGGCAAACAAGAAAATGTGTAGCACATGACATGCATATATTATTAGTCACTCTTATTTCTCTTTCTTTTGAACAGACTTTTTTTGCTTGTTTCCAAATTCCCCAAGTCCAAAAAAGAGGGAGGGAGGGAGGGAGAAGCTATGAGGGCAACAAGGAGATGAACTTGATGAGCACAGTGACTGCATTCTGAGAAGCTAAGGAAGCAAAGAGAGAAGCTTCATTGGAGAGTGAAGAACTATCATCACCTGCTAAATCAGACAAAGCTCTAATGGCAATGAAAGGAGTTTGGTACTGAAGACAAGTGAGAGCAACAGCTGCACTTTCCATGTCAATGGGTGTGGCATCAAATTTGGAGCTCAAGAATTGTCTGTAAGCTTTGTTATCAACAAACATATTGCTGCTTATCCCTCTTTTCACTCTCACCACTTCAGGGTTTCTGGGTAGGCAAGTTTTGTTCACACAACCCTCCAACTTCACATTCTGTAGGGACAAAAAGAAACACACTTATATTAACTCTATTTACTATCCATGAGTGATTATATACATGTGATTCTTTTTTAATTGTGATAAATTGAACATTTAATTAGTTTGGCAAAGAAAACATTTAATTAGTTTCACAAATTTGGATCCCATTTGTTTCCGCTTTTTAATGGGAAAACCACACTTCTTAAAACAAGGGCAAAGTTGCCCCAATTTTAAAAGATTATATACAACTCTACTCACAAACCTTCTTTAAACTACAGCTCACTCAAAAATACTTTTTGAGTTATATGTACTTTAACCCCTTCTATATAAAACCTAGAAAAAGTTAATGAAAGGTCCATATTTAAGAATTTTATTTTTAATTAGAGTATTGGTATTTTCTATATATAAAATCCTATAGAATACCAGTACTTTCTCTATATAAAAACATATTAAGTCATTTTGACTAATAAAATTTCCAAAATAGACTTTTAACCGATTTTGCCTAAAACCTACTTATTAAAGTTTTTGAAGGAACAAATAACTTATTATTTAAAAAGCTCTTTAAATAAATTTTAGATTGTTTATTTAAGTTTTTAAAAATAATCTTTGAATCTAGGAAAAATAAAATTTATAAAATTACTTTAATAAGTCATTCTGATTAAAATTATTTTTATTGTTAAAATGTTTTCTTACGAGTGTGAATAAAAGCAAACTAATGTTTAAAAAAAACTCTAAACAAACTGAGATTTATGAAAAATGAAATTGGAGGAAGTGAGGGAAAATGACCTTGAGTTTTTTGGCAACTTTGAAGTATTTGTTGTCCACTGGAACCCAAAAAGCATGCTGCCTCACTTCAGGGATGCTGTTGATTGGGAAAACTTCCTCTGGTTGGTACCAAACACTGTTGAACAGATTTGCCACTAACTTTTTGTGATTATTGAAAGTGGAGAAATTGAGATGACCAAACTTTCTGGTGTAGTCTCCATTTACTTCTAAAGCCAGTTCATCCTCACCACCTTGTCCAAATCTCTGCCAAATAATATGTTCTTTGGTTTCACAAAGCAAACGCTTACAAATGAAGAGTAACTCACTTTGAAAAAATATCGTTAAAATTACTCTCATGATCCTAAATGTAGAAGCTGATTGAGATGTTTACTTTTGTTTTAATATATCAATCTACTTTATCTCCCAAATTTATATTACCTCTAAGCTTAAATATATAAAAGTTAGATAACAAATTTGTATAGATTAATAAGATTAATTTAGTTAGTTAGTTATTAGTTGTGAAAATGTGGGTTGGTTTCTCTAAATTATCTCCTAATAATTTGCATTAGAAATTATCCCTTAATTAAAACTCCATTAATATGTGGAATGCGATAGGAAAAGTTTGAGAAAAAGATTAATTAATCATTTAAGAGATAAAATAGATTAAGTTCTTTTATTTAGAATTAAAATAGACCATTCTTCAAACTCTTATATTTGAGACTGTAGGAAGTAAGTTTTCTCTACAAAACCAACGCTTACAATTCAAGAGTAGCCCACATGGAGTTTTTTTAAAAAAATAATTGTCACATATCTCTCTAAAAATTAAAAAAAATACAAGGATCTTCCCTAATTTTTTTTGTTAGGCACATGTTTTTTCTTATTGGAGATAATTTTATTCAAAACACTACGAGGGACCTATCTAAATAAGAAATCAAACATTGATTCATCATATTACGATAGACTAACATATTTCACCGGTTTTAACCTCGTTAATAAAATAAATTGATCTTCATCCATAATACTACATCTGTTCATTAATATAAGACATATTTACCTAATTTGATTATAATAATTAAGAAGTTACTTAAGTTATTTAATTGTATGACATGTATTTTCTAAAACACCCCAGTCATCTTCCTTAATTTTCTTATTCATTTATTGTTGAGTGAGCATCAATGATGATAAATTAGAAAAAAATTGATAAATATAAAAAATATTTTTTTTTATATTTAAAACTAATATCAACTTCTAAATATATTTTATATTAAAGACAAAAAATAATAATTTAAGCACCTGCCAATTCCAAAGTCCAGAATGAGCCCAAAACTGGGGAATAGTAACATCTCCAATTTGGAGTTGAGGATTTGCATTCCCGGCAATTCCATGATGAACTACCCCTTTCACTTTGAACAGTGTCACCAACAATTGAGTTGCAAATCCTGCATTTAACTGCACATCAACAGTGTGATTCAGCTTGCAAGAAGACTAATTGGTTTCATGGCAAATTAGCCAAACACCCATTAACCCAAAATCTATTTCAAAAGTCAAAACCAAGTTTTTAGAAAAGAACATCCATAAATTAAATTTAAGAAAAATATATTCTTAGTATCTTTTTTTAAATACAATGTTTAGTTATTATAATTTGCCTTGATTTCAATTTGTCTCCATAGTTTCAAATTATATGTTTTGGTCCCTAAAGTTAATAAAAATTTAGATCATTTTACTCCCTAAATAACCAAATCCTCTATTTTGAAACTAAATAAAGCAAAATCAAAATAAAAGCAAACTATAAAGAATAAATATTGTACTTCAAAATATATTCTACAAATGCTAATGCAAACAATCCTTAAACCATACCATGCTTAGTCCTGACATAACAATTATAACCCTCTTCTTCTTAAGTTTCCCTATACGAAATCGTCTACCTGCAAACCGTAGAAGAAGAAAAAGAAGAAGGCGCAAAGAAACATAAAGAAGATAAAGAAGAAGAAAGTGAAATGAAATATAAATAATAATAATACAACAAAAACTTGCCTGCAAAATCAAAGAAAGGTGACTTGGGATCGGCATGGAAGCTAGATGATTGAAGAAGAGGGTTCATCTCAAAGGTATTTGGCGCAACTATGCCAATAAATGGCCCTTTCTTATTAATTTTTTTAATCTCTTTCCAATTTTGCCTAGAAACTTCACCAATGATCTTCCTGTTAATACACAGTACCAACAACACAAGAAAACCTAAAAGCCTCATTTTTCTTAAGTTCCAATGGGATATCTTCTTTCTACAGGATTCCTAGAGATATGTGACCCTTTTTATAAGGATATATTATTGTCAACAGCCTGGCCTCATAAATGAATAATAATAATTAAACAAAATTTTTATGGATTCTTACAGTTTGAATTCGGAAAGAAAATCTCATTTGCTATGATTGTTTTTCTCAAGTTTCAATGGGATATGTATCTTCTATTTGGAAAATTCCGAAAGATATATATGGCCCTTTTTACAAGGATATATGGCCGAAACCCTGGCCCAACAAAGTTACTATTGCTTCTTACCGTTGGAGTTTTTTTTTCCTTTTGGGGGGGGGGGGGTTGGGGAGTCTCATTTACTATGATTACTAATAAAACCGAAATTCAAAAATTAAAACAAAAAAGGACCATTGATAATGATTAGTTCTTAGGCAAAGTTGTTTAAGTAGAACTAAAATAAAGAAAACAAAATCTCAAATCGATGTTGATTGGTGTCAGATTCATTTTGAGCCATTATCGGTGGAAAAATAAAAAAATTAAAGCAAAAAATCTCAAATTGATAGTGATTGGTGCCAAATCAAAAAATGTCATTTGATTTTATTATTGTGGAAATAATTAATAAATGTTATAAAAAATATCGTTGATAAGAGAGAATAAAAAATAAAGAATAGAGAAATTCAAGAGAGAAAATAGATAATAATTTTCATTCATTTGTATATCATTAATACTTAACTCAATGTCTCTATTTATAGGTAAAAAAATGCGTATGAACAATAACTTTTGAGTATGCTACAGTGCTTCACAGTAAACATCTACAATGATAAACAGTAAACTCATGACGCTACAGTGCTGCCTAGTAAACATCTACAGTGATAAACAGCAAACTCCTGACGCTACAGTGCTGCACATTAAACAACTACAATGATAAACAGTAAACTCATAATGTTGCAGTGCTGCATAGTAAACAGCTACACTATATATCCGATCTTATAGATCAAGTTGACTGAAAGAACAAGTTGGTCTGGATATAAGTTAATGGACATCCACATAATTAATATTCATAACACTTCTCCTTGGATGAATATTATGAATGTGCATCACTAAAAACTTTAACTAGGAAAAATCTAGTAGGATAAAAATCTAACCAAAGAAAAGAGTACATCATTCATTGATATATTGTCTAGTACTGCCTCACTAAAAACTTTTATAGGAAAACTCAGTGGAACAAAACCTAAATAAGGAAAAAAGAGTACAACGTATATCGACTTCCCCTTTTGACAACATCAGTTGATATCTTTAAGTCTCTAAAGGGCAATGTCATAGGAATCTGGATCCTCTCCCTTACTTTCCCATCACTTTCCTCTCCTTTACCCAAAACTCATCATTTTTAGGTGTAACAAAGAGGGAGGTTGGGCTCTTTTTTTTTCAAAAATAATATTCAACACTTTGAAATATTTTTTCAGTGCTATCAAGTATCCTAAAATAATTTTTTGAGCATTCAGCACCTTAAAATATTTTTCTAATTGCAACGAGAAGTCTAAATTTAAGATACAGAGTATTAATGAAAATAACATTTCAAGGGATTAGATGCAAAAAAAGTATTTTAGGATACTAAATGTTATTAAAAAAATTATTTAAGGTGCTAAGTGAACTAAAAATTAATTTATAATACTGGATGTTACTTAAAAAGCTACTTTAGAGTGCAGTTTTCTAGATAGTAGTTACAACTAAAAAAAATATTTAAGGGTGATCAGTGCATAAAAAATTATTTTAGGATACTGGGTGCTACTGAAAAAATACTTCAGGTTACTGAATATTACTTTTTTAAAAAAACGAGCCCAACCGATATTGGGTGTTACTGAAAAATTACTTTAGAGTGTAGTTTGCTAGACAGTGGTTACAACTGAAAAAAATATTTGAGGGTGATCGGTGCATCAAACATTATTTTAGGATATTGGGTGCTACTGAAAAAATACTTTAAGGTGCTAAATATTATTTTTGAAAAAAAAGGGCTCAACCGATACTGGGTGTTTCTGAGAAAATTACTTCAGAGTGCAATTTGCTAGATAGTAGTTACAACTGAAAAAATATTTGGGGTGATCGGTGCATCAAAAATTATTTTAAGATACTATATGATACTGAAAAAATACTTCAGAGTGCTGAATATTATTTTTGGAAAAAAGAGGGTCTAACCTCCCTCTTTTTTACACCCAAAACGGTGAGTTTTGGGTAAAGGAGAGGAAATGGATGAGAAGGTAAGGGAGAGGATCCGAATTCAATGTCATAGAAAAGCTTTTTAAAGATTGTACTGAGAAGTGACTTTGCGAATAAATCTGCTAGATTTTCACTTAAACGGATTTGCTAGATATCTATTTCACCATCCTTTTGAAGGTCACGAGTGAAGAAGAATTTTGGTGAAATATGCTCGTCCTATCTCCCTTGATATAACCTTTCTTAAGTTGGGTAATACATGCAATATTATCCTCATATAGAACAGTTTGTACCATTTTGCTTAAAGATAAATGACAAATTGTTCGTATATGATGTATCACTGACTTCAACCATACACATTCTTGACTTGCTTCATGTATTCTTATGTTAGAATTTCTACATGGTTAGATGATGTGTCTGATATAGTCTGTTTCATAGATCGCCATTAAATAACTTCACCTCTACATGTAAACAGATAGCCTGTTTGTAATTTACCATCGTGTGGATCAGATAAAAATCCAGCATCTACATAAACAACCAATTCATGCTTAGATATATTTAAGTAGTATAACCACATGTCCATAGTGCCTCTGAGGTAACGAAGAATGTGTTTTACTCTATTCCAATGCATTTGTGTTGGTAAAGAACTATATCTTGCTAATAAATTAATATCAAAGGATATATCAGGATGTGTGTGATTAGCAAAATACATTAGTGCTCTAATAGCACTAAGGTATGGTACTTTTAGACTAATTAGTTCTTCATCACCTTCTTCACTAATTATTCTACGTCGAAATGGATCTTTATTTGCTTCCAAAGACCTTACAATCATTAGGGTGAATAATGGATGTGATTTATCCATGTAAAATCGCTCTAGGACCTTCCTTGTATAAGTTTCTTGATATACAAATGTCTCATTCTTGAGGTACTCAATCTGTAATCCAAAACAAAATTTTGTTTTTCCTAAGTCCTTCATTTCGAATTCTTTCTTCAAATAATTAATTACATTTTGAAGCTCTTCAGGAGTTCCAATGATATTGATATCATCAACATAAACAGCAATTATAGAAAATTCATTTCTAGATCTTTTCATAAAAATGAATGGGTATATCGGATCATTTTTGTATCCTTCTTTAACAGATATTTATTAAGACGATTATACATCATACTCCATGATTGCTTCAAGTCATATAAGGACTTATTTAATTTAAATAAGTATTGTTATCGAGAACTTGAATTAGATGCTTCTGGTACCTGAAGTCCTTCAGGGATTTTCATATAAATATCATTATCAAGTTAACCATATAAATAGGCAGTCACACATCCATTAGACGTAAATTAAGTCCTTTATTTACTGCTAGGCTAATCAAATAATGAAAAGTAGTCGCATCTACTACTGATGAATATGTTTTTTCAAAATCAATGACATGTCTTTGTGTAAAGCCTTGGGCTACAAGACGTGCTTTATATCTTATTATTTCAACATTTTCATTTTTCTTTTGTACAAAGACCCATTTGCATCCGATTGGCTTTACATCTTCAGGAATAAGGACTACAGGTCCAAATACTTTTCATTTTTCTAATGATTTTAATTCTATATTAATGGCATCTTTCCATAGGGGTCAATATTTTCTTTGTTGGCACTCACTAATGGATTTTAGTTCATGATCCTCATTATCATTTATTACATCATATACTATATGATAAGCAAAGATGTCGTCCACGTTGACTTTATTTCGATCCCATCGAATTCCATTCATAACATAATTTATTGAGATCTCATTATTTTCACATATGTCAGGTACCTGAGTCTCTTCTGAGACTACAACATTCTCCTATGGAGATATCTCTACTAGAGATAATAACTTTTCAGGAAATGGCTCTTTTAGAGATATTAACTTTTCTTGATTATCCTCGACTTGACTATTTATATTCTTTGCTCCTTTTCTCTTTCAAGGATTTTTATCTTTGGAATTGATGGGCCTGCCATGCTTCAAGCGTGCTTTAAATTCATTCATAATATGTTGTCCTTCAGAGACATCAATTTTAATAGGAGCATTAATAGATGGGATATGTGACTTTGTCACTTTCTTTGGGTCAGTAAATGCTTCTAGCATTTGGTTAGCTAAATTCTGCAAATGAATTATCTTTTGAACTTCTAGTTCACACTGTTTTGTCTAAGGATCAAAATGAGCCAATGATAATTCATTACAACTAATTTCTCTATCCAACTGCTTGTTTTCTCCCCCTAATATTGGAAAAGGTGATTCATCAAAATGACAATCGGCAAATCGTGCCGTAAATAAATCTCTTATAGATGGTTCTAAGTATTTTATGATTGAAGGAGATTCATACCCAACATATATTCTCATCCTTCTTTGAGGATCCATTTTGGTGCGTTGTGGTGGTGCTACTGGCACATATATCGTACACCAAAAAAATCTTATATGGGAAATATCAGGCTTCTGATCAAAAACCATTTGTAAGGGGAAAATTCTTAGGTAACTTGTTGGCCTAATGCGGATTAACATTACTGCATGCAAAATGGCATGGCCCCAAGCAGAAATTGGGAGATTAGATCTCATAAGTAAAGGTTTTGCAATCAGTTACAATCTTTTAACTAATGATTCTACAAGTCCATTTTGCGTATGAATATGAGCTACAGGATGTTCAACATCAATTCCAAGGAAGATACAATATTCATTAAAAACTTGTGAAGTAAATTCACCAGCATTATCAAGATGTATTTTCTTGATAGGAAAATCAGGGTAATGTGCTCTTAATCTAATAAATTGAGCAAGCAATCTCGCAAACGCCAGGTTGTGAGAAGATAATAAGCACACATGTGACCATTTAATTGATGCATCAATTAAAACCATATAATACCTAAATGGTCCACATGGTGGGTGCATTGGCCCACAAATATCTCCATGTATCCCTTCTAGAAATGTGAGAGACTCACTTTCTACTTTGCTTGGTAGGGCGAATAAATAACTTTCCCTTGGAACATGCTGCACATGAGAAATCATGGGATTGTGGAATTTATTTATACTTCAGGGTATGTTCACATGAATTCTCAATTATTTGTCACATCATGATTGACCTGTAATAGTCTAACCGGTCATGCCAAACATTAAATTCATTAGTAAACTTTTAGTTTACATTGGCATACTCTTGATTTGTATTGGTAAACTTCTAATTCTCAATAACATGTGTTTCAATTTTGTTTATAAATGTATAATACAAGTCAAAAGAAAAAGAAGGAAAACTTTCTAATATGCATTTTCTACCAGCAACTATATTTGTGATAACAAGATATTCCTGATTATTTTTAGTTGTTGTTTCTATATGATATCCATTTCTGCGGATATCTTTGAAACTCAACAAATTTATTTTTTTTTGGTGAATAACTCAACAAATTTCTTTCAGACTTGGTAGAATACAATGTATTATTAATACATAATTTTATTCCTTCAGGTAATAAAATATTAGCTCTTCTAGAGCCTTCAATCAAATTTATACTACCAAATATAGTCTAAACGTTAGGTTTTTGCATTACCAAGGAAGAAAAATATTTATTATTTATGAGTATAGTGTTGATTGTTGCACTATAAACGAGACATAAATCTTCAGGATTGATACCAATAAGATTCATTTTTCATTAAAAGAGACATAAAAACATAATTAAGAGAAATACATTTGATAGAAGCAACTTTAAATATACTAAAATATAGAAATTCTAATAGAAAAAAATAAATTATGCTTAGAAATCAGTAACATCCAAATGAGTAATATATATGTCTTCATACTTAGAATTTTCAGCCTTATCAACATGATTTACTTCAACCTTTGATCCTTTACCATTATTTTTAATTGATTCTTGATAAAGTTCAACCAGGTGTCTTGGCGTACGACAGGTACGAGACTAATGACCTTTGTCACCACAGCGATAACATGGATTTTCAGTATTTTTATTATGCCCATTATTTTCCCTTTTGTGGTTCTTATCAATTTTTCCCCACTTATGGTATGAATTTGAACCACCACGGTTTTAACCACGCTCACGGCTGTAGCCACATCCATGTCCACATCCACGTCCACGATCACAAATATATTCATTTATTACTACATTCGCTTCTGGGAATAGAGTCGAGCCTGTTGGACTGGATTCATGGTTTTTTAATAAAAGCTCATTGTTTTGTTCAGCCACAAGGAGGTAAGAAATTAATTCAACATATTTCTTGAAACCTTTTTCATGATATTGCTGTTGCAGGAGCAAATTGGATGCATAAAATTTGAAGAATGTTTTTTCCAACATATCTTTATCAGTAACATTCTCTCCACATAATTTTAATTGAGAAGTAATCCTGAACATGGCTGAGTTATACTCGCTTACAAATTTAAAATCTTGCAAACACAAATGTATCCAATCATAACGAGCTTTTGGGAGGATGACCATCTTCTAATGATCATACCTTTCTTTTAAATTGTTCCAAAGAACAAGTGGGTCTTTTATAGTCAAATATTCAATTTTTAGACCTTCATGCAAATGGTGGCATAGAAAAATCATGGATTTGACTTTATCTTAGTTGGATGCTTGATTTCATTATTTAATTGTGTCTTCCAGACCATGGGCATTCAGGTGGATTTCCACATCCAACATCCAAGATAAATAGTTCTTTCCGATAATGTTAAGAGCCACAAATTCAAGTTTTGTAAGGTTTGACATGGTTCAGAATAATTAAAGAAATAAACAAGAATCATTAAAATATGAAATGTAAAAAAGAAATATAATATCATAAACGAAAATAACAATAATTCGTAAAGACAAGAAATAATTAATAAGGCAAGATAAGAAAATTAAAACTTTTATGTCTTCGGACCATTTAATCTCAAAGCTTCAAACTAATTAATCTCTAGATAAGAGATTATATTATTTATCTTCAGGTTAAATAAAAGTTGTACATGACTTCTGGCCGTACAATAAGTTAAAAGATGAAAAATTTATAAAGAATCATATGGATATGGATTTTGACCATATAATAGGAAATCATAGGGATATAACTTCTAGTCATATCGTATCATATCAAAATAAGAAATCAAAACAATATGACTTATGGTCATATAATTTCAAGAGTTAGTGTGTATGGCTTCTGGCCATAACAATAATAATATAAAAAAACTTGTAAATGATATATATAAGATATAAGAATAATAACAATCTTCAATTTTAGCCATGGAACCCGATGTTTATAACAATCGGTAAAAATATCTTTCTAATTTAATATAGTGACTCAGATTATCTCAGATCTATCAAATAAAGATAATGTAAAACAAAATAGATGAAATCGTCAAAGAAATGATGAGAAGATCATACCTTCGTTGGAGCTTTAGTGTTGATAACGTATTATAAAAAAAATATCGATGATAAAAGAGAGTAAGAGATAAAAAAAAGAGAGACTCTCGAGAGAGAAAATAGAGAGCAATTTTCATTGTCTTGTATATCATTAATACTTGGCCCAAGATCTCTATTTATAAGCACAAAAACACGTAAGAACAGTAACTTCCAAATATGCTACAGTATTGCACAGTAATAGCTACAGTGATGCATAGTAAACTCGTGACACAACACAGTAAAACAGCTACAGTATCTCTGATCTTATAGGTCAAGTTGACTGAAAGAGCAAGTTGGCCTAGATATGAGTTAATAGACATCAACATAATTAATATTCATAACAATAATTTTTTTTTAAATTTTATTAATGATTATTGGTGACAAATTAGGAAAAAATAAAGAAAATGAAATCAAAAGAGAAAAGTTTGATAGAAAAATCAAAATTTGGTATTTTGAATCTGTCCAAAATATTTAAAAACTCATTTTGAGGATTGGTCGAATTGGTGATATGAAAAATTGACCAGGCCTCAAGTAAAACAAATTATTATTGTTAGGTCCTTTCTTTGAAATCTCCAAATTACTAATATGTCTTAAGGGTTTGAGAGTAAGATATTCTCATTGTAAAAAAGATGGAGTTACCTTGCTCTCATTACATGTTCTCTCACTTGTCAATTCATATTCTTTTACTTATCCATCAATTAAAATATAGTATATGTTTTGATTACTTTGTCTTTATTTAGGGTCTGTTTGGTATAAGGGGAGGGGAGGGAAATGGGTGGATTTTGCTCCTCTCCCCTTATTTGGATAACTAAAAATTTTAGGAGGGGAGGAAAAATTTTCTAAAATTCTCCCTCCCCTCCTCTCTTAACCCTCCCCTCCAAAATTGGGGGGATTTGGAGGGAAAGGTTAATGTTTGAGCTTAAATTGACTAATATGTCTTTTAAAATATTCTCACAATACCCTTCTCATTATTTAATTATAAAATTATAATTTTATATAGTAAATTCCATTTATAATTATATTTATTTAATTTTTATAATTATAAAATTATAATTTTATGTATTAAATTCCTTATATAATTATATTTTATTAAATATGTTAGAAAATTATTAATTACAAATTAAATTAAATAAGAGCAAAGTTGTCCATATAAAAATATTTCTCATCCCCTCCCCTCATATACCAAACATGATATTATTAAAATCACTTCCCTCCCCTCTCTTTTTGTCAACCCAAATAAGGTAAAAGAAAATCCCTCTCAAACCCTCCCCTCCCCTCTCCTCCATCGAGCCAAACATAGCCTTAGGGTATGTTGGGTATGTGGGATTTGGAGGAAAGGGGAAGGAAAAAAAAATTTGTAAGTTAGATCTAAAAAATTGAAGAAGTGGGGTTAAAATATTTTAAATAATTTTCTTATTCTTTTATCTTATATTTTATCTTCATTAAAATTTTACAACCTCATTTTTCTAATTTTTTTAAAGTCAACTTAAAAGAATTTTTCCTCCTCTCCCCTCCCCTCCAAATTAATCATATCAGATAGCCTCTTAGGCTTGTGTGTACTTAGAAGATATAATCCAAAACAAAATTATATGTAAGAATGGATTTGTAAAAAATAAAATTGACGATTTTGTAACATAACTTTTAAAATTTTAAAAACGGTTTTCATAAGTTTTAAACATAAAAATAAAGTTTACAACAACAATAATGTTGGAAGCACTTGCTAGAATAAGTTCAAGTATCATCAATGACAATAGGAGATCACAAATTCAAATTCTGTACACGGTATTTGTTGATAGGATTTTAACTTTAATACTCTTGATTCAGCAAAAATTAAGCTCAAGTTCAAAATAACTTAAAATACTCTAGGTTCAGCTAAAAATAAATAAATAAATAAATAAGCTCAACTATCTGTCGAGTAACTCATATTAGTTGTATTAGGTGTCACCGTGTGATTTCTCATAGATACGACACATGCATACATGTCTGTATAAACATGTATACCATAAAAAAAAAACATCAATAAGATATTTAGTGTAAGATATTTAGTGTGTGTTTGAAATTAATTTTTAAGAATAACTTTTATGATTTACGAGGTAAGTATGTGAGAGGAGTTTTATCTCAATTTATGCAAACCATAGTTTAAACTCATAATTTTGTGTGTTTATTCATTTTCTTCATCATTTTACTGTTTATTCACAACACTATCGAGTGTTGAATGTGACATCATCTTAGTAGATTTTTGAACATTGGCTGGCTACGTTTATCAATGGACTATTCTCTTTCACAAATCCCAACACTTATTGATTAATTTTTTAAATAAAAAATGATTACGTAGATATTAAACTTTAGATTTTTTAAGGTAGTGAAAATCAGACCAGACACTTAATCGGCTAAAGTACTGGGTTAAGGGTCAGTGGTTCAGACTAGGGTCAATCTGAGAGTCAAATCAGAGTTAATTAAAAAATATATATAATTTAAATGGTCATGCATACCATTTAAAAAATTACATGAGAGTTTTTTTTCAACAAATAGTCTAATATAACCTCTTGAATCTAATACTTACAAAAATGTCATTAAGTATATAAGGATTTTTCTCCAACCAATGCTAAAAGTATTCCACAATCCTTTTAAAACTCCTTACAAATTAAAAAATTTTAGGAAGATAATTTTTTTTATAAAAAAAAACCTAAACGGCGTCGTTTTAAGTATAAAAAAGTCAAAAAAAAAAGGGCAACCTATGACTAGACCAAGTCATCCCGGTTCACACCAAGTTACAACAGTCGACCCCGATTTTTTGTATTCAACCAAACCGAACTGACAACCGGTTCACTAGTTTTCCATCTAAACCGATCGATCGGATCCAATTTTCAATAGCATTAGATTTTCACAAACCCATATCCTATATTTTCAATTTTATCATTGTCATATCGTCAGGTTTTGTTGAGACACTGTTATATTCACTGGGTCAGGGATTTATTATTCATGCTAATAGGCTCTAAAGTTTAAATTAAGAAGTCATTTACCAAAAATATTAAGAAGTCTGGTCCAAAAAAAAAAACACACAAAAATAAATAAATAAACAAACCAAGAAGATTAGACTAGGGATATCTAAAAAACCCGGTGGTCTGGGTAGTCCGGTCCAACCCAGTCCGACCCGACCCGGTCCGGAAGATAAAAAATCAGTCCAAGACACTTTAAACAGACCGGACCAGACTGATCGGGCCGGACCGGACATCGGGTCAAGGGTTCAGACCCTTTGGTCTACTCCGGTCCGACCCGATTTTTTTTTTAAATATCTTGTATAATTTTTTTTAATCTTCAAAACTCAAATAATTTTTTTATACTTATTAGATTTAATGTGTTTAATTGATTGTTATGGATTGTATTAAAGTAACTTGAATGTTGTTGTTTTTTATTCATGTTCAATGTTGTTGGAGATTATTATGGATTTATGAATGTGTTTTAATATTTTGTGATATATTTTTCTTAATTATAAGTATTATTATGCATTTTACCACTGTCCCTAGCTCCATGCATCAATTCAAACAAGGGGGAAAATAAAATTAAAATATGTCATGGACTGCATGGACTGGTCCAGGCAACCCACTGGACCGGTCTGGTCCAGCCCAAGCTCGGGCTGGTGCTAGACCAGATCGGACCTCGGGCTGACTTGTTCAGCGCGAGGTCCTATAAGGATCAGACCTCGGGTTGAGGCCCAACCCGATCTGATCCGGTCCATAGACATCCCTAGATTAGACTAGTCAGAATAAAATTAATTAATTAGCTTCGACCAAAAAAAGCAAATAGAGTTAATTAGCAAGTGGTAGAGACAAAATTAATATAAAGGGGACAGAGCATCATCGTGAATTCGATACGTCCTTTTTATCAAGGCCCACACATGACATATGGGCCAGCCCATTCACTTTATTGGACTTTGACTCCATTATTACTATGGCCGATGACAATTTTGTATACTTTTTCCCTGTTTCATCGATGGTGAAATGTGAACTACCACTGATGAACTTTAAAAACTACTATATAATTTATTTGTATTTTTATCCCTAAGCTTTTGAATCAAAATTCGATCTTTAATCAGTATATAATAACTTATCGATAATATCATATAATTTAAAAATGTTTCGTAAAATCATGTACTTGTGGTGTTATTGTAAAAAAGACTGCACAAGCATAGTAAAAGTATTCATTTTAATTTTTTTAAAAAAAGATACATATATATAAAGTTTGAATCTTTGACCTTTATCCAAACTTGTACCATCTGAGCCAACCGCAAGTGGCAAAATTTAATGCATTCTTTAGTATTGCTCAATAGTACTTATCTATTTTCATTTCTTATTTAGAGTATTAAATACATTTTTATCAATAAATTTTATTTTCCATTCAATTTTATTTTATGTGCCAAAAAAATTATATATTTAGAGCACAAAATCATTTTCCATCTAGGTGGCTGAATATCCTATGGGATTTGTGGTTGTACTTTGATTGCCACATGTCTCAAATGTGCCCAAAGCCCATCCATTAATATGTTGATGGGTTTGACTCTTATTAATCATAAATCTTTAATTGATAGGTTGTTCTTTTTCTTCTATGGTTAACATTCAATTATGAAGTACAATTCTTTTCTGCCAACACACACACATCGGAAATAAGCCAATAATATATATTTTTTAACATTTAATTCTTTTTTACCTTGGTAGAGCTATATATTTTGTAAATGTTTAAAGTGGTAAGGTATACAATAAAAGTAGGTGTTATGATTTACGCCAATAAGACTCCTGCTCCCCTTCCATGGGTTATCATTGTTCCCAAATCACGGTCCCACTCTATGAACTCACTCTCGCACGCGTTCATAATGCCTTGACTAGGTGAGTTATTTTGACCTTATATATATATATATTATAACAATTATAAAAAATTATAATATATATGTAATATTGTGTGTGTGTTTCATTTTTATGTAATATATTATTTTAACATTTATTTTTAATTTTATTTTACTCAAATATTTTATATTTTTGTTATAAATTATTATAATATAATAATAAAAATTCACCAACAGATTACGGACGAAACAATTTCGTCAGTATTTTTTGGGATAATTTACAGACAAAAATTTCATCAGTAATCCGTTGGTAATTACCGGCCAAAAAAAAATATTCGTCAATAATTGTATTTTCCGACAAAATTTACTAAAAGAATTTATCTATGAAATTTTTCTGTCAATAATCCATTGATAAATTTAATGAAGGAATTTCCGTGAAAAAAATTCCTCTAATAATTTCATATATTTTTTAGTGGCACATGCACCCTAACCCATAAAACACACTGACGTACACGCCTAAGTGAGTCTCTTACATACACCCGACCGTGGCCGGATGAAAACGCCGTCAATTGATTAATCTCTCACAAGGAAAACCCTCCAAAAATGACAGAAGGGAAAAATCCCTAGCAAAGCAAATCTCTATAGACGTAGTGCCTCTATCCACTTTGACTTTATAAGCCAAATGTATTATTATATATTCTTGACAAAGAGAAATGGAGTTGAAACTTAAAATTGGCCACACATTAATCATATGTGCTATGTGGTCTTACTCCTATTTTCATGTTCTCCTTTTGTATTCCCGTGTTATCTCCACATTTCAATATATTTTCATGGTTTTCAAGTCATATGTAGCTCTCTTATATTGGGTCGACTCATTAATGATTAATATGTCAAAAGAAAAACAACCAACAAGAATTGAGTTTAGTGGAAATGACTAATCCTTTACAACACAGCAAACTTAAGTTAAAATCCCTATTGATAGAGATACCCACATTTAAGCTGGGTTATACATGCATCAAATAAAATTATTTTCAATAGAAAGATTCCTATGCTCATAAAAAAAAATCAAAAGTAAATCACCCACGCTCACAAACATCTTCGAATTATGAGTGATATATATTTAACACATGCATGATAGGTACTAGGTACCATAACTTCTTTAATCAGCTGATCATAAATTTCCCCTGAAGTACTTCTAGATTTGGGCAAACATGTTATAAGATCACGTGTTTATCTATCTAACCTTAATTGACTTTGTAATATAAGTACACTGTACAAGCATGCATATAACCGACTCATCTCCTATAAATCATAACCCCTAGAGGCCTTTAGGAGCAAATTTTTATTTTTCAAACTCTTATATGCTTATATGTATAATTATCAATCTTATATATTAATTAGTTAGATACTTTTATATTAGATATATATTAATAGGAATGATTCGAAGTTCTGTATCATTTGATGGACTTGATCAAAAGAGAAAGAAATAAGATATATCGTTTTAATTTGATAAATAATAATAATAATTATAATGATAATGATAATAATAATTCATAATGTATGATTGTGATCCTGGTTAATCAAATAATGCTGCTAAAACAAGAAGCATTCAAATGATTAAAGATACAGGCATATACAATGATTATAAAACTTAACACTTGCACCACCATCAATTGATCTCAACTAATCAGTAAAACTAACATTAATAACAACAACAACAATAACAACAAATAAAAGAGCCTTAGATCAGATCTCCATGAAGGAGGAGTCCTTGAGTAATTAATTGATGATTACTAACATGGGGCTATAGGCTATAGCTAGTACCTAATTAAAACACTTGTGAAAGCACACATACATATATATTAATTATTATTATTATAATATATATTATTCAGGAATGGTGTATATCATCATGAGCAATCAGCCTTTGAGATTTTAGCAGATTGACTGCTCATGATATTATACCATATCCATGAATATTTTTTAATCTTTAATTAATAACAGTAATCTCTATATATATGGATCATGGATCTCTCTCGTTGTGTGCTTCAATTGAACCCCATTAATTAATTCTAATTAATTAATTAGGATTAATTTATCGAAAGCCTCCTCCAAGAGCAGGAGCCCAGTAATCAGCTCCATTATCACTCCCAACTTGAAGTGTGCATGAAACTGGAACCAAACACAACCCTCTACTCTTCAGATCCTTCTTTGGTTCTTCCTCTAATTCCTGCAAAATAATTAATTAACAACAATGTTATATTAATTCAATATTCAAACATATCAATATATTAGTATTCAAGTTAATTCAAAATATTAATCCAGTAGTATGCTCGAAATTATGTGTATCAGATAACTAACATATTAATGTGTCTCTAATCTCTCAAGTCGTTTTCATTCAGCAGCTATATATATGTAAAGAAATAGATTTTATTGAGAGAAAGAGAGAGAGAGAATTTGACGCATGATCCTTTAATATTTATTATGTATAATTACAGTGAAGCTCATATGTTAATTAGCTTCTAAAAAGATTGATTCAATCTAAGAATGTTTTTTTTTTATAATCTGATAAAGCTGGTGAGAGTTCCCTTTAGTTATCAACTTTAATTTCAATCCATTTATATATTCAAATAATAAAATGGAAGTTGGTCCTTGGAGCTTTAATTTATTTTCTAAACCCTAACCCCTGGGCACAAGGAGTACTGGATCCAATGGAAAAGCATACCTGACCAGGGTCTTCACGGAATATACAATTCTTCTCTCCTTGAGCCTAACAAATTAATTAAAAAAATATTTCCGTAAATCATCACTTAATTAGTACCAAATAATTGCCCCATACATGCAATGAAGAAAGAAGCTCCACCAAGGAGCAGAGAGACTAGAGTTAGGTTTTTATTATTCTTGCTTTGAAAAGTGAGGTATTCATGATAAAATAATATTTTTCTAAAATTAATCAACACTATTAAAAAGTCTATATACATATCTATACTTTAAATAATGTATATGAAGAAACATTATATTATTCAAAAATAATAAACAGGGCAACTCTTTGTGAACTATGCAAAAAGTATAACCTCATAATCTAAGTTTAATTAATCTCATAATCTAGTTTAATTTAGTACTCTTATATACTCCTTCCAGTGATATTTATAAGTAATATTCTCTCACATAAGTTGATTCTATATATAAACAATGATTTAGCTTTATCTAAAAATTTAAACAATTTTTCAATTTTTACCTGCAAATAATAACATATCTCTCTCATCTTTTCCCACATGTTATCTCTCACACTCATCATCTTCATAAATAAAGATAAATTTTAAAAAACTTCTATTACACATTTATTACTTTTACCTAATTTTAACAAACAGTTCGTTTTATATAATTTAAATAGTTACTACTTATAAAAAAGATTAGATTGGGTATAATAGGAAATAGGGTGGCAGTAGTATTTCTTACATATTGTTGGTGCCTGATGTTTGATGATGATGATCCGGTGGTGCCCAAGTATGGCAAGCTAAGGGCCTACAAGACGGAATATTGTTGAGAACTTCAATAAATAAATAATTAAAAGCAGGGACGTGAAAAATTCAAAGAACAATGGGAAATGGAAGAACTTTTACAGCGTGCTATTATCACTGAGTCATATGCTTGCTTGTAAGAAAGAAAGAAAGAGAAGAAAAGAGAAAGAAACATCACCTCAATTTGACTCTGAAGGAATCTGATATATCCTATAGCTTCTAACAAGACAGACGCTGTATCAGTCTGCAAAAGTGAAAGAAACCCCACAACCACTATTACTCAATTATCAACATTAACTATTCCATCCTTCACACCCAAAAAAAAAAAAAAAAAGACAACCAACAACTTCAATTTTGTTTGTTTGAATTGGGTTTATTCATAAGCTCGATTCATGTAAATTAAGATAAACCACATCCACATATTTATTTCAAAAACCGTAAAGCTACTCGTAGACCGTAAAAACTACCTCGTACACCGTAAATTATGATTGAAAAACACTTCTAGAGGTTATACAAAGTTTGATTTAGGGAATAGGGCTTTGAAGTTGGGTTCTCCCACATTTGAAGAGTTTGCTTTGGTTCTAAATGTAGGACCTTAATTAATCCACCTTATCTTTTAATTTTACAATTTTTTCTTAAACTCTCCATATTAATTGTTTATGTGAAGGGAATGATCTCCATAAAAGAGTAGCTTCCAATGTAAATGATTAAAAAGAGAACTTTAAAGAAAACAACACAAATTTCTGACAAATAATAATAAGTTTAACTAATTTTCTTAATCTTTGTAAATTTATCTAGCTCTATGTTTAAGATCAAAGGAAGTAATTTTTCTTTTAAAGATGAACCTGCTCTGGCAGGCTTCACCAACCTACCTAAAAGCAGGTTTTTTCAGCCCACCCCGCCGGGCCAGCAACCTGCAAGTTGGCCCGCATTACTAGCTTTAACT
Source organism: Albizia julibrissin (assembly GCA_037074505.1). Classification (NCBI taxonomy): domain Eukaryota; kingdom Viridiplantae; phylum Streptophyta; class Magnoliopsida; order Fabales; family Fabaceae; genus Albizia; species Albizia julibrissin. The sequence continues at coordinate 44,283,830 of CM073478.1, read as the reverse complement.
GTATTGTATCTTGTATATGTTACATATACATACAAGGTGGGAGAGGATCAAAGTATTAATTGACAAAAAAAAAATCAGAAAGTTTGATAATTACCTTTCCAAAGGGGGAAACCAACTGATGAAGGGAGGTAATTCTATCACCTAATTTCTCTTTTCTAACCTGAAAATGAGAAGATAGAAACAAATTAAAGGAGTAGTCAGAAACTGGACTGGCATGCTCATGTGCTTGAAAGTTTGTTAAATAAATTGTGTGTGTGTCTGTTAATTGGGTCAGTTTGATTATTCGTGTGAGCAGATAGAAATAAGGAAGAAAAAGATAAATTAGCATCGTCAAGATTGGGAATTGGACAAGAAAGAAAGACAATAGTTTAGGAGCCACAATATGATGATGTTTTTTGTGATTCGTCCATATATAATATATGTATGTCTCTAATAAAAAGAATTTGGGACCTTGAGGTATAATTCATTGGAAGTTTCTGCCTAGACTTATATCATTGTTATTGTACATGTGTATAACATTTCTCTCTCTATTTCTTACCTTGAAGGTACTAGACTGTGCCGTCGTAGATGATTGAACCCTAGCTTTCTTCACTGCCCCACCACCTCCATTGCTGTTACACTTGAACAACAGTAAAAGGTTTTCCAGTCAAATTTTAAATTAAGCAATTTTTTTAAATTTTCTCAAAAAAAATATAAATCTATAAATTTTGATATGTATACGAGTTTAATAAACCAAAAGAAAACAGTGTATAAATAAATTGATAGAATAAAAGAATTGCGCACCATGATTCATTTTTAGGTATTATACATACATACATATATATATATATAGCACGATCAACATCCCAGAATTGTGATTTCAAGAATTTCTATATCTCTCTTTGGAAATTAAATTATGACTTCGTAACAGAAGAGAGAAAAGAAGAATCCAACTCGTTAAAAAGTTTTACCGTTAGAAAAGAGAAAAGATCTCACTTTTTCTTGACCCCATTGGTGAACAAAAGAAATAGCATGAAAGGTTTTTTTTTAAAGGAAGATTATATTCTTACTAATTAAATTAATGGAGGTTTTTGCATTGAAATCTGATAAGCTTCTTACCTCAGAAGATCTATCTGGAGGAGGATGCCTAGAATCTGTCTTACTGCTAGAGAAATCCAACATGTTGCTGCTGAAACTTGTCACACAGGATTTTGGTGAAGAAGCAGCAGCAGAAAGAGGCACTATCTGATGTTGATGATGAGACCAGCTAGCACCACTGCCGCCGCCGGAGGCCGCCGCGTGAAACTCTTCGTTACTGTTATTTCCGCCGCCGCCAGCTGCACCGCCATGTCCTCCTCCATACACATAGCTGTCCACCGATGAACTCTCTTGCTTCACATCCACAAGACCAACATTTTGAGCCTGACTCATCAACACTTGCTCCTCCCAGTTCCCCATTTTCTTATCTTCTTCACCCCTATATATATATATATTAGCCAGATTTTTTTCAAAGTCAGATCTTTTAACCTTATAGATAACTCATCAGAACTACTCAAATAGAATTGTGTACAGTTATATACTAGTGTGCTCTTTTTGTGTGTGAATATGAAAGATATAGGCACGTGTGTGTGTCTATATATATATATATAGAGAGAGAGAGAGATTACATGAGAAGTTGGCTCCAGGAGACAGGAAGCTGATGATCTTGATTTGGATGCCAAGGAAATGGAAGAGAATTAGAGAAAGGAGGATATGGAGAGAGGAAGTTGTTAGTGGAAGAATTAGGAGTGGAAGATGATGATGAGAAGAAGAAAGGAGAAGAAGAATTATGTGGTGGTGAAGGTTGATGATTAGGAGGCCTCATGGTATGGTTTATGTTCCACCAATTAGGGTTTCCGGCCGCCATCATTTGTTGCACCGGCGAGCTCTCGACGACCCCCCTTCTATTCATCCCTTCTTCTTCTTCAAAGAACTAAAATTTGATCAAACAAATAAATTTTCCCTTTCTCTTTCGCTTTCCCTTTCTTTCTTTTTCTCTCTCGTAGAAACTTCTTCTTGAGGTCTTATAGGTGTTGATTAAGTAAATAGCTAATAAGGGTATATGAAGAAACAGAAACACACTACTATACTAGTTATTTGCCTGCGCTCTTGGTCCTGTTTTTTAGAGAGATTTTAATTTAATTTGAATAATCATAGAGTTTTGAGAACCTTTTGTCTTTCTTCTCTCTTTTATTTTTTTATTTTATTTTTTTTCTTTATTGTCTTACTTTTCTTCTCTTTCATGGCTTTCTTTTTTTTCCCCCCTTCTTCCTATACTTTTCCATTCCCCCTAGCTCGCGCCTTCTTGCTTTTTTGTTTAGCTTTATCTTAAAGTGGGACAGAAAAGGTGGTAGCAATTCCCATAATTAAGAAAACTCGAAATGTTTATCCTTCCAATGTCACTCTCGAGTGCACCAATTTTCTATCTTATATGCTCACGTGTCATTCTATATACCATCCTTCTTATATTACAATCCTCATTTTAGCTACACATTTGATTTATATGTAAGATGATTTGAGACCATGTTTGGTTTGTGGTTTACACAAGGCCTAATAAACTTTTAATTGAAAGAATCTGGCTTGAACAGGTGTTAATGAGGATGCAAATCTGCCCATAAACCCAAGTTAATTAAGCATCAATACCAAAGTTTTATGTTTTAACAAATAAAATACATACATCATGTATCAGTGCCCCCTTTTCCTCCTAAGCTTTTTCTCCTATATTCATTATTAAAAAACAGTGAATTAGTGATGAAATTCCATCATTAAACTAATTTAGCAATGGAATTTCATTGTTGATCAATTGGTGACATTCTATTTTACGACGGAATTGATTCGTTCTAATCTACCGTTTTTTATAATAATTTTCAATCGTTATGTTTTCAACTTTGTACATGAAGGGGTTCATTTAATTTTGCAGAGTTTGTCGCATTTCTTACCCGTGTGTAGCGGAAGAACTCTTAATACAATATTCTTAGGCGCGGCCCAACTTAAACCACATTTTTACTGCTGTTTCCAACATCGTTGAGTCCTGATTTAATTTTAATTTGAACTATTATTGTAAAGGAAACAAAGGTATATAATTAGGGAAAATTTGACTTACGACTTAAGTTAATAAACACACTTACACGTACTTTCTTATGTACGCAAGCTTGACTACTTAATTAATAACTTTAATTCATGATTGCTCATGAATTCCATTAAGAAGTAGTCAATGTTCTTTGAGTCTCGCTGTGTAGTATTATCTATTTTGGAATGAAAAAGTTGGAAGTGAGATAGATAATTTTGACTTGTTTGTACTTTAGATATCCTAATAAGCTAGAGTATACGTGATTTGTTTCAAACGTAATTCTATTTTGAGAAACCGACGTTATAATAAAACTTATCAAAAAGCATTAGTGTGTGTGTGTTGCGTATGATCATAACTAAGCTTAGTTATAGAGAGGAAATACAAATTACTATTTAGAAGAAAAACACACTCAAAATTAAAATCAGTCTTAAACGTAAACGTTTTGATTATTAGAATATGCTATTAAAGGATATATAGTATAATGATGGCTATATCATGCATATTTTAAAATAAGAACAAATTAATCAACGTAACTGAGAAGATGTACGTATATACTTGAAATGTTAATCTCTTTTTCCCTCCAATTTGACCAAACAATAAATAAATTTCCTCCAAGAAAATAAAGGTGATGAGCCCCATTTAATTCAATGACTCATACTTAATTAGTGTAGGGATTTAATTTAATTTAATGGATGAATCAGATGAAAGTGAAGTATATATATAGGTCAAGACATGGAGGAAATCTAGCTACTAGTATAATGAAGCATTTATATATTAGGAATTTTACACCAATTGTTGTAGGGACCGTGTAGAAACATGTTACTGGCAATATTTTCATAAATAAGATGTGAAACTGTTGACTCTCTATAATGATCCTATTAATGTTACTAAACTGGTGAAACAATTGTTTAAATTATTTCATTTGTTTAAAAATTTATTTATTTGAACGCCTATTGTGTTCACCGATGTTAAAAGGTAAAATCAAATTTCTTTTGTAAATTATAAATTATTTTTACGCGGGTTATTTTGTTAGCAATTGTGTAAAAAGTCTCTTTTCTACACTGATTATTAGATTAATCAGAGTATATGCATGTACGGCATACAAATTAAAGGACATAGTCTAAAACCGTATGCCACCACTTATAGAAAGAGACCCCTTTTTCATATCATATACTCTATGACTTACAATATATAAAGTTAAGGATCACTTAACAAACACTACTATATATACATATTTAAAAAGTTGATATTATTCCTAAATATAAAATATAATTTTTATATTTATCAATCTTTTTATAATTTATCCATATTGATACTCACTCAACAATAATCAAATAACAAAAGGGATAAGGGAATTAAGAAAGAATATTAGAAAGTTTTAGAAAATAGTACATGTCATCTTAACTAACTAAATTAATTTTTTAGTCTAATCAAATTAGATAAATATGTTTTATATTAAAGATAGGAGGGAGTGTTTGTTTTACTTATGCAACAAGAAAAACTTTCCACCAAAAAAAAAAAGCAATAAAAACTAAAGATGTAGGATAATTGGGTTAATATAATATTTGATCCCTCAAATTTATCGTCATTTTAGTTTTAACCCCTCAAGACTTAAGTTTCAAACAAGAGGTTTCGGTCATTTAAGTTTCTTTCTATTTAAAAAATTAGTCATATAATTAAATAAAAATTTGAACAATTTTTCCCTTCTAGGACAAAAACCTCTTATTTAAAATTTATGAGACAAAAACCAAAATGAGACGTGATGATAAACTTAAAAGACCAAATTTTGTATTAACCCTATTTAATTTTGTATATATATAATAAAAACAAAAGAAAAACTGTTGGAGAATCTTAGACGCAAGAGCAAGTGCCAAGTTGTGCATCCAACAAATCAAACTCTATGCAAACCAACCGTATAGTATAATTAATTATTAGATATGTTTATATGCTTAATAGAATTAAATTATTAGAATAACGTTTAACCGAAGCAATCATACATGTACACACATATATATAGAGTTTGGTAGAGGACCAATTGTCTTACCTTCTTTTTCTTATTTTCTACCTCGTGATTGATTTTTATGTGTAATACGAAGCAAAAGTCATGGACAAGTCAAATGAACCAATTCATGAAGGATTCTATCATTGACCATCAACATATTTCTTCATAATGCTGTCAACGACCACACTGTTTTCATGATTTGATATGTTCCTCAACTATATAGCCATACCTAGCTATCATTATTTACCCCCTAGCTAACTTCAGATTTCGATCCAAGTTGTAAGAAAACTTTTTTTAATAAATGAAAATAAAAAAAGAATTTATTTAGATTGAGGGACAAATTATTAAAGAGGGGTACCTTTAAAAATATCAAATAAATTCTAAACTGCCTGTATTTAATTATTTATAGACGTATGAAGTATAAAATCGGACAAAAACGCGATAATGAGAATGGATTTTATTATTTATTTTTTTTGGGACAGAATGATTTTATATATAGAGAGAGAAAGAATGAAGGATATAGAGAAGGAGCAAACAGCTACCACATTTACCAAGAGGTCAAAATATCGGGCATGGATCCACGACATTCCATTGTTTGTTCTCCCAGAAAATTATTAACAATTTCCGAGAATTAATCTGCATCAATATCAAGTAAAATTTGTATAGTACATTCTTAAGCGCATTAAAAAATTCTAGGTAAATGAATAATTAACTATAACAAAAAAAAAATATTCACACGCTCATATATATATATATATATACTTGATGAACTAAAACCGATGAAGGGTAGAAATATTCCCTTGGCGAGCCAGCAATCCAATATGAATATTTATTCGACAGACAGACATTCTCTTGATACGCATTTTGATGTCCAAAACAAACAAATCAACCCTTAAATCTCGAGCTTGGACCAACAGTAATGAATATATTATACTCAGTTAATATTAGTTAAAAGTAATAAACGTATAAAAAATGTCATATCTTTTTTAAATATACCTTTATTTATGAAAGAATATATGAAAGAGAATGACTAGAAAATATGAGAGAAAATTAGTAATAAATGATTGAATAAAAAAGAATTAGTAGTGAGCGAGAGATAATTAATATAAAGTTATATATTTAATAAGGGTAGAAAAATAAAATATAATTTAAATTTTGAGATATAAAAATAAAATTGTTTATATTAAGAACCAACCAAATAAAAAAAAATGTTTATGAAAAAGATAGAAGGGAACACAGACTACTCTTCCGGTGCCTTTTATGAGTTACAGCCAACTGAATTATGCATATTAAAAAGTCAGTTAAAATGGTTTAAAAATAATTAATACTCTGTAAAAAAAATCGGGAAACTTTGAAAAAAAAAATATACCTTCAAAATATCAAAATCTTAAATCAGTTTTTTTTTTTTTTTTGATCAAAGGTTTCCCCTCTAAAGCTTAAAAGGTAAAGAGTTTTCATCTCTTTCAATAAATAAACTTCCTGATATTCAAACTTTGTTCTTATTTTTACAGGGTAATGCCTAAACACTCTTACTTAATTCCCTTGTATTTTACCTTAGTTACACAGACCTTTCCACTATTTTGAAAACATACGTTTAAATTCAAATTGTTAACTCCGTTAAGGATTTTTATTTTTAATTAAAATTTATATTAAAATAAATTTTATTTTCCCTTTATCATTACTAATTTCCCTAATTTTGACTCAAATTGTTTAAGTAATTTAAGAATTTTTTTCTCAATTTATTTTTTACTTTTGCAAATACTTATCTATTAAATTATATTTTCATATTGAGATAAAGGCTTAATTAATTTAATTAATGCAGATATAGAAAATGTAATTAAAAATATAATTAATTCTTTTAATAGATGCATAGTTAAATAAATGTGTTTATAAATGTATGGGCAAAAATGTATCTTAAAAATTAAAATTTAAAATTAATATAAGTTATATAATATCTCAAATTTACATTATTAATAATATATGGTGTATAAAATATGTCATTCAAATATGTTTTTAATCATGGCGTCATGGCTAAAAAAATAAAGAAATATGTTTTTAGTTATTTAAAAGAATACTAAATAAATAAGTTTCAACAAATATGATTAAAAATTAAAAATGTTACAATACAATAAAAAATTAATCAATTTTATAATATATTGAAAATTTTGAACATAAATGAATTAGAATTATTTTTTTAAAAAAATATTTTTAGGCAAATAAAAATGTTTGTTCATTGTTGAAAGGGGGTATTTTGGTCAAAGTAAATATTTAATAGTCAAATTTAATGGTCAACTAACAGTTTGATGAATGAAAATTGAATCTCAAATATATAAGGGGGGTTTTTGTAACATGCATTTTAATTTCAAGAAAGATCCATATACATTTTTAAAATAGAATGGAGGTTTGTGTAATTTAAGTAAAATAGAGGGGTAGACAATATATATTACTCTTAATTTAAGTATTGACTACTCTTAATTTAATATGAAATCACTTATTTAAGATTTTTAAATTTTGAAGATATTTTTTTATAATTTTTCCAAAAATATTTTTAAAATATTCTCTTATTTATAAAAACGTGGAGTGAGAAAATGTAATTAATTATAATTTAATGTTTAAATTATTATGGGAGATAACATGCACTCCCTCTTATTCATATACACGTCATTAAGAAGAGGTGATTTTTGTCATACAAAGAGAGCTCGTTAAGTCACTAAATTTATTTGAAAATGAAAAAAAAAATCATATCTACCCATATTTAAAACAATAAGTTACATATAAAAAAATAAAAATTACATCAAACTTTAAATAGGAACAATTTTAAAGGTTATAATCAATACTTCATTTAGTGATTTATAAGATCAGTCATTTTAAAGAGTGTCTTGTCCATAACAATCGGGTGTAAAAAATACACACACACACACATACACACGTATATACATATAAGGATGAATTTGGGATATATATTTGACAACAAATATGTAAGAAATGTGTTTTTTTTAAATATAAACTTATTTATAAAGAAGATGAGCGAGTGAGAGAATATTAATTATAGTTGAATGTTTAATTTCTTATGGGGGCAATACATGCTCTGGATTTCTATTATAAGACATTTTCAAATAATTCATAGGAATTAAAGAATAATAATTATCTCATTAAATATATATTAAATTAATAAAATTCTCCAAATTTACCCTTAAGAATAAGGTTTTGAAGGTGATGCATGGTTAAAAAAAGAAGAGGTTTTGAAGTTAAGAGAATAATGTAGAAGGCCACATTTAAGTATTAATTGTAGAGATAAAATTAACAAATAACATTAATTATTTTCTAAATAACTTATATTAGGGATAAAATATCTTTCTAGAAGAACTTATAATAGACTTGGCTATGGTCATTTACTCCTACCATTTTCTTCCCCTCCTTTTTTTATCTTTATCATTAGATTAAAATTTGAGTGGTTTGGATTTAATATTTTATTAAAAAAAATTTATTACAATTTTAAATTATCATAATTAAATTTTAACACTTTTTGAAATTTTTATTTATTTATTAAATTTTTTTATATTTTATTATTATTATTATTATAAAACTTTAAATCTAAACCACTCAAATTTTAATTAAAAAAAAAAGTAGAAGGGAAGAGAAAAGGCAAGCTACTAATAACAGGGACAGAGAGAATATATATATATATATATATATATATATATATATATAAAAGGATGAAGATGGCTTATATATTATACACACACATATTGGGGTGACCGTACTGGCTAATATTTGTCGGGGGCACACCCCATCCCGCTGGGTCTCCCACTCTGAAATTATTTTATTATATTTTAATTTAATTTGTTTGGCTGTCGTGCTTGTTTTCCCCACAAATAAACACTCGTTAACGCCATTTCCTTCTTGTCCTCACCTTCTCTCATTTATTCCCCACTCCCCCAAGCCTCTCTCTTGTTCCTTACTTGTTTTCAGGATCAACAATATAATGCATATAAAAGCCATTCTCATTTTAATGACAATCAATTACTATTATTTTTGCTTTTTACAAGCTCAACATGTGTATGTGTTGTTGCTTTTTACAAGCTCAACATGTGTATGTGTGATCCTTAATCATGCCATTATTATATTGTCTAATTAATGACATAATAAACAAAGTAAATAGTACTCCCTCCAATACTAAGAGTTAAATAAGATATTTATTTTAGTTCTCAGTATAAGACTCCAATCATATATCTTTTAAATTTAATTTATAAATGTTTCTTTAAAATATTTTTATTGATTGCACATATTAATGGATTTTCATTTTCAATGCATAGTATTAAAGAGAACACTCCCTCCTATCCTCAAAATAAGACATATTTATTTAATTTGATTAGATTAAATAAATTAAGTAAGTTAGTTAATATGACATATATTTTTAAAAATATCCTAGTGATCCTTCCTTAATTTCCTTCTTTCTCCTCCTCCTTATTAACGAAACATCAATGGGGTAAATTAAAAAATATAAAAAATATCTTATATTTAAGACCAAAATTAATTTTTTAAATAAATCATGTATTAAGAATTAGATTTGAGGGAGTATTTTAGAAAAATCAACACACAAATGTTATAAATAGCTATAACTTAACTAATTTTTTAAATATTTATAAATTAATTATCTAACTTTTATATTAAAAACAGTTTTCGGTGTGGCCAAGAAAATTTACAAGGTTTAAATTTAATCAATCAACCCACATTGAATTGAGTTCAACCCACGAGTGATCAAATAATAATAAGCAATAAGTTTTGGCCACTTGGTAGTTCTAAACTACGTGATTAAATAAAATTATGATGATCAATAGTAATGATAATAAATTATGGAAATAATATACTTCCTCCAACCCTATATAGTTGACCTGGTTCGAATTTCAATTTATAATTATTATTTGTTTTCAATAATGTTCGTGTTAGATGAAGTGTACATGTGCTAAATTGAGGTTGTTAAAATTTAAAATGACGTGACGTTAAATGGAGGACAAAATTAAAAACAAAAATAATTCTTACACATAGCACATAAATTTTGTTCTTTAACTTGATATATGTTTTTTTCCTTGACAAATAAATATGAACCGAGAAAGTACATAGCGTGATACACTCAACATGTGCATTTCTATTTAAATCAAGTATATTCCTTTAATTTTATTTATAAGTTATTTTTAATATATTTCATATAAATTTAAAAAAATCTAAAATTTCATTAACTATGTTTTAAAATTTAATAATGTTATAATTTTATCTCTATTTAATATATATTTACACCATGAGAACAAAATATAATAAATAAAGAATAAAATTGTATATTTATAAAAAAAATTTAATGAAATGACTTATAAATAAAACAAAAAAAATTCATTCTTTCCCTACATTATAAACAGACAGTACTGGAGGAGTTTTTTTTTTTTTTTTTTACAAATATTTTTTGAGTATTAGTTAGCGCTATCAAGAGTATCCGAGTATGAGTATGTGCATATCAACTGGTATACATATTTCAACGCATTAATTGAAGGTGGAGATTTAACTAATAAAAGTACGGTAATTAATTACATGGGTGGGATTGAGTCACGCAGGGTTCAAGTTTGTGAAAATTTATTAATCCTTATTCGTTTTCGCGACCATGGAGTGGTGTCCCTTGAGTAATTTGTCTTTTTCATCCCATAGCTAGGGGGAATTATTGAATTAGTATTATTGGGGCTCACGGCTTCCTTAAAATTTAAAGAGCAATTGCCATAAAGTCTTAAAGAAGGAATTAAGTTCAGGTAAAGAAGAAGAAGAAGAAGGGACTTGGGTATTCAAAAGTCTTATAATAATTAAAAAACATGTAATGACAAATTTTAATGTAAAAAATAATAATATATTTATGCTACTGACTTTTAAGATTTTTTTATTAAATATTTTTCTTAAAAATTCATAATAATTCTTCCTAAAATTAAACCCGCCTTAATATTTTTAAGGAGTGGAAGTTAATATTCTTAACCTAAAAAATGTGACTTTCCAATTAATTATTTCACCAAACTTAATGAGCACTATACTTGTACTTATTCGACAAAGTCTTAAGGAAGGGACTTAGGCAGTCAACAATCGGATAACAATTAACAAGCATATAATTTTCAATATAGGAAATTAAATAGGGTTAAGGTGCAGATTTAGTAAAGAACTATTTTTTAAAATGCACCCAACACAACTAACTATTTTAGGATGCAAAACTAGATATTATGAATTTTTAGGGTGCAAAAGTAGACATTATGAATTTTTTTGGAGCAAAAATAGCAATTTCGTTATCTATTTTGAGGTGCAAAAATTGCTATTTTTTCTCCAAAAAAATTTCATAATGTCTACTTTTGCACCCCAAAAATTTATAATGTCTACTTTTGCACCCTGAAATAGTTAATTGTGTTGGGTGCACTTTGAGAAATAGTTCATTGCTATTTTTGCATCTTAACCCAATTAAATATTAACATATTCATGCTACTCACTTTTCATTAAGACTTTTTAGTTATTAAATGTTTTCCTTATAACTTCATAATAATTCTTCCTAAAATTAAATCTACCTTAATATTTGTAAGGAGTGGTAGTTAATATTCTTAACTTAAAAAATATGTGACTTTCCAATTACTTTACTAAAATTAATGAGCACTACACTTGTACTTATTCTATTATGAAATAAAAGTCACTTCTATTAATTTATATGTATCAATAAAAATAGTTAAAAATATTAATTTTGTTATCAAATTTAAGGAATTTTCGATATTGATGTTATTAATTACAGTAAACACAAATGCTCCCCTTGTAACGACCCTTTCTCACAAACAACAATTATCCACATTTATACAAAATCAGTGATAATAATTTTTTTTTCAATACATATCAAAGTTCAATCCAATACATATCAGAGTTTAGTACACAAACTCTTCCACAACATATCGGAGTTTAGGGAACAAACTCGCCCACAAGCTCACTGCAGATAAATTTATTATTCTGATATCACATCACAATTAACCCATGGGTCATAAAAAGATTTCCAACACAATTATCCAAATAGTAAATGTGGCATTTTAAAAACATGTGGGTCCTATAATGGCAATATAGAAATTAAAACAACACCAATACCAAAAGAGGCCTACAAGATTCTCAAGGTCTATGCCTCTGGTTGCTTCCCTTGGCCTCTATCCAGATTAGAGGTATCGCCTGAAAAATTATTTATAATGACGGGGTGAGACATAAAGTCTCAGTAACCAAAGTAAATTTATAAAATATGCAGGAAAAGATTGTAAGTCAGAGAAGCAGGTTTAACTGACATAATAATAGTAATAATAATATTCTCATAATTTAACATTTAACATGATATAATCAATAAATAAAATCATCCCCACTCATCCATCCTGCTCCTCCTTATATCCTCTGGACTGGTACAGCCTATCAGTGCTAGTATACCCGGCCAAAGGTTAGCTAGTCACATCAAGAATACTGCCCCCTCCCATGCCACCACCAATATACCGTAACAGGGAGGTGTCCGCCCAAACACTCAGCTCCAAAATCCGGGCCAGGATTGAGAGAGCCGATGGGCACACAATTCACCATATCTCTTCCACACAACCCAACATATCCCGTAATATAAAAATAATAAATTAATACAGCTTTCAAAAACAATTACAATAATTCTAAATTATTATACAACATTCATCTCAAACAACATATCCACCATAACAGTAACAATTCAATAATAATTTGAAAAATACACTGCTTCACTGAAATAAATTCATAGTCAAACATAAATATAATCTTGCAAAACACATACAAGTAATATAGATAAAAGTAAGGTTTATAAAATACCTTACATTCCAAAACAAGCATATAAAATAAATTAACCCCAGTTACCTCGATTCCAAGCTTAATCTTAATTTGGATAGTAAAACCCGTGCAATCACCGATCACAAGAAAAATCTACATTATTAATGTAGATACCAATTAACCAAAAATAACAATAAAATAATTAATTTACATAATTTAACTCCTACAACCCAATTTTCTCTACAACTATTATCCTCATTTATTTCAATTTCCTTAAAAAAATCCTTAAATAACCTTTAATATACCAATAATACAAAATCCTCAATATCAACTTTCTAAATAATTAAATCTCTCTTTCATAATTTATATGGATATAATATAATTATTAAACAATTCCTCAAATATCCACATAATTAAAATCATATCAAATTATAATTCAAATATTAAGTCCTAATTTATATTTTTCACATAACTCAGATCTAACAAAAATAAACCGATTAAAACCTCAATAATATCTCCAATAATCCAAATAAAATATTTAAACTAATTTTTATCGGTAAAAACGCCCAATAGGGATTAATTTAAACCCTATTTATAACAAAAATTAATTATAAAATCACATGACCACTAAATAATAAATCTAAACCGATTAAAATAAACTATTAATTATTCTCTACATTTCTACAGTCTTATATTGATAAAACTCAAAACTTGCCTAAAATCATATCCCCAAAATATTCTCTAACTAGTATAAAATTACTATCATATGAAAGAGAAAATTATTTAGAACATTTTTCATAAAAGAAACTTTATGATTAGAAGAGAGTTTGTATACCTTATTAATCCCCGAAGAACTGAAAATACCCTTATCATAACCTCACTCTCTTTTATTTTCTTGAAACACTTCACTTACGTGAAGTGTTTAGCTGAGGGGGTATTTATAATACCCCCTCTGCTGCAGAATTTGTTGCTTTGGCGCCTGATGCGCCAAAGCAACACACACACATATATATATATCTTTGACAAAAGGGGGTTTCCCCCTTTTGTCAATGGTAGGCGCCGATTTCGGCGCCTACCTTTATATATATATATATATATTATTATATTATATTATTATTTTAATAAATTATTATTTTATTAATTACAATTTTTTTTTAAAGAATGTCACACCCCTGACCCTATTCATAAGGAAGAGAGAAAAGAAAAAATTTGATCTTATTTATAGAGAGAAATTATTATATAAATGTATGCTTTTGCCCTTTTATGTATTATTGTATTGACTTTATTTTTATGTAGTATAATGTATTTAAATATAGGTGTAGTTAAAAAGTTGTTAGATTTTAAGGAGATTTAATTTTTAGTTTTTTTTTATCTGCGTGAAACATACTATAAGTGTCTTATGTACATGACTATAGGAGTATCATATTAATTTATACTCTTTCACTACTGTTATTATACATAAGACATGATTAAAAAAATTCAAGATTTCTTAAAACTAGCAAATGACTTGTGAAAATAACCAAGAACACCTTGTGCAAGGCACTTTGTAATAACACCAAGAGGGAGTATATAAGAATTAAAAGCATGCCAATAGCTTGGGGCCTATTTGGATCAAAGAAAAGGAAGGAAAGTTATGGAATGGAAAATATTTTACCATATGAGTGTTTGGTTCGCACTGGAAAAGAAAATTGGTTGATTGGAAAAATTTTATTTGGATGAAAGAAAATTAGATATGCAAATGAGCTAAAAGACATTTTTGCCCATGTTTTAAAAAAATATTATTTAAAGTCCCTTGTTTTAAAAATAGGGTTAATATAATATTTAGTCCATCAAGTTTTCTCTCATTTTGGTTTTGGTACCTCAAGTTTCATTTTATTTAAAATATTGTCCCCTATAACTAAATAAAAACTTAAACCATTTTAACCCTACAAAGACAAAAACCAATAGTTTGAAATTTAACGGGTCAAAACCAAAAGAGGGTAAATTTGAGGGACCAAAGATGATATTAACTCTTAAAAACATTATTTAAAGGCTGATGTTTTCAATTTATCCCCTCTAACCAAATGCATTCCATAAGCAACATATGATCATGAATCACTTCAAATAATTCCCTTATAACTACGGCATAACCACTATATACTGCATGTAGTAAAAACGTAGAAGAAGAATTCTGTTTACCCCTATTTTTCCATAACGTAATAGAGCAATCAACCATCACATACCCATCACTTGCACATAGTCAACACAGTTTCCCTTGTGTGGAACATCACACATTTGACTACGTTCACTACATGGGTACTTTATGATTAGACTATAAGCCGCCTAGATTTTCGTCCAGCCATGGGGTTCCCACCACCGTCAACTGCTCTGAATCAGCTTCAGCAGGCAATGGCCTCTTCGTTTAACACAAAAAACTAGGGACCACGAGTACATCACATTCAACACAAACAATAATAAAACAACCACAACAATGAAGAAGAAGCAAACCACATATTCTTCAGGATTGATCAAACCAGCGACGTCACTAGAAAAAGCCCCTTGGCCTCTCTTTTCTTTACCACCTTCTATTTTTCCCGCTCCTGCAGTGTAAATGGCACTCAAAGACTTCACCTTTTTTATATCCCATCACCGTCACATTAGGGGCATTTGAGTCTTTTGCCGATTTTTAAAGGTCCTGGAAAATGGGTTCCCACAAAATGGAAAATGGGTTCCCACCATTTTGTGGGAACCCATTTTTATTTAAACGCTAGACAATGGGCGTTGACAGGAAAATATTTTCTGAGGAAAATGGCGAACCAAACCGCCGCTGCCAATGGGAAAATTGAATTTTCCCTTTCCCGCCCCCCATTTTCCTTGATCGAAAGGGTCCTTGGCTATTACTAAGGTGGGCAATGTTGAAACTTGAAAATAAAATTTAACCATCACATTGTTGCTTTTATATTTATATAATTAAGAAAAGAAGGAGTATATTATGGAAATACTCCCTCCTACCCTTTTCATGAGATCTAAGTAACCAGATTGTTTGATTAAAAAAAATTGTTAAAATTAGTTAGAAATAATAAATAGAGGGGGAATTCCTAAAAAAAATACCTTTGGAGCAAATTAATTGCCAAATGTTACAACGTGTGCAACATATCTTCCGTGATGTGCAACCAGTATTCCATGTGTGCATAAATCTTCCATACAGGTGTGCAAACATCTTTTGTGGTGTGCAAAATATCATCCATCGTGTGCAACAGATTTCCCATGGTAGCATTTGGTAATTAATTTTCCCTAAAGGTATTTTTTAACAATTTTCCCATAAATATATAAGGAATAAACTTTTTTTAAACAAGCCCTTATTTATAAGAGGGTTAGTGAGAGAGAGAGAAATAGTGAGAAAAATATTAAAGATATTATATTGAAAAAAGATCAACAATGAGAGATGATATAATTAATTATGGATAAAAAATGATAAAAATGTATTTAATATTCATACAACCCCCCAAACTGGATCTTATAAAAAATGAGCTAACCAATTAAAAAAATTTAAGTCTTATAAAGAGGACCAAATGGAGTACTTTGCAATAGTGTAATTTCAAGTTAAAAGAACAATTTGGAGAAATTAATAGTTAATCATGTATTAGATAAAATCTATTCTTACATATCTCTTTCTTAGTTCTAACTACACCAACTTATCGTGAAGGAGTACTTCTCATTTGATTCTATTTATAAGCTGTTTTTAATATATTTTATTGAAATTAAGAAAAATCTTAAATTTTGATAACTTTATCTTAAAATTTAATAATTTTTCAAATTTATCCATGTTTAATATATATTCTACTATAATAGTACAAAGTTTAGTAGTTTACACAATAATAAATGAAAAGTAATAATGTAAAATTCATGTGAAAAAATTTAAAGATGTGACTTATAAATAGGACAATAAATTATTCTCTCTCTGTCTTATAAATAGGACTAGATGAAAATGTATATTTTACTCATTAGTCCAAAACTTAAGTAATTACTCCATCCGGTCCTTTTTATAAACAATCTTCTCATTGATTATGCAAAACGAACTAGTAGTTAAAAATAATAATTGTGTCAAAAATGTCATATTTTTTTCCATATATGCCCCTATTTATGAAAGCAAAGAGAGAATGTATAAAAAGTATAAGAGATAGTAAAATATATTTTTCCAATACTTTATTGACTTCATTCACCTAGTGAGTTTTCTCTCTCTCTCTCTCTCCTGAATATAACTCTTGGTATGCGTGTGATAATTAATTATAAATAATATGTATCTAATAAGAGTAAAATAAAAAAAGAAGTTTATATTTTCAGACACAAAGTGAAAATTGCTTATAAAAAGGACCAACCCCATGAGAGAGAAAGTTATTTATAAATAGGATTGGAGGGAGTAGTAATTTTTTTCATTTAAATTTATTTTAAGTTTTAATTTGCACACTAGGTTTGGTTTATGCCCTTACCCTAATCGGATTATTCTCAAAATGAGAAACTTTAAGATAAACATGGCCTATCCATTTAAAAGGTGTGAGCAGAGGTCTTTTTAGACAAAGCATGTAAGCAAGGGTCAATAATGTGAATATTAATAATCAATTAATGTATGTATGTATGTTTTTATTTGTTTGTTTCATTATTTTTAAGGGATGAATTCTTTCCTATGGTAAAAATAAATGAAAATAGTAAAATTTAAACAAAATTTTTCTCTCATTTTTTATCAATAATTACTACACAATTTTAAAAATTAAGTGAAATGGACATGAATAATTATAGAAATATATTTTTTTATTTTAAGTATTAATTACAAAATATAACTTCGCTTTTTATTTCTTCATAGTCAGTCCCAAGCTTAAACCAACGACAAGAATTGTGTTAAGCTCTTCATATTCAATAATGATCAATATATTTCATCAAAAAAATGATAATCAATATAAAAAATCTGTCAATATTTTATATGTTATGAATCTAGATTAAAAATTATATAAATATTTTTTCAAAAAAAAATGGTGAAAAGTTATGTCTAAAAATTTTATTGACTAGTTTGAAATTTTATAGAGTAAGATACTTTTTGAGTATAAAAATAAATCATATTCTTCTTATCAATAAAATTCTCAAACATGACTCTTTACCCATTTTCCCTAATTTTTAAGATCAATTATCAAAAGGCCCCAAAGTCACGTGTCTTAAAAATGTTTATTTATGAATTTATATTTAATTTACTATAATTTTTTAAAAAAGTATTCAATGATGGAAAATTCCTTATATTGATTAAGAATATTAAGATGATCCCAATACGGCTTTTGTTAGAAGTGAAGCCAACTTTTTAGGCAGAAAAAGCAAGAGGTACCCTTATTTCCCCACTTTTTCTACTCTTTTGATTAAAAAGGGTAGCCCTAGCTTTTTGCTTTCAGAAAGAAAGCTTAAAAAGGTGGAATAATTAATAATAATAATAATAATAATATTGTTACAACTTGGTTATCTTCTAATTTAATTACCACACAACCAACACACACATATTGATTGTGATTTTCAAGCCTCAAAATTGCCTCAAATTTTCTGTAATAATCATTATTTATTTATTTCACTTGGTTTTTAAGTGTACACGTTAAGCATGGACCAAAATTTTTACGGTGCCCTAGCTAGCTAGGTTTGATTTGGCTCAAATAAATGAATAATTATTAATCTGAGCGTCACAATTTGATAATGTGGATTTCAATTTGGATCTCAATATCTTTATTCATATGTGGGTTTCAACTGAATTATTCACGAGACTCATCCATTTAATTACATTTATCAAAAAGCTTAGAAATTAAATTTGAGATTATGATAAATTATAGGGTTAATGTGTAAATTTAGCAACGAACTATTTTCCTATAGACACCTAACAAAAGTAACTATTTTTTGTATAAAAGTAGACATTATGAATTTTTCTGCTTGCATATATAGCGACGCTATTAACTTTGGTCAACTTCCGTTACTTTTTGCATTTTATGTCCCATCAATATTCTCATTCTCTATTATTTTAATATATTTTTAGAAAGACAAATGTGCAAATTTAGTAATAAATTATTTTGTTATGAGCACCAAACATAATTGTCTTTTGTTGGGCCTAAAAGTATACATAAACATTTTTTTGTCTTATAAATATCCATATTTATCTTATAAATTCTCTTATCTATCTTATGAATGACCATATTTGTCTTATAAATGGATTTAAAAAAATTTGGTCATTCACATATTTGTTTTGTAAATACTCATATGTGTCTTGTAAAAAATCCTTTTAACTCTCTTGGTTTCTTTTAAATCCATTTATTTGTTTTATGAATACGTCTTGTAAATGATGTTATGAAAAAAAAATAAAGTAAGGGTATTATTATTTTTTATTGAGGAAACTTAATTTCATTTTGATCTAATGAGGTGTAGTAAAATTTCAGAATCTTTTGGGGTTAACTGAAATAAAATTGCTTCTATGGACTCTAAGTGATATTTTCCTATTAAAAAAGGCATATATTTCAAAAAATATATTAAAATAATAGAGAGTGAGAAAATTAATGGACTCATAGTGCAAAAAATAATGGATGTTAACCAAGGTTAACGGCATTGCTATATATATTACCAGTAAAATGGATTATATCTACTTTTACACTCCAAAATAGTTAATTCTATTTAGTACTCACAAGAGAATAGTTCATTACTAAATTTACATATTAACCCTAAATTATATATCTATATTAGTTCTACGTCCACACATTTGATGATCATCCAAAATTAATAAAAGGAATGGTTTCAAATTGAGAATACTATCAGGTCAAAACAATTGAGAATACTACAATTGTGAATCATGGCATTGAATTTTATGATTTTTGCAAGTATAAATTAATTTACAATGTTACAATTTGGTATGAATAAGTTAAAGTTGTTTGTCTACAGTAGTCTAGTAGAGAATTAGTGAAGGTAAACTAAATACAAAATTAAGAGCTTGTTTGGGTTTACGTTAGCACACCCAAAATGCGCGATCGACCCCTAAAAGTACAGCGGCGATGAACAAAGGCCATTTGGGTTGACGGTGAGCTTTACCGCGCTTCTCTGCCGAACGTGGCTTCTGGAAGAAGCCCACAATGGGTGCTATTGCCATGGCGACAACTTCACGATGAGAGACGAGAGAGGTCAGAACCAGACCTTGATTCTCTTCCTCCTTGCCACACCATTGTCGACTGCATTGCAGTATCATCGGAAAGCAAGGGCTTGACCGTGAGTTGCGAATGTGTGTTGCGTCGCAGCTTGGAGACGAAAATGAACGGTTTGGTGAGACATAGAACTAGAGACGCTAAGGACTGAAGGGCGGCTGAGAGGTTTTTGGACAGAGAGAGCTTGACAGTGGTAGAGCGCCAGTGACTATCATTCTTCTGTCACCAACCACGTGACATCTTCTATTATTCACCATCGCCAGAAAATGACCGTCGGCTTCTCTCTCACCATAGAGGACCGTGACAAAGAAGCAGAGTTGGGACCATGGAGGTGCTGCGACATGGGATAACTGAACTTGGTGCCATTTTTGGGAGTTTGAGGAAGAGACGGAACTTCTCTCACCACTCCGCCATCACCTCCGTCTTCTTCCTTCTTCATCTTTGCCAGAGTCATGTTCATCATTGCAATAGACCACTGACGACCATATGAATAGCTCTTCCGATCTCTCAACTCCGTCCAACTCTCGTCGCACGAGAGGAAACCGAAACAGTAGTAAAGGTGCCATCTCCGATTTGTCTTCGAGGAAGAAGAAATTCTTACCGTTGAGCTTGACTCTCTCTCTCCCTTCTGTGGTCTACATAATGAAGGTGATGAGAATTGAGAAGATGATGAATAGCCAAATCCTCTACCTCTCATAGTCACCTCCTCCCTTCAAAGAGACGTATACTTTGTTTTCTCACCATACAAAACACACACTTATGATATGTTCACTATGGTCTGTGGGGAAATGAGAGATTTTTTTTTAGAATTTTTTTGGAGATTGTTTAATAATAATTGAAATTTTTTTATTTTATCAAATTTTAATTTTTTACTTCAATTATCACTATATATGTGTGTGTGTAGTATTCAATAAGGTTCATGTCATTTTCAGTTATTTTTCCATCTAAACGGGTTTTTTCAAACGTTAATCCAAACAAGTTCAATGTTTAAAAAAGCCACTTCTCCTATCGCTAATCCAAATACAAATCACATTTACAATCTGATTTCTGAAAATATCATATTGCAAAAAAAGTTACTTCTCCACCATTAATTCAAACACGCACTAAAAGTGAATTGGAAGGTTATTAACTATAATATTAACTTTAGTAAAATGTTATAAATATTATATTGATATGATTTTTCAAGCTTATACTTTCTCTACACTACCATTATTAAATATGGGTATATATATACAAAATATTTAATACTTTTTAAAATTATCAAATGTCTAAAAATACCTTATAAAAGGTGCTCGATAGCTATAATAGGGACCAGAGTTAGTTTTTTTTTTTTTTTGCCACTACCAGAGCAGTATATGATATTAGTGATTGTTTAATTTAAATTTTAATATTGTTACCTCCCACTTATAGCTAATATCACAAGCTTTATGAATTTTAGTGTACCTTTAATTCACAGAATTGAAAATAATGTAATGAAACATAATATAATGATAATTATATAATTTGTTTGATTTGTCATTAGGGAAAGATGATGTATATACATAAAAACTTTTAGTTGGATTATATCAAACATAAGAATATACGGGAATAATATAGCAAGTGACAAAATTACCCCTTTCTACATATATAATAATGTACATGTTAGGTTCATGATAATTTTTTTCATTCCATGCAATGTACACGCTGGGTTCATAGTAATTTTTTAATATTTAATGGTGGAAATATTATACAGTGTATAAATTGGATTCATGTTAATTTTGTAATATTTAATTATGAGAATATTATATAATGAGATATTTTAATATTTTTAATGGTAGAATATAATTTTTTTTAAATTTTTGAATGGGTAAATATTTCTTAAATTTCTATATTATTAATTATTTTTTTAATATTTAATCGTGGTAATTAAAATTATTTAATATTTAACCACATTTATATATGTGCACTTTAGTCAATTTAAAAAATTATAATAGGAATTGTGTCATTTTCATTTGATTACAGGATGTCTACATCCTCATTTATTAGTCATAATAGTGTAATATTGATTATATCAAATGATGCAATTAAAATTATAAAATGTAATCATCTTTACATTACATAAGTCTAAGCAAACATTATAATCGCGATATTATAGCAGGATTACATGTAATCCTCTCTCATATAATCAAACCAAACGGAATATTAGAAAATTCTTCTCTTGAAACATTTTTAGATTATTTTAAAGAAACCAATAGATTTGAATAAAAAAAGAAAAAAAGAAGCCAATAGATAGTTTAGAGTATCAATGCTCTGATTAACTTAATTGTCGGGAAAATGACATAATCATGTAAAATACTTTGCTTATTGAATTGTTGTAATTTAAAAATTATGGTAGGAATAATGTTGGCAGACAAACAAAAGCCAAAATATCAGAAGGATTCAACGATTTTAATTTTAAATTCTTTGCATCATTCTCGTCGGTTGAAAATTGATAGTTCCATTTCTTTTTTTAAAATAACAATAATACCCACTTTCTATTCTTTCTATTTTTTTAAAAATATTTAAATGATGCTAATTTTCGTACTTGCTTTTTCTTAACCTTACACGTGTCAAAACCACGTGTGTTTGAGAAAGAAAGTCAAGTGAAAAAGTAAAGAAAACTTTATGTGATCTTATCCCTTTTGGCTCCTCAAACAATAATGGAGTAATTCGATAAAAAAAACAATAATGGAGTAATTAATCATTAACTGTTCATTTCTAGCTTCACCATTAAAGCCATGTTTGTTTCCATGGAATGGAATGGAATGGAATGGAGGGGAGGGGAGGGGAGGGGAGGTGATTTTAATAGAGGGGAGAGTTTGAGAGGAATTTTGTTTTACCTTGTTTGGGTTGACAAAAAGAGAAGGGAGGGGATGTATTTTAATAGTATCATGTTTGGTATAGGAGGGGAGGGGAGGAGAAATATTTTTATATGGACAACTTTACTCTTATTTCATTTAATTTGTAATTAATACTTTATAACATATTTAATAAAATATAATTATATAAGGAATTTAATACAAAATTATAATTTTATAATTATAAAAATTAAATAAATATAATTATAAATGAAATTTACTATATAAAATTATAATTTTGTAATTAAATAATGAGAAAAGGTATTGTGAGAATATTTTAAAATGATATGGACATATTAGTCAATTTGAGTTCAAACATTAACATTTCCCTCCAAATTCTCCTACTTTTGGAGAGGAGGGTTAGGAGGGGATGGAGAATTTTAGAAAATTTTTCCTCTCCTCATAAAATTTTTAGTTATCCAAACAAGGGGAGGTGAGTAAAATCTCCCCCATTCCCCTCCCTTCCCCCCATATCAAACAGACTCTAAGAGTCTCTTCTTGAAATGCAAATTAAAAATAGCATGAAATAGGAAAAAGTTCAATGAAAAAAAAATCTTTTAAGTCATGAGTCAAATTAATAAAAATAATATTGTTGAATGATTATAATAAAAGATAAGCAAGCACCAATATTATATGATAGTAAAAAAAGATAAAATTCGTAATAAATATGCATGAAGAAGGGTTAGAGTTGTGTCTATTAAAAAAATAATAGAATATTATTTGAAGTGATTTTAACATAAAGAAGTCATTGATAGGGCCGTTGAGGAGGATAAATGAGGGTAGTATAGAATTATTTGAAAAGGGATAGAAAAAGATAATAAAACTTTCAATGAAGTTATTTTACATATGTGCCCTTTTGATTATCAATTTATTGAAATACTAGTATTTATTTGTTGATAGGTCATTGGTATTATACAAAATATGTAGCCTCCACCTAATAGAATAATGTTTGTGATTGTTGTTGGTTATATATAAAATATATAAATTATTTTAATCTTTGTTTAAAAGGACAAGGGTTAAGGGGCTTTTTCTTCCAGAACTTTTTCTTCAAACGTAATTGGCATCATCTTAATTTTTTTGTTGAAATAATATAAGAAAAATCAGTAAAAAGCTTATATTTAAAAATTTTATTGGTTAGAACTTAGAACAACTTACATGTTTTTATAAATTAAAAGTACCAGTACTCTTCCATAGGGCACCTAGACATTTTAAACTTGCAGTGGTATTTAATTTGGACTTCCCCCAAATTAAATATGGATGAATTTTTTTTGGACTGAAATATAGATGAATTAGAATTTAATTTATTGTATGACATCACATTAATTGAGAGATTGTTTAATTTGGGAATAAGGTATTCCCTCTGGTGTATGTTATAATGCACCAGCTATGTATAAATAATTTTTGATTTCAAATATAAGGTACCAATCCCCTCATTACTTTTTTCTTTCCACTTTACCCTTATAATTTAATTGAAGTTTAAAATTAAATCACATCATTTAAAAAGGGGCAAAATTATAAAAAAAAAATATCATTTTTATAAAAATTTAATAAGTTCACTACTATTTTTTTACTCCATAAGAATCAATAGTTAATTTTTTATAATAAAGAACGGATTAATACTCTAAATTTCTAAAATTATAAGTGATTGTACCTTAATTTTTTAAGAGCATCGTTGACCTAACGCTATAAATAAGTTGTGCCTTCATTTATTATCCATACCAAGTGTAGAGTCTCCCATATATTTTCCCCGCTCACTTATTTTTTAGTATATGTTAGGATCTAGTAGTCCGAAGGGTGTGTTTGGTTAAAGATTTTTTTAGGTTAAATCAGGTTAGATGAAAGCTGAAGATAAAAAAACTTCAAATTTGGTTGGAAGGAGGGGAGGTGAGAGGAAGTTAAATTTTTTTATCTTATAGTGCTCCCTTCTCTCCTTTCTCAAACCTCCAAATTTGAGGTTGAGAAAAAAATTGTGACCCATTATGACTAAATTGTCCATAATAATTTTTTGATATGCTACATAAAAACCAAACATTTTTTTTTTGTTTTGCTGGCCATTATAAGCAAATGCATAAGCTGACTAGTTGGAGCAGACTTTAACAATGTACATCAGTTTACTAAGCTTCAAAAACATTTTTTTTCAGTTATATTTTGAATCTAAAGCTAGTCTTTAAATATGCTACAAGATCATCAATCCAAATTAGGAATGCTCAATTTTCAAATAATAGAAACATATGCCTTCCTTATCCTCATGGTATCAATTATTTATGTTGCCGCACAACCCAAAATATAACAATCATCATATATCATTACCCTGGAGAAGGTACATCAAACAATAAATACAAATAAATAAATATTAGGATGGAAAATTATTATATTTTTTTCATCACTAAAGTTGTTTCTAGTTGAAGGTTTATGTATATTATAGTGCCCTCATAACACAGTAGAATAAGGTAAAAAGTATAAATAAAGATGAAGGGATATATTTGTCCATTTATAATAAGCTTTCCTCTCATACCTTCCAAAACTAAACAAAAAAATCAAACCTCACCTTCGTTCTTTTTAAATCAAACAAAATTCATACCTCTCTTAACTTAACTTTAATAAACCTCATCTCGCTTATGTTAAACCAAACACACCCTACATGAAAGCTTCATTGCTTTGGTGACTCGTTATTTTCTAACATTATTAGTGAAAACCACATGTTTAAAAAAATTAACTATTTCGTCTAATACTTAATATAAGATATATTGACCTAATTTGATTAAATTAGAGAAGTTAGTTAATGTGACATATATTTTCTAAAATATCTTAATCATCTTTTTTAATTCTCCCATTTATTTTCCTTATTGATTATTGTTGAGGAGTATCAGTAGGGATAAATTAAAAAATTTTAATAAATATAAAAATTATATTTTATATTTAAATTAAATTTAACTCTCTAAATATACATTAAGATTGGAAGAGTAGTTTCTACGTTCAGAGCAACTTATAATTTGATTGGTGTAGAGTGCGTTTTCTATGCTGCCTATTTTGGCAATCAATATAGAAAGTCAATTACTTTTATTTATGATATTACTAGTACATATTACTACTGGTCATACTTTCTAGGATGCATCTGCTAAAACAGATATAAAAAGGCCGTAGTAAAAAAATAAAAAAAAAACTTTGTACTAGTGTATGTTACTAGTATTACCTTATTTTAAAAATATGAAAAAAAAAACATTTCCAACATGGTTTGGAATATGGTCTTAAGAAAACTTTGTATTGGCGACTCGAATTCATAAAATCACATCGCACAGTTTTTTCCCTTCCTTTGAGCTTTTGGTAAGAACTTTTTACAACAGTTTTCATATAGAAAAATATTAGCTCGAATTAGTTGAATAAATAATTTATAAATATTATAAAAATTAGTTATGTATAATAAATGAGTATTATTTTTATGTAAATACCCTCTTTAATTTTGTTAGAATTATCTTTTGATAAAGGGTTAAGGTACAGATTTAGTAAAGAACTATTTCTTAAAGTGCACCCAACACAACTAACTATTTTATGGTGCAAAAATAGACAATATCAATTTTTAGGGTGCAAAAGTAGACATCATGAATTTTTTTTGGAGCAAAAATAGTAAATTCGTTATCTATTTTGGGGTGCAAAAATTGCTATTTGTACTCCAAAAAAAATTCATGATGTCTATTTTTGTACTATAAAAATTTATAATGTCTATTTTTGTATTATAAAATAGTAAGTTGTATTGGGTGTACTTTAGAAAATAGTTCATTACTATTTTTGTATATTAACCCTTTAATAAAAATCCCTTAATATATGTAAAGACAAAAAATTATAAATTTAGACAATAAAACTAATTAAGATAATATATTTTGAATAAAAACCCCATAAAATGGACATTGGACATATCTCTTGATAAAAATCTTTTTATTCTCCATACAACTCTTATATCAGGGAGTTGGATGAAAGAAATTTTATTTTGTTAAAAATGAGATTGAGATCTGATGGATGTGACAAATCACTCCCCGGGTCAACTCACTGTCCTAACTCCTAAATTAAAATTGTAAAGCAAACAATTAATTCAGATCAAAATCAAACTAGGAACAACAATTTATAGGCCAGAAGTTAGGAAAATGACACTTCGGTCTTTGACATTGATTGACAATCCTAAAGAAGCAACCAATGAAATTCCACCAGGTCGAAAAAAAAAGAAAAAAAAAAGAAAAAACAGTGAAATTCCACATATTCAATTCTTTTACAGAAATTTTCACCTCCTTCTTTCTATTTTTTCTTAAATAAATAATGAAGCCTTATTACTCACATAATTTATAAATAACATAACTTATTTTATAAAATTTTATATGTTTAATTGAGGTAATTATATATGATACATTAGTCCAACTTCATAAACTTTTGCGTCTTGGAATTTTTTTGTTCCAAATTTATATCTTAGTATTGATATTGATGATAAAATATAAATATAAATTATAATTTCATTTAAATTTTTATTTTATAAAATTTGGATAAAAACGTAAAATACATTTTCACGGCATTTTGATGGGTTTGCCAAAACCTATAACTGAACATTTTGATAGTTCTTCATATCAAATATAAATGAAAATATAAGAATCATTCTTCTATAATACTGACTTGTTTAGTTCTGACTAATCTGAGTTAAGCAGGGATCAGATCACATAAATGTAAAAAAATTTCTAGAGGTGATTATTTTTCATGCACAAGATTCAAACTCCTTGAATCATGAGTGTTATATATGTGTATTCTATTTTTAAGTTAAATCATTGAAAAATTCCCAATTAAAAAATTTATTGTACAAAATAAAGTTACCTAAAATTTGTTTAAGGATTCAAGTGTAATTTATCTTTATCAGGTGCTATTTTTTTTTAAAAATGTGTAACATATCTTCAATTATATGTGCAAAATGAAATACTTTTGCATATAGCTAAAAATATATTACATACTATTAAAGAGTTGTACGTATTGAAGAAGGGTTACACCAGCTCACAAACCAGGGTCCTTTTTTAGTTTTGTGCAAGAAATTTTGCAGCGATTTTATCAACTATTTTCACTGTTTTTAACTAAATAATAATAATAAGTGTTTTTTAAGGGAGTATTCTAAAAAATTACTATTTAAATTTCAAATTTATAAATAAGTGATTTAATAATAAAATATTTTATCAATTGCATTACCGTTCTTGTTAATCTCATTATCAACTTTGTCAACGGAATTTTAAAGTTAAAATGTATTTTTTTGAATTTTTTTTTTATAATAACAACAACAAGTGTTTGTAATAACTATTTTTATGGTATAGTAGTAAGAGAGAGCAATCTGTGGGCCCGAGTTCGCAGGGATCATCCATTGAAGAGTTCCATACGGTCAGAACTACTTTCTATTTGGGCTTTTCACGAGTGAAAGTGACTTAAAGTATTCGGACTGTACTGCTCAACTCTAGTGCGTGTGGGCCCAATTAGGCCCACTATGTCTCTTCCTATAAAGCAGTAAAGTAGTAAACGACACCGACCTCTCTCTTCCCTTTGTTTTTTCGTGAATATTTTTCCTCTGCAAAAAAATCAAAGGTGGCCCCCACAGTGGAATTATTTGTCCTACTTTTCCATTTTATTTTATTTCTATTTTGGTAATATTCTTTCGTTGCCTTCGAAACTTGTAATTTCTACGTCATTCACGCGTCAACCGTGACGTTGCTCTACCCGACCCGTTTATATTTGGATATTTAGTTTGGGGATGCCTTTGGAGGATATTATTATTTCCCACGGATTTATTGATAAAGAATTAGTTTTGGAAATTCAGTAGCATATCGAATTGAATTTAAGAGGACGTTTATGGTTCAGTGATTTAATTGTATTTGAATCGAGTTATAATTAAATTGAATATTTATATTAGAAATTAAGTTGGAATAAAAGTTTAGATGATGATTACCACAATAGAATATAGAAGTACGCATGAGAATCTCACCTAACGTGTTGCCAGTAAGCTTTTCAATTTTGGATTACATAGATATGGGGTTGAGCTAAAATAATGGATGGCTTGAAATGATAAATTGAATTTAAATAAAATAAGAAAAAGGAATGTGAAAGTGCATTATGAATATGGAAGAGTGGCCATCACTTTATTTTTTTTTTCATTTTTTTAAAATGTTTGGATGAGTTGGATTTTAGAAACTTATTTTTATACGGAAGTTAAAGCCTTGGATGAAACAAAAACATTTTTTTCCCCGAAACATAAGAAAAGCAAATTATTAATCCCTAGGTATTAACATACCCCTAGTTTTTTTTTGGACAAAACATATCCCTAGTTAAATCAACACATTTGATAAAAAAAAAAATCAATTATGTATGATAAGATTACTTATTTCTTTATTTTTGTTAAAGTTTGGATCACTTTTGTTATGCAGATTCAACATGTTGTTCAGAGTTTCTGTGAAATTAAAAAAAAAACACTATGATTCCAGAATTCATGGAACTAACATAATTTCTAACCTTCTCATGGACCTATCATTTATTGGCAGTAATACTACTACAAATAAATATGGTTGTGACATTTATTTTAATATTATTTGTGACATTTGACAAACGTTACATATTACAATGTCATTAAAAGAAGCTGTGACGTTACTCACAAGTGCCATATCATGTATATTTTTTTTATTTAAATACCAAGAAGCGCCATCTTAAACCTTTTTTTAAAAAAGTTATTTTTATTTTTTTAAAAAAATATTTTTTAAAAACTGGTCTAGGGTGGGCTTCCTAGACCATTTTTTAAAAAATATTTTTAATTTTTTTTAATTTTTTTTAAAATGGTCTAGGGTGGTGCTTCCTTAAGTAAGGGTCACAGGAAGTGGCACTTCCTCAATTATAATTTTTAAAAATATTTTTTTTTTCATATTTTTCTTTTAAAACCCTATAATTATAATTAATAACATACTTTAAACAAATTTTCATATCTCTACAACAAAATGAAGAAAAGTAAACCACAATAAAAAACTCGAAAATGATATAAATTAACTAATAAATAATTAACAAAATCACTATTAAGTAAAATACAAGTATTAAAAATAAACAATTATTTTATTTATGCAATTCATCAATGTTAACAATTACTACAACAATAAAAAATTATAACTATTACATATCTTCATAGACAACCTATATATAATAACATTTAATTTTATCTTATTTATTTTTCGACATATAAAAATGAGAATAATTTTTTCAGATTTCATAATATATTAAATAAAGATATTGAGAAAATTAAACTATTAACTACTAATAAAATTACATTTGTAAGCTCAAAAAAAAAAACTTAGGAAGTTTGGATAGAGTGAGCTGAAACCTCAAACACAACACCTGAAAAAAAAATCAATAAAGGAAAAAGAGAAAGACAAGGTTGCATAGATGTTTAAAAAAAAGATGATTAATAAGATAATGTGCTGTACATAACTTCAAAATATTAAAAAAAATGAGTAGGTACGAATTACCAGAAGAAATGAAACTATAAGGAGAATGAAATGAGACTTAGATGAAGAAGGAGTGAGGTTAGTTTGGTGTAAGAAATGAGACAAAAGAAATGAAGAAGGAGTACCGCGAAAATAAAAAAGAGGAGGAGGAGGAGAAAATGTGAGAAGTGATAGAACAAGGAAATGAGGGAAGTGTAGATCGAACTGAGGACGATGATGAGTGACAAAAAGAGAAGGAGAAAATGTGGGAACTAAGAAGATAAAGGCGATAACACATGTTGGATGAAGAGTGGAGACTAAGAGGATAAATGTGATGGAAGCAGATTATGGGAGAGAGAAATGTTTGATTTTTTTTTTAAAATAATACTTTAAGTGGCGTCTGCTAGGCTATGGGCCACACAAAGTACATAACAGTTGTGACACTTTCTTGAACAAGCGCCACAACTGCTGCTTCATTTTTTTTAAAAAACAAAGTCACCTAGAAGCTGTAGCGCTTCCTCGGGAAGCGCCACCTAAAGTGTTTTTGTTAAAAAATTTTTTTAAAAAATATGAAAAAATATGTGTCACTTTTTTAAAAGAAGTGTCACAAAAGGTGTACTACTAATTCTTATTTTTATAGTAGTATAATTAATCAAATAATAACCAAATTTCTTCACGAAGATGCATCTCTAGGGACAATTTTCATCGTTATGATTCCTCCACAAGTAGTTAATTTTGTAGATTATCAAAGTCATCCACATCCAGTCTAACCTATCCTGGATTCAGCTTTCTTTTTCTTGCTCCTTCTATATTTAGTCTCCTACCCAAATTTTTAGTAAACATGTTGAGCCTTAAGTAGCTATGAATTATATGTCATTTTCTTTGTACTCCTCTCATGGAGCCTTCTAGTTATGTAGTTTCCCAATTTATTACTCTCTTGCGTGGAATATTCTGCCCCAAGCCACTTTCCATAGGAAGCATTTGATCCTTTCATAAGTTGGCCATTTTCATATCTAGATAGGGGATTTTGACCCATCCTCACACTTATCCATCCAATTACAAGCTGATTTGATATCACTTATAAGTGCTAAGGCTTTCTTTCTATCTATCTCTCTTTCATATATACTAATTTAAAAGACATAACTTTAAAATTATTGTTCTTAAAGTTCTAAACTCTAAATATAAATATTGTGTGTGAGTGAGAGGAAGATATATATAAATATATATAATGTCATTATAAGTATTCAAATTTCAAACACTTAAGTGTCAAGTAATGAAAAAAATTATTATATATTTCTAATAAAATATGTTTTCTCATGCACATTATTGAGTATGAAAAAATAGCCATATTGTTACTAACATATGAACAGTGTGACATGCATTAAATTTTATGATATGTATTGATGATGAAGCATTATATTGACACTAGCTAATTGAATTTACAGTGCTATATATATAGTTGCTTAGTGCTTACCCATCTTACTTTCCAAGTAAACCATCCATATGATAAATTCAATGAACTTGGAACAAAAAAAGAAGAAGAAGAAACCTATCTTCAATTTATATTCAAGACGTTTCTTTGTGTCACGGATTGTTGTTTTGACTTGCTACAACATTGATTCCATATGTCATATATACCCAAATGATAACTCTTGTTGACTTCCAAAAGTGCTTCTCTTCCCTTTTTATTACTCTATCCCTACTTTTTTTTTTTGGCCAATGTTACTCTATCCCTGGTTATTGCTATTTAATTATACCATTATAATGAACTTTATATCACTTTATGTAAAACCTTGCCAGCTTTTATTTACTCCATCTATTTTTAATATAAGAGTTAGATAATTAATTTATAAATATTTAAAAAAATTAATTAAGTTAGTTATTTATTAGAGGGATAATTAATTTACAGGTTCTTATAGTTTCAACCAATTTTTAATTAGGTCCCTATAGTTTTTCCCCCTTTTACCAAGTCCTTATACTTTCACTTGTTTTTAATCAGGTCCTTATAATTTTTTTCCTTTTTATCAGGTTCTTATTCTTTCACCAGATTTTTAATTGGGTCCTTGTAGGGTTTTTTGAATTTTAATTTATTAATTTAATTTCAAGTTAAATCAATGAATACTATTAAAATATAATTGAAGAATAATAAAATTAAATTAATAATAATGTAATTTAAAAAATGATCAATTAGTAATCCTTAATTAACTAATTATGATTCTATTCTATTTAAAATAATAATAATATAATAATAATTATTCATATTTTATAGTTATAAAATAAATAAAAATTAGAATAAAAAATATAAATATAAATAAATTTTTAATTAAAATATTATGAGGAATATTAAAATTTGAATTATAATAATAAATTTTTGTAAAAATAGAATAGAATTAGAATTAATTAATTAATTAAGAATTACTAATTGATTATATTAATATTTTTTGAATTATATAATTATTAATATAAATTTATTATTCATAAGTTTTATTTTAATATTATTCATTTATTTAAATTTAAATTAAATAAATAAATAATTTTTTTGTGAAAAAAACCTAGAAGGACTCAATTAAAAATCTGGTGAAACAAGAAGGACTTGATAAAAAGAAAAATAACTATAAGGACCTGATTAAAAACAGGTAAAAGTATAAGGACTTGATAAAAAAGAATAATAGTATAGGGACCTAATTAAAAATTAGTTGAAAATGTAAGGACATGCAGATTAATTATCCCTTTATTAGAAATATGTGTGAGTTTCCTTAAAATAACTTCTTTAATCATTTGCATAAGAACTATATTAGATAGAAACCCCTTTAATATATATAACAAATAGTAATAATGTGATAGTTTAAAAAAAATATAAATTTGGGAAATAAATTGACTCCTACATTTAAGATATGATGGGGGTATTATTTTTAATTAATTAAAATGATAATCCGTTTTCACTTGTCAACGCCTCTATATCAGGGGGAAAAAGATATGCCTATTTAGTATTTGCTTCATAATTTACCAATTCATATTCATTTTATCTTAGTTTATTTGTTATGAAGCTTAATTTATCAAAGTTTATTTTACCTTTAACATGATATAACTTTTATATTTTGCAATTTAACATATTAAAGTTTGAAGATAAAAATATCTATATATTTGAGTTTATCAATCATAAGAGTCAACTTTTATTCTTTTATCTTCTTTTTAGGAGGGATGTTTTGTAACAGAGTGACTTTAATCATGTGTAAAAGCAGAAACTTCACGTTTTCACTTCATTGATTTTGTTCAACCTCACTTTTTGACATCTCTAATTGTACTTTTATCAATTGCTTTGAAAAAACTTGAAGTATGTGGTAATTGTTTGGTTCCCATTAATCTCACGCCATTACATCTTAGTTAAAGTATTCTATGATCTTATTAAAGATAATCATGTTTAATAAATTGTCAAACAATAAATATCATTATGACAGATATTGCGATATATGACAGTTATTAATTGCTATATAAAACGATTTCAAACTGTCATATATGTGGGTGTTATAAAAGCTTGATACAGATAAATTACTATTGTGAACTGTTGTTTATTCCAGATCTATTATAATGGTTGTAATATAACACCCGTTATGTATTGGGATGTGGTGAGGCTATGATGTGCTTAATGTTGTCATAATAAATAATAGTTTCAAGTAAACAACCATCATAAAACTCTATAACATATATAACAGTGCTTTCAAAATAACTGTTATATAAAAGTTTAGCATACTTAACGGTCGCTATATAATAACCATTATTTATTTGCTATAAAATGCTAATGGGTTCAATAAAACAACCATCATATATAATGTATAAATATATAACGGTTCTTATTTAATGACCTTTAACTTTTGAGGAAATTTTTTTTAAAATGGAGATTCTTCTTTTGCCTCTACATGCAAAATGAAATTGTATACAAATTTGCATATTATAGAAGTTCACACATCAAGTATAGTCATGCAATTTGGGATGGATGAAGATATTTCCAGCTTTGTAGCTAAGCTCAATAAAACTCTCTACAGTAAAGAGCTTAAGGGGTAAAAGCGTTAAGCAAGATTTGATAGAGAAGGAGGAGTTAGATCTATAGTATGCCATCTGCTCCTTCTCGTTAGGAAGCATATGACGTTTATAGTTCTAATATCTCATTCTCTATCAAGTCTTGCTTGAGGCTGCATACCTCTTGAGCTCTCTATGGTAGGGAGTTCCATTGATTCTAGCCACAAATCTGAGAATATCTTGATCCATCCCAAATTACATAGCTATACTGGATATGTCAGCTTTTATTCTATTATATAGTCAAATCTAGCAAGAAAAGATGAAGCAGAAACTTTATCTAATGCGCGCGCGCGCGCACGCACACACCTATGTGTTGTGTATGTGTGTGTATATATATGTGTGTATGTGTGTATATATGTATGTATGTATGTATTTTATATATGTGTGTGTGTCATAGATGGTAAGATAATAAGGTTGTCAGGCTAAGCAATAAGTTCAAGCACACAATTCCTCCTACTAGCATTCTGTGGTGGACATTGGAAGAGCTAACTTGGATCAATGACGGCCTTTAACTCTCTATGCTAACATAATTCTGAGCGAGTGGCGAGTTGTGAATCATGTTGTCCCTATCTAGGTTACACATGTAGCTTGTAGAGACAGTTGTGAATCGTGTTTTCCCCTTGCAAGTTATACATATGATTAGAACATACCACATAAAGAGATGCGACTTGGCTAGGGCTAAAGAATGAAAACGCAAGATATGAAAAAAAAATGCGTGTTAGGGCTTACACAACAACTCTAGTAGTTGTCACTGAGAAGCAAGGAGAAAGTTTTATGGATAGTGTGGTTTGACTAAAAATGACGGTTGACAATCGGAAAAGACAATCGGAGTATTGGGGTTCTGAGATTGGTGGGTTGGGGGTTTACATTTGACTTAAGAGGTTAAGACGAGTGTGCTAATGAATGAAAGGGAGAAGTGGAGAGACGTTTAAATAGAAGGGAAAATTTAACTTTATAATAGTTTAAATATATCACTCGTAATGTATTACTCCATTGTTACGTATATAATGGTTATTGTAAGAAACCGTTAGGTAATTTCAAAACATATATTACGATTTTTAGCTAATAACTGTTAAATATCTGCCACATTTTTTTAAAAAAAATTTAGGGAGTACTGCTATCGATTTCCACCTGTTTTCATAAACAACACATGAACAAACAACAATACAATAAACCATCTATTAAAACATAAAAATTAACCTATCCTAGCAGCAGAAAAACAACAATACATAATCAAAACACATAAATTAAGTGCCTCTTTTTCTTTTCTTAGTCATAGCTTTTTGTAAGTTACTTTTTTTTAATTTGAATTATTCTCTTCTTGTAAAGTAATAATTTTCTCCTCTTCAAAACCCAAATGCCTTCATTATGATTGTCCCTGATGTACAAAGCATATTCTTAATCCAAATTTAATGATTCAAGTAACCTTCCATTGAATGGATCATCCTAAACTCCATCACCCATCTCCTCATGAATCACTTTAGTTGTTAACAAAACAATAGACCATCCATATTTAAAAAGATCACGGACTTATAATACTTGTTTAATGTGAGAAGCCAAAATGAAAGGCTATTTTTTATACCTTTCATTGTTCAAATTCAATCAAGCATAAGCCATCAATTCTTAAGCCGTGATTATTGTCAACCCACTTGCAACAAAAAATGGAAACTTGAAAGCCGATATAATCCAACTTCCAGATGTGCTCAATCACTCCAAAGTATGACATCTTCACATAGATATGATTTCTATCTTTGGAACTCAATACATGCATGGTGTTATCTACAAGAGTTACACCACTATTTTGCATATTTGTTCGATCATCTTTCTCTTTGGTGTAGAATGTGAACCCATTGATGATGTAACTTGCGTAAGACGTCACTTAATTGTTTGGACTATATACTAAGAATTTCAATTTGCTTGAAATCGATTTAGGATTAGCTCTATACTCATGAAGGACTTGATCTTTAAACCATGTTGTATCCTTCATGCCATGCTTCAATCTAATTGAATGCGAAGGACATGCTCTTTGTAGGAATTCTTCATGCCATGCTTCAATCAGCTTTATACTTGTGCATGACTTGCTCTTTAAAGGAATTCTTCATGCCATGCTTCAATCTAATTAAATGCATACCCTCTTTGTTTGACATCCAAATAGGCCTTTAATGATGTATCTTAACAAATTATTGTAATATCCTTATTTTCATTTCTAGGATATAACTATAATTTGAAAATAATTATTTATAAAAAATGAATTTAGTAGGTAATTTTTGAGGATAAAAAGAAAAGAGGGATCTGGTTAAAATCTGTTAAAAATTAATTAATTAATTAAAAAAATATTATTATTAAAATAAAAACTAATAATATAAAAAAAGGGGTGGCGCCAAATTTGAAAAAGAGAGTGGCACTTCCTTAAAAAAATATTAAAAATTTAAAAATTCACACCACCTTTCGGTGGTGTGACTAAGGGAGGGGGTTATATAAACCCCCCCTTCTTCACTTTGTCAATGAGAAGAAGTGATATTCTTGGAGGAGAGGAGTCGTAAAGTCTCAGTTTTTGCAGCTTTAGGGATCAATAAGATACTCAAAATCACTTCTAATCACAAAACTTTCTTCATGAAAAATGTTCTAAATAATTTTGTCTTTCTTATGATAGTAATTTCATATTGATTAGAGAATATTTTAGGATTAGAATTTTGGACAAATTTGAGTTTTGTTAATATATGACTATAAAAATGTAGAAAATGATTAATGGTTAATTTTAATCATTTTATTTTTGTTATTAAATTGGTATAAGATTTTATAATGAATTTTCTATATAATCAGCCTATAAATAATTCTATATTGGAATTTTCAACTTATCAAATTTGGGTTAAATGATTTATTTGGATTTTTGGGGGTATTCTTGAAGCTTTAATCGATTTAGATTTTTTTAAGATGAAGATTTATAATTTAGTTATTTTATATCCTAAACTTAAAATTGAGGATTTTATGTAAGGGAATGAAATGAATAATAATCAATGACTTGAATAGGTTATTTGAGTTAAGAAAAATATTTAAATTAATAATTGGAATTGTAGTGTGAAATTGGAATTTTTGGGAGGAATTAATTCAAAAATTTAAAATTATAGAATTAAGTTAAGTAAATTAATTTTTCTAATAACTCAAAGAGTTATCAATGTATAAGAAATTGATTGTTGCAGATTGATTTTTGGCGTGTATTTGAGCTCTTGGATTAGGAGCTTATGGTTATAATTTGCTTTGGCGAGATGTAACCACTTTCCACTTGTTATGTGTGTTAGTATGTATTTGTGAGTATTTTGTAAAATAATTATGAGATTGAAAATTTTACGGTGATATTTATTAATTATTTCAATGCGTAAAGATTTATTGTGATTGAGAAAGTTATCATAATATTGAGAAGTATTTTGATATAAACTTGCCTTGTGGAACTTTATGATTTGAATTGTAAAATGTATTTTATGGGTCATGTATATGTAGATGTTTAAATATCCTCATATGAGTGTGGAAATCTTGAGAAATTTTCATTGAGCTATTTATTGATACATATTGGGATGATTGGTTTGAGAAGAGATAGAGAAAATTATTTTACCAGGTGGTATAGCCTCCATTAGTGCACGATGGTTGGCTTTCTATTGTCCTACCAGTTTAATGAGGGGCTGCGACACTCCACTAGTTCAATGAGGGGAAAGACCCTTGGTCCGGGCATGTGCTATGTAGATTTTGGCCGATCCTCATCATGTGAACGAAGAGATTTTTGAGTAGCCAGTGATATGGATAATAACTTAGCCTATGGGTCTAGTCGGCGGAAATAAGGTGGTTCGGTTGAATTGATGGGAGGCACTTGGGGATTGTGATATAAGATTTAATATATAGTAATTGTGATATATAATTCCTGATATGAGATTTGTGTATAAAACTGTGATATTGAATTTTTGTCAATTATATCTCTAATACTTTGTAATATAAACTGTTCCACTTGGCACTTCATGAACACATGTCAGCATGTGTAATGAGTTGGATAGCTGGTTATTGAGAATTTTGTCCCACCTCGTTGATTTAACATTTTTAAGGTGATAGTTCCTATGCTGGGATGTCACGAAGAGCTCTTGAGTCATAGATATATCTCTATATATCTGTATAGCCTATTGTGGTTTATTATGTGTTGAATTGATGTATATTGTCACTCATAGGGTTCACATTCTGTAAACTCTGATTTGACTGCATACTTTTGATTATTGTACTATGATTTGGATATTATATAGAGCTGGATGACTTTAGTTTTGAAATGGGAAATTTTGTATTTAAATGATTGTGAAATTTTAACTCTATCGTGATTAGTATTTGAAAGTATAGTTAATATTATGAAATTAAGGAAAGGATTTTACAATTATCATATGTAGAAACGTCATTGATAGTGCCAAAGAGCATGGCTCTCAAGTTTAACATTTCTTCCTTGTGAGTATCATACACCATGACCCTATCATCCCATAAGCACTTCAAGTCTTCAATTAGTGGAGCCAGATAGACATCTATGCCATTCCCAGGTAGCTTAGGCCCTGAGATTAGCATGAACAACATGGAGTACTTGCGCTTCATGTAGAGCCATTGAGGAAGATTATATATAAACAATATTACTGAGTATGTGCTGTGGGTAGTGCTTTGCATCCCAAATGGGTTCATCCCATCAGTAGCCAATACAAGACGTAGGTTCCTATCATCTTTAGCAAATTCAGGGTGTTCATATCAAACCTCTTCCATTTTGGAGAATCAACATAAGTGCAACATCTTCTTTGTGGCATATGTTTTGGGTGGAAGCACATTTTTGGTAGGTAGCATTTTATTCAAAACCTCGAGCAATTATGTGAAGCTCGTATCAAACCACCCATTTCTCACCTTTAAGTTGCACAACATCAACACAATGCTCAATAAGGTAAACTTAGTGCACCCCTTATACAATGGCTTTACCACGTCACCTTTCAAAGTTTCCATCATCTTAGGATAATCTCAGAGGTCCTCTTCTAATGCCTTAGCCATATTATCAAGATGGTCGGCATCAAATGCACTTATAATGAAATCAGGTGATGCATAAATTTTCGTATGTTCAACCACCCTACTGATTGTCTCCCTATGTATCGTTCATTATGTATAAGAAGGATCGATTCCATAAATCACCAAGTGCGACATACAAGTTTCTTGATTACATCATTGTACATTGCCATACTTTACATAGGGAAAAATAATCAAAATCATCATTTGAGAGATTATGCGCAAATGTAAACTTAAGGAAATCTATTACCCCATCCTAGTAGTCTCTCGTTAGCCGATTGACATATATCCACTGCTTATTCAAAGACCTCATTTAGCATAAATTATGTAGAAACAAAAACCCTAATCAAAACCCAATAATCATCTACACCCAGAATAAATTCACAAAAATATACAATGGAAGAAAAAGCACAAACCTTATATCAACCCAATTGAAAGTTGAAGAAAGAAAAGTCTGAGGTTGAACGAATTTCTTAGAGATGAAAGATTTATAGCTTTTAATCGAGTGTGAAAGTTTTTAAATGTCAAACTGATTGGATGTTTTACAAACAAATCCCTGTTATAGATTTTAAGGTATTACATAATGGTTAGTTGGTAAGAACCATTAATAATTTTATTTTTATAAAGGTTATATTCAAGTAATTGTGAGGTATGTTATTAACAGATCTACATTGTTAAGGTCTTATATAACGGTTAGTTGGTAAGAACCACTAATTATATTTTTACCTTTATAATGATTATTTTAATTAATTTACCGATAGGTATGTTTATCACAGTTCTTTAATAAAAACTGTAAGGTATGTCATTATTTTTTATATATGTTTAAACTATTACATTAATATATTTTTATATATAAAACTCAAAAACAAAAATAAATAAAACCTACCCTTCATCCTCAGAGGAGCGATATGAATTATATGAAAAGACGAGTATGAGCAATATGGAAGCGATAGCAGTGAGGAGGCGGAGGAGTAGGTTAGGAAGGAAGAGCACTAGGAGGTTGTGGTAGTTTAGTGAGAGGAGGAAGGGAAGCAAGAGAAGGTGGAGGATAAGGTAGTGAAGTAGGTGAAGGAGGAGAAAGTTAGGAAGAAGGAAGAAGAGAAGTAGGTAGAGGAGCAGGTTGGGAAGGAGGAATCTCCATCATTTCTTTAGAAGCAGCACAAGGAGGAGAAGAAGGTAGAGGTTGGGGAGGATGAATATCTAGCATTTTTCAGCGTGTTGCTTGACCATGATGATGAAGAGAATAAAGGAAAAGGGTAAAGAAAAAATATGAAAATGTAGAGTTTAATTATATTGGAAGTGAAGTGTGCAATGGAAGTTGAAGATGAATCAGTCAGGGCAATTAATTATATATGTTTTTTTTCACATCATGAGTTTCATGACGGTTGTTTTATAAATACTGTTATTTACTTATAAATTCATGACGGTTGTTTCGAAAGAATAGTTAACAAACCGTTATTTATTATATTTCATAATGGTTGTTTTATAATAACCATGAGAATTGTTCTATATTTTTTTACAATAGTATATTTAAAAAACAGAACAGTGGTGAGTTCATCAGGCTACTCATCACCAGAGGAGTGGCCATGATTATTGTCAGGATCATTGCTAATCCTATACTTATTATGTATGAGATTGACCTTCCTGTTCATACTCGAGAGGTATGAAGAAAGTCTCCTCTTGGCATGGT
Source organism: Albizia julibrissin (assembly GCA_037074505.1). Lineage (NCBI taxonomy): Eukaryota > Viridiplantae > Streptophyta > Magnoliopsida > Fabales > Fabaceae > Albizia > Albizia julibrissin. Next base: position 44,242,535 of record CM073478.1, on the reverse strand, counting down.
TAGTATGTTCTGCATGTCGCAATATTGCTTCCAGTTGTGGAAGCATAGGATGTGAAGTCGGAGGATGAGGTGGAGGCGGAGGAGGAGGAGACGAAGGTGGTGATGTCTGATGTTAGGGAGGAGAAGGAAGAGGTGGAGGATGGGGAGGAGGAGAAGGAGGATAACACTGAGAGCCTTCTAGCAATTATTTCGCACGCCATTTCATCTTTGTGATTGAGAGAACAAAAAGAGGAGATGATGTAGAAAATGTAGGAAAAACAAATGAAAGTAGGGAGTTTAAATAGACGTTTGGAACAAATAAAGGGTCACAAAAGAACCATCATTGCATGAGTTGGAAGTTGAATGAGACGTAATGAAAGGGTACCTGATTCTCCTGAAGATCATAGGGTAACGAGGAGGCACCCAGAGTTGATCAGCGCAAGGAAGAGGAAAGGTTTCACAAGCTTTAATTTGCGTTTATTAAGTTAGAAACATTAAGTATGTTGGTTTTTTAGAATCACAGTAAAGGAATACTTTACGGTTATTAATCAATAGCCGTGAAGTATGAAGTTATTGTTTTAAATATTTTAAAAATACAATAGTGGTGTTCAGTCAAGGCCTGCCTATAGCTGTATCAGAACCTCCATTTTAGGAGAAGGAGGAGGAGGAGGTGGCGGCTACTGTGGAGGAGCTCCATGGGATGTTAACATGATAGAGAGAAGGTGGAGGCCAATAAAGAAAAGTAGTAAGAATCATAATGAATATGTGAGTTTAAATAGAGGTCTAACAGATGTTACGAAGGGTTATGACTTATGAAGGTCTGATGATGTGAAGAAGGGTTATGACCAATGAACTGGTACTTAGGGAACCCAAATGGTTTGAAAGTGTTATATGACGATTGTTTTTGAAGACCGTTATATTTTGTCTTTCCTGATATAAAAGGTTGGAAATCGAATCATTTGTAAGTGTTGCATGGTGATTGTTTCGAAAGAATCGTCACTTTTATCACTAAATAAATGATGGTTATTAACTACAACCATTTTTTTTTTGTATTTTTGCGAATTCCACCTCGTAATACATGATCGTGCACATACTTAACCAATAAGTTTAAGCGTTATATATCCTTCCGCGACCTCCGCTTTGACATACATGATGTTTATTAGCTGTAACTATTGTGTATTAGGCATTATAAAAGCTCAAATCTCTAGTAGTGTATGAACACATTGTCCAGTGAAAATTCAAAAATTGATTCATCACGTATAAGAGACTAGCTCCTTCTATTAGACCTAATTCCCTTTGGTAGTTAAATATTTTATTTTTTTTAGGGAGAAGTAGCCTAGGCCTATATAAGGGCCTACAACCTTGCTTACTTTTTTAGTTAATTTTTTTAGGGAGAAGTGGGGTTGGAAGTTTTTAGTTAATTTTTCTTACTTTTTTATATAACATCTTATCTTTATTAAAATTTTATAACCCTACTTCTCCAATTTTTTAAAATCTCACTCATAAAAATTTTCCCTCATGCCAAACAGACCCTAAGTCTAACCTAATCTCTATTCAGTAAATACATCAAGTTTAGACTTAGGCCTACTGCTAGATCTATTTAGGTGAATAGACGACTTATTTTGATAAGACCTAGCCTACAAACCTACAAATCTAGCCTATTAATCTTTTTTTAAAATTTACAATATCATATATAATTATATTATATAATCTCAATTAATTTTATAAATTATTTATAAAGTGACTAACTTAGTCTTAACCCTAAGTTTTGCATTTCTTCATTTACATGCAAGTTCAACCCTCTCATTGATCAATTGCTCACCTCTTCTCTTTGATTGCTCAAAACGAAAACATTAACTCACTTCCTCTCCCCTGATTTGTGTCATTTGTTGAACATAATAGTTGTTGTAAGTTTATTTTAGTGATGTTCAAATGAAATATTCTAATCTCAACAAGAGAAGTTTGTCCTAATTTCTTCAAGTTAAGTAAAATAGGTAAAATTTTAGTTTTACATGACATTTTTCATGCCTTGGTTGATTATAGAAAATATATCCTCTTAGTCAACGAATGATTGATTTTTCTTATTCCTACATACTCAGACAATTATTGTCACTAGGCTTTCTTTTCTTTTCCTCATTAAACTCTTCTATTGCAAGTGAGAATGAATCATATAAATAAGAAAATTAATGGAAAAATGACAACAAGGTCCTAATTAAGAAAAATAATATTAGAAAAGTCCCATAACTTATCGATGGTAGTTCTTTGACTTGTCAATGACTATTCTTTCATTTGTCATTGACTAGCGATGAGACTTTTCTGATAGTATTTTTCTTAATTGCGACCTTGGTGTGATTTTCCCAAAATTAATTCAATTACTAGCCAAAAATGTTTTTAGTGGGTAATGAATATGGTCCTTAATATTAATGACTTGATTCATCTATGGGAGCTAAATAATGAAGAAGCAATTATATTGAAGTCTTAAATTATTGGTTCAACGATGATGAATTCCTAAGATTGTTTCTTGTACTATTGTAACAAATTATTCTATTTGTATTATTGTAAACGTGTAATTATATTAAGTTTTTATGAGATATTATAATGAAATAATTTTGTTATTTTAATGTAAACTTTAAATTATATTTATTTAAATAATTAAGTATATGTAATTTTTTATAGCTTCAATTCTTATTTAAACATAACATAGAGTTTTAAATATGTTTGAAGAGCTATACATAATCTTCTATGCATAGGCTTTAAGCCTATTTAAATTTTTATATTTTAAATAGGCGGTTAAAAAAAGTTTCAAGCCATATCAAATGTTTTAAAGACTTAAACTTGAGCCTAAAAAAGTTTATATACATACTCAAACTTATATTCAAGCTTTAAACATGTGTATGAGGTTCAGGCTTGTTTGACTAAAGCCTATGGATTGATTTTTGCCCCTACTTTTTTTTCGAGGTATAATGGTTTGATACATAGATGTTGATATTTTGATTATCAAATTATTAATTAAAATATAATATATTTTTTCTACTAATAATAATAATAGATTTTACTAATTATTATTATTACTACTATTATTATTATGAGAAATGTATAGCTTAGTAACCTACTCATATATTTAATTGTATTAATTATACACTCATATTATCTAAAAATATTATATGCTCATTACATTTTAATTAGTAACTCAATGTCAAAGATATAAATAATACTTCTAATTTGAAAATTTTTTGCTCAACATATTTTTTTTCTAGGCACATGTATCCTCCTATTTGATGTAATCATATTCAAAGTACTGTCATGCACTAAATGTAGACACTTTTCCCAGCACACACCATATTTTGATTTGCAACAAATCATGTATCGTTTGTAGTCATAGCATATGCTCGAATCAGAAATAAATTTGCATGAAATTTTAATTATGGCTACTGCAGGAGAAGTCCATAGAGCTAAATTTAGCCCATTAAATGTCTGGCCTACCATTTTTTTAATTTTTTCATAGCATAAAAAATCCAAATGCAGTAAAGATTGAATCCACCATTGAACCGATAGACAATAATTTGAGAGTAAGGCAGTGTTTGGTTGGGGGTTTTTTTGAGAGGAGGTAAGGGTTAGAGATAAAAAAATCTTGTTTAGTTGAACGAAGGAGAGGTGAGGGGCGGGAAATTTTTTTGTCTTGTAGTGCTTCTCCTCCCTCCTTTCTCAACTCAACCCTATAATTTTAAGGTTTTTTTAGGAAAGGTGAGAAAATTTATTTCTCATCATGATGAAATTGCCTATGGCAATTTTTTGATAATTCATATTACCCAAGGTTCTGAAACCTAGACTGATCACTGAACCGATCGGGGTACTGGGTTAAGGGTCAGTGGGTTAGACCAGAGTCAAACTAAAGCTAACTCGAGATCAAACCGGTAAGAAATTGAAGATTTTAGGGTTATTAATATGAAATTCTAAAAAAAAATTTAAAAATTGATTTTTTTAAAAAATACCAGACCAGGTCAGTTTTCTGACCGGTTTGTCGGTTGTTTGGTCCCAAAACATTGATATTACACTACTAAAAACCTTTTTTTTCTTATCATGCTTCAATCGATACATCACGTTGTCCTTTTTTTCTCTTTGCTCCTCTCCTCCTCCAGCGTTATCGCTAGATGCTTGGCCAACCTCCACCTCCGCTTGCGCAATTTGATAAGTTTAAAATTTTCATTCTTGTTCTTCCACCTTGTTTCTTATGACTCCCCAAATTTCTTATGTTCGTCTTCTACCTTGTTTGAACTGAAACTTCCATGGTTGCAACGAGAAAACTCTATTTTTGTTGCTACACAGGGTATCCACCAGAGCAAGACCGATGACTAATACCTCTGGCACTGTTAGGCGTAAGATGGGGGCAATCCTCCTAAGTGAATTTTCTCCATACATGTCGTTTCAAGGATCGAACCCGGGACTAGAGCGCTTAAGGGAATGCAAGCCCCTTACCACTTGTGCCAACCTGCGCTGTTTTGTTTATTCCTTTTATTTTTAGTGTTTCTTTGGGTTGAATATGAAATGGATTTTATAGAAAGAAAATAACTTTGAATCTTTTTTATTAGCATGTGCTTCTTGCTTTGCCATCTCCTGATTTACTCTGAGTAAAGATTTGATTATTAAAATATATCTCCATTCCATAAAAAGAAAAAAAGAAAAGAAATTTGATAAACTTGATTTTTTGGCGAGACTATACAAGTCCTTCTTCTATTTGATAAGCAACTATGCATTGTTTTCATGCAGTTGACTAGTTGATCTATGTTTCCACCATTCTGTTAAGTTGATCACTCTTTGAGCTAGATGTGGAAGATAATATCCTCTAGGGGTTTTAATTTATTTTATTTTTTAATTTTTAGTTAGTAGGATAATTATTATTGGGACTCCATATATAGTGAAGAAACTAGCTGGTTGTTGCCTTGTTTGGGATTAGCTCTTACAACGTGACATAAATTAATAGGTATAATTGGGTTTAACGTGTGCAATTTTACTGCATCTTCTTCTTTTAGGCTTTTACAAGCTATGATCTACTATATTAAATTATTTTTTCTCTCATCTTAATGTAATATGTAACAAAATCAATTGACAATTTTAAGACTTTTTGGATCTTTTGTCTCGTTTCCAGGTCTGGGACACCCTGTTATCGTTATTATAATTACGTGTATGATTGTGATAATGCCATGATTGTCTATGTGTTGGTGGATATGTTACATACAATTAATTCCTTATTTCTTGAATAACATGCTAATTTTTATTAGATTTATCACAAATTTTTCCAGGATTATGCTAATTTGATTATATATTATTAATTATAAGCTATTTGATATGTCTCATGTGGTTTAGAATTAATTGGATGCATGTTGACTTAATGTGTTAGATGGAGTCGACCTTTAAAGACAATTTAGTCTTGTGTTGTTAATGGAAGAATTTGAGTCAAAAAGCTAGTAAGGACGTTTGTTAAATGTCCTCTCAATTGTCTAGTGAATATATAATTAAGTTGATATGCAGAATATGTAATTAAGTCCTACTCATTTAGACAAAAAAAAAACCTAACCAAAATTATCTATTTGACTTTGGATTTTTGATAATGATGTAAGTTGATATGCAGAATATGTTATATATTTGATGATTATCAAATAAGGCCCGCCCTCTCAAACTACTACTACTACTATTGTTACATTCTTTCTTTCTTGTGTTTGTAATTTCATTTTTCTTTGTTCATAACCTGAGGCTGAATGGCACATTATTGCATATGCAAACTATAGGATTTTGGTTTAGAGAAAAATGTTAAGAAATGATAATTTCAATAAAATAAATTGTAAAAGAAGGAAAATATATAGATAAAGAGAAAATGACATATTTGTCAACTTATAATTAGTTCTCCTTATCTACTCTCCTAAACCAAACAAGAAACCAAACCTTCCCTCCCCTCTGCTTGTACCAAGCAAAGCTCATAACCTTCCCCACCTAACTTTAATAAATCTCACCTACTTTCCCCTTCAATGAACCAAACACGCCTTACCTAAGCAACTGTTTATGTTGCCGAACCGCTAGTACGGTAAGCCTTCATTACCAATATTTTTCGGCACTCAACTGAAAACGGTTTATTAGAGCCATCGAATCAGTGCTTGTTCTAGTCCTAAGTCACAACTTTTAATATGTGCAAAAATTTCCTCTATACAAATCAATTATTTTTCTTTCGTTTTAAACCTAAAGTGGCTTCCTCATATTATTATAATCTCCTTTGTTACTGTAAGTAAGGGTAGATTAGTAATTTTGTATTATCTTGTTTACCACAGGCTGTGTGCTATATATATGAGTGCTCGATGCTAGTACTTGAAGTAATAGCTGATACACGAAGTATAACATTGCAAATACTTTTAGCATAGTTGTGTTGAATGATTTTGGATTTCGGTGAGTTGGGATGGTCCAAGACTTATCATGGTATTAGAGCTCCAGGTTTGACTCGATAACCACATCTCAAGATTTTCCTAAGATTGCGCTTGAAGATCAAGCTCTGACTCAAGAAATCCTTAACCATGAGCAGCGAAAAGGAATTGATCTTCGTCGTAATGCTGTCGTTCACCCATTCCTTCTATCTTCATATGTTAGACATGCAGGCAATGGCGCTCGTCCCTCATGTCCTCACTGGAACATAAATTTACATGGTGCGGAGCCGTGGAATGAAGATCGGGCTAAAAGGGACGACATAAATTAGGGTTAATCGATTGGAGCTTCTTGAAGGAATCATTTGAGGAACCCTTGCACGTTCAATGGGAGCGTTGCAACATTGTGGTACTTTCTTGGTTGATCGGCTCAGTCTTGAAGGAATTGTCTAACATGATCGTCTTCTTTGACAGCACATACCTGGTATGGAATGATCTCCGGGAAAGATTCGATAAGAAGAATGGTACAAGATTCTTTGCCTTGCATCGTGAAATTAGGTCTCTCAGACAAGGAGGTTTATTGATTTCTGTTTATTTCTCATACCTCCAAGAGATATGGCAAGAACAATCAGCGTTGCTTTCCCTTCCGTCCTGTAAATGTGAAGCATCCAAGGCTCAAGGCGATATGAAACAAGAACAGCGGCTGCTCCAGTTCTTGTTGGGGCTTGAAGATTCCTATAGCCAAGCAAGAAGCCATATTCTCTTAATGGCTCCGTTGCCTTCTATTAATGATGCATCTAGAATGATTGTACAAGATGAGACATAGTGTTCCATAGCTAGCTCTGAGAAATTCTCCTCCTCCTCAGACAATATTGCCATGGCAGCAAGGGGGAGAGGCCATGGGGAAAACGGTCCAGAATGTTCTTATTGCCGCAAGAAGGGGCATTCCAAGGAGAATTGCTACCAAATTATTTTCTATCCTCCAAAACTTTAGAGGGAGGTAGACTAAAGAATCCAGTCAGGGAGCTAAAGACTCTCTATAGTATACCGAGGAGGCATTGGCAGGAACAATTAACATTATGGCTCCCATGTTCATACAAGCCCAATATGAGAAGATATTAGAGCTGCTAAAGTGAGATGAGGAGTCAACAATGTATGCCTTATCCAGTACATGTTTGACTATTCCTAACTCATCTATAACCTATAATAATTGGATTATAGACTCTGGAGCTACAACTCATATAGTAGGGGATTTAGGTTTGTTAAGTGGTTATAAGAGATATAGTAGGCCTATTAAAACTATTACAATACCTAATGGAAGGCATGACCCTGTTACTCACATAAGCAGTGCTAGAATTACTAATGACATAACATTGCGTGATGTCTTACATGCTCCCTAACTTCAGTTTAATTTGATAGCAGTATCTAAATTTACTAAGGAATATATTGTATGGCTTTGTTCTTCCCCCATTTCTGTTTGATGTAGGGTCTTTAGGATGGGAAGATGAAGCTGATTGGTAAAGAAATTGGAAGACTTTACATGTTGAAAACTGAAAAGAAACATGATAGTGTTAATGCATTTCATGCTCTTGAGAAGAATAGTAGTATAGAGAAATTATCTTGTATTAATTTGTGGCACCATAGATTAGGCCATGCTCTAATCTCTGTAATGAAATATCTGGATGTTATGAATAATAAAGATTTACACATAAATAAAGATTGTTAAGTTTGTGTCTAATCCAAACAAACCAAGTTTCTATTTAATCATAGTTATATTAAGACCAAGAGATGCTTTGAGCTTATCCATGTGGATGTATGGGGACTTTATAAAACCCCAACACATCAAGGTTTTTGTTTTTTCTTGACCATTATGGATGATTTCTCTCACTCTACTTAGATATTTCTATAAGCTCTAAATCCAACACTGTTACTTATATCAATAATTTTTATGCATATGTCTTAACCCAATTTTTTGTTCCAATCAAACAAGTCCGGCAAGATAATAGTACTGAATTCACAAGTAATGAATTGAAGTATTATTTTCAGGAAAAAAGAATTGTACATGAGATGACATGTCCTTACATCCCTAAGCAAAATGGGGTTGTAGAGAGGAAACTGATAAGTAAAATATTTGTATATTTATTTTCCCTTATATGAAGATTGTTTGGATGATATTTGATCTTAATTTAATGAATTTGAGTGTAATTGATAAATAAATAATGATTTTGACATAAAATAGAATTCATTGAAAAATACTAAATTTTGATCCTATTTCAGTTTGTAGGTAATATCTGGAGTTATAGTCAAATTAAGACTTTCTTTATATGGATAAAAAGCTAAAAAAAATTCTTACAACTTTTATGTTGAGGCCAAAACCCAATTCTGCCTTCAAGAGTTTCAAATTTTGCTTAGAAGTTGAGCATGTCGATTTGTCCAAATATGACATTTGCCCACTAATTTGACCATAACTTGAGTTGAAAATGTTGAAATGAGGAGCTCTTGTATGAGTTTTCAAGTTAAGATCCAAATCTATAACTTTTATGAAGACAAAAATATGATATTCCACTATTTTAATTATCAAAAGTAGGCTGCAATCAAGAAGTAAGGTTGCTACAAGGTCAATATTAGTGGCTTAAAGTCAAGATTCATACTTAACAAAGTGGAAATTTTTGCATCCTATTCATGTATAAATAGAGGAGTAGAAGACACAAAGGGACACACCATCTTAGAGTTTAATTTCATGCATTGTATTGTTCTTGCATGCCTTCTTCTTGGAAGGCTTATATAGTCCTCCTTCATGGATCTATATGTTGCCACCTACATGGAAGGTTTTACCTCCTATAAGGAAAGCTAGATTTTTCCATTTTCATGCATCTTGTAGTTGTATCTTTATGTTTTAGAATTTAATAATCAAGTTTTATCCAATGTTCATGAAATTTTCAATTTATTTTGGTTTTGTTTTTAATTTCATCATGAGCTAAGTTTTCATTTTCCTAGGGTAATGATGTAGCTTACTAATGACGGATTAAATATTAACTTATTAGATCTAGTTTTAATTTTTCATTTATGATTGAGTTTTGATTATTGGCCTTAATGCTTTAAATTGATTGGCCATCTTTTGAATGATTTCAATATGCATGTTGAGACTGGAAAGAGATGCGTGTCATTCCTATAATTGAAACCATAACCTGTATATGAAATATGAATATATTCATATGAGTTATGTAGTTTTAATGAGTTCTATAAATCTTAATGCATGATTAATTGTTTTAATTCATATAGGGATATGTTGGATTAACAATTAATTATAGAATTGATTGACCTTAGAAGATGCTAGTAATTAAATTAGGGAAACTCGGCTATCAATCATGTGGAATAAATTGAACTAGAATAGATAGGTGATTCAATTCAAAATTTGCTAAGTAAAATATGATCCCTAGGGCTTTTTCTTATATTTGTTTTCATATCAATTGCATTCATATTTAATCATTTTTATTTTGAAAGCTCAATCACCAACTAATAAAGTGACTTAGTGCATGTTTGGATTAGCGGTGGAAAAATGGCTTTATTTTCAAATGGGCTTTTACAGAAGTCAGATTGAAAAAAAGTCAGATTGTAAATGTGATTTGCGTTTGAATTGGCGGTAGCAGAAGAGACTTTTTTTTAACCTTGAATCTATTTGGATTAGCTTTTGAAAAGCCCGTTTAGATAAAAAATGACTGAAAAGGACATGAACTGTAATATATATATATATATATATATATATATATATATATATATATATATATAAAATTAAAGTAAAAAGTGTAAATAAAATTTGATATATAAAAAGTCTAATTATTATTAAAAAAAGAAAAATACACTAAAATATTATTTATATATATTATAAGTTGACCAAATCATAAGACCTACTGAATTATTCAAGACATACTTCAAAACTAACAAATACTTAGTTATATGGAAAAATATATTTTTGATGAGTTATTAAGATAAAATAGCATAAAATAGTAAAAATTGAGTTCCATTTTTTTTATTTGATGAAAAAAAAATATTTCCTATCCGTTACCTTCTATAAAATTAATAAAAAAAAATCAAAGGAGGGGTTTTCTTTGCATAATAAATAAGTGAGGAGGAAAGGGGATAAAACATGTGGCCACATGCACAAAGGTAGGGCCACAAATGGGACAAGAGAAGAATAATACCCAACATTTACTGTCTTCTTTTCAGTATCTTCACCGTGCTGAGGAAAAAAAGCACCTGCAATGAGCTTCTTACATAAGCTGCTTTTTTTCTAAAAGTTCAGTGGAAAGTACTGAGTTCCCAAATAGTAGCTTATAAACTCAACTGGGCTTCTCAGCATTTTCATTGACTAACTGGCTTATTTTTCTCTATACCGTGTTTCCAAATAGACCTTAAATAGAATTAAGATTACCAATTTTGGTACTTAGTGATCAATCCTCGTGAGAATGATACTCTATTCACTTTTGTATTGCTTGTTTACGACAGTGTTGTTAGATATGATTAATTTTGATGATGTCAAATATAGATATAAGATATTAAGAGCAAAAAGTTTGCTTAATATATTCATCTCTTTATATTGACTAACTACTATATTTAATGTTATATATCTTATAGATTAGTCAAAGAGATTGGAGAAAGAACAGCTTCAAGGAATTAATGGGAATATCAAGATTCAAGCTCTTGGGAGAAATACCATACGTTTCTACGATCAAAAGGGAATTCAGAAGTTACTGTAGCAGATATACTATTTGGAATTATAGCATTTCACTGTAGCAGTAAGATACTGTAGCACGCAGGCACTGTAGCATCTGAAAGACTGTAGCACTCAAGTTTGAATAGTAGAACTCGAGTTCTGCACTGTAGCACTCGAGTTCAAGGAGTTTTGCATGCGAGTTTTGGTCAGAAACGACTTCCGGATGATTCCTAAGTTTTGCACTCAAGTTGGTTATGGATAACTCGAGTTCGAGACTGTTCAGCACTACAAAAATTGGTCTGAACTCGAGTTTGGATCTGAGAACTCGAGTTCACAGTGTAGATCAACATACTTTGTTCATCCCTGTTTTACGTTCAGTTTGGGCAAGCTTCAGTAATTCAACTATATCTCCTAAACCACAACCCCGATTGAGATAAAACCAATAGAATATGAAATTAGACTCACAATACGTCCTTTGGAAACCAGAATCAACATCAAAGAATCACAGATGAGGCAGATATGGATGTTTGAATTTGAAATTCAAATCACCGTCATATTCAGGAACAGTTTTCGTATTTTGGACATATCTCTCAAACTATACTTCCAAATGAGTTCAAACTAGTCCCATTTGAAAGTAGACTAAAAGAGATTTCCATGGATATATAATATGTCAATTTTGGAGTTATATTCAATGTGGTATGTCTTCTGGAAGTTGATGCTCAAAAATACATATGTTGTCTACACTCATCGGATCATAACTTGGAGAATACGAAGAGTTTGGAGCTGATTCCTTTTACATTGGAATGTAAAAAACAAGAGCTCTCTAATGATCAATCATTTATCATACTTGGAGTCAAAAATTAATTGATCATATTTTGAGTCCACTGTTCACTCTCTCGCAGGCATTGCACAGAAGCTGAAGTTAAACACATGAACTCGAGTTCAGGATGAAGCACTCGAGTTCTGGGATGAGATATACTCGAGTCCTGAGAGTTCTGCCATGAGAGTTTATACCTGAGAGATTTGAAGCACTGGAGTATATACGAAGCACTCGAGTTCTCGTCAACGCACTCGAGTTCTTGTTGGCCTCTATACTCGAGTTCAGGGAGTTCTGGGAAGAGAGTTTGTACCCAAGACTCATATGGTGAGAAGATCAATTGGTACACTCGAGTTTCTCAACATACACTCGAGTTTGGAATCAAATGACACTCGAGTTATGCGAGTGTTGACAAGCGAGTTTATTCCAGAGAAGCATGAATTGTCGGATTGCCATGATGCACTTGAGTCTTGAAGATCACACTCGAGTCCTGGGAACATCAACACTCGAGTTTCAGTTTTGCACTCTCATGAGTTTTTGATAGAATCCGTTTGGAGATATTAAAGTTCCACTGTGCACTCGAGTTTGGTATGGAGCACTCGAGTTCGCCAGACGCAGAAGCAAAGTGAATTTCTGTAATTAATCCAAATATGCTTAAACACTATCTAATCATTATGGTTACACTTATTACTATACTTAAACATCATTTGACATTCATTTCAAGTGTGAAACAGGAGATCAAATGTTTGGGTTGAATCCTCAAGTTCGAAGGTGACTCACGACAATCTTCGTCAATTGAAAATGATGAGACCCAGAAAACAGAAGACCAACCTTTGACCAATGGTTCAATATAGTCATGTCTAATACTTCATTGTATCAATGATTGAAGTGGTTCTCCAGATCAACAATGAAGAAATCATGGGAAGAGGCGAAAAGCTGTTTCACAAGAAGCCAAGCATCCACTGATAACAGCTAGTTTTCTAAAGTAGAAATCTATCAGAACAAGCAGTGCGACTCCAATGGGTATGTTGAGATGCTATCAAAAGATCAATATTTAAAGACCTATCTGACAATGAATCATGGGCAGCAACATAATTAAATGAATAACCAAGAACGTGCAAACAGAAAGCAACAGTATGAGTTATCTTTCAGAAGCATGATCATATTACAACGGGCAAATGTTTACTCCAACGGTTCTCAACGCATCTTCTATATAAACCGAAGCATTCAAAGAAGAAGAAAGAAGGAAGGGACAACAATTAAAACACACGAGCGAAAAGATACGATGAAGTAACAAGAACCCAACTGCTGTCATGAATCTTCATCTCTCACACTCTCCGTTAATATCTGTTTCCCTTATCATGTATATTTGAGAGAGTGAATATTTGTATTGTACTTCAGTGAGCATTTCATCTATTCTGTGAGAGAGTCTGTAAACACTGCATATATACTTTGTATTGATCTCAAGGTAGAGGTACCTTGAGAGGGTTGATTTCCTTACGGAGGAAGATGTAGGGAGAATTGCCGGTTAGAATTTCTGCTCGTAAGACTTGCACGGGTAAGCAAGAGAGAAAGCTCTTCAGGATTGCTCTGCTCATAAGACTTGTCGTAAGGGAGAGTGAACCTTACAGTGTGTGAGGGAGAGTAACTCCGTAGTAGGCTACACAAGTGCCCAGTTAAACTTGTGGGTTGTAGCGGCTTTTCTTGTACCCGGTTAAACAAGAAGATAATAGATTTGAAATCTCAGGAGGAGTCTGGGGACTGAACGTAGGTCATCGTGGATTGGACCGAACCAGGATAAATCACAGTTTGCATATTCTTTTCCTTAAGCTTTTATATTTCCAGCATACATAATCTATATATCTGCATATGATTTTATGTTTCATATGTATTGATTTGATAAGTTGCAAAAAGTTTTTAATTTCTTATCGTATACCCAATTCAGCCCCCCTCTTGGGTGTCAGCCAGGTCTAACAAGTGTACACTTGCACTTTTTAATAAACCATTTACACTTGTAACAAGTTTTTGGCGACGTTGTTGGGGATTGTTATCATTAATATCAATACTAAGTAATTTTAATACTAATTTGGTCTTTATATTACATTTATTTCCCTTTTTGGTGTCTTTTGTTTCTTTTCAGGCTTTTGCTTAGTGTGTGACCAGATCGAAGGAGACTGAATTGTAGCCTTTTGATTATGAGATTGAGAGAACTTGTCAAAGAAATCAAAGAGTTTGAAAGCAGTATACTTCAATCCTAAGCAATTTTTGATGGCAAATCCAGTAGGAGAAGCAACAGATACTAAAACACTCTGTGACTATGCAATATCAACAGTCATGAAGACAACTTCTGGAATCAGAAAACCGCTAGTAGCAGCAAATAATTTTATTATCTAGATGGTGTAAGCAAATCAGTTTGGTGGCTTACCAACAGAATATCCTAACACACATAGAGCCAGCTTTATAGAAATCTATGACACATTCAAGCATAATGGTATTACTGATGATGCCATTAAACTTAGACTTTTCCATTTTTCACTCAAGGATAAGGTTAAGAGCTGGTTACACTCTCTACCAGTGGGAATCATAAGTACATAGGGTGTATTGGCACAGAAATTTTTGACAATATACTTTCCTTCAGGAAAAATTGCTAAATTGAGGAATGAAATTACCTCATTTACCCAGCATGAACTAGAAAGCCTTTATGAAGCCTGGGAAAATACAAGGATTTGCTAAGGAGATGTCCTCATCATGGGTTACTATATTGGTGGCAACTGCAGACATTCTATAATGGGATGACACATACCTCCAAAATTCTTATAGATGATGTATCTGGAGAATCTTTAATGGGAAAAAGTCTAGATGATGCCTATAATCTACTTGAGAAGATGGTAGCCAATACATACTAATGGCCTTCTGAACGTAACATTTCAAAGAAAGTACTTGGAGTGCACGAGCTGGATATCCTTACAACTTTATCTTTTCAAGTTGCATATATATCCAAGCAAGTTAGCTCATTAACAAACTAAGCAAATGTAGTCAGCACTCCTAATGTACGTTTAACATGTGAGATTCATGAGTCATTTATTAAACCTATACCAGGAATGAGAATAAGTTCTTACTTCAAAAAGAGAAGAGCTAATAGATTGAAGGTCTACCATAAATGTGCATGGTGGACATGTGATAAGCGCTGTCAGAGTAAAGGTATGGTTTCTATAAATCGAGAAGATAAAATGCAATTAATAAAGGATGGACTGAGTAAGGAGTCATTGGATGATATTATTCAGACTCTTGAGACGCATCCTAGTGATGATATTCATACTATTCTTCTTGATTTAATGAACTTATTTAACAAAGAAAAAAAGCACTGCTGTCTTGGGAATATGTCATTAAAAGACCTTGTTTGCCAGTTTATAAGAAAACTGGATAGGAAAAAAAATCCTCAATTCATAAAAAGAATTTAGCCTTTACTAGACGTAAAACTAGAGGAAGATGTGAGCTATAATCACAACTATTGTATATAATCCTGATTTTGTCTAATTTGTCTTGTCTTTTGAGTAACTTTTGAATTTCTTTACTCATTTTATTTAATTTCTTCATGTAACATTACACTGGTCATTCTTGTTGGAAATTTTTTTCAAACTTCTTTGAAAAATGCAGATTTGCATGATCTTGTTGTCGCTATTTTAGTAGTATAAATATGTATTGCTCTACTTATAAACATAAAATGTTTGAGAATAAAAAAGAGAAAAAGGGTGTCTCACTAAAATGTAGATTTAAATCTATATGCATTTTTTGTGAAACTGACTTAGGAAAGGGTGGAGAGTTTCTACTTGCAGCAAGAGAACTTGGAAATGCATTAGCTGCTAGAAAGATCAACTTTGTATATGGGGGAGGCATCTTAGGCCTAAGGGGAAGTGTGGCCATTTCTGCAAGCATTAACGGAAGTAAGGTTTTGAATGTTCGTGTGAAGGAGTTGGACGGTCACATCTTTTCCGTAGGACAAGAGTTATAGGTTTCAAGCTTGGCTGAACGTATGAGACGTATGTTCTAGTATGCTTAAGCTTTTATCGCTCTTCCTGGTGGTTTGGAAACGTTGGATGAGATCTCTAACGTTGTATATTAGGATAAACTAAAGGTTCACAAAAAACTATTAGGATTGTTAAATGTTAATGGTTTTTATGATGATCTGTTGTCTTTTCTTGACCATGTTGTGGAAATGGGATTCATACCTTAATCGACTTGCCATACCATCATTTTTGCACCAACTGCTGATCAGCTGATTGATCAACTGTAAACTTATAAACTAAAACCAGATCTATTAGTCAAGCAAATAGGTGGGTAATATTCAGACAGCATTCAGAAACAGAATCCAGATACCACTCTCCAGTTGTAACTTTCCTTAATCTTATGGTTTTACTCTTAGCATTTTGGTTTATTTTATTGTGTGTTTAGGTTTTAAATAAAAAATTTCTCTAATCTCTCAAAAATATTGAGGACAATGTATGATTTAGGTTGGGGAGGAGTATTAAAAAAATATAATTTCTCCATTAGATAGTTAGTTAGTAAAACTATTAGATGCGTGGGGTGTGCAAAGATGACAGAGTAAAGAGTTATTCTTAACTCTTGAGACGCATCTTATCAGTTGCATGTTTTTGTTTCATCTTAAAAAAATGGTCCAAAACTAAAAAAAAAATCATGTCTAGGTGCTTTTCAATGATTTTAAGAAGTATATAAGTTCTAAGCATGAATCAATTGAATTTAGAGATTTCACAGCATGATTGAACAACTGATTGTTAGGATTGGTGATGAATTTTAAAATTCAATGAGCTGAATTTGAAAGCCCTTGACCGAGCTTTTGAGCCTATTTGATTAATAATGATTATCTTTCTTATGTGTGATATTCACTTATTAAGTTGTCAATCTAGATATTTCTTTAAATCTGGTTGAGATTACATTTCACATGCATATTCAAAAATAATAAAGGCATTCATTTTCTTTCTTTAGCCAGAGCCAAATAGCCAACCTTGCAATTATATCGTTGATAAGCCTCTTTGAGCCTAATTGATTGTTTTTTTGTTCACAACCTATTAACATGTGTTTTCATGATATATCAAGTGCTTTTACCTAATTCGGAAGATTAGCAGAGCATTTGAAATTCTTGTGAAATGGGCTTTTGACAAGTGTGAGGGTGTATATATCATCAATTTTAGAGTTGTAGAAGTAGGCAAAAAATAATAATAAATAAAGGAAAAAAAGAAAAAGAAAAGAAAAGATATTGAGTTTTTGAATTAAAATTGAGGGTTATTGTGATGAGATAAATTTATTCATAAGTTAGCTCATTTTTCAATTGCTCTATTTATTTCTTAAATGTAGCCCTTCATATCACGTTTTACATTCCTTTTACCTTAACCCCATTATAATCCTCAGTAAGTTATTTTAATTTGAATTATGCATGTGAATTAGGAAATAGAGATTGAGATTTTTGGCAAGCTTATGGTAGTGCAATTTTTTCAGGTGAATTTGAGCGAAATACTTACCTTTAAACACTTGAGAAATTGAGAGAAAGAGTCACAATTACAAATTTGGTTTATTCATTTTCGAATAAATTTGCCAGTTTATACTTTTGTTGATTCATGAATGCTATGATCTATTTATTCTTCAACTGTGTTCTTGCTTATGACTTCACACTTCTAATTTTGTTGAAAGCGTAGTAAGAACTTATTACTTACTCCTTGTTATCCAAGGATGTCAAAAAACTAAGTGTGGGGGAATTTGATAAGTAAAATATTTACATATTTATTTTCCCTTATATGAAGATTTTTTGGATAATATTTGAGCTTAATTTAATGAATTTGAGTGTAATTGATAAATAAATAATAATTTTGACATAAAATAGAATTCATTGAAAAATACTAAAATTTGACCCTATTTCAGTTTTTATGCAATATTTGGAACTCTAGATGTCGGATTGAGACATTTTTTATATGGATAAAAAGCTAAGAACAATTTCTACAATTTTCATTTTCCTAGAGTAATGATGTAGCTTACTAATGACGGATTAAATATTAACTTATTAAATACAGTTTTAACTTTTCCTTCATGATTGAGTTTTTCTTATTGGTCTTAATGCTTTTAATTGATTGGCCATCTTTTGAATGATTTCAATATGCATGTTGAGACTAGAAAGAGATGTATATGTGTCAATCCTATAATTAAAACCATAACTTGCATATGAAATATGAATATATTCATATAAGTTATGTAGTATTAATAAGCTCTATAAATCTTAATGCATGATTAATTGTTTTAATTGATATAGGGATATATTGGATTAACAATTAATTATAGAATTGTTTGACCTCGGAAGAGACTAGTAATTAAATTAGGGAAACTCGGCTATCAATCATGTGGAATAAATTGGAATAGAATATATAGGTGATAAAAAAAATTTCTAAGTGAAATATGATCCCTAGGGCTTTTTCTCATATTTGTTTTTATATTGCATTCATATTTAATCATTTTTATTTTGAAAGCTCAATCACTAACTAATTGAGTGACTAAATAGAATTAATATTACCAATTTTGGTACTTAGTAATCAATTATCGTGGGAATGATACTCTACTAACTTCTGCATTACTTGTTTATGAGAGTGTACACTTGCATTTTTTAATGAACTATTTACTCTCGTAACAGAAACATAGAACTGTTATGCAAATCATAAGGAGTTTAATAATTCAATTAGTTGTGCCAGTATAATTATGGGGGGAATGTGTTAAAATGCATGCTATTTAGTTAATAGGATTCCCTCCAAGATCCTAGGTATTAGGATTGGGAGGCAGAGTGGAAGAATTTAAAATTTAAAATTGCAAAAGTTATCCCAGTTGTGGATCTATCAACGGTGTTTAAATCGAGTAGTTAAAATCGTACATTTACGTTTTTGCCTTTTCTGATCTCAAGGAGCTCATGCCTTTGATCAGCTCACTCTACCAGTATCCACACGAATGCGACTTCAACACGGTCAGCATGCTATTGCCTCCAATGTCTCCTAGGGTTTTTTGCTGCGGCTCTATTTTTAATTATCTGTAGAAAACCTTAGCTCTCACCTTTTATAACTAATCAGGGTTATCTATTTTATGATGGATATTGAATTTTCAAATTAATCTTAATTAATTTCAAAAGACATATCAAATCAATTAACATTTAATTATTTTTGATAAGAAAAATAAATAAATATGATTTAATTAAATCTTTCCAACAATTTTAATTTAACCTATTTATTTAATCTGAATAAAGAGCGAATGGAAATAGATTTAATTTATCTTTATAAATTAAATCCAAGATATTATATCTTTATCATATTAGTTATTAAATTTAATTTATAAGATAAAACTAAATTTAAAGCTAACACAATATAATAATATAATAATATATTATATATTGTCATATAATATATTATATGTATGTATGTATGCATTTATGTATTTCAAAAATACATATATGTTTATATATTATTATTACTTTTCTTTTTGAATATATATATATATATATATATATATATATATATATATATATATATATATATATATAATCTATCCACCCTAAATTAACTATTACATTCATTAAACCTAGACATATCTTATATTCAATGAATCTGGACATTATAGCTCGTGTTGGACTATTTTTGTGTGCGACCCTGTAGGCCTATATAAAGTTGGCAGCGGACCAATAACTACACTAGCCCACAATTTGTAAGTGGCCTCTAGCAAGACATTATTACGACTACCCAATTCATATGAGGATCGATAAGCCGATGCAACCTATCATACAATCATATCACGTCCCTTTTGTCATACAATATTTCTGTCAAGGATGTGGCATGGAGAATGTCATCTTCCAATTCCTGACTAGTACTTTCTCGATCCCTGAGTAGTCTGACTATAGAAATGGAAACTCTTTTCCATCATAGTATGGCCATACATTTCTCAAACTCACTCATCAAGGGGCCCAATAATATATCTTTACTAATGTGAGGGACAAATTCTATCTTGACTATTTACATTCATCTGCATGAAAACCACAAAGCCCAATCATAACCTTTATCATCACCTAGTCAAATGTGACTTTTAACTAGGTTAAAGCTTAGTGACTCTCATGTAGAAATCCATGATGATCTCAGGTTAAAGGGTATAGTGACGTGGTTATACATGAGATAAGCTTATGACTTGATCTATGCATCTTTCTCATAGTAGGTCAGTCCAACACCTTGTACTCCTAGAAGTGCCTAAGACTTTGATTCTATCCCCATACCTTATCAAATTCATACTAGTCTTATTTTATCTTTGCTCTCGCATAGATGACTAACCAGAGACATTTAGGACAATCATGATGATTTATCCAATGATATAGTTATCCCAGTGAACATACGAATAATATGATAACTAAATGGAGAAATTCATTGAATAGCAATATTCAAAGTACAATGATTGGCCCATATAGCATAATTTCCAACACTAGGATATCAAACCCCATTTGAGATTGTATATAAAACTAAACCTGACTTGTCTAACTTGAAGGTCTTTGAATGTGTTGTCTTTGCTACAGATTTAACAAATAATGACAAGTTAGGGCCTAGAGAAATCCCCTGCATATTTCTTGGATATCCCGAGAATAAGAAGGGATTCCTCTTGCTTGATACTAAAGATAATAAGTTGTTTGTGAGCAAGCATGTGAGCTTCATGGAGGATAAATATCGCTTTAAAGGTAACGTTGGTAAAAATCAGTTTGGAGTTTATGGATAATTAAAGAATATGTTTTGGTTTGACTGTGAGGACCCTATTGACACTCTTAATAACCAAAATCTGGACATTAATCAATCAACTAGTACTACTAAAAAAGAAACCTTAACTAACTCTCTAGAAAACTCAAATGATGTGCTCAACACTAACCAAAATGCATTATGGCCTGTTAGGGATAAAAGGCCTCGTATATGGTTTACGAATAATGTGTGTTCCACTTTAACTGCAGGAAATCATGATAAATATAAGGGAAAGTGTAAGTATATGATTGAGGATTACATTTCTTATGACAATTTTTCTTCTCATCATATGTCTTTTCTATGTATTATTGATTCTACAGTAGAACCAGTTAGCTATGCTGAAGCAATTCAAAATCCTGAATGGGTCAAGGCTATAGATGTAGAAATAATTACCTTTGAGAACAATTACACTTGGGAGATAGTTTCACTTCTTAGAGGAAAGAAACCTATATGGTGCAAATGGGTGTACAAGATTAAGTATAACTCGGATGGTAAGGTAGAAAAATATAAGGCTAGGCTGGTGGCAAAAGGGTATAGTCAGAGAGAGGGCATTAATTATTATGAAACCTTCTCTCTAGTTGTTAAAATGCTTACTATTCATTTTGTTCTTAAATTAGCTACTGTTAATAAATGGAAATTACATCAAATGGATATACATAACACATTTCTACAGGGTGACTTGAATGAGGAGGTATACACGCATATACCCCCAGGATTTGATAGTAAGGGGGAGGGAATGGTATGTAGATTACAAAAGTCCCTCTATGGCTTGAAATAAGCCTCAAGACAATGGAATCATAAATTGTCTGAAACTTTAAAACAATGGGAAGTAAGAATGATTATTCCCAGTTTATTAAGGAATGTAATGATGGTGTAGTGTATGTGTTTGTTTGTATAGATGATTTATTAATCATAGGGAGCTCTGAAAAGGGTATATCCCAAGTTAAAACCCTGTTGCATAACCACTTTAAAATTAAAGACTTAGGAAAAATGAAATATTTTCTTGGAATTGAAGTGGCTAAGTCGGATAAGGGTATAATAATGTGTCAAATGAAGTATGTTCTGGACTTGTTATCTGAAACAAGAATGAGTGGATACAAACCTTATGCTGTGCCAATGGCACAAAATGTGAAGTTAATGGCATATCAAGAAGGGAAGGATAAAAGGGAAGATCTGTATAAGTATCCATATTGGTATAGGAAATTAATAGGTAAGCTTATATATTTGATCATGACCACACCTAATATTTCATTTTTTGTTCAGACCCTTAGTCAATTCATGTAGCAACCATTAAAGGTGCACTATGCAGCTGCCATAAATGTGGTTCGATACTTAAAGGGCAGTCCTGGAGTTGGTGTTCTGATAAGTACATATGGTGACTTAACATTCAAGTGCTATTGTAACTTAGATTGGACAAGCTGTAAGACTACTAGGAGGTTAGTTACTGGTTACCTGCTGAAGTTTGGAGGGTTTCTTGTCATGTGGAAGACAAAGAAGTAGAGTACGGTGTTAAAGTCGTTAGCAGAGGCGGAGTATAAAGCCCTTAGTATGGCAACATCAAAGATTGTTTGGGCGCTTGGGTTGCTGAAGGATTTGAGTATTTGGCATGAAGATCCCGTGAAGATTTTCTGCGATAGTCAAGCGGCAATACACATTGCTGCAAATCCTGTGTATCACTAGCATACTAAGCACATCGATGTTAATTGCCACTTCATAAGGGAGAAGTGGGAGAGCCGGCTGATAGACTTGCAGCATGTTAGATTAAAGGAACAACAAGCAGGTCTCTTGACAAAGGTTGTAAGTGGGGATATTTAGAAAAGGCTGTTGTACAAGTTAGGGATTGTTGATTTGTTTAGTCCACAAACTTGAGGGGCAGTATAAGTAAGGGTAGATTAGTAATTTTGTATTAGCCTATTTAGCACGGGTTGTGTGCTATATATATAAGTATTCGATGCTAGTACTTGAAGTACTCGATACTAGTACTAGAAGTAATAGCTTATACATGAAAAATAACATTGTAAATACTTTTAGCACAGTTATGTTGAATGATTTTGGATTTTGGTGAGTTGGGTTGGTCCAAGACTTATCAGTTACTTGTAGTTACCAACATCCATGAAAGAAAATGTAGAGAGACTCTTTGAGGTGCATAGGAAATTGGACCATTCGGATTTGAAGCATAATCTGGTTGACTTGGATGTAGGTAAGTTTTGAATTGAAATTATGCGATGCTAACTTTGGCCCATCGAATATTTTTGTTGCTTATGCTCCCTTTTTTTTTCAGGAGAAGAGTTTTATTTGAGAAACGATATTAATAAAGTAAAGGCTTTTAAGACTTACCATGTTATGCCTAGCTAAGTTACCAACTAGCAATTATACATCTTTTGAGTTTGAATCTTAATTTTGTACACTTTTTTCAATAACACCACGGACTAACTTTTATGCATGCTTTTGACAGGGCTATATACTTTACTATGTAAAAAGGAAGCTCAAACACGAGTACCTAATTTAGGTCGGTACTATGTAAAAATCTATTGACAGGGCTATATACTTTACAATAATAGTTGAGCTCCTTAGCTAATTAGGGGTTTATATAGGATTAGTGGTTAATTACATATTTGCCCCTCATTAATGAGTAAGGCAGCAGATATTCCTTTGCCTTTTATTAAGGTGGCAATACTCATTAGGCTCTCTATATAAGGCCTAATCCTCTCTCATTGTAAACTAGTTATTGGTATCCATGAATTAGAGAATATTCAGCAACTCATTTGTGTTTCTCTCTCTCTCGTCTCTCTCCCCTTCTGTCTGAACTTTCTTCTCTCATCTCTCATCTTCCCTTCTCCTTCTACCTATCTTTTCTATCTTTCTATACAGTTCTGCCCAAAATTACATAACCATACCAAGTGAAAATCAGACTTCTAGTTCCTTGATACTAATTCCTCTAAGAATCCCCTCAATAAAAAATCAAGAAACGCTGGCTTTGTGTCCAATTTCAACCACCCTATAAACTCAGCAGCAACTACATCTCACCATGCTATATTACTAACCAAACCTTCAGCAATCAATCACACCTCCAAGAATGACTCTAAGACTCTAGCCTTAGTGCCCAAGAACCCCAACCGAGCCTTCAAACCACTCACACCAGAAGAAGAAACATAACATAGGTTAAAGAATCTATGTTTTTATTTCCATAGTCCATTTTCATGTGATCATAAGTGCACCCAAAGGCAGAAAAGTCAGTTGCACTACATTGATATTAATCAAGACAGTGAAGAAGACCAGAAAGGGGGTTATCTTACTGATCAAGAAATAAAGGAATTTCAACCTAGCATATCTCTACACGCTATTGAAGGGGATGATAGATCTACATCTATGAGAGTGTAAGGACAAATAGGGAAACAACTGATTCAGATCCTTATTGATAGTGGCAGCACCCATGACTTCCTAGATTTTAAGTTGGCAAATAAACTAGGTTGGAAGGGTAATAATACAAACCTCCCTTCAGTAGAAGTAGCTGGAGGCATAAAATTGAAGGTATATTGGGTATGAAAAGGGTTTAAATGGAAGATGCAAGGGCTGTAATTTAAGTTTGATCTTAGAATTCTGGAATTAAATACATATGATATTATGCTAGGATTGCAATGGCTAAAAAACATTAAAAATGTATTATGGGATTATGATTCTTTATCTATGTATTTCTGATATAGTGGTAATCTTAGGAAGTTGCAAGTTGTTTCTCTACATTATTGGCAGCTAGCACACCCCAATAACCATAAATCTACTCTATTAAGCAAGATTAGCTATTTCTCCTTCAGTTAGTACACAAACAACTTGAAGGTGCCCTCTGTCATGCTATTTTTAAAGCTGCCAGCAATATACCAGCAGACATCCAGTAGGTTTTGAGTAATTTCCAAGATGTTTTTGATGAACCTAGAGGCCTCCCACCTTTAGGGAAGGCCATAACCACTCGAACAAATCCTATCAGGCTGAAGCCTTACCATTATCCAGCAGCTCAAAGGGATGTTATTGAGAAGTTAATTAAGGAATTGATGCAAGTTGGGGTTATTCAACCAAGCTCCTCTCCCTTTTCAGCTCTTATTGTTCTAGTCAAGAAGAATGATGGCACTGGAGAATATGCATTGATTTTTGTGAGCTTAACAAGGCTATTATCAAGAATCAATATGCTATACCACTTATAGAAGAGTTATTTGAAGAATTGGAGGCTGCTAAGTAGTTTACTAAGCTGGATTTGAGGGTTGGCTACCACCAAATCAGAATGAAACCAGAGGATATCCACAAGATAGCCTTTAAATCACATTTTGGGCACTATGAATAGCTAAGAATGCCATTTGGCTTGACAAATGCACCAGCCATATTCCAAGGAACTATGAATGACCTATTCAGGGTGTATCTATGTAAGTTTGTCCTAGTCTTTTTTGATGATATTCTCATCTATAGCCTTACTCTTGCAGAACATGCTGCACACTTAGAGGAAGTACTGGATATGTTGAAAAATAACAAGGTTTTTTTCAAGAGGTCCAAGTTCCTTTTTGTTGCAACAAATGTAGAGTATTTGGACAACATCATTGGTACTGGAGCAGTATCTATAGACCCTACAAAGATCCAAGCCGTTGCTAAATGGCCTTTACCCACTACCATCAAGCAACTTTGGGCTTTTTTAGGATTTGCTAGCTATTATAGGCATTTTATTAAGGATTTTGGCACCATAGCAAGGCCCCTTACATCTTTACTTAAGAAAAATGGGTTTGTTGGACTCAAGAAGCTACTGATGCCTTCAATAATCTTAAGAAGGCTCTCACTTCATATCTAGTTCTGTCTTTCCCATATTTCTCCAAATAATTTGTAGTTGAGGCTGATGCATGTAGCATAGGTATTGGGGTTGTTCTAATGTAAGAAGGGAAGCCTCTAGCCTATATCAGTAAGGGATTGTCACCTAAACACTAGCATCTTTTTATTTATGAGAAAGAACTCATGGTTGTGGTCCTAGCAGTGTTGTATTGGCACCAATACCTAGAAAGGCAATGTTTTATCATGCGTACGGATCAACAAAGCCTTAAATATCTACTGAGCTAGCAGTTAAAGACCTCATTTCAAATACTTTGGGTGGCTAAGTTGGCTGGCTTTAACTATGAAATTTAGTACAAAAATGACCAAGACAACTCGGTAGCTGATACGCTATCTAGGATGTTGAAAATGCAGCTGCTACAAATGGCAATAGACACTTCTTCCCCAGAATTATTACATCATATTAAACAAAGCTGGGAGCATGATGAATATTTGCAGCAACTACTCCCTAAGGTACAGGCTAGTGAGGAATCTCTCTTTCATTTTACTTGGAGTGATGGGTTGTTGAGAAGAAATGGGAAGCTTGTAGTGGGGAATGATTCTGATCTAAAGAAGAAAATCCTAGAGTGGTTGCATTCAAGTCCCCAAGGAGGACACTCAGGTATTTAAGCTACTTATTATAGGATTAAATATCTCTTTTGGTAGTGCAAGATGATAGATGATGTTACAACCTATATGAATAATTGTGACACTTGTGCTAGATGTAAGTATGAGACTATTGCCTCCCCTGGTTTATTGCAACCTCTTCCTATCCCTAACTATATATGGGAATCAATCACTATGGATTTCATTGAGGGACTTCCTAAATCTCATGGGAAGGAGGTAATTTAGGTTGTTATTGATAGATTGAGTAAATATGATCATTTTGTAGGTCTCTCTCATCCCTATACAACAACTTCTTTGGCTCAGATTTTTCTAGATCAAATTTACAAACTACATGGGGAACCTACTGAAATTATTAGTAATAGGGACCCTATCTTCATAAGCAATTTATGGAAGGAATTTCTAAGAGTTTTGGGGATACAACATAAGTTATCTTTAGCTTATCACCCTTAAATAGATGGGTAATTTGAAGTACTCAATAGGTGTTTGGAGACATACTTAAGGTGTGGGTGTTAGGAAAAGCCCAAGGAATGGAGCAAATGGTTATCTTAAGCTGAATAGTAGTACAATACGTCTTTCCATACATCAACTAAAGCCTTTCCTTATGAGCTTTTATATGGTTAGAAACCTCATTTGCATTGCCCATATTTGCCTCACAATTCTATCCTAGAAGTAGTGGATCATACATTTGAGGCTAGGGAACAGGTGTTGGCTATGCTCAATCACCATTTGCATCGTGCTTCCAATAGGATGAAGCAGAAGTCCAATATGGACAAATCTAACTGAGAATTTTTAGTTGGTCAGTGGGTTTTATTTGAAGCTGCAGCCTTATAGACATATTTTAGCAGTTGTGAGGAGCTCCCAAAAGCTAGCTCCAAAGTATTTTGGACCCTATCAGGTGGTGGAAAAGGTAGGTCCAGTGGCTTATCAATTGGAGTTGCCTCCAGAATTAAGGGTTCATCCTACTTTTCATGTTTTTATGCTTAAGTTGCGTCCTAACCCTGCTGTGAAGCCTAGTGATTTGCCTCCTGACTTCCCTGAACCTCCACCTTCTTTATTTCTAGAGAAAATACTGAGTAGAAGGTCTGTGAAGAGGCGTAAAAGTCTAATCACTGAAGTACTTGTATAGTGGAAATGATTGTTGGATGAAGAAGCCTCTTAGTCGCCACTTTTTTGCTTCCAATAGTAGTTTCCAGAATTTGACGTGGCTTATCCTTGAGGGCAAGGATGTCCAAATTTGGTAGGGGTATTGATATGACATTGTAAGTAGAATCCCTAATTCCCAAATGTTAGGTAAGTTAGTTAGGGAGAGATCAATGATTAGTTGAGAATGGTGTAGCTATTTTGGAATAACATTAGCCAAGAGCAACAATAGTTGAGCTCTTTAGCTAATTAGGGGTTAATCACAGATCTGCCCTTCATTAATGAGTAAGGCGGCAGATCTACCTTTACCTCTTATTAAGGCAGCAATACTCATTAGGCTACTATATAAGGCCTAATCCCCTCTCATTGTAAACTAGTTGGTATCCATGAATTAGAGAATATTCAGAAACTCATTTATGTTTCTCTCTCTCTTTCTCTCGTCTCTCTCCCTTTCTGTCTGAACTTTCTTCTCTCATCTCTCATCTCCCTTCTCCTTCTACCTATCTTTTCTATCTTTTTGCACGATTCTGCCCAAAATTACAGAACCATACCACTTTGTCCCCCTCTTTAAACTCAAGATCTATCTAATATAACTAGAAAAATTCAACACATGTAAAGTTGTCCTCTTGATACCTGTAGATGATAAAGTTATATCTGTTGATTGTTTCTGCTTCACATAATTCTTTGTATCAATATTGGGTCATCCTCTTCAAAATAAGGTAGATATGGGCTACAATTGATTTGTTTTATGTTCAATAGGTAATGTTCACCTATTTTGATGTAGAAGTTTGCTAGTGCATCTGCTTCTTGTTTTGACTTCACTGAGCATGCTCAACCAAATTGTGTTATAGGCAAATAACATATACTTTGGAAGAACTAGAGATTGCTTTCACTGCAGATACTATGTCAGATTTCATAATTAATGATAGTGACATTGATGCATTGCGAGCCAAGATTCTTGTTATTGAGGTGCTATACTTTCTTTATGTAATTATCTATCTTCTACTTTGTTGCTAAACTAATTTATTGGATCAAGTTCTGTTGTTTAATAGCAAGTGAACTAGTGATTAGGCATTAAAATTCCTATTTTCATTTAAATTGAGCAAATCAAAGAAAGAGACTAATTTGAAAATCAATTTAAGTAAATGCAAAAGTAATAACTAATGTTTATAAAATTTTAATGGAGGAAAACAACCTAGAGTGGCTAATCCATTTTTCAAGTCTTTGGGCATATATTTAACCAAAATAAATGCACTTAATGTTAAATTGTTAATCTAAAGTTTAAATGAATATAAGTATTTTTCAATTACTTATACCCTCTCTCAAGTTAAACTTGTTATTCGTAACTAATTTACTCAAGAGGCAATAAATGTTCGATTTCACTCTAAAATGATTATATAGGTTCAATAGGTATATTCCTATCCTATTGGAAAATTAGAATAAATTCTAATCCCACATTACTTAATCCTATGGTCCAATTAAGATACCTCTTCCAAGGTTAATCTAAATTTCCTAATTCATACTTAGTGGTGATCAAGCACAAAGTATAGAAAATAATACAAGATTAAGTAAACAAACTAACATTAAACACAAATTATTTGGTTCATACATGCTCAAATCCCTAAATTAGTTCATAGCTACTCTAGTTTTAAAGGGAATTAGCCACACATGACTTCCAAATTCATCATAGCAGCAAATCAGTCCAAGAGTCATCAAATTATAAAACAATAAAAGAGAATAGGATACAACACTGCCACTGTTCACAGATGATGAAGATTCAAGTTCAAGCTCCTCTATTCCTGTAGATTTTGCTCTAATTTGTGATGATGGTGGTCTCTCTAACTTATGAACACGATGAAACTTGCTCTCTGATTTTGACTTTCTGGTTCAAGCTCCAGTCTTTTCCTCTCTCTCATGAGCTCTGCGATAATGATGATGGAGTGTGAAGAAAAATAGCTCCTCCAAGCTCTCTCAGACTGCCGCTCTTCCCCAACTCTCTGCTAGTTATTTCTACTCTACTCTCGTTACTCAAAGGACGATATGAAGCCCTCTCTAGTCAATAGTGTTGGTTGCCTCCAAAATCGTCTTCCCCTCTGATGAACTTAACTCCAACAAAGATGAAGAAACAGGGGATTGTGATGGCACACCGAGTTCCTTCCGTCCTCACTCCAGTCACCGTCAATTATTGAAGAAGAAGACTACCTCCAAGCTTTCGCTCTTCCTCTGGTTCTCTTGCTGCCATACTCTAGATGATGATCCCCTGTCTAAAAGATGTACCGCCTCCTTCTTTAAAACCTGTTAACACTCATCCAAATTAGGGTCCTCTTTTTTTCCCCACTGTCCAGCTTGTCCAGCTTTTTTTTTATCTCAAAATCATTCTGCACATTCAATTAATCAAAACGCTGTGCATTTGCTTCTTATTGTTTTTCTTAAGCTCAATGTTCTTTTTTTGTTTCTCCATCTCTGGCCCAATAAGCTGGCATTCTTTTTGCATGTAAAAGAAAGAAAAAAAAATCATATAAAATACTAAAATTCAAGAATCAAAATAAATTAGTTTAACTAATCCAACAAAACTTTCTCGAATTCTTTTAAACCAATGCTAAAAACAGCCAACAAAACTTTCTCAAATTCATTTATTCTTTAGTCTAATTTTAACTAATCCTATTTAATATAAAATTATGATATTTTATTTGAAATCCCTCTAAATAATGTACTAAATTGATATATTATCATAATCTCAAACAAATATCCCAAGATGTTTCTAGATAACTCTCTAAATATCTTGAAAATATACTTTAAATATACTGAAAATGGAGAGTTATTAGTACTATACTTTCTTTATGTAATAATTCATCTTCTACTTTGTTGCTAAACTAATTTATTGGATCAAGTTCTGTAGTTTTGCATTATTGAAACAAATCATTAAGAGTCTTCCTTGATTGATTATATACAACTCGCTCATTATATAATGGATTGGTATATATTTGAGGATTGAGGTTTTTTGTTGAGAATTTTTGACATTTCCACTTGTGCATCTCTACATTTTATACAAATCGTATGGTTAATGAAATCTTATCTTGTCAATACGTCCAGTGCACCTTTGTAAATGATTCAATTACAGTGATGCATGCTAAACATTTTGGACACACTCATCTATCTGAGGTGTTCTATATGAACCATTAGTGTTATATTCACTACCAGTGATAGTTAGTATCATAAGAACATTAATATCTATTGGGGTTTTTGGTTATTTCATTCTCTGTTAATCAATGCTCTCCAGATAATTAGTTATGTTGGGAAGTTGCAAAACTGAGCAATCCTTCTAATTCACTTCTCAGCATACTACACAGAAGAGGAATGATACACTAGCAAATGAATTTTACATCTCTACCTACCTTAACCCCTTCCTTATGAGGAGTTTTATCAGAGCAGCAACTTTTGGGAAAGCTTGTATAGGGACTCATAGGAAGTTTCTTCATGATTGATTTGAAACATGGTTTAAAATATGTATAAAGTAATTCATTCTGTCATGAAAAACTTGTATGTGGTGATTGTTTGTTGAGTTAGTTTATGAGCATGTAGGCTTTTCAAACTTTGTTTTATTTCGTCTTACTCTCTTCCATGTTCTGTTTCACCTTAGCCAATTCCGGTAGTGATGTTTATCATGGTATTAGGGAAATTAAACAAGCCATAGCCGCATTTCCTCCACTATTAGCGGGTCAAACTTATGCACTTACATAAGGTTTCTAACACCAAGATTTGAAAGAAGGAAGGATTAAATGAAAGCTATGCTAATTAAATGTTAGAGAATAGTAGGCCAACAAAAAAACTGAGAATATGGAGATAAAAATTATTTTAGACTCATTCATGACCTTACAGTTCAAGTTGAATATTTAAGTTTTATCGACAAAAATAACCTCCTTTTTTCTCGTAGCCCTATGATCGTATGAGAAGAAAATTAGGGAAAAGAATGCTGAGGGGGAAAACTCTTCAAAATAGTAAATTTAGGAAGTTTTCATTTTTAGTATTTCTTTCCTCTATTTTCCTTCCTTCCAAACATATGGCTATAGTTTTCTGAGAGGTTTAAAAATTGCCCTTATGACTACCATAAAAAACGCTGACATTGGCATAACAAGGATCTCATCTAGGAGATGAATATAATTCAATGTAAAATTGAAAGAAACTTTTATAAACCCCTACCTAAAGAGGAAATCATAAAAGGAAAATAGTACAACCAAATATAAAAATAAACTACATTACACAAAATTGAGTGATCCGTTGCTCGAAGTGAGATTTTTCCATATGTATGTGCATGAAATAAACAAAATTGTAAATTAACTAATTTTTAATTAGATGTCACATAGAAATTTCTATTGTCCTATAAGAGAATTGATGTAAAATCCTTTTCTTAAAATTCAATTATCCAAACACTTAATCAAATCTTTGAATGATAAATAATACTGCGACATAAAAGAGAAAACTCAAATTCGAAGGTCTACCACAGTAGAAAAGATTACAACTCATCTTTAAAAAGTTAACTATGGTAGAAAAATAGTTCAGCTAACCATTTGAAAACACTACCTTTGTTATAAAGGATTTACTGCAAATATCTATCAATAATGGAAAAGAATAAACTAGTCATTTACAATTTATCATGGATAATAAAATCTTTCTAAGGAATTATGCACTAAGCTATTTTAAATCAACATATTTATAAAGCTATTCCAATTAACATTTAGGCTTTGAGCTTACAAAGTTTAGAATATAGTATTCAAGCATAGGCTTAGGGATAAACTTTCTTTTGAATAATATTCTTACAAACATTTATCAAACTTCATAAGTCAACATTTAAAATCTATCATGGATAATAAAACTATTCTAATTGTTTCATAAACTAAACTATAATTAATTAACAAACTTGGTCCTTGGACTTCACGAAGTCCAGTATACAATTATTCTATCACAAGCCAGTATTAAACACAATTATCAAATACATAAACGATAATTTTCTCAAATATCCACTTGAGTTACTTATCCATGATATAAAACAGTATAATAAAAAACATAATGCCACATCAGAGTATGCAACATAAGCCCTACAGTGGTAACACACAACAATTCACCACATAAATAAAAATGAGGAGGCTTTACAAAGATTATCATAATGATCAAGTCCGCATAGCCTTCTTCAATTGACTAGCAAAAGAACTATTATTTGAAAAAATGTTAAATCAATGGAGTGAGACAAAAGCCTCAATAACTAGCTATCCAACTCATTACACGTGCTAAGATGTGTTTATGAGGTGCCAACTAGAATAGCTTATATAACAAAGTATTATAAATAAAATTCACAAACTTCCAAATCACAAATTCCATAACACAACTTCTATATTATAATTTCATATAACAAATTCCATATCAGGAATTCCATATCATAAATTTTATATCAAAATTTTATATCACAAATTCCATATCTGAAATTTCGTATCACAAATTCTATGTCACAGTTTCATATCACAAATTTGATATCAAGAATTTTGTACCGCAAATTCTATATCAAAATTTTTATATCATAATTCTTAAGTTGCTTCCTATTAATCTAACTGAACTACCTTATTTTTGCTGACTAGATCCATGGGCTACGTTACTATCTATGTTATTGGCCAATCAAAAGCTCATTGGTCATGTGATGAGGATCGGCTAAAATCTATAGAGCACATGCTCCGACTATGGGTCTTTTCCCCTCATCGAATTAGTGGGGTGTCGTAGCCCCTCACTGAACCAGTAGGGCAATCCCTCATTAAACCAATAGGGCAGTCCCTCATTGTACTAGTAGAACAATAGAAATCAAACCATTTTGCACCAATAGAAGCTACACCACATGGTGGAACAAACTACTCCATCTCATCCCAATCCAACCATTACAATAATTATCAATAAATAACTCAACGAGAAGTTCTCAAGATTTTCACATTCTCATCATGATATTCAAATCAATTTCATATGCATGCCATAATATCTTAATTCTTAACGCGCGCACACCCACACACTTATTTATTTCACAATTCAAATCATAAGGTTATACGAGGCAATTTCTATCGAAATACTCATCAACATCATAATAACTTTCTCAATCTCAATAAACATTACAAAGTACTCATTAAAATATTTAATCAATATCAATATACCATTTTCATCCTTATAATCATTTCATAAAATACACACAAACAATATACCAACACATGTAAAAAGTGGAAAGTGGTTACCTCGGTAAGAGGAAAGCTTCACCTAAGAGGGGGTGAATTGGATGATGTAATAAAATTTTTGGTCGTTATGATGTTATGGAAATAAATGAAGAAAGAGTAGAGATAAGAGAATTTGCAAATTGTGGAACAGAATGACTTGTTACAGAGTGAGATGTATAGGTTTGAAATTCCAAACAATCTTTCATGGTGTGATAGTAGATTGTCGTGGTAGGTAGCCGATATTCAGTGTGTAATGATGATGTTCACCATAATTGACTTTCTTATTTGAATTTGTAATCCAAACATTTAATATCATGTTTCACACTTGAAATATATGTTAGCTAACGTTTAGGTATAGTAACAAGTGAAAACAAAATGAATAAATAAAATTTAACTATATTCAGATTGTTGGTTGTAACTCTGTAATATGTTCTCTTTATGTAATTGATAAACTCGAGTTCTCTCTAATTTTTGCAAAACTGTACAGATATACTTTCAAGTGCCTCTTAAGAGTGTTTGGAGAATGTTTGGCCAAACTCAATTTCTTAGGTATAACTTGAGTTCCAAGTATGGTTTTCCAAGTTCCATCTTCCATTTCACTAAACTTTCAAGTTACCTTGAAGTTCTAAAGTCCCAACTCGAGTTCTTCTCAGAAACTCAAGTTTCAAAGCTATCAACACCACTTCAGTTTGTCTCTGCCAAAAACTTGTAAGAGTTAATTTTGCCAATTTGAGTTCCCTTTAGACCATAACTCGAGTTTTGCTCTAAAACTCGAGTTCTTAAGAAAGTTCCAGTTTCTGGATCAGCTTATATATAAAACTTGCAAGAGTTAATTAGCCAACTCGAGTTCTCTTTAGATTATAACTTGATTTTTGCTCCCAAACTTGAGTTCTTCAAACACTTTAAGTTTTTGAATCAGCTTCTGGATAAAAATTTCAAGAGTTATCTTTCCAACTCAAGTTCTCTTTAGACCATAACTTGAGTTTCGCTCTAAAACTCGAGTGCATCAGATATTCTGTAGCATAGTTCTGTCGACTTGTGAAATGCATTTGGTAATCAATTTGATTCAATTAAATAATGATATTTCATTGCAAAACATTATATTAACTTTTTGTTATCATTAAAACATGGATTCCAACATTCTCCCCCTTTTTGATGATAACAAAACTTTAGTTATGGATTTAAAAACTTATTAAAAACTTCTTGGATTCCTAAATGCATAAATACTAAGATTCAAGGTTCTTGGTTGCGCTTTAGTACTTATCTTCATTAACCCTGCAAAATTTATACACTGCTAAACTTGTGACAAGATCAAGTCATGACATATTATTTAAATTCAGAACTTAACTACATAATTCATAATTAAACAATAAATATAACTTTATCCATATATAAATTGCAAAATCTAGTTACATAACTTTCTAAGATTTCATTACATAATTATGACTATATGACCAAACTACAAACTCAACAAAATACAAAGTTCAACAAAAAGACAAGCTCCTCCTTAAACTATGACAAACTCCCCCTTAAACTTATGAAGTACAAATCTAAAGCTTAAATGCCATCTCTCGTCCTTCTCCTCCTTTTTGTCATCATCAGAGGATGGAGGAACAGGAAAGGTGATATTTGATGGTGGAGGTGGAGTTTATAAAACCAAAGCGGTAGAGGGATCAATAGGATCACATACAAATGGTGGTGAAGATGGATGAGGAGAAGATGTTGCAGGATGTAGAGTGGATTGCCCATCCAGTATGACATCTACAGTAGTCGAAGTAATAGGATCTGTATATATGAACAATATTATGGTAGGGATGTGAGATGTTGGAATGGTGGGAGTTACGGTAGTGGTGATAGGTGGTGAAGAGGTGGTAAGTGATGTAGTGATGGATGGTAGTGAAGAGGTGGTAGGAGGTGTAATGGTGGATGGAGAAGTGGTGGAAGGTAGTGATGAGGTGGTAGGAGGAGAAACTGATGTAGGAAGAACAGGAAGGTGAGCATGTAAAAATATCTCCAACTCATTAAGCCACCTTGTGTGATCTTATTGGGTCTTGAATATCAAATCAAAGTTATGATTGGACATGGCCTGATTGATCATATCTGCTACATAGCCCTGAATGGATGCACCAAAGAATGATAGAGACGCAGATTGACCTCTTGCAGAGGATTGAGCTTCATCAGCTCGTGATGGTGTAGACTCACAATGTGGTGTAGGTCTCATTTCATCCATTAGAAGAGTTATACCCATATGATTAAGCTATGTTATACCAAACCTCAAGATTCTGATCTTCTTATCACTATCCAAGTACCAAATTTTGTTGTGTCGAAGGATAAGGGATATAATATGAGGGTGTGGGATGCTAGTGGATTTGGTTGAAGAAAATATGAATCTCCTCATTTCCCTAAAAATAATCTCTCCTACATTCCTCTTTTATCCAGTAAGAAATGAGGCCATCATATAGTAATCCTTGAACGCAAAATGGTAAAGTTCTTGGATTCGTTTACTATGCTTCTATTGTAAATATAGAAAATGATACGCTGAAGGTTTGGCATCAAAGTAGGCTTAAAGGTCAAAGGACTTATAGGCTCACCCGGTCTTAACAAAAGAAATACTTGGTTGGTTGTAAACTCTTGGGCTATATCAAAGGGTGGAATGACATAGCCAAGTATGGTATTCATGGTAGAAGGAGTAATCATGATAGTCTATCCATGAATAGTGGTCTCAAGTCCTTCATCTACTAATTCACTGGTTGTTGACATTAAGTTTTTCACTTTCATATTACAGTAGAAAATCCTCACAACAGTTGATAAATATGGTTAGTGCACATTGGGCCAAGGCTCGTAAAAACCAAGATATGGTCTAAGGTTCAAACGATAATGTTTACTCTAATAGTTTAGATCAATATAAACAACAAGATAGAAAATTCAATGAGCAAACTGCTCATCATATACCTTCTTGTTGAATAGCACCAGAGGTTTGAGATTGAAGTTTTTCTGGTGGTACAGTCTTTGCTTCATCATCCTCCAGTGCATGAGAAGTGGAAGGTGCTCCTGAATGTGAATTGACACGACCTTTAGAATACTAAGAACATCCAAGAACATGTTGAGATGTAGAGGCACCGGTTCTTGAGGTAATTTTTCTAATCGATGCATCCAATCTCAACTTTTTTAATGCTTCTCAAAGTTTCCTATCATCATTGTCCGAGGATAAATCTTATGGAACCTCTGAAGCCTTTTTCTTCCCTTTTTCTTTTGTTTCTTTAGACTTAGACTGTGTAACTATTAGTTCCTTGATAGAAATACCTTTTGCCTTCTTTGTAGGAGGTTGCACATCCTTTACTTTTGGTCTCAGGTGTGTATTTTTCTCGACATTTCCCTTCTTCTTAGAGACTTTCGGCTTTGGAGGAGGAGGAGTGGGTGTTGAAGATGAAGTTGCCATTGGTGTTTCTGTCGGAGTTGGAGACTCAGTGGAATGAGTAGAGAATGAATGAGAAGGTGATGATGATGAATCTTGAGTGGCTTTGGGCATTTTTGTATGGGCCATGGTGATTTTGAGATGAAGGAATATTGAGTATCAAAAACTTCTGATAGATTTTGATAATTTGTTTAGGGTTCAGTGAAGAGAAATTAAAGGAGAAATCTAACGTTTGTGGAAGATTGAAGAGTTGTAACATGTGATTTATGAAGGTAGAGGTGTCTAATCAGAGTTTAACGACTAGAAATGAGCAGGTGTAATATTTCTGAGTGAGAAGACGCTCGAGTTGGGAAGAATGAGTGCGACAGTTGAGCTTCAAACTTACTATTATAATACCCTGACACTCAAGTTTTGTTGAAGAACTCGAGTTCATATGAACTCGAGTTTTACTTAAGAACTCGAGTTCTGGAGAAAACTTTCACTAACTAATACAGCGTACCTGGCTTAAGTGTAACCTATAGACACCCAAGTTAATTTCCATCTTCTTTTATCTTTGTACTCAAGTCCTCCAAGAACACTTGAGTAAACCATGCTTTTGATTTAAGTTTTTCTGTAGTGTTCTTCCTGAACTCGAGTTTCTTACACGAACTTCAAGTAAGAACTCGAGTTTTCATCTGAAACTCGAGTTTCATACAAAAAGTTGAATATGACTCAAGTTTTCACTCAGAGTTCATGTATGCTCTATTTATCCATGTTTTAATGATCATAAGCAGAACATTGCCGCAAAACAAACTTCTACATACTCCGATGCTTAAGTCAATATAATAATCATCAAAACATGTATATAACTACATACAAAAACATAAGTAACAAGAAATTCTTACAACTCATTGGAATTAATCATTCCCAATTCTCTGCTTATATATAAAAATTGATCCTTAGCCAATGGTTTTATGAATATATCAGCAAGTTAAAGATGTGTAGGAATGAATTCTACTTTGACATATTTCCTTTGGACATCATCTCGTATAAAGTGATGTCGGACGTCTATGTGCTTGGTTCTTGAATGTTGCACAGGATTCTTGGTAAGCTTATAGTACTCATGTTATCACAATAAATAGGTATCTCCTTCAAGTTGATTCCCAAGTCTTAAAGTTTTTGCTTTAGCCACAGTACTTGAGAGCAATAAGTTGCTTCAGCTATGTATTTAGCTTCAGTAGAGGATAATGTAACTGTGTTCTACTTCTGGCTGAACCACGATACTAAGA
This sequence comes from Albizia julibrissin, assembly GCA_037074505.1. Classification (NCBI taxonomy): domain Eukaryota; kingdom Viridiplantae; phylum Streptophyta; class Magnoliopsida; order Fabales; family Fabaceae; genus Albizia; species Albizia julibrissin. The sequence goes on along the minus strand of CM073478.1, from coordinate 44,204,265 downwards.
AATTGAAATTGTCTTCTTTTGCTCTTTTTGTCAGTTTTATATCCTCCATGATCCGAATCTGAATAGGCCATCAAATATTCGTTTCCTCTTTTTAGATACCATAGGCCAAGTTCTGTAGTATCTCCTAAGTACCTGAAGATTTTCTTCACGGTTTCACATGTGAAACCTTAGGAGCAGATTGATACCTTGCATATATACCAACATTGAATTGTATATCTGATCTACTCGCTGTTAAATGGAGTAATGAACTAATCATTACTCTATATTTGGTAATGTTAAAATCAGGACCCTTCAAGTCGGCATCTAGTAGTGTGGTTGTGCTCATTGGTATGTCAGCTCTATTGGAATTCTCCATTTTGTATTTCTTTAATAACTCTTTCAAATATTTGGTTTAGAAAATAAAAATTCCCTTCATCTATTGCTTAATTTGAAGTCTAAGAAAGAAGTTTAATTCACCTATCATAGACATTTCAAATTCTCGCTGCATAAGCTAAGAAAATTATTGACAAAGAGATTCATTAGTAGCACCAAATATTATATCATCAACATATATTTGTACTACTAATAAATCATTCTTGTTGTGTTTGACAAAAAGTGTCATGTCAACTTTTCCTCTGACAAAGTTTTAATCAAGAAGAAATTTGTTCAGTCTTTCGTATCAAGCTTTAGGTGCTTGTTTCAAACCATATAAAGCTTTCTTGAGTTTGAAAACATGGTCAGGTTTTGTTTCATCTTCAAAACCAGGACGTTGTTCTACATATACTTCCTCCATGATATAACCATTTAAAAATGCACTCTTGACGTCTATTTGATAAAATTTGAAATATTTAATGCATGAAAAGGCTAAAAGTACTCATATGGCTCCCAATTTTTCCATTAGAGCATATGTTTCCTTATAATCAATACTTTCTTGATTATAGCCTTTTGCAACTAATCTTGCCTTATTTCTCAAAATGATTATGGATTCATTAAGTTTGTTTTTTAACACCCATTTGGTTCCTATGACGGGATGGTCTTTAGGTCGAGGGACCAAATCCCAAACTTGATTTCTTTCAAATTTGTTTAATTCTTCTTGTATTGCAATCACCCAATCATTGTCAGAAAGTGCTTCTTCAATACTAGAAGGTTCAATTTCATAAATGAATGCAGAGAATGTAACTTCATTACTAATTATATTTCTAGTTTTGACACCTTTATGAACATCTTCAATTACTTCTTTGATTGGATGATCTTTTATATGTCTCCATGCTTTTGGCTGAGCGTGATTATCAACATTTTCTCCATTTTCTATTTAAAAATCATTTTGATTAGAAATGGCTAGATTTTTAGTTTTCTTTATCAAATCTATTTCTTCTTCATCAAAAGACTTTTGTCTGAGAGTTTATTTCATCAAACACAACATGAATGGTTTTTTCTACAATGCATGTTCCTTTATTAAAGACTCTATATGCTTTACTTCTATTTGAGTAACCTAGAAATAAACCTTCATCAGACTTTGAATCAAATTTACCTGAATTTTCTTTACTGTTGTTGTGCATGTAGCATTTACATATGAAGATATGTAGCTGAGCAATGTTAGGCTTTCTCCCTTTGTAAAGCTCATACGGTGTCTTTCCAAGTGACTTGCGGATATCATGATCATTGTTGTTACCTTGTCCAAGGGTTAAACAGAATATTTACTAAACGAATTATAACATTCCTTATCCCAAATTTCTAAAGATCTCTTTGTACTTTCGACCCAAAAATAAAGATCTCTTTTTACACAACAATTGTTGTGCTCTTCTTACCCTCCACTATTATCTGAAATAACTACCTTCAAACCATCCATGCATTTCACACAGGATAATGCAACATACAATTGTTTATGTGTGAAAACTGGTTTTCATAAATATAACTCGACATGATGTACTAATTAACATTGACTCTTGTTGATTGTTATTGCAAAAGATAAAGTGATTGGAAATTGTTTCCTATACATACAAAATGGCCACTTGTTCTAAAATAGATTCATATCTGTCCTAAGAATCAATACCTTTTTATTTGGGTTAGATACATTCGAAGTTGTTACCTCAATGACACTTTTCCCAACATTTGATACACAGATATGTATGCCATTATAAAGACCAACATCTTGATCTATATTGAGTAACAATATTATTGGTGCTCCTACTTTTAGAACCAACATGTGTGGGGTAGTTCGAAGGAAGTAATTATATTATGAAATTATGTTGTGTATACATGCATCTTCAAAATTTAATTCAATACTACCATGATAACAAAAAAATTTAATTGAATACAAATGTGTCTATCATTTTTTTTAAAAAAGAAACATTTGTATCTTGTCTAATCAAATTTGAAAAAGCATTATTCAAAGTAAAAGAGGAAACACCCTTGCAATACTAAAGAAGAAATTGAAATTCTTGTTGTGCTCTCTTATATTGGTTCTCTATAAGGGCCCATTTTGTTAGGGGTGTTCTTAGGATCAGACGGATAGGAAAATCCCATTCCCAATCCTAATCCTGATCTTGATCCTGATCCCGAGAAATTTTTGAAAAAGATTTTAATTCTTGATCTCGAGAATTTCCTGTCCTAACGGGACAGGAAATTCCAGGATCGAGATCAGGAATTTCCTGAATTCCCTTTCTTTTTTTTATTTTTCTCTATATTGACTTTCTTGCTCTGTTTCCTGTAGTCTAGTACAAATATATAATTTGTCCAATATCATATTATACCAGTCAAATGCAAATATATAGTTAGTCCAATGCAAATATTTAAAGTGAATTAGAAGGAATGATGAATTTCATTGACCTGAATCACTGAATTTGAATGGTTGAATCTGTTTGGTAGTTGTTGTCACCATCAATGTAGACCTCCTCTATCCCACAATCGATGCTTATTTAACCTATAAATGTTGAACAAAGTTAACAAAACCATTTGGTTCGAAGGAAAACATAATAGAAACACACCCATATAAACATGACTTGCACTTATTTTAACAACCTTGTATGGTCTGATTTATTTTATGTTCTCCAAATTAAATAATAGAAAGTAAAAAAAGAAATATGGAAGAAAGTTGTGATGAAGCTACAATTACTATGCTTGTGTAATCATGAAATTTAGAAGAGATTATGTAATGTTGGAAAAGAAAATTTAGTTACTAGATTTTCACATTAAAAGGTATGATATATCATTATATTCAATCTGTCTTCATCTTTATCCTTGTATCTTATAGATTCCCATTATAGTTCATCTTGTAAAGTATCCACACTGTAATAAAGCTCGTTTCATTAAAAAGTATATTGTTCCTAAACAATACTGCCTCTAACAAGATTTAATTCATTCACTGTTCAAGATCAACCAGGTGAGCAGTAAATTACAATGAAAATATTTGCTTTAAAAGTTGACATAAATGCTAAGAAATACAACCAAACATTGCTGAAAGGTAGAAATGCTTGGAATAAAGCTATAAATGGGTGAAATACAGCTAAAAAGAGAACAAAAAAATATTTTCATGTTATATGAAATCATTCATGTACACATTCTGTTTTGTAACATATATTCCATGTCCTTAACTTTACTACCTAACTATATTGGGAACTAATAAGTTGCACATAACAAACACCAATAAATGCAAGATTGTGAGCATAAAATTTAAACTAAAATTTATTGTATTAGCATTTACATATATCAGTATAAGCTACCAAGGTTAAGTATTGAAGAGGAATAAAGAAAGTAAAGAAAAGAAGGATAGATTCAAATGCAATCTTCATGTTTGAACTACCACTTTCAGACAACTATTAAGATTAAATTAAACTAAGTGAAAGAACAAGAAAACTAACCATTGATTAGTTGTCTAGGGCTTTCTCTTCATATGACATGCTTAAAGTTGCCGATTCATCTGCAAAAAGCATAAGGAAAAGAATAAAAAATTATAAATAATAAATTAAATGAACTAAATAAACCAAAAGAACAGATATTACCTTGTTTTACAATAATAGTGTCATTGAATTTATCAATTTGAAGTCATTTAGTTGATCACACAAAGAAAAAGTAGGTGGAGATAACCAATTTTGTATACAAATTAGTGCCTCAACTGTCTTTGGTGAGAGACAGCTTCTGTATTCAGAAATGACACGACCCCCCATACTAAATGCAGATTCAGAAGAGACGGTGGAGATAGGTATGGTCAGCACATCAATTGCAATCAATGAAAGGACTCTATATTTACAACCATTTTCTTTCCACCATACCAAAACATCAAACTCTTCATCTTTTAATGTAACTAACTTAGATTTAAGATACTTATCCACTTCTCCATACTTATCTAGCTGATTATCAGCCTCAGATCCATCCATAAACTATCTCATTATAGGCATTCTTCTACGTAATAAAGATATGAGAGATTGAGTTGAAGAAGTACTACTAGTAGTACTTTGACTTTCACTCGATCCTTGTGTTTGAGTTTGGCTTAGAGTTTGAGATTGAGATATGTTTAGCCCAACTGCATAATGATCATACAAATGATACAAAACATTTAAGACTATTTTTATCATTACCTCACACTGTGCGGCCTCCTCAAAGATAGCCTTAAAAGTATACTGCAAGTACTTTATTTGATACCTAGGGTCAAGTAAAATCCCTATCACCAACAAAGGATTAATGTCACCAATATTTCCTCAATACTTTTAATACTTGGACAACATATTTTCAGCCATATTAGACAACAAACTCATATGATTATTGGCTACATCTTTGAGGATAACAAAAACTTTAGCTATTTGTTGGAAGCAATCATTTGAGGTAACATGAAGTGATCCTGAAAATTGCAAAGTCATGTCATAGAACACTTTCAAAAGCTCAACAAATTCTATAGCTTTTTTAAAATCCACTTTCAAAGGAGGACCAACTTTCTTGTTTTCCACAAAGAATGGTTTGTAATCTTTATCATTGTCGATCATCCTTTCAAAAATAGTGCTGAATTTAATAGCACTCTCTAATATGAGGTAAATTGAATTCCACCTAGTTGGACAATCCATTGTTAGTAAGCCTTTTGAGAAATCTCTTTAAACTTTTTAAGCATTGAAGGAGAAGATATTACATATTTAACCGCATTTCTAATGCCTTCAACAATTCTATGCAATTTCTTCACACCATTAGAAACAATCAAATTCAAAATTTATACACAACACCTCAAGTACAAGAAGTCTCCATTACAAACTAGACCACTCCAATTCCTTACAACTTCTTTCAATCTTGCCACTGCATTGTCATTTTTAGCAGCATTATCAACCGTGATTGTATAAACATTATCAATATTCCAAGCTAATAAACATCTTTCCAAATTTGTCGCGATTGTCTCACCTTTATGGTTATCTATTACATAAGAAATCAAAATTCGCTTCTTGTATCTCCGATCCTCATTAATCCAGAGAGCAGTCAAGCACATATAGTTGGCATTTTGACAAGAAGTCCAAATATCTTTGTGAGGGAAACACAAACTGTTGTTCTTTTAAAATACCTCTTTAACTTTATTGATTCTTGCATATATAACCTCAAGCAATCCCTTATTATTGTCGTTCTTAAAGGAATTTTAAAGTGAGGTTCAATAATCATTTGTTTAAACCCCTCACCTTCCATAACTCGAAACAGTATTTCATTCAGTATAACAAAGTTTGCAACTGACAATCTGTATTGTTCTTGATTGAACATGTGATGAGTCAGATTTCTGCGGCTCCCTTCTAGAGTGGATACCACAAAGATTGTTTAGCTTTATTCAGCCTTTTTAGATTTTTGACCTATATTTATAAATGTTTCAATAATCTACTTTTCCCTTGGTGTACAGGGTCGCATTTAAGTGGCTTGTTACAATACTTGCACTCTGCCCGAAGTTCTCCATCTTTAAATTGTTCTTTATGTAGCTTCTCAAAAGCATCCCAAACTGAAGATTTGTGTTTCATCCTTGGACCTTCAACTTCTTCATCTCCCTTTTCATCATTTATATCACTTATGACATTTTCCTCTTTATTTGTATGAGCAGCTTGTATAGGAGGATCTTTAGGTTCTGCTTGACTTACTGCAATATATCCTTCAACAGCCATTTATTTCTATAAAAGGAAAAAAACGTGATTAAAATTAAAAATGTAAATTTCAAATAGTAACAATATTGATTACTCAGACATAGCATAAATATAATAGACTTCTCAAACATGGCAGAAGTAAAATGGACTTCTTAAACATAGCAGAAGTATAATAGACTTCTTAAACATGGTAGAAATAAAATTTGTTCTAGGGCCTAATCACAAGATAAGATGATCATTATATGTTCTACTTCCACTACTTAAAAAAATACCAAAAATAAAAACCACAAGGCTGAAAGCAAACAATTAACAAAAATCAAATCGATATCATTAACTTAAAATAGGGCAGTTATTCATGCTGAAAGCACAAGGCTAAAAAAATAATGTTGAAAATAGGGCAGCCAAACAACTAACACATGATCATTTATCAATCATCACAGAAACTTAAGTAGTGTGGAAATATGACTTAAGCATGCATTACATCCAATACAGATCATTGAAGGCCTATGGGTTGTGCCCAAGTAAAGAGCTCCACCTGTATGTTATTACTATTTATTATCATGTTTGAAAAATCTCTCCACACATACTTGCACACAGATACCCCCCCAAAACATGTATGAGGTCTTATATACATCAGTACACCCAAGTACACTGCTTTCTAGAATATTAGTCTTTTGTCATTATCAAGCAGAAAATATAGAATGAGCTATTGCTTCACTCATATAGGATAATCAATCAACAAATATGATTCTGAATACTGAACTAGCCTTTGGGACAAGAGATCACCCAACTACTAAACTGAGCCTCTTACTCTTACATGGCTGCATAAAAGGGTGAGAATACATCCTGCACTATGGCTTAGGCACCATAATCCTTTCAATTGCAATGCTTAAAGCTTGGAAATATGACTTAAAGTCTTAAACAAGGATCTTTCATCAATCATCACATAAATAAGGTAGTTGCATGGAAATATTACTTAAAGTCTTAAACGAGGATTATTCATCAATCATCATAAAAACTTAAGCAAACCTTAAAGGGGTTTTTTCAGATTAAAGCTTCTTTCTCTACTACAATTTGAGCTGAAGTTTAATGCCTTCTCGGCTTTAGAAGACTTCAAACACAAATACCAACAAATTCATTGGGACTAAGATCTATCCCATCATTTTGTATATAGACTAAGAAATAATGAACTGAAGCTATCCAGGAGTAAGTTTCATACTTTAGTCCATGGAAGACCAAGCTTTCTCATCTCTTCTTCGCTCAAGGTTACTTTAGGACTTCCAGTCTTACACCAATATTGGATTCATTAGTTAACTGTTTCTCAGCACACTCATAGGATCATGATTGGATTCCTTTTTATGCACAGGTTCCTCTTAGAGAGGCAAGTGTAGAGCATACTTAAATCTATGGAGATAGAAGTAACATGCTAAGAACTCAGGTTTTCAAGAAAAAGATAGGGAGTTTAGAAGGAAGCCATAAGAAAACTCTTGATATTACTAAAGGAATTATACAATGTTTTCTATTAATGTGTTATATGTCTTCTTTGATGAATAAAGGCTTGCTTATATAGACATATAGACTAGGAAGAAGATAAAAGAAGCATTATTTCCTTTCAGACCTGTGACTCTGCTGCTTTAATAATAAGAAGACACTATGAGCTGTAAAGTAGGACATCTAAGCATACCCATGATACATAGTACAATAATTAAAGCAAAGCATTCTAAAAAAACAGACATGACAAGCACACTAGACAAAAGCAAAAGTAGCTTTATATATAGAGACAAGTCTACCATGTGACGAAGGAATCTTGACATATCACTATAAGGATTTGAATTTGAGCTTGTGATCATCATCTGGAAACAAGTTATCATGATCCTCATCACCAATCATGTCACAGACATATTGTAGTGGATTCCAGCAATACTCTACAGAAATTTTTGGAGAATTGTCCTCTTATTAAGTTGGCTCTTGTGAGCAATATTCTGGATAAGATTGAGACAAAGTAGGCTGTAACAGATTAAGTCCTTGTGGAAGAGGATTTTAAAAAATTTGTGAAGAAGTACTTAGTATGGATAGACTCAGTTGAGGATAATCTTCATAATCATAAGGGTCCTATGAGTCTTGAAAATAAGGTCCTAAGGGCACTTGACTGAAATTGGCTTGAAAGAAAATCCCTTGCTTCACATAAGAAGATTCTGGATAAAAAAATCCCTTAGAAAGGATCATAATCTTCATATGGAATTGCGCTGAGGAATTTACATTTATTTCTTCGTTGGTTATTGATTTAGCCTAGATAATAACACAAATCCTGTACAATTTGAGCTTCTTGTCTAACCCAGTCAAAAGGGGTATACCACAAGTCCACATGACTTTCATAATAGAGCTCTCCTCCATGGTTGAGATGACATGACCTGTTAAGAATAAAAACCCAAGAAAATATTTTTTGTTTTCCTTTTACAATTTTTCAAAGATTATTTTCACTAATAATATTGAAAAGTTTTCCTCTCCAATAGGGTAGAGGAGCAAAGAGTTTCAAGAGTTGATTCAAATGGGAACCCTAATTTTTTATGTCACAAAGGAAATGGTAGATAGGAAAACGTGCAAGAACTATAGCACTGGTATAAAGAATGGTCAATGACCAAAGATACAAGAGAAGTTCTTCAAGGATACGTCCTTGGATAAAAGGTAAGGTGGTGAAAGGAGTGTCTGGGTAAAAATGTTAGGTCTTAGGAAGGAGATTGCTTTTAACAAAGAGCAAGTGAAGCCAATAGAAGAGATATTGTTTGGTAAGGTAAACAACCTCATCTTTGGTTTTTGGATGGGTATTTCGAGGAAAATGGTGGCTTTCTTGATGTAAGGCATGGTTAGGCTAGGAGGGCTTTCTGTAATAGTTATGATGTATAAGGGTTTTAAGGTAATGGCTTTAAGAGAATGAGTGGTTTTTTGAGGTCTAGATAAGAAGTCTATAATGGTATTGTGGTGACCTTTAAGATGACAAATTGTGAATTTATATTTGCAGGACCAGTCTTTCCATATAAGTACTTGGGCATCTAGAACGATCTTATTTTTTGGATCAAGCATCTTCAGAAAAGATGTGTTGTCCATTTCCACAATAAAGTGGTAGAAGCTCAGATGAAAGCTGAACTTCTTAATTCCTCATTTGACAGAAAGGATTTCTTTGTATGCATGATAATGCTTTTCTGAGTCCTTAAATTGTCCACTATTATGTCCACAGTAAAATCTTTTTCCATTTACTTCTTCAAGAATTATGGCTCTTAAAAATTTATCACTAGCATCAATTTGTAAGATTCTTTCTCCTTTATTTGGAATCTTTAATAGGGAGGATTTTGGGTAATCCTTTTAAGAACTTGGACAGCTTCTACTTGTTGATTTCCCCACTATGGAGGATCCTTTCTAAGTAGCTTAGAAACTGGCTTGTATGATGAGACACATAAGGGATAAAATCCCTGAGATAATTCATAATCCCAAGAAATTGTTGAACTTGCTTGTGAGAGAGATTATCATCAAGAAATTTTAATAATTCCTATGTAATATGAGGACCAGGATTGTATTGACCATCTTTGAAATTCATGCCCAAGAATTCAACTTCTTTGACTCTAATTTCACTCTTTTCAAGGAAAGCATAATATCATACTATTCCATAATTTTAGTAAATTGGGATAATAGGATTTTATGAGATTCTTCATCTTCAGAGAATAAAAGAATATCATCGATGTAAATCAGTGTATTGTGAAGGATGGGCTCAAAGATTTTAGACATGGCTTTTTTAAATAAGGATGGGGCGACTTTTAATCCAAAGGGCATAACAGTCTATTGGTATTGGACATTGGGTATGCATAAAACAGTTTTGGGTCTATCCTCTGGATGGATACCTAGTTTCCAAAAACCCACTTTAAGATCAAACTTAGAAAAGATCTAGGCCATTTTTAGATGGGCAAATACGGTATTGGGCTTTGGTAAGGGAAACTTATCATCTTGAAGGAAGATGTTCAAGGGTTTATAGTCAAAGACAAGTCTCTTTTTTCCTCTCTTCACTTTTAATCTTTTTTCAACGTAAAAGGCTTGACAAAACCAATCAAACTTAGTTGGCTTAATAAGCCCTTGTTTAAGCAATGCAAAGCATTCTTCTCTAGCTAGCTTCAAATCTTCTAGATTCCTGCCAAGATGAGATGCTTTAGTGGGATTGATTTCTTCATTTTCTTGAAAGGTAATCTGATAAAGAAGTCTTGATTTTTCCATAAAGGAGAAGAATGTGGAAATTGATCATGATTGTCTACACAATATTGAAGTAGATACTCCTTGATATTTGCATATTTAGGAAGGGCCATTTAAATTTCAACCATACTAGGAATTTCTATGTAAGGAATGAAATTCCCTTTCCATTTGATTCCTCTGGGTAGAATCATAAGATTCTGTGTATGTTAAAAAGCATCAAACCTCAATAAGATATCTTTTCCAGGAAGATCACTTCTTAGAACTTTGATTTTCAAAATGCATCTTGGGAATAATTTTATACCAATATTTCTTTTAGAGAAAATACTGGTTATGAGGAACCTATTCTTCTAGAGGAAGGATATGGGGCTTCATTACTGTTTTACCAGAACCTGTATCAAAGAAAGCAATAGTTGTGATAGGTTTAGAATATTTGTCAGCAAGCACTTGAACTTTCACATTTAGAAGAGGAATATTGAGGTTTTCTTTGGGATTGGATCTTAGAGTGCCAAGGGATCCTATAAAGGATTGACATTTTGATGGGTCTGAAGGAGATGGATCATGTTGTTTATCTAGAGGAATAAGGTGTGAGACTGGGCATATCAAGTTAATTAATCCGCTAGGATAAGTTTCATTTTTTGGTTCAGATTTAGAGAAATCTAAACTTTAACAATCTTCTGAATATGGAAGGATATATTGAGTATCCTTATCACAATCAGATTGTTCTTTAAGAATGGATTCAATATCCATATCATCACCTTATCTAATCATTAGGATGTCATGCAATTGTTGTAACATCTTGATATCCTTCTTGACTTATTTAGACAATTCTTTGTAAAATGTCCTTTCTTGCCACAGATAAAACACTTACTAGGACCTTTAGAGAAAAATCTCTATTTAAAGAATCTTGGTTTCCTCATACGACCTCTAGAAGAAAATCTCCTTTCTAGAAATTTGACATGATGATAATGAAACTTCTTCTTGGTGCACTACTGCAAAGAGCACTTTTAACGTCCCTATTTTGGGCCTTTTAAAATCATTTTATGGGGGACGCCTATATGAGCGATATAGTAAAGAAATACTTTAGACGTCCCTAAAAATTAAGAACGCCTAAAGTCTCACTTTAGGCGTCCCTAAAGCAATTAGGGACGCCTAAAGTGTGAGACCGTGAGAATCATTGTCAATAGCCCAAGAATCTTAGTCTTCTCTCTCTTGGATGCGAAAATGAGAAGATCAAGACGTATATGGTTTCAATCACGGCCTCAGTGCTGTTAATGGTTGTGACTAGTATATTGTGTCGTGACACAAATGGTAGGCCATACTTGAAATTTTGTGAGTGCCCATCACAAGGGATTAAAGAACTTCAAATTAAAATAGCTAGAGCCAATCAATCCATTTAAGTTCTTTTTCTTTATTTTTCCCCTCTTTTCATATGACATGGAAAAATATAGAAAAGATGCACGGTTGTTTTTTTGTTGTTGGCCAGTATTGAGAAATAGATTATCATTTTATTAACTAGATTTCCAGGTACGAAGGCAAAATGACGAGAATGCCAACTTAAAGATAAAAGAGAGTGGAACACATGATTCAGTTTTAAGTAGAGATCTTGGGTGGTGGAAAGGAGAAAGAAGGATCGAAAAGGTTACCAAGCAAAAAGGAAGTTATTGAGCAGATTCATAACGTAAGGAACTCCTGAGAACTTCTTCGTCGATTTATTCTTGACGATTATCCTGAATGTGATCCTGCAATTACAGAATTTCTCATAAATGGAAATTTTATTAATAATAGGTGTAATACCTTATTTTCAATAGCCTCATATGAGTACAAAAGAGTAGTGAAATCCATTGTGGAACCAGGATTTGAACTCGGACTACCCAAGTTTCAAAATCTTTCATAAATTCTTATTCTCAACTCAGAATTTGAACCTAGGGTCGAGAGGGATTTTCAAAGGGTAGAAAATTTTACAAATTAATTCCACAAGTTTCGCTACATCACAAATGTCTCATTGGCTCTTAAATTCATTATATCAGAGTATACGCGAGTGTTTTTTTCTTTTTAATTAAACAAGAGCTATTCTCTGCTCATACTACATTCATTCATTCATTCATATACATGAAACATATAGCCACATACGCCAATCAAGCGAATTACATCAAATATAAAAATAGTGCCTAGCACTACAATCATCAATTCACCTTCTTCGTAATTCTTCTTCGTATTTATCCATGCATTCTTCACCTGTACTCAACACCTATATGTTTGGGCGAGGAAGAGTGATATTTGAAGAATCTCAGTAGCAAACATTACTACTATGCATGCAAGATATATATTTAATGCATGACATGCTTACCATTCATAAAATCGTGCCAATAATGACATCTACATGCTCAATGTTATACATACTCATGGCCATTATATAAACATAACAAAGTTTCAATCAATCAAGCATGTTCAATACAATTAGTGAAGCAGTCACATAAAACAATGCAAAACATACATATCTTATACATGCAGGTTAGGTAAGTTCACTACCTTTTGAACTTTACATCCTCCTCTTGTACCTTGATCTTCCAATCATTGTCTCTTCTTTATCACTTTATGACCCTAGATAAGTAATGAAATTATTAGAGTCATGAAAAGTGAATTCCCAATTACTACATTAGCCTTAAAGGCTTAATTTTACCCTTAGAGTTCATAATAATTACATTTGTGCCATTAAGTCTTAAATTCGCATAAGACATAAAGCTGACAGATTTTTCACTATTCTTTGAAAAATCACAATTAATTATATAAAACTCAAATTGGGGTGTTTTAAAGCCCTATGTGACTAATATTAAGTCTACATTACAGGAAAAATAACTACTTTTGCAGCCCCCAAGCCCACAAGTCCAGACTTTATGATTACTCTCCACTGTCCCAAGACAGCTTTCAGAATCATTACTAAACTTCAAAAAATTGTATCTCCCAATGTACTTATTCAATTATTAAAAATTACCCATTGAATTAAATCTTGTTGGGTCTAATTTGTTTCTGAAAAATATCATGGACATTGGAGTTCATTATATTAGACAAAATCACTCTCAATAAGTCTGTCACTGAACAACTTCCAGATTCAATGTCCAAATGTCAAAAATCATAAATGATTCTAAAAAAACTCCAAATTTATTGGTTCCAAGCTCATTGTAACCCTATTTAAGTATAATTGAAACTAAAAATATCATTGTATGGAAAATACTAACATAAAATTTCCAGAAATTGACCAAACATCACTGTTCCAGATTTGATTCTAGAAACCAGGCCAAACTTTGAAAAATCATAACTCTGAATCCACTAGTCCAAAAATTACAAACTACCTATTAAATTAAAGCTCTATGTCTATACTTTAATTTTGAAGAGTTTTAGAATTTTTGGACAAGTTTTAACCCTTGAAATGCCATGCACAAACATACTATTCCGGACAAGGCAGATTATCACTATGCACACAAATACTTTATTAATTTCCAAATTCATATACGAGCATCCAAAAATCATGAACACTTGCATGCCTACACAATTTTTACTTCTAAAGCCAATGGAAGTATCAAAATTATCAAATTCTTATTCCTTCCTTACACCACAAATAGGGCAGAAATTTAGGATTCTCGGGAGTAGTTTGTTGTTTTCTTGTTTTCTCTTACTTAATCACTTCCTTTCTACTTCTAATCAAATGATTAGCTATTTAAACACTCATTGGACATGATTTAGGGGAAATTTTGGTGGCATTTCTCCATGGTTTCATCAGCCCTAAATTTGAAAAACAAGAGAAAACAACACCTTATCCACCAATAACAACATGAATAATCATCAACTAAGGCAAATGAAGCAAGTCTTGAAGTTTACCTCTTTATGTCTCCACTTTCTCTCTCTAGAATGTCTGCCCCCCTCTCTCTCTCTTCTCTTGATATTTTTTCCTTGAATCCATGAATTTAATGGAATAGAAGAGATTAGGAGAGGTTATGGAGTGATTAGGAAGCTTAAACTTTAAGATTACAACTTCCTTACCTTAGATTTTTGGAACCCTAGCTCCCTTTGCTTCTTTATGCTTCATGTTCATCTCTAACTCTCTCTTGGTTCTGGTTTGCACGAGAATAAGGAAGGAAAGATGAAGGAAATAGTAATTTAATGAAATTGGTTAAAGGGTTTACATATGGAAATTTTCTATTGGTCCAAAAATGTTGACTTTTCTTTCAATATTTCATTCCCTTTTCCCATCTTCATTTCACCATCCATAATGTATTCTCGGGTAGAATGGGTAGTAGATTGAGGTTCAACTTGTTTTTTCTTTTCTGGATCTAGTGAGATGGCTGGTTGAGTAGGCTGGGAAATGGGTTCATTAATTTTTGTACCCTTTTCAATATGTTCTTTAGTTTTTGAGGTATTACCTGGGTGGTAAGTTGAAAAAGGCCAATGAAGAGGTCTTATAGGAGGTTTGGGAGATGGTCTTGGAATAGGGTTAGGCTGGACTAGTGGAAGTTATCTGAAAATAGGATAAGACATCTTGAAGACTTTACCATAATCAAACTCTTCAGGATAAGCTATGGGTGATGTTGGATAGGTAGGTTTTGGGATAAAGGAGGAATAAGAAGGATATGACTCATATATGGCCTGGGATTATTTCTTCACCATATCTAACTCCATTCTTTGTAAATATTTCTGTATTTTTAATCTAGGCCAATATATCCTCTGGCGATAAAGCTTTTTAATTCAGCATCTAACTTTTAAGCTTGTTCTGTCTGAATTGCATAAATTCTTTGAACTTTCTTAGAAATTTGACTAGTCTGAATAGTTAAGTTATATATTTTAGCTATCAAAGAGTCAAGTTTTGATTCTATTTTGGTTAAAGCTATATTTTGACAAATAGCATTCTGAGTGTGCCAATTCAGAACTTCTTCTGCTGTAGAGACTTGCTTGAGAATCCCCTGGTAATCAACAGTATTAGGGGTGACATAAGGTAGTGCAGAGACCTTAGAAGTTTCAACTGTTTTTCTTTCAAGATCAGGGTACCCATGGTCATAGCTTTTGATAATCCCTATACAAGGAATGAGTTGTGCAGATGTTATAGGAACCTTAGGAATAACAGGTTATGGTTCTGGAAGACAATTTGGAAAGAATTTCTTAACAAAATCTTCATGTCCCAATTCAAGTATTAGTTATGCTAGAGACAATTCTTTGAAAGATCTCTTTGGAAGTGGTGGTGCTCTCCAACCTCTTCTTTTCCTTTCAACAATTTCCTTCGAACCATGATCATCATCATCTTCATGATGGTGATATGTTTTCCAAGAACATGAGGACCCTTTAAAGAGTTTGTTTTTCTTTACCGCACACTTATAGGGAAAAGTCCATTTTCATCATTTGACTCTTACCATCATTCTTGGGTATCACAGCACACTTAGGATCACACATACCTTAGCCTAGAACATCCCATAAAAATGTCTATTTAAATGAGAGACAAAGCCAGGGTTTGCATTTTGATCCACCCAAGCTATAGGAGGATCTCTCCTTGAAGGAGTATATACCAGAGAGAGGGTTAAGATTCTACTAATAGAGACAGAAGGTCCTTCTAGGCTTGGCCTGGTAAAAGTGGTTTTAGTGGTATCATCTGGAAGCCTCTAGATGATTGGAGGCTTGGTTGTATGGACATCTGGCTGGATATAATGAAAAATTATTTCATAATTATTGATCCATTCAAGTGGCATCAACTGTGAGAGTTCTTCACACAAGATTTTTCTGGGGATCTAAATGATAGAGGTATTATTAGATCTTTCAGGGACTAAGTATAATGCATCTCCGGTAGAGTTGGGAAGATGGAGGTCAAGTGAATGATTTTGGAGTCTGTATATAATTTTATGGTGTAAGGTAGACATAATGGCTCTGGGGTCTTGTTCAGCTCCAACAATCTGGACTTGAACCTCCAGCCTGTCTATAAGAGTATCATTAGCTAAACAGAAATTAAAGTCTGGCTGGATAGTGATGATAACACTTCCATTGCTCAAAGTCTTCAAGAGAGAACCAATAAGAGCATTGGGATAGTGTTTATAGGTGGAATCTACCAAGGCAACTCTGGCTGTAGCAGGAATGCCTTTTTTCCATGAAAAGTAAGAATCAGGTGGATAACACCTACATGGAAGTGAGTATATAATTGAGATCTCCATTAATTGATCAAGGGTTGTGGGATTTCAAGAGTAACATATTGTTCTTCTGTAGTTGCAGGAAGACCACACTGATCAAGCCTGGTGGTTTGAACAACCACTTTAGTAGTATGAGGTTGTCGAGTGGACAAGAGGGTTCTAATGTTTCTGGTGAAGCAGTTGGACCTATGGAAAACACTGTATGGGCTCATAAGAAAGGAAGGTTGGTTTTACTAATATGGGCATCTTCTGGAAGGTGTGTAATTTCTACATGGTTTTCTATCTTATTGGCTAGGGTTCTTTTTACAGAGGAAGGTAGGTTTCTTGGAACTAAGGAAGAAGAAAGTTAGGTAGGTTCTGAAGGA
Source organism: Albizia julibrissin (assembly GCA_037074505.1). Lineage (NCBI taxonomy): Eukaryota > Viridiplantae > Streptophyta > Magnoliopsida > Fabales > Fabaceae > Albizia > Albizia julibrissin. The sequence goes on along the minus strand of CM073478.1, from coordinate 44,187,423 downwards.
ATATTTTCACTAATGGTTGATGATTTTCTCCCTAGTCACCTTTACTCATAGTATATTACCATTGTTTCAATGAATTCTACATCCTTTGCGTATTCTTTCAAGGAGAGAGAGGATGAGCGGAGCACTGTCAAGCACAGCAACGGAGCGAGTGCCCGATCGATGGAGAGGAGTAGAGAAGCGAGCGATCGATCGATTTGGACATTTGGTGAATTGGTGCTTTTGCTTCACTTCACAGAGAAGCGAGTGACCGATCGATCTGTTGAGAATCTGAGCATTTTAGACAAAAATATATATCTATATATATTATTTTGGGATCGGGAAGTCTCATTCGCGATCTTGATTTTTTCTCACACCGAAAATTTTGAGATGGGAAGACCAGGATGAGAAAATATTGAACACCCTTACTATTTGTTATAAAGAATTTATAGTGATGGAAAGGAAAGGAAAATGAGTTAAAGGAAAATTTTATGTTTGATACATGATGTAATGAAAAAGAGTTTGATGGAAAAAATTGTATTTGGTAGGATAAAAATGATTATGTAATAGAAAAAAGGGAAGATTAAATGACTTTAATACCCTTGATTTAAAATAATTGATTTTTTTTTGTTATTACTAATAAAAAAAATGTTAGAATAAATATTTATTATTATCTATGGCTAAATTATGATAAATTATAAAAATAATTAAATATAAATATTCAATATAAATGTAAAACTTATTGTAAATACTAATTGTTATTGAAACAAATCTAGTGATCATATATAAGGAGTTTTTCTAATATAGGAAAATAATGGTTTGTAAAATAAATAAAAATAATTAAATAATATCTCCATAAACTTTCGGTGGAAGTTTGTTCTTGGACAGTTGGACTTTGCAAAATACCCAATGATTTACTCCCACATCTTTCAACTACCTCTTAATGAAAAAATAGCCTTGCAAAAAATTAGAAAGAAATATAAATTTATAAAAAAAAATAAATGAATTAACGCCTTAGTTTATAATCTCAAAACATATATCCTATATCTTATGGATATTCTTATTTTGTTTTGAAATTAATTTTTAAAAATTAAAATTATTTAATGTTTCAGTTTTTAAATACAATATTTATTTCCTAAATTTGATATTTCTATCTCTCCAACTTAGAATGGGGAGGAGCAGTAGGAAAAAGAAAACATAAAATCTTATATTGATTTGTGGTTATTTTATATACTAAGATCACATAAAAATATTAAAAATAGTAAAACTATTTAAAGCCTTTATATATAAGTGATCCTATTCATATTCTTACCAAGAATTAGCTAGATTAATGTAATTTAACTGTTGAGCTTCACTCCACATTAGGGTTAAATATGGCAAGGATGGATGTATCTGGATTCCTATGACTGTATGGTGTCTTATATGTATAAGACTAGAAGATCTCTAACACAGACACCAACAAAGTCATTGGGACTGAGATCTATCCCATCTGATACTTAAGATGAACTGAGAAATAATGAACTGAACTATACTAGAGATATGTTGACCCTAAAAAGAGATTCTAGTCTAAGTAAGTCCAAGCTCTCTCATCTCATATTGGCTTAAGGACACTTTAGGACTTTGACTCCTTTCAGTTTCACATATAAGCTAGTCTGATCAGTTGATTGTTTCTCAGTACTCTTATCAACAGATCATGATCATATTCTTTCTGATGCATATGTTCCTCTTAAAGAGGCAAATGCAGAGCATACTTAAATCTTTATATAGACAGAGGCACTATGTTAAGAACTCAGGTTTTCAAAATAGAAGAGAAAAATTTAGAAGGAAGTCATCTGGAAAGACACACTTATATTCATAGAAGTAAATATAACTCTCGATGATCCTTAAGTGAGTAGGAGCACCGCTTATATAGCCAAACATACTAGGGAATGACAAAACACTTATTAAGGATATAGACACGTGGGCCTTATAAGGACAGCCCTATGACTCATAAAGCAATAAACAGTACAGGCCTGTGACGGATAAAGTTGGACATTTATAAAGATATTGACACAGCACACTATAATGAGGCACGTTTATAGTATAATTATTCTGAAAAGTACAACACACTGATGAAAGTAAAATAAACGTGATGCCGACACTTTGTCTTGGTGACTCACTACTTTACGATTGGTTCATGATCATCATCAGGGGACAAGTTTGTATTGTTCGTATCATAAAGCAATTTACGAGTATAGTGGAATGAGTTTGAATAAGTCTGAGAAAATTCTAGAGACTCTGGGGCTGCTTGGGCTGGATCCTGTGTATAGTAAGGAGGGTAGTTTTGAGGAAAATTGGGCTGAGGCAAATGGAATCCTTTGGACTCAAGATTTTAAAAAGTATGGGTTGAGGTTCTAGATGTGAATAAACTCAATTGAGTGAAATCTTTTCAAGGATCTTGTGAGTCTTGGAAGATAGGATCTGTGGGGTTTGGTTTAGAAGGAGCATTTGATACTTCAGTGGGATAGGCAAAACAAGAAGTATAATAAGGTTGTGGAGCATACAACTCTTCATAACCATATCAGGTAGGAGGAATAGGTCCGAGGAGTTTGCATTCATTCTTCTCTTGTTGGTTGGCTTGTGCCAAGTAATCACCTATTTCTTGAAGTTCTTTGGCATCTTTTCTGACCCAGTCGAATAGGGGATGCCAAGGGTTAGCATGACTGTTGAAGTTGACTTCTCTATCAAAGCTAAGAGAATAAGACCTGTTAAGAAAGAAAACACAAGAAAATATTTTTTGTTTCTTTTTTCCAATTTTTCAAAGATTATATTCATCTATTTTATTACACAAGGTTCCTCTCCAGTAGGGTAGAGGGGCAAAGAGTTCAAAGGGCTAGTGGAGGTGAAAATTTTCATGTTTTTTTATCACAAATGTAGTAATAAACAGGCACTGGTAAAAAGGATGGTCAATGACCAAATGCACCAGAGTAATTCTTCAGGGATAGGACCTTGGATGAAGGGTAAGGTGACGTAGGGAGTATCAAGGCTGAAATGTTGGGCTGCTGGAGAAAGGTTGGTTTTTATAAAGAGAAGGTGAAGCCAATAGAAAAGTTATTTTTAGCATAGTGGATTAAGTCTTCTTTATTGTTAAGACGGGTGTTTAGAGGGAAAAGGGAGGCTTTTGTGAAATGAGTCATAGTTCTGGTAGGAAAGCTTTTTGAGATAGTGAAGATGTACAAATGCTTTGAAGAAAGGATTTTTGGAGTTGAGGTCTTTTGAGGTCTAGATAGGAAGTTTGCAATGATGTTATGATGGCCTTTCAGATAGAGAACTGTGAATTTATAACAAAAGAACCAATCTTTCCATCTGAGTAATTGAGCATCATGCAAGATCTTTTTCTTTGGATCAAGCATATTTGAAAAAGATGTATTGTTTATTTTCATAATAAAGTGGTAATGAAAGCTGAATTTTTCAATTCCTTGCTTGACAACAAGGATCTCTTTATACATTGCATGATAATGTATTTCTAGTTCTCTGAACTATCCACTGGCATGCCCACATTAGTACCATTTTTCATTTACTTCTTCAAGAAGATTGCTCCCCAAAATTCATCACTAGCATCTGTTTGTAAGATTTGTTCTCCTTGATCTGGGATCTTCAACGGTAAAGGATTTTAAATGATTTTTTTGAGGAATTTGACAGCTTATGTTTGTTCCTTTCCCAATTGTGGGGGATGCTTTTTAAATAGCTTGGACAACTAGTTAGTATGATGAGACACATGAAGGATGAAATCCCTAAGATAATTTACAATATCGAGAAACTGTTGGACTTGTTTAGGAGAAAGATTGTCATCAGGAAAATTTAATAATTCCTATGCAATATGAGGTCCTGGACTGTGTTGGCTATTTTTGAAATGCATGCCTAAGAATTCAATTTCTTTGACACCAACTTCACTTTTCTTTGAGGAGAGCATAATGCCATATTTTTCTATGATTTTGGAGAATTGGGCCAAAAGGGATTTATGAGATTCTTCAATATCAGAGAACAGAAGAATATCATCAATGTAAATATGGGTACTATGAAGAATAGGCTCAAAGATTCTGGTCATAGCCTTTTGGATTAAGGATGGGGCTACTTTGAGTCTAAAGGGCATGAAAGTCCATTGGTATTGAGCATTAGATATGTAGAAAGCAGTTTTGGGCCTGTCTTCCAGGTGGATACCCAATCGCCAAAATCCTGCTTTGAGGTCAAACTTAGAAAAGACTTGGGCTTTTTTGAGATAAACAAACAGAGTATTGGGCTTCGGTAATGGAAATTTATCATCTTAAAGGAAACAATTCAAAGATTTTTAATCAATGACAAGTCTCTTTTTACCTCACTTGATTTCTGATCTCTTTTCAACATAGAAAGCTTGACAAGCCCAATCACAATTTGTAGGCTTAATACGTCCTTATTTTAGTAAAGCTGAACATTCATCTCTGGCTAGCTTCAAATCATTAAGATTCATTCCAGGATGTGAGGCCTTTGTAGGATTAATATCCTCATTCCTCTTGAAAGGTAATTTGATGAAGAACTCCTGGTTTTTCCATAACAAAGAAAGATATGGAAATTGATCATGACTGTATGCACAGTACCAAAGCAATTGGTCTTTAACATCTAAATATTGAGGAGGAGCTTGTTGAAGCTCAAACAAACTAGGAATTTCTGTATAAAAATTGAAATTTCCTTTCCATTTTATCCCTTTAGGAAGAACTATGAGATTTTGAGTGTGGTAAAAGGCATCAAAACCTAATAGGATACATTTTCCTAGTAGATCACTTCCTAGCACCTTAATTTCCAAAGTACACCTTGGGAAGAATTTAATTCCAATTTTTCTTCTAGAGATAAGATCAATTTTGAAAAGTTTTACATCAGTAGTAAAGAAATACTGATCATGAGGTACCCATTCTTCAGGAGGAAGAATATAGGGTTTCATCACTATGTTGCATGATCCTGTATCAATGAAGGTAATGGCTAAAATAGACTTGGAGTATTTATCAGTAAGAACTTGGACCTTTATGTTTGGAAGGGGAATGTTGAGGTTTTCCTTGAGATCAGATTTCAAAGATCCAATAGATCTAATAAAGGATTTTGATGGATTTAGGAAGGATTGGTCTTTTGAATAGATATTTTGGTTTAGAGGTAAGGCTGGGCTAATAAGGTTGATGGATCCATGAGGATAGGCTTCTTCTTCTAACTCAGTGCTTGACTCAGAGTCAAGTTTAGAAAAATTAGAGAAACCTAAATCTTCCTCTTCTTCAGAGAGTGGAACAACATATTGAGTATCTTTATCTCTACAAGGTTGTTCCTCAAGGAATTTTTCAATATCTTCTTCTTTGTCTATGATCATCAAGATGTTGTAGAGTTGGTGGATCATCTTGATATCTTTCTTGGTCTTACTAGGATAATTTTTTTGCAAAATATCCTTTTCTTCTGTAAATAAAACACCTTGATCCCTTGGTGAAGGACCTCATAGGCTTAAAAACCCTAGCTTTTCGTCTGGATCTTCTTCTGGAAGAAAATATATATTTTAGGAATTTGGCATAATGGCAATAATGAGACTTCTTCTTTGTACGGAAATGACAGGCCTTATGATCCTTGCATTTGATTTTCAAGTAGGGCTTCTTGCATGCATATTTCAACTTTGTCATGCCTTTAAGCATATCCTTGAAGTACTTATGCTATTCACAAAGCTTATCAACAGCTGTGAGAGCTAGTTGATAAATTTCTCTGATAAAGATTTATGAGATATCTCTTCGAAGAGCATTAATACTTTTGTGTAACTCTGGCTAGATCTTATCAGGAAGGGATGAGATGAAGGTATGTCAAAGATTGACATCATTACCTCCATTCAACAGATAATATTTACCAATCATCCCTGATAATGCTTTTGCAAATCTTTCTTATCAAGAGAGTAGCATTTCATTTCAAAGAATTCTTGTTTTTCCCTTTTTTCAATTATGTTGAAGTCTTCTATGAACTCTTTGTGGATTATGCCGAGGAGAATACCAGCATTTTGGACTTGTACTGCTTGTATCTTCTTATATTCACTAAGGTGTTGAAACCAGTCTCTTAAGGTTTCAGTAAATCTTGAAACAAATTCTTGGAGGACTTGCTGAAGAGTTACTCTTTGTCCAGTTAGCTGCAAATCAATCCATACTCAAAATTCATGGAGTTTGTCTCTTTATTTATGCTATGGAATATCATCAAAGGTGAACCATGGGCCAACAGATGGCTTGTAGGTAAAGTCATGCTGCTGAGGAGGATATGTTGAATGTTCTACATAAGATTCTACAAATTTTTCTTCATGTACTTTATCTAGTCAGATGATTGCAACTCTAGAAATATCAGCAAAATTTTCTTTTGAATCATTATAAGTAGAAACAAAAGAATCATCTGATTGTGAACTAGATGATTCTGAGTCCTGGAGTGGTTTGAAAGGGTTATGAAGGATTGTCATAGTTGAATCCTAAGGTTTTGTGGTGGTTTGTTGGGCCAATGGTTGAATTGTTGGTTGAGGAGCTTGAGAAGGCCGGGGAATTTAGACTTCAATTCGGTTTTGTTTTTGTTTATCAGGAGAGGTAGTTGGTTGTGGGGTAATCTTAAAGACAACATGTTCACTTATTTTGATACCTATCTGAGCAGGCTTTTTTTATCCTGAAAAAGTTCCTATTTCATAAGTTGAATAAGAAGGCCAGTAAAAGGCATGTCTTTCTAGTGTTTTGGGAGAAGGTCTGGGAATGGGTTTAGAATGAAATGGTTGTTGGATTTGTTAAAACAAAGGATAGTTCATTTGAAATACTTTACTATAATCAGCTGCTTCTAGATAAATTATAAGTGATGATGGAAAGATGGGTGGTAGAATCGAAGGGTATAAGGGATATGACTCATATATGACTTTAGATTGTTTTTTGGCCATATCTAGTTCTATTCTTTGCAAATCTTTTTGTATGGATGACAATTCTCTTTCTTTATGTTTGAATTAATGGTCCTACATATCCAATGGCAATAAGCCTTTTACATTATGCATCCAATTTATGGGCTTGCTTTGACTGAAAAGCATAAAGTCTTTGAACTTCTTCATATATTTGTCCCACTTGAAAAGTCAAACCATGACCAATTCTGCATCCAGTTTCTGGGCTTGCTCTGGTTACCAAGGAATCAAGTTTGGAATCAATTCTGGCTAATGCTGTGTTTTGATAGATATTATTTTGAGTATGCCAATTTAATACTTCATCAGCAGTAGAAGCTGGTTTGAAATGTTCTTGAGAGTCAACTGGCTTTGGAGTTACGTAAGGTCGAGAATAGACCTTAGTATTTTCATCTGTCATTCTCTCAAGTGGAGGAAACTTCTGGTTATAAGGATTTTTAATCATCCCTATTCATGTAATTGGTTGAGCAGTCATTGAAGGAATGGTTGGAATGACATGTTCTAGATCTGGAAAGAACTTCTTGACAAGATCTGAATGTCCCTCCTCTATCATCAATTCAATAAGAGACATATCTTTAGAAGATCTTTCAGGAGGAGGAGGAGGTTGCCATCCTCTTTTCTGAGTAGATTGTTTTGGACCATGGTCATCATCATCTTCATAGTCTTAGTAGGTTTTATGGCAGCAAGAAAATCTTTTAAAAGATTTTTTTTGGTACTTGATTGCACATTTGTATGGGTAAAGTCCTTGTTTATTATCATCGGACTCTTCTTAACATTCTATAATATCACACTCAAAATCAGAATCGCATATGCTGGAGCCAAGTACATCCCATAAGAAATGACCATTTAGGTGAGAAACATAACAAGATTTAGCATGTTGATCTACCCAAGCTATAGGAAGGTCTTTTCTGGCTGGTGAAAGGGTGAGAATTCTGCTAAGGGGAATATTTAGTCTTTGTTGGCTTAGTCTGGCAAAGATGGTTTTAACAGTTCTATCTGGGAGTCTTTGGATAATTGGTGGTGTGGTTATATAGACATTAAGTTGAATTCCATGAGAAAGTCTTCCATAGTTATTGATCCATTCAAGTAGCATCAATTGAGAAAGTTCTTCTCTAGGAATCTATCTAGGAATCTGAATGATAGAAGTATTATAAGATCTATTGCATATAGCAAATAGGGTGTCTTTGGTTGAGTTTGGAAGGTGTAGATCAAGAGAATGATTCTGAAGTCTATAGATAACTTAGTGATGTAGGGTAGCCATGATAGCTTTAGGATCCTGTTCTGCTCCAACAATTTGGATTTGTACTTTAATTTTGTTAGTAAGGGTAGGACCATTTAAGCTGATATTAAATTCTAGCTGAAGGGTGAGAATAAAACTTCTATTGCTCAAAGTAGTAAGAATGGCACCAATAAGAGCATTAGGATACTAGTAAGTAAAGTCAACAAGAGCAGCTCTAGCAGTGGTAGGAATGCCTTTTCTTCCATGGAGGGTAAGGATCAGACAAATTGTACCAAAATGAAGGTGAGTGTATCCTTTAGATCTCTATTGATTGATAAAAGATTGTGGTATTTCTATAGTAGAGTATTGTTCTTCTGTTGATACAGGAAGGGAATACTGATCCAAATGAGTAGTTTGAACAACCACTCTGACATGAGGCCATTGAGTGGTCAGAAGGGTTTTGATATTTCTGGTCAGACAATTGGATTTATGATAGACACTGTAGGGGCTAAGAAGAGGTAGATCAGTCTCACTGATCTGAGCATCTTCAGGTAAATGATTAACTTTGACAAAGTTTTCTATTTTCTTAGTTAAGGTTCTTTTGACAGAGGGAGGAAGGGTTATGTGAACAAAAGGAGAAACAAGAGTAGTTGCGAGAGGGTTTATAGAACTACCCTCCTTACTGTATATAGGATCTAGCCTAAGAAGCCCAGAGTCTCCAGAATTTTCTCAAACTTATTCATACTTACTCTACTATACTCGTAAATTGCTTTATGATACGGACAATGACAACTTGTCCCCTGATGATGATCATGAACCAATCGTAAAGTAGTGAGTTACCAAGACCAAGTGTCGACAGCACATTTATTTTACTTTCATCAGTATGTTTTACTTTTTAGAATAATTGTACTATACGCTTGCCTCATTATAGTATGCTAAGTCAATATCTTTATAGATGTCCAACTTTATCAGTCACAGGTCTGTACCGTTTATTGCTTTATAAGTCACGAGTTGTCCTTATAAAGGCCCAGTGTTTGTATCCTCAATAAGTGTGTTTTGTCATTCCCTAATATTTTTGGCTATATAAGCAGTGCTCGTCCTCATTTAAGGATCATCGAGAGTTGTATTCACTTCTATGAATATAAGTCTCTTTCCAGATAACTTCCTTCTAAATTTCTCTCTTCTCTTCTGAAAACCTGAGTTCTTAGCATACTACCTCCGTCTCTATAAAGATTCAAGTATGCTCTGCACCTGCCTCTTTAAGAGGAACCTGTGCATCAGAAAGAATCAAATCATGATCTATTGATGAGAGTACTGAGAAACAATCAACTGATAAAGCCAGCTTATGTGTGAAACTGAAAGGATTCGGAGCCCTAAAGTGTCATTGAGCCAAGATGAGATGAGAGAGCTTGGACTTACCTGGACTAGAATCTCATTTCAGGGTCAATATATATCTGGTATAGTTTAGTTAATTATTTCTCAGTTCATCTTAAGTATCAGATGTGATAGATCTCGGTCCTAATGACTTTGTTGGTATATGTGTTTGAGATATTCTAGTCTTATACATATAAGACACCACATAGTCATGGGGATCCAGATACATCTACCCTCGCCATGGTATCAAAGGAATGATTTTAGAGTTTATAAATAACTTGGTGATGTAGGGTAGCCATGATAGCTTTAGTATCATGTTCTGCTCCAACAATATGGATTTATACTTTAATTCTGTTGGTAAGGGTAGGATCATTTAAGTTGATATTAAAATCTAGCTGAAGGGTGAGAATAACACTTATATTGCTCAAAGTGGTAAGAATAGCACCAAATTTCCTTCCCATATATCGAACCCTAATGCCCCATTTGGTATGTGGAAAGCGTTTTTGAAGGAAGTTGAAGTAAAATTGGAAGTGGAGATAGAGGTGAGGTTAAAAGTATGTTTGGTATGACGATGGAAGTGAGATATTATTTTAATTCAATTTTTGTATTTATATTATAAAAGTACTAAACTACCCCTAACTTAAAAAAAATTCATCCCCTTCTTGTTACTGACTCCTCTGATGCATCCCCTTCTTCATCATTTCAAACTAAAATTCAAGTACCAATAAAGTGATTTGTTGTTCATGTCTAACAAGAAATCGCATAACACCTCTAAAAAATTGTATTTCCATTTCAGACTAGAAATTAAACTTAAAACAAACTCAAATCCAAAAATCAAACTCAAATTGATATTCATGGAAAACGCAAAAATTGAGATCACAGGGTTTGAATGAATGGAGGATGGAGGACATTATTGCAACCCAAGTGCTTATCGACCTGGCCATCGTAAGGTTTCGAGGATGAAAGGCGGAGAGAGTATGAATGCGAAAAATTCCAAGTGAGACTGAGATTGAAGGTGCGACTAATGCCTAAGTTAGTTGCGAAGCTGGAGATTGGAGATTAGAGAAAGAGATTGTGCCTCGCCATTATTGTATTCGCTGTCAATGTGCCTCGCAGTCACCGTGAGAAAGGGAGGGGGCTCACCGTCAACATAAGAGTGGGAGAAGGCTATCAAGTCGGGGAGTGCAGAAAGATGAAATAGGGCCATGTGGGTAAAGTGGTCAATTGATAAAATGCATAAGGGTATAATAGTCAGCAATTTTCACTTCCATGGAACCCACCCCACTTTCATAGATCTACCTATGGAAGTGACTTCCATCATTTTCATGGAATTGAGTTCCATCATAAAAGTGGATTCCGGCCTATCAAACAATCCAAGTTTAGGATTCCACTTTCACTACCACTTCTCAAGGCCTAATTCCAATATACCAAACGGTGCATAATTATGTCATGTTTATATATGTAATCGTCTTCATTCTTTCACGCACACTTTGCTTTCCCATGCGACATGCATTTCATGGATAATTTTTTTTAAAATTCATGCAGTCCACTTGGAGGCAATCTTATTTAAAATACCACTGAATTTTATTATTAAATTTATAAATGAAACTTTATTTTATTATTTCTAGCAGCCCCAATTTAAATTTCCCAACAAAGATACTAGGCCCAAATCAACAAAAACATACTCGCTTCCAGGGTAACTTTTAGAGCCTGTTTGGTTCAACCCCATTGCATAACTGCAATGGTAATCATGATTGCATTACCAAAAGAAGAGTGTTTGGTTACTCTTTAGTATGATAATAGGATTTACCATGGTAATGATGATTACAAAAAAATTGATAATCCTCATTCATACCTCCCCGCTATGAATCCTTATTACCATCCTATTGTATGGTTAAAAAGGTCCAATTTACCCTTTAGTTTCACTTCTCTTTATTTTACTTATATCTTTTCACTTAGATACATCACGCCACAACCGCTACCACCACTACCTTCTCCACCATTGTCACCTTTACCTATCGTCACCATCACTACCTCCTCCTATGCCACTCCCCGTTGCCACTACTACCTTCTCCTCTCCTACTGCTGCCATCGCCGCCATTACCTTCTCCTCCACCATTTCTGCCCCGCAACCTGCCACTACCTCCTCCTCCTCCTCTTCTACCGCCACCGCCACCTGCCACCTGTTGTCATCGACACTATCTCCTCCACTGCCGTCCTCACCACCCCTACCATTATGGTCGCCACGCCCCCACCATTGCTGCCACCACTACCTCTTCCTACTCCATCCCCCTCCCCTACCACTACCTTCTCCTCCATCGCCTCTACCATTACCACTGCCAGCATGACCTCATCCTCCTCAGCCAAACCTTGTCACTACTACGTTCACCATTGATGCCGCCCGCCATCACAACCTCCTCCTCCACCGTCGTTGCCACCACAACTATCACGACCTCTTCTTCTACCATCGCCGCCGCCGCTACCTCCTCCTTTTCCACCTCCATCGTCGCCACCCCTATCATTGTCGCCACTACCTCCTCCTCCAATGTTATTGCTATCACCAACTTCCGCCACCACCACCACAACAGTGTTACCATTCTCCATCACTACAACCATCGCCATCTGACGATCTTCGGCGAGATAGCATAATAGTTATGATGAGGTAGCGCGATGACTCTTAACTATTTTTCTTACAAAAATTTAATAAGGGTAAAATAAACTTTATGTGATACATTAATTTTAAATAATTGTTAAAATAATAACTTATTGCACCTTGCTTAAACATTAAACCAAACACTAGTCTTGTAATTACCATTGCATCGCATTGTACTGCACTATATGATGTAATGGGATCGAACCAAACATGCCCTTATTGTTTTTTTTATTATGGGAGAAAAACCTTTAGGGAAAATTATCCATAAATACCTCATTGGAAACTTATTTGTCAAATGAGACCTTTGTATGCAAAGAATCTTCCCCGTGTACAAAAGATCTTCGCTTGTGTTTGAACAATCTTTCCTATATAACCTTCCCTTAAATGCTTCTAGGTCTCATTTAATAAATAAATTTTCAATAAAGTATTTATGAACAATTTTTCCCAACTTTTATTGTTTTTATTCCATCCATTATTTTAAACTACTTTATTGAAGCTCATATTATTATTATTATTATTTTATTATTATTATTATTATTGTTTTTTTTTTTTTTTGCCAAGAAGGTAAGTTAAAGCTGTTCTCTCGTCAAATTACCCTCATGAATCATACCATTCCTACATTGCCCTTATTATTAAGAATTTAGTATTAACTGAAAAACACCTCGCTGTCTTTTGTTCCCGGAAATCGCAGTCGCAGCTTCACTGAACTTGCCACCTGACTCGCTTCCAGAGCTTGCCGTCGCTGTCGTCCCGTTCACCAGCCCCTTCAGGTTTCACCGTCGTGACCTTCTCTTCGGTATTTTTCTTTTCATTTTTGTGTCAGAGAAAAAAAAATCATTTGTGGCAATGCTATGAATCTGATTTGTGGATGTTTTGTTGCAAAGCATTTGGATTACTTGGAAAAATGATTTTGGAAGGATTTTTTTTAATCTCATTTGTGGATATTGTATCTCAAACCATGTGAGAATGAAAGGGATTAACTAGCATATTTGGGCTTCAAGGCGAGCTGCAAAAAGCATTGCCTCAAGGTTCCAAGTTCGAACGCTACTGCCAGCAGCAAGCTAAGCAGAATGAGAGGGATTGAGGCACAGTTTTGAATAAATTCCATAACAATGTTCTGTTTATGACATTTGCCAAGCTATTTGTGCTGATCCATGGATATGTATTTGCTCCTAAGGTTTGAGGTTGGCCATGATACGATAACGACAGCCTTATATGATTATATTATATTTCGGCCTTGTATTATAATTACAACATCAATCAATAAGATAATAGGAAAAATAAAGGCATGTAGGCATATAAAAAATAAATCATGTAATAAGTAATCACATTTACACAGTCTTGTAATAAAATTTAATTTTTAATATTATGAAAAAAATATTTAAATTGATGTTAGTATTTATAATGAGATCATCAAATGTATGGGATTTGTTTGGTATGTGGAGTCATCTAGTTAATTAAGTCACCAATGGTCTATTGGAGTTCAGTAGATGCAAAGGGCGCATTTCATCCCTGATATGCCTTTGCAATTTTGAGGGTGGTCAAAGCAGAAATTGAAGCTTGAAACCCTTTCAACACAAAGGAAGAAATTGAAATTCTTGATGCTTTTTGATTAGTTCCCTTTTTTGAATAACCTTTATATCTTTATTTCAGGCATTACATTAAGAAAATGGCAATCTTCCAAGCAAGAACATGGCTTTCCAGAAGCTTTGCTACTCTTTCTTCTAACCCTTTGCGTGTTTGTGTTGTTGGAAGTGGTCCTGCTGGTTTCTACACTGCTGAGAAGGTTAGCTCTTATCTATGCACATGCATTGTCAAGTATCAACATGTTAATTTTCTTCTAAAATTTGTGAATTGTTGGTATGTTAATTGCATTTTTAGATGTTGAAGTCATACCAAGAAGCTCAAGTTGATATCATTGACAGGCTGCCAATGCCTTTCGGGTTAGTCCGCTCTGGTGTTGCACCTGATCACCCAGAAACAAAGGTCAATATCTGCATCGTTCCTTTGAAAACTAAAGCTTAGAAGTTCACTGGCATCAGTGTGCCCGACAGTCTTTTAGGTGTTTCTATGGTTGATGTTGGGCTTAGGGTTTAATAGAAAGGGGAGAAGTTGTAGTTCTTCGGATACCCCAAAGTTCATGAGAAAAAAATGAAATGCTTGATTCCCCCGTCCCCCCTATTCCTAGTAATCTTTTTCTTTGGTGTAGAGAACTGTCTTAATTGAGCTTATTTTACCAGAAAACTTGCAACAGATTGTCATCAACCAGTTTTCAAGGGTAGCGCAACATGAAAGATGCTCATTATTTGGAAATGTGGCTCTTGGATCTAGCATTTCTCTATCTGAATTACGTGAGCTGTATCATGTGGTGAGATTCTTGTTCTAGATGTGCTCTATATATGGTGACAATGCTTTTGGGTATGTATTCTCTGTATCATTCTTATCAGTCCTCATTTTATGCTTTTCAACAGGTTGTGCTCGCATATGGTGCTGAAAGTGATAGAAGCCTTGGAATTTCTGGAGAAGTATGCTGCAACTGTTTATTTGTTTTTTCTTGGATAGTAATGCTCTGGTAGAATTTTTGTTGTTTCACTAGGATTCTCTTTTATGAAGTTATTGAGTGAGATCTTTTGATTAATAATCTATCAAATCTATTTGGTTGTTGATAGAGCACAATGGTGTTGGGCGATCCATGTGGCTAACTCCACTAATTGGGATAAGACTTGTTTTTGTTGTTGTCAGTAGGATTATGTTTTAGGTATAATTGATGGCTTGATGCCTATTTGTTAAGTCATAGTCATGTGTTATTTATTTACTTTAGACCTTGAGTTACTTTGAACATATTCCTTATACCTGCTTATTTTCTTCTCAGAATTTGAAGGGGGTGCACTCCGCTAGAGAATTTGTTTGGTGGTATAATGGGCACCCAGATGCAAGATATCTTGATCCAGACTTGAAAAGCACGGATACAGCTGTAATTCTTGGTCAGGTAGTGATGTAGACCCGGAAGCAAAGAATAGAAAGAAAGGGAAAGGAAGGAAGAAAAGAAGGAGAAGGACGGAGATGTAGAGAAAGTAGAGGGGGATTAATGAACTATCATAGGCCAAAGAAATTTTATTAATAATCAATCAGAAGGCAACCCTGATCCTAGTTAATATGGTCCTCAAGAGCTAACTTCGATAAGATAAATTAATTAATTCAAAAGTAAAAAGATGATTGACAAAATGAAAATATAAGCCCTAACTTACAATTTAAAATTAATTACTAATTTCTCTTGTAATATTCTTTTCCTATTCTTCATTACATAGTCTCACCTTGTTGAGGCTTTCTAGGTAAATGATCTAATTTAATTTCAGGGAAATGTTGCTCTTGATGTTGCACGTGTCCTTTTACGGCCTACAACTGAGTTGGCAACGACTGATATTTCTAGTCATGCTTTGGCTGCTCTAGAGGGGAGCTCTGTCAGGTTTGTCATCACCCAATCTGAAGCTTCCTTGTAATCTTGTTTCTATTGTATGATGTATGTATGTAATATGAAGATTATTTCAGGAAGGTCTATTTGGTTGGAAGACGTGGTCCTGCCCAAGCAGCTTGTACTGCTAAAGAACTACGTGAAGTTCTTGGTAACTTATGCGTCTTCTTTGACATGCCAATTTCAGATGAACTTTTCATTTTTCTTATACAAGTTCTTCTGTGGAACTCTTTGCATAGGGGGAATATTAGGACCTTGTAATTTACTGATTGTTTTGTTATTTACCCCATAATGCTATTATTAATCCGACTTAAAAAATTTCCTTTGAAAGCTATTGCTCCTCAACTGACCTGCTGCTTAGTGATAACCTTATCAGTCAAGCCTCCAATTCCCATTTGTTTCTGTTGGCTTGCTCGCTACTAGTTTCATTTCCAATGTCAGTGCCTCTTGTTTTTGATCTGATTTTTAGTTCTCATAACTCGTTGGTTTTGGTTCTGAAACATTCCAGACCTTAAAGATTTGGGGTTGAACTGAAAATGGAAATCTTGGTCATGTTTCTTGGCCCTCCCATTGGTTTTAATCCAAATGATTGCTAATGCTATTTTGCTATGGTTTAGTATTGGTTTAATTTGTCATGAACTATGTTACCAAGAAAAAAGGACCTTTCTTTGATTTCATTCATTCAAATAGCTATCCATTTTTTCTCAAAACAGGATCCATATCATTATGCTAGGTTTTGTTGCTCTCTCTCTCTCTCACACACACACACGCGCACACGCACGGACGTGCGCACACATATGCACATGTGCAGAACCCACGCAGTACTGCCAGGAATCCTATTTCAGTTTTTAAATATGAATCTCAAAGTTTAAATAACTTTCTAAAATGCAACATTTAATTTTGTAGTGGCACAAACAATTTCTCCAAGATGTATCCAAACTAAATATATGTTTTGTTTCACATTGGAAACCATTAAAACCATGTGATACTAATTATGCATTAAGAGCACCTAAAAAGTATGTGTACTGGCATCATACTCAGTAATGTGGGTATTCTCTTGAAGCAGCTGTACATTGTAGGTCATGAACTATAGGTTTTATTCTCTTAAAAAGTATGTGCACTGGCATCATACTCAGTCTCTTGTATGCGTGAAATTAATGGAAGCTTTGGCATCTTTCTACAGGTATTCATAATATTAATATTAAAATTCAGGAAACTGATCTACTTCTAACTCCAGCAGATGAGGTATAGGATGCTTCCAAGTTGTTTCATAATTTATGACGGTGGCATCTTTTATACTTGATATATGTACAAGCTACAACTACATACACATATATTTATCACTATCACTATCATTAGTTTTATTTTTAAAAATCCTATGATGTTAAATCTCTTCAATATTTGCAAATATGGGAATTCCATAATTAGTTTCTTCTTTCTAATTGATGGTAATTTTCTTTAAATGTACTTCCTTGTTTGTTTTTCCTATTGAAAATTTCTATCCTTATTCTTTTTTACCTGAAATCTTTCATTTGTGTTATCTCTGCTTGGTTCTGTCACTTTGCAAAGGAAGAATTAAAGTGTAGCCGTATACAGAGAAGAGTTTATGAATTGCTATCCAAGGCAGCTACTTCAAAGCCTGCACATGCTAGTCTGAATCAACGTGAACTCCATTTTGTCTTTTTCCGTAAGCCACATAGCTTTCAGGATTTAAAAGATAGAATTGGCCATGTTTCAAGCGTGTGCTTTGAAAAGACAGTTCTACAAGGTATTTTTTATATTGTTCATGTTAGGAAATATATTGTAATTAATATAGAATCAATTAGTATCCCCATCAGTCAAGGATTATGATTAGGAAATCATCATTAAGAGCCATTAATATTGAGGCTCTTCCCTCTTGTATAAATACACCCCTTCTATACGTGATAATATACAACTTTCGTATTATATTTCTTATTCTCTATTTACATGGTATCAAGGCTTTCGGGTTACTGAGCCAAATAATTTTTTCTTAACTTATATTGCTTCTGTTCATGGGAAACAGTAAGTGCAAGAAAAAGTTTAGGGATATGTTTGTGCTCTGATTGTTGAACCATACTCCACCTTATTGGACTCAGAAGAACCCGCTCGGCGGTACCCTACCGACTAGTCTTAGATTTTCCTGCGCGTGGGTCTTCACGAGTCAACCAAACCCCACCGACCGGTCTCTAATTTGCCTGCGCGTGGGTCTTCATGCACCAACCAGACGTCCACCGTCGGTTACACGTGTCTGGTGACTTTTTCGATGCCGTTTGCTTCTCCGTCATCGACTCCTTGAACCCGGTCTGTTCCTGGTGTTTTTGTGGCCTAGTTCTGAGTTTATCTTTTTGGGTCTCTCTCTTTTGGCTTCTAGTTCGTTGGTTTTTTGTCTTTTGGTTGTGAAAGTGTTTTATTTAGTCATTGGGGTGATTATTGCTTCTATTTGGTCACTAGTGTGATGTTTGCTGTTGTATTTAGAGGATCTTGGAGCCTTCTTTGGTATATTTCTTCTTTGGTTTGGCATTTCAGATCGGTGTGAGACTTTTATTTGAGCTCCCTTGCTGGTTATCTGGTCGTTTTTTGGTAGCTGTTTTTTTTTTTTTTTTTTTTGCTTTGTTCTTCTCCATGACAGATTCTAAGACTTGTGTGACGGCTGAGGTTGTGCCAATTTCCAACAAAATTGCCGATCATAAGTTGAACTGGACAAACTATGTGGATTGGAACAAGACCGTTCGGATGTACTTACTGAGTATTGAAAAGGAGGGTTATTTGACTGAGGCTCCTCCTAAGGATGATCCTAAGCTGGCTTGGACTAAAGCAGATGCCTGGTTATTCTTGCAAATTCAGATGTCAAGAGCAACATTCTTCTCTCTGTTAGTCATTGTAATACTGTCAAAGAGATTATAGACTATCTAGAGTTTCTATATTCTGGGAAAGGGAACATTACTCATATTCACGAGATTGTAAAGGTTTTTATCATGCCGAACAGCAGGGCCGTCCCCTAAAAAGTTTCTTCATTGATTTTAAGTGAATGTATGAGGAAATGAAGATGTTAATGCCATACACAATTGATCTTTAGGCAGGTGGATAATATGGAAAAACAGACGATTATCAGCTTTCTTATTGCTCTTTGATCCAGCTTATGAGACAGTTCGATCTAAGATTTTGTCTAGCTCTGAGCTTCCTTCGCTTAAGGATGTGTACTCTCATGTGCTGCATGCAGATAGCCTTTCTCAACCGGCTTCTAACCCTAATGCTACTGCTTTAGCTGGCTGTGGCCCTACTGATAACAAGAACCAAAGTTTCTCGAGACAAGGAAATGGTACCCTAAATCCTGTCTCTGCTGATAACAGAAACCAAAGCCTCCCAAGACAAGGAAATGGTGCTTAGAATCCTGGTGCTAGTGGGATTGTCTACTTCTATTGTAAGGAACTTGGTCATACCAAACGTTATTGTCACAAGTTACAAAATAAGCTATAGCGCAGTGGTTCTACTCATAGCACAATTCTCTGATAGGTAACCATCAACATCAAGTGCACTTGCTATAGGTAACTGTGATTCATACCTTACTACTTCCTCGAAGTAGATCATCAATTCTAGTGTCACTGATCATATGATAGGTAACCATCATTTGTTCTCTGCATATGCACCTTATGCCAGCCCCTCTTCGATAGCAATTGCCAATGGTTCTTACTCTCATATTCTTGGATCTAGCATTGTTAAACCTACCCTGTTTGTTTCCGTGTCGTCTGTCCTTAATGTTCCTAACCTTGTCTTTAACTTTTTGTCTCCTAGCAAGCTTATTCGCCAATTAAACTATTTTATCTCACTTTTCCCTGATCATTGTTTGATTCAAGATCTCACGACGAAGTGAATTATTGGTAGGGGATATGAATCCGGCGGCCATTACTTCCTTGATGATCGGGTGCCGCATTCAATTGCTTGCTCAAGTAGTTCGTCTCCTTTTAAAGTTCATTGTTGATTGGGTCATGTGTCTTTGTCTTCTTTGAAGAGGATGTATCCTCAGTTTCATCATTTATCGTCTTTAGAATGTGAGTCATGTCATCTGGTTCCTCGCGTCAATGAATGGGCTGCGTCCCCCTTTGATAGTTCATTATGATATTTGGGGTCCGTGTCATGTTGATCCCAAATTTGATTTTAATTATTTTATTACTTTTATTGATGATTTTTCTCATACCACCAGGCTTTATTTAATGAAAAATCGTACAGAGTTATTCTCTCACTTTTGCAATTTATGTGCTGAAATCAAAACTCAATTTGGTGTATCTATGAAAACCCTAAGGAGTAACAATGCTAAAGAGTATTTTCAAAGTTATATGCTACAACATGGCATGATACATTAGTCCTCATGTCCAGATACACTGGCTCAAAATGGTGTTGTAGAAAGAAAGAACCGGCACTTATTAGAAGTAGCCCGGGCTCTAATATTTTAAATGCAAGTTCTTAAACCTTTTTGGGCTGATGTTATGTCAGCTGCGTGTTTTCTTATTAATTGTATGCTCTCTTCTGTTCTCAGTGGTGACACTCCATAGACAACTCTGTTTCCTTCCAACCCGTTGTTCCCTATTAATCCAAAAATCTTTGGTTACGTCTATATCGTTCGAGATTTTCATTCCACTGTTACAAAACTTGATCCTAGGTTTATCAAGTGCGTCTTTCTTGGGTATACTAGGGTTCATAAGGGTTATCAATGCTATTCTCTCATTTTTTTTGCTATCTTGTATCTACAGATGTCACCTTCGATAAGTCAACTCCATTCTTTCCTTCCTCTACTCCGCCTAGATCCCCTAACACAACATAAGGTCTTGATGATATCTTGGTGTATGAGGTACATTTACTACTAGTACAAGCGTCTGTTTCAGCACCCGCTAAACCACCTCTCTATCATGTTTATCGGAAACGTCCCAGGAAAAGTAATGTAGTCGATCATGTTCATGGCCCATCAGTGCCTGCTTCAGCATCTGATCCGAAACCAGTTCTCCCCGCTCTCATCCCTAAATCAAAAATTGTGCCTAATACTTCTGATACTTTTGATGACTTGCCCATTGCCCCATGCAAAGATAAAAGTACTTGTACCTATCGTATTTCTTCTTTTATTTCCTATAACCACCTGTCTCCTCCATCCTATTTCTTCATAGCATCCTTAGACTCTATCACTATTCCCACTACTCTCCACCAAGCTTTAGGCCATCTTGGTTGGCTTGCTGCAATGGAAGAAGAAATGATGGCCCTTTGATAAGGCAACCTGAACTCTTGTTGATTTACCTTCTGAAAAGAAGATTATTGGGTGTAAGTGGGTGTTCACAGTTAAAACGAAAGCTGATGGCACCTTAGAACGTTTGAAAGCTCTACTGGTTGCTAAGGGATATGCTCAAATAGGGTTAAGCATGTGGCCCACGGCCCAGTGAGCCCGCCCATGTCCAATGAAAAATTGCTCATTTTGGCTAGCCTAATAAAGGCCCAAAACAAGCGGGCTTAAATGGGAGGGCGTGTGCACTAAACGGGACGAGCCATGGGCACACCTTCGGGCTGCCCATGCTCACCTGTTTGTGTGTGTGTGCGTGTGTGTGTGTGTGTAATATTTATTTAAGTATAAATATATAATATATTTTTTTGCCAAAATATGTAATATATATTGTAATATATATAATATAATATTTATTTAAGTATAAGACATAATGTTTCTAAAGGACAAATTTCCAAGTGAGTTAAATGATATAATTATATATACCTCATGGATCAGTAATTATATATTATGATTATGTTTCATAAATCTGAATCATGATCATGATATAGAGCTTTTATATATAAGCTATAATTCTATATATAGCTCTTACTCTAAAGATTTTATCAACTATCAATTAAGGATTAATTAAATTATTAAATAAATTATGAGGAATGATGAGGATTATGGTACTTTAATAATCATTAGTGTTTGTAGTAATTTATATTGAGAAATTAGCAACAACAAAACAATAAGGTAGAAGTGCAGTTTTTGGAAAAGATGCAATTACAGGCAACTCATACCTATTCCACCCCTAACGGGTTTAGCCAAATCCATTTGTCACGGGCATGAGCGGGCTTTTGATGGCCCGTGCCTATGGATAAATAAATAGGCGGTCAGCGGGTGAACCATTGGACGGCCCATATAGCCCACTGCTCAGCCTTATGCTTAGACTTGCAGTGTTGATTATTCGAAAACCTTCTCTATAGTGGCCACTTATGGTTGGGATCTTCATTAGCTGGATGTTAAAAATGCTTTCTTGAATGGTGATCTTCTTGAGGAAGTTTACATGGAGCAACCATCGGGTTTTGTTGCTCAGGGGGAGCATGGGAAGGTATGCTACCTTCAAAAGTCCTTATATGGTTTAAAGCAAAGCCCTTGTGCTTGGTTTAACAGGTTTAGCTCTATGGTTAAGAAATTTAGTTTGAATCAGAGCAAGAATGACGATTCTATGTTTTATTAGCAAACGGATGCAAGCATGATTCTCTTAGTGGTATATGTTAATGACATTGTTATTATGAATAGCAATACCTCGGGAATCTCCACTCAATGCCTTTCTTAGTTCTCATTTCCAAACGAAGGATTTGGGTCTCTTAAAGTACTTTTTTTGGAATCGAGGTTATAAGAAACAAGAAAAGCATCCTCTCGACACAAAGAAAATATGTTCTTTATTTGCTAAAAGAAACCGGGAAACTTGGAGTAGCACCAAGTAACTTTCCCATGATTCCTAATTCTTTTTTGGACATATATGACAAAGTACCATTTGATGAGCTACTTGAGGATGTGAGAAAAAAGGTTGATCCTAAGAAGATCAAACCATTTGTGTATCCTAAGAGATATCGTAGATTGATTGGGAAATTAAACTATCTCATAGTGACTCGCCCTGATGTAACCTTTCCAGTTAGCGTGCTTAGCCAATTCATGGCAGCACTGACCGTTGCTCAATGGAAGTTTTAGAGCATGTCTTATATTACTTGAAGGATTCACCCAGTTGTGGTATACTCTATACGAATCATGGTCACACCAAGATTGAATGCTTTTTTGTTGTAGATCATGCGGGGTCAAAGGGTACCAAGAGATCCACCATAGTATATTGCGTGTTTGTGGGTGGAAATTTGGCATCCTGGACGAGCAAGAAGCAGGATGTGGTTTCTCAGTTTAGTGCGGAAGTTGAGTATAGAGCCATGGCTCAATCGGTGTAGAAAATTGTGTGGATTCACAGTTAACGAAGGAGGTTGGTCTTACCACGTCGTTGCCCGCGAAACTTTGGTATGATAATAAAGGTGTTCTACACATAGCCTCCAACTCTGTGTTTTTTGAACGTACAAAACACATTGAGATCGATTGTCATTTTGCACGCAATAAGATCAAGGAGGATTTCATTTCTACAGGGCATGTATGGTCTAGTGACCAATTGGGTGATCTTCTAACTAAGGCCTTAAATGGGACTCATGTTGACTACCTTTGTAACAAGTTGGGCTTAATTAACATCTATGCTCCAATTTGAGGGGGAGTGTTAGGAAATATATTGTAATTAATATAGAATTAATTAGTATCCCCATCAATCAGGGATTATGATTAGGAAATTATCATTAAGAGCCATTAATACTAAGGCTCTCCCCTCTTGTATAAATACACCCCTTCTACACATGATAATATCCAACTTTCAGATTATATTTCTTATTCTCTGTTTACAGTTCATATTTATGTTGTAACTTTGTAATTTGCAAACTTAACATCATTAGCGCTGCATCAATGTAATATTGTATGATTAGTAAATATAATTTAGCTTAGTTTCTTTTAGCCGTAAAAAATGGTATTGTTAGACAAGTGGGAGATTTATATGCTCCTACAATTTCATAATCTGGTTAAATATAAACTATTTTTTTGAAGATCTGGACATTTGGTAAACACTAATGAACATGAGTCGACAATAATCTTTTCTTGTGCTAAGAATTACTGTTAATTCGTCAACTGCATTTTGCAGGGGTTGGCCCTGGGAAACAGGCTGCTGTTGGTACTGGACAATTTGAAGATACAGAATGCGGGTATTATTCTTTATCCAGGAAACCATGTAAAATTACAACCACTTGTGTATAAAAATTCTAGCCAGAACTTAGCATGAAAACTATCGAAGTTCCAAAGGCATTGATTCATATCTTCCTAAGAGCCAAGAGATAGAGATGGAACTGTATAAATGAATGATTGCAGCCTCCCTGGAAAGATATTTATTTCCATTGTGATTTTACAAAATGTTGAGATTCAATGCTGAGTCCATCACACTATACCGGTGTTTTGTAGGTTGGTACTTAAGAGCATTGGTTACAGATCAATACCTGTTGATGGCTTACCTTTTGATTATCAGAAAGGTGAACAAATAATATGCATTCCATACTTTTTGTGTTAATTTCCTATTTTATGTTTTACTCTGAATTATCTCAGGATTCTTCCAAAACATGTGTTTTTGGGGAAATTATATTTGGAGATCAATAACAAATTTGCAAATGGATTCTCATTTTTTTTCTGCCTAAAAACATTCTTTGGCATTATCAGGAGAAGGAGGAAAAACGGTTACAAAATAACACAATTATGTTATCCTTACCAATCAAATTTATTTTTCTTGGGTGAGACTTCCAGACCCATTTATCATATCATTTCAGACCTTCCCCACTTACCTTTATACAGTCGCACTTCTCTTATTTTCTCCCGTTCTATTAGTGCAAGGCTTCCACATCTCTTCCCTCTGTCTCTTTTTTTTTTTAGATTCCAATAACAGCTTCAATTATATAAGGGCCACAAACAAACAGCCTAAATCTCTAAAGAAACTAGCCAAATGAGATATCTAAATTATTATAAAAACAAAACATCCTAAACTATTGTATCCATGGTCACCATTTTGGCACTGGGATTTCTTATTCAAGTTTCCTCCTAGACTCTTGCCGTTCGTGACTGAGATTGAACAAACACCCATATCTTCTTTATTTGCCTTACTTAGCAATGGCTCTATACATATAGCCCCTCGCTGCTATGGCTTACCATTGTTCGTTTGTTACCCAAGAGCTTATTTCAATCACCAAAATTATGACAGTTAAAATATTAACTCATTTCATCATGTTTCCCCACCTGAAGTCCCTTATACAGAGCAAAGAAAAGCAAATGCCCTTATATGGTCATCCGCATGTGTTTTCTCTTTTTTTTTTTAAAAAAAAAAAAGAAAACATTACAAGCCTCCATAAGCTAGGAAGGTGTTCTATTTACAACACAAAAGCTTGCATGGAATAAAATATGTGATAATTGAAAATTTATGATTGGGTAATTATATTATGTTACAACATTTTTACCTCTATTTATTATATAATATTTTAATGTAACCTATATTACTTAAAAATATATTAGTTTAATCACGACTGGTTAACTATGGTCTAATCATTAAACCATGAACTAGTCTATCGTCTAGTTTGATGGCTGGTTTGATTTATGATGCATTGCAAAAATCATAGTTATTACAGCCTTGGTATTTTCAGCCACTTCAAGAAAATATATGCACTTGTATATGTTTAGAATTTTTAGGAAATTATAAAAGCATTACTTGTAACCTTTAGGACTTTAGGGCATCCAAGGGTAAATGTCGCAAGTGTCTTTTGCACTCAGCATTAATTTAGACTTTGAGGGGTCAGTGTTATTTATACTGTCATCAAGCAAGTACATTCTCTAGTCCCTTCCTTTTCCCCTAGGCATATGCTTTTCTTATCTTTTTATGTGTTATGAGTATTATGGAAGTAGATCATAAGTTCTTTAGTGGCTATAGTTATATTTTGTTATGATGGTTGGATTAGTTAGAATATTAACTAGCTAACATTTATAACTTATAATCTGACTTGAGAGGAGACATGCGAATCAATGATGAAGTTCTGAATTCCAAGTGCCTTTTTATTTTCATACTCTGTGTATTTCTATTCTCCTTTCTCTCATTAACATGCGGTTGCTAATTTTCAGGTATAGTTCCAAATAATAAAGGTCGAGTGCTGAGTAATGATTCAGGTGATCCCTCATTACTTGAGGAGGGCTTGTATGTTTGTGGTTGGCTGAAGAGAGGACCAACTGGAATTATTGCCACAAACCTTTATTGTGCTGAAGAAACTGTAAGCTTGCTTCTATATTCATTCTGTTCTTAGGAAGCTTGTGACTCTCCATACTATAGCTTACTAGTTCCTAGGGAGTTTGCAAACCGCTAAACATGACAATTTTGCTTGAGAACTGTTAAATATTTGAGTCTGAAATACTGTGAATGATTGGGATTTTAAGCGGATCTGGCTTCAGCGGACCGCTGCGAATCCTTTTCATTAAAACTACACCGTTTTGGTGTAGTTTTATGGGAAGGAGGGGTATTTTTTTTTTTTTTTGTTTTAAAAAATAGTATATAGTTTTTTTAAATATTTTTCTAGACTTATCAATATCTTAAGTGTTTTTAAGTAGCATGTAGTATCCTAAAATAATTTTTAGTGTTTTTAACTTTTTAAAATATTTTTTCAGTTGTACCTAGTATCTTAGAATACTGATTACAATTTTACCGTTAATGTATTGTTATTAGTATTAATGAGCACCCAAAACTTAAGATATTGGTTTATTGATTTCCATTCACTTTAAAAATTTTCCCAGTAGTACAAAATATTTTAAAGTAATTTTTAGAGTTGAAAAAATACATTCACTTTAAAACTACACTAAAACAGTGTAGTTTTAATGAAAAGGATTGGTAGCGGTCCGCTGCGCAGCGGACCGAAGCCAAATCTATTTTAAGCAGTCAGATTCTTACCTACTTTTCCTTTACTTGATGTTAAAAGGACTAGAAATATAATTATACTCCCTCCGGTCCTTCATATAGGACATATCTGAGGAGTTGATCTTGGTACTAAATATAAGACATATTTTTCATATTTGTCAATTTTTTTTCTTCCTAATTTCCCCCTATTAATGCCTCCTTGAAAATAATCAAGGAGGAGAGGGAAGAAGGGCATTAAGGAATATGACTAGGGTATTTTAGAAAATACATGTCATATTAACTAACTTAACCAATTTCCTTAATCTAATCAAATTAGGTAAATGTGTTTTATATTAAGGACCGAAAGCAGTATGATACATGTATGCCAAGTTATATTGTAAAATGAGCTGCTAGATCCATAAGGCTTTCATGGGGACTGGAAGGGCATAATATCTCTGTGCCAAGCAAGTTGCTTTTCTTTCATATGGAATATGGATGTGTGTGATTGGTAGTTATGTATTTTGGCTGACAATTAACATGACAGGTTTCAAGCATATCAGAAGACCTTAATAAAGGAGTTTTGGTATCGCCATCGACCTTGCCAAAACAAGGTAGAGAGGGTCTTCGTCAGCTCCTACATGATAGAAATGTGAGAATAGTTTCATTCAGTGATTGGGAGAAGATAGACTCTGAAGAAAAGAGACGGGGAAGTACAATAAACAAACCTAGGGAAAAACTAGCCACGTGGGAAGAACTGCTGAAATCTGCCTCAGGATGAACCAACTTCAAGATTAGCTTGGGGATTATACAGTATATCCTACAAAAAAAGAAAAAATGAAAATAACTGAAAGAAGACTTTCAAAATGTTGATTAGTGTACTTGCTCTCTTCATCTGTAAAACAACACTGGGCCCCCCCCCCCAAAAAAAAAAAATCCTTAATTTCTGAAAATAGTTTTGTTAATTTTGTATCGTTAGATCCTTTACTGTGACAACTGACAACTAGGCGTGGAGGCATGAATGGCTGGATGCAATACAAATTACAAATACGATATACTGTTGAGCAATGACATTGCCAAAGTCACTTGCTTTGAGAGTTTTAAGACACTATTATTGTTCCTCCCTCAGGTATCTCTATTTACTCTTACAAATATTGAGATTATAATGTTATGTCGTGAGATTCATTGGTTTGTGTTTCAAAACATGTATTCTAAATGTTGATAAATATCCCATGCTTCCTTCATAAAAACCGCTGCTAATTCTAAGGTGATTTTTGAACTATGCACACTTTTGAATAAGAAAGAAAGCAAACCATGACGATGAAGTGACTATGTTGATGGGGTGAAAGAGTCCATATACTATGAACCATTCTAGAAAGAAATAGTTTGCTGGATTCCTCTAGTCCTCTGTTATATGGCTTTGATGAATGAATTTGACCCGTCCATTCAGACCTTTTTAGTGTTTCACTTTTTGTCTGTTTGGTAGATAGACATTGGGGTTGTGAGGTCTAAAACATCCTTCTGCAAGTTGAGAGGAAAAAAACATTGGTAATATGTAAATTTTCCATGAGCAAATCATCATTTCAAGGAAACATCTTAGTGAATGTGGACTACTCGTTTCAAGTCAACTTTTTCCATTGAAATTTCGTTTAGATTATGTCTGATTCGCATTATCTTTTGGCTGAAAAACAAAAAGAAAAGGAAATATTGTTATAGAAAAAGAAAGGGAAATATGACAGGAAGTAACTATTGCCACCCTAGATAACAAAGTAATAAAAAGGGGGAATCCCTGTGAGGTCTCTGGGACTGAATATAATTATCAAATACAACTAATGAGTAGCAATGCAATGACAAGTTTTAGTGTAGAAAATGACATTAGGTCCATGTTGTTCACTTGTTTATGACACTTTTTGGATGTTACATTCTTTTTTTAGGACCTCAGTGAATCTCCCTGATGAAAACTAATGAATAATGATTATAAGAGAGTAATAGATATTTCATGCATAAAAAGTTGCCTTAATATTGCAATGTGACCATTTCCCTTCCCTTCCTATGATCTAACAAATCCTAATCAGTACAATTATCATTGAATCGAGTAAAAAGGACTCGATGCTTCCTACACAAAGTTGTGGATTTAAATCTCATGAATGGAAAAAAAATAGAGTAATACTCCCTCCGGTCCTTGATATAAGACATATTTACTTAATTTAATTACATGATGGAAGTTAATTAAGTTAGTTAATATGACAAGTATTTTTTTAAAAACACCTTAGTCATCTTTCTTAATTCTTTCATTCTCACTCCTTCTAATTCCTTCATTCCCACTCTTCTTTGATTATTATTGAGAAAATATGACATGAATTTTTTAAAACACTCTAGCCATATTTTTTAATTCTTTCATTCTCACCCCTCCTTGATTATTGTTGAGAAAGCATCAGTAAAGGTAAATTAGGAAAAAAATTTGACAAATATAAAAAATATGTCTTATATTTAAGACCTAGAACTCCCTGAATATATTTTATATTAAGGACCGGAGGATTATTTATTTGTTTTGTTCAATGATATTTGAATTTACATTAGCCTTTTAGCATCATATATCAAATTATGATATCATTATATATATATATATATATATATATATATATATTAATGAAAGAACACCTCTTAATCAGCCAATAAATGTGGTAGACGTGCCAATTCTATGTTAAAACATTACATGTCATTTGCCAACACTGAGTTGGTTTAGCGATGTAAGGTTTCACTAAATTCTTTTAGATTTTGCATTCAAGTTTCAAATGAGACACATGTACTGAGAGGGTAGCCACGAATTCTAAAACTAGAGTAGTTGGTTGATCGGATATCTAATAATATGATTAAAAAAATGATGGATATTAGTCGATAGTATAAACAAAAATTACATGTCACTTAACTTCATATGGGCCGTACGCACTCGTTTTTCACAGCATCGTTTTCAAGTTGAGACAATGCTTCCTAAACATGCATTTCAGTTAACAAATCAGCTTAGTACATGTCCTCCTTACTCGTTAACTTAATGCTCGCAAAGCACAATCAACTTTCAAATGAAAGAACAATTAGTTTCACTTTTCAGCTCTGAATTATATATATATATATATATATATATATATATATATATATATATATATATTTGCATAATAGATAAGATCTTGATGTGTTTAGCTTCATCATTATATCTATGAATATTACTATTAGTTATCCAAAAAAAAGTCAAATCCCACCACCATGCATTAGTTGCCAAATTAAAAAGCCTTTTCTTTCTATCTTCAAGTCACTACTCATCAAGTCTTCCACTGGAGAATAATATAATACCTCTTAGTGTGGCTTTCACTCTATGAACAACTTGAAATTTTGATCCTTTCTTATACCTCAGCTTGTCACATCACTATGTCATTCACTGCATGCGTATGAATTATTCATTTTGGTAATCTTCACCCTCATGATTGCTGAATATATTCTTCTTTCATAAACATGGCTTCCTTTTTGGGAAAAAAGAATTTTTTTTAAGTGTCCTCTTCAGTTTTCATAGTCAAAACTGTAATGAAGTCCTCTGCAGAAAAAGAAGACCTAGAGTTCCCTATTGGGAAAATGGCATTTCAGGGGTCACAGCTTATTAGAAATCAATCATGCAAGAGCATAATGAAACAATTGGCGTGTTTATTTACATTTAAGACTATTAGAATTAGGTCATTAAGGACTACTAGGAGAAATGTTTTTTCCTTTTTTTTTTCCTTTTCTCTGGGGCAGTTTTTAGAGAATATTTGATTATGTGTTTGTTTTTCTGGCAAAAACGACAACACATTGTCAAACATGCTTTTAAAGATATGCTTCTTTACTTATACTTTCAAGATTTTA
This sequence comes from Albizia julibrissin, assembly GCA_037074505.1. Taxonomy (NCBI): domain Eukaryota; kingdom Viridiplantae; phylum Streptophyta; class Magnoliopsida; order Fabales; family Fabaceae; genus Albizia; species Albizia julibrissin. The sequence continues at coordinate 44,157,090 of CM073478.1, read as the reverse complement.
TGCTTGGAGTACTCTTGTGAGAATCAAACTCATATTAGCCTATAAAAGTGAGATCAATTGCTAAGACCACTTGGATAAAGAGAAAAATTGCGCAATACATGTTTTTTATACTCATCGGGTCTGTAAGAGCTAGTTGAGCGTTTACTTTGATATTAAATATATTAGTTGGGAGTCTACTTTGTTTCTCACATTCATTATCCCCCCCCCCCCCCCGGGGGGGAAAATCAGTATTAGCATTTGCTCAAAACAACAATGAATCACTTGAATAACTCAAATGCAGCCATGTATTTAAGGAAAATCAAGGAACATTTTTTATAAATAATTAGTTTACTTAACTTCTTTAATCTATAAGAACTAGTTACCAACCCCTACATTTAGGACCAAAAGAAGTTAGGTATTTTGCCGGCCACTACTCGTAGAACCAAAGTTTCTTCTCCAAGTTCATCAATCATTTTCAGTTAAGTTCAAAATTAAAGAAAAAACTTTATTTTCTTGTGTTTTTCAGAAGTTTGAAATCATGATAATTAATTGCCTCCAGTCTTTCTGGTGTTTATTTATCAATTATGTAGCAGAAATAGTGTAAGATTCAGGTGGGTTGGTCTTGGGACATCTTAATTGGTTCCAAAAGTTTATTGAACAACAGTTAAAATTAAAGCTATGATTGTCACATGTCTATGTGTCTGAACTCTGAACCAAAAGCATTGGTAAAAGCTGTGACGCTGCAAAATACATAAGTGGATCTTAATCAGACTTGCAGTGCCTCAAAATTTTGTCTGGTATGACCATAGTACTCTGCACTGACCCAATAATTAAAGCAAAATAATTGGGACCAAAAAAGAAAATCCCATTTCATAAAACATATAAATAATTAAATTGCAATTTAGGTTTTTGTCTACTGTGTAACTGTGATGCTAGAAGGAGAAGGACCTTATTGTTTTGTTGCTTACTGTGTGTAAAAGGGTGAAAGAAGAGGAGGATGCTTGTGTTGCTGTGATGCTTGCACACTTACAGTTATAATAATATGTAATAATATCATCAATCACTGTTTCTGAAAGAAATGAAAAGCATCTTATTATTTGGTGGCAGGTACGTACAATATCGGATGAATTATTGTGGTGATCCATTAGTTTGAAGTTAAATCATCGTACAGATGCAGGTCCCCTTTGGAGGGCCAATAATTCATGTTTGATGCAATGCAAGTTGGAATACCGGCTTTTATTTATTTGTTTTTTTTTTTTTGTATTTATTTACTCTTTTCTACAAAAAAAAATTTTATGAAAAAAATTGTTTTTTGCAGCATCCCCACTACATATCTGTCTGCTTCATGACAAGTTTGAAACTTTGAACCCTTTTCTTTACCTGGGAAAGTTGGATGACACTCTTTGCTGTGGTAAAAGCTACCACTAGCCAAAAAATAACAATCACTAAAAAGAAGACTTTGTTTTGCAGTGAATAATAATAATGTGTGTCTTTATATTTTCAGAGACCTTTTTTGGTCATGAAATGATAATGTAATCAGAATGAGATTTATGATTTCTTCAGAGACTTCTATAGTATAGTTGATGGGTTTTTTTACATTCTCCCCTCAGAGGCTTCTTCTTCGTCTTCCACTTCTGTCTCTCTTGCCTATGAATCATTACCTGAATTGAATCATCCGAAGCCAATTCACTAGAAGATTTGATCTGTAAAAAAGTTGAAATAGATCAAGTCAATCATAAAAGGACATAAATTTCATCTATATTTTTTTGCCCTTTATTGTCATGGTTTGATATAATATATCATTATAACTACCAGTCTTGTAGAAATTGTTGATGATGAATGATTTAGAAAACCAGAATAGCACTATTGCATTTTATGGAGATCATTATATATATAGTTTTTTTTTTTTGGGTCAAATGGAGATCATTATATTCACTTATACATATTTTTAGAAGCCTTCAATAGAAGTATCTTGTATTATTAATAACAATAATATATGAGTGTCATTATGAGCTAAAAGAACGGAATACGATTTATGATCCAGAACCCTGCTACTCCCTTGAAAGAAAAAAACAAACCAAAGACCTATATGCAAATAAAAAAGTAAGGATGTGATCTTTGATTGACAATAATAATGGAGAGGAAAGATGGTTCACTCTACCTACCAAACTGTAATTTTTTTTTTGTGTGTGAAAAGTTCTACATTAGGGGGGTTAATTTGAAAGATGGGCTGCCTTAGGTTTCCAAATTCCAACTTTTAACTTCTGAAGTGTGATTCTGCTAATGACTTATACCTATTACAAAGGTGTTTTTTGTTTAAGGATGACTAACCAGAGATGTCTACTTGATCAAGGGTTCTAACTAGAGGAGCTGACAAATAGGAAGTTAAGTGAAGTGTTGTAAGTTGATGAGTGAAGTGCCATTGTGTGAAGTTAGGATGTCCCTCTGAAAATGATTGTATTGTCATAAGTCTCATATTGAAAATATTATCTTGAAAATGAGTTTTATATAGTTTTGGGTTTCCTAACTTCAACAACTAACTTTTAGAGTATTCTGAAGGACTCATGATTGTTACAAAATGTTTACATATTCTTCCTTAGAAAGATTTGAACCCATAATAATCTCACAGTATGAATATGTTTTTACTAACTAGATTAATCTTGGTTGGTATGAGTAAAATATAGCCATATTTATACATGCATGTAAGAATCTGTATGGTACTTATAAAGTACTAACATTAAATACCAATAAGACTTATCATATCAATAATGAAATTCGAATCTATGCTTTGAACAATGTAGATGCACTAGTATATAATTCACCGAAATTTTTTTTTCTTTTGAAAATAATGAGGATATCGTTACTCAGATAAAATTAACTCAATACTTTGCAAGAAAAAAAAATACAATGATATCTTTACCAACTGGAGCAGTCTTAGTTAGTTGGCTAGTACAAGTAAAAATATATCACAATTATTCATGCAAGAAAATTTATTTTTAATGATAAAAGTTTAGAAAAGTTAATTAAGCTCAAGGGATATAATCAAGGGTTCAATGAATGACACGACATGCTTTATAGCACTTGAAAAGTACTTGTAAAAAAGGCAGTAACAGATTATTCACCACCAATAAGACTCGATCTAGACTCTTATGAGACATGGATGAATGGTGTTTTTACTCTTAGATTTTAAGAGAGAATATATATATATATATATATATATATATATATATATATAATGTGAAAAAATAAAAAAAATGATACTAAAGTTCCAATTAAGAAAAATAATAGTAGAAATGTCTCATAATTTATCAACGATAGCTCATTCACTTGTCAATAACAATTCCTTCACTTATTATTGATAAATTATGAAATTTTTCTAATATTTTTTTAATTAAATCCTTAATGTCATTTTAAAAAAAAAACGAAGTATGAAAGGAGATATAATGGGTAGGGACCAAAATAAAGGTTTTAATTTTTAGTGAGAGATAATAAAGGACAAGTGTCAGAAGTGCAGAAGAGGGATGGCATTATTCAAACAAGGGAATGATAAATAGCAATTTTAAGACATGAAAATTGAAAAGGGAAGAGAGAGAGAGAGAGAGAGAGACCACATGATGTTTAATCAAAATCAAGAAATGGGGTCTTTAAGATTCATGCTGTCTCCTCCTTCCACTGCCCACAAAAAGTCTTTGCTCTGATTATGACTCCCATTTCACATGCTGCCTCCTCTTTCACTATTCAGCTTCCTCTTATATATCTCTTAATTACCCATTAATTATGTTCAAATCTAACATAACATATACGGATATACCCATGCCGTTTATAGGTCTTCAATGAAAGTCCATTGCATTAATTTAAGGGTATATTTAGAAAAGATGAGAGAGAAGTGGTTGAAAATACCATTTATAAATTAGAGTAAATTAAAAATGCATCAATTTATTACATATTTAATGAGTTAATTAATTTTTATTGGTACGTAAGAATTAGGCAATCTAAACTTATAAAAATGACCAAAACGATAGAAAGTACTCATCTAATTCTATTTATAAGATACTTAAAATATGTTTTACGTACGCAAGAAGAAAAAAATACATCACTCTTTACCTTCTGAATAATAGGACCAAGACTATATATGGAGCCGTGAGTGATGGGTAAAAGAGAGTGATGAAGATGTCAAAAACTTATAATTACTCTCTTTAATCATTCTCTTTTGTCTCCACTCCTTAAGCTGCTGGTGAACGAGACTGGCTTGCCTTTTTATTTCTTAATGCTGTGGATCATCAAGTTTTATCACTTATTTTTTATTTTAATTTAATAATTAATAACTTGAGACAAGGCCCCCCCTCCCAAGTTCATATATTCCTTATTTTTATTTTTATTTAATAATTAATAACTTGAGACAAGGCCCCCCCTCCCAAATTCATATATTCTCTTTGGTCTTAAATATTCATATGGTTATATTTATAAGATAAGGAGGAATTTTTTTTCCTTATTTATAAATCATTTTATTAAATCTTCTACGTGGATTTACAATTTTATCTTTTATTTATTATTATGTATACTTTGTTTTCTTTGGATATAGTGTCTTAAATAAAGATAATATTAAAAATTTGTTAAATTTTAAGATAGAGTTAATTAAGTTTAATTTTTTATTTATTATAATGAAACATGTTAAAAATGACTTTTAAATAAGACTAGAGGAGCATAAAATGCAAGTGAGAGATTGGTAAATATAACATCTACTTCTTTCTTATCCCCTACTTTAATTGTTTATTTCACATAAAAACATAGTTTATTGAGACATTTTATCTCTACATATTAAATTCCTAATCATTAAATGGTACTTAATGGTCTCCTTGTCCATCCTAATCTCAATGGCACCATAGGAAAGGAGATGAACTTACTGGCTCAATTTTTTTTTTACTTACTCTTTCTATAAAACTGATATATATATATATACTCCTGACTTCCCCTTCCCTAAACCCAGTTATATCAACTCTAGCTGTTTAATTATTTTTATTTTATATAATTGATCATTTTATCAAAAACAAATCATTAAATGGCACTGGTAATTTTGGAAGTGTCACAAATTCTCAACATATTAATTATAAATAAACTATCTTAACTACTTTTTTTAGAGTATTCTAAAAATTACTTAGTTAAGAGGATCTTATATTATGGGGATTTGAGGAAATAACACTCTTTTAGGTTTTAAATACTCTTACTTGCATTTCTTGATAAGAAATAAATGAGTTTCTCTTTTGCCTAAATATAAGGAACAATTACCCACAATCCCTGGCATTATATTTATTGAAATTCCCTTTTTTTAACACTCACTAAAGAAGTATAATTAAATTAACGTCATTAAATACATAGCCACCATATCAAACAATCAATTAGGGCATTCCGGGCAAAAAAACCAAATATCAAACATGTTTATTGATCTTATTTATATTCCTTGTTTCATATGACACGGTTATTTGTTTTTTTATGAAGAGATCCGAAGGGAGTAAAAGAAGTTTGCATGGTAGAAAATACAACCCGGTTTAGCGGGTTAGACGTGTAAATCGTAAAACAATTCTCTAACATGGTTTAGTAAAGAGTTTTGGATTGGTTAATTGAGTTGAATTTTATATATATGTTTTCCCATTATTGAGTATAAAATACCTCATTTTGAGAATTTTTTTTTCAAAATGTGGATGTTCGGTATGTTTAAACTTTATTTCTTCATTAACTATATATCATTTATTGATATTATTTCCAACTACTTCTATTTAAAATAATGGATTTCAACTGAGAGAAAAAATGGAAACATTTATCAATTGCAGTAGTTTTTGCTTGTACTCAAGACAGAAAGTTTTGGTAGCTTTTGCTTACATATAAGACTACAAGTTGTAGAATTTTTTTATTTTTTTGACCTGAAGATTGTAGAAGTTTAATCATAGAGGGTATTTCTATTAAAAAATGTGAGTGAGTGTGTGTAGTGATGTACTCCCTTTGGTCTTTGCACATTCTAAAAAAAGAATGAATTGTTTTTATTATGAGTTACTAAGTGAGGTATTAACTAAATTTTCTTAAGATTATTCATGCATCAAATCTCATTTAATTTTCATTTATTACTCCTTAGAATGAAATTCATAGTTTTTATTAATACGTTATAAATTAAAAATTATTCAAATAAAGTTAATGTGGTAACCACTTCCCTCTAATTCTGATTTGGTAGTCCAATGTACATTATAATAATTTAATAAATATTGAAGAGAGTGCTTAATTAAGAAAGGTAAGTATTACCTTTTTTAATTTTTGGTGAGAGGTAGTTATTTGTTCCTTACATTTAAGAGTAGAGGTAATCAAGTAATAATAATTATTATATTGTTGATAATATCTCTTTAATTCATAATATCAATGAAATTATAAGTAGAAGAATTTAATCAATGGGATCTAAAATTGATCTTTATGTCCTCTAAATCTAAAAGGGAATCTAAGATATTGTTGATTTTCAGGGAATATGAAAGTGGATCATATTTTAGTCTACCAATTTATTTATAAATGGATAAAACGAGTGAAGGAAAAGGAATAATAAGAGATTAGGATTTAGGAGGGTATAGAAAAGGCAAAAGATGGTGATGAATTGATAATCCAATTGCAATATTCCATGTGCAACAAATGGATGCAGATGCTTTCACTCAAGCCTACAACATCATATATTAATTGAATCCTCACTAAGTGCGCATGCAACTTAAACCCTCAAACTTATCCTATTACTCGCTCAAGTAATTGATATATGAGTTTGATAATTAATTGATGAATATTAAAGGAATTAGTTGAATTAGTTATTTGTAATAGTGTTGATTTTCTTAAAATGTTCTCTTTAATCATGTATATTGGAACAAGCTTCTTGATAGAACCCCATTAATAGGAATCAATAGGAATATATATATATATATATATATATATATATATATTTTAACAAGTAAAGTGGATTGAGATATTATATTTAAGATGAAAGTAATGTTTTTGTCTAATCCTCGTATTTAGAGCTAGAGGTACATGTAGTGTAGTATTCTCTACTTCCTCTAATCCTTATTATGAAGTACCAATTAACAAGTATTTTTTTATTCTTTTTATAAGATACTTGTTAATTTTTAAAGAATATTAAATATTTTTTTCATATATGCTCGTTGCTCGTAAATAATAAGGATTAGTAGGAAAGAGTAATAATTAATATGATATTAAAATTTATTAGTATAGTAGAAAAGGTAATATTGAAAATATTTAAATTCTTGAACGAATTCAATATTTTTAATTATTTTTATTAATTAATTTATAAAAATTAATAGTTGATATCGTATGTATTAACTATGAGGACATGAGGGAGTATTTGTTTGCATGCTTATTTGGGGAGTCATACTGCTTATATCATATAAATGGCTAGTATGACTTTTTTTTTAAATTATATACGTGTATTTTTTATTTTTTCATAACTATTAATATAATACTCCCTTTATTTTTTTTATTAGAAACAACCATCACATAGACCTCATTTCTATTTATAAGAAATATTTAGAAAATGTTTTAATTTTTTTCTATTATTTTTTCATATTGCCCATATTTAATTACCCATATTTCTCGTATTCTCTCTCTCCACCACCATTTTCTCTCTTATACAATCATTTTTATTACTCCTATAATATTAATTTTCTTATTCTCTCTTTTCTACAATATTTTTTATTATAATAATAATTTCTCTTTATTCTTCCTCTTATTCTTTATGTCATCGTAAATAAGGTATTTTGTCAAAAAATTACAAGTTTACATATTTATTGTTCTTGACCACTATTTTAATCTCTGCTATTAAATTAAATATTTTTTATAAAAAAGAACGGAAGGAAAAGGGTAGAATCTTAAATTATGAATAGCATGACCGTACACAAAATTTAGATAGAATCTTAAATTAAGGATAGCGCTAGCTAATAGCTATGCAGCGTACCTCCTGTTTGCATTCAAAAATCTGTGTAATTATGGTATGGTTAAAATGTAAATTTATCTTATAAATTTTTATTAAAAAACAATCTTATTCAGAAATTTTTTAAAATTTAATTTCACCCTAAAAATTTTAAAACGTAGTAATATTGTCTTTTAATAATAAGAGACAATATTCTTTATTTTAAAACTTCCGATACAACATTAAACAAAAAAATAAAAAAAAACCTTTCGAAATAATATTACTCCTCAATAAAAATTTATTGGGTAAATTTACGTATTAACCTATTATAGAAATTCGGCTAGCCTTGTATTTTTTTTAAAAAAAATTCAATTCATAAATGCATAACTACAAGTGATTTAAATTTTTGTTTTATTCTCATTCACTTTACAAAGTTAATGTCTGGTACGAATTGTTGTTTTTCATTTCGACTGTGAATTAAAGTAGTAGTACATAATTTGTTTTTTGCTGTAATCCTTTGACATCCGATGTCAAAGTTATCGTGATTCAAATATTGGTGGACATAAATAATAAATACTTTTTTATTACTTTCTTTGATGATAAATAGAAATAAATTATAGGATTTATTTTAATTTTGATCTTAAATATAAAATATTAATTCATTTTATCTCTCAAATAATTTATAATTTTTTTAAATTATCCTTATATATTAAGTGTATTAAAGATTTTCTATAATAGTACGTGTAAGAATTTTACATATTCTCATGCAACAGTACAAACGAGATTTATAGGATATGAGATAAGATAGTTAGTTATATGAACAATAACCCATAAGATTGATTAGATTTTTCCTCCCTCTAAAAGGCTTATCGTGAGAGTGTTCTCTTTTTCCTTTTTCGATATATTTGTTGTATCTTATAATCAGAGTCTAAATTTGTGATTTGATTCGCATAGACTACCGGGTTGTTTCATCATATTCTAGATACGTCTGAAATTCTTCACAATGTAAATACTGTTTTAAGAAACTAAAATCTCAATTTTTTTTTACAATTAACTAATATAACTAATTTATTTAATCTCTACTAATTAATTATCTAACTTCTATATTAAAAATTAGAGTGAGTGTAATTTTTTTTCTGTTAAGAAGATTTAAACTCTCAATTTGGGTTTTGGTAAAAAAAAAAAATCTCAATTTGGGTTAATAAACCCATTAGTAAAGCAAAACAAAAAAAAAAGGAAAAATCCCAATAGTATTGATCCAAATAGAATGAGCTTTTCCAGCTTAAATATGAAATCTCACATTCGAATATATGTGAATGTAAAAGACACCTTTATGAAAACTACCTCTAATGGGGCTTAGCAATAGTTGGATCTGAATTCTTCAACTAGCTATTTCAAAAAAAAAAAAAGTAAAAATAGTTGAAGAATCTCTAATTACAAAATTTATTGCTCAAATGTATTTAGAATTTGCTCAAGAACCTTGGGCCAACAACTCTTCTTCAGTCATAAGCAATCTATTTTCAACTATGCAAGACATATTTGCATATTGTTAAAAATATGTTACATATAATTAAAGAAGAATTACATCTAATGAGTTGTACCCGCTCAATATCTTATTAGTCTTTAAATATCCAAATTGCATCAAGCAGTGAACCACTATCATCAATCACACAGTTGAGTTACAATTGACTCCCATCAAAATGTGATTCCGACACACCCACACACGCTCACACACAACACACACACTTTATTCTTTAGAGGGCCCACTCTAAGGATATGGATCCTTTATTAGGTTCTCTTGTTCAATGCCTGAATGATGCTCCATCCATTTACACCCTACGTTTTTCTTTTCAATTCAACCCAACCACAGTAATACGATTTATATTACATATATATTATTAATTATTTGATGATTTCGTTTCTTTTTCTTCAGATCATGCATTCGTAAATTTATATTAATGTCCTGCAAAATATCTCTGTTTTTCGATGAACTATTTTGGCATATTTGTAACTCGCTGCATGCAATTTTCTGAGAGAATCCAAACACCCTCAGAAGTCAGTCGTCAGAAAGAACCAAATTAGGGTTCTTTTGGTACAACAAACATCGGTTTCAGAGTTGATTCCCTTTCAACACACAAAATGTTTTCCTTTTCTTTCTTTCTATTAATAATTTTCTCAAAATGAAGTCCTTTTTCTGTTCTTTCTTTTTTCCCTCTCTGATTCCTTTTTTTTTTCCTTTTTGTTTTCGGGGATTTTTAATCCGAGAGTCCAAACAGCAGATAAGCCAAGAAAATCTTGCGCATTTTTATGGTGCCGCTTGAAAATCTGAGAATGTTTGGCCTTTTGAGAAGACTGTGTTTGGCTCTTCGTGCTTTGTTATTCCCTGAGGTTGATCGTCCTTCTCTTCCTGCAGCCTCTAGTGCTTCAGTTCCCTTTCGTCCAAACGCTGCCTCTGGAGCATCTTCACATATTGCGCAAATCAGATCATTCTATCAGCTATAACCCAAAATTAGAATTAAGCCTCACAATGTGTACGGAGTTAAGGGGTTAAAATATAAATTTGTCCGGAAAGTTTTTGCTGAGGGCCGATGTTACTTTGGACTTTTTTTTAGGTTTAATGTTGCCCCAAAAGTATTAAAATGAAACAATATTATCCCTTACCATTAAAAAGTTAACGATCAATATTAATTTTTTAACGATTAATGTTAGTTTTTTTAATCGTATAGGAAAACATTACTATATTTTAAAATTTTTGAGGCAATATAAAACCTTAAAAAACTTTCAAAATAACATTATCCCTCGTCAAAAACTTCCACAACAAATTTAAATATTTAACCCAAAAAGAAAACACATAAGAATCATTTTATTTGGAAAAATGGCTCAAAAATACCTTATAAGAAAATTATTTGTTGATTGGTACCATGGGTGCAAACAAGCACTCCTTATATGCAAGCATCATCTACATGTGTAAAATTCATCCCTGTAAATGTACAAACAATATCCCTCGTGTGTAAAATATCATACACCCGTGTGCAATTTATCACTCATCATATGCAATGGTAATAATTAACAATTAATTTACTTGTAAGGTAGTTTTTAACAATTATTTGAGGTATGATTTTTACTATAGTCTTTTTGGGCCAAAAAGAGTACTGGGCAGAATATAGGGTCCGTGTTTTATTATTTTGTTTCGCTTGTTTTCCAATTCCCTATGTATAAAAAAATAAAAAAAGAATATAGGGTCCGTAATCACGAAATTCCGGCTTATTTTATTAGCATATACATTTGTCAATTTTCATTTTAACTAGCACAGATTCTGTGCGATGTACCGGTAAAAATGTTAAAAATTAACATATATGTATATTATAAATTTCCTATCTTGCAACCATCCTAACTATAAAATTAAAAACGTTGTTCATCGAATTAACATACTAAAAAACAATTAACTATATAAGAAATCAAACAAAGAAGGTGAACTGATGAAGTAACATGGGCTCTCTGGTTCTGTCCTCACCGTATTTCTATTTATTTTTGAAATATTGATTCAAATATATTTAATTTATGTTTAAGGTTACGTTTAATATATTTATGTTGAATCAAATATTGTGATCTCTATTATTTTATACCCCAGACTTATATCTCATTTGAATATATTGTAATTGCTGAAATTTGTTTCTGATATATTCATTTTGAATAAAATATTGTGATCTCTAGCTATTTACTTTTGATACATTTATTTTTTAATTTTTTATATTCAGGAGAACAGTTATGGGATGATTACTAAAGTGCCATAGTGGCCACATATATCGGGAGTCATGAAATTTATTTAAGATTTAGTATTCTTTATTTTTTTTATTAGAAAAAATATTTAATATAAGATTTTTATTTGATATTTAGAAAATATGAGAAGTTATAATAAAATTTAAGAATATATGTATATATAAAGAAAAATTATAAATAAAAAGGGTTAGGATCATATACATAATAGATAGATAATATATTAACTTTTTAAATATAAGAGGTGGAAGTGCTTACTTGTTATTCGCACCTCTACTTTTATTTATTTATTTCTTTTGTAAATGGGAATTTCATTCTTGAGAGGAAACTGTACAAATACAAGGTCTGCAAACGAACAAATTACACAAGCGAATTAAACTTATAAAAACTACTAAGTAAGAATATGAACAACAATGGATTTGGTACGCTGCCACATCGGTGAGTGGAGAAATGACTTCACGTTAGGTTATTTAGAGCGTTAGAGGGATTAGTGGATATGACCACGGAACTATTCTGAAATTTAAGAGATTAATTAAATTTAAATTTAAAGTGATCTAAATAATTAAATGTTTTTATAAAATAGTTAAAGGGACTTATGGTGTCACACTAGTTTTTTTTAGAGTGTTAGAGGGATTAGTATGATTTAAAATAATATAAATAATTAAATATTGTTGGTAACTAACTTCCAATTATTTCTAAGTTATATACTTTTATTAACTTGTCGTTCCAATTATTTTTCAAATATTATAATTGCATAATTCAAATAGTATGGGGTGGTAACTAACTTGCGACTATTTTTAAGCTAGAAGGATTGGTGGTATTTGAAATAGGAAAATACTTATATCCCTTTTTTTTTATCTATTTCGTTAAATTCTCTAATTATATCTGAACATGTGTTCAATTTTTAAATTATTATCATTTAATTATAAACTCATATAAAAATATATAACATGATCCTATGTAATTAAAGAACTTAATATAATGGACATAAGGAATTTAATGTAAGTATACTCTTTTAAAATAAACTAAATAATCTATATCTATATGATAGATAATATATCTATATATAATATAATAATAGATAATATTAGGAGGTGGAAGAGCTTACATGTGGAAAGGAGGGCTACTTAAATCGCTGCTTTTATATAATAAGAGATTTAAATTTTAGTTTAAATGAAAAATAACATATTAGTTTACCCTTAAGTGTTTATACAACAAATAAAATTGAAGTTCACATGATAATATATTTAAAAAACTAAAGTTTAAAGGGAGAATTTTACTTAAATATCATTTAAATTTTAAAATTTTAAATCAATGATTTTTTAAAAATTTGAGTTGTCAATTATTATACTCTTTTTGTTAATCACATTACTCTTATCGTCAATAGAATTAATTTAAGATTTTAAAGTTCAAATGATATTTAAATATCTTTTTTTAAGTTTAAATAGGATGAAACATGACAAAATTATTACCTAGACAGGTCACTATTTTGATAAATAAGCTATATAATATAACTTAAAGAATATTAAAATTATTATAGATTATTAGATTTTATATTATTGCCTTTTTTATTATAATTGAAACTGATATTTTAATAATTCACAATTAAATTGAAGAAAAATATCATGGGATAAAGTGGAGTTTTTTTCCTCAGAAAATAAATACTTTTTCGGACAAAAAAGTCTAAAAAGATAATATAATCCCACCATAAAAAAAGAAAAGATTATCATGAAAGTTTGCCGGAGACTTTCCATGGCTTGTCGGAGTGGTTGCCCACAAAAAAAGATTCATACAAATATAAAAAAACAAACACATTACACATTCCTCAACTCAAAACAATTTTAAAAAGCAAAAACACACTATATATATTCTTTCAAGTTTCCTCATTTTAATTTCAGCATTCCCATTTATTTTTTAAAAAAAATTTAACAGTAGTTTGTATAGTGCTGAGAGTATATTAATACAGGAACATATAACTGATAGATAACCAACAAGCATTGAGGAGCTTCTCTCTATGATCATCAACATATCTTTTCTCCACTGTTGAATCCTGATTCTTGTTCAATCCTAGCTTCTACCTCTCTCTCTCACTTGATTCCTTTTATTCTTTCCCATTTTCGTGTTTTCTGAGGACAATTGACCTTGGTTTCATGTCTGTGCCAGAGAAAGACTATGTAAGCTTATCAGAGACTCCAACTCCACCAATGGAAAGCTCAGACAAGTTTTCTCAGAGAAGAAACGGCTTGAATCTTAAGGCTACTGAACTAAGGCTCGGGTTACCCGGGTCGGAGTCCCCCGAGAGGGATTTGGATTCGGAGGAAAAGAACGAGTATCCATTAGGCATACTGAAGAGTCTCGTGTCTGGGGCCAAGAGGGGCTTCTCAGACGCCATTGTTGGCGGTTCTGGGAAGTGGGTTCTCTCCGGCAAAGGTGGTTCTGATATGGGTTTGGGTAAAGATTGTGGCTTGTTCTCTCCCAGAGGAGCTAACTCCGGCAAGACCCCTGTCGGGTCGGATTCCGGCAATCATCAAGCCGGTTTGGGTCCCCCTGTTGTGAAAGATAGTATTCCTCAGCCAACAAAGCCTTTGCATGAGAAGAAGCCTCAGTTTCCTGCTCCTGCTTCAAAGTATCATCATCTTCCTCTCATTTCATCCTTCTCCTTCGTTACTTTTTGTTTATGTGTGTGTGTGTGTGTTTTTTTTTTTTTTTTTGGCTTTTGTTGCTTCTTCTTTCCTCCTCTTTACACACACCCCCCCTGTGGATGTGTGTGTGTTACTTGCTTCTGTGTTATGAAATTTTTTTTATAATTGTTTTGTTCCTGTGTGCTTTATTCTTCATGTGAGTGTGCTGACAAAGATGGTAGAACTAAGAAGTTTGAAGATTTTTGTTTTGGTACTTTTGAAAAAAGAGGAAAGGAATGTTTTCTCAAGAGAAAAATTGTTTCAGTTTCTTGAAAATTTGTTCATGGGCAAAATTTGTGTTCTATGGTCTCTAATATCTTGCTGTAATATTTTTATATAATTTAGAGGATATTACTTCTGTGTTCATCATCTGATAGTTTTCTTCTTTGAGATTCCATATATTTTCTTGTTAATCTTGCTTGTTTATGATTCCAGTTTGAACTCCTCCAAATATTTGAGTATGTATTATAGAAAAGCGTATGTCTCTGAATTGAGGTACCTTGTAGAAGAACTAGCACAAAAAGAGTAACTCTTTGATTATGTGTGTGTGTGAATCAGGGCACAAGTTGTGGGATGGCCACCAATCCGATCTTTTCGGAAGAACTCGATGGCATCTCAGCCTCAAAAGAATGGAGAAGATGCAGAATCAGGAAAGAGTGGTGGGTGTCTTTATGTAAAAGTGAGCATGGATGGTGCTCCATACTTGAGGAAGGTTGATCTCAACAACTTTGCCTCTTACAAGGAACTTTCTTCTGCACTGGAAAATATGTTCAGTGGCTTTACAATGAGTGAGTTCCTTTCTCTACCTTCAACCCTTCCTGTCCCTTTCTAGCCTTTTCATGTTCTTTTTTTTTTTTTTTGGTTATTACATATGCTCTAGTCTCTAGTAGTCTACGAATCTCGTGTCAAAGATCATTTGATCTGCATAGATAAATACTTCATTCTCATTAAGTACAGTGAAGGGTTCGAATCTTACATATGAAAAGAATCACGGTGAGAGAACTGCTCCAATTGAGTTTGCTAATGCTTGAATTTTATGCTACTTCTAGTCCTTAATATAAGATCTTGTTCGTAGTGTAAATCATGCTGCGAATGAGATCTTATATTAAGGACTGGAGGTAAGGTAGTATAATAATATTAGATATTAGATAATTGTATAAATAGAACCTTGATTCCGGCTATATCTTACAATAAGTTTGAAAGGTAGCCACTAGAAAGGCATATGGTATTTAGCCCAATGAAAAGATGTAGAAGGAGGTTAAGAAGGGCATTTAAGGAAGTTATAGAACTAGATCTCTTGATGAATGATATATCTAAAAAGGTTAGCTATCGGCAGAGAATCTAATGGCTTCATGTGATCTATGTAATTGACCTCACTTAGTGAGATAAGGCTTGATGCAGTAGTAATACTTCCCAAAGGTATTATATTACTATATTGGTTAAATTTGAAGGTGTCTGTATTCTTGGCCTCGGTTATTTTGATGATGTTGCTATCATCAACAAATTCAGGTCAATGCGGCTCTCATGGGGTTTCTGGTCGGGACAATATGAGTGAGAGTAGATTGATGGATCTGCTTAATGGTTCGGAATACGTGCTTACGTACGAGGATAAGGATGGCGATTGGATGCTAGTTGGTGATGTTCCTTGGGAGTAAGTGCCAAAGCTTCTTCTGATTGAAGTCTGTTACATTAATATTAAACTGCTGCTAACTTGTTTTATTATTGGACTTTAATCAAGAGAAGTTGCCTCACCTTTATTCTACTACAATGAACAAAGAACAAGTTAAGGTAACACCTCAATCTTAAACTACCTTGCTGTTTTTGTTTTAGGATGTTCACTGATTCTTGCAAGAGGATGAGGATAATGAAGAGTTCTGAAGCAATTGGTTTAGGTAGGGCCAGCATAATTGTTTTTATAAACTTTAACCATTTCTACTATAATTTATTATCAAATCTGCTGAATAAAAAATAATCAGAATCTCAGCTCTGAAAAAGTAAGGCTGCATTATACTAATTCAGAGCAAGTTGCTCTGTTCATAAACTTTGAATAGTGTGACTATGTTCTCTAAGTTCCATGCAGTTACAAGAGTTTCAAACTTTCAATGGCTAGTTCAATTAAAAATCTGCTACTTTTTTTGGCCTGTTCTAAATGGTGATCTTACGGATTATCTGTCCGGTCGATGCAGCACCGAGAGCGATGGAGAAGTGCAGAAGTCGGAACTAGAGGGGAATGTGAAATCAGATTGAAGCATATATCATGATCATAAATATAAAGGAGGTGGGTTTTATATGCAAGTGGTGGAACTGGAAGAGACCAGGAAAAAAAAAGGTTTATAAAAGGCCTTGTCTGTGTTATATGTATAATTTGAAATGAGAAATTTGAGTGCCTCAAACTTGTTACTAGTTAGCTGTTGTAGATGGTTGTAAGGTTTCTTGTGTTTGTGGTAACCCCCCCTCTTAGCTTTTTAATCTATATATTGTTTCTGACCTTATTCAGGCTAAGGCTATATGTTGCTATGAAAATTTTGTTTTCCTTTCCTTGCTCTCTCTTTCAATGTTGATGTAAGAAGTAATATTGCATCTAGTTTTCTTTAGTGAAGGAAAAATAAAGCAGCTTAAAATGTCAGAGCTTTTAGGGGTTTTAAGCAACTTTAATTTGGGTTAAATTATGCATAATGTCTCTGAATTTTGAACCATGTAGGATGATTTCCATAACTCTTGAAACTTTACAATGAGACTTCCTTAAACGCTTACAGTTACGAATATAACTCTCATATAATTAATTTTATATATTACTTATTTACATTGAGAGGTTTTCGCCTCTCTTAACCAACGTGTTTTTCATAATTTAAATTTATGTTCTCTCTTTTATCGGATGAGAATGTTTATCATATCAACCAATAATTTAGTGGTAAGGAATCCAAATATTTTGAATAATCATTTTAACAACTATTTTGGTCTCTAAAGTATTTAATTTGATTTATTTGATAAACTTTCTTTTGGTAAACATTGAATTTGATTTTTGTAAATAGAAAATTTTATGTTGAAGGAGCTCTTTTTTATTTAAGGTATTACATTAATCAAATGTAAATCTCAAATATAAATTGATAATACTAAATATTATGTAATTTTTTTTAGGGAAAAAGTAGCCTTGGCTCGAAGAAGCAGAGAAATTTACATTTATGAACACTCCATTATTCAAAACGTATTTTAATATTCTCTCCCCTTTTTAATATAGAATCTTTTTATCTTATTTTATTAGATTAAAGAAGTTAGTTAAGTTAGTTAATATGACATGTATTTTTAAAAATTTTAATTATCTTCCTTAATTCCTTCATCCCTCCCTTTCTTGATTATTTTTGAGTGAGTATCAATAGGGGTAAATTAGGAAAAATTGAACAATAGTGTAAATAGGTTTTATATCTAGAATCATCGTTTTGGAACCTGGACCGGAAACCGGTGAACCGGCTAGAAAACCGGTCCGGTTTGTTGGTTAACCCAGGGTTACGGGTTGACCCAAGGTAAACCCAGCCTGACTCGGCCGAGTTGACCTGGGTTAACCAATTTTTTTTTTTACATTTAAACTTCAGTTCCAGTCGAGCTTCGTGTCTCTGATCAATTAATCAAATAATTTAATTGTTTATGACTTCATTCACAGTTTCACTTTCACACTCAATCAATTTTTTTTTATTTTTCTTTTGGAATTTCATATTAATATGTCTAATATATCAATTTCTTACTAGTTTGGCCCTGGTTTGACTCCGATCTGACCCACTGACCCTTGACCTAGTACCCTGACCGGTTCAGTACCCAGTCCGGGTTTCAGAACCTTGTTTAGAATCAAGATTAACTCTCCAAATAGACCATATGTTAAGCATAAGATGGGGTATAAAATTAGTAGAAAATTGAACCAGCTATAAATATGATGTCTTTTTTTTTACAATTAAATATCTTTCTGAACAATTTATAGCTTTTGTTCACAATCACAATAAATTATAGATCACATTTTTTTAAGAAATATGTCTCTTGAATAACTCAACATTGAATTATTAATTTTAAGTTGCAAAAGATTAGAATAATAATAATATTATTATTATGTAATGCATTTATTTTTGAAGGTTTGGAGCTTTATTTTTGTCTTCAGGTAAGAAAAAAATGATTTATTTTTTTTCATTTTTTTTCCTTTTGGAATTTCGTTATAGCTCATTTTTTATTTTTTATAAAGATTCAAATATTGTTAACTTATATAAAAAAGTTATAAGGGTAAACCTAGAAAGGATTATTCCAATATTTTGTTGCAAACAGGTGCCATGGAATCACCCGCTGACTATTAATAAAAGGTTTGTGAGATGATTTAGATCTAAGGGCATTACAACTGGCCGAATTCGTTGGGTTAATCCGTTTAAGTGAGGTTGACTTTCCTTCTTCTCTCTTACTCTTTATTTCTTTCATTTTCTTTAATCTTGATTATTGGATTAAGATCTTAACAGTCTCAGTTTAATATATAATAATAATATTTTTATAATATTATTATTATTTTTATAATAAAAAAAGTCTAAACCGTTAAGATCTTAATCCAACGATCCAGATTAAAAAAATAAAAGAAAAGAAGAGTAAAGAAAAAGGAGGAAAGCCAACTCCACCAAGGACCGGCTTATACAAGCCCTCATATTCTTGTTAGTTCTTAAAATCTAAATTATTAAAATAAAAATACTCACACTTGTCATATATGTGTGTTTTGCTCTTATTCATGCCTACATTTTTAGTTTTACCAACGTGATTAATGCCTATACTCTTTTGATTTTGCCAGAAAATGAATGCCTATAATACACATAGGATAATTAAACTTTTGAAAGCACTGCCCATTTTAATTAATGCCTATGATATATACGTGAGACAAAAAAAAGGAAAGAACAGTTAAATATAAATTACAAAAGTTTGAAGAGAAAAAAGAACCTTTTGAAAGCATTATTGAAAGATTAGCATGGTATTTTTTTAAACTATAATTTTAGTCTAATTTTTTTAATCTTTTTTTAAAACTTTCTCAATGTAAATTTTCGATTTAGTAATATTAGAACAAAGAAAATTTAGCAGTTTAGTAGTGTTTGAGATTGATTTGTAGTAATTGTGAAAGTTTGAATAATAGTTTGACACTTTATTGATATTTATTATTTGAATTACAAATTTCAAAATATTTACTGTTTTATTTTTTTATATTTCAAAATAGTTTAAAAAATTAAAATTTAACAAAATATTTTGAAAGTCCGCAAGCCGCCCTAAATTGCATGTCTGAGGTCGGGCTTCATCAATAATATGATGATTTTAAGGTACGTGGGCTTCAATAATAGTTGACAACTTTATTAGATCATATATATAATTAGAGTTAAAAGATAAAAATACAAATTGAGAATATATTGTTTAGGTTACAAAAATGAAAGAGCATCTCTTGGAGCTTTCAATTGTAATTGAAGTCTACCCAGTTTAACTTGAGGTTGGCATCACCAAGATTCAAAATAGTAGCATTTAGCCTACTTAATTATTGGTCACCCAAAAGAATTTAGACTTACACAGTGTTTCTTGTTAATTCACATGGCGTTCAATGTGCCCCTTGTTACTTGGATTGAAGTGTAAGCTAGAGATACTTTTTTGCTACAAGATTCTCTAGCCCTTTGTGGGGTTCAAGTTGCTTTTCAACTAATTAGCAATGCTTTCTAAACAAAGGAAATATATATATTTATTGTCATGGCCACTAATGATTTGAAAACATATTCCTAGAGCCTTAAAATGCGAGGCTTTAATTTAAAAAAAAAAATGTAACACCCTACTTTTACAATCTGTTAATCAATTCACCATGATATTGAAGAAACAAATTAATCAAATAAATAGCATATCATGATAGAAAAGTTTCAAATAAATAACTTAAAGTGAATCATAGTAAAAAAGAACTAAACCATTAATTGTAACCTAGTGATATGAAATTTTTTTATATAAGTGAGAGATTATAGGTCTAATCTTACATACTTTTCTGGTTTCTAATATAAAACATATTTATCTAATTTGATTAGATTAGGGAAGTTATTTAAATTAGTTATTATGATATATATTTTCTAAAATACCCTACTTATTTTCTTTAATTCTCTTCCTCCCTCTCTTCATTGATTATTGTTGAAAGAACATCAATAAGGTCAAATTAGAAAATGATTAACAAAAATAAAAATTATGTCATATATTTATGATCAAGATTAACTACTCAAATATATTTTATATTAAAGAAAAGAATAGAAAGAGTATAATATAAGGTGGTTAATGCTTGCTCTTTTAATTTTTTTTTAAAAAGTGTCAAACCAACATTTAAAGGTTTACTATGCATGGCTGATAAAGAATGCATGATACTTTCAAATGAGTTAGATCATAATACCTTGATAAAAAAAAAAGATCATAATACCAAAAAGATTTAACTCGGTAACACCTTAATTTTTTTTCTTTGATACATGTAACACGGTAATTATTTTTTCAAAACAGAAAAGAGTCAATTTTATTAATTTTCAAAAAAATATTACACTCACTAATTCAATAAGAAAAGCAAAAGAAATAACAATCTATACATATCCACTAGAGCTGATAATATGGATTGGATCACCAGTTCGGACCAACTCGCTATTGGTTGGGACCATATGGGTTCGGATAAAAAAAAACATTATCAATCTCATCAATATAGGTTGACATTTAGCCAACCCAACGCATAACCTTACTTGTCAACCAATATCATTTTCCTTTTTTTAAAATTTTTTTAAACTGCATTTTTCAAATGTTTTTTTAAGCAATATACTGAAAAAATTTTCTACAAACCCAAACCATAAAAAAAAGTAAAAATATATTACAAAATCATAAAGTAATTATAAAATATCAAAATTAAAGTTTCAAACATTACAAATTAAACATTTATCATAAGTTCACACAATACAAAATAAATATAAATCTAAAAGTCATCATTAACATTTAATACAATCAATAATTAGTTGATATTAATGTTGTTAGGTTATATAATACACTCAAAGAAGTCATAGATTTCTTTTTAAAAAATAAAATAAATAAAAACAGTCCAACCCATAAACTTGGTGGTCCAACAGGCCACGGGGTTGTGCCCATATGAGTTTAGGCTAAAAAGAATCGCATCAAAACAGTTCCACTTTTAAAAAACTCAAATTGTCCATTTTATCGAATTGGGCATATTCGATCCACAATTAAAACCTATATTACTAGCTCTCATATCCACTATGAAAGCAAATAAACAAAATAAACACCTTAATTTTAAAACCAAGTTTTACTTGAAACATTTCGAAATCATAACCAGAGCAAGAGTTGGATACCTAATATTTGAAACAAATAAGGCCCAAATTATCATAATCATTCTACAGGCCCAATATACAACACTCATACACAATCCGATACTAAAATAGTTTGTCATTTGTAACTGCCTCCCCCCTTTTTTATACAATCAACCAGGATTATATAGGCAACCAATTTGAGATTTAAAATGATTTAGTGGGGTCTTATACAACCAGATCGACTATGTGTTGGTATGCTACCTCCTCTCATTAATAAAATATCTATTTAACGAATTTAGATAAATTAAATAAATTAGTTAAATTGCTTATTTGTTAAAAATATGTGGTTATGTTTCTAAAATACCATCTTAATAATTTATATTGAAATTACCTCTTGATACAAGCCCCATTAACAGAAACAATTAATATGGATAGTTTAGAATAAAAATGTTAAATATAGTTGTAAAGTAGATTGAAATATTATATTTAAGATCAAATCCAACTACAACTAATTCTTATATTAGCAAGAGGTAGTAAATAAAGATAAGAAAAACCCAATATGACACGAATATAATTATTTACTATAAAATGGAGTTAAAGACTCAAACATCTCTTGTATATTGTATTAATCACGCAGACCTCCTATCTATTTTGAAAACATACAATTAAATCGAGATGGTTAACACTGTTAAGAATATTTTAAGAAAATATTTTTTAATTAAAATTTTCATTAAAAAAATTTTTACTTGCTAATTTACCCTTCATAATACTAAATCTCTATTTTTAGCTAAAATTGTTATGAACAATTTAAGAGTTTTTCACCCTTAATTTTTTCCGTTTTAAAATATATTTATTTAATATGTTTATCATATTTGAACATAATTTTAATTAATTTAGTTAATATAGATAAAAAAAATTGATTAATTTGATTAATTATTTTAATTAATATATACAAACTGAATATGCATATAAATGTTGTAAGAAAAATTTTCAGAAATTATATATATATATATATATATATATATATATATATATATATCACTTAATCTCTTAAAATTAATCCTTTTATACTCTATGATAAGATAAAATATATTTTTATGCATTTAAAAGAAATATAAATAAATAAGTTTGAATAATTGTGGTGAAAATCAAAATATAAAATATAAAATTTATAATATAATCAAAATTAAGAAAGTTTAGGGTTAAGGTGCAGATTTAACAAAGAACTATTTTCCAATATATACCCAATACAATTAACTATTTTAGGGTGCAAAAGTAGATATTATGAATTTTTTTTGTAGTAAAAATAACAAGTTCGTTATCTAGCTGTTAATATTTTGGGGTGTAAAAATAGACCCAAGTTACTATTTTGCTACCAAAAAAATTTATAATGTCTACTTTTGTACCCAAAAATAGTTAGTTGTGTTGGGTGCACATTGAGAAATAATTTTTTTACTGCATTTGCACCTTAACCCTAAAGTTTATAATGTTATCTATTATAAATTTTTTGGTTGTATAATTTTTTTTTGACAAATATAATTGTTTAAATTATTCTTTTTTCAAAATCCAAGTTTAAGAGTCAAATTTAATAGTCAATTAACAGTTAGATAGATAAAAATGAAATTTCAAAAATATAAGGGAGGTTTGTGAGACATGCATTTTAATTTTAAAGGAGGTTTATATGGGTTTTTAAAATAGAAGAGAAGTTTCTATAATTTAAGTAAGAAAAAGGGGGAGTTAATGTATTTTCTTCAGTAAAATATTAAAAATCTAATGGCTACTTCATACCACTGTGATTCCATTTTTTCTACCAGAGCATGTTTGGACTAGAAGTCCGGGTAATGATTCTTCATTTTCATTGTTTATTGGAAATGGAGCTCAAGCTCATCCAAGTAATTCATTTACAAAATTTTCAGAGGTGCATAATTTTGCTGAATCTATTTGCCTTCATCTTTCTTTTTCAAAAAAAAAAAACGAAGAAAAATAAAAGCCAAGTATAAATGCTATTAGAGAGAGTGGCAAGAAGAGTTTGTAGGCAACGAGTTCTAGGCGGGAACAGGCTGCATTTTCTGCTGCTGATATCACCACATAATCTGTCAGTGACTTGTACCTGATTCTGAAGATCCATTGTTATATGGTTTTAATAGAAAATTGCCTCTTGGCGCAACAGAAGCCAGTTGAGCCAATACTCAATCTTCAAGGCATTGTAAAGGTCACTATACTCTCTTAATTACCTCTTCCTTGAGTGTTTGTTTGGTGTAAGGGGAGGGAAAGTGGGAAGAGATAAAAAAATTTTGAGTTAGATTAAAAAAAAAAAAAGAGAAGTGAGGTATAAAGTATTTTACTCTTTTATCTTATATATTCTCTATATTAAAATTTTGTAACCCCACATCTCCAATTTTCTTAAATCTCAACTTATAAAAATTTTCTCTTCCCTCCAAACCTCTCATACCAAACAGAGTCTGACCTGATCTTTCTCATGCTTGATGGTTTGGATAGACTTGTCAATAAGCGGTTCCTCTTAATGTGGCCTCTTAATGTGGCGAGGCTGATGGTGTGATTCTCAGAAATTATACTCATTTTTCTGTATATTATAGAGAGTTTGTGATAAATGACACTATTCAAGGCGGATAAAGAACACATTTTTTCTGTATTATATTAATTATAGAGTTCGCCCTTTCAACAAGCAGTATAATTTTGATTTTTACGGCTATAGCTGATATCCGATTCTTAATATAAAAGTTATTTGGGTTGAGTTTGGTTCTAACTATAAAACTTGATCAATCCATTTTATTTCCTAAATTAAATTTATCATTTTTCCTAGAATATATCTATTAATTGCAAATATTGAGGGGGTTTTATCCAATGGTAGTTATAATAAAAGATAGTATTTTAAAAAAATTAACATGTATTTATTACAAATATTAACTAATTAAGCACATGGGGTAGTTCTTGATAGTGAAATCACAAAATGCACGTGCTCTTACGAATACAAGTAGTGCTAGTTAGAGTTGGTAATTAGGGCCAACCCCATAGAATTTGGGGAAAAAATTACAGTTTTTCAAAGCTTGGCCTGAGAGCATGCAGGCCAGGGCTAGCCCGTAGGGCCGGAAGCCATTTTCATAAGATTTAATTATACGTCTATACGCCTTATGCAATAAAACAAATACAGTTACTAATTCATAATCAAAGGTAAAAAATATTAATTCATAGTCTCACATAAAGTATAAGAAGGTAAAAAGCTAAACACTCTAAGCAACATGATTATGACAACTATCGTTTTCATCTTCTTTGCTACTATCATCAATTTCAAAGAAATTTGATTGTACTTTACTTTAAGTAGTAGACTCTGTTTAAGGGGTAAAAATATCAAGAATTAGTAAATTATCATCATATGTAAATTTGAAAATTTTAAGGTTCTTAGGGAGGAGTTAGCAAGGGTACGGGTAGGAGGGGCAGGGGAATTAAAAAAAAAGCTAAAGGGCCTAACGGGTTGGCCCTCGGCCTTGCAGGGCCGACCTTATAGGGCTAACCCTTTTAGGCCTGACTTTCTTTTGAGGCTCCATTTTTCAAACCCGGCCCGTGATTTAAAAGGGCTTAAACGGGCAGGTGCGAT
This sequence comes from Albizia julibrissin, assembly GCA_037074505.1. NCBI lineage: Eukaryota > Viridiplantae > Streptophyta > Magnoliopsida > Fabales > Fabaceae > Albizia > Albizia julibrissin. Next base: position 44,131,764 of record CM073478.1, on the reverse strand, counting down.
GGGCTCGGCCCGATTTCTCGGCTTTAGTGCTAGCTACCTACCTAATTGTTAGCTTTGGGGCCTATAATATGCCTCTCTCTAATGCATTTATGATGCCTCAAACCTTCCAAAAGTTTTTTTCCTTTTTTTGTGAGTATCGGATTTCTACTTGAAATAAGTGACATTTTAATTATTTTATAAGCATTAAATGATGCAGTTTTATCTAGTGGTTTAAGGTCTCACCAGATCCCTTTAGGTCTCAACTTCGAGTCTCAGAGAAAACACTTGTATTGGGAGGGACAGCCACGAATCCCAAACTAAATATCAATGATGATATCAAAAATATGATGCAATTTGATAAGTTGAGTGATATTTATAGCCTCAACTCTAACCTTAAAATTTAATGAAAGACGGTTCTAATAATGATAAAATGATAAATAACATAAATTACAATAATAATTTAAACAAATAATTGATAATGTTCCCATAATTTTCTGGTCTTAACATCAAATGTGATAATCTTCAAATCTTCTTGGGATCTTTCTGATTCTTTTTTAACCCATCAGGCACATTAGAAGCGCTATCCCTTAATTGTCTGAGAAACTGCTTTAGCATTTAATTATGGGGATATTACAGAATTGCCATTGTTAAAGAACCTGATGTTCAATTACGACGAGTGAGCAGGAAAGGGAGCAATATGGAAAATAGAAGTGTTAAGGAAATATTTTGTCATTAGTAGTAGATCAATTAACATAATTAGTGAGATTGATTGACTAATTAGCAAGATTACAATTCCATCATTTAGGATCAATTAATACCTAGGCTCCTCACTCTCTGTATATATATTGTACTTCATGTGAATAGAAAAATACACATTATTCAGATTCTTGTTTTACATGGTACCAGAGCTTGTCTAAATTTTTTTCCAGTGGGTTTTACAGTGAGAGAGAGGGGCTGTGATTTTGTTCCCTTCCTACATATTTTTTTACGCCGTCAGTAGGTTCTTCACAGTAAGGGAGAGAGGGGCTATGCATATACTGTTTCGATGAGGCTTCTTTTTGCCATATGCTTGCCTCCACTGTGCTCCCTACCCTCTATTTGGCCTTTTCTAGGTGGTCTGATCTCTTTCCGACGGCGCGTTGCCGGCGTGTGGAAGACATGCGCACCACAGAGAGCTCCTCCTCCCTGGCATGTGGCGGTTCATGACTGGTCTTTTTTCGACCATCCTTGATTCTCCAGTGTTGGCCCTTCATTTCTAGCGTGTGTATGTCAGTTTCTGCTTTGAAGGTTCAGTTCTGTGATAGGGTTCAGTTGGCTTTCTCTTTTTTAACGTTGTTCCATATTTTTTTTCTTTGGTACTGTTGCCGAGTCTTTCCTACATCTGTTTCTCTTTGGATCTGCTAGATCTTCCTTTTCTGGGGTTGTTTGGTTCTTGTGGTTCACTCTGGTTGGTTAGGTTCTTTGCACTCCTTTATCTAGCTGCTGTTTGTGTTTGTTGAAAATTACTTACTCTCAAAAAATTTGTTGTTCTTTGTTGCTCTCTATTTGCTTTGCTTATTTATGGCTGACTCTAAGACTCCTGAACTGTTGCCCATGTCTGCTAAGATTACTTTCTCCCATTTGAACTGGACTAATTATAATGATTGGAGCATCATTGTTAAGATATATATTATAGGTATTGAGAAAGAATGACATTTAACTGATGACCCTCCTAGTGACAAAGACAAACTGGTTGCTTAGAAGCAGGCAGATGCTAGAATCTTGTTTCAAATTAGAAATTATATTGAACCCTGGATCTTGTCTTCAGTTAATCACTCTACTATTGTTAATGAAATAATGAATTATCTGGAATTTATGTTCTCTAGTAAAGGGAGCCTTACTCGGGTTCATAAAGTCTGTAAAGGCTTTTATCACTCTCAGCAGCAGGGCTTTCCGTTGAATGAATTCTTTTTGGACTACAAGCGGTTGTACGAGGAAATGAAAGTCTTCATGTCTCCATAGACTGATCTTAAAGCTCGCATTAAGAATATGAAACTACAGGTAATATTAGTTTTCTCGAAGCCCTTGATCCCTCTTATGAGACCATTCACTCTTAGGTCCTGTCTAGTCAGGAACTTCCTTCTCTCGATGATGTGTTTGCACGAGTCCTTTGGGCTGATTGTGTGACCCATTCATCTGTAGATCCACATGCAAGTGCTTTGGCTGGTAAGGGTCCCTTTGATAATAAGAATCATGGCTCCAAACAGGGTTCCAGTGCCCGAACATGGCTTCTGGCAGTATTATCTGTAATTATTGCAAGGAATCTGGCCATATCAAGAAATATTGTCGTAAATTGCAAAATAAACAGCAACGTGATCAGTAGCATGGTTCTGCTTATGTGGCTCAAACTTCTAAACCATCATCCCCTAGTTTTCCATCTGCCTCAGCCTTATCTACATGTACTCTGCCTTCTGGTCTTACTACAACTTCCTCGAGGTGGGTCATTGATTCCGGTGTTACCGACCACATGATAGGTAATCATCGTTTGTTTTCATCGTATGTCGCCCATGCTAAGCCATCTTCCATCTTCGTTGTTAATGGTTCCCCCGTCAATATAGTTGGATCCGGTACTGTTAACCCTACCCCTTCTATTTTGTTATCTTCTGTTCTTAATATTCCCGATCTCACATTTAATCTTCTATCTCCCAGTAAACTAACTTGCCATTTGAATTGTTTCATCTCACTATTTCCTGACCATTGTTTGATCCAAAATATGTCGATGAAGCGTATTATTGGTAGATGCTATGAATCTGGTGAACATTACATTCTGGATGATTAGGTACCGCATTCCATTACATGTTCTGGTGGATCATCTTCCTTTGAGGTTCATTGTTGGCTTGGTCATGTGTCAATTTTGTTTCTAAAGAGGTTATATCCTCAGTTTTCATCTGTGTCTGCTTTGGATTGTGATTCGTGTCAGTTTGCCAAACACCATCATGTTCATTTGGCACCTTGAGTCAATAAACGAGTTGTGTCCCCCTTTAAGTTAGTACATTCTTATGTTTAGGGTCCTTGTTCAGTTTTATCTCAGACTAGTTATCGTTATTTTATCACTTTTGTTGATGATTTTACCCGAACAACTTGGCTTTACTTAATGAAATAGCGGTCTAAATTGTTTACTTATTTTCAAAGTTTATGTGTTGAAATTACAACTCAGTTCAATACTCTTGTGAAAATTCGTTGAAGCGAAAATGCGAAAGAATATTTTTCTGCCCCTTTCACTAAGTACATGCATCGCCATGGACATGGTATCCTTTACCAATCCTCATGTGTTGATACCCCTGCTCAAAATGGTGTTGCCGAAAGAAAGAATTACCACCTTTTAGAAACTGCTCGAGCTCTCATATTTCATTCCAGTGTTCCTATATCCTTCTAGGCTGATGCCGTGTCTACTGCATGTTTTCTCATCAATCGTATGCCCTCAATTGTTCTTAGTAGTAGCATTTCATATTCCATTTTGTTTTCCGCCACTAAGTTGTTCCTTATTGATCCGAAAATCTTTGATTGTATTTGTTTTGTTTGGGATGTTCGCCCGAGTGTCAGTAAACTTGATCCCAAGTCGTTGAAATGTGTCTTCCTTGGTAATTCTCATGTCTAGAAAAGTTATCAGTGTTACTCTCCTGATCTCAGTCATTATCTTGTGTCCACTGATGTCAGCTTCTATGAGTCCTCTTCATTATTCAAGTCTTCAGTTTTATTTGAGTCTCCCTTGGTCATTGATATGTCAGATGATTTCTTGGTTTATCGTGTCCCACTAGTTCAGACTGCTGTTTCGGATCCTGATATCATCCCTGAGACCAATACTGCTAATTCTACACCTTTTTCAGTAGATATTTCACTGACGGATTCGATTACTGTATCCCCTGACACTCCCATTCCTGCTTCTGATACAATTGTGCCTGATTCTGCTATCGATCCATCTAATGACCTACCTATTATGCTCAGAAAAAGTACCTGTCCCCATTGTCCTCCCAAAAGCTATGCTGATTGCACCTACCCTATCTCCCACTTTGTGTCCTACCAACAGTTATCTCATATTTCCTCTTCTCTTGTGGACACCCTTGAGTTCAACTCTACTCCTACCACCCTTCAACAGGCCTTAGCCCCTTGGTTGGCGTGCTGTGATGGAAGAAGAAATGATGGCCTTTGACAAGGCTGGTACATGGACTCTTGTTGATCTACCTTATGGGAATAAGGCTATTGGGTATAAATGGGTGTTTGTAGGTAAGACTAAGGCTGATGGTTCTTTGGAATGGCTGAAAGCTCGGCTTATTGTAAAAGGGTATGCTTAAACTTATGGCATTGATTACTCAGAGACTTTCTCCCCGATTGCTAAGCTCATATTCATTTGTCTCCTTGTGTCTCTAGCTGCCACCTATCATTGGAATTTACATCAGTTAGATGTTAATAATGCTTTTTTGAATGGTGATCTCCTTGAGAAAGTTTATATGGAGCAACCTCTTGGTTTTATTGCTTAAGGGGAGTGTGAGAAAGTATGTTATCTCAGAAAGTCATTATACAATCTGAAACAAAGTCCACGTGCCTGGTTTAATAGATTTTGTGATGTGTTTCAGAAGTTCGAATTGAGCCAAAGTAAGAGTGATCATTTTATGTTCTATCAGCAGTTCGATGTAGGCATGATTCTTCTAGTTGTATATGTTGATGACATTGTGATTACTGGGAGTAACACTTTTGACATTTTAGAGCTTAAAGTCTTTCTTAACTTCCACTTTCAGATTAAAGACTTAGAACCATTAAAGTACTTCATGGGTATTGAAGTTATGAGAAACAAGAAAGACATTATGTTAACTCAGAGGAATTATGTTCTAGACCTCTTGAAGGAAACTGGGAAGCTTGGAGCTGCACCAAGTAGCCTTCCCATGATTCCAAATCCATACCTGGACTTGAATGAAAGTATGTTTGAAGCACTTCCTGATGACCTGAAAGAGAAGATTGATCCAAAGAAATTGAAGCCATTTGCATTTCTTGAGAGATGTAGGGACTGATTAGAAAGCTGAATTATCTGACAGTGACTAGTCCTGATATAACTTTTTCAGTCAGTGTACTCATTTAATTTATGGTATCTCCTATAGTGGCACAATAGGAAGCCTTAGAATGTATTTTGCATTATCTGAAAAGCTCCCCAGGTCAGGGCATCCTCTATTCAGATTACAGACACACTAAAGTTGAACGCTTCTGTGATGCAAATCATGTAAGGTCTAAGGCCACGAGACAATCCACTATATGTTACTGTGTATTTGTTGGTGGCAACCTTATATCTTAGAGGAGTAAGAAACAAGAGGTTGTAACTAAATCAAGCGCAGAGGTAGAATACATAGCTATGTCACAATTTGTACAAGAAGTCGTATGGGTCCTTCAGCTCATGAAAGAAATTGGCATTGTCACGACATTATCTGTAAAGCTTTGGTGTGGCAATAAAGCAATGCTTCATATAGCATCAAATTCTGTGTTCCATGAGGGTACGAAGCATATTAAGATCGACTGTCACTTCATTCGGGACAAGATCAAAGAAAATATTTTATTTATAGGACATGTGCGATTGGATGACCAGTTATTAGACCTTTTGACAAAAGCGCTGACTATAATACGAGTTGAGTATCTTTGTAACAAGTTGGGCATGATTAACATATATGATCTAACTTGAAGGAGAGTGTTAATGAAATATTTTGTTATTAGTATTAGATCAATTAACATAATTAGTGGGATTGATTGACTAATTAGCGGGATTACAATTCTCTCATTTAGGAGCAATTAATACCTAGGCTCCTTACTCTCTGTATATATATTGTACTTTATGTGAATAGAAAAATACGCATTATTCATATTCTTGTTTTACAAGTAGCAAAAGGATGGCCAAGGTTTTGAACTTGGATACAGACACATGGCTATTCACCGCCACATTCAAATTTGGTTTCTCCGACGAGCTGGAAAATTTAGAAACAATGGCACCATTGTGACTCTTATCATCCGTACGAAACATGTTTGATTCAGTAGTTCCATTGGTTTCGCTTTGGTCATTGACCATCTCTCCCTTTACTTGTTAGCAAGTCGTCCTCCTTGTTGCCTTTGAGCTATTTTCACTTGTCTCAAAGCCAACATCATCGTCTTCCTTATCTTATGCTTCTTCTTCTTTTGTTTCATTTGTTGCACTGTCGCTAATCTCTATAGATTTTAAGTGCTCTTGGGGTTCACTCTGATTCACCTCCTTGAAAACTCCAGACCCTCTTCCTCAGTCCCGTTATTATTGAATGACACTGTACTTTTTAGTGGAGAATCATTAGATAACACGATCTCTTGAGGCAGACTTGTTATGCTCTCTTCTTTGACGTAGGTTTCAACCTTAAGGTCGGGTTTGTCCTCCTGAACCAAAATCAAGTGAATTATTCAACATAATTTCTAAAGCCACAAAACCAGGATTGTATAATGCCTACTCTATAATGCCCCTCAAATTTTTCCAACTTCTAAAATATTTTTGTTCAGTTTCTTTTTATTATTAGATTTTACATAAAATAACATTTTGGTATATTATGAATGACAAAAAATAGTGCAATTTCTAATTTTTTAGGATTTTTTAAAGAAAAAACACTCAATAAAATTGTACAGTTTTCTTTTAATATATTTTTTTAAAATCGTAAAGAATGAAAATTGTATAATTTTTACCCATAATATAACAAAATGTCACTCATTTTATATAAAATCTAACGATGAAAAGAAACTAATAAAAACATTTAGGAAGTTGAAAAATTTGAGAAGCATTAGAGAGTGGCATTAGACACCTCAAATCTATCATTTTCAACGATGATATAGAATAAATTTATTACCACCAAAATGGGAGTTTGTGTGGGGAGTGCCTTAAAGGCATGAACTTGGTCCTTACTTGTATTTGATGTTTCATAGCTGGTGAAGCAACAAAAATGAATAGAAGAAGCAATAGAGAACAAAAATAAAAGATACAAATAAATTGTTGGGATTGGTAGGCATAGTGGAAAATAAAAAATTCAAAAAAATTTCAATCCCTACTGTGAATCTATCAACGGTGCTTAAATCGAGTAGTAGAAAATATACTTTTCTTATGTGTTTAGTCTTTCCTTTCGATCTCAAGAAGCTAACAACTTGGATCAGCTCCCTCTATCGATATCTATAAGAATAGGAACTCAACACAGATAGCGTGCTAGCGCCACCAATGTCCCTCTAGAATTTTCTTTTTTCTCTTAGCTCTCTATCTATTTTTCTCATCCGTAGAAAACTCTAGCTCTCTCTTAAAATAACTAGTCAGAGTTTTCTATTTTATGATGGATATTGTATTTTTAAAATTAATCTTAATTAATTTTGAAATCTATATCACATCAATTAACCCTTAATTGTTTTGATAAGCAAATTAAATAAATATGGTTTAATTAAATATGTCCAATAGTTTTAATTTAACTTATTTATTTAATCTGAACAAAGAGCCAATGAAAATAGATTTAATTTATCTTTATAAATTAAATCTGAGATATAATATCTTTATCATATTAGTTATTAAATTTAATTTATCAGATAAAACTAAATTTAAAACTAACACAATATAATAATATTATCTCACACACACACACACACACATATATAATTCATCCACCCTGGATTAACCATTAAATTATATATATGTATATATATATGCATCCACCCTGGATTAACCATTAAATTCATTGAATCTAGACACATATTAGATTTAATGAATCTGGATATTGTAGCTCGTGTTAGGCTATTCTTGTGTGTGAATCTGTAGGCCCATATGAAGTTGGTAGTGGGTTAATGACTACACTAACTCATATGTCGTAAGCGGCCTCTAACAAGACATTACAACTACCCAATTCATATAAGGATCAATAAACCGATATAACCTGTCATACAACCATATCACGTCCCTTTTGTCACACTATATTTCGATCAAGGATGAGGCATGGAGAATGTCATCTTCCTATTTCTGACTATTATTTTCTCGATCCCTAAGTAATCTGACTATAGAAATGGAAACTCCTTTCCATCGTACTATGGCCATATATTTCTCAGACTCACTCATCGAGGGGCCCAGTAATATCTCTCTAGTTATATGAGGGACAAATTCCATCTTGACTATTCACATTCCTCTGCATGAAAACCACTAAGCCTAAACATAGCCTTTATCATCACCCGGTCAAAGGTGACTTTTGACTAGGTCAAAGGTGACTTTTGACAAAGTCAAAGTTGAGTGATTCTTATGTAGGAATCCATGATGATATCAGGTCAAAGGGTATAATGACGTGGTTATACATTAGATAATCTTATGACTTAATCTATGAAGCTTTTAAATAGCAGGTCGGTCCAGCACCTTGTACTCTTACAAGTTCCTAGGACTTTGATTCATATCTCTATACCTTTTCAAAGTCATACTGGTCTTATTTTATCTTTGCTCCCACATAGATGACCGACAAGGGATATTTAGGACAATTATTATGATTTATCCAAAGATATAGTTATCACAGTGAACATGCAAATAATATGATAACAAAATGAATAAATTTATTAAATAACAATGTTTAAAGTACAATGTTTGGCCCCTAAGGCATAATTTCCAACATAAATGGCATGCAGAAAAGAGACAAGAATCCTAAAGGGTGATAAGATTTTGGGTATTATACCATGTATTGTCATGATTGGTGGAAGAATCTTGAAGAGAGGGGATGCCTTGGGAAGGGTGGTTAGACTCAGATTGTTGGGGTTTGTTGGGAGCAAGCTTGGACTTATTTTTGTTGTGCTTCTCTTTGTTGGTGATCTGTTGGCTTTAGTATGCTTTCGTCTTTAATGATGGCTGGTGATCAATCCTAGATAACTGCACAAATATAAGAGGGTCAACTTCAACTATAGCTGTTGACTTTTAATTTGTAATAGTGAGAGATGGAAGAGATGAGGGAAAAGCAAAGGTCATGTAAAAATGGCTAGCTTGGATTCGTTACTTGGCTTGCCCATATCCTCCCCCTCGTGAGACACATGTTTTGTTCATTGTATGTGGCTAGTCATTACCATTTGTTTTACCATTCCATATGATCTTCCTGCTAGGCAAATCTATGTGTTGATTTGGCTTAGTTTTATTGTTGTATTGTGTGTTCATTGTATGTGGATTTATGAGTTTCTTATGTAACACCCCATTTTTAGTCACCAATATTCCTCCTATGTAATTAATACATTTAAAGGAATAAAATGGTGAATTAGGATGCACATTTGTCAGAAATATTCCAATTGCTGGTTACACATAATTTGAACAAGTAAGGACACAAATGAGCGATTAATGTCCATTTAAGGGCCTAACATGGTAACCTAAATTAGAACATAAAATGACACAACAATGGCTTAATATTCATGTCAAAAAGTCGGCCAAAATAAGGGATGAGGAGCAAGAGATAATTTATTTCAATAAATCATAAAATGTAAGGGCAAAATGGTAATTTGCTAACAAAATAAAAAGCAAATATTTTTCCCTATTTCTCCTAATAAATTCGGCCAAGAGGGGAAAATAAAAGGAAAAAATGACTACTTGATAATTAATAAATCCATTTTAAAGTATTATTATCAAGTGCAATTAGGGGAAAACAAAAGGTCAAAAAGCAATATAACTTTAATTAATTGCTTGAAAGTAACAATGGAAATTCAAGTAACAAATCAATATTCCCTTTTCCTCTATCATTTCGGTCAAGAAAAAGGAAGTAAAGATATACTTGTTGACTAATATTGTTTCAAGAATAAAATCCTTGGCCAATCACAGGAAAGTAAAAGTCAAAAAGTAATATGACCTTGGTTAATGAATTGTAAGATGCAATTGTTGGAAATATAAGAAATCAAATATTCTCTTTCTACTCTTGCATTTTTGGGTCAAAGCAAGAGGCAAGCAAGAAGAGTATATATATTCATTTGATTAGTTCATATTAAAGCAAGAAGAGGAAAAGTCAAAAAGTAAGAGAGCATTAATTAGTCATTGTAAGATGTAATTATTGGACAAGTAAGAAGCTATTTCTAATTTCCTTATTCCTCTTCAAGTTTTGGTTAAGCCAAGGGAAATATATACATATGTATGTATGTATGTATGTATTTGCTTGGATAATATATGTGGCTATAATTAATTTAGAAAGAGGAAAAAGAAATAACAACCGATCACAAACATGCATGTGTAAAAGTAAAGAGCAAGAGAAGAGATTATTAGATAAACTTCATTTCCTTCCCTTCCACCCTTATATTTTTGGCCAGCTGAAGCAAAAGAGAGAGAGAGTGAGTTCAAAACCTTAAAAACACAAGAAGGAAGAGCTAGGGTTTCCAAGTGCTAGATCAAATGTAAGAAGCTTAAAAACTTGATGATTTTGCTTCCTAATCTCTCTACAACCTCTCCTAACCTCTTCTCCCTCCATGAAATTCATGTTTTTCAAGACAAATCAAGAGTATAGAAAGAGAGAGAGAGAGAGAGAGAGAAGTTTCATCCAGAAGAGAGAAAAAGTTGGAATTAAGAGGTAATCACTAAAACTTGATCCGAGTCTTATATAATGTTGTTGTGGTTGTTGTCGTGGAATTTGCTGTGGTTTTCTCTTATTTTTCAATTTAGGCTGAAGCAAACCCTAAGGTAAATACTGCCAAAATTTCCTCTAAACATGTTCATTTAGTGTTTAAGTAGTTAATAATGTGATTAGAAGTGATAAGGAAGTGATTAAGCAAGAGAAATCAAGAAAACACATTTTTCCCCTAAGAACATCATTTTTGGCTAGAGGTAGAACACAAGCATAAAGCTAGAATTTTGCAATTTTGATGGTTCCATTGGTTTTAAAAGAAAAAATTATGTTGGTATGCATGTATTCATGATTTTTGGATATTGGTATACAAATTTAGAAATTTATGAAATTCAAATGCATGTTGTTTGATCTGCCTCTTGTGAGTCAGTGATGTTGTACAATGTATTTAGTGGGTCAAACCTTGTCTAAAAATTTTTAAACTTTTCAATATTAAAGTAGAGACACAAATATTTAATTTTGTAGGTATTTTGTAATTTTTGGACAAGTACATTGGGAGATATGGATTTTCAAAGATTGTGCCATGTTTCTGGAATGCAATTTGGAATAGTAGGGTTTAGCGAATTACTGGGAATGATATGGTTGTAGTGGTCAAACCTAATTATTTTTTCTCACATTTAAATTCAAATAGCTTCAATTATGCTTTTGAATCAGTCAAATTGTAGTTTTTTAGAATTAATTATGAATTTCCAAAGTTGACTGAAAAATATGCTAATTTCTGAAAAACAGTGAAACTGTACTATATAGAATTGTATTGTGCAGAAACTATTATAACTGTATTAAATAACCAACATCATATAATTTAGAAGTAGTGATGCTACAAGTAATAACTAATTACTTGTAACTTTAATTTTGATAGGAATTGGACATAGCTCGAGCCGGAATCTAAATGTAAGACAAACAGGAAAATTTGAAAAGGACTCGGGTAGTAATTTTTTCTTACATATACTATGTGATTAATAAATGTTTGAGTATGACATTCCTTGTAATATGAGCCAAGTGTTTTGGACACGTAAATTAGCCTAGTTGTGGTCAGGGACCTAACGGGGGCGCCAGGTTAAGCTAGGGTGCAAACATGTTATTTGGCCTTGGATAAGTGTACACACATTTTTTGATTATCTTACATGACATGGAATTACATATTTATTTTCACATTTTATATGTCTTGAAAAGCATGTTACTACTGAGATTCTCTCGAATCTTATTCTTTTTCAAAAAAAAAACTTTAAAGCTGAGGTGAGTAGCTCGAAAAGCAAGATGATGGCTACCAGTGATTAAGGTCCCGGAGTACTTTGTAGCTGTTGTAGTTATTTGTGCATGTGATTTTAGCTTCTTTTGAATGCTCTATACATTTGTACATATTGATCAAACCCTGTGGGGATTCTCCTATAATGTAAACTAGTACTTATTAGCAGTATGTTTTTGTTATTTCTATATGCCTTACAGAACTTTGCGCTTATTACTCTGCGAATATCGAAATGTTAAGGGGTCTGACATCTTACTTAGCCTCTTGGTATTTTATGCTTATTGTATGTGGTTGGTCATTTATGAGTGTTTTATTGGATGATGTTTTTGCTTATTAAATTTTTATTTTGGGCATCATATTCATTTAGTATGTATGTTAAGAGCCTGTTTGGTTGGATTGCATTGCACATTTGCAATGGTAATGCTTTATGATTGTTGCATTTCTCAATTTTAACCTCAACAACACTAGAGAAGACAACATTTGTCCTTAATAGATAAATATGCAATCAAATATCTTTTTTCCCCCAAAATCCCCTTATCTTTCTCTATCATTGACCTCTTCATCTTTGTCTCCTCTCTCTTTCCCTATCCTTCTCCACCTTACCAGGTGGCATTGACACTATCACTACTCTTCCTCTTTCTCTAGATTTTCAAATCCACTCTTTATCAACGCTTTGAAATCTTCCACACTGAATAATTTCTAGATCCATACCCTCAAACTTGGATTAATCTCGTATGTTTTTCCATATCTCTTCATATTTGAGAATCACTTTTAGATCTTCACTCTATATCCTATACTCATAAATTGTATTCCTTTTGCTGATAAAACATGTTAAGGTGACTTAAAAAAATTTTAGGTAATGTGTAGAGTAATCATCAAACACAAACCATTTAGAGCAAATGAGCAAGAGATACTGCCAACTAGGCATGGAAGTAGGCCAGGCTAGGCCAGGTTTTAGCTAAACAAGCTTGAGCCTATAATAGGGGGTAAAAGGCCTGAGCTTGTGTCAGCCTGAATATAGGCTTCTATTGAGGCTCAGGCAAGGCTTGGTTGAGCCTAAAGCCTTTTTAAAGGCCTATTTATAATGTAAGCCTTTAAAAAGGCATCATATTGCATGCTTTAAAAGCTATAAGTAGGCTTTGAGCCTACCAAAATCCTACATAAAGGCTTTGGTAGGTTTCAAAGCCTACATATTTACAAATTGTAGCCTCTAAATAGGCTTTTATCCTACATATAACTAAAGTAAATTATTATTATTATTAAAAAATAATTCCACCAAAATTTAAACCTAACAACATAATCATCCAAACTAGACCTTATTGTTATTAAATAGAATAGTAAGGATGAACCCATGAATAGTTAAGAGGATGTTCCAAAGAAAATTTCTTACTAGATTTCTTAGCAATTTTCTATAGTAAAGTATAAGCATGCCAATATTTATCATAGTAATTAAACCTTATTGTTATTAAATAGAATAGTAAGGATGCACCCATGAATATTGAAGAGGATGTTCTAAAGAAAATTTCTAGCTAGATTTCTTAGCAATTTTTTATAGTAAAGTATAAACATGCCAATATTTATCATAATAGTGAATTCCTAAATGTTGTGTCCTTGCATAGATATGTTTAAAGGGAACAGGAGTACATGCCTACAAATTGCTTTACATGTTCCAAGAAATTTTTCACACGTACAGTGTGAATGACTGAAGCATCAAGGAATGAAGAGCATGATGGATGACGGTGACAATGATATTAAGCATAAATCACCTTGCAATGTGCCCAAACTGATATTAAGCAAGAGTATGATGTGTTATGCAACGATTAGGTTTCAACTAGAAGATCAAAATGTAAAAACCTAGGGTAGTACTATAATTAACTAATTATAACTTGAAATTAGAATATAAGAATGGAAAAATATAAATATGGTGTTATTTATATGATAAAATATAATTATATTTCTTTAATGTGTAAGCATGCTAGGCTTGAAGAGTTATAGGCTAGGCCTTAATAAAATAAGCCTGGCATGTTTACACATTTTAGCCTTTAGATAGGCCTTGGCCTAATCTTTTTAAAAAATAGACTAGACTAAACTAGGCCTAAAGTAGGTTAGGCAATAGGCTTCTTGATAGGGCCTGACCTATTCCCACCCCTACTACCAACATAGGCCTATCACATTAAAGCATAAAGTTTCAAGAAGACGCATTAGCATATGAAGAAAATTGACTTCCAATGCTTATTTAAAATATGAAGAGGATCATGAAAGAGGAAGATTCATACTTCGAAGGGATAAAATTATGAAATTTAGAGTCTTAGGCATTGACTTCCAATACTAATTTAAAATACGAAGATGTTAACCAGGAAGGAAGGTTTATGAAATGTATTGATGATTGTAATCTTTTGATGCTGTCACAGAAAGGTCCAAAGTTTAATTGGACAAATAATAGAAAAAACTCTGATGTGTCCCTTGAAAGAATTGATAGAGATTTTGTGAACTAGTAGTGGGTATCACTATTTTCTTAGTCGATTGTTGACACATTGTGTATAGCATCTTCTGATCCTAGTCTCATTTTTTTCTTCACTCAATTTTCAAATAACAGAGCTATTTTGATAAAGTTTGAAGATTACTAGTATAAATATGATGATTGTGATAAGATTGTGACCACTTGCTAACTACAAAATAATCATGGGTTGTCTTCTTTTAAAGTTCATTGTAAGTTATCTAAAGTTTTGTCTTCATTGTTAAAATGGAGTAAAGATAGCATTACGAATATTTCAATGAGAATCAAGCAAGCAGAAGAAGAATTGAGAAAAAAAATATAATGCTACTGGTCTCAAAGAGCAAAACTGAAATGGATGATACTTGAACAAGTAATATTTCTAACATTGCTAGTATGGTTAATTATCATTTATCTTAAATATATTTTTCCTTTAGAAATATGCCAGCCTCTCAAATATTAGAAGCTCTAAATGGGATTGAAATTCCATCTATCTCTTAAATGTATTTTAATTTCCTTCTTAAGCCCTTCTCATTTGAAGAAGTGAAAGAAGTAGTCTTCTCATTGCTTAAGCATAGTACCCTTGGCTCAGATGGATTCTATGCCCTTTTCTTTTAGATATATTGGTATTTGATAGGCAATGATATTTTCAACATAGTGTACTCTTTCTGGGAGTCTAAATTTCTTCTAAAATCTCTGAACAAAACCAACATTATTCTGATCCCTAAGGAAGACTCAGTGCAATCATTCAAGGATTTAAGACCAATTAGTTCCTGTAATGTGTCCTATAAAATCGTTTCCAAATTTTTTTGCTTAAGAATGAAATCTATTCTCCCTAGTTACATTGCACCTAATTAGTTTGCATTTCTTAAAGGAATCTCATATAATATTCTTTTATCATCGGACCACATGAATCAACTTCATATAACTTCTCTAAAAATGATGAAATTGGCTGCTTTTAAGGTTAACTTTTTTAAAGCTTTTGATACTCTTTCTTTGAAATTTATTTATGCAATGATGAAAAGAATGAATTTTCTAGACAAGTGGAATGCCTTAGTCATGCAGTGTATTACAACTGTTCAGTATCAAGTGGTTTTAAATAGTCAAGTTTCTCATGTTATTCTTCCAACCTGTAGAATTAGACAAGGGGATCCATTATCCCCTTATCTTTATATATTATTAGCTAATGTCTTATCTTATGCTCTTTCATCCATTAAAGTGTTTGACTTGTTAAAGGGTATTAAGGTATGCAATTCTGCTCAACCAATATCTCACTTGCCTTATGTTGATGACTTTGTTTTCTTCTTTGAATGTAATAATCACAATGCAAACTCGTTAAGGTTACACTTGATTTGTATAGTGCCTAGCTTGGTCAGGCAATTAATTTTTCCAAATCCTTAATGATCTTGAGTCCTAATGTTACTTAGCTTATGAAAAAACCATTTTTCCCATTTTTTTTTGGAGTTTGTTCTTCAAACAGACTAGGGAAATATTTTGGAACATCGGTTTATCCAGGCAGAAATAAGTCTCTAGTGTACTCACAAGTGGTTGAAGCAATTGAAAGAAGAATTGTAGCATGGAAAGCTCAACTTCTGTCTCAAGTTTTCAGACTCATGCTTGTTAAATCTATTCTCTTAGGAGCTAATCTTCATGTTCTTTCATGTACAAAGTTGTCTCAATATGTAAGTGATAAAATTGACTCTAGAGTATTAGTTTCTTCTGGGGATCAAATGGTGATAGTAGAAAAATACATCTTTTAGGCAAACACAATATCCTTAAGCCTATTGAAGAAGGGTGTTTAGAATTAAGGAGTACTTGAATGGTTAATGATGCATTGTTGGTCAAACAAATATGGAGAATTCTATATGCTCCTAAGGACTCTTTCATCTTTAATACACCAAGAGTGAAATATTTTGACCTAAATAGTATTGTAATTGTTAAAACTCCTTATAATTCATCCTGGATATGGAAAGGCATTGTGACATCCTCTGATTTTATTATTAAACACTTGTAATGGAAAATAAGATCTGGAATTTTTGTCTCTCTCAACCACCCTTTGTGGTGGCTTATGCAAATAGGATCTGCTAATGCAAGTTCATTGTAGAAAGTATATGATGTTTTGTTGTATCTTCCTCTAGCTGGTGCCCTGTAAGATAGAATTAGAACTTAGTTCATAGTCTTTATCCTTATGATATTGCCAACATAATCCTTGATATTCCTATTTCCTTTTGTGAGGCTGATGACAAATTTGTTCGGAGTAAAAATGCATCAGAGTTGTATTCTTCAAAAATTGGTTTCCACCTGCTGAGACCAACTTCTCTCTAGAACTCATTGAACTCATTCTAGAAATTTCTCTGGTTTATTTCGTAACCTATGAAATATATGCTTCTCTTCTGAAAACTACTTAATCATGCTACTATATCTGCAGATGTGCTAAGGACTCTGTTAGCTCTCAAAAATTGATAATATTCCATCACTTTTTCTTCTCTTTTTATTTATTTCTAAGTTCACTTTATGCATGTATAGGTTTATAAAAGAAAATGTGATGTGGCAAAAGCAAACTCAAACTTTTGATAATCCATGAGTCAAATGCATATAATTGTGACTAATTGGTGAAGGTTAAAAGAGCTCATAAATTCCTCCAACTTATTGGTGGAATATGACAAGTTGTAAAAGCTTTCAAAGATCATAGGAAGTTGTGAAGAGAAGGATATAATGCAAGAAGAATATCAAGGAGAACATTATGGAATAGAAGCCTGCGTTCGCTGTGGATGTACAATAGCCAAGCCATGGTAAAACTGCCTCAAAAGATTACCTCTCTGCCTACCATTTGGCCATGGATTCACTATAGCAAATCCATAATGAAATTGCCTTAAAATATGGCCACTTTGCCTCTCTGTTCGTGGTGGCTAGCTACAACTAAGCCATAGCAAAGGAGTCTTTGCAGAGTTTTGAAGTTCTGGGAGTGATTCCAAGAGAGATTTTGGAGTTTCAACCTTAGTTTTTTTTTCTTCTCTTCTCTTATCTACTTAGTTCATGATGTATTTGGTTGTTTGGCTTAGTTTTTCTATACATTTGGACATGAGTAGCTAAGCATTTATCTTATAAGATTACTTTGAACCTCTATATGGATTGAGACTTTGTTATTATCTCTTTTTTAGCATTTTAATAAAGTATTATGTGTTGATTTTATTCTATGCTTCATGCTTCTTAGTGTTTGGCCACCACTTATACATAAGTAAATGGCGCCGCTACTGGGGACTTTGACATAGTCCTTTGAGCTAGTTGGTGTAATTGTGATATTAGTTACGCTTGGACTTTTCTTTCTCTCTCTTCCTTTTTTGCATTTTTATCACTTTTCCTTATTGTGATAAGCTCGATACTGGGTGTTTGACCTTCTTGCTGGTAGGTACCTCTATGCCTTATGCTTACTAATCTAGGAGTTGTTCTTAATGTGGCTTAGATTGGATTTCAAGGTCGGCCCTAATTTCATTCAAATAGAAGAAGGTTTTGTGATTTTCATTATTTGCCCCTTTATGTCTTAGAGCATGCCTTCTTTAGATCACAAGTTCATTACTTTTTCCAGAACCTCATAGGCAACCCTTACAAATCATTTGTTTTAATCAAGCTTTCCTCCTTCTCATTGAATTTAACAGAATGTCATCTAATGTGATTTATCAGGATATTGAGGAGCTCCTCTATAATTTTATTTTTAAGCAAGATCGCTTTTTTTTTTGTAATCTTTGTGGCATGAACTTTAGTTTTTTTAGGAACTGGTACACTTTTAAGGATGACATGTAACTGTTTGACATGTTATTTCTTGATGTAATATTTCTTATTAATATGCATTTGACTTTACTTCAAAAAAAAAAACTAAGAGGGAGGGTTGATGGTGTTGACATCTAAGAAAAAAGAGACATTATATTAGGAGAGGGAAGAGTTTTTTTATAAGGATTAAGAGAGTCTTTTCACATTTTTTCTTCTTCTTCTAATTAAAAATAAATATAATTGCTTGATTCCCTTGTAACTAACCAAACACATTCATGATAATGAAAATTGCATTATAATGCATTGTATTGCATAATTAAGTATGCTTGCAATTGAACCAAATGGGCCCTTAGAGATATAATGAAGTGTGATGCACCATTTGATAAGTTATGAGATATGATTTTAGTCAAATATTACCAGTGATATCAATAGCTGACCAAGCTCAAATAGTTTTCTTGGTTATGGTTTGAGTGCAAGTTATTTATCCTTACAAAAAACAAACGCTAATGCACCTCTACTCAAGTTCTGTCCCTCAAGATGCAACTAAATAACTTCTCCCCGGCCATCCTCCCACTCTTATTTTTAGTGTATATTTGGATTAGCTTTTATAGAATAACTTTTACAATTTACGAGATAAATATGTGAGAGAAACTTTGTCTCATACGGGAAAGGACTTCTGAAACTTGTCACGTGTCACAACCTCTGAGATAAGAGTTAAGAAAAATATCACCGAAGTGTAAACCAGAGTTTATACTAGTTCGGTCACAACCTCTTTGACCTACGTCTGGTCCTTAAATCACCTCTGAGATTTTCACTACAGATTCTAAGATTAAAGTGGGTTCTTGGCACCTTAGTACATTGCAAGTTCCTTCGCTGGACACTTGCTCTCCCTTACACGTTGTAGCCCAATACCCAACTCAAGGTTCCAGAACCTTGAGTTTACTCAATAAGAAGTATTGAGTTTTTGATATAACTCTCTCAAAGAGAAAATATATTATTATTGAAGTACAGGGTATGAAGAGAATGCTAATGAATGAAAGATAGAGCACTTAAAGCTAAATTGAATGTTTCGCAATTCAGTAGTTGCTCCACTTTGAATGCATCCGTATTTATAGTTGGAATGAAATAAATGACCGTTGTGACTATTCTATTTGTCCATTAGTGTCCCATTGCTTCATCTAAACATTCTTTGTGTAGAAAAATAGCCGTTGGAGTAGAGAGAATGTCTCACTTGAAAACTTTGCTTGCATTTAATGCTTCTGACACAAAGTCACTTTTTTCTTCTTTTTGAATGATTTCTTTATTGTTCACCTATAAAATGCTTTAGACACTAATGTAGTGATGTATTACAGTGAAGATAAGTAAAAACATTAAATTATATAATCAATCAATGATTTTGGAATTTATAAGATGATTCTCTGCTCTTCTAGAATCTATCACTCGAGTGATTATTCGAGTGATCTTCACTTAGAAGTTTCATACCATCACATATCACTGGATGGATCACTCAAGTGTTGTGCTAGTGATTCACAAATGATATCACTTGAGTAATCACTCGAGTGCTCTGTTAGGGATTAAAAAAATGTCATCACTCGAGTGATCACTTCAAGTGATCCAAAATAGATCACTTAATATATCACTCGAGTGTTCTGCTAGTGATTTCAAAAGAGAAATCACTTGAGTAGTCAATTGAGTAATTTTACACTTTGAAAATTTTTCATAGTGAGATCACTTTCAAAACACTGCAGTGTTGTGCTAGTAATTCTTTTTAACACATCATTCGAATGGTCACTTAAGTGACTTAAGGTCATCACTCGAGTGATGTTTTTCACAAAGTTTTCATAGAAGCATCACTGGAATAGATCACTTGAGTGGCATGCTAGTGATGAGTATTAAACTATCACTCGAGTGGTCACTTGAGTGATCTTGGAACATTACTCTAGTGATTTCTCTTTATAAAACATTTTCATTGTTCTGAACATAGTTTTTTATTATGGTGATATATGTGTTTAAAAATAGTTTTCCTTTGCTAAGAGTACTTGTCAAACATTTCACCATAATAGTCTAAAAAAGATTTTAAAGTTTTATTACTTCAGATATCAAAATCATATCACTTGAGTGCTCACTCAAGTGATAACTATTTGCCTCATAAAATCATCTTTTACTTGTTTGAAAACTTTTGTTTATTATTAAAGCCTTTTATAATATCATTTTAAACTTTGTTATCATCAAAACATGAGGTCTAATGTGGTTTCTACTTTTATATTTAATAGATAGGTAGATTTATTATTAATCATAATATCATATACTCCTAAAAAAAATACTTTAGGGGTTAGATGTAGCAAAAATTCATTTAGGATAATGAGCGAACAAATTTCTTAAGAGTAGTGGATGCATCTTAATCCAACTATATAATAATTTATTAATAATCATATTATCATGTAATTTATATATTTATATAATATAACTTTTTAAAAAACAAATATTACAATCTACTACTTATTTATTATTTATAAAGTAAAAGAAAGTTTTATTTTTTCCCCTCTCATGCTAGGATATGACTTGTATCTTTTTTTTTTCATCCCCTTGTATCTTTTTTCTTAAAACTACATAGTTTTTGAGATAGACAAAGTAAAGGAAGCGCAACACACACACATACACACACAACATATAGTTTTTTAAAATTTTTTTCAATAACATTTAGTATCTTAAATTAATTTTTAGTACACTTAGCATCATAAAAATATTTTTTACTGATACCCTATATCTGTTGGAAAATACTTCAGATTGATAACTGCTAGATATTAATGTCACTAAAAAATATTTTAGAGTATTGAGTTTACTATATATTGATTTAATTTAAAATATATTAAAAAATATTTTGGGGTGATGGATATTTTTTTGAAAAAGGTGCTTCCCCTTACTTTATTTATGACCAAAACTATGTAGTTTTAGAAAAAATAATGAGAGCAGATGAACAAAAAAATGGAGAGAAGCTAACTAAAAAAAAAAAGGAGCCTTTGCCTTGGTCTTAGAGCCATACATTGATTAAGGGCTCGTTTGGGTTAGCGGTGACAAAAGTTACTTTTTTTAATATGATTTTTATAAAAGTCAGATTGTAAATGTGATTTGTGTTTGGATTGAAGGTGACAAAAGTGATTTTTTTTTGAAAAAGCTAGATTTTTGAGTTTCTTTTCAGAAGCTACTTTAAGAAAGAAAGTCCAGTTGCCAAAATGCCAATCCAAACATCTCATTTTTCTGAAAGCCAATCTACCATGAGCATGTTTGGTTCAGCGGTTCCATAGGCAAATCGGGCAATTGGGCCTCAAATCGCTGTTTTTGTTTTTTTGATATGTTTGGTTCAGCGGTTTACCCATAGGACTTTTAATGAAAAAGTCCGATCCATTATAAGTTCCAAATTAAAGCTTATTTCCTTTAGCTTATTCTCTTCAGCTTATTCCCATTGGAGCATTTATTTCTGTTAGAGCATTTATGACATTTTAAATTTGTGTACCAACTATACATTATTCTCAGATTAGGACCCATGTAATTTGGTATTGTTATTATTATTTTTTGGGGTCAAAAGTATTGTTATTTATTACTACGATTATTCTGAGATTTTTTTTTCATAAAAGGTGTACCAGAATTTTGAAAAAATTAATAAAGTTATAGACCAAATTTACTTGTGTCTGTTTTCTTTGATGGGAGATTTTGAGTTTAATCATGTTGTTAAATTTTCTTACTTGACTACACTAATGCCCTGTACGTTACCACCTCCAAGAATTCAGGAATCAACGGGGGCTTCGGAATCCTAATGAGGCCTTCAATTTTTATCATTCAAGCTTGAGATGCACAATAAAAAGGACTTTTGGAGTGTGGAAAAATAGGTTCGAAATCTTACAAAAAATGAGCAAGTATAGCTTCGACACGCAAGTTCGCATTGTCTGTGCAACAATGTCTATACATAATTTTATTAGAAGAAATTCCCAAACTAATGAGGACTTTAGGGATGCAGAAAATGAGAATATAGTTGATGTAGATAATAGTCAAGATCAAGAACCATCATCAACAAATGATCTTTGGACATCTTCAACCCAAATGAATCATGTTCGTGACACCATCGGGGACCTAATTGTACGGGACCTTCGATCTGATTAGTTTTGTTATCTTTTACTGTATCAAAAACTTTAACTTTATATCATTTCTAATTTATTTGAATTTTCATTGTAATTTAATTATGTATTTTACCATTTCCAAATTTCCAAAGTTAATTTCTTCACTTTTCATAAATTTTACAATTTTTCCTCTTAAATATCACAAAAGTCATTTATGAAAAAGCCAAACCAAACACCCTTCATTTTCATAAAAAAACACTTATCCAATCGTCAATCCAAACATAAATCATTTATACAAATCTAATTTTTACCTAATCTGACTTTTCTATTAATCAGATTACAAATAATCCACTTTTCCCATCGGTATTCCAAACATACCCCATGTTTTTTCAGAAAAAGCCACTTTTGGGAGCCAACATACTTACTCTCACTAAAACGATGTCGTATAGGATAATGGAGGGCAGCGGATTGAGTAAGGAGCCCCGCCCGGGAGAACCCGTGTTGGGACTTCGGACTGGCAACACAAATTTAGATTTAGGGCAAGCATAATATTGTCGTGTCCCATTCCTGACTTCCTTCAACGTCCCTTACTTTCTCCCCATCTTCTTCTTCGTAGTCTGGCTTTGAGATTTTCAGGCAAGTGGAAGAAGAGCGAAAAATATGGTTCTTTCAGACGACGAGCTCAACAGGCTTTACATAATCAGGAAGACTGTGATGCAGATGCTGAGGGATAGAAGCTATCTGGTTACAGACTACGAAATCAACATGAGCAAGAATGATTTCAGGCTTAAATACTCTGAGAACATGAAAAGGGAGGATCTTGTTATCAATAAAGCTAAGAAGGATAATAGCTCCGACCAGGTGAAGTTTCCTTTCAAGTTTGTTTTTTTTTTTTGGTGATTTGATTGTGCTCAAAGCATGGTGCTAAGGTAATTGTTGCTTAGAAATTTTCAGGAATTATAATGAGTCTGTTGGTTGGTATTGGTAGGAAGCCCCTGTTGTATCACCATCAATATGAACAGGAGAGAGTCCAGATGTAATTGGTTGAATTGATTTGAATGGTATTGTGTTTACAATGTCTCTGTACCAATTGGTTTTGGTACAGGTGAAATGGAAAAGCACTATACTATTCAAATCACTTGCATCGCATAACTTATTAGGGATATAAGTCATCCAGGGTTGGTGCCATCTCAAAAATTAGAAATTTATGTGTGCAGTTCAAAATGTTGAAAAGAATAGAAAGAAACTATGGAGAAACTTCCCATAGTTGCAGAACTTATATATGTCCTTTTTCTGAGTTCAACAATAATCCTTTGAATGTGACCCCATATGCTTGGACAGCCGCCTAAATGTAACATTCTAGCGGTTTTTCTCTTTTCGAAATTGTCTGCTTTGGGTTAACGTGAGGGGTAATGGGGCCCGAAGCAGACTATTGCGAGAACGAGAAACACCACATGTTCTAATTTCTTGTTGGACAAAGTTCATGATTTTTTCTGAATCAACCCAGTTGACTGTCATGGATAATGGTTAATCAGCCATATTTAGAAACCTTTCACTTTAAGATGCAGACCCTTCGCCCTTATTCCCTGTTGTTTGACTGTCACCATATGTCATAATCTCTGTTATTAGTGATTAGCGGCTAACTGCTGGACTATAGATTATTTATATACCCTTCAAGCTAGTTCATATGAAAAAGATAAAAATTATGCTCTATGACCACGGAACTGCACTTTGTATGTTGAATGCTTCAGTTCTGGGTTCATATTCACATATGCAGCTTGTAATCAGCATAATAGTTAGATGGGATAGCACATGAAACATGTCTATTCTTTCCTGTTTTGGGTTCATTTTTTCATTTGTTTCATTTGTACCAGATCTATGTTTTCTTTCCTGAAGAATCCAAGGTTGGAGTTAAGACAATGAAGACATACACTAACCGCATGAAATCAGAAAATGTTTCCAGAGCAATGTTGGTTGTTCAACAGAATTTGACTCCCTTTGCTCGGAGCTGTATTGCTGAAATATCTTCGAAATTTCACTTGGAGGTTTTTCAGGTGATGTGATTTAGTGTTCTTGCATGGAAAATTCTTGAGTGATAGCATGTTTTAAATTCACTTTATGCTTTCTCTCTTTTACATTGCCTTGCAGACTGTTAACTTTACTTGTGGACTTTGTGCTTGAGCCCACTGGCTTGGCCTATGTTTCAAATAATATCTAAGGAACAAATTTTCAGCATATCTTGTATTCAGTGAACCTGTATTCGTTTCTTATAATTTATGTTTATATGATTTTAGTCTTAATTTATCTTATATAGGAGGCAGAACTGCTGGTCAACATCAAAGAGCATGTTCTTGTTCCGGAACATCAGGTTTTAACTGACCAAGAGAAGAAAACCTTGCTCGAGAGATATACTGTGAAAGAAACTCAGGTCAGTAGGTTAAAACTTGATTCTAATGCACTTTTGTTTTTAAAAGGCGTCCTCTTGTCTTTCCCTTTCCATATGATATGTTGGGGTATGGTGTTTATGGCTTCCTTTTAGAGAAAGGCACATGGAAGTTTTAGGGAATTGTCTTTTTCAGATATGCAGCTCTTTGCAGAGCATTGCTATCTACTTGAGCTTCTGTTACTCCTTTTTTCTTTTTTGAAAATCCCTCTTTTGTTTTTTATTCCTTTTCTTCACTGGATGACTTACCCAACTAGCTGCGTGTTTGTTGTTTGCCTTTCTTTCCAGTAATGTTTCTTCTTTTACTAATGAAATTCTCATGCTAATTCTATCATTTGCCGAAAATCATTTTCTCTTAACTCTAATTGAAGCCGTGCGATTCATGTAACCAACCCCAACTAGTGCATTCAAGAAAGTCGTGTGATCCATGTAGCCGAACCCACCTAGTGGGATAAGGCTGCTTCTTGTTGTTGTTGTTTTCAATGGTTGAAGCCCACAATTAGTAAATCTGAGAGAAAATGTTTTCTGGGAAATGACAAAATCTTTACAATCTTTTGTGTGTGATGAAAGCAAAATAGAAAGGGCCTTTATCCTAACGAAACGATGCTTTTGTATTGATGCAATCTTGAATAAATGTGACATCATATCTCATTTCTTCTCCAGGATGTTTTTGTATAGTGCGCATCACATACAGTTTAGTGCCACTACTTTACTAACAGTCCAACTACATTTAGTCACTATAACTAATATGCATCATCCTACTCCTTCCCTTAAGTTGGGTTAAACATACCTACAATGCCTAACTTGGATTATATGTGATACTGTTACTGGTTCTTTAGGGCCCGTTTGGTACACAGAATTGGTTTTGGTAGATATGGAAATGGAAATGGATATGGAGATGAAAATGAGATTTATAAGTATGTTTGGTATGTCTTGGAAATGAGACCTGATTTTTATGTGAAAAGACTTAAATGCCCTTTTAATTATCTTCATAGCAATGACCTTTCTTGTCAAAAAAATCAATCAAACCCAGCCACCACCAACCATCGAAACCATCATCACCTTCGCCGGAAAATAATTACAGATCCAATCAAACTCAACCATATCAAACAAAACCCAAAAAAAATCTCTCTTATCTCTAAAAACATGAAAAACCGAAGATTTGGAGAAGTAGAAGGCTAAGGAGTCGAAGGCAATGAACAATAAAAGATTTGGATTAGAAAGTTCATGATCCGTCGATCATATTACCGATGATGGTGATGGAGCTGTAGAAGTCGAAGACAAATTGAAGATTCGTCAATCTTGGAGGTTGATCTTGTTGCCAGTTATTGTGACAAAGCCGGAGTCGTTGTTGTTGATCTTGGAGGTTGATCTTGCCGCCAGTTATGGCCTTCTCTGGAGATCGCTGGAGATCGCTGGCGTTGGTGGTTGGAGGTCGACGTCACGGGCGTCGCTGTTGGTTGTTGGAGGTCGACGTCACGCGTTGCCAAAGTTCGTCGTTGCTAGTTGCTAGAGGTCGTCGTTAGGTTAAGGTCGGTGGTTGATGATGATTGGATGGAGATGGGTTTGAGATGAAAGATGGGGGAGGGGCAAAAGTGGAATTCCATGGAATTTTTAAGAATTCCATGGGTTATGTGATGGATGCCAATTCCATCAATTTTGATGGAATTGACTTCCACATGTAAGCCAATTCCATGCTTACAAAAGTGAACCAAACATTTTAAGCACATGGATTAAATTCCATTTCCAAATCCATACCTCCAATTCCAGCGTACCAAACATGGCATTAGAGCCTTCATGAGTATATCAGCTATTCAACTTGCTGCTCCGAGGTATCTACATGTTTTGGCTTCACTAGTCCCTTTTGACATTTTTTCTTACTAAATTGGCATTTGTGTGTTTCATGAGCATCATGAAACACAGGGTTAGCTGCAATATAAACCACTGCTTCACCAACACAGTACAAAGGTACTGTTGTTTGTCTGATTCTTAATTCCCAAGTCTGATAACAACACCAGCAACCATGTGCTTTTTTGTGGTGCTGCTCCCATTGCCTGATAATACGCTTTACTGAGGACTTTGGAGACCATGTTTTGCTTCTTTACCTCCCAAGATATTGAGCCTCCTAGATTCACAGAATCACAGGATACCTGCCAACTGACCTTTTAGTATTTGAACCTCAAGATGTGGCTTAGGCCGCACTGTACTTGGCAAGTGACCAGTCTAAGTATGTGAGTGTGGTCGATGGAGGATCCACCATCACAAATCCTGGTTTAATTTCACTGTTTTGGGAATTTGTGTCGTGTGTTTGGAGTTTGAATGATCATGAACACATGATGTGCAATTTGATCAGTTTCAGTGTTTGCTTTTGGATTTGATGAATGTTTGTTTTGCTAGCTTATGGAGAAATGAGAAACTCAGATTTTAATTAGTTATGAGAAGAATACAAAGCTTGTGTGGGTGAAGATTATTTTTAAAGATTATCTTATTTATAACAGTTTTTTTCTTTTAATACATTTAAGAGGCAGACTGTGTGATTGGAGTCGCAACTTACTTGAGGATGACATGAGTAATCACATTCCTGGGTTCGTCTTCAGATATGAAACTACCTCAATTATTGCATCCATGTGAGACTGACTATTTAGGACAACTCGCTTATTGGCTCAAGTTCTGAACCGTAAAATTGATGTCTGGCCGTAGCATGGTGCAATATTTAAGTTTCCCAACCAACTTTTGATATCTCCCTGGGTCTTTCAGTAAACTCATACTCAGATTCTGCAGAAATAAGCTTCTCATTAGGATCTAATGGAAATCCCCCTACTGGGCACTTGTTAATCCCATTTCAGATATTAAATCTACTTTTTATTTCCTCCAACTCATGTATATACCCTCAATCTGGCGTCCTTCGTTGGTATCTATACCCTTATATGGCATCCTTCATTCCCATCCCTAGGAGATGTGAGACTTACCTGACTCTAATATCACGGGTAGCATCCCAGCGTTTTGCTCTCTCGAAATTGTTCGCTGTGAGGCCTCCTTACCCCTCATGGTTTTTAAACTTGCCAAGAGGAGAAGTATCTATACCCTTATAAGGCATCATTTGTTTCTCTTCCCAGTCGATGTAGGACTTCACAATCTCTATCCTGAGAAACCATTTTAGCTCCCCTAAGCCTTAGCTTCATTAATTGTTTTCAAATTGGAACTGTACGGAGCAAATCATCTACACAAACAAGTATTACTGTTATGCTGTCTCCCTCATTTACAGTGAACAATGAATAGTTATAGAGGCTCTTATTGAACCCGTCTAATGCCTCTTGACATGAATTCCATTGCCTAGAAGTTTGTTTGAATTTATACTAGGTTTGGAGTAGTCTACGTAACTTGTGCCCTCACTTACCAAGTCCTTATGGTATGATCATATATATGTAAACTTGTTTATTTAAATCTTTTATGAAATGTGTAAGAAACGTCCATTTGATACAAGTGCCATTTGTGGACTGATGATCTTGTTTGCTTCCTTTGTGACAGCTTCCCAGAATCCAGGTGACAGATCCAATTGCAAGATATTACGGACTGAAGCGTGGACAGGTTGTGAAGATTATCCGACCAAGTGAAACTGCTGGGCGTTATGTTACCTACCGATATGTTGTATAACTGTTTACGTACTCTATTTATGTCCTCAGCTGTGTGCTTCATTACTGTAAACACTAAACATAGAGGGCTGCCACCAAAGAAAGGTCAGCTTTTTGTACCAATATTCTTGTTTTTGGGGACTGGAGTAGTTAAGTTATGACCGTGCGTCCATTAAAAAGTGTATTGGTGTTTACACTCTCGGACAAAAGTAGAAAGGAAAAAAACGATTAAAGTCTGAAGTTGGGAAAATCCTACAAAAATACCACTTATATTTTAAAATCTTAGAAATGTCCTAAAAAAAAGCAAAATCGCATGGTCATTGGTCATTGAATAGCAAACTGGAATTTTTATTTTGGTCAAAAGATGTAATTGCCCGTCACATCTTTTAACAAAGAGTCACAACTGACCTGATGCGGGACATCTGGTGCTGGTGAACACTCCTGTAGGTACGGCTAAGCAAGTCGTCTACATCCCAACAAGTCCGTCTAGATTTAACGGAACATTGTTTATTTTGACCCGTATAAGAAAAACCTATAACGGGAGAGCTTAAATGGACGGGACTGGTTATAGGTACACCTTTAGGTTGTTCATGCCTACTTATGTATGTGTATATATAATATATATTTATTTATAATATATTATCATATATAGTTAATTATAAATTAATGCGAAGGAGCCTATATTAATTTAATGATATCTCATGTATGTGAGATAAAATATATAGCTAAATATAAATATATTATATATAATATTATATATAATGTTAATTCTAAAAGAATAAATTTTCAAAGGAATTGTGAGATATAATGATATATAATTACATATAGAATTTTCAAAGCCAATTCAATTGAATATTATGTGAATCAAAATTTGAGTTTTTGGGATGGTGGAAAGTATTTGCTTCTAAGTATAAATTTCTAAATTTGATGCACATGATTTGTTGGCTATACTAGTCTCTACAGTGTTTTCAGAATTATCTTTTAGTATTGGGATCAAGTACTAGATATTTTAGAAGCTCTTTATCTTTAAAGATGGTCGAGGCTCTGATATGCACATAAAATTGGCTACGTACAAATCCTCCCAAATTAAAGGAGGTTGATGTGGATAATTTTGATATGATAATAGCATTTGTTGCTAGTAATTTCAATAGCATTTCCGATTTGTATTGTGTCATCTTTTTGTTACTTATTAATAATGCCATTTGTTTCAATTGGTTTTGTAGAGGAAGAGGTAGCAGCTCCAACTTCAACCATCTCATGTTCTTCCTCTCATCCATTTTGTTATTTGCTGGATTAATTCTTGCATTGATTGAGAACAAGTTCTTCCTCTCCAACATTCTGTTATTTGTTAGATTAATTCTTGCATTGATTGAGAACTTTGCATACTGTTTGTTAATTTGTACATGTCATTTCATGTATGGTTTTAATGATGAATAATGAGGATTATGATCCTTTATTATTAGTATTTTTTATAATTTATATTGAGAAATTAGTTGCAACAATGTAATAGAAGTGCAGCTATATATTGAGTTTTTTTTAAGAAAAAAAATGCACTATTGGGCTGCCCATACCCATTTGTCACAAGCTTTAATGTGCATTTGAAGGGCATGAGCTAGCCTGTGCTCGCTAAGAAATAAATGGGTGGGTTGTGGGCTGACCATCGAGCAGCCCATGGCCATTGCATAGCCCTACTTATAGAAGCTTTAGTGAATGAGATTTTAATTTGTGCCTTGTTAGGGTGGAATCAATCTTACCACCCCTTGGTTCCCAGAAGGTTCGGTGACCAATGTAATATCCCAAAATTATGCAAAGGGTTAAATGTTCCAAAAAGAAAGTGTAAATAGTGTTAGAGACTACTCTAAGAATTAAATAAGGGATTTAGTTCCAATTAATTAAAGGAAAATACTCAAACCCTTTATTTAAAGTCAAATATTGGATAAAAGCCTAACATGAGTCTAAAATGGAGAGGGAATGACGTTTTGGAGGAAGAGAAGGGAATTAAATAAAAGACCCAAGGCAAATTAATTTATGTTACCATATGCAAGGGCAAAAATGAGATTTATAATTTGATCTCAAAAATAGGTTGGAAAACAAGGATGAAAGGTCAAGGTTTACCATTAAAAAGTAAAGGTAATGATGAAGGTGATTAAAGAAACAAACTCCCTCCCTTTATGTTAGTAAAATCGGTCAAGGACAGAAAAAGGAGAAGGAAAAGAGTTGGTCAAAGCTCAATAAACTTTTTAAGGAACATATGGTCAACCTTGAACACTTACACATATAAACATTTGGTCAACATACTTCCATTCTCCTTAATTAGGCAATTCGGTCAAGATAAAAAAGAAAGGAGGAAAGAGTAAATTTTCATTTGACACAAACACCCTTTCAATTAATTAAGTATTCTTCTTTTTGGTTAGCACCATAGAAAGATGACACCTCATCTCACTCTCCCAACTCACTCTAATTCGGCCAACACATTAAGAGGATGAGGATAAATACTTAATTAACATATTCCTCATTCTCATACACTCAAAGTCGGCCAAAGAAAAAAAAAAGAAGGAAAAAGAAAAAGAAAAGAGAAAGGGCGATTTGAAGAAGCAAAGAGAAGAGGTAAGTGATCTTGAGTCATTTTCATCCCCAAGAACACTTTTCTAACTCAAAGTGTCTTCATAAACTTTATTCTTCTCATTAACAGCAACATTTCTATAGTTTTAGTTTCTTGAAAAGAGGAGTTTGGAGCTGTTAAGGAGGTATTGAAGTTAGAGGAACAAAGATAAGGCCATAGCAAAGGAAAGAGGTAAGCTTGAGCTATGATTTGAGCCTAATATCTTGAAATTTGGTTAGGGTTTTAAGATATTGTTGTTCTTCCCTGTTTTGTTGAGAAATAACCTTAGGGTTTTGATGATCTTAAGAACATGAAATTGATGTTAAAAGACGCTTAAGTATGCTAGAATTAAAGATTAGCAAGTGTTGTAAGTAGAAGATGTAGAATCACTTTGTTGCACCCTATGAAGCATTTCGACCAAAACAGGGTACAAGGGGAAGAAATGCTCTTTTGCTAATTTTGATGCTTCCAATGAGTTTAGAAAGGAAAATTGTGTAGGATAAAGTTGAGGAAGTGACTTTGGAAACATTGGGATCGAAAATGAAATTTTTGTCTAAAAGCCCCTACGTTTCGGCCCTAATTGGTTCATGGGGAAGGAGTTGGTTTTTGTTAAATTTAACTTTAAATATGGATTCTCCATGAAAAATGGTGTGGGAATAGCTTGTAGGAATGATTTTAGAAGAATTGGATTGAAAATCCAAAATTAGAGTTAAAGGTTATGTAGGGTTGTGCTACCAAGATTGGGCAAGGTCGTTTTGAGGTTGTTTTTGGGCAGTCAAACCATGTCCAATGATCATGATACTTTTCATATTGATAGTAAATTGTAAGATATGATTTGTTAAAATTAGGCATTGAATATGAAATGATTTATGTGGCAGCGAGGATTTGGTTGAGGTTATGGAATTATGTACTTATAATTGGTAGTGGGGGATATTTTTAATTTAAAATAGACTTAAAGAGCTTTAGATAAGAACTTGAATCACCTCATTTGGAGATTTCTAGATTAAGTTATGAATTTTCAAAGAGAAGTGATAATTCTGGCAGATTAGGCTAACATGAGAATTTGAGATACTTGGAGTGAATTGTAATAAGTTTGATTCCCAAGGATAGAGTTATATACTTGAGGCTAATGTAGACACATTAAGCACTCACTTAGCGTAATGCACTAGTTGTAAAAGATAACCAACACAAGTATTTTGAGTTGTCAAAGAATTGGGATAAGTAATAACTCATTTGCTCGTGAATTCTAACTTATAGGATTTAACCTTTGCTTGGGGTAACCGAGAGACTGGTAAACCATGCCAAGTAATAAATTTTCTCTTATATCATATGTATTTCCTTGCATGTATATCCTTGTCATCAAGATTTGTGAGGGACTGTGAGTCCTAAGGCAATAAGACCCGTAAGTACAAGCTGTACAGGGAGTTACATTGAGCTGTAAGACTTGAGCTGGGTAGGCTTGAGGCATAAGACCCGTAAGTGCACCTTGTATAGGGCAGAGGCCTTGGGCTGTAAAACCATAATTGCCAAAGCGCTATGGTATTGGACCAGTAGGTCCTTTGTTTGAGGTCTGTTAGGAATGATGCTTATGTGATTATTGCTTTTCATGCTTTGTGAATTTATATATCATATAAGTGATATTTGTTACTAGTGAGATTCCCATAAATCTCACCCTTTCCAACACTAATCTACATAAAAAAAGACAACTCAAAGGGAAAGAAGGTAATCGCGGATGAGTAAAGCATATGATTGAAAGAATCAAAGCTTCTGTTGGTTATCTATTTTTGAAACTTTGTACATGTTGTATATAACCGTAGAAAGACTAGTACTGATGGTAGTAGAAATGCTAGAGATTGAAACAACTTATATTGCCACTTTAACGCGATAAATAAATTAGAATCTGGCAACCATACACTAAGATCCCATCAGTTAACAACACCATACGAGTTATCAGCAGAGAACACTTTGATATTAATAAAAGGAATTAAGAACGGATGAGTTGTAATGAATTCGAAAACCATTTTGAGACTACGCTTGAAATATTTCAAATTTTTTTTGGAAAACCCACTCAAGTATAGGTTCGAATCCTGTATTGAAGGCGAGACTTCAACTAGTTACAAAAGAATATTAGTTTCAGCTTTGAAGTCATTATGTGTTCAAACTCATCTAAATACTATGGAAATAATGATGTTACAACCATTGAACCACTAAACCTATTTGTTAATATAATATAAAATAATATATATAATATTTATCAAAGTAAAACAGTTTTGTTTGAAACTATTTGAAAAAATATTTATCATACTACCAATTACATTTGCAACGCTTTCATCACTTTTCACCATTTTATCAACGCCATTTACAACTACTTTTTTTTAAACAATTCCAACACTCAATAACAGCATCCAGTTTCAAATCATTCACCAAACTATTAGCGGCATTAAGAATGTAATACCTCATTTTCACCAACACTCTTTATGCATATATTTGACGTATATTTAGTGAAATAAAGTTGTGAAATGTGGCTTATGAATTTATGTGAATTTATGGAAAATATTCCAACCGCCGGTTACGCGTAATTTGGCCGAACAAGGACCTAAAGAAGTGATAATGCACAAATTAAGGGCCTATTATGGTAACCAAAATTGAGGAAAATTAAGTAACATAAATTATGGCCTCATTTGAGTGTCAAAATGGGGTTAAGCAGAAGAAAAGAGTGAAAAATGATTTATTTGGGTAAATCATGAAATGTAGGGGCAAAACGGTAATTTTGCTGTAAAATGGGAAATAATTATTTTTCCCTAATATTCCACTAATTGGATTTAAATGGGAATTAAAAAGAGTAAAATGGATACTTTATCATAAATAAATCAAATTTGGTGAATTATTGTTAAGAATGGTCAAATAGTCAAAAAGTCAACAACTTGGTCAACAAGTTACAAGATGGCACAATGAGATAAATGAAGATTCATATTTCTCTCCTATTCTCATGCATATTTTCGGCTGGCATGAGGGAGTATGAAGGGAAATGTAATTAATTAAGGAATAATGCATTTTTGAACCAATGAAAGGGTGACTCTTGTCATACTTAATTAACCATTCATTATATTATTATCCTCTCATCTCTCCAGCTCCATTATCCAGATCAAACTGATAAGGAAGAGTTAGTGTGAGCTGAGGCGGTGGTGAAGAACGAAAGAGAGAAGGAGAAGCTAGGGATCACCAAGAATCAAGGTAAGAGACTTGTACCTTATGATTTAAGCTACCTAATCCCTCCATAATCTCTTCTCCTCACTTCCCTACTCTTGGATTCCTTGATGAACAGCTGAATCAAGAGTGAGAGAGAGAGAGAGAGAGAGTAAAAAACGAGCAAGAGAGAGAAAGTTAAAGAACTTAAGAGGTAACTTCCCAAACTTGTTCATCTTGCTTAATTGATGTTAGTAGAGTTGTTTTGGGCTTGATTATGATTCATTTGGCATAAGATAATTGAAGAAAGCCAAAGAGACCTTAATATGTAAGTGTCTCCAAATCAATTCCAATGAATGTCTAACTAGCTAATATATTGGTTATAAGTAGAAAGGAGGTGATTAGGCTAAAGAAAATGAGAATCCGACACAACTTTTCTAAGAATCCTATGGGGTGACCCTATGTTAGACATGGAAAATAGATAGGAATTTAATAATTCTGATGTTTCCATTGGATTTAGGAGGCGAAATTTTGTAGGGTCTATGTTGACCATGAAGTGAGAAAAGTCTTAGAGGGTAAAATAACAAAATTATCCCTTATAAGCCTTATTTGAGGGATGTCAAGGGTATTTTCATCATTCAGGCTTTATTTTGGACAATTCGAGGTTAAAAATGAATTCTACACGCGAAAATGTGTAGGAATGGCCTAAGTCATGATTTTGAGTAAAATACAGATAATCGGGACTTAAGGGTTATTTTGGTAATTTAGCACGGTTAGGCTAAATTTACCAATGTTATGAGTTTAGAATGATGCATGGATGAGTAATAACTCATTTGTGGTATTTGAAGATTTCAAGACTTGACAACCGGTCTGGCCTCAGTAATTGCCCGAGCTTGATCACGTTCGAAAAGTCGCATAAGAGAGCAACCAGGTAGTAACCGTCTTCATATGACATGACATGCATATGTATTGTTTGATATTGTCTCCAAAATGTCTAACATGTTTAGATTGAGCGAAGTGATCACCTGGGGCCTATCTTTAGATGGGTTGACACTCAAGCGATAATGTTCATAATTGCACGAGCGGTGCCTGGGGCCTATCTATGCCCAGGTTGACACTCATGCCTGGGGCCTATCCTCCCATTTTGATACTATTTACTTCATATGTGTAACACAATTTACAGTAGATCCACATTTTACATATTTAAATGGCATGGTTTGTATTTTTCCTTCATGATTCATCTAAATATTTGTCAGATTTTGGTCAAAAATTTATTTGCGCAATTACATTAAATTTAATTCTTTACAGCAGTTACAGAGCTATAGGACTAAAGAGGAAGGCCATCTCCCGATTTCACAGGTTTTGGCACCTCAGGAATGTCAAACCCCTTAACATTTTGATATTCGCAGAGTATTAAGCGCATAGTTCACAAGGCATACATGAATAGAGGAAACATAATGACATTAAGTACTTGTTTACAATATAGGAAATCCTAGTAGGTTTTGAAAAATATTTATCGAGCGTTCAAAAGAAACCAAAAGCACAAACTAGAAAACCAACAGCAGTCTCTGCATACACCAAGACTCTACTCGCCGGTAGCCTCTGCTTTGCCCTTAGAGCCGTTGCCTTCTGCTGGAATGTTTTTGGATGTTGAAAAAGGGTGAGATTTGAGCGAATCTCAGTAGTAACAGGCATTCAAACATATAGAATGTAAAACTAGATATGCAATGCACCATGTTATGTAAGATGCAAACTCATGCTATGTTGTGTACACATTATCCAAGGCCAAACGTTTGTTTGCAATCCTGGCTTAACTTGTGTACCATCGCTGTGTCCCAGATCATAATTAGGTCGTGTGCCCTAGGCACTGTCATGTTACAGAAGATGGCTTATACAAAGCATATAAATTATTACATAGTATATGAAAGAAGAGTTACTACCTGAATCATTTTTCAGCTCTACTGTCTCTGTCTATCTAATATCTTTGATTCGACTCGGGCTATTACCAACTCCTATAAATTAAATTTAAAAAGTAATTGGTTATTACTTGCATTACTACTGCATTTTAATCATATTCTGTTGGTTATCTATCATCGTTTTAGTAATTTTTGCACAGTGCATTTTCACAGTTTTCCAAGAAACTGATAGATTTTCAGTCAACTTTGAAAAATCATAATTAATTCTAGAAAATTCTAAATTGACTAGTTATAAAGCCCATGCAAAGATATTTAAGTTTATTTTGATGAAAAAAAAAATACCTAATTCTAGCCATTACAATTACATAATTCCTAGAAATTTTCCAAATTTCCCCTATTTCAGATTTCCTTCCACAAACAAGGCTCAACTTTAAAAATCCATATCTTTTAATCTACTAGCCTAAAAATTATGATCTAACTATAAAATTAAAGCTCTACATGTCTAATTTAATTTTGTAAAGTTCTATAATATTCAAACTAGGTTTGGCTAAAAAAATTCATTCCACAATAGAACTGCCTCCAGGAATAAAATCAAACAACATTTCCTCTATACTTCTAAAAATTTCATGTTTGCATACAATCATCCAAAAATTATTAACTCATGTATTCCTACACAATTTTCCCTTATAAATCCAATGGAAGCATAAAAATTATAAAATTCTAACTCTTCTCCTATGTTCTACACTTGGCCAAAATTGACAACCCTAGGAAAGAAGTTGTGTTTTCTTGATTCCACTTGATTAAACACTTCCTTTTTACTTATAATTACATGATTAACCATCTAAACACTCATTAAACATGATTAATGGAAATTTTGGTAGCATTTCATCTTAGAGTTTCATCTTCCAAATTTCACAAAATCAACTAAATCAAGCCAATATCAACAATAACCTACTAACCAAGAAAATTAGGGGTTTTTGAGATTACCTCTTGATTCTTCAACTTTCTCTTTGTAGGTGTCACTGTTCACTCTCTCTTCCCTCTTGATTTTTCTTACTAACCATGATTTCCAAGATGAAGAAGAGGTTCTAAGTGAATTAGAAGGCAAAAACACTTGAAATCAAGCCTCTTACCTTGATTCTTGCTTCTTGAACCCTAGCTCCTTTTTGCTTCTCTTATGTTCTTGAAATTCTCTTCTCTCTCTATTTTCTTTGCTATGGCTGAAATATGGAAGGGGGAAAGAGATAATGAAGTCTTAATAATTTCTCTCTTCTTACTTTTTGAAATAACATTGTTTAATGCAAATTACCAAGTGCTTGTTTTACTTGGCCATTAATTTTTCTCTTCTTGAATTAATGTGAGCCAAGTAATTCATTTTCCCTTCTAATTTCCCTTCTGGCCAAAAATTGAGAGAAAAAGGAAAATACAAATTGCTTCTTGCATTTTTACATAATTCCTTCCTTAATTAAGTAACGATGTCATATTTACCTTTTGACTTTTCCAACCTATTTTATTAGGCCACAATTGCTTCAAATTTAATATTTATCTCCTAAATATTTATTTTCCTTCTCATTTCCTTATTTGCCCAAAAATTGGCCTAATTAGAGAAGGAAAATAATTAGCTTCTTGTTTTATGAAAAATTACCATTTTGCCATTACATTTTTGTAAAAAATCATATATTGCTCTTCTTCCTTATTTTTGGATGAATTTTAACACTATTATTGGGCCAATATTTATGTCCTTTCATGCTCCAATTTATGTTACAATGTTAGGCCTTTCAGTGGACAAGAATTGCTCCCTGTGTCCTAGCTTAGCCAAGTTGTGTGTAACCATCAATTGTAGTGTTTATCATTTTCCTGTACACCACAACTCACCATTTTATTCCATTAAATGTCATAAACACATACAGGGAATATTGGTGAATAAAAATGGGATGTTACAAGGAACACATATGTAAGCGAATAAAACCTGCAACTAAAGTGATCTTAACTGAAAATACACCTTCAAGAGTGAGTCAAATGAGAAGAATAAAGAAAATAAAGAGGAAAAATTAAATATGTGGAATTACTACAATGTTGTTACTGTCACATTTTGCTCACTTGTGAAACTTGCTTGTTTTGTGTTCGGCACTAACAAAGTTTGGATTAATGAGATATGTGACCAACCTTTCATTACCTATCCCCCTTAGAAAATGAATTATCTTAATTGATTTCTCTCTCTATTGATAGTATCTACCATGGGATTTAATACTATTTAATACTATTTTAATAATATTTTTATATAGTATTAAATCTCAATCATTGAAACTTGATGTAATGGCGGATACATTCAATGAAAAGGAAATGGAGAGAGAAATCAATAGAGACATTCCTCTCCATGCCACTCACCCCTTAGTGTTTGTTACACGCCTTACCAATCACCTTCCATTTATTGACCTTTATTAATATATCAATTGATAATTCACAACATCCAAATAATAAACACTAAAATTTGTTATATGTATCTATTGGGATTAAGTTAAATAGGACAAATTATTTCTCTTATATAAATTACTGTGGAATTAAATTTAGGAAATAGTTACAGGAATAATTCACCTTTCTAGTGATTGAATATAGAAATATTCCTTTTTTATAAACAGCAGTCTATATGCGTTTTTTGTAAAGCTTTATTGAATTGGCACAAATGATATTAAAACTAGAAGAGTCAAGAAATGGTTAAAGGAAATATTTAGTCGTTATAGATATTAAGCATTCTCAATTTTTCCCCTTGTGTATGATCATTTGTTTTTATCAATGAAGTAAGCTTTGTCCATTTCCATTGTGTATCAAGTTGTTTTTTCGTCTAGAATTATATTTCCACATCTCAATATGCCTTGACAAAAGCAACGATCTGGTTCATAAATACAGGATGGCTTTAGAGATTTTAAAATGTGACAAACTTGCAGATGTTAAGATCTACCTTGTTAGGCAATTAGACCGGCGCTAGAGAACTTACACTATGCCAACATGTCAAAAGTAGCTGCACTCCTGTTGGGGGCTTCGACTAATCATACTTTAAGAAACAATTTTTGAACACTCCAACGAAGGAAATTCAATGCTTCTTTTACATGCTTCGACTACTTGAACTTTATTTGCAATTCTAAAAACCACAACGAAGCAACACCTCACAAAAATTAGCATCTTACGCTTTTGGCAAAGGCTTCTGAATTTGCATCTCCTTACTCAAGTTATCTATAACCTCTTTAAAAAACATGAACAACATGCAGAATCCACTGGCCCATGCAATACATGAGGGAGAATACCTCATGTTATAATAAAATAAGTCTCAATAAATATTGCAATAAGTTTTTAAAATATGTAAAACAAAAAATTATTTTATAAAAATATATGTTTTAAAATAGATTGAATACAAAACAAATTACAAGAATGAAAGAGTAATTAATATTGTTACAATATGTGGTTAATACATGTATGAAAAACCTTACACATATTGTAGAGCATAAATTAATTTTATTGATAGTGAGAATTCAGTAATTAACTTAAA
This sequence comes from Albizia julibrissin, assembly GCA_037074505.1. Classification (NCBI taxonomy): domain Eukaryota; kingdom Viridiplantae; phylum Streptophyta; class Magnoliopsida; order Fabales; family Fabaceae; genus Albizia; species Albizia julibrissin. The sequence continues at coordinate 44,092,208 of CM073478.1, read as the reverse complement.
CAGGCTGGCCCGTTTAGGCTCGATTTCCAAAAAAATGCTTCAATTATGAAGTCCGGCTCTTGTACTATATGTGATATCGATATGCAGCATCAAGAGTATTAAATATTATAATATTTTGTCCCATTATAAAAAGCCAATAGGATCTTCAAAAGATTATTTTCATGTTGATTCATAATATTCAGACCTTTTTTGCATGGTGAATATCAAAGATACCTTAAACATTGAGTTGACCAATATTATAAACAAGGTGCAATTTCCTGCAAAAAAAGGTAGGCTGAGACATCACTTTCAAGCTTTAAAGTTAGTATGGATTGTGTAGTCACTTTTGTCCATTTTGAGGTCAATATGTTATGCATTAGATACTTTGTCTTTTATTGTCATGTATAAAGAATTATTTAAAATGGTTTTGTATACAACATCTCCTCATGTACTTACATGGCTCTTTTTCAGTACTTGCAGATTCAATTCTTAAAAAAAATGAAATATGCCCATGATGCAGCCATTAATCTATTCTCAATCTTTTTCCCTTATGTTATAAATGTTGATTATGTATTTTAAAATATCCATGCCTCATTAGACACTCTTCTTTAACCTTGGTTGTAGCTTCCTTAAACATGTAATAATTGAAAGCTTCTATTATTAGGTACAATTGAATGCCTAGCTGCTTTATAAGATTGCTACATGGTTAAAATATTGAAGGTATGGGCATCCTTTGACAGTAATTGTTTACTTATGCCGGTCTGTGTAAGTTTGAATTTGTCTTTTGCAAATGAATTAGTTAGCTTACACGTGAATTCCAATCATATAGAAGCTGATTATGTTCATTACATGGATTCATTTCATTAACAAGTTGGAATTGGAATTGTTGCCAAACTTATGTCCTGCCAGATTTAGGCATTTGCTTAACCTTTTGTCTCCCCAGATGGAATGTATATAATTGGAATTAGTTAGCTCCCCATTAGTTAACTTTAATTATAATTGAATGGATAATTATGTAAGGATTGAGATTATTCTGAGTTGGGATAATTCTGAAGTTGGGTGTAGATGTAAGATGAGGTTTATAATCCAACTTGATGGCATTTAGAAAAGGACTCAACATCAGAAACTAGCTAGTATAGCTTCTTCATTATACAACTAAGGTTAACATTGCAGCAACATAAAGATAACATAGATAATACCAAACAATAAAGACACGACAAGGCAATATCAAGACTCTTACATTAAGTTGAAAAATAGTAGCTATGCTTAAAAATACTGAACATAAAAAAACAACCATGACAAAAAACATGCAGTGAGAACTATCTGGAGCTTCTTCTTGATCATTATAAGCTATTTCATGGCTTCATTATACACTTGGTTCTCTCCATTTAGGCACTGCACCTTCTCAGCATAAAGATTATCAATACATTCCATAAGCTCATTAATGACAACCTGTCTACATCATCATCATGCCATGCAAAAAAAAAAAAGAAAGAAAGAAAGAAAAGAAAAAGAAAAAAAGAAAAACACAACCTCCCTGAACAAATAATTAGTAATCAGTAAACTATAATGAAGTTTGGAGCTATATTTCTCCATGGACATAATATCAGTAATTAGATAATCAAATAATTATAATAAAGAAAAGATGCATAAGCTATACCTTCGAATAGTTAGGGCAACCATAGAATCTTCTTCTTGGATTTCTTTTAGTCTATAATGTCCACCAAAGTGCTAGACGACCATAGTAGCGAAACCTTTATCTTCCTTCATAAGTTGTTTTTGCGCCTAGCCTCAACTTCAAAGCTTTAGTGTTAGTGCTTTTTGACAGAGGTGGTACAGAATCTCCCATGCAGCAAAGGAACTAAGAAACCATCAACCAAACAGTTTTCTATAAAGCAAGTCAATGTCTTCAATGCCATTCATTGGAAACTATGAAAGTATGTTACTTATTTAATATTATGATAGTCACAATTGGTTATGATGTACCATTAAAATGCTTAAATCAAACTTTGTAATTCCATATAATCTACAACCTAAGACGAAATCATTTATGTTAGCCTCTTATGCATAGTTGTTTTAGAACCAATGCCTCCTTCTGCCATTCAAAGTGTTGTCAACTTTTGTTTAATTGGACCAAGATAACTTTGGGAAGAAACTTGTTTTTATGAGGTCTTAGCAGTGTTACAGTTCCTTTTATGTGAAATTATTTATTTAGCTTCATTAATAGATATTGGATACATATGTTTGACACCTTCTCTATTTGTATAATGGGTCTATCATTAAGAATAGGTGCCCTTTTACATGTTTCACGAATATGTATTAGCATACCTCACTATCACCCCTATTAAGCTACTGCATTTCATACTTTATCTGTAGAAGTGTTGTGTTTGCATGTGCATGTGTTATGTCTCAAATTCATTATGAATGAATTACCTACATTCCGTGTATGTAGTTGTCACTAATGTCATTATATTGTTGCAATGTTAGACGATTGTATGACATATTATATATTCTTTGTCTGTTTCTAGAGGGAAGAACTAATAGATTTCAAATATTCAATTGTCTGAGTTATTTTGGTGCCGATGATCCTTCTTTGCTAGATGATTTCATGATAGAACACAGCTACCTTCATTTTTACCTAGAGGGAAGAACCAAAGAACTTCAAAAATTCAAATATTAGTATGAATCTTGGCGCTAGAAGCAATACTTTTCCTTTGAATTTTGCCTATAAATTAAGATTCAATCATTAACAAGTCCATCAACTCACCTTCTTCATAGTATTCTCTTATAGGTTTCTGAGTTCTCTACTCCATATTGTGATATTAGTCATGGCCCATTATTCCTTGCTTAAAGAGTTACATGATGGCACTAAGAGATAGAGTATTGTTGTTAGAGTATTTAGGAAGTAGAATGTGTACTAGAAGTCTTCTCTATCCTATTTGTTTTGTATTACCATGATATTGATTGATGGGGAAGTAGTTAATCTAGTCATGGAACATATATTCCAATAATTCACATACTTGCTATATGTTACATTGCTTACTTAGTTTACATATTTCACTATTATGATGGTTTAACTGAAGTATATTTTACTAATCCTCTTATACAGGGAAACATGATTTAGGCTATTTTGATCCCCCAAAAGCCTCCGTAATAGATTTAGACGATGCACAATAGAAGGGTAGACTTATTTCATTGTTAACTTTGTGTTTTCTCAAAATTTCAGTCAGTACAAAAACACCAAGCACCAGTTCAAGATTAATTTCACTCAAGGGACTTCTGTTAAGTAAGAAGATGCAAATATAAGTATGCATGCATACACCTTTTATCGAATAACAAAAAAATTGCAGAGTGAAGAACGAAATTTTGCAAACCATTTGATTGGTATTTCACTGACACATTTAATATAGAATGAAGTACCCTTTTACATTTTCCTACCATGCTTAAAGCTGCAACTAAACCATTATTCTTCATAATTCTCATTAGTTTATGCTCATGCAGATGTTGTGGCTTTTGTGAAATCAATTGGTTCATTGGAGGTGTAACATCCTCAAATTTTTCTTAGCACTTAGAGTTGTGGTAGTATTAAGATTTAAATATTTAAGGAAAATGCAATAGATTAATAATTTATAAGAAATATTAATTTTTAAAAATTTAACCTACAAAAAATAACTATATACATGAAATACCTCCTAAAATAGTTGTTTTGAATATATAGGCATATGTGTAGAAATAGTTTTGTGTGTGTATATTTTATTATGGCAAAAAAAAGTGCATATATATTTTATTAGAATAATTAAAGTAAAAAAATATTTCTAGTCTGACCACTGATGATAGTATTAATTTATATTTTTTTCAAAAAAAATATTATTTTAAGAAGAGGAGTCAAAACTAAACCCTAGACCTACTCCTAGAAATTCCTCCCCCTTCAGTTCTCATATTAAGCCGCCTCTCCATAGCGTTGCAGGTATATCTCTCTTCCTCTCATTCTTTTCTTTTCTATGACATTCTCTTTCTTTCAGTCTTCTCAAAATTTTCACTTTTCATCCTCCCCTCCTTCTATGGCTTCCTATCTTATCTTGTTATGTGTCATATCTTGTCTTTTCTTTTCATTTGCTCTACCAACTAGCAAATTGTTCCTCCACCAAATCTCAATGCATAGTATATAAAAGGTTGACGTTTAATTAATCTTTTAGACCCACATACTTTCATCTTTTTTGGTGTGAGGGTAGGATTTTTTTTAAATAATTTATTCACTCTTCCATGTCTCTTCAACCTATCTTTGCGTGGGTATATAAATTCACCCATTTTCATGGCAAGTATTTCCATCACATGCTTATATAAGAGACATTGTTTTTCATTTTTCTATGTGAGTGTGTTTGTTTACATTTATTGCCTCACTTCTTCATGACTTGCCGTTTAACCCTTATGTTTCTTCTTTCTTATATTTTTGTTGTTTGTTTTACCCTATGGGTTTGCTGTCTCCAAGGTCACCTTTCATCTTCTTTTTCTTCAATTCATCCCTCTTGTAGTGTCAGGTCTTGTGAGGTGTTTTTATTTTTCTTTTAAAAAAGTAATTCATTCAAATAGTCAAACTTTTCTCTCCCATTAATACTTTGTGGCTAGGCATGCATATTTTATTGATTTGTTCTTTCTTTCCTTCTCTCTTATATGCATGAACACATACCAAAGTTTTGAAATTCGAACTGGACCAACCGGTTTGAGTCGAAAACTGGTCAACTGGTGGTCCGACCGGTTCGGTCCGGTAGTTAACCCCGATTCGACTGGTTTTGACCTTTTTTAAATATTTTATTCACTTCCTCACTGAAATTGTCAGTTCCTCATTTGTCTAGCCCTGGGTTAGCCCGGTTTGACTCCGATCCGACCCACTGACCTTTGACCCAATACCCTGACCGGTTCGGGTTTCAAAACCTTGAGACACATATATATATATGTCATTTCCTTTAATATTTTTCCTTCTCAGCATATCAAACCATTAGTCACATACATACACCCACACACACATTTACATATAAGGCTATTGATTGTTTAGTCCTTTTCTTTATTAAAAAAAATATTTATTTGCAAATAATACTTTAACTTTAGAAAATATGGTTCGGATTGTGAAAGCTTATGTGAATATATATAATATGGGTGTAAAGGGTAGGTTTAAGTATTTAGAGTATCATTAAAGCAACTCAAGAGTAGTTTGGAAAAATATATTAATAGATATTCATGTTTGTGAATTTGTAGACTCTTATTGAGAGATTTGGACTAACTCTTTGTGTGATTAACTGTGAGCTAGAGAGTAAAAGGTAACTATAAATATTCTTTTATATCCTTATGAATTGTGTATGATTGAATCATGAATGACTATATTTATTAAAAAAATGGACTGAATTATATGTATATGTGTATGTATTATAAACTCTCAAGTAAGTAAAGTAACTAGTAAGTTTCTTTATAACTCCCTTTATTCACATAGTTAATATTTTAATAATAATTAATGTATTGTTGGATTATTGTTTCCTTTTAGGCATGCTTGCATATATGATGATATTTGATACACATGGTAGCATGATTTATTGTACCTTGTCTTTTAATGATATTATATTTGCTGGTGATTAAATGTAACTATCATGGAATTTGCATTTGTGATGGGTTGGAGTAAGGAGGAGGAATTTGTATGGTGAGATCTTTTACCACATTGTATGTCATTACTCAGTGCACAGTAGATGTCAATTGTCAGGGGGCCATTCTTCCATGTTTTCCTTTGGTTAAGATTGGATTGGAGAAAAACTTTCTTATCGAATGCATTGACATCTACATTGCGTGTTAGAGAAGAGATTGTATTGACAGTTGCATCAAGTGACATTGCAGTAATATTACTTCTTTTAGGCAGGTGATAACTCACTAATTTTAATAAATTTGACACATGTTTTGAGTGTATTTGGGGAGTCATTAATACAAAATTAGAATTTTTTTCATGAATTTATTGACCAAAGGTGTAACATACTGAAAATTTGTAATAGATGTTGCCTTGTATGTGTGTACGTAGCCGGACGAAATATACCGGTGCCTAGACACATTTTTTCAAAAAAATGTGTTACAAAAGGCATCAAATGAGTTTAATGTTAATATTATTAAGAAATTGATGCAAAATTATTAGAAATTAAAGCAAGCAAGTTTTTCTACTCATAAGTGTCCATTTCGGTAGGTAAGCAGGGATATTCTATACTTATGTTGGTTTTATTCTATACTTAAGTGAGTTTAATGTTAATATTCTATTTTACATCTAATAAAGTGTCTTATGTTGGTTTTATTCTATACTTAATGCCTCTAAGTGCTTGATCACCACTTGGTTGTTTTTTTTAAATGAGATTATGCTTGAGAGAAATTATATTGTTTAAAGAACTTGGATAAAATCATACTAGTCTTAAAATTGTTGTTTGAAAAGATAGTTTGTTAATAGAAAAGAAATTTACCTATTAACTTAGTATTGTTATTATAAGATTGGGTCTTAATTACTATTTTTATTGGCTTGTTGCAAGAGAGTAAACAAGTTCTTTGAAAATAGATGTTGGTTTTAACTTGAGAAAACTTTCCAATAATTATAAATCCTAGACAAACATTTGAACTTTCATTAGAACTAATTGAGAATGAATTAATTGGTCTCATGAAGTATAGAGGGGAGAAAAGATCCTAGAGTCTCAACTTCATGAAGTTAAAAACAACTTTTACTTTGCTTCTTTTAACTTGGCTGGTTTAGAATCAAAATTATTCTTTCAAATTGAAATAGTTCAAATGATTTTTCCTAACCTAATTAAGAGCATAATATCATTAATTAGCATACTTTTGCCTTAGTCCTCGTGGGAACAACAACTCTTTCTACTACTTGCGACCCGTGTGCTTGTGGTAAGCTAAAAGGCAAACAAGTTAATGGTGAACATCTCATTCATGCTTTGCAATTCCAATATAGATAATTGAGTATTCAATGTGTTCAATTAGGCATAACACATATTTAATTGTTAGCACGAAGTTAATCATATGGGATGAAGCTTCCATGGTTCAACAGAGTGTACTGCATTGAAGCCTGATTGTACTCTAAAGGATATTATGTATTATGATTTACCATTTAGTAGAAAATGCATTCTTATGCGTGATAACTTTTGTCACATACTTTCAATAACATCAAAAGGTACAAGGCCTACAATTGTTAATGCATGTATTGGCTCTTCATGCTTATGGGATTATTGAACCATCTTCTATCTGACAAAGAACATGAGGTTAACTATTGGATCTTCAAATATTGTCATGAAGCAATTAGAATGATTTAGTAAATGGTTTCTAGATGTGGGTGATGGGAAGATAAGTGTAGAGTTGGGAAAATGGGTCAAGTCTGTTGGGCCAGCCTGTTTAGACCCTAATTTATAAGGGCAGTGCTTAAGATTTTTACATCAAAAGTGAAAGCGGGCCTAAAAGGGATAACCCTGTAGGGCCACGAGCCGACCCTTTTAAGCCCATATATATTTTTTATTTTTTAAAATTATTTATATGATAATAATATTATTGATTTTTTATATTTTGTTAATAATATTGTAAATATTTAGTTGTTATTATCTTTTTTAGAATTAAGTTTCATAACAATATCATGTATTAAGAATCCTAAAAATAAAAAATTTAGAAAAGATATTTCTTATTTTATAAGTATTCTTACCAATTTTGTATTTTTTGACTTATTTTCTTATGATTATTTTGTTTATATCTTGTGTTGTTTATTTTGTTAACTACTTACACTTTTCAGGACATATTTTTAAGAAGTATTTTTAATTTTATTAAGTCTTCTCATTAATTATTTGTAATTGTGGTATGTGGACAATAATTTTACCTTTAATTATGACTTAATGACTGTATTTTTTTGTTGCATGATACATATCGTTTATACCATAATTTTGACAAATTTATGTGTTAAATTAAGACTTTTATTATTGTAATTTTTTAAAAAAACTGAAAAAAAGTAAAAATTATTAAAATAGCTTCGACCCTATCCCTTATGCTCACCGGCCGGGCCTCAAAAAATGATTGTTTTTCTTTAGTCGAGCCTAAAAGGGCCAACCCTTTTTACCAGCTTTACTTCTTATGCTTTGTGTGAGACTATAAGTTATTTGTGGGCAATATTTTATGTTTGATTATGAATTAGTAACTGTATTTATTATTGCATGAAGCGTATAATTAAATCTTGCAAAAATGGCTTCCGGCCCTACGGGCCAGCCCTGGCCTGTATGCTCTCGGGATAGGCCTTGAAAAACAACAATTTTTCTTACCCCGGACCTAAAAAGGCCGGCCCTTTTGGGCCCTGGCCCATCAAGGGTCGGCCCTAATTCTCAGCTCTAGATAAGTGAATCACATGATAGAGTGTATCATATTAAGATCCTAGATCAATTCTTGTTGCCATAATCAAAAACTCCAATAGAGGCCATTATGTTATCTACTTACACAAATCTGGTAGCTAGATAACTGTTCCAAAAATGACTATTTCAGTGATAGAGCAATACTAGCACCCACCATAGGTGCAGTCAATAAAATTAATGGGTACATGTGTTCTTTCTTACCCGGTGATGCTTATGAATTTCTAAGTTGTGTCTCTGTGGGTAAATCTATATATGACAGTGACAACTTTGATAATTTGTATACAACATAATTCTTGAACACTTTTAACAACTTTGGTTTGCTACCCTACAAGCTTAATTACATTGAAAGTTAGAGCTCTTGTTATGCTGTTAAAGAATATAGACTAAGTGTTAGGCTTGTGTAATGGTACTTGGCTACATATATCTCAGCTTGGAAAAAATGTTATTGAAGCGATTACATTGATTGGTTCAAATCCAAATCAGAAGGTGTTAGTTCATAGGATTGACATAAACCCTTTAAAGAGTACATGGCCATTTTATAGGTGAAGGAGGAAATTCCTAACAAATCTGATTTTTGCAATGATGGTACTAATAGGACCACAACAAATATGGTCTACAAGGAAGACTTCAGGAATTTATAGCATTGATTGATCGTGGTTACACTAATATGCAAAACGGCTCACCCTTTTGCGTGCCGTGCTATTGAGAGGTCATTCATATTTGAAGTTCTAGTCACATAAAGTTTGTTAGTATATTTGTTGCACAAACTTTGAGTAGAAGTTATTATTAGGCTTTGTTTATGTATTTGCGTCGTATGCTATAGGTTGTGTCCATGGTTTGTTTTGTTATGTGTCTGTGGGTTAGTACCGAAAGACTCCATATAATTCTCCTTATATTATGTAGTAGTAGGATTTGTTTATCTGCATTCTTTCTTATTTGAAAGTTTGGTGTGCAATATTCTTTTGCTATTTATATATTCACTCTGAGTAATATTTTTTATGTTATGTAGTAGTATGGTTGCTTTTGTGTCCTTTGTTTCTTGGTTGGATATTTTGTTGTGAAGATATCTTTTCTTTTCTTTTTTCCGTGAAGATTTGCTCCCTGCATTCATGCTAGTTTTGTATAGAAAGAGTTACTTTTTTTTATAAGAGAAAAGCACAAAAACAATGGCACTAACCAAGGTTCTGAAACCCAGAATGGTAATTGAACCGGTCGGGTTACTGGGTCAAGGGTCAGTGGGTCAGATTGGAGTCAAACCGTAACTAAACGAGTGAGAAATTGAATATTTTAGATTTATTAATATGAAATTCTAAAGAAAAATTTTTTAAAAAATTGATTTTTTTTAAAAAAATTACCGAATCGGACCGCCTTGGTTTACCGGCCGGTCCGATCCAGGTTTCAGAACCTGAGCACTAACATAGGAGCCCTTGCGTCAACATGAACTTTATTTGCTACGAGACTTGGAGTTTCTGAAAAGCAGGTAACTGCTTTCCTAAATAAGAAAATTAAATATAGAAAGGTTTTAAAAATTTAATTTTATAGGCTGACATTTATAAAACTTTTATAAATTGTGTGTCAATTAACTTCCATGATATTTAAAATTTAAATTTAAACTCCTTGACGCTTTAATTTTTTACATTAAACCTTTGCTGTTAATTTTTATTATTAAGTTACTAATAGAACTGTCACCTTAAAATTAATAAGGATGATGTGACACCCGACATGGGTTAATAATTTATGAAAATTTTATGACGGAAAATATGGGTGCGCCCCTCTTATAGTGTGTTTGGATGTTAAACCCAAACCATGGTTTCAACTTCAAACCATGGTTTGAGTAAAAAACTTCCAAACACCAAAAAAAAGATAAAAACACTTTTTTTTTATCAAAACCATGGTTTTGGGTTCCAAAACCATGGTTTTGAATAAGCTAATATTTTCACCTTTTTTGTATGTGGGTCTCATTTCATTTTCTCTCTCTTCATTTTCCCTCTTTCATTTCTTCTATTTTCATCCCCATGTTCCTTTTTTTTTTTCAAATACCTATTACAAAAAAATTATTGTGAGGTTTTTTTTAAAATCATTATTCATGTTAAAATTTATTATTCTCTTAAATATAAGATAAATTTAACTTTTTTCTAGAGATTAAAAAACTAATTAAATTATTTTAGAGTATTTATATTTTAATTTTTCCCCCAAACTAATTAATTTGAATAATAAACTTATATGTAATTTAAGGATACAAAATATATGATACGATTAAGTAATTTATTTAGCTTCCTTAATCTTTAAAAAAAAATCAATTCTATCTTATATTTAAGACCGGAGGGATTATTTATTTCAATCTAAAATATAGTATTATTTTGAATAATTACTATATATAAATTTTTTATATAATTTATTAATACATATGTTTGAGCTATTTTTTATGATGTTATATAATTGCCCAATGTTATAATTTTAATTTTTTAGACAAATTTATTTAATTTTAGGTATTATTATGAAATTTAATGTTGAAAATATTTAAAATAAAATCTTATCTTTTTATATGTAATTATCACAAAAGCTAATGTTCTTTTTTGGTAATTTGGCCATTAAAAAATTGATTCTTAACCCAATAGTCAAACACTCTCATTTTATCAAAACCATTTTTTTCCTATAATTAATATATATGTGTGTGTGTGTGTTTGATTTTTTTTTATGTTAGATAATTGATTAATGTTATAATTTTTAATTTTTCAGATAAATTTATGTCATTTTTTGTATTTATTATGAATTTTTCTATTAAATAATACATAAAATATAGTCTTATCCTTTATATGTAATTATCATAAAAGCTAATGTCCTTTTCAGTAATTTGATCATAAAAAAAGCTATTCTGATCAAAATATCCAAACACTCTCATTTATTAAAATCATTTTTTTCACATAATCTATTCTGCCAGAATCTATTATCAAAAATCATTTTTTTCACTTTTTTTCTATAAGCTATTCTTAAAAACTGATTCCAAACAAACCCTTATATGCGTGTGTATGGGATAATATTGATTAGAAAAAAAAAAAGTGTATGGGAAAATATTAAAAGTTTGCTTTAATTTCGCGTCTGGGCTGACGCATGGGGGAAATCGGGTCAGGAAAAAGCTGTAATTGTGAGGAAGAAAAAGAAAATTCTCCATTTTCTCCGTGAACGCGTTCGCCGAAACCTGAGCCTGAAAGTATGAAGCTCAAGCAATTGGAAAGTCTCCTTGGCGATCTTCAGCAGTTCTCTCAACCCAAGGTTTTCTCTCTCTCATACGACCTTTAATAGTCTCCGTGTCTCTTCTTTACTATGGTGAATCACATTTTTTTTGGTTGCAGATTGAACTCGAACAGTATCCAACTGGTCCCCATATCGCTTCTCGCATGCTTTACACTGTATTGGTCTCTCACTCTCATCACTTTCTCTAGCTTCTTCAAAATATCGTTGTTTGTTGCTTCAAACTTCACATTTAGATGTTCTATTTTCCTTCACCTAAAGATGCAAGCAGCTATGAGCTCTTAGATTAAATTTCTGTTATTTCATTGCAATGCAACTATTAAATTATTTGGCAAGTTTGATTCTATGGTAGTGAAAGAAAGGGATGGGGGTTGTAGTGAATCCAATAGTGTGCAAGTTGTTTGGTGACCATTTTGTTTAGTTATTGTAATTCCACATTCTTGAAGTCCTGTTTGTGTTGTGATTACGTAAATTATTAGGCTGAGAACTCTTTTGGAGATGTGAGCAACAAAGTAGTGGCTGACTTTGGATGTGGTTGTGGTACTTTAGGTGTTGCAGCTGCTCTATTGAGTGCTGGGTAAGTTGCCTTCTTGCCCTTCTTTTATTTTTGTACTATCTGTTTGCCTACATCCCATTTAATCTGTAAGTTATATTTGAGCTGATATTGAAATGACATTAAGTGTGCTGAAGCTTCAAACTACTACAGCTTGTCTGCAACATTTCCATAGTCCATGATTACATTGGGCCTATATGAACACTGGATTGGTGTTTTTTATACATAGCACAAAACGGCTTGCTCACTTAGGTGCCCTCCATTCTAAATCAAAACTTCAATTACAATTTTAAGCAACAAAGCAAATGTTATGTCTGAATTGTGGTTTTGTGTGTCTATATGTTTGTAGTTATTTATGTATGAATGTGTATCTTATATTCTCTTAATTTGTCTTAGCATTGGTCAGACATGTTGTCGGCATTGACATTGATCCAGAATCTCTCGAGATAGCATCATTAAATGCTGAGGAGCTTGAGGTATTTTCTTCCTATGGCTTGATATAGTGAATGATTACATTTTTTCAGATAACTAAGCCTCTTGTTGCATTGAAATTAAAATAACATTTTTATGTGTTTAATATTGTACGCAAAGTGATGTACCTTGAATTGCAAAGGTTCAATTTAATTTCTCTACATTATACTAACATCATCTTCCCTTTGTTATTCAATTAAATTTGCAGTTGTATTTGGACTTTATTCAGTCTAATGTTATGGACTTGGAATGGAGAGGTAGCTTTCCTTATTGTCTTTGTCCTCTACTTTAGTTCCCTTCTATGTCTTTGCTTATATAAGTCTGTGTCTATTCTTGAAGTTTTCTTCTACTACAGATTCATTTGGCTGTATTTGTATTAATTTTTTTTCTCTAGGTCAAATTTTTCATACAGTTGTGATGAATCCTCCATTTGGAACTAGGAAGAAGGGTATAGACATGGATTTTCTCCATGTTGCATTGAAGGTAGGAGAGCATGGTGGTTATAGGACTCTTAACATATGATTGATGGAATTTCTGATATTCATGTATTTATCAGGTTGCTTCTCAGGCTGTTTATTCCTTACATAAGACTTCAACAAGAGATGTAAGTCATCTGTGTCTTACATTCTAATTATCTGAATGAACAATGCAATACTTTTCTTAGTATAACTCACGCACACTTGTATCATAAATGTTGCGACTTCAATTTTGCTCTAGACACTTCAAATTTTATTAAAATCATGCTATTTGTGTGATGTCTAAGCATCTTGATTTATTATCTCATGCATATGTTTATGTGTTTGTTTATGCCGCATTCTACGTATCATACCATTTCATGAGGAGTTCAGTATTATTTAAATTATTATTTGAATTAAGATCTTTTCATGGGAGTGACATTTACCTGTGCAGCTTTTTTAATACTTTCTATACTTCCATTCTGCTCATTTTTTCACTTTGTTCATGAGATGCTCTTTTTCATCTTATTCTAGCATGTCAAACGAGTAGCCATGAGGGATTTCAATGCTGCTAGTGCTGAAGTTTTATGTGAGGTGAGTGAATCATTTTATTTATTTGTTTTTGCGTTTTTGAATCCTTGTGTGAAGTAAACTTTTGCTCTCTTTATTAATCTCTTTTTAATTAAATATGGAAGTCCTTTATTTCATTTTTTTGAAATCAAGTTGAGCTCTTTTGTGCTTATAGTTAACTATTAAGTCCTGAACCGACTATAACTTGCAGTTATTAAACCCACTGTAAAAAAATTACTAGTTCCATCTTACTTTGTATCTTCTAGCCCGGCGGGGGTAAATCTGTAATTTTACACCTGCTAGGCCACAATCCAAATGTTTTAGATATGGATACTTTCTCTTAGCACAATGTGGTGAATCCATGCTGTTAAACTTTAGATATATGTATAGGTTGAAGTTGTCTTTCTATCAAAAATGACTTGAGTCAATTGAAAGGACAGACCTCAGCCTTTTTTTAAAAAAAATTATATATCTTCAATTCAATGTCTAACTAATCACACATTTCTTTATACATTCTAATATTCTTCCTGCTCATTTTTTTCATTTTTCTTTTTTTTCATTCATTCTTTTTCTTTTTGTTTGGGCTTGTGCTTCTTTTGAGTCTCAAAGGTCTCAGGTCATATCTTCATTTTTTTCTCCTTCGCCTGGGCTTGTACTTTTCTAGTTTCAGGTCCACAATATTCCTTTTTTCCCTCTCATACCAGTCTGCTTGAGTGTAAACCTGATTGCTTCCTTGAAATCCAAATTCTTTCCGTTTGACTGACTCAACAATGTAAAGTTTCTTTAGTTTTGAAATGTTACTTTGTTTTCTTTGATTCAACAGCTTCGTTATGCTGTACCAAAACTGTACAAATTTCACAAGAAGAAAGAGGTGGATATTGCTGTGGACCTTTGGCGTTTTGTACCAGCAAGTCACTAAAGGCAGTGTGATTCTATCCTGCACCATCAATAGATTCACAATCTTGCACAAGTGTGCTTGTTTGTGAATCCAAGTCTCCAAGTAAGTGTAACATGCAAAACCCATCTTGTACGAAGCTTTCTTAAAGTAGGCTTGAGTGGGGTGTATGATTGCGAAACTAATTGATGCTATTTGACAGTGGTGAATATTTTTATGAACCATTTGAATTAATTATCAATCTAATCATATTCAGATGTGAATGGGACAAAAAAAAAATGAACATAGCGTAGAAGTCCTCTAAAAAGTAGTAAAGGAAGACTGAAGTGCACACTCAATAAGGTTATAAAGTGAGATCTATTGGTTAATAATAAATTTAAAGATATGATTTTCGATAGAGCACAATGGCATTGTACGATCATGTAACCGACCTCGCCTATTGCGATAAGGCTTTGTTGTTGTTCTTGTATAGCATAGGAGAACCCTTTTATTTTGTGAATTACTTGGGGTATTTTCAAGTCACTTTAGACTTGAGAATAATCTCTTTAGAAGCTTAAGAGTGCATTAAATGGTTTTTCATTTCTCGCAATAAGTGTATTTTTAAAGATTCAAACATGCGTTCTTCTCCATATGGGGTGAGTTCACTACCACCTCAACCAAACATCTTGTTAGTGTAGGAGAACCATGTTGCTCTGTTCAATAAGGCAAGATTCCCTAAATTATTTTGTCCTTGAAATTAATGAAGGCATATGATTTTGGGGAAAGAATTGAAGGTATTGTAATTGTTCAAAGAAAATCACACACACACACACAGTATAAGATGGATGTGAAATGGCCTCTGAATTTCTACTTGATCTGTCTCCAACTCACTTTTTTCTTCACCCTCCATAATCAATATTGTACCAGAGAAGACTGGACTTTAGCACAAATACTGAAAGATAGGAAGATATAAATTTAGTGTTGGCTATTGCATTTTTCCTGATTTTCCATTAATTTTCTTAATGCTGGATTATGAAAAAAAAATACTTTTATTATATTTATCACAGAATCATTTAATTCTCATGAATTGCAATCAGCTTGGTGGTAATATGGGTCAATGGAGATCATATGAATTGGGGGAAAATGAGTTGCGTAGGGTTGGATCTAATCCATTTTCATATGGGTACCCAACCCAGACTTGTGGGTCAAATGGGCCACAACTCTCACCAACCCATACAACATTTCCCCCTTTTTCAATTAATTTTTGGGAAAATAACAGGAAAAATAAATACTGTCAAAATATGTAAAAGACAAATAAGGGTGGTAAATTTTAATAATTCCAAATTGACTGACTTGGAATTTTGAAATGTTAGTAAATAAGTGAAATTATATGAGTGCCTTAACATTTTATTTTATTTTTAAAAAAAAACCCTAAATCCCCTTGCCGGTTGCTGGGGGCTCTGACGTCAATAGTGGCCCTTCACCAGAGTTCTGGCACCGGCAACCAACGATTAATGCTCTGGTGGCCTAATATATGTATATATATTTTAAATTTCTTAAACAAAAGTTGTCAATATGAATACTTGAGTGGTTAAGAGCGATAATAAAGTTGTAAACGGAAGCCTAATATAATATTTTAAATTTCTCCGGTAAAAGTTGTCAATATGGATATTTATTTGTTAATAGCATACTAAAGTTATAGACAGTGTATTTGTTGAATATTTATTAATAACTTTTATTGGAGCTTTGCAAGAGTTGGACAATAAAAACAGATGGCGAGTGCCTAATCGAATTGATCGAGTCATGTAGGAACAAGGTTTAAGTCTACAAGTATGCTAGGATGCCTCAGCTGCATACATCACTGCACTTCCACTTAAAACTGATCATTAATGATAACAGTCTCTCTCTCTCTCTCTCTCTCTCTCTCTCTCTCTCTCTCTCTCTCTCTCACTTGTGTGTGCGCATGTGCTTGCTGATCATTAATGATAACGGTCTCTCACACACACACGCGCGCTCTCACGCTTGACATCGATCATTAATGATAATGTGCGTGCGTCGTTGCTTGCTTTTTAAAGAAAGATATTTTAAGCTCAATAATTATAACAAAATTCTCAAATGAAGTTTGAAAATATATAACAAAATAGGGATTTGTCATCTAACGAGGTTTATGAAAAACAGAGGCGGAGGGAGATACGAATTGGTGGGAATGAGGATGCTGTTTTTTATTTTATTTTTTTTAATTCATGTAAAATCCACCTAAGCAATTTTTAATGGTATTTTAACATATTTTTGCCTTATAGGATGACTTAGAATCATTAGAGACCGAGTTGTAAACGAGTTAAAAGTTCAAGGATTGGGTTATAAGTGAGTTAAAATTTTAAAGACTAAAAGATTAATTTTTCCCATTGTAATAGATGAAAGTTAGTTGGGTTTAACGATTTTGTCCCAGTTTTGAAAGTTTATAGTTACTTTTACTCTAGAAAATAGTCTATGGTTACTTTTACACTTTTGATAAAAGTTGAAGATTATTTTAACACCTTAACTCTTAAAAATATCATGCATCATTAAAACAACAGATTTGTCAACTATTTCCCATTGACTTTGGAAAAACAGTAGATTCAAACCATTTGACCCCGGGGGCTTCAAAGCAACCATACTAAAAGAAGGTTGTTTAATTTCCTGTTCAGAGGCTACCTGATCAAGTGGACTCAACCTGAATTCACCTACACTAGGAAAACAATCTCCAAAATTGATGTTACACCTCACTTCATGCTCAGCCGTATACAACTGTTGAAAAAAGCTAGTCCCAGCAGATTTTAACTTTTCAGCATTATAACACCACTCCCCATCTTCATCCTGCAATTCTTCTATATTCTTCGTTCTTCTTCGTCCATTGGTTATTCCATGGAAATATCATGTATTTTTATCTCCCTGAACAATGTTTGAAATGCAACCACACCTCTCTCTCTCCGTTTCTTGTCCCAGAAAAGACTATTCCCATCCTTCTCATTTAACTGCTCTAGCTGACGAAGTAATGCTGCCCTTTTTAAGTTTATATTCCCAAAAATATTTTTATTCTACCACACCACATCCTGTTTGAAATTCTTCACATTTCAGAACCCATGGTGCAAAAACTCTGAACTGCTGCTCTTTTTTCATCCTTCTTTCCCCCATGTTCAATCGCAATAACAACAAACAATGATCCAATTTCAAACTTGGAAGGTGTAACACAGACGCCAAACAATAGTTGTCTATCCAAGCCGTGTTAGCCAAAATTATGTCAATCCGACTGCTAGAAGAACCTCGTTTCCATATGTGCCTCAGACCTTAAAACGCAAGTTCTCCCAAACCACTCTCCTTGAACCAATTAATGAACGATCAATTTGTACCATCCCCCTACGACTTCTAGACCGACCATCATCTGGCCAAAGAGTTGCATTAAAATCACCACCTCAATATCTCAATATCTCGAAGCTGACGCCATAAATCTCTCCGTTGCACCGAGTTCAAGTGTCCGTGTACTACTGGCAAATTCCAGGCATTCAATTTACCAATATTGAAGGTATCATGAAGAACTTATGTATGTTTCGAAACAACCGTGAAGTCAACTTCCTCCTCCCAAAAACACCAAATCCCTCCACTAAGACCCTCCACATCCACTACATCGAAATTCTTGAACCCCCAGCTTCTAGCCAACAAACTCGCCTTCTCACTCTTTTGTCTTGTTTCCAACAATACTAAAAACGGAAAACAGTATTTCTTTTTCAATTCTTTAAGCAATCCTGTAAAGGCTCGACCTCCCACTCCTCTTGCATTCCAAATAAGAATTTTAATATCTATTAAAACCATATTTAAAATATAAGAGATTAACAAGACCAACCTGTCTCTACTGGCACCAACTCCATTCCAACAACACCATTACTGCTCTGCCCCTTAGACAAGTTACTTGACTCCCCCACAAAAAGCCCTCTATCCGAACCTCGATCATACGGGTTGTCTGCATCTCTCTTCACCACCCATGCATCTTTAATCAATCCCATAGGCATCTTTAATCAATTAAGCTTAGTTCGATTTGGTTGTAATCTCTTTATTGATCTCACCTTTTTCCTGCTCCTTTTCATGGCATCCTCCTCCTCCAGCGATGGCGAAGAGGCATCATTAACACACACGATCTCGCTAGCACTCATCAGCTTGTACTCCTTAATGATGCCAAGCTAAAGACATAAAGTTCCCATAATACTGCACTTCTCTTTCTTGCAATTTTGAGCTTCAGACGTCAGGTTTGATAATCGATTTTAGAATAATTTGAAAATTATATAATTAATTGGAAGAATATTAATGCAAGTGTTTTCTTCTATCTGAATATACATATTTCTCGTTATAAGTGACCGAATGTAGATATCTTTTTAATCAAAATATGTTAATTTATATATTTTTTGTTTTCCTAATTATAACTACATTGCAAACGCATTTTATATAGTATATCACACATAATCTTTGACGTTTACTATTATAGTAAATTTTATCAAAATATATAGTATATTGTCATAGGGCACATGGATTCAAAGTACAAAACCTCAATCCAGTTGGTCCCTTTATTTTTTTTTTTTTTCCCTAAACTATTACTTACTATGAATTGCATAGGTTAAGAGATTTCGCATTGAAAGCTTTCAATGCAGATAACTTAAAAAGACATTAATGAGAAAAACCACCACATTTTTAACAAATAACTAAATTAACTAATTCCCTTCGTCTACACAAATTAATTAAATAAATTTTATATTAAAAAATAATATAATAAATTTATAACATATTCCATAAACCATCTAAGTATTGTTCATTTTGGGGCAAATTAAAGTTTTCTGTTTTGACCGTTTATAACTAAATGCATCCTCTGGCTACATACCATGCTTAACATGAAGACTCCGTGCTGGAATGAGTCCTTTAAGTTGCGTTTTTGCTAATGCACCATGGAACCTGTCAATAGCTTATTTTCTTCTCTTCTAATGTTATCTAAATAGCTTCCATGATTCTAGCATGTGCCTGAAAATAATAGATCACTAACTTCAGGAAAAACAATTCACCAGAGTTTCAAACCCTCCCTGCTCCGTCACAAAGCCGGCTTCAGGCTGCTCTTTTTCAGCAACTTCATTTCTATCTGCAACGTTCAAAGAACATCTTCCTTTTCTACTTGTGTGTTAAACTTTTGTCGCTTCAATTTGATATCCCTAGTCATGAGAATAATTTTGTAAATAGATTTAAGCTGGAGAAAAACTTTTAAGCTAGACAGAATCTGGTGGTTTAAGCTATAAATCTCCATAACAAAATGAAACAACACCCAGCTCAAAACAAAATTTAACAAAATCGAATTTTCCTAAAGCAAACAAGCAGGAAGCTCAAGACATTCTCTGTGCCGCTTCCTTGGCAAGGAGCCTTTCCTTGGCCTTGGTCCTGGCTTGGGATTTAGATCCCATAATCCCACCGCCCCACTTCTTTCTGTACTCATCGTACTTGTCATTGAAGTTGGCCTGAACAAAAGCAATACAAAAAGTGAAAAGAATGCCCAGAAAATGAAGCAAGAAAGAAAAGAAAGAACCAAAATCCACCCATAAATTACCTTGATTGCCTCTAGAATCTTGGAGAATTCTAATTTGTCTTCATTCTTGACGGTTGTCAAACACAGAACTGATGCAGTTTTCTTATGAACAATCTAAAGACAACAAGAATCAAATTTTGATGCAGTCATAATGCCAAGATAAAATTATTTTCTTGCGAAAAGCAAATATTACCGTTCCCAAGCGTGCCTTGCCCTTGACAATGCAGTAGGGAATTTCCATCTTTCTGCACAATGCTGGCAGCCAGACAACCAGTTCAATTGGATCTACATCATGTGCAATCACAACTAGCTGTGCCTTATTCTGCCCAAAAAAATAACAATAATAATTAAGACGTTAATCAAATGCTGGGGATGAAAAGGACGTTCTCATGCATCGACAGAAAGAAGCAGACCTGCTCGATCAGGTAGGTCACATGATTGAGACCATATTTAACAACAATAGGCTTCTTAGCTTCAGTAGATTTTCCTTCTGCCTCTGCTTGAGCCCTCTTCAATAGTCGCTCTTTCTTTTCGGCCTTATCCTCAGGCCTATACTTGAGAAGCATCTTGAATAGGCTAGTTGCTGCAAATGACATTTACAGAAAGATGATCAATACAGCCTTTTGCACAAGAGCCTATATTAACATGAACAAATATCTCTTAAACATCAACACCCAAAAAAATAAAAATAAACATAATCAACAGAAATAAAAAAAAAACTAAAATAACTACTCCCTCCTGTCTGGAGTTAGTATTGGTCCTAAATGTAAGAACTATTTCACATTCTCATTTATTTTTTCCCAAATTAACCCTATTGATATTCCCTCAACAATAATTAAATGAAGTAGGAGAGAGGAGGGAGGGAATTGAGGAATTTTGAGTGTTTTAGAATGCGCATATCATCATATTAACTAACTCAACTAACATCCTTAGTGTGAGTTTGGATTAACTTTTGAGAGTAGTAAGTACGTGAAAAGAGTTTTGTCTCGATTTACGCAAACCATGGTTTGGGTGCTTTCCAAACACACCATTAATCTACTCTAATTAATTAATTAGGTCCTACAATAAGTAGGAAGGGAGTAATAATTAAGCTGATATTCAATAATTCAAAAATATTTCAGAACAGGCATAATGCAATTATTGTACATCATCAAACATCTTCACTACCCAAAACGCGACGCCAACGATACACGCAAGCACCCAAAACATTAGTCAGGAAGCTGAGAATAAGCTTCCCGTTAGACACACTGACGATAATTTACAGGCACTGAATTCTGGAATGAAGTGCAGAGCTGTTCAAATATGCTGGTCCACATCAATCAATAATTTTTTTTTAATTTATATGAAATTAAGTTAAATATCTAAATCTAAATGAGAAATATAGATCAACCACTTTGTTTAATAGACCTATCAAAATAATACTCTTCAGAACAATATATACCGAAACAAAATACTGAAATAAGTTTCCAAAGGCATAACAGAAGAGAAGAAAAACCAGAGAATTTGTGTTAAGAAATTCATGAACCCTAGGGCTCAACTAGTTTACATACCAAGGTTCTTATCAAGTGTTTTGGTGAACTGATTCAAAGCTGGAGGGACCTTCAACCTTTGCTTGAGAATCCTCTTCTTCCTCTGGATTTGAACAGTCTTGGGCCACTTGACGAATCGTGTCAGGTCTCTCTTAGGAGGCAATGCACCTCCGATCCCAAACTGCTTCGGACGCTTCTCAAATAGGGGGTTTACCACCTTGTCCTAAAAATGGAACCAAAAAAAAAATGAAGGCCGATCATATTCCATGATTTCAAATAAAAAGCCTAAATGAAACCGATATTTTAATTGAAGTTATGAAAATCAGAGAAACACCTGCTTCTTCTTAGTAGCCGCGACCGGACCTTTTCCACCTCTTTTTGGAGCCTGTATAAACGAACAAAATGTCCCGAGTTGATCAGCAAGTTAAATTGACAAGAGATTTTTCAAGACATAACTCGAGATCAGAGACAATGAACACAGCAATCGTAATATTTATGCATAGGAATAACTCTTCCTGCCACTACAGTGCTCAAATGCCACGAACTGAGAAATTTTTTTTTTGCGTGGAGAATCACATGATACTAAGAACATTCAGATAAACGAGCCTGCAGAGAGAACGCATTACTCACCATTGCTGCCGCCGACTTCAAACTTTCTAGGAATGTAAAAACCCTAATTATATCAGCAGGGAGGGAAAGGCCATCTATGAGCGCTGTCGCCCGACCCGTGCAGTTGAGTAACCCGTTTTTTTTTTAAAAAAAAAAATCATATTGCAAAATTTAAAGTTTAAAATAAAATTATGGGTCAAAAATATTCATGTGTTTTTTTTAAAAAGGGCATCCAAAATCAAATTTTTTTATTAAGAGTATAAATGTACATCAACATTTAAAAAGAGAGCTAAAATGCACCTCCTTCTGCTACATCATCATTTTGTTTGGAGAAAATAACCATTTTGCCCTACAATTTTACCCTTAGCAATTGTGTGACACTTTTAAATTAGTAAATGACCTCCAAAAATTATGAAATCTTTCAGAATAAAAGTAGACATTATAAGTTTTAATTTGATAGGTCAAATGGAATTTTATTTGGTCAAAATGATCATTTTTCCCTTACAATTTTCGCAATACTTGAAAAATTGGCCGATTTATCACCAAACTTTAAAAATTCATATCTAATTGTATAGATATTCAATTGGGGTAGTTCCAAAGCCTATGTGACCCTTATTAAGTCTAGTCTTAGGGAAAAATATAAATTTTAGCCAATAAGAACCTCAACATTCCCAGAATTTTTATTTTTAAAGTCTGCTCCAGAAAAATGTTAAATTTGCTGGGAAAAATTCAAAAATTCATTTCTCTTTGTATACAACTCCAAAAATTTCATATGACATATTAAATTAAAGCTTATCATGTCTACTTTTATTCTGTAAAATTTTTGGTTTTGTGGAGGTCATTTACTAATTTAAAAGTGTCACATAATCTGACTGCCTCAACAGGAAATTACATTGACAGCAACTTCAACTTATGCACCAAATAACTGATCAATGCTTCCATGGAAGTTTTTTTTTTTACACAGGTGAGAAACTGACGTTTGTATTCTGTTTGCACGGGTGCTTATTGATCCAATTAAAATACATTAGGGGTAAAATTGCACCCTTAGAAAATTGTTCAGGGTTTTATTTTCAACTAACGGAAGTGAAATGTCCGTTTGCCACGTCATCATAGTTATTTGATGCACAAGTTGAAGTTGCTGCCAATGTGATTTTCTGTTGAGGCAGTCAGATTGTGTGACACTTTTAAATTAGTAAATGACCTCTACAAAACCGGAAATTTTCCAGAATAAAAGTAGACATAATTAGCTTTAATTTAATAGGTCATATGGAATTTTTAGAGTTGTATACAAGGAGAAATGAATTTTTGAATTTTTCCCAACGAATTTACCATTTTTATGGAGAAGACTTCAAAAATAAAAATTTTAGGAATTTTGAGGTTCCTATTAGATAAAATTTATATTTTTCCATAAAACTAGACTTAATAAAGGTCACATAGGCTTTGGAACCACCCCAATTGGATATCTATACAATTAGATATGAATATTTAAAGTTTGGTGACAAATCTGCCAATTTTTCAAGTATTGCAAAAATTGTAAGGGAAAATGGTCAGTTTGACCAAATAAAATTCAATTTGACTATCAAATTAAAGTTTATCATGTCTACTTTTATTCTAAAAAATTTCAGAATGTTTGGAGGTCATTTACTAATTTAAAAATGTCACACAATTGCTATGGGTAAAATAGTAAAATTTCACAAAATTGTAGGGCAAAATGGTTATTTTCCCCAAACAAAATGATGACGTGGCAGACGGATGTGCATTTTAGCTCTTTTTAAATGTTGATGGGCATTTATGCTCCTAGTAAAAGAATTTAGTGCTGGATACCCTTTTAGAAAAAACACATAAGCATTTTTGCCCTATAACTCTTTAAAATATTACAAATTAAACCAACCTCACATTTTACAACACGCGCGAGGGAGAGGGAGTGTTTTTGTTTTGGGTTTTATTCTTAGAATTTTAGAAATTAAAAAAATACATAACTACGGCCTAGCCCATCACAGTTACGGATTATGGGGGTTTGGGTCCAAAAATACGTATCAAAACGGGTCATTTTTTTTCTAGACATAAATATATTTCTATTGAAGACAATCTCATTTGAGATACAAAACATGTCTATTTTACATAACACAAGCCCACCACATTTTATGGAATTACGAGTTAGGCCCAAGGTGCAAACTATATTACTGGCTCTAAATAATAATTTATAATTAAAAACTGTGTCATTTCTTATGAGTTAATCCTAACCATTCGTTTTTACACTCAATTCCATACGTTCATTGTTTTAAATTCTGTATTTTTCTTTATTACAAGAAAGGATAATGGGAAAATCACTATAAAATCTCAAGAAGAGAATGTAAAAACAAAATAATTCAACTATAAGTAAGCATCATACATTGATAAGTTGAAAATAATATATTTAACAGATTGTTATCAAAGATATTTAATCGATAATAATAACATTAACATAAAATCATTTTAGTTAAATAAAAGTAAACAAAGTTAATGAAAAATATAATTAAATGAAAATTTTGTGGACTTTAAATTAGGGAGAATTTCATTATAGTCCCACAAAAAGCATCTAGTCTTTAATGAGACCCAAACATTTTGAACACTTGTTATTTTGCTATACATAGTTGTCAAAATGTGTATGTGTACTTATAATAACACTTTTGCTTTTTTTGTATCAGAACATGTTAAATGTAAATTTTGATTTCCAAATGTTCACATGGACACTTATTATTTCATTATGCCTAATTGCCAAAATTGGCGTGTGTCCCTAGTAATGGAAGTATGAACACTTGTAGTTCTTTTGTATCTGAACATGTTAAAATATAAATTTGGAATTCTAATTGCATGGACACTTGTTATTGTGTAATATATAGTTTCCAAATAAATATTTGTATTTTTAAACTAACCTAGAATTTTCATTAGATTTTATTTTTCATCTCAATAGCCAGGATTATTTTATCAACTTCTTTTCAAACTGAGGCAAAAGAGACTGAACTAAAATTTCATAATCTCTTAGGTCTCATAAAATGGGACTTAAATGAAATTTTCGTATTTATTTTGTTTCAAAAAAAAATATGCTAGCAGTGAACATTTGCATTGGTTATTAAACATAACTTTTTTTAAAAAAATCATATTTAACTAATCTTTTTGGTTAATAGAATGTATTTTTATTAGGGTGAAGGTGCAATTCTACCTATAAATATTTTCTGGAAGAGCTACAAGCACAGTAAACATTTTTTGGGTGCAAAAGTACTCCCCTAAACATTAAAAAGTAGCCCAATAATGTCATTTACATTAAGTTGGGGGACGTTTGCCATTGGAATGAAACGTTTGACCATTTTTCTGGCACATATGGTGAGCTAGAAATGACGTTTATTTTTTTCTTTTGATGATGTGTATAATGAGAAAGGTGCAAAGGTGGGAAAAAAAGAGGGCATTAATAGGAAATGTCACGATTTAATAAGAATAAAGGGAGGCGAGATTGATTAAAGAGAGTTTGTTGGGATTAGAAAGAGAGGGGCGAAAAGGTGAGCATTTAAGGTGCAACGCATGTGCAGAGATTCTGATTTGGACTATGGAAGAAGCAACACGATGAAAAAGACAGGTAAGCATTTAATAGGTCCCTAAAATTTTTTTTTGTACAGTAAAATGGCATCTAAGCCCTTGTTTGATTTATGTTTTATATTTGTCGCATAGTTAATGGCGTTAAAGAGGAAAGGGAAGGTCGATTTGGGGTTTGGAAATATTGGGGAAACTATCAAACAAAGGCATGTGAGGTTTCTTGAGAACGTAAGGAAAGTTGGTGTTTAGGAATTAAAGGGGAAAGCTAAGGTGAGAAATAACTCCATAATAGATAGTGTAAAAGCTTCTAGGAAAAGATGAGGAAAGGAGGTTGTTAGTGTCATTTCTGATAGTGATGATGATGATGATGAGGACTATTTAGCTGAAAGTGGAAGCTCTAACATTGATAAGAGTGTTAAGCTAGATTATGAATTTGTAGATAGAGGGGGAAGTGAAGTTGGAGAGGAGGAGGACCCAAAAAATGATGGGACTGTAGATGTGAGAGGAAGGTGAGTCAGATCTCATCTTTATGGTAGGCATGACATATGAGGATAAGGTTGAGTTGAAAAGAGCCATAGATAGATATGGAATTGCAAAGGTTGTTAATTTCATAATGGCATGACATTTTTTGTTTATGCTTCAGTGGCTAGGCAACAAGTAGGATTCATGGTAAAGAGTGTATATATAGAGCATAGTTGTGCTCAAGTCTACAATAATCCAAGAGCCTTGGTTCAATGGCTGTCTTGAGAATACAAGGATAAAGTTCAAGAGTTGCTCCATTTTAGAATCAGTGACATGAAAAAGAAAGGAGCATGATTTGAAGGTCAATGTGGGTATTTACAAATGCAAACATGCAAAGAGGAAAATTATACAAGATGTGGAAGATAGCTACAAGGATGAATTTGTGAAGTTGAAGGCTTATTGCAATGAACTAAAGATCTCAAACCTAGGTTCAGATGTGCATGTGGATTTAAGTATTGAGGCTATGTAGCAAGGCATTCAGGTGTTCAAAAGGATGTACGTTTGTTTTAATGCTTCCAAGGTATATTCCTTTCATTTTGTATACACGTTTGTCTTTTCATCTGATATACACGTTTGATTAATTTTGGGTTGGAAACCTTTATGCAAGTTGGTTAGATAGCTGGATGCAGGCCACTGATTGGTATTGATGGCACGTTTCTTATGGGTAAAAAAAAGGTATCTTGCTTATTGCAGTTGGAGTGTATGCCAATAATTCATTGTATCCATTGACATTCTGGTTGACTCAAAAAGAAAATAGTTTGCACTAGGAATGGTTTCTTACTTGGCTTAGGAAATCTCTAGACTTACGACTTGATGCAAATGTGATTATCATGTTTGACATATAGAAGGTTATAATTTACACTAATAGTTTTGTACTTTGTGTATACTTATGGTTAATTAGTTATTGACTACCTATTTGAAATATGATAGGGCTCACTACAAGTTGTGAGCCATGTTTTACCTAAAGCCAAAAAGAGATTTCGTGCTTGACATATATATATGCTTATTAGAGTAAGGCATGGAGGGGGGAATGAGTTCAAAAAGAAATTTTTCTCATGTGCTTAGAGTACCTTCGAGGAAGAGTTTACTGACAACATGAAGTCCCTTGACAAAATAAGTGAACAAGCAGTAAAGGCAGCACTGATCTATCCTCAGAATGCATGGGTAAGAACTTTCTTCAAGACTAGTTGCAAATCCTAGATGTTGGACAATAACATTAGCAAGAGATTAAATTCATGGATTGATGAATATAAATATTATCCAATCATTACAATGTTTGAAGGAAATATGCTAAAGATGTTGTACAAGTGGGCTGAGAGTGAACATAATGTTAAGAGTTAGAAGTTTGAATACAATCCAAGGTGCATGGAATTATTTGAAGCAATTAAGTATTTAGTTGTTAACTGTAGGGTGTATTTTAATGGAGTTCAAGGTTATGAGGTCATAGGGACATGATAGACATGGTGTGCATCTTAGTAAGGGCTTGTGCTTATATAAGGCATGAGATCTTACTGGAATCTCATGTCAATATGAAATTTATGCTATATACCATGCAAAGATATATCCAATGACACAAATCTCTCATTACTACCAAATTGACACCTATTTAGCAAGTCACAGTACAAAGTTCTTACCAGTTAAGGGGAGGTAGTTTTGGGACACTGTCAGTTTCACTCTAATACTTCCACCACCCATTTCTACCTTTCCTGGTAAACCAAAGAAAAATAGAGAAGGATGGAAAAGGACAAAGTTGTCCGACTTGTTAACTCAAAAAAAGGAGGGAGTCAACCTGACAAATAAAGTAAGAAATGTAGGAAGATTATATGTAGCTATTGCAAGAAAGAATGACACTACAGGACAACATGTAAAGAGGTAATTTCTCAATCGAAGTGTTTACATAGCAATATTGCATAATCATCTTACTAACTGATAATTGCTTTTATAGATTCTATCTTCAAGCAGACCTTTTCCTTATCCAATGAAGAAGAAGAGAACACAAGAACCTCAAGATGTCACTATGCCACATTAAGTGTCACAAAATATTTTAGAGGATGCCACTAAGCCATAAGTGTCACAAAATGTTTCAAGCGATGATGCTATGCCACAACAACTCTCACAAAAGGTTTTAGAGGATGTCACTATACCACAACAACTCTCACAATCAACCTCATACACATTAAATGATTTAGAGTCTGCCACTTTGCCACCACAATTATCGCAGACTTCTACTATGCCATCTGTCCCCTCCCAAAAACCAAACATCAGGAAAAAAAAGGTCTACAATCCACGATATGATGTGGATGTGGCACAAAGTTTGATGAATAGATAGGGAGAATTGTCTTTAATATTAGTGTAATACTATAATTTTGTTTTCATGTTGAGGTTGTTGGATAAATTTAATGTGAATACTGTCACTTTCATTGCATCTAAGGATGAGTTCAAAGGTTGTTATACAAGAGGGCACTTCTCAAAAATATGTGACACACTATACTGATCCACAAACTAAGTTTTCAATACCAAACAAGAAGCAAATAAGAATGACTAAGGCTACATCTTCAGCTAGTGCAAAGGGTACTAGGAAGATCAAATTCATACCACAAGATGGAATGCCATCACTAACTGTACGTCTATTCAAGCCTCTAGGACTACAATAGAAAGGCAACCCAAGTGTGACAACTTCACAACTCCTTGCGCAGTATTAGAGCATGATTGTGAGTACTAGGGCTAAAATAAAGGAGCCTGACATTTAACAGGTTGTGATGTAGTTTGTATTAGGCCTAGAACAACATTAGTATGATAACCTGTATGTTTTTATGGATATGTTTAAGTCACAATTGACACCTTTTGTGTTCTATGAAGATCATATTGTAGGGGGATTCTTTTTGTGTAATTGGGATTTAGGCATGATTTGTATCTCATATATATGTTGCCTTTTTGTAAGTGAGATGCCAAACCTTTTGAATCAACTCACTCCTTTTGAACACCAGATCTTTTGGAGATTGTAATTCCTAATTACCTAATATATTTACCTTTTATGTTAACTCTCACATCTAGTTCATTACTTTGGTTAATTATCACATCTTGTTCCATTTAGAGATGGTAAATCAAACCTTACAACTAAATAATGCCATAATTGTAAATAAACAAGTGAGTGATACACATAACTCCTTATAATAATGCCATAATAGTTCAACTACATAATGCCATAATTGTAAATACACCTAACCACTTCAAATAAATGTTTCTAACAGTTCATATACATTATCATATACAGAAATATAAATAAAATATTCACACTCATGTCATTATCAATGTAGCTACTGTAAATTTCAACTTCCTTGTACCCCTTCCTAGATTTATTTTCCCTTATCTAATCTTTGCATCTCAGCTTCCTCATTTCAACTTTGATTGCACCGAGCTGTTCATAGATGATAGTCCACTCATGCCTTGATTTAAGGAAAGTATTCTCCTCATACAATTTGTCAATGTCATCAATTAGTTCCTTTATGACTATGTTGGCCCTCTCCTAAAAGTCTTAATCGTGCCAAGCAAAAAACCTACAACCCCCATCCTGTCAAAATTCATCCAAATCTTTCGATTACTATGACAACAACAATCATCTTCCAATCACTATCATACATACCTTACAATAGTTAGGACAACTAAAAAATCTCCTCCCTAGGTTGCCTTCTATCCATGTCGTCCACCATAGACCCTCCAATATGTGATAACAGTACCTCTTTAGACCTTCATAGTTATCCTTACGACTCAATTGCCTGATCATCACCACTCTTCTTTTATTTCTTCCTACCGTTGATGATAACGACAACGTCATCTCAAGATAGGGCTTTCTCTTTTACCAGACGAGATAATAGAGAACTTAAATGAGGAAAGAGAGGGCAGAAGTTTCTTTTAATGCTTTATTGCATAAAGGAGCAGAGGTAGTTGGCCGATTTAATGCAAAGTACTAAAGGGAAGGTCACTGCTTTAATTGTAAAGGGGGATTAGGTTTTTATCGAGAAAGGAGCAAATGTTGGTCTCTGCTTTTAATGGCGGTTGCTCAACGATTTAAGATGAAGAAGTCCTGGGCGTGCTGTCTGATTAGGAGTGATAATGCATACGTGTCATTGCCAACTCACCATACATACCAGAAAAATGGTCAAAAGTTACGTCCTCACTGTCAACATCCCCTAACTTAACGAAAATGACATTATTGGCCTACTTTTTAATGTTCATAAGTACTTTTGTACTAAAAAATGTTTATTGTTATTGTAGCTCTTCCGGAAAATGGTTATGAGTAAAATTGCTCATTAACCCTTATTATTATAAATATTAAAGAGTGTGTGGATGTCCATCTGCCTCTTTCTCTTTACCTTTTTCAGACATGGCTTCTTTCCTTTTTTTTCATCCACTCCTATCATTTACCCCCTTCATGACCATTAGATCAAGATCTAATGGTCCATATTTAATATTTTATAAAAATATTATTACAATAGAGAGAAGGGTGGAAAGGAAATGGAGAGAAGGATGAGAAGAAAATATTAAATATGGACTATTAGATCTTAATCTAATAGTCATAAAGGGGGTAAAGGATAGGAGCAAACAAGAAAAAAAAAAAAGGTGAGAAGCCAACCCAATTGACTTTTTTAGAGAAATTAAATAAATTACTTTAAAGTATTTAGATTTATCTTTTTTTTATACCAAACTAATTTATCTAACTTATAAACTAATATATAATTGAATGATACATGATATATACTATGATTAATTAACTTATTTACCTTATTTAATCTCTCCAAAAAAAAGTTAATTATGTCTTATATTAAAGACCAGAGGTATAATATTTTTATACTATGAAATTCTTTGCAAGATTTTTTAATATAAATAGTCAAATAGTTTGAAAATGAATAACGATTTCAAATAGACGAGTTTGAAGAAAGAACACATTACTCATCATTGCTGTAAACCTCCTAAACTCCCAACTGTAGTCAACTTCACATTTTCAAGGAATGGAAAAACCCTAATCTCTATCAACACTAATGCAAAGGGTCTCTAGTAATTCGTCAATAAAAATTGCGTCGTTTCTCATGAGTTAATCCTAACCATTCATTTTTACACTTAATTCCACTGTTCATTGTCTTTAATTCAATATTTTTCTTTATTATAGGAAAGCATAATGGGTAAATGACTATAAAGTCCCAAGAAGAGAATGTAAATACAAAAAATTTCACTTATAAGTAAGTATCATGCAATGGCAAGTTCTAGTGTAAGAAAAAAATTATTCAAGAGACGGTTATATAAAAGATAATTAAGAAATAATAATAACATCAACATACCATTATTTTAGTTATATAAAATTAAACAAATTTAATGAAAAATATCATTAAATGAAAATTTTGTGTAGTTTAAATCAGGGATAATTTTATTATGGTCCCACAAAAGGGATATAATTTTCAGTGAGACCCAAGTGATTTTGAGCACTTATTAGTTATTATTTTGTTATGCATAGTTGTTAAAATGTATATATGTACTTGTAATGGACATTTGTGCTTTTTTTTTTTTTTGCTATCATAACATGTTAAATGTAAATTTGGATTTCTAAATATTCACATAGACACTTGTTATTTTACCATGTCTAATTGTCAAAATCAGTATGTGTACTTGTTAATGGACATATGAACACTTTTGATTTTTTTTTTTAAATGAACATGTTAAAATATAAATTTCAAGTTCTAATTTAGGTGGACACCAATTATTTTGTTATACATAGTTGTCAAATGTGTACGTGCACTTATAAACTACCCTTAAATTTTCATTAAAATTTTTTTTCATCTTAATAGCCAAGATTATTTTCATCAACTTTCTTCCGAACCCAAACATAAGAGATTGAACTAAAATTTCAGAATTTTGTAGGGTCTCATTAAATGGGACTTAAATTAATTTTCCCTATTTATTTTGTTTCAAAAAACATGCTACTAAGAGTGACTAAAATATGCATTAGTTATTAAATGTATTTTTTGAATTTCATATTCAACCAATCTTTACGGTTGATAAAATTTATTTGCTATTATGAATATTAAAGAGTGCGTGGATGTCCATCTCCCCCGTCCTCTTCATCTTTTTCCAAGTAACCCCATTACTACCAGCTAGTCACCTATTCCTTCTATTCACATTCATAAATGTTATCAACTATTTTGTATTTAAATATGAGTGTATAAATAGGGCGTAATTTATTCTCTATGATTTAGTATTTAAATATGAGATGCCGATAAGTAGGACATGTCATTTGTGTTGGGGTAAAAGGGGAGTAATACAATATAGTTCTCTCGTTCTCTTGT
Organism: Albizia julibrissin; assembly: GCA_037074505.1. Classification (NCBI taxonomy): domain Eukaryota; kingdom Viridiplantae; phylum Streptophyta; class Magnoliopsida; order Fabales; family Fabaceae; genus Albizia; species Albizia julibrissin. The sequence goes on along the minus strand of CM073478.1, from coordinate 44,059,479 downwards.
CTTCATCTTTTATGTATGGTTTATTTTATTAATTGGATTATTTTATAACATATGTGATATTTTTATATGAGAAAATTCTGGAAAAATACCTTCAAAATATCAAAATCCTAAATTATTGATTTCCTACTAAAATGAATTGTGAAATGCTAATCAAGTGTAATCAATACCTTATATATTATAAGAAACAAAATTAATTTAGGATTTTGATATTTCAAAAGTATTTGTCTTGAATTTCCATATTTATACTATAAAAATATTTGCAAGATATTTTAATATAAATAGTCAAATCAACATAAGTATAAAAATGGGTATTCTTACTTCACTGCATCACTATTGATATTTTACGCAATTTACTTGGTTTTTTATTTTAAATAATTAATATTAATAATTTAGTCTTAATTCTTTACTTAATCTATGTTCATAAGAGATTCGACAGAGTTTTACATTAGTTGTTGAGGACTTAACGCAACCCTCTTCCTTTACTTTTGCTTGAGACCAGTTCTAAAACATAGGTGGAGTTATCTTTTGGTTAATAATCTATCTAAATATCTAGTTTTCAAAATAGCACAAAGACGTCATATGATTCATGTAGCCAACCTCACTTAGTAGGATAAAACTTTGTTATTGTTATATTATTAACTCTTTAGTTCCTTTTATAATAGAATTTTTTAGGGCTCGCTTGGTAGAAACATCTTATATAGACCATTAATGCTAAAATTGTCTTTTATACCTTCATTAAAAAGGGTTATTTATTAATGAGATTAATTTTTAAAAGCTATCAACCAATTATTAGATGAGGGTATTTTTTTTTAAAAAAAGTAACTAGTATATTTTTAACATATCCATTAATCCAATTAACTTAAATTGCATTTGCTTATTTGTCATACTTTTAGGGAAGATATAAGTTAGGTAGATAGCCTAGTTAAACTATCTCATAGAGCTCATTTGTATCAAGGAAAAACTGGGGTGGGAAAGGAAAATACAATTTTCCATCTGGCAGTGGACGTTTGGCAAGTAATTTTTTTGTAAAGAACATTTTGGCACCTGAATTGAATTTCATCTATTTATATGGAAATTTGTTCCCTCTAATTTTGGTGGGAACCCATTTTCATTCCCTGTTGAAAATTGAACAAAGATACAAATACCCCTTGATGTGATTAGAGTGAGTAATGGGCGGGCAGGGCTGCCCCGAGGGCGAACTCGTTGCCCACCCGTTTACATTCCATGGGTACAGGTCACCCCATACCTGTGGCTGAACCCGTTTAACTCGTGTAAAATGAGGCATAGGTTAAATGTGTATTTTTAAACAGGTCCAGGCAACCTGTTTAAGAATCTTCATAGTTTCAAAAAAATTGAAAAAAAATGCACACATGCACTATATATTAGTCTTTAATCTTTCACGTTAAAGACTTATTTATGGAAGAAAAAGACTCCATAATGAAATTAAAAACACAATAAAACCATAACCCCTCAAAATCTCCCCAAAGAGAGACATATGAGAACTAAAAGGCTAAAAGATGGAGATTTTTTTCATTTTGCACAGTTTTTCATTTCACAACCTTCTTAAAAATAAAGAGAACTAAAAGGCTAAAAACATAAGCTATCATCCATGATCATCAACAAAGTTCAAAGCATCCAAATCCAAAAGCTTTGAGTTCAAACTTCAAGCATCATAACTTCACAATTCACAAGTCATAAAAAAACAAAACAATACTAATAATTAAAGTTCAAACTTGAATGACTTCAAACATGAAAAATTCATCACTGCTCAGATTCACCTTCTGTTGCTGCATCTTCCTCTACAAAACGAATGAAGATAAATCATATTGATTAATATGTATTATTAACTATTAAGAAGATGAAATGAAACATTTGAAACTGAAAATAGAAAATGAAAATTAAGATACCAATAACAATAGTTGCGGTCTCATCAAAATTATCAATATCAAAGTCATTCAAGTTAAGTGGTTTCATTGATAGTCAATTTTGTGCATATATGAGTGCCTCAGCTATCTTTAAGGATAAAGAGCTCCTGAAAGCATCTATTACTCGACCCCTAGTACTAAAAGATGCTTTTGAAGATACTGTAAAGACTGGTACAACCAATAAATCACGTGCCATCAAGCTTAACACTTTATACTTACAAGCATTCCCTTTCCACTATGCCAAGAGGTCAAATTTTGAATCACGATATCCAACCAATTCAACTCGAAGGTACTCATCTACTTCTGAAATTTTCTCTACATTACTTTGTGCATCTGCCTGGGCTAAAAACTTTTGGTATGTGGCATCAGCAAATGACAAGGCCACTTCAAGTTCTAACTCTAGAAATAGCATATTATTCCCACTACCACTATTATCTCCTTGCTCCATTGTTGGTTGGGAAGCAGAAGTTTCACCAAAATGAACACTAGCTGAATAATGGTCATATAAACAATATAATACACCTATAGTCTTCCTCAACATAGCTTCACACTTTGTTGGTCCATGAAAAAGGTCAGCAAAAACAACTTTGACATATGTCAATTTATATCTGGGGTCTATTGTCACGGCTACAACCAATAAAAGATTCATTTTCTCAGTTCCTCCCCAGTATTTGCTAAACTTGGATAGCATTCTTCTTGACATGTCATTCAAGAGAGAGTAGGAGCCACTTACACTTGATTTAAGGCTTGTTTGAATTGCAACTATGTGTTGGAAACAAGTGTTACTAGTAACATAGTTTGATCCAAAAAACTTCCATGTTATTTTGTAGAACAAATTTAAGAATCTAAGAAACTCCTTCGCAGTGCTCCAATTATATGTACTAGGAGGCAAAACTACATGTTATGCAATCCTTCTTGTAGTTGTATCATCGAATACTTCATTAACACCTTCCTGAACATCAATCAAGGTATAAGTATCTGGATTGGAATCTAGTTTAACTTTCTTCTTGAAGTATTATTTGTATTCTTCACCCTCCTCTTCCATCCGAGTAAAGACTTTGACGAGCTTAATAGTGCTCTCAAGCATAAGGTATATCGAATTCCACCTAATGACATCATAGAAATGAAAAATAATTAAACATCAATACATAATCATATCAAAGCTCATTCAAACAAATTATAAAGAAATTACCTCGTAGGACAATCTAAGGTAAGAAGACTTTAATTCTACTCTCTCTCTTTCAACCAGCACTATGAACTTACGCTTACTTGATGGAGAAGATTTAATAAACTTTACTGCATGTCAGATGAGCTTAATGGACTTGTTCATTTCTCAACCAAATTTAATATGTGAGCAGCACACCATATTTGCAAAAACTCTCCATCACATACCAAACTATCCCAACTCCTTAAACACTTTTTAAGGATTGCAATTGCAAAATCATTAGCAGAAGCATTATCAACTGTGATCATAAAATTTTTGTCAATACCCCACTAAAATAAGCAATCCCCAATTTGTTTGGCAATTGACTCCCCTCTATGATCTTTAATCTTACAAAAATTCAAAATGTATTTTTGCAAAGTCCAATCCTCATCAATTCAATATGCAGTCAAACATATTTAGTAGTTATTTTGTACAGATGTCCAACAATCAGTGGTGAAGGACACATGGACTTTAAAAGTCTTGAAATATTTTCTCATGATATATGCTTGTTCTTTATATATGTTATAGCAATCTCTAGCTGATGTCCATCTTGATGCCATTTTAAATTTGGGTTGAAACTCTTGCAAAAGTTCTATCAAATCCTTATTCTCCACAACCCAGAAAAGTACCTCATCTTTTATGATGTACTTATCAACAGCCTTTCTACCTCACTCTTGACCGAACAAGTGATGAGTCAATGATTGATTTTCCATAGCCACGAACAAATTTTTACCCTTACCTGGTTTGTTAGGATTGTTTAGACACTTGTTCAAATGTCTCCATAATTGTTTAGTGCCATCATTTGAGGGATAACTTGCATAAGATGTTCCACAATAGTTGCACTTTGACCTATATTTTCCTTTATTTTCTGCTAGTGGCAGCCTTGTAAAATGGTTCCATATTTCATATAAGTCCTTCCTTTTTTTTTTCTAGGTCATGATTTGGCATCTTGTCCTTTATAATTGATCTCATTCTCAACATGAGCTGTAATATGTTGTGTTGTTGTCACTCTAATTTCTTTACCAGTTTCCCTTGCAACATTTGCAGCTTCCTCGTGCACATTTTATGGTGGAATCTGTGACATGCTACATTGTCCCTTGCATCATGAAAGTTTCATTAATCAGAGATTGTCCTGTGTGGTTTAGAACTATATATGAAATGATAATTTATAGAAAGCTGGGAAAAGGTTTTAGGAGGCTACAAGTTGCAATATTGTAATAATTCTTTATTTTACTTGTATCATTGTAGAACAACCAGCAAAAAAGTAGATGAATCAGAAAACACTATGAGGTAATAGTTGCAATTCCTCATTCCTAGAATAAAACATGATACAGAACTTGTGTCACAACTCACAATATTTAAAATTTGTTAACAAAAAGACAAAGAAAAATAAAGGCCTTCCATCCAAAAAAATAATCAATCTACGTACATAGGACAAAACAAACACAATTGACAGAGTATGATTGTAACATTCAAAAATTTATTAAAAGGTTAAATTTCTAAAAATAAAATTTAAATGGTGCTAGAGATTAATCTTGAAAATTAAAAGCCTATTTTTCCTGAAAATTTGAGGAACAACAATTAATGGTCATAATTTTGCTTGAGAATTTCTAAGAAATTATTTTAAGGCTAAGAATTAATTTATGGGAGTTAGATAGTAAGCCAAATTATGGAACCTATAAAATTTAAGAAATCTTAAATTAGATAAGAGGAAAAATTAAGGCATAGTGTGTACAATTAATAGGATAAAAATATACCAACATATATATAAAATATTAAAAAACACACCACACTTCCCATGCTTCACTTGCTATATTCATGGTTCATGCACACTTAAATAAACACACACACTTCCCACACTACACACACAACAATTAAAATAAACACCACATGGCGCACACACACATTTATTTAATAAACAAACACACACCCTTCTACTATAAATACAAGGCAACACACACACTTCTCATTTTCACATCCATTCAGCTAAGACGCACAAAAGAGAAGAGAAATAGAAAATATAGAGAAAGAGAGATGGACGTGAGTGAGAGAGAATTGAGTGAAGGAAGACAAAAGTGAGAGTAGTTGCTGGAGAAGAGGAAGAAGGAGAAGTCAGTCGCCATAGGTAAGTCTTAAATATTGTTTAGGTAAGTCTTCTCTATCTCTTTTTATTGTGATTCAGTTGGTTTGGGTTGTTCATGAGGATTTATAGCTGTTGTAAGTTGTGTGATTCTGAAAATAAGTTGCTATCATTTATGGTTGGAACAAGGTGTAGATATATATAAGGAGTAAGAATTTGGTAAATTTGACTTCACCAATAGATTTTACATGAAAAATTATGTGAGAATACATATGGTTGTAATTTTTGGATGATTGTGTATAAATCAGGAATTTTTAGAAATAAAGATGAGATGATGTTTGGTTAGTTTTTCTAGAGCCAGTTTGGTTATAAAATGAATTTTGTTAGTTAAAACTGGTCTAAAAAAATTATGAAACTTTAAAGAAATAAATTGGAAGTATAGAGCTTTAATTTGATATATAATATGTATTATTTTGATCAGTATATTAAAATATATGAATTTTAGAAAGTTAGTAGCTGCCAGATTATGTTTCTAGAAGGCAGATTGCTTGTGGTGAAATTTTGGAAACACAAACCTTTACCAAAAATTATAAAACTTTCCAAATTTATAGTAGACCTTATGAGCTTTAATTTGATAGGTGGATCATAATTTTTGAGCTTGTGTATTAGGAGATATGAATTTTCAAAGTAGAGTCTATTTCTGGAAGAAAATCTGGAGTAGGGGACGTTTGGTGAATTTCTGGGAACTATTTGTTGCTACTAGTCAAACCTAAGTATTTTTCCATGAAAGTACATTTAAGTATCTTCATATAGGATTTAAAACCAGTCAATTTTGAATTTCTTAGATTTAATTATGATTTTTCAAATTTGACTGAAAAATCTACCAGTTTTTTGAAAAATAGTAAAAGTTGTATTATGGAGAATTATATTATGCAGAAATCACCGAAACTGAGATAACCACCAGAATATGGTTAAAGGTAGTAGTAATGCAAGTCATAACCAATTACTTTTTAACTTTAATTTATAGGAATTGGTAATAGCCCGAGCCGGATTAAAAGTTTTTGGATAAAAGTCAGACTGAAAAAGGATCCAGGTAGTAACTCTTTATTTCATATACTATGTAATTATTTATATGTTGTGTATGCTATTTTCTGTAATATGAGCACAGTGTCTGAGACACTCATATTAGCTTAGTTGTGGTTTGGGACCCAACGGAGGCGCAGAGTTAAGTTGGGGTTGCAAACATTTGTTTGGCCTCGGACAGTGTACACATATCATTTTCATCTTACATAACATGGTGCATTGCATATTTATTTTTACATTTTATATGTCGGATTGTATGTTACTATTAAGATTCATTTGAATCTCACCATTTTTCAACATTTAAAAATATTCTAGCAGAAGGTAGTGACTCTAAGGGCAAAACTGTAATTACCGGTGATTGAAGGTCCGGATCTAGCAGGAGTGTAGTTGGTTATCTTCAGTTGTGAAATTTATTTCTTTTGGACTTTGTTTATATTTTTCAAATCCTACGGGAATTGTCTGTAATATAAACAAGCACTTATTATCAGTATATTTCCGTTATTTATGTGTGCCTTCTGAACTATGCATTTATTACTCTGCAAATATCAAAGTGTTAAGGGGTTTGACAATGATCATTAGTTTGATATCTTTGTACTTCATTGGTTGATATTCCACTGAAGCTCATACATTTTCTTATTTAAGAGAAAATAACAATATAAAGAATGTATAGTTTCACATATGACCTTGATCAACTTAGGACCAAATTCAAGTGATGGTGAAATTTTAGGGTATAAAAATATCTTCACTTGATTGGCATTTCCAAGCTAAACTAAAGAAAATAACAAGACAAAAACTCATGATATAATACACTAAACCAAGCAGCAAGAAGGGGCTTCAACAATTGCTTCATCTCAATCCATGTAGTAATACATTTGTTCCAGAAATAAAGAGAATCAAACTTGTACACAATTTCTTAAATTCTTAATGTACACACTTCTATATGCAATCTATAGATGTGTACTTATTATAAGGGTCATCACTATATGACTTAGAATACATACTCTAAAGTTATGGAATTAACAAAACGCCAACAAACATGAATAAAGTGGGTGATTTCTCAAGTAAGACCTTTCTCTCAAGTAGAAACACTTACAAATTTGAGCCCCAGATGTAAATTGGCAAATGTCACACCGCGGTGGCTAAGGATGCTAAGGATGCCGAGTTGAGATCCATCATCTGCGATAGGCCGATAGGAAGGAGAGCTGAGGTTGGGGACAAACACATGACAAATTGACGGCCTGACGAGGACAGGATGTTGTCGAACTCGAAGGCGAGAAGGAAAACTCGTGGCGAGGTTGAGGGTGACAGGACACTGAATTTGTCGACTGTCGCCGACAAAGAGTGAGATGGAGCACTGAGCAGAGAGGGCTGAGAGAGTGGGAGTCATGACTCGCAGCGGTTAGGGACTTGTTAGGAACTCTAGTCTCTAGGGTTAAGTTAGAAGATAGTGATTGATTTTTTTCTGAGAGGGAATAGGGAATTTCTGATGATTTTGTAAATTAAAAAAAAACATATATGGGTAACAGGAAGGTACGGGTGCCCCAGAGTTGAACCCATTTCCTACCCATTTATCTTAAATGGGTATAGGGAGCCCATTTCCTGTTACAAGCCCAATACGAGAGGGATTAAATGAGGTAAATTTCTACAGGTCGCAGGCGAACGCGCAGGTTGCGAATGTTTTGCTCACCCCTAGATGTGATATAAAAAAGTAGCTCCATGGACAAAAATTAAAGTGCTCCAACTCATGAACTTGGAGGAGAGAATGAACAAAGGAAGGTTCTCTTACTCTAGCGATGAGGAGGGTGTTGATCAACAGCCAACAACAGGTGGGTTTCTTTGATTCATGCGTCCTGTTCAGTCATTGTGATGCTTGTGTTGATGTTGCCCTTGAATATTATGCACCCATTATTTATGGTTATCTCTATTGAGGAAAGTAAAGCGCCTATTCCTCATTGGCACTGTACTTGAGTAAAGGAGGTTATTGTAATGTAATGGCTGGGAGAAAAATTGCTGGAATATTGCTTGACCATGAGGCATCCATATGGTAAATGTGACTAAAGATGTGATAATTTGATAAGGTAAGTTGTGGTGATTAGATACAGTTGATGGGTGCACAACGGTTGAGAGTAAAATTAGATAACTCTGCCTTAACTATGAGGTACCTATGACGTATACTCAGTGCAAAATGTGAAATTATTTCCACCGTCAAGTGGCTATGACCACATGTAGGTAATTGGCATGTAATAGTTAAGAGCCACTCATCAGGTAAGTTGTTCTGATCACATATAACCATGAGCTACTCATCAAATGCATGTGGTTAAAATTGTACATTCATTTATGTATGACCACAAGTGATTGGTAAGTATCTCATGGGTAAGAGTAAATTATTGCTTTGTTATGTTAGGATGAAACAGGGGAAAATAGATTGATATCTTCCATAGTTGACCATGACGTTCCTACCACTGCTTCTAGTTAAATCCATTTTTTATGTCTGCGCTTTTTTGTTTTCTCCTTTTAAATAATTTTTTTTTTTGCAAATAAAACTTTTTTAAACAAGGGCAAAATTGTCATTTTCATACCTCATTTTCACCATACCAAACACAAATTTTCCTATTAGCTCATTTTATTTTCTAGTGCATACCAAACATCTATGTGGCAAATTATCTTCATTTCTCTTCCTTTCTTTTCCTTTCCATTCCTCCAAATTTTGTGATCCAAATAGGCATATGAAAACAATTGGCGTATCCTTAATCAATAACCTCCTTTTAGGGGGGAAATAGAGATTGATGAATGAATCTAGTTGATTTTGTTGTCATTGTGGTTGTATAGAGTCAAGAAAATGGACTGGCTCATTTAGACCTAAAAAATATGAGGGCTGGATTTGAGAATTTACCCTTCAAATTGTAAACGGATCTAAAAGGGCTAGCCTTAACGAGCTGGTTATTATTATTTTTTAAATTGTTCACATAATGCTTGAATTTTTACATTATTAATAATGTTATAAAAATTTAGTTGTTATTATCTTTCTTTAAATTGAATTTCATAAAATGATTTAATTTATTTGGTTTTGGACAATGGTTTATTGATTTGATGGGCTAATATGGACTTTAGTAAATGATTTGAATTAAAAATTTGTGTTCTAATAGCTATGTATCTCAAACTATGAAACTAAAGTAAAATAATAATTAAACTGTAAAACTTGAAAGTAAATTTTATTTAAATGAGAATGAATATTGCAATTTGTAAAGCTCATATAGGCATGTAATATAAATACAAGTCCTAAAATCTTAATGTTTCTGATAGTTATATTGCAATGATAATCCTGAAGCAGAAAATGCTTCCTTAAATAATTTATATTACTTAGTTGTTGTTGTTGTAAAAATACTAGATGATGTGGATATCCATGAACTCCCAACTTTAGCATTTTATATCCTCTTTCATAACCTTTCTAATGAATAATCTTTAGAAGTTTTTATTCCCATAACTCAAAGTTATATATTGTACACTTATAGGAATTTATTTTGTTATTCATTCTATATAACTCTTAGTTGATGTTGGAGGCCTATAAATAGAGACTTTGTGATACACATTGTAAGCATCTAAATGAATAAGATATCAACCCCTCTTTCTCTCCAATTCTCTATTGTTTCTCTTCATTTCTCTTATGCCAATCTCTTATATTTTTCTTATTCTCATAACATGGGTTTGTTATGAAAATTTGAAGTATAAATTTTTGTAAATTAATATGTTATCGTGGTTAATACTCTCTATTAGCTTTCCTTTACTCAATTATTACCCTTGTCCAATTATCATGTACAATTTAAATTTTTTTGTATATTTGCTACATACATTATTTTGTTATTTTATATTACTTATTGTGTTGTTCTTTTTTTTACATTTTAATATAAATTATTAAGTTGTTTCATATTTATTTTGTTTGTAATGTGTTGCTTTAACATTATGTCATTTATCTTGTTTTACGACTTTTCAATTATGTTATTTTATAATTGATGTAATATAATGTTGTTTACACATATATACATACACATAATGTTCAATTTATATCGTTAATGATCTTTTGTCTTGCTTTTTACCTTATTGATCTGGCTAATGTTGTCTTTTATTTATGTATATAGTTTACAGTTTATATTGCCTCTTTTATTATGTTGTTTACGCGTCATTATGTTTATACAGTTTATGTTTTCCTTTCCTCTCATTGGGCTTGTTTGTATATATGTTGTTTATAAAATTAATAGTATTATATATGATTATATAATGTGATGTATATGATTATGAGTTTATCTATCATTTATAATTGATTATGAATTTCAATTTACTTAATTTATTTTGTTATAGTTTTTCCCCTAATTTCATTGAATAACCAGTAGTCTTAGTACTATTAATTTTGTGATTGAATGACTTGAAGTCATATCATTTTTATAATGGTTATTCAAGAAAAGAACACTATCAATTTCAAATAATAGTATGACAAGAAAAATTTGTGGCACTTTGATTATCTAATTTTTATAAATATCAAGTCCTAAAGGCTAAACGTTCAAATACAAAAAGAAGAGTTTTAGCTCAAAAAGGTTTTTTTTTTTTTTTTATGTTGGTCTTGAAGGCCAAATTGATATTGAAAGAATTTTGACAGTCCAAGACACCAAATTGATGATGTGCCATTGAAATGAAAGCACATAACATAATTATGAGAATAATAATGATCATGACCATGTTGCAATGTAAAAATTGACAATTGAAGGTCAATAATGTTGTCTTACCATGATCATTGAAAAATAATGTCCTTATGGTCATCAAAATAATATTATTAGTAAATGTTACAAAATGGCCTAAAACCACATAGCTAAATATGTATCAATTTATTTAAAGTAAAGACAAAAATAGTTGTGAAGTCAAAAAGACTATGAGATGTTATAAAAAAATATTAAACGAGGCAGTAAGTTGTGGTGAAAGATGCCTAGGTTTATTGTAAAACTAAGAAAAATAATAATCAGCCTAGAAAGCTATATGATGTTTAAGTTTTATTGTTGTTTAATTTTTTTTATTGTTTAAACTTATTGTGATCAACTTGTGTGAGAGAAGTTATTATAAGAATTTAATATTGGGATACTTATAAGTATTCATGACTGATATATGAATTAAAAAAGACCAAAAAGTAATTATTGGCCATTTTGATTATTTTTTTTTTTTTGCCAGAGGTCATTTTGAAATTTTAATATATAGTGCCAATTTATTTATAAATTTATGGTGTGTTGATGTTTATAATTCCATGGCCTTTTAGATTCCATCTCATGATTAATGTCATTATACCTTATAACTCCCAAATTAAAGGGTTTCTAATATTTATTCAACCCCCAATTAAGCTCTTGAATCCTTTTATTTATGTACATGTACAATTTATTTATAAGTTTAAGTATATATGTATGTGAATATTATTCTTATATAAACGAAGTTTACCGTATTAAGCTTCAAACATGACTATGTTTTTCTTCTTGGAATATTTGTTTTTATATTGCTCCATATATTTCCCATCAAATGTTCAACTCATATACCCCAATATCAAGGTATACTTTCTTTCATTATTGGCCCTGCTTTTAATTTTATTTGTCTTCTGTCTTTTTTCTCCTCTTAAGCACTATTATGTTGTATTACATATATGTGTTATTCTTTATTAGTTCTCAAACGCTTCATTATTAGAAGACATACAAATGCTCTGCAATTTTAATTTTATTTGGGTGTTGATCATAAGTCATTATCTTCTCTCCCAATTTTTTATCTTGTTATTTCTTCTACTCCTTAACATCCTAATATGATATGTGTAAGTTACATACATCCATCATGACATTATACATGATGTGATATATATTTGAATCAAATTAATTTTATGTGACATTCGTAAAAGAAAAATAATAATTAATGTCACATTTAATTTAAAAGAATGAGAATTTATTTAAATTTTATGAATAGTTCATGTTTATTTTGATTCATTGGAAAAATTAATTTTTGTAATGTGTGTAAAATTTATGTAGTGCCAATCAAATTTGTGGATGCTTAAATAGTTGGAAAATTTTGAAAGAAGACTACAAATATCATAGTTATTCATAATGCACATGTTTTTACATTTCTCTAAAATTAATTTGGAAAAATTATATTTAGGTCTCAAACAAGAGGAAAAAAATGGTTTGTTGAAATCTCAAAATTACCAAAAAGTCTTGTGGGACTTTTTTTGTAATAAATTTCAATTTCGCTGACAAGTACATAGGCGCGTCACTGACAAGTCTAGGGGCGTGTCATTGTCAAGTCTAGGGGCGTGTCATTGGCAAGTCCATGAGCATCCATTGACAAGTCCATAATTGGAATTTATTACAAAAATGTCCCACGGGACTTTTGACAATTTTGATATTTCAATGGACCATTTTTTTTTTCTCTTGTTCAAGACCTGAATTTAATTTTCTCAATTAATTTTAGCCCCTAAACATCACAAATAATTGCAATGTGATCTTTATATATTTTGATAATGGTTATTTTCACATGCTCTATGTGGTGGAAGATATACTTTGAATTGTTAGAATTGACTGACACCCAAGAGGGGGTGAATTGGGTGTACGATTAAGAACTTTCAAATCCTCTTCACATCTGATTAAATAAATGTGTGTGTGTGTGTGTGTGTGTCTAGAAGTATAAAATCATAAGCAGTTATATAAATTATATATGCTAAAAATATAATAGCTTAGGGAAGAGAAGATGTAAACATTGATTTATCCTGATTGGGTTCAATCCACGATGACCTACGTCCAATCCTCAGGCTCCTCCTGAGATTTTCAATCCACTATCTTCTTGTTTAACCAGGCACAAGAAAAGCCTCTACAAACCCACAAGTTTAGCCTGACACTTGTGAAGACGTTTACAAATCTCTCACCGAGATACTCCCCCTTACTCACTATAAGGTTTATTCCCCTTACGGCAAGTCTTACGAGCATAGCAATCCCGAAGACCTTTCTCTTTTGCTTACCCGTGTAAGTCTTACGAGCAGTAATGTTCTCTTCTACTTACACCCCTATAAATCTTACGAGTAGCAACATTCTCTACAGCGTGTACCTTGTAAGTCTTACGAGTAGAAAGTCTTATAAGAATACTCTCTATAGCTTCCTTTAAGAAATTCAACCCTCTCAAAGTCCTTCTACCTTAAGATCAACTCAGAAATATGTTTGTAAAGATTTACAGACTCTCTTATAGAGTAGATATGATGATCACTGAAGTATAATACAAATAAGCTCACTCTCAATAATAAATGATACAGAAAATAGAGAGCAATGAGATAAACGTCAGAGTGTTGGCATATTGACAGTGAAGGTGCTTGCACTCCTCTTTGACTTTGAATGCTTTTCAATTTATAGTTGATGTAGCTCTGATGTTGGAGATGCTGAAGTATCCGTTAGGAACGTTCGTATTACTGTTGTGATTTTGTCACTTTATAGAAGCTTTATAAAAATAGGACCGTTGGAGATTCTGACACAAATTACTTTTTGGTCGTTGAGCTCTAATCCAAGTTCAATCACCTATAATCCTGATGTAAACTTGATTAGTGATAATTAGGAATGATTAGAAGTAATATAATCAAATTTTAAATGAGTTTGCAAGATTATGGAGAAATTCGAGACGTTGATTTTCAGAAGATGATAAACCTGCACTCGAGTATGATTTAGAATCACTAGAGTGAGTACTCATCACTCAAGTGCTATGCAGTCCAACTCGTGCCTTGAGTTCTGGTAAAGTGTCACTCTTAGTTTAGCAGAAAGTCACTTGCTGAATCCTCGCGAGTTGCTTGTCATTACTCAAGTGACATCTTACTCACTCGAGTGAGCTTTGTTTAAACTTGCAAAACCATCGCGAGTGACTTGCGAGTTGACATCACCACTTCTGTCCAAAACTCGAGTGCTCATTGAAAACTTGAGTTCTCTGCCTAGTCTTCATAACATCAAAACTCTCGGGCAGTAACTCTCAGAGCAAACTTCTAGGACTCGAGTTCTTCTTTATGTTAGAACTCGAGTTCTCATCCAAGACTCAAGTGCATCAGCTTGAAGTTACTTCCTGCAATGTTCACAACTCGAGTGCCAACTAATAAACTCTAGTGGAGAGTTGTAACTTTCAAGAGATATTGCGAGTGACTTGAGAAATAAATGCAAGTGATCACTATCACTCGAGCGGTCACTTATTCACTCGAGTGACCTGAAAATAATTTTCAAAAATCTTGCGAGTGACTTGCTGAATTCCTGTAAGTGAGGAAGGACCACTCGAGTGCTAACTTAACTACTCGAGTGATTTTACATCACCTCTCATATTTCAGTGAATGACTTGCAAAATCCCTGAAAGTTAGGATCATCACTCGAGTGGTCACTTAGAGTGATCTACACTTTGAATCCAAGTCATTAAAAATCTCTTATCGTCTACATTCCAATGCAAAAATAATCAGTTCCAAACTCATCGTATTCTACAAGTTATGATCCAAAGAGTATCTACTGTCCTTGACAATGTTTGAATTTTCAATCATCAACGTCCATAAGCCATACCACTTTGAATATAACTAAAAATTTGACACATGATGATAGAGGTACAAGTGGCATCTTATATGGTGTCGAAAAAGGCATCCAAGTTGGTAACCAAGGTGACATCATCCATGGCAAACACGTCATAGGTGGCACATCTAATGAACAAAATGTTGTTTATATCATACAAGAAGATTCTATGCAAGCCCAAGATCCTCATCATGACATCAAGGGCCTAATTACTAGAAGCCTAGAAAAGAGTGAGCTGTTCTAGAGGTTGGAGCAAATATTTAGGCTTCAATTTGCTTCATTAATGGCTCATAATGTTAGTATATATGTTGAGGGTGCAAATGAGGCCATAATCATGCTTATTCAAGCTCATATGCATGCTTTTACAAGACCTAGAAGCTTGAGCACGTGGCAAAGCATGAAGATCCATGAAATTGGGATAACATAAAGCAATAAGCCCAACATGATGATGTACAAGGCCCATGTGCAGTCCAGATTAAAGAATTTACTTTAAATACCATGTGAAAAACATATGCCTTGGTGGAAGATTATAAGTGATGTCCAAGACAACTCAAGAAGCATCTAGAAGGCATCCTTATGCATCAAATCTGATTTGATTAGTTTCCTATTTTATTTGCATTAAATAAGGCCTTTTGGTCAAAGATTGTTCTTTGATTTAGTTTTCTATTTTTAGGTAATTGACTTAGTCTTGAAGAGTAAGTAATTTCCTCATACTTTTAGGCTTGAATGGTGCCAACCAAGGCAATCAATTATCATTAAGGCATCATTTATTACATTTATGACTAGGTTTAGAGTTCTAGAGTGTTCTTTTGTTTCCTATATATGAAGGCTGCGTTTTTGTATTGGAGAATTCAGAAAATGATAATGATATGAATAAGAACTTTGTTCTTTGAGAATTTTATTTCTCTTGTATGAGCTTTGCTTGCATGCTTGTATTCTCGTACGAATACTCCGACTGTATCAAGGACCGATCATCCTTGTGGTGTCTTTATGGCTAAGGTTGTAAGAGACAGGTTCTCTTAAGGTCCTACCTTTGATCATCCGTCTCGTTCGTGTCTTCAAACTTGCTTTCTAGCCGGTCCGTATTCCCCATTTATATCACATGACCTACCCATAAAAATATCTTCAAGTCTAGTTTCATATTTCACCAATTTCAACTCAATTGGATATGTATTTTGAGAGATATGTCCAAAATACCGAACTTGTTCGGAAATGCAGCGTTGATAATGAGTGTCATCTTCCAAAATTAATATATCTTTAATATGATCTCCTTTTAGCTTGATCTTAATGTTCTTTTCATGTATTGAGAGTCTAATTTCATATGCAACTGGTTTCAACTCAATCGGAGCTGTGGTTTGGGAGATATGACTGAATTACCGAACCTCGTTCATGCTAAACGAAGAACAGAGCTGAACAGAGTAGCTGGAACAATGAATTCCCTCGAGTTACTCATGTTCCACTCAAGTTAACAGTGTTATCACTTGCAAAGCTCACTCAAGTGACGCTCCTGTAGCTCAAGAGTGATTTTACTGTAGCGTATTGTAACTCAAAAATTACTATTCATCGTGGAGCTTGAAATAACTTATTTTAACTCCGAATTTAGCCATTTCAACTTCTGTTTGATCATAGAAACTTCCAATATCAAATCTAAGAGCTTGAATATTGATATTCCAATTATATTTTGTAAGTTATTCTTTCTTTAATCTCTTTCTAGTTGGTCTCTAAAATCTTTTGATAACTTCTTACCATGGTTTTGGAACCCGGACCGGACTGGATGGTCCGGCCTGGGAACCGCAGACCCAGTGGCCAGACCGGGCCGATTCGGTGACCGGTCCGGTGTGGCCTTTTTTTAAAAAAAATCAATTTTTAAAATTTTTCTTTAGAATTTTATATAAATAAATCTAAAATATTCAATTTCTCACCGGGTTAGCTCCGGTTTGACTCCGATATGACCCACTGACCCTTGACCTAGTGCCCCTGAACGATCCAATGACCGGTCCGGGTTTCAGAACCTTGCTTCTTACTTTCTTGACTAATGTCTTCAATCTCTTTCTTCTTCTTCCTCTTAAATATTCCAACTCAATAACTTCTTTCTTAATCTTCTTCTTGATCATTCTCTATAATTCAAATTGATTTCTTTTAATCTACATTAAATATAGTAGTTATTTAATGTAGAAAATAAATATATTATACAAATTTTTTGCTCTTAATATTTGACATCTATATTTAAAATCATTAAAACTAATCATATCTAACATAAATATGCATTAAAAAAATAAAATTGAAGTATATTATTACTAATGAGTAATGAAGTTATATAGAATTGCAATAATATATGTTAGTTTTTCAAGAACTAATATGTAACAAAATTGATAAATGTCCTAAAGAATTAATATAGATTTTTTTGTTTTGGAGAAAGAAGAATCGATCAGGAAAATTATGACCCATAGAATCAATTAGATTTATAGTGATGAACCAATCAGACTGAAATCCATAATTGTATGCAAACTATGAATCATTTGGGCTTCCAAATATAAATATATTATTGGCCTATTATAATTGTCCTTGAAATATACGTCAAAGAAAATTGATTATAAGAATATCACTAATTATGATTTGGAATGTATCTTTGCATTTATGGGAATATAACAAAATATAATATATAAACCCATTGAAATAGCTTATAAACCATATAAGTGTTCAATAAATTAGATATATGCATCTACAAAATGGTTACATGTAACAACCTCCTTAAATTACCGTAAAATTTATCATTTCATCAAAACATTACGTAATATTACTTAAATAACATATTAAAGGGTTCCGCCTACAGTACAAATCTCAATATGTAACGGAATATTCAACAAAAGCAACGTATTCCTAAAAGGTTCTTAAATTTGGCAATATACATCATGCTCATGTAACTAAACAAGACATACGATTGATATCAAGTCAAGTATCGTGCGCTTTCACCTTGGTAGCACTGCCTGAACTCTCACCTAAAAGAATGATAAATCGACGGGATAAGTCACATAGACCCAGTAACCACTTCCATTTTAACAAGTATGCATGGAATGATAACAAGATAGTTAAGTGGGAAAATATAAATATTTATAAAGTATAATCTTCCAAAAACATTTATATTTCAAGAGAATAATTTAATATTATATAGAACTCATTCAACCATCCTCATAACCTTTTTAACCACTGACAGAACCCATATGCTACAACATATAATAAGATTTGTCTCTTTGACAAGACTGCACCAAACTCTTCAATAATGAGGTGTAGTCCGGCTAAAGGCTATAGAACTTATATTAGACCATGGGTTCCCTTTCTGTCAAATATGGAAAGGTGTTACATGTCCCTTAAGCTGATCCTTAACCCGGACAAAGGAAAGGGTGATACCAAGGGCCCTGAGAATGTTAAAGTCATCCATTGTACGCATAGTGACAGCTATATCACGTGGTATAAAAGAACCAAACATCCCTCAATTACAACTCACCACATTCCACATCTTAACATCACAAATATCAATAATTTATTCTCATATATTCTATATTCAATGTTATGCATCAATAATCATTCAAAACTATTCAGGTCCACTTAACTAACAAGTTTACTAAAAACATAATTCATATTGTCATTGTACATTTTTCATATATAAAATAATATAACATATTTATAGCAATTAAAAATACCAATATATACTTATAATTACCTCAACAAGCATACAAGATAAAATGAAAAGTGGTTGCCTCGAGTTCTTGACAACTAAACTTGAAAGAATTCAAGTTCAACAAGCCAAATTTACTCTACAATAAATATATAATTACATGTTAATAAAATTAATAATAATTGCTAACTAATACAAAATAACCCCCATAATTAGCTCACTTTAATCTTCGTAGAAGAATAACAATAATTTATCTATTCCTCAAATACTTTTAAAAAAAATTCTAAAATTTCTTAACTCTATTTCACTTAATAAAATATTTAACAATAATAATTCTCTAATCACATTAACTCCAACAGTTATAAAATTATCAATATCAACATCCTAAATTAATTAAATCTCTTTTCTAGCTTATATGGGCACAACCTAATTATTAAAAAAATATTGAAACCTCCACATAATTAAAACCATACCAAACTCTAATTTCTAATATCAAATTATAATTTATAATTTTAGATAACAAAAATTCTACAAAACTAAACCGATTAAAATTTTAATAATACCTCTAATAACCCAAATAAATTATATAATCTAAATTTAATCGATTAAAAAGTCTAATATAGAATTATTTATAGGCTTATTATATAGAAAATTCAGTATAAAATCTTATACCAATTAAATAATAAAAGTAAACGGATTAAAAATAACTATTAATCATTCTCTACATTCCTATAGTTTTATGTTGATAAAATTCAAATTTGCCCAAAATCCTAATCTTAAAATTTTTTCTAATCAACTCAAAATTACTATAATAAGAAAGAGAAAATTATTTAGAACATTTTTCATAAAGAAAGTTTTGTGATTAGAAGAGAATTTGAGTATTTTATTGATCTCCGAAGAACCGAAAATACTCCTACTAGTCTCCTCATCATCCGCACCACACTTCACTTGCATGAAATGGTTATTCAATGGGGTATTTATAATACCCCTCCTCCTTCATATGGCGCCTAATGGCATCAAATTGTTTTAATTGACTTAGTGGCACTAAAAGAGGTGCCACTATTATCAAAAGTGGTGAAGGCGGCACCTACTATATTTTTTATTTTATATATATATTATTTTAAAAAAAAATATTTTAATCAGATCTCCTTTTTCAAAAATTAGCTATTAAATTCATTTTTTTATAAATAATTATTTTCTAATTATATTTATATCTTATAAATAAAAATCAGGATGTTACATTACATGTGAGATTACTATTAGTTTGGAACCGAAAAGAGTAAGTTGTTAACAACAGTCTTGATAATAATTTCACTGGATCAAGTGAAGATCTTATGCATAAGTATATCTTGCAAGTAGATAGAATGATGATGGGCCAAAGGAAAAGTAAAAGGAAAAAGACATAATGAAAATAAGATTACATTATTTTGATATATGAAAATTATGAACCTGCAGTCCCATCGAAAATATGGAATATATAAATATTTAAGTGATGAGACATATTATTTTGTGGTGGATACAATAGTTTTGCATACATTACTATTTTGGCAACTATGAAAATAAAAGTATGTGTTTGTTAGATGTTATTATTTATAGTCTATACATTGAAGGATCTAAAATGTCATAAGCATATATAAGAAATTTATTTTATATATAAAATGTTATGTGAGTTTGAAAATAAAAAGGCCTATATAATTTATTGAAAAGTACATTGAAAAGTGAGTAATTTTATATTTTACTTGACTTACTATTTAGGTTAACAATGACAGAAGTGGTTTTTTTTAATCTGACTCCTACAAAAGTTAGATAAGATAAAAGTCAGATTGTAAATGTGATTTGTGTTTAGATTGGCGGTGGCAGAAATGACTTTTTTTTTGGAGAAGCCAGATTTTTGAGCTTCTTCTCAAAAGATGCTTTTGAAAAAAAAAGCCCAATTATCAAAATGCCAACTCAAACACCTCAGTTTTCAAAAAGTCAGAAGTCATCGTGATTTTTTAAAAAAAACTGTTTGGGATGGCAGAATGTCATCCCAAACAGGCACTTATAGATCGAGTTATTGAATGCCTCAATGATTTCAAATCACATATTTTTGCTATGGTAATTTTGCTTGAAAAAATATATTGAATTTTATGGTTCAGAAGTACCTTATATTTTATGAGAATATTTATCTATCATGCTAATATTGTATTTATTATAATTTTATTGGTAAAAATTAGTTCTTGCAGGTACACAGTGAATAACGAGAATGAAATTTGGTGTGATAGTTCTATGAACATATTATATAATATCATTTTGTTCAGAACAAGTTGAATATGTGGATGTAAGATATATTTTGTTGATTTTCAGAATAATTTTCCTTTATTGTTTCTACCAATGTTTTAAAAGTTGGACCGAATAACAAGCTGGATAGGGTAGCGGGTCACGGTTCAAACGGTTGAAACAGTCAGGTCATTCGGTTGAATAATTTACATAATAATTAAATAAACATAATATTATGCATATATACAATGACTTAAATACAAGAAATAAATACAAAATTATTAGATATATATTTAAAGTGTATATTAATATACATAGTTTTAATCTAAAACACACTAATGCACACATAAGACATGAAATTCAAATATATACAAATAACATTTTATTTTATAATAATTTATTAGATGTGTTTCATTTAAAAAAACATAATAAATATTTAAAATTTTTATCTGAAATTACATCTCAATTTCAATGAAATAGTTCTTTTGACATGAAAAAAAAATGTATCATGCTTAAAAATCATATGTTATGTAAAATTATTTTATGAATATTAGAACAAATATTTTGACAAAAAAAATAATTACAAATAACAACTAAAATAGTTTTCTGAAGAGAAGAGCTATCCAAAAATTAAAATATATTACTGTTGGCCAACTTATTTTTAAGAGTATTGTTATTAGATTAAAACTGAAAAATTAGAAAAAAAAATGTATTCACCATAGGGTAGAGATTTTCCCTATATTAACTTCACATTTTAATCTTTTTAAAAGTTGCACTAAACTAATTTTAATATTTTTTTTATAATATATTATTTTTATCTTATGGAATAAAATCCCCCAATTTAGAATCATCATCGATCATTTAACATTTACTTTACTTGATATAAGAATTTATTTGATTTTTTTTTGCCATTGAATTTTTATTTGAAATTTGAATGTTAACTTGATGCTTTCTCCTATTACAGGATCTCTGACAATCTGACCATCATTAATTTTCCTCTCACATCACACCCCATTTTCACCCTTTATTGGCTTCTCATATTCTCACATCACACCTCATTAGTTTTTTGGGAAAGTTACAATAAGGTCCCAAGTAAATGAAAATATGAAGAAATGGTCTCAATAGGTTGTTAATGACAACATGAGGATCCTCCATTAACAACATGAGGATCATCATTAACAACTCCTTGGGATAATTTCTTCATATTTTCATTTGCTTGGGACCTTATTGTAATTTTCCCTAATTTTTTTTTATGCTTAAGGCCTGTAGACTTTAGGTCTTGAAAAGTGAATCAGCGCCTCATCTTTCTTAGCCGGCTTCAACCCATTCTTCTTTATCTTTTCTTTTCTTTTTTTGTGTTTCAACTTGAATAGAGAACCACTCCAGACACAGACGGATGAGCAAAGACAAGAGGAGTTGGAGCAAGACACATAGGTGAAACACACCCCAAGCTCTACGCATCTCATTCATCTTTTTCATATTTTTCTTTTTCTATTCACCCATTTCTCACCCCCAACAAGTCCAGATGTCCGGTTTTTGGGTAGCCGTTCCATATCCCTGTCCAAAATGGCTTTTTCCCAATCCAAAACGTTAAAAATGGCTCTCACCATAAAAACGAGCCATCGTTGTCTTCGGCCAACTGTCCGATCAGGTCTGGCTTTAAGAACGTTGGTTTCTATAGTGAATAAGATAAAGGCAGAATATATTGATATTTTAACATATCCATATCCTGAATATATATTATAGGAATACATTTCAATAGCTTAAAAATATGCTCAAAAATACATTTGGAGTGATGTCATCAGGGAGTAAAATTGATGTTATTATTAGGAGAGTAGAGATCATGTTGTATTATTTTTCTTAATCAAGGTTTTGTTCCACGAGGTTTTTTTGATAAGGTTTTTAATGAGGCAGTTTCAATTGTATTGTGTACCCTTTTTCCTTCACTAGATTCTTATCTTATTGGGTTTTTCCTAGTAAGGTTTTAATAAGGCACAATATTTATTCATGGACATCTAAGGGAGAGTGTTGTAAAAATACTAGATGATGTGAATGTCCATGAACTCTCAATTCTTGGCTTTTCATATCTTACTCCATAACTTTTCTAATGAATAATCTTTATGAGTTTTTATTCTCATGACTCAAAGGTTGTATATTGTATACTTATCATAATTTATTTTGTTATTCATTTTATGTAACTCTTTGGTTGAGGTTTGAGGTATATAAATAGAGGTTTTGAGATACACATTTTAAGTATCTAAATGAATAAGATACCACTCCCTCCTTCTCTCCAATTCCCTCTTGTTTCTCTTCATCTCTCTCATCTCAATCTTTTATATTTTCCTTATTTTTATAATAGTTATAAGATTTATTATTTTATTATTTAAGGAGCTTATAAGATTTATTATTTTAAAATACATATTATGCATCTTGATTTCCTTAAATAATTTATATTGCTTAGTTCTGTTCAAATTATTGTGTTGTGACACACTATAAATTATTTTCATGCCCGGGCATCTGCGTGTAAAATGTTGAAATGTTGAATTTTTATTTTTTGTTATTTTATCTTTATTTCTTTGTAATCTAATTTGGATAATATTTATTATTATTTAAATTTATTTATTTAAAAAGATGAGAAAAATAGTGATTATTAGTTCAATGGGCCATATGCTTCCGGCCCTTGTCCGTGAGATTAAAGGCTTATTTGATATGAGTGGAGGGGAGAGAAAGTGTACAAATAGAAGAGTTTGTTAAGTTGGATTTAAAACAATGTGAGAAGTTTGTACCACCAAAAAAAGAAAAAAAGAACAATGTGAGAAGTAGGGTTAAGAGTTGTTAATTAATTTTTCTTATTTGTTTATCTTACATATTTTCTTTATTAAAATTTTATAACCTTATTTTTCTAATTTTTTAAAATCTAACTTATAAAAATTATCCATCTTTTCCTTTTTAAATCTCTCATATCAAACAAACCCTAAAGTAAGAATTCATAATTAGGATGATGTACGGAAGTTGAGCCTAAATGAACCGGCCTATTTTGGCTTGAGCCTGTAAAGGGTTGGGCCGACCTTTATTCCCAATTTTATTATTATATCTCTTTGAGAAGTGATGAATTTAAGTACTCATTTAAAAACATATTTTTTATTCTTGAGAATTAGATATTCATCCCTTATAAAAAAAAACTCAATAATAATACAACAAAAATAACGAACATTATCCCACTAGGTTATGCAACTACAAGTGCACTGGATTGTGGCCTAATGTATTTGCATTGACGTATAAAAATATCAGGAAATTTATGTGTTGAAAATTCCCAAAACCTCTCTCTCCCAAAACAAGCTCAATTAATGGGATAGGACTTGGGGGAGACAACTCCTATAACATCACATATTAAAACTAATACAATTTAGGAACTTTTCTTAATCAATTGGATATAGGTTCAATAACTAATGAAACTAAGTGTTTGTTTGGTAAATAAGAAAAAAAGTGTTTTTCAACCTAAATCATGGTTTTATAAAAAATTTACCAAACATTAGCAAAAATGCTAAAAGTGCTTTTTTATCAAAACCATGGTTTTAAAGAAGCTATTATTTCTCACTTTTATGTGTGGGTCCCACTTAAATTTCTCTCTCCTCCTTCCCTCTCTTCTCTCTCTCTTTTTTTTTTCCTTCCGCGGGTTTGTTCCTCCCTTTCGTTGTTGTTATTTATTGGGGATGGGTTTTCTTTTCTTTTTTTTTTTAAATTACTGTTTCATATTATGTCAAAATTTATTACTTTAGTTTTAAATTTAATAATATAAATTTATCACTTTTTTACATATTGAAAAATTAATTAAATAATTTTAAAATATTTATATTTTAATTTTTCCCCAAACTAATTAGTTTGACTAAT
Source organism: Albizia julibrissin (assembly GCA_037074505.1). NCBI lineage: Eukaryota > Viridiplantae > Streptophyta > Magnoliopsida > Fabales > Fabaceae > Albizia > Albizia julibrissin. The sequence continues at coordinate 44,034,767 of CM073478.1, read as the reverse complement.
AAACTGATATATAATTTAAGGATACATAACATATGATATGATCAAGGGTCTGTAATTTAAGGATACATAAAGTGATATATAAGGGATCAAATTTGGTATTACACACAAGAGCATTAGTTATGTAGTGTTTTCAGTTTTTTGTCGTACTTTATTATTTTATTAAGTGAACTGTAATTTTATCTCTATTTTGACGGACTGTATTATTAACAAATAATAACTAAATGTTAATATATCATTTCTATAATGAGTTCGAGGTATCTAGAATTGTTGTTAGCACTAATGTATCACTTGTTAGCCAAATAAAGACAATGTCTAAAGGAGAACTGCAAAAACAGATTGTATTAACTGTATTGAAAAAACTGCTCTTTGTATTAATTTTAGGTATTAAATAATTAATCATGAACTTTAAATGTAAAATTTATTAATATATATATTTGAATGTATGTATGTCTCATTTTTTTCACAATTTATAATTTCTTTGGTTTTTGTTATTCAATTATTTGTTAAATAATAACTAAAATATAATCTTATCCTATATATTTAATTATTATAAATGATTTTAGATTATACAATTTATATATATATCTTTGATTTTTTGATGTTGGATAATTGATTAATGTTGTAATTGTTAAAATTTATGTGATGTTATGTTTTTTTATATTTATTAAGAAATTTACTATTAAATAAAACATCCAAAAATAATCTTAACAATTATATGTAATTATTACATAAGCTAATGTCCTTTTCAGTAATTTTACCATGAAAAAAACTATTCTGATCATAATATCCAAACACTCTTATTTTATTAAAATCACTTTTATTCCATAATCTATTCTCCACAATCTATTCTCTAAAATCACTTTTTTTTTCACTTTTTCTCCATAAGCTATTCTTAAAAACTGATTCCAAACACACCCTAATAATCCAAAACTGTATCCACCTAGTCTTTTTTCCTCGCTTAGCTTACAACATAGAAATAATAATACCGAAAAAGTAGTCCTCGTGTATCTAATGTAGATACAGATTAGTACAAAAGGTCGACGCCGAATACACATTGAAATTACAAAGAATCACATTGCTGTTGTATCAAAAGAGTGAATTCCCCTGTTTCCATTTATTCTTTAAAGTCAATCTTCAACTTCTTCGGGTGTGGTGGTTTCACTTTGAGCTGTCTCTCCAAGAGTGAACCGTACAAAACGTCTCACTTTAATGTTCTCCCCAATTGCAGCTACTGTTTGCTTCACAAAGTCCTTAACTAGAACATTATCATCCTTAATGAAAGGTTGTTCTAGAAGAGCAAGCTCCCCAAGCCTCTTTGAGACTCTTCCCTCAACTATTCTTTCTCTGATGTTCTCAGGTTTTGAGAGAATGTCCTCTCTCTGCATCTCAATTTCTTTTTCCTTGTTCACTATACTCTCAGGGATTTCTTCAATGGATACAAACTGCACTTGAGGGCAAGCCACAACTTGCATTGCAAGATCATCAACCAACTCCTTGAATTTCTCGCTTCTACCAACAAAATCAGTTTCACAGTTCACTTCGATTAGAACACCGATGCGTGAATCGTGGATGTACGAGCCAATTCTGCCTTCAGCTGCCATCCTGCTGGATTTCTTCTCAGCAGACGAGAGACCTTTTTTCCTTAGGTACTCCTGTGCCTTCTCAAGATCCCCTCCAGTTTCAGCAAGAGCTTTCTTGCAGTCCATCATCCCTGCTCCGGTTTCTTCTCGAAGCTGCTTAACCAATGCCGCAGAGACTGCTACTGAAGGTGGCCTGCATCAGAATGTTGAGTTATGAAAGAATATCCATAAAGTCAAGGAAATTTCTTCTTTTCTAAGCTCAATTTTGTAACTAACAATTGAATGCGTGACCACATTAAAAATATTAGAAATGGAATTGGCATATAACTGAGTGATTCGTTCTTTATGCTAAATTTAGTGCCACTAGTGCTGAATACCTCATCTAATGCATTCATCTAAATAAAATAAGAGTTTGTAGAAATGTTTACTTCTGCTCTGTTTCCTTGGCTTCAGCAGTATCAGGTTGTGTTTTTTCTGGTGCAGGCACAGTTTTTGCGGCAGTTTGTGCAGCCACTTCCGCAGCAAAATCTTGGCTTTTCTTCTCCAAGCCCTCTCCAAGATTGAACCTCACAAACCTCTTAACTTTGATATTTTCTCCAATGGTTGCTATAGTCTGCTTGACCAAGTCCTTTACCACCACTTTATCATTCTTAATATACGGCTGCTCAAGCAATGCCAACTCCTCAAGCCTTTTTCTTATCCGCCCTTCAACAATCTTTGATCTGATCTGCTCTGGTTTTAATAATAAATCCTCTTTTTGCATCTCTATTTCTTTTTCTTTGTTCACAATACTCTTAGGAACCTCTTCGACATCAAGATACTGTACTTGAGGGCATGCTGCCACTTGCATGGCTATATCATCAACAAGCTCTTTAAAAATTTCTCCTCGAGAGACAAAATCTGTCTCACAGTTCACCTCAACCAAAACACCAATCCTGCTGTCATGAATATAAGATCCTATTCTTCCTTCTGCGGTGACTCTGCTTGCTTTATTTTCTGCACTAGCTAAGCCTTTTTTTCTGAGGTACTCTTGTGCTTTAATAATGTCCCCTCCAGTCTCTGAAAGAGCTTTTTTGCAATCCATCATTCCAGCACCGGTTTCTTCCCGAAGCTGCTTAACAAGAGCCAGTGATATAGTTGCTGCAATCAATGAAAAGCAAAAAGAAATTTACTGTGAGATAATTCCCAATCGTAAGAGAGTGAAAAGAAAGCCCCAAAAAAAAAAAAAATAAAAAGCTGTCAGGAAAACCAGCTAAAGTATCGTTCATAATTCTTATTTAGTAAATCCCCAAAAGCTATACTAATGGGAATATGGCTAAGAAAAGATTCTGACATGTATTTTAAAAAAATGTGAAGAAAAAACGTAAAAGATTGCAATGCATAAAAAGAAACTTTACTATAGAAAACAATTACTGCAACCACAGATCTGCATCATATGGTCTACTTTATCCACAAAGTTTCAACCACAAAAATTAAAATTGTAAAGAAAAAAATTAAAATTGTAAAAATTAAATCTTTTGAAAATATGCAATAGGTGCAAAGAAGTATAAACCTTTACTCGAGCCTTGCTCTGAAGCAGTAACACCAGTCTGACCATTTGCATTAGGTAAGCTGTTATTTCTCTCAGATGCAGTTCCAACCTCATTACTTTCAACTTGTGAAGCAAAAGCATTTTCATTCTCAGTGGCAGGTGCTTCTTCTCGCACTTGTTTTGACTCATTAATTTTATTTTCTACAACTTCAGCAGGATCAGGAGATAGGACTTGATCATTATCAACTGTGCCATCTATGGAGGGAGAATAAACAATTCAGTATCACTCCTTTCTGAGAAATGTCAAAGAATTTAGTCTTCTTGTTAAGCATATGTCACACAAAACTAAACTTCAATACCTTTGGAAGCCATAAACATGCAACATTTATTAATAAAAACGTTAAATAAAAGAGAAAACTAGAGCCATAAAAAAAATCTTTTTCTTACTAGTTTTGATGCATTGGTCAATGTTGATGGCACAAAATAAATATTAGTTGCCAATTCGACATGGACTTACTATTACTCTATTAGAATTTCCACATGAAAATGTGAACTAAATATGGAGAGATAAAAAACAAACATGGATTTATATAGATGGGAGTGCAAGAATACTATGAACCTGCAGATTCCAGGGGAGTTGGTGCATCACTAGCCAGAATATCTGATTCCAACCCTTTAATACTGCCATTATTATCAGTTGTTGCTGCAGTAGCAGATTGTTCCTCTGCATCAGATGTTTGTGATTCTTTTTCATCCTTCACAACAGTAAGATCAACTCCACTTTCTACCACATTTTCACTATCTGTTTCAGGAGGTGAGTCTGTTATACTCTGGCTTGCTGCAGCATCACTTTGAGTAGCTCCCTCAATAATTTGATTTACAGGTGATGCATCAACTCCACTTCCTACCACATTTTCATTATCTGTTTCAGGAGGCGAGTCTGTTATACTATGGCTTGCTGCAGCATCAGCTTGAGTTGCTTCCCCAATAATTTGATTTGCAGGTGATTCATCAACTCCACTTTCTACCACATTTTCATTATCTGTTTCAGAAGGCGAGTCTGTTATACTATGGCTTGCTGTAGCATCAGCTTGAGTCGCTTCCTCAATAATTTGAGTTGCAGTTGATGCATCATCTCCTTCAGGAACCAGACTTCCAGAAGTCACATTCTCTTTATTCTCAGAGGCCCCATCTGTACTGTAGATTGAGCTATAGATATTGCTTATTGCTTCTCTTTCATTATTTATATCAGCTGTTGATTCACCACCTGATGAGCTAGCTCCTGCCTCCAACTGACTTTCAGAACTATCCTTTTCAGTTTTATCATTTACATTTTCACTAGCTATTTCAACAGGCGAGTCAGTTTTGGCATTGCTAGCCCCAACATCAGTTTGAGCTGCTTCCTTAACAATTTGATTTGAGGTAAATGAATCACCCTCAAGATCCGAACCACCAGAAGTCACCGCTGTTTCCTTCTCAGTGGCATCATCTACACCTACAGTAGCTGTTGAGGCACTATCCAACAAGCTGCCTTCCACATCTGCTTTACTCTCATAATTCTCATCCTTGAGATTATCTTTTACTGGTTCTTCCAGCGTGTCAGGGGCATCAACAATGGTCTCCTGTTGCAGGACAGTTTCTTTGATTTCTTTTGTTGATATATCTTCAACTGTTTTTTCCACAGTCTCTCTCTCAACTAAAAGTGCAGCAATTTCTTTGTTCTTACGGAAAGCTAAAACAAAAGGGTTTGTTGCAACATGGACAATCCCTAGGCTAAGTTGCGAGTCCAATTTTGCTATATCTTCCTCTTTCTTCATAGTCAATGTTACTTGCCCTCTTGAGATACGTAAAACCCGTACACTGACTTCTTGACCAACCTGCAGTGAAGAGTTTCCCATAGCACTCTCAAATCCATTATCAGACTCCTCAGATATTGGTAAAAAGCCCTCCTCTCCATCAGGAAGAGATATAAAAGAACCATTCCTGGTCATATTCTTCACTGTACCTTCTAGGTCCTGCCCCTTCACAAACTTGGTGCTTTTTTTCACATCATCTTTCTTTGAACTGGGCTTTGATGTGTTCCTCTTCCCAGGTCCAGCCTTCTCTGAACCGACTGGTCCATGTTTTTGTTGCTTCAACTTACCAATGTCATCACTTTCACGCATAGAGAGAGAGATACGCTGACTCTCAGTGTTCACGTCAATTAGCTTCACCTTCACTTCTTGTCCTACTGAAACTACATTTGCAATATCCTTAACATAGCTATCACTCAACCTTGAAACATGAACAAGGCCATCTGTGAAGGCTCCAAAATCAACAAAGGCCCCAAATGGCTGGATTGATCTTACTTTCCCAGTAAAAGTTGCTCCAGGAATCAAATCCTCATTCTTTACAGGAGGCATCTCACTTTTCCTAGCAGGTCTGGAACGTCTGGCTTTAGCTGAAGCAGTACTGGCATTAGACTTAGGAGACAAATCTTCACTTGTACCAACTTCATCCAAACGGGTTTCCAAAGATTCAGTAGAGTCATCGTTTGCAGCAGTTGAATCTGATTCCTCCACAGCTATATCTGTTTTTGTAGCTGATATACTGGTCCTAGATTTTCTATTAAATGAGAGTATTCTTTGGTTCTTTGAAATCAGTCCAACGGAAACAAATGGAGGTAAGAGAAACCTAGGTGTTGATAATCCATGTTTTAGAGACTTCCTTGATAAATTGAGTTTTGTTAAAGAATCACTTTTCCTTGCAGAAAATGCGCTTCCAGGGATAAATGAAACAATGCCCGTGGAGTATGGTATTACAGAATTCATGTCGACTTGAAATGCAAATGCAAAACTTAATTATGTTTCAGAATCAGCACATTTCATGTCACCTGCAGAAATATGACATGAAAAATCAGCATAAGCTTCAGTAATGAATTAGCTAGGTGGCTCCGCTCCAATATGAGATTATCAATAATACTTTAAGATTAGGGGGGGAAATCAGTTATCTTGGTTCAGCAAGCAATGATATACAATTATATGCCACAATCATATGATGTAATCGTGGATTATCATTAAAACCATTGTTGAGACCACCACGTCCATCAGAAAAGACAAAGGACATTTAACCAAATCCTATCATAACATCAATGAAGATAGACAACAACTACATCACAGTTCATATGTCTCCATAAATATTATTGCAGTATCAACTTCAATTTGAGAAGGCTACAATGGAACTATATACTCTACATGAAAAAGGCTAAACATAATGGTTTGTCTATATTATCCTTCCTGTCATCGACGTAGTGGCTGAAATATTGAAAGCCCAGAATTCCAAGATAAGCACAGGGAAACGGATAAACCTGAATGACCTAATTAATAACGGAATATCAAACAGGATATATAATAGTGTTATAATTTAAGAATTATACACAGAAATCACAAACAGGAAACACACTCTAACATCGTAAACCTCCACTGGAAACGTATAAATATAGTCAGATTAGAAATTAGGATAAACCAAATTTAAACACAATTCAAGGGAATGTTCGTACTTTGCAAAATTCACATTCCTTTTGCATTAAAAGGGAAATTAAATTCAAACGATTGAGCTGTACGGGAGGATTATATATCAAATTCAAGCTCAAGAAGGAACAGAGCACTAGAAAAATCAGATGAAACAACAAACTTCAAGAAAAAAGAAAAGGCCCATTAGGTACAAGACGAGAAATCGATACCTCAGAAGCTTGAAAAGGCCAAAAAAATCATAGAAACTTTACGTTTACAAGTTTAAGAAACAGTAGAACAGGCGAGAAAACATTTGTTTCTAACTAAGTTAATTTCTGGGTTGAGAAGATAGAGCTTACACTGTAATCTTTAGAGGAGGAAGGAGGGAAATGAATGGTGAGGTTTTAAATCCTTATCTTATCGAAGTAAGTAATGTGTTGCTCAGTCGAGCCTCGGAGAGCTACCGGGTGGTGAAAGCTATGCGGCTCAGTTCGCTTCGGCTGTCGGAGTGCCACGTTACTCAGCTTAGCCGCTTAGCCGAGTCAATAACACCTTACATGGCTTTTCAGCGGGCAAGTAAAAACTAAACGGATGCTTAAAGCCCAAATTATCAAGTCTATTCAACCCATAATAAAGCTGATGAATCAATGGGCTACTATTCGTGACCAAAAAAAAAAAAGGGAGAACGTAGAAAATGAACTTTTAAAATTATAAAATCCTAAATTAAATAGGGAAAATCTCATATAAACATAATTAAATTACTCAAATTCTAATTTAGGTCATTGAAATTTATAAATTATATATCAGGTTATATTTCATAATTAGGGATTTAAGACTTGGGTCAAATTACCTCTATATCCCTTGATTATTAAAATAGAAAAATTGAAAACGTAACTTTATTATTTTCTCTATTAATTAATTCCTTAAGAAGTACTGTATAATGGAGCACCGTTTGTTGTCCTACTTCATTCCAAACATTAATTATCCAGGCAGTAATAAATGAAATATATACCATCAAACTATGAAAACTCATATACGGATTTGTTGATGTTATCTCACTAAAAAAATTATGCACAATATTATTTTTTATATAATATTCGATTTTATATAATAATCTATTAGAATAAATTGAAATCTATTGTGACAGTAAATCTATGTATACAAGTGAAAAATCTATTGCCTTATTTTCGATATTTGTATTTTTATTTAAAATTTTATGACTCAAGTTTAAATTTTAAATCTTGTATATATATCCTAAATATATAATCTATGATTATTAATTTTTCATAAAAAGGGAAAATCTCATATAAATATATTCCTAAAACATTATAGTACACAAGAGTTCACATTTTTCAATTATACATACGCCCACTTTCCTATAAAATTGAATATTGTATAAAAAAAGAATATTAAGCATAATTAATATTTGGAAATAAGTTGAAACACAAAGTCGTACCGTACTTCCCCAAAAAGTAATTAATATAATAAATAATAGGATTATGTTTTCAATTTTGTTGTTCTAATAATTAAGAGATATGGAGGTAATTTGACCCAAAATTTAAATTCTTAATTATAACACATAACCTGATATATAATTTGTTATATTTAATGACCCAAATTAGAATTTGTGTATTTCAACTATCTTTATATTGGATTTTTCCAATCAAGTATTTCCTATAAAATAAATTATGAATTGCTTATTAAGTCTCATCATTATTTTATCAATTATTGTTAACAAACCTAAATGAGATTTTGTACTTTTAAAGTTTTTTTTTTGGTCATTAAAAAAAGAATAATAAATTATTGGCAATTGCATTTTTTATTTTTTTTCAAGAAAAAAGATTAAAAAAATTACCGTTAGAACCTCTTCTTGTCATCTCCTCTCCTCTCTAGCCCTTTCTTTATCTCTGTGACGAATAGAGTCGAAAAACGGCCCAAGCCTAGGGCAGAGCAATCGGCGGGTTGGGTAGCCCATGCCTAAACCCATAGCCCGCCCATTTAATTTTTAATGGGTATGGGCTAGCCCATACCCGTACCTCAACCCATTTAAACCTGTATAAACGGGCTAGTATATAAATGGGCGGGCTGACCGGGTTTTGAGTAACCCATCTATGTTTGACCTGTTTATTTTCTTTGTAAAAAAACATACATAAGCAATAAGCATTAAGCATCCATCCAAATTCTTCATCCTAAATTTTGAAATATGAACCTTCAAAGTTTAATAAGCACAATTCACACATAAGAACCTAAATTTAGGCAAGTACCATCATAACATAATTTTGATATTCAAACTCCAACTTTTAAATTAAAACATTCAAACTACAAGTTCAAATATTAACAAAATGTCATGCTTCTATTAAATCTTCATGCTTCAGTTTTCACAATCATCTTCAGATTCACTTGAGGAAGGGGCTGTAGCTCCAGAGGCCAAATCTTCCTCTACAAAATAAAATAAGAGAGAACATATCCATTAATAATCTAATATGAAATTAAAAAAAATGAAACAACACAAATTAAATATGTTATTGAAAATACCAGTAACAACACTTGCATCTCATCAAAATTATCAATATCAAGGTCTTTAAATTTAGGGGGGTGTCTTGAATAGCCAATTTTGAGCACATATGAGTGCCTCAACCATCTTTGAAGACAATGAGCTCCTAAAAGAATCAAGTATCCGACCCCCAGTACTAAAAGCTGATTCTGAAGACATTGTAGAGACAAGTATAGCCAACAAATCACGTGCCAACAGATTCAAAATTTTATACTTGCATCCATTCACTCTCCACCATCCCAAAACATCAAATTTTGGATCACGAAATCCAACTAATTCAGCTTGAAGATATTCATCCACTTCTGAAATTTTCTCTACATTACATGTAGATTCTGCAGCAACTAAGAATTTCTGGAATGTAGCATCAAAAGATGACAAGGCTAATTCAATTTCAACTTCTTGAAACGACACATTAGTCCCATTAACATCCCCTTGCTCCATTGTTGGCTGAGATCCAAAAGCTTCATTAGTATTAATAACATTCAGTGAATAATGATCATACAAATGGTACAAGACATCCATAATCCTCTTCAACATAAATTCACGCTTTGTAGGTTCAGGAAAAATGTTTTCAAAAGCAATTTTGACATATGTCATCTTGAATCTAGGGTCTAGTATAACTGCTACCACCAATAATGGATTCATTTTCTCCGCTTTTCCCCAATACTTGTCATATTTTGTTTGCATTCTTCTTACCAAATCACCCAAGAGAGAGTGAGAACCAGCTGCACATGAATTAAGATGTGTTTGAATAGCAACAATATGCTGAAAACATGTGTTTGTTGTTACAAAATTTGATCCAGAAAATTTCAGAGTCATGGTGTAGAACAACTTCAAAAATACAAGGAACTCCTTTGCAACAGTCCAATCATATGCACTTGGAGGCTCAATTGTATTCCTTGTAGTTGTGTCAATGATATCATCATTATGATCAAATATGCTATCATCAAATCGAGTTGAATTTGAATCTAACTTAACTTTCTTTTTGAAGTAATCTATGTAATCTTGATCTTCTTCTTCCATCCTTGTGAAGACTTTTATAAACTTAACAGCACTTTCCAACATAAGGTAAGTCGAATTCCATCTAATAACATAATGAAATAAATAATTAAAACAACATAAGTATAATTTGAATAAGAATAGAAACTAGAAACAGAATAAACAAGTATTTAGATTAATTACCTTGTGGGACAATCCAAGCTAAGCAAACTTTTTGATTCAACTCTTACTTTTTCAGCAAGGTCTTTGAATTTGGTGTCCCTTGCTGGAGAAGATCTAACATATTTAACTGCATGTCGAATGAGTTCAATGGACCGATTTATTTCCTTAAGACCTTCAGAGACAATTAAGTTCAAAATATGTGCAGCACACCGCATCTGCAAATACTCTCCATCACGTACTAGACCATTCCAACCCCTCAAACATTTTTTCAAATGTGCAATTGCAGAATCATTTGAGGAAGCATTGTCAACTGTTATAGTGAAGACTTTGTCTATGCCCCACTTGAATAAGCAATCCTCAATTTTCTTTCCAATTGTTTGCCTTTTATGATTTTCAATCACACAAAAAATCAAAATTCTTTTCTGCAAAGACCAATTCTCATCAACCCAATGAGCAGTCAAACACATGTAGTTAGAATTCTGAATTGAAGTCCAACAATCCGTAGTGAGAGAGACACGTACTTTAGATCGTTTGAAATATTTTCTCAAACATTTTGCTTCTTCTAAATAAATTTTGTAGCAATCCCTAGCAATTGTCCAACGTGAGGGCATTTGAAATCTAGGTTCAACCTCTTGCAATAATTCTTTAAAACCCTCCCCTTCCACAATCCGGAAAGGCAACTCATCTTTTATGAGGAATTTTGCAATAGCCTTTCTGCATCTCTCCTGGCTAAATAAGTGATGAGTCAAAGTTTTATTAGAAGAAATCGACAGCAAACTCTGGGAGTTGCTAGCTTTGTTGGGATTCTTTGGACACTTTTCCAAATGCCGCAACAATTGTGTTGTGCCACAATCAGTAGGATGACTTGCAAAATCTCTGTCACAATGATTACACTGTGCCCGATGTTTACCTTTTGTTTGAGTTAGTGGCAACCTTTTGAAATGTTGCCAGGCATCAGATGTTGCCCTCCTTTTTCTCTTAGCAGCTTGTTTTTCAGCTGCTTGTACCTCTCCTTCATTATTTTACTGATTTCCATCATGAGCAGGTGCTAAATATGTTGCTGAAGTTATATCCTCAATGGCCTCTACAATAGTGGCAACTTGCATATTTTCTGGTTGAGATTGTGACATGCTTATTTGTCTAGTCAAGCCAATAATATGTACATCAATGAACTATATACAGATAAGCAATACATAAACACCACATTTCTTCAAAACTATATATAGATAAGCAATATATTCAGCAAGCAATTTCATTTCCATTGCAGCAAAAAGACAGAAATTTTCACACACCTTATACATTAAAGTATTTCATTTCCATTGCAGCAAAATAACAGAAATTCGCACACACCTTATACAGTTAAGGCTGCAGATATAAAGGTCCTATTTGTGAAGCCACTAGTATACTGGACTCGATTTTTTATCATAGCTACAGCATTTTCTCGTCCTCAAATTTATCATAGCACTTCTGAAATTATATATTGATAACTAGAAATAGCATGAAGTGCGCAGTAATAGCATGAAGAACAGCATGAAGTGCGCAGTAACAACCCAAGGTAGATATAAAGGTCCTATTTGTGCTTAATTTACTGAAGAACACCGATTCCTAACTTAAGAACTAGACCATAAATTACCTTCAACGCTTTTCATCAATATGCTAGATAACTTAGTAGCTTAATTGTCCTTAGTATAAATTGGAGAAGATGAACTTACAAACTTTGCTGAGTTGCTTTGCTCTCGACGGAAAATGGAGAAGAAGAAGAAGATGATCCCCTGAACTTTGCTCACGACGGAAACTGAAAATCACGAACTTTGCTGTGCTATGATCCTCTCGATGTAAAGCGGAGAAGAAGAAGAAGAAGAAGACGAACTCTCATCTTTGCCGTCGATGGCTGACCTGCTGGCTGCTGCTACGGTGGCAGCTGCTATGGTGGATCTTCAATCTCAGCCTCTCCTCTCTCAGATCTCAGACTCGGCCTCTCCTCACTCAGATCTCAATCTCGGCGACAGCAATCGGTCTCTCACTCTCTCGCAGTCGCAGCCTCGCACTCGCACGACGCAGTGGCGTTGCCACTTGCCGAAAGAGAAAGGAAATAAGTAATTAGGGATTTTGGAGGACGCAGTCGCAGCCTCGCACTTGCAGGACGCCCAAAATATTTACACTGACTAACTAAAGGGCTTTAACTGAACTTTGACTGAAATATACTAAATGGGCGGGTATGAGCAGCCCAAAGGTCTGCCCATAGCCCGCCCATTTAAGTTTTAATTGGGTGGGCTGAAACCCAACCCATCATGGGTTTATTTTGGGCGGGCTAACAATAGCCCAATTACATTGGGTAATGGGCGGGTTTATGGGTAATGAGCTATTTGCTCTCCCCTACCCAAGCCGTCGAGCCGACTCGTTTAAGCTCTAAATTTGTAAATGTTGGGTTTAAGATTTTTACCTCAAAAATAAAAGCAGACCTAAAAGGGCCAACAATGATGTTGCAAATATTTAGTTTTTATTATCTTTTTTAGAATTAAGTTTCATAAGAATATGTTGTATTAAGAATCCTAAAAATTAAAAACTTATAAAAGATATTTCTTATTTTATAAGTATTCTTTCCAATTTTGTATTTTTGATTTATTTTCTAATGAATGTTTTGTTATATCTTATATTGTTTATTCTGTTGACTATTTACACTTTTCAAGACATATTTATAAGAAGTATTTTTAATTTTGTTAATTCTTCTCATTAATTATTTATAATTGTGATATGTAGACAATAGTTTACCTTTGATTATGACTTAGTGACTATGTTTGTTTGTTGCATGATGCATACCGTTTACACCCTAATTTTGACAATATTTATGTGTTTAAATTAGGACTTTTATTATTGTAATTTTTTTAAAAATTGTTAAAATAACTTGAGCCCTATAAAACTTGTCCTGACCCTGGCCCTTATACTCAAGGGCCGGATCTCAAAAAAATGACTGTTTTTTTTAGTCGGGCCTAAAAGGGCCATTAAAATAGTTTTAGCCTTATAGGACTGGCCTTGACCGTGGCCTTTATATTCATGGGCCGGACCTTAAAAAATGATTGTTTTTCTTTAGTTAGATCTAAAAAGACTGGCCCTTTTAAATCCCAACAGAACCTAAAAAAATAACTGTTTTTTTTTTATTCGGATCTAAAAAGACCTTTTTAGACCATGAACTGTGAAGCGTCAGGCCTTCTTGGCAGCTCTAGTGATGAAAAGCATTAGATGGACGAAAGCTGTCTCGAACAGGTTTGGTTTTTCGGGTCTTATGGCCTTTTAGCTTCTCAATCCTGAATATATGGTTAGAGTAACATGGAGCTCTCTAAAATTTGAAGTTTTGAACCATCCTTAGACTCGAGAATATGAACCTTCAATTTGGCTTTAGACTGAACAAATTCCCAGTAAAAAATTACCTTTGTTTTCTCTCATAGTAAAAAGAAAACAAAAAAACAAACATACAATTTTCAATTTTTTTCAACTCCTTAAGAAATCTATTTTCTTCTAAGAAAGACATCTGGAAGAAAATAGTTAACACATTACCAAAAAAAATTCACAGCAATTATATATACCCACAAGATTTCAATTTTTTAGACATGAAAGGAATCAAGGTGAAACAGAGTGACATAAAAGAAGGCAAGCAAAAGAAAGAACACACCTCAGTGTAGGTTGAAGAAGATGATGATGGTTCGTGGGTGTACGAGTGATGATCACGACGGTCTGTGATTGTTGTCTTCTTCTTTTCTTGCAAGCACCCTCTCTGACCTTTTGCCTTCTTCTCCAGTGATCACTTGCAAGGATAGAGCCGATGAGGTTTTGTGGGAGGGATAAATTGGAGTAACTAACGTGGGTTTTGTAAATGTTAAGGGTATTTTATTTCTTTTTCTCTTTCTTAAATATGTTTTGGCCCATAAAAGTTTATTATAAGGGAAAATACTAAAGTTATCAAACTTGTGAGTTTAAATAAACTCATGATGATGATGTAAACTTATATTGTGAACTTATTATTAAATAGGCATTAATAATATATAATTAAATAATTATGTTTATTTTATATTTTAATTATAAATTATCGTCTTGCGTGCTCTCGACTCTAAATACAAGCGATTTTAACTAACTAAAATAAACAAAATGCATTTATTTATTCAATTTTTTTTTTTGTGAAATACAAAGATAAGTTAAAGCTTGAGTAGGCTAAGTATATGTTTGATATCATTTATGAAAGATTTATAAGTACTTATATATGTAAGTCAAGACAACATTCCTCTTACATACTTACCTCGTACACCGTAAATCATAATTAAAAAGCTGTTTTTAAAGACTTCAATCACTATTCTAAATAAGCCCTCCAAATACATCCTCTGCCAAGCAAAAGAAAAGTCCAAAAACAAAATGATTTTCAACGTGTCCTCAGTATGAATTTTGAAAAGAAATATCTTTGAAAGTTATAGATATGGGAGAATTTAAAAAAAAAGTTAATTAATCCTCCACTTTTCATGCAAGAAGTGACTAATATATATAATAATTAATTTGCTTCAAAATGTGACTAGTTAAACCATGAAATATGGTGTGTTTGGATATAACTTTTGAGAATAGCTTCTAGAGAAAACGTGAAAAAATGATTTTATTGATAGATTATGAGAAGAATAGATTATAGATAAAAAAAATGATTATGATAAGATGAGAGTGTTTGGATATTGGGTTGGGAATCACTTTTTTAGTGGTCAAATTACCAAAATAAGACATTAACTTTTGTGATAATTACACATAAAGTATAATGTTATATTTTATTAACAATAAGAGAAGAAAACTCCTAACGGCGTTAAATCAAATTTAACAATTTTATTAAATTTGCATCCTTTTTAATTATTCATTATTATTTTTGCCCATTTCAAAACTTATTTATACCAAACGCCCCTTAGGAAAAACTTGGTTCTTAAATTTGCACATTAATCTAATATTTAACATTAAATTTCTTAATAAATACAAAAAAAATTTGTTCATATATGATATTAATTAATTTAACTATTTTTTTAATATATAGTCAAAAACAAATTTTTTTAACTAAATTTCTAAATTTTTTAATTAAATTTATAGGAATTTTAGGGGGGGCAAAGATAGAGGAGAGAGAGGGACATAGATCCCACAAGCATAAAAAACAATCAAAAAGGTTATTTTCCTCAAACCATGCTTTCTTCTCAAAACCATAATTCTCAAAAAATTTGTGTCTTTGGATGTTTTTTGTCAAAACCATAGTTTTGTCCCACATCCAAACACACTCTAAAAATGACTGACAAAAATTAGTTTAATAGGTAAAGAGTTGGTTTATAACTCACAAGTAAGGTTGTGAATTTAAATAAGAGGATCTTAATAGTGATTGATATATAAATATAATCTTGCCTGCTACTCTGGTAAGCATTAAGACCCTATTCTCTTAATTTTTTTTAAAAAAAAGGTCTAAAAATGAAATAGCTTTCCAACTTGTCTCTTTATTAAAAGTACAAATTTTAGAAAAAAATCTTAAAATTATAAGTAAGGATGATTTTGTATATAGAAGTAAGTTAATAGAACAATCGATTTTTCCAAATAATAAAAAAAAAGAACCATCAATTTTGTATCTAGAATTTAGTTAATTGGACCATCAATTTGTTCTAAAATATCACTAATTAGTAATATACATAACAATATATATATATATATATATATATATATATATATATATATTTGAAATATTATATCAATTTTAAAAGATAGATGACACTATTTATGTGCTTCTTTTTTTTTTTTTTAAACCATGGACTTGTGTGCTTCTTAAAATACTTATATTTTAATTTCATAAAAAAATTAAAATACTTATATTTTATAATGACGGCCGCTTTATGCAACTTAGCTGCTAGGCCGAGTCAATAACGCCTTACATATATTGGGATGCCTTACATGGATTGGGCTTTTAAGTCCATTCAACTTATAACGAGCTTCATGAGTCAATGGGCTTCTCTTGCTGACCCAAATAATAATAATAATAATAATTTTAAGTTAATTTCATAATTTATTGAATGATTTAAAATATAATATAATAAAAATATATAAATATAAAATTAAAATCATACTAAAATGATACTTTTAGGTTTCGTTATACTTTATAATGATATTCACTTTAGTTATTAGTGTAGGAGTTAGGTAACTAAATTGTAGATATTAAAGAGAGTAGTTAAGTTAATTATTTGTAAAAGTATGTGTTAATTTTCTTAAAATACCCTATTTAATTATTTTTATCGGAACCACCTCTCGATGAAATCTCGATCCCGCAACATGTGCAATACATAGGATAATTTAGAGAAAAATTATAAATTCAAGAGATAGTGAATTGAGATATTATATTTAGGACCAAACATAACCTTAATTATCTCCTACTAATGAAAACCAACTTCATCTACTTTCAATGAAACAAGAGTTTGCAAAACTTGCGTGGTCAAGTATACATTTTGTGGATTTGTAAGAATAAGCCTATCGATTGGGTTTATCAACATACCTGAAATACATACATGTGTCCTATTTACCAAATTCCAGTATCAAGTAAAAAACCAAAATAAAAAAGTGTATTTAAATGTGTGTTTCAGTTTTTTAAAAAAAATGGGAGAACGTTTCATTTTTGTTTAGTTCTTCATAGGCAACTTCTTTTCTTAGTAAAGGGCCAAACATTTTTTTTAGAGAAAATTGATATATAGGTCCTCATTATTTTTTAATCAGGTTCTTATATATTTTTTTTCTTTTCCTTTTTATCATATCCATATAATTTTACCTAATTTTAATCAAGTCTCTACAGTTTTTTTATTAAGCCCTTATAGTTTTGCTTGATTTTTAATAATATCCTCGTATTTTCATGTGTCTAGTAAAAAAGAAAAAAAAACTATAGGGACCTAAGTAAAAATCAAATGAAACTATTTGGACCTAATAAAATGAAAAAAACATTACGGGACTTGATTACAAATTAATTTGATGAAATTATAAGGAATTGATAAAAAAAAGGAAAACTATATAAACATGATTCAAAATCAGATAATAAATTGTGTTAGTTGGTTATTTATATATGTTGTAACAATATCCTGTAACATTTATCAAATTCTGATTGTATATAGTTGACTTTGTAATAACCGGTTAATCGGTGGGAAGGATTCAGATTTAGTATGCTATTTATACATGTTAGGATTTAGATATAGTACTTTTCTCCATCAATCCAAATCATAATAAAACTAGTAGTGTTGAAGTGGTCATAACCTCACCCTGCAAACACAAATTCAAATTTCAGAAGCATACTTATTAAAAGTGGACAAAAGCCCTTCAATGACTCTAAATCTTGAAAGCAATTAGTTTCAAACTCTAAGTGACATGGGGTTATACCCTTGGTAACTCACAAAAAAAATCTTTTTTGGTTCTCTAAAAGTTGATTTAGATTCCGGTGTCATTCTAAATTCTCATTTTATGGCACTTTAACTCCAATCCAACTCGACTTAATCATAAAAACAGTTTTTAATAATCTAAATTGAACTAAGTAATTTGATCAATAGTCAACCAATCAAACCATTTAGTCCACCTTGATTCATCAAAACAATAAGATTTTATATTTATGATTCAGCCTAACTCGATTCAAATAAGTTGAATCTCATATAAATTTAATTTGTAAATCAGTTATAATGATGATATACTAAAACAATTATATAGGAAATTAGAAAATGAATTGAAGAAGATGATGACCAAATGCATGCATGGAAGCTATCAAATCTTCACACGCGCTCACACACATATTTGGAGGAAGTGAAGAGCATTATTGGTTTGGTGGTATATCAAAGAGAATTCAACAAGCACGTAACTAATAAACTAATGCACAAGCATGTGTGTGCAACATATATAAATAATAGTAATAATTTCAACTTTGTATAGATGGGAATGACATCACCTTTTATGCTTTGGATGGATCAATTAATTAATTAAATGCATTTTAAATTATTGAACTGAACTACCTGCCAGCAACTTTATGGGCTGATACTCTCTTTTCTGTAATCTTTTTATTTTTTTAATGGAGATAACAGTCAAATTAATCTAGGAGAAAATCTCGATGACACCTGAAAATTATCGGTCATCCAATTAAGATCAATACTAGAGAATTGAGATAAACTAATTCAAGTAATTAATTATTATTTAATCCTTATAACGTTGAAAATAATATGTGATCATGAACTGAATAATTTTGAGTTCTTTAATCAGCTTACTATCTCAATATTCCATCTTTCTGCCATTCGTTGAAGACATATAGCATTCACTTCAAGTAAATATTTTCAATTTTTATTTTATACATTTCATATTCATTTTTTTAAGTCAGGACCTTATAGCCCAAATATAAGCCTCCCTTGAAGCTTTTTTAAGCATGAGTTTGTAAGTTCAAACTCTTTATAAAAGATATAATAATTACGTGAGTTAAAATTAAAAAAAAAATCATTTTTTATGCAACAATCTTATATTATTGAGTTTGATTCAAGTATTTGAGTTAAAAATCTCAAGATATATAGAGTTAGGGCATACCAGTCTTTGCAGTCCACGACGCCTTATAGAGTTCAGGATGTATTATTATTATAAGCCGGATGAACTTTTGTTGAGAAGGTTAATTTTCTTAATATTACTTATTTTAGAAAAAAGAATATTCACATGATTAACTTAGTGCCTCTTGCTTTCATTCTTTCCATTTAATTGCTAGTGAATCTGATAATTGACATGAAATAAAAACTATATAATACATTTATATATTTATTTAGTTGAGAAAATGATAAATTTAAATTTAAAGCTCTTCACGAACATCGTTCTTGGAATTCATTGAATCATCCCCAGTTTATACATATATATGATATCACACCAAATCAAATCAAACTAATAAAAAAACCTATATATATATATATATAGTGTCAGAAGAATATATCGTGGCACACTACTAATTAATTAACGTACGTATGATTGATCCATAAGATAATATAAAGCAGACACACTCGGTCGT
The DNA here is from genome assembly GCA_037074505.1 of Albizia julibrissin. Lineage (NCBI taxonomy): Eukaryota > Viridiplantae > Streptophyta > Magnoliopsida > Fabales > Fabaceae > Albizia > Albizia julibrissin. The sequence continues at coordinate 44,015,392 of CM073478.1, read as the reverse complement.
AATCAATTAGACACATAAACAAATATAAAATTAAAGATTGATTCTTAGAATAATTAACTTAATCATCATTGTGATATCAAGATCAAGAGGTGTCAGAAATCATATCCAAGATAGATTATAAGATCACTGAGGATGTTGGTTTTCTGAGACTAAAAAAATTTTCAGGAGACAAGAAGGACCCAATCGCATTAATAGCCATCACATTTCAAAGTAATGAGTAGTACATTATTATAAGGTAAGGTTTTTTTATATAATAATTAGGGCTTTTTAATAATTATTATAATTAAGGTTTCCAATTCTAAAGGTAATTGACAAGTGTATATGTGTTGAACTCGCTTTCTCTCCCACATGTGGGTCACAATCGTTTGATTTGTTTCGTTGCTTGTTGTTCCCAAGGTCCCATTGGCCAGTTGTTCCAATATAAACCCTAATTAATTATTATTTAATTAAATAATTAATCCATCCATCCATACACAGAGACCTTGCTGTGATTTTAAATTCCTAAGAAGATCTTCCACCTAAGCAAAACATGGATTCGTGGGGGGAATAAATATATATTTCTAATTAACTAAGCATCTTTGTGGTACTGAAACAGATCAATCATATGCATTTTGTAATTGATTAAATTATTTCTTATTAGAAAAAGTAGAATAAATCATAGACCACACTTTGGACAGCAAATGAAACTAAGCGTGTAGTGTGCGCGTGTGAAATAAATTATCAACTTAAGCATATAGTTTGTGGATAATATATGTTTTGTTAATTAATATGAATTGTATATATCTTAATAGAATTGACAGATTCCTAGTTTCAAGGGAAGATAAGATTATATTGGTTCTGGATTAATTCTCTTTATCCAAATGACGATGAATTGATAGTGAAATGCACTCAATATAATATATGCACATACATATAATTAATTAATTAATTCATTAAATTAAATGAATTGTTAATTTATATATCTACATTCTCCTAACTCCTTTTTTATTCATTAATTGCAATTTGTAAAACTGGTTGGCCTAAAGAATAAAAGTTCCTGGCAAAACTTGTAGCATATATTATATACAAAATCCTCTTGAACCTGATAATATTATGTAGATATATGATCTCATTACCATTTAAAACTTTAAAATAAAACGCCTTGATGAACTTTTACATTTATACATGTAACTCTCATACTATTAGTTTTATTTATTGTTTATCTGCAATTAGCTTAAAGTTTAAGAGGTTTATTTGCATATATCCCAAAGCTTGAGGGGTTATTCGTATACCAAAATTAAATTTAATTAAAGAGGTATAAAATTGACAGTTTAAGGTTATTTGTATAAATTTGAAAGTTTAGATGGTTTATTGTAAAGTTTTAAGGGTTAAGAAAGTTATTACGTATATGATACAACATAAAGTGTAAGGGCATTTTGTATAATTTAACCCATACAGAATTAATCATATTATCCCATATTTAGTGCCTGATATTAATAATGCCTCAAATAGGATTATCTTGAGCTAATAAGATGATACATATGCCTAAAACTAATCACTCATACATGTTAATTAGCAAAATTTATTGATAATGATATACTCTAATCCTTATGATAACAGTTTTTAGGAGGCTTTCATGATTATAAAGCATTTTTAATTTCGAATTGTCTAACACATTTATATTTTTTGCCATACACGATTATTTTTCGCTTAAATATACTAATGAATATCAAGTATGTATGTCTGTAGTTGGAAACTCGTTGATATTAGTTAATACAAGAAAAATCTCTGAGAAATATAATCGAAAAAAAACAATGTAATCACTAAAAATTTCTAGTAACAAGTGAGTAATACAGACATACATCCTATGATCTTTTCCGAAACTTATTATTTGCATGCTACTCACTTTTTCACTTGATATGAGACATTTTAGAGACTACATAGTAATTTTCTAAGAAAGTATGCTTTAAAAATAGCAGATCGAATAGGAGACACAAGTGTATATAATATGATGATACGTATATCAACTTTGTGAGAAGACCAGGAGATTCGATAGCAGGTAGATCTTTAAAAAATAAATCCAGAAAGATTCTTTTGCATATCTTTTTTTTTTTTTTTTGGCCTCCTGCACAAGTTTTATGACACAATAAGGATCTGTACCCAACTCAAACTCATGAGGCAGACAAAGAGAAAGAGAACATCTTCATTCTTAAGCCGTTATATGCATGAGGTAACAGGCTCAAGTTCCTGTACGTGTGTTGTGTATTATATAGGTAGGTTTTACACACACACACATATTTGGTGAAATAAATTATTAAAAATATGGGAGAATCTGCTGATATAAAATAAGGGATTGAGAATGATTTTTTTGGATTTCAAAACTGCTTCTTTTGTTTTAATTTGCCTGTCTCTGGTAATATTGTTTTGCTTCGCAAATCGTGTGGTGTATAATAATTAATGTAATGCATCTTTTCTGCGTTATTCATGTGCCCATAAATCTACTCCACATACCTTTATGTGTGTGTGTGTGTATATATCCTCTGCATCCTTCTCTGTTTCAGCACTTCCTTCTGCCTTCCTTTTCATTTGACACACACACACAAACTAATCAAACCTAATCAACATGATCCCTTCTTCTAATCTCCAATCACATATCAATATCATTATTATTTGTTTTTTTGAGAGATTAATGTTTATGATTTTGTTCATATCTTTCTCTTTCTTCCATATGTGGCAAGCAAGGAATTTCAATTAGCCTTCGAGTATAGAGTAAACCTAGGCATTTTGGTTGATTCAATTGCTCTATTTTTTTGGGAAGTTAACTTTTCAAGAAGTATACATTTTGGGAATTAATTTCTTGGGAACTTTGTATTTGTTATTCAGAAGTTATAACTATTTTCTTATATAAAATGTATTGTGTTTTTTTAATATGAACGAGCTTAATTAGGTAAAATACTTGACCAATGTGTTTGATATCAATGATTAGGGTGTCGGAGCAGGTATCATCCAGTTCGGGGCTCCGATCCTAAAGCACACAACGCGTCAACCTAACGCCTGTATTGATGCCTATATTACTGAAAAGTGATTATATATTAGTACTTAGCAAGTTAATTTTTTAGTTGTAAAATTTAGGGAAATGTGAGACTTAGCTTTCTATAAAATTAATCAATTAAGATATTTAATCAACCAAACAAATTTAATGTGCGATGCATACACGTGCAGGATAAACTACTATTATATATGCTAATTCTTAGAAGTTAGGACTTCCCAAGACTTTTTGAAAAATATAAAGTGAAAGAAGAGGAAGCATAATTAATTAGGTTTACCAAACAAACTAATTGATGGATTTCAACTCATTATAGCACCACAAGTATAAGTCAAGCAATAAATATGGGTGAAAACATGTCAGGTCAGGTCAAGGCTTGTGCTTTAAAAGGCCAGACCTTATTTAGAAATGAATGGCCTGAACTTGGCCTGTGGCTTGTAACAGACTTATTTTTCTGCCTGAGCCTAACTTATAGCCTATTAAGGAAGCCTGTAATTTTAAAAAAATTTAAGCAAGCTAATAGGCCACAGGCCTCACAACATGCCTACTTCAAACTGGTCGAAAACTGGCCCAATTATATAAATTAATATTAATGATCTAATATTAATGCACACAATGGACCAATATATATTTTTTTAATTACTTCACAAGCTTGTCTTTTCTTGTATGACCATATATCCATCTCAGCATCCTCATTTCAGCTACCCTCATTTTATATTCATATTATCCCTTTAAAGTGAAACATTTACTATCATATAACATTCCCGGTCTTATAGCAATGCGATAAAACTTCCCTTTTACCTTATTAGGTACTTTCTGATTATAAATAACTCCAGTAACTTTTCTCCATTTATACCATCCAGCTTGAATTCAGTGATTAACATCTCCATTAATTTTACCATCTTGTTGTATAATTGATCTCAAATATCTATATTTTGTCACTAGTGGAATGACTTACCCCTCAATTTAACTTCCACTTCACTTATATCTTGTCTTTTATCAAAATTGCAATGCATATATTCAGTTTTGCTCCTACTCAGACGAAAGCATTCAATTCCAGAGTCCATCTCCACATCTCAAGTTTAGAATTAATTTCCTCCTTGGATTCAACCGACAAAACTATATCATCCGTAAAAAGCATGCACTTAGGGAGCTCCTCTTTTATAGGCTCAGTTAGAATTTCTACTACTAGGTTAACAAATAAGGGCTCAAAACTGATCCTTAATGTAAGCCAATCTTTATAGAAAAGTCTTTTGTAACATCTCCAAGCGTTCTAACATTGGTTGTAACCCTTTCATACATGTCTTGAATGACTTTAATATATGCATAAGCCGTACCTCCTTCTTTCCTAAGGCTTTCCAAAATACATCTCTTGGCACGTTTTTTCCAAATCAATAAAAACTATATGCAAATCTCTTTCATTGCTCTGATACTTTTCCATTTGCCCCTTTAATAAATAAATAAATCTCTTGTTTGTGCACCTTCCTAGCATAAATCTAAATTGGTTTTCAGCAATATCAGTCTTCAACCTCAACTTATGTTCAATCACATTTTCTCACAATTTCATTTGTATGACTTATAAGCTTAAATCCTCTGTAGTTTGTACAATTATGAATATCCCTTTTATTCTTATAAATAGGGATCAAAGTATTTTTCCCCCCTACTCATTCTGCATTTTCTTGGATTGTAAAATCTCATTAAATAATTTTGTAAGCCACAAGACACCCTCTTCACCCAAATATTTCCAAATTTCAATAGGAATACCATTAGGTCCAATAGCTTTACTATTTTTCATTTTCTTAAGAGTTTCTTTAACCTGACCAACTCGAATCCTGTGGTAAAATGACAAATTAAGATCACCTTTTCGAGTTATCAAATCTTTCCAGTCACAAGGCGATCCTCCTCCTCCTCCATCATTAAACAACTTATAAAAGTATGCTTCCCACATATTTTTAATATCTCCATCATTACCCAAAATTTTTCCTTCTTCGTCCTTTATATATCTCACTTGGTCCAAGTCTTTTGATTTTCTCCTTGTTCTTTGTGATCTTGTGAATCTTATGATCTTCTACCTTTGTCCCTAACTTTTTATAAAACTCATCATATGCTTTATTTCGAGCTTCACTCACTGCTAAGATCTTAGCAAAAGAAAGAAAGAAAACCAGATTTCCTTTCCACTTAGACTATATTAGAAAATATGGATCAAAGAAGCATGCTGCCTCAAGATCATTACATAGAGATAATGAACTTGTAGAAATCGCTAGCGCGCTCAAAACTTTTCATCGAGTGTCACCACCGTTAGTCCCAAACCTGTTGAATGCTCTCTTGAATGATTTAGTATGGGAAAGGCATTAAAATCTTCAATTATGCACTATGCCTTTGATTTCCCATCCTCCTTGTCGCTACTAACTTAATCATTTCCGGTATTGCCCCTCCTTCTCTTAATGGCCACCGCAAATATCAAGGTGACAATCACCATAAAAGAATAAACAAAAACCCTAACCTTAAAGATGAAAGCCCCTACACCGAATGACTTCCCCTCCTGCCTCGGATAGATAGGCACTAAAAAAACCCAACACAGTAAGGCAAAATCAATCAAGAAAGCGGAGCGGGAAAGAAAAAGGAAGTAAAAGACATTAAGGAAAAATTAACATTGTCAATCTAAAATACAAATGTGCTTTCTCAATATACTATTTGAAAACGTGCGAAAATGAAATTTCTAAAAAAATGCAATATACATTCAAAAAAAGTATTTATGGTGACCTAAATTTAAGATTACAAGTTTCTTTGAAAACGGTATTCTCTCTTTCATCCTTTTTACAAGGTATTTCTAACATTATCACCTAAATCAAAGAGATCGAGCTTTAAAATATATAAAATTTATAGCAATTTATACTCCCTCCTGTCCAAATATAGGATGCATTAGAAGAAATCCTATGTCATAGTAGAAGTCACCTTGTGTGTGTTTAGATTGTCGGTGACAGAAATGAATTCTTTCAATCTGACTTTTGAAAACTTACGTTAGAGTAAAAGTTAGATAATATAATGTGATTTGTGTTTTGATTGACGGTAGTCAAAATGTCTTTTTTTTTTTTACTGAAACTTGTTTAGATAATTACTTAAAAAGCAAGTATAGGTGGAAAATGACATGAATGCATTTAAATGATACATATATATTATAATTATATATTATGATAATCTTAAGACATAAATAAAATTAAATACTTCATGATCCTATTTATAAATCATTTCCAGCATGTTTCACATAGATCAAGAAAAACCTTAAACCTTGTTAATCCTACCTTAAAATTTAACAATTTTTCAAATTCATTTATATTTAATATATAATGTATCTCTTGAAAATAAAAATTCAATATTATAATAAATAAATAGTACAATTGTACACTCATATGAAAAATTTCCTCTCTACCCCATAAATAGGACTAAAATAAACATGCTCTCTATTGTAAATATATATATATATATATATATATATATATATATATATATATATATTATCATTTGGATTAGCCTTTTCCCCTATGTTTTCTCTCTCCAACTTACGAAAGGAAAAGCCATAAATTGCTACTTCTTAACCACCGTGGCCTTTTTTACAAAAGCACATTGGATGTGACGCTAACCCAAACACCCCTACTCCATCTAGAGTAGCTCCAATGTAACTTTTTCACTATGCACCGTGGCTTTTTCATCTTTCAATGCTTTCTCAAACAAACCTTAAAACATTATTAATTATTAGTTTTTTATTTTACCCTTATTTATTGGTGTACACATTAAAAAATTGTATATGGAAAGGAGAGGGTGAGAAAATGTAGATTCTTTGACAGGGATAAAGTTGAAGTATTTTTTGTCACAAAAAAAAGGTTGAAACATTTTTTTAATATAAGATAGCTTTAATGAATTGGCCGCGGTTCCTTAATTGTTGTGAACTAATTTATATTTTAGATGGGATGTTCATAAACTTTTCCCCCCATAATTATATGAGCAACATACAGAGTGGGGAAATGTGCATAGTTTTGCCAAGACATGAGTACAACGTGGCATGATTGGATTGGATATTGGGAAAATCGAATCAGTAATTTTTTGCCTACTAAAAAGGAAACTAAAAGACCATGAAAAGGAATTTAATTTATTTGATGATAATAATAATATTCAATAAGTGCAATAATTATATATTTGGATCTCACCTGTGTTTCACGACTGGATTGACATCGTTTTCTGTTAAATCATCATCATTGAGGAGACTTCATATATCTTTCATCTCATTGCTTTCCGTCACGCGCATTAAAAAATGGACTTTTCTTGCCATCCAATGAACTTAGATTATATGTTCAGGCCAAAAAGAATATATTTTATATTTTTTTATGAGTTTTAATCTTTTTATCAACAAGTATTGGTGCCTGTGCGCTGCAGCGGAAGTTCATATCTATGTGAGTTTTGTTTTGTTTTGCCCACTCATATTTTTTTGAAGAGTATGCAATGTTAAGAGAAAAATTAAATTTCATAAATTCATATTAATATTTTTGCACTCAAGTTTAAACGCCTATAATGAATCACAATGCAAAAACATAATCTAAATAAATTATAACCAAATTAGGAATATAAAAAAAATTAGAAAATAATCATCAATAAATATATTTATTGATTAATAGATCCAAACTGAATATGATAGATGATATTTATTACCAAACTGAATTCCCTAGTATTTTTTATTTTTTTAGGAAAAAAATTAGAAAATAATCATCAATAAATTATTTTTATTGATTAATATGAAGATAAAAAAATTCAATTATAAAGGAATATAAAAAAATAAATTAGAAAATATTCATTGATAAATTATATTTATTAATTAATTGATCCAAATTAAATACCCTAGTATTTATTATGTGTTTTGGAAAAAAAAATTCTAAATTATGATAACTCCTTGATCTATGGAAATAAAATAAAATTCAATTATGAAGGAATATAAAAACAAAATGAAGTTACTTAACAAAATTAACGGTGTTACATAAAAATAAAACAAAATTTAATGATGTTACTACGAGTATTATACAATATATATAGATAAGACCACTGTTTAGAGAATCGGACTGGACTCGGCCGGTTACTGAGGCGGGCCGGATATATATGTTGGACCGTTTTTTTGATGGAGTCATTTTGAACCGTCATTTATCCGTTTTTAGGCCGTCAACCATTGTTAGACTGGAAACCGGACCAGTTTTTCAAAAGCCATCCAGTTCAATAAAAATGAGGGATTTTTTTTTGCTGTAAATTTTTTTTAAAAAAATTTGATGCTGCAAGAAAAATGGCATATAAGTCTTAGACATGTTACTCTATTTTATTTATATTATATGTTACTAATTTTAATAATTTAGTTTGTTGCAAACTATTTTATAAAGATGTTTTTGAAGAAAAAGGAAATGTGGTTCATCCTCAAACTAAGGATGAAATTGAAAGTACTAGAATCGTAGTTGAATGGCTTAATTTTGGATTATTTCCTCAAGAAGATTATGACATTTACTATTCTAGTTCTATTTATAAGTCTCTTTTAACTAAATCTCACTACCAAGGAGAGGTAGTTAACTCAATATATTATGGATAAATTTACAACTACGCTCTCATTTATGAAATGAGTACTTTTCAACTCTTTATTTTCTATCTATTTTTAAATTATTTCTTCATTTGTACAATAAATAAGGGGTAAAATTGTCACAATCTCATTTATTACACTAAAACTGAACTTATAAACAGAACCAAATTATTTGGTCAAAAAGAACTATTAAATAGGACCAGAGTGGTATGATCTAAATGTCTTTCAAAAAACTCATGTTTGGATCAATCAAGAGTCACCAATATTTGACAAGACATGAAATCATTATTATTAGTGTATTTTTATTTGGTAGATGATTGACTTAATGTTCTTCCTTAAATAGTATTTTGTAACTTTATTAGCTTTTTATGAAATTAGACAAAAGACTAATTGTAATATATATATAAATTTAATTATTATGTTACTGGTCTGACTGAACGGTTCAATCGTTCCAACCATTTGAACCATGACCGGCTGACTTTTCCGCCTTGACGTCTGATTCGGCTTTTAAAACATTGGATAAGACATACGAGTACCAATTAATAACTAATTTATAAGTATTTTTCTAAATATTCTTTGAGATTTGTGGTCTGTCATGCATGTCTTTAATGAGTCTTTATAAATCAAGTTCAAATATATTTTATATTTAAGAAAAATATAGGCATGCGTTATATATTTTAAGTTCAATTAATATCATTATTGTGTTTGAAAATTTCAACTCTTTAATTATATATTCAACAACCACAACAAAATAAAATAAAAGGTCTTCGCTGAATTATACCTTTTTTCAAGTTCTTCTCTCTATATGTAAATATACCTTCAATTTTCTGTTACAGAAATGACGTGATGAAATCATATATATAATTAATGACATGAAACGCATGCATTTTCATAGCTTGTAAAGTTTGACTAAGATAAGGAACAAAAAACCTTTGTTTATGACTTCTGATGGCTTTAACGTATAATTATCACATTAAAATAATGCGGAAGCCCAATAATTTGGTTTATTCAAATTCTTTACGTAATTGATTAGGGAATTCGGACCCTTATATATATAAACTAACGAACGTGCTTAAAGTTTATTAATTAGTACAGTGTACATATATAATAAAATAAAACATAAAATAAATGGTAAGTAGTTAAAAAAAAATTGGGATGCGTACGTGGTAATAAAAACTTAAAGATGTGATTTTTAGATCAGCAATTAATAAATTAACGTCCCCAATGTAAGATTATCAAAGAACAAATTGAAGAGAAGCAATATAAAAAGAAGGATCAGAAATAATAAGGCAAAAGAACAATATTTGTATGTTTAGGTTTATTGATATAACTATATAGTACTCCATGTAACCATATAATACTCCTTCGGTTCTTAATGTATAACTTAATGGAGAAGTTGATGTTAGTTCTAAATATAAAATATATTTTATATGTTTATCAACTTTTTTTTTAAATTACCTCTTTTGATATTTCCTCAACAATAATCAAATAAGAGAGGGGGATATGAGATTAAGGAAGATGATTATTTTGTTTTAGAAAAAACATATCATATTAACTAACTTAACTAACATTCTTAAATACATAAAGTATTCAATTAAGTCTTATATTAAATACCATATGAGTATTTGTGAATTGTGAAAGAGGAAAAATGGGTTTTCTAATTAGAATACGTACCAAGTCTTAATATTTATAAGACACAATTTATGTCCTTTTTTACAACTAAATTTTCAATCAGATCTTAATACTTGAAATTAATCTCAAATATATAAATTATAACAGATATATTTAAGTAAATGATTAAGTGAAAAAAATTCCCAAATGTTGAGATTTATACATTGGAAAATTGATTGTGATATATATAGACTTAACTTTTCTCTGTATTTTAAAACCATAAACTATGCATATATATGGATTCATCTTGGGAAAAAAAATTAACAAGTTGCATTATTCGTAAGTTATTCTTAAATACCAAGGCTAGAGCATATGCCTTTAGACTCAAAAAAAAGTTTATAAAAGTACTTACGGATCGTCTACTAACAATACTTCTTTTCATAAATTATTAACAATACATCTTATTTTCTCAAATTTTGTGCAACATACAAACCCCAAATTAATTAGTTGATTCAAACATCTGCAAATTAGCTAAGAAAAAAATATTTTGTTTTATATACTCCCTTTTGTATTGCTGTCAAACTCTTGAGTTGGCTATTTAATTTTACAGTTTTTATTTTTTAATTTACAAAATTGTGTCAACTAACTCTTAAACTATCATGTCAGGTATAAATACAGTTGAACTCATGAGTTCACATATTGAATTCACTATTTTTATATTTATATCTTATAAAATTATGTTAACTCACTATTATATAAACTCAAAATTATTTGATTTTGTCATACTCGGTGACTTAATTTATGAACTTCGTGAAATGCTTTTGTTGAATATGACAAATTATTAACGTTGATGGTTTTAATTTCAATTATTTATATTTAAAATATATTTTAATTAAATTGTTATCATTTATTTTTAAATTTTAATTATTCAATTATACACTTATAATATCTATTTATTGATAAAAGTAAATTTTTATGAATTTATGGTTCGAGTTCACTATACGAGTTCATGTCCTTGTCACGAATTTATTTAAATTTGTGAGTTTGACAATGATTTATATGGCACATCTTTAAATAATTCATATGAAATAAGGAATGCTATTTAACTCATTAAATCTATTTTAAATTGATACAATTTTTAACTCTATCCCTATTAATGAAATTATGACAAATAAATATTAATAACTTTCCAAATCACTTTTAATATTATGGACGAAAGAATTCTCTTAAAAATTACCCCCTAATATCACAGGAGGAGGCAGTATGATATATAATATAAATAAAAGGACCATAGATAAGAGGAGAGCACATCAGAGATATGTGTCGTGTGGTTAAGCAGCAAATAAATGGTGAGATTAGTGGAGGGTTTTCTTGTAATTACATGTGTTCACATGTGAGGCTAAGCAAATTGGATCAGGCTAATCACTTTCCACCACACAAACAACTCATAGAGTTATGACCCACTAATCATGCGTGTAACAGCTCAATTAGATTCGTTCTTGTTTACGCATTTCCTAATTATTATTATATTAATAATCATCAATCTTCACAATATAAACCATAAATATTATTACATAACAGTAGTATGGTACTATATATATGATATTTACTTCAGTTACAGTACATCGATCGATCTCAATCTTTATCTATTATTAATTAGTCAATCTATCCTTATTAGTTAAGCAATATCAACTTCTTTATTACTTTTCGATAAATAATCCACAACCATATCATTTTTTTATTTTCCCTAAAAAGCCACACTAATTAATAATTCGTTTTTAAGACTTGTAATAATATTAAAGATCTTTTTTCTTCTTGACCTTGATATAAATATCTTTTTTTCGGATCTTCAATATTTCATCAAATTAATTCTAGATTTACTTCCCTTAATTAGTTTCTTACAAATCAAAGTAACGCACTCCACGCTGTAATAAGATTTATTTAATTATTTATATTCGAATAATACGGGAAATAAAAATAAATATTAAAAAAATTTGCACTTGTAATAATAATAAAAAATTACACTTAAATATGGCAACTTACACATCCCTTTGAACGCGTGGCTGATGTGGATATATGAATACAGCATATCAAACTTTTAAAATAATTATATAATTAGAGACAATCGCTTTCATAGATAGCGTCCAAAGACTAAATATATAATACAAATGGGCATATAATATAAAATTGTGTTTATTATTATAGACCAACATAATGGAATCATTATTGTTAATATTATTGGAAAAGTAATATATTACAATAATAATAATAATCAGAGAGAGAGAGAGAATAAAATCTAAGCATATAAAACACTTTGAATCTATACACAATATGATCCAGCGGTGCAATAATTCCTGATAGGGCCAAACAGCCTTAAAAAGGAGCATTTGGAGATCTCTGATTCCCCCCACAGAAAATCATCAAGCTTAGCTAGCTAGCAACCCTCCTTCTCCCCCCCCCCCTTATATATATATATATATATATTTGTGTTTCTCTCATAAGAAAAAGAGAGATCAGATCATAGAGAAGCTAAAATAAGCGTAGAAGCATGGGAAGCAGTTATTTTGGGGAGACAAACATGATGAGAAATGAAAGAGCAAGTGGCTTATCTTCTTCATCTTCATCGTCAAGAAAAGGGAAGAAGAATGGTTCAGATAAGCCAAAGCAACCACAGAGAGGTCTTGGCGTTGCTCAGTTGGAGAAAATCAGATTACATGCTCAATTGGCTTCTGCTTATAATAATAACAATCCTCCTTTCCCTTCTTCCTCCTTCAACCATGTAATTCTCTATTCTCTCTCTCCTTTTCCTTAGAGTTTATGAATATGAGAGTCCCAAGACTGGGAGCCTCACAGTTACTATTAAAAAAACAGTCAGTTAATTAGCCATAGTCTATTTGATGACGGAATCATCCAATTTCGTCACTAATCGACTGTTTTTTGTAGCAATGAAATGTGGCTTATAAGTTTAGGAGGGTTTGTTTGCCCAACAGAGATTAGTCTTTTGGATGAATTTTTTTGGACTTGTGCGGTAATAGACAGGTTTATTGGTTTCTTGCGTGCACTCCGATGAGTTAGTTTTGGCTTTTGATTCCTAATATGCAGGAAGATCCAAGAGTTCAAGCAGCTTATTCATCTATTCCATCTTCTTCTTCATCTTCATCATATGCTGCTTCTTGCGGCTTCCATCCCAACGTTGTGGTATGTTTAATTGACTAATTGTAATTTGTTTTTGGGAAAATTCTAAAAAAATACTATTTGAATTTCAAAATCTCAAATCACTTATTTGACAAAAATTTAAGTTGTCAATCCTATTACTATTTTTGTCAATTATATTATTCTTATTGTCAACAAAACTAATTTAGAATTTTGAAGATTAAGTGGTATTTTTTTAGGATTTTTCTTTGTTTCTTTAACATTACTTAATTGTTTATATGTATGTATTATATATATATCTTCACATGTTGTGATCGATCAATCCCCAGGTACTTTTCTAACAAAATTTATGTATGCAACTCTTTAAGGAATAATCAAGCAACAGACAAATTAAGTTTGATGCTTCTTTACACATTGTTTTCCCAAAAATCTTGTCTGATTAAGTTCTTAATTAATAGCCGTCACCTATTTAGTAATTTTCTTGTTTTGAATCTAAATTTGTTAATTTTGCTAATAATGCAGATGGGAGTGCCTGAATATGAAAGAACAAACATCAGATATGATTCTCAACCAAGGTACTTAAAACTCTTGTCTTTATATATATATATATAACTAATTAATATTATATTTTCCCCTTTTAATCTTGATAACTTCTTTACTGACATATTAATTTGTGCATTTTACTTTTACCTCACCAGATGGCACCATCCCAATGCAATGTTAGAGACTGAGCCTTTAGCTCAACCTTACGTAACTAGACCCTTTCTTAACCTATATGTAAGTTTTCCTCCCTTTTTTTAAAATAACCATTTGTATCTAAAATGATATATATATACTTATATGCTTAATATTAGTGTATCCTATGTTTAATCCTTTTTTATTATTTTCCCTATTTTCAGGATTCACATCATAGGAGTGGATCAGTGGGATCGAGCAGTCAGAATTCAGAATCAAGTGACCATCAAGAATTAGATTTGGAGCTGAGATTATCCATTTAGTCAAAATCAGCAAAATTTCCTTTGTTTCCACTAGAAAAAAAAAATATTGAAGAAATTATCATGAATCAATGTACTAATTGCTTTGGATCATTTGCCAAATAGAGTATTGCAGAAGAACAAAATTAATTAGGACGAACCAACCGGAGAGTTTTGTGGATGTTTGTCTTAATTAATTAAGTTTTATTTGGACATCATTATACCCTCTTGTAATATTTGATATGAACAAAAAAGTAGACTTTTTGGCTAAAACAATATGGCCGAAAGTTGTTCTATTTTGCATGAATATATATTCTCAAAGTAATTATCAGAGTTTGAGAAGTTGCTCTTAGTAATCTCTATTAACTGTCGGATATATTTACTCCATATTTTATTTTATGTAATATTGTAATTTTCTTTCTTTAAGTTTTGTTTTCATATCACAACATGCAACATGTTGCATGAAGTTAGAAATGTATTATATAATTCATCAAAAAAGAAATGTACTGTATTCAAGTAGGTGAACTCACCGTCATTTTAAAATGAGTTATGATATGACTTGGTATATATATTTCTGATTTTATATTATATTGATGTGTTAAAAATCATTCTCTTAATCAAAATTACCAATTCATTGATTTATGGATAACATGATTCGTTCACTCAACTAACTAAAATATGCATATGACTGCATATATGTGTGTGTGGTAAATATGGATAACTTTATTAATATAGAGTTGGTCTAGCGATGTAAGTCGTTTTTAGATCCCGGATGAGGTTTTGAATTTGAGTCCCAGAGGAGTCACTTGTATTGGAGGGGAAGCTACGAATCCCAAATTAGATACTGAATGATAATATAAAAAAAAAAAGAGATGGCCTTAAGAAGATTTAAGCGAATAAATTTGTGTAAATTATTTAACAATAGTTATACTTATTTAACACGTCCATATATTTTTCGGACATTCTAGAAAATTTTAGTTTTCATTTTTCTTGAACTTTATTGATAATTAAGATGTTTTTTTAATGTACATAATCAGTTAATCACTATATATAAGAATAATAAAAATTAAGATATGCAGGAATTCTATTAATTAAGTTGATATATACTCTCTTAAATTAGGGGGTTGATCTTGATCCTATATATAAGACCTACTTATTATATTGTAAATATTTTTCTATTTTTCTCTATTGACGATACTCCTCAAAAATAATCAAGTAATATAAAGACTGAGAGAATTAAGAAAAATAATTGAGGTATTTTAGAACAAATATTTCATATTAAATAACTTAATTTAGATATTCGTGAGTGGTATGGACTTTCAATTATCACTTATATATGCAAGTGATTGACTGTTAAAATATCAACTCTTACACACACAAACACAAATGTTGCTGACTTTATCATTTTTACATTTAAATATATAAAATCGTATTAATCTGCTCTTAAACTCATGCTAGCTATAAACTTGATTAAATTCGTGAATTCAACTACTGAGTTTAACCTTTTTTTTTTTTAATTTCTAGCTTGAAAAACTATATTAACTCTCTTTTAAACTTGTGTTAGCTTTTTGGATTTGATTGTTTAGTAATTTTATATATAAATTTTATAGAAATTTCTTTATTAAGTATGATAAACTATATAAATTTTGATGAACTTAATTTCAATTATTTGGATTTAAAATATATTTAAACTAATAAATTATTGTTATTTTTATATTTTATCTATTT
The DNA here is from genome assembly GCA_037074505.1 of Albizia julibrissin. Classification (NCBI taxonomy): domain Eukaryota; kingdom Viridiplantae; phylum Streptophyta; class Magnoliopsida; order Fabales; family Fabaceae; genus Albizia; species Albizia julibrissin. Next base: position 43,999,293 of record CM073478.1, on the reverse strand, counting down.
AATCATATACTTTAAACTGTTATTTATTAATAAAAGTAAATTCTTAAGTTCAAATTGCCCACCAGAGAAAATTAGCATGAACATGATTGTTATTCTCCCAAAAGTAAGCTCTTATGGATTTACATTCAAGTTCATGATTTAATTTTATGTTACTATTACAAAATTGTTTAAAACTCATGAGTTTGACAACCTTACTTTTAGATAAAATAGATCTAGCATGCTAGGAGGGATTTGCTATTTGCCCAAGGGAAATTAATCTCTATATATTGTAAGAAAATCAAAGTTATGACTTATGAGTTTAATTATTTTAAATTGATTTAATAAATTTAGTATCTCCATGCACCGACCACATGGGATAAGATATGTTACTGAAATCTTGCTAGAAATATATGTGATATATATAATTAACATTGGCAAAAAAAAAAAGGGAGAATTATATTCAGGTACCGCCCAAAAGAAAAAAAAATAAAAAAAATGGTTCCATTGACAACTTCAGGAGTGTGAATTGATAAGTCCAGCGGTACGATTGACAACTTCATGAGACCAATTTTTCATTATTTCTCTTAGGCAAGGCCTTAATGTAATTCTCTCAAAAAATTATATATGATAGGCAAGGAAGTGTATTTGTGAGAGAGAACTCAAGGCAATCTTTGCTATCTAGGATCTCTGTATTAAATTGAGTGATATGATACTAAATATTGAAGATCATTTTACCTTTCTTAATTTGCTAGGATTGGGCAATCAATAGATATCATTATCGATCACTATCAATTTAATATCATAAAATTTATAACTACCCACATATTATTTCCAAATTATGAATATATAATAATTCATTTATCATATTCTATGAAATACAGTGGGAGGAGGGTACCTAACTAGCTAGCTAGCTAATTATTAGATTAGTATATAACAACATTTTTCTTATTAGTTGAATAAACATATTATTATAATATATTCATTAAAATCATAAAACTAATATACTCATAAGTGTTATTGATTTGTTTTTTCCGTTTACATTATCATTACTTCAATTCATAATAATGCTAATTATCCGTTGGTTTCCAAAATATATGCAAATGTATTTGATTTCTTGTATATATAGTCAAATTATCCTGTAGACCTGTACTAAGGCACGGGCAAAGATTTGGTGGAAGGTGAAAAATTCAAATATGTTAAGAGATATACAAGAGAAGAATTCTAAAATGCTTTTTGAAAATTGTCAAATTAACATATCGTCTTTTGTCGCAGGATTTTTATATATTTTTTTAAAAAAATTTAAATACAAAGGCTATGAAAATAGACCATGCAAATAAGAAACTCATTATCAAATCTACGTACTGATTTATTTTCCTAACTTTAACATATTTAATTGTAAGTAAGCTTGATGGGGGGCTTTATGATGATTGCCTTAGTAGTAATACAATGAACCATTGTTAGATGAATGTAAGGAGAACGAGCGAGGAATATAAGCATGGGGTGAAAATTTTTTCTGAATTTGATCAAAAGAATATTACCTCTAATCTTTAATATAAGGTTGGGTAGACTAATTTGAGAAGATTAAAAAAATTAAATATATTTCTTAATTATAGTATACGTTACATAATTTCTCTGAAATACTTATATATATATCATTAGATTATATATCATTATTTTATAAAGCAGACAACTTAGTTTGGAGAAAAATTATAAATATAAATACTTTAAAATAATTTATTTAACTTCATTAATCTCTCAAAATTAGTCAACTAGATTTTATATTAAGGACTAGAGGTGATATATGCCTAGTAAAAATGGATTGTATTTTTACCATATTGTTTTAAATTTGTACATGAATTTAAAACAAACTACTACGTTCTTATATGCTATCATCCTTTAACCAACATAAAAACTAAAAAGTCCTCCTAAACCGACGTAGAAAGTCTTGCTACATATGGTCAAAAATGAAATTTATCCAGCAAGGCCGAATCTTCTAATTTCCCTTGCCATAGTAGTCAATGGATGATGCACATGACCAAATCACTCTGAATGAGTCTTTTCATTTCAAGTATCAGCAATTAAAAAAGAAAAAAAAGAGTAAAAAAAGGGACTCGAGCGTGAACTTGGGCGTGCTGACAAAGATTCTTCTCACTTTTAACCGCAACACAAATTAAGATAAAAAAAATAATACACGATGTATTATGACTGATGACTCCAATTATTAATTGCTAGTGAAATTTAAACTGTACAAATTAAATCATTTGATTCTGACCCAAAAAAATCTGTTTTAATTAATTAAATTGGAGCAGCCAAGCCTACAGTCAATCTCATTTATCAGATGCGATATTTAGATGCAGCCATTTGCGGTAGAAAAAATGATGATAAAGAGAGGATCAGAACCCACACACAAACACACACACACATGTATTTATAATTAATATCCATTCAACATATATAAATTGGTGACGCCATGATATGTGTCAAATCCAAATAATAAATCAAATCTTTATTGTAAATTCTTGGGGAAATTGCACTTAAGTCCCAAACATGACGAAAGATGACTCAAAAGTCCCCTAAAATCTCCAATTTATAGTGAAGTCTCATGGGGTAATAAATTATAATTGTGTAAAGATCAAAATAACCCCCAATTTTTCTTCTTCTCTCCAATCCTTTGCTTTCTCTCTTTCACATCGCCTCCCCCCCCCACTTCCGTATTGTTCCACCAGATTCAATCCTGATCCTTCAACCACATTAATATTGTTCAATGGTGACAAACACGACCTCATCATCTCCTCTAGCAACTTCTTTATATCCTTGTTCTCCTTATTCAAATGCCCAGATTCATTGCCATTGTCTTCCTCGCTATTCATATTGATATTATTATTGACATCAAGTTCTATGCTTGATTCATCGTCTGTCATCTCAACGTTGTCGTAATCACCATCACATACTGTGTGTGTTGTCATCAAGCGACCTTGGTTGTTGCCTAACCGTCGGCATCACATGTTCGTTATGGTCGGCGGCTCCTCTACTACCCATCGGCCCTAGTATCTTTGGTGTCTCCCTCTCCCCCATCGACGAAGGCCATTGATTTTGTCTACCCTTTTGCTATTTTTTTTGGTTTATTGTACTCTATTTATGCATTAAAAGTGAAAATTAATCAACATGATGCGAAATTTTTGTGGTTGTAACTCTTGGTGTACGAAGTCAGAATGTGTTGTTAATAGGGGCAGCAATAGTTGTTAATATAGGTGATAAACTTGTTAATGGAAACTGTTTATAAAGTCAGAATGTGTTGTTAATAGAGGCATCGATAGTTGTTAATATGAGTTGTAAACTTAGCTTGTTAATGAGAATTGTATTATGTAGAAGAGGATAATATTTTAGATGAGTTCTATTTTTTTATTTTTCATGTTGGAGTGAACTACAAGTTGAAAAAGATCTCTAGTATCATTATGTATTTGCATAGTCAAGTTTTATGATCTTTCAAATATTAATTTAATATCATATATCAATTCCAAAGATTTTACGGTTTTTAGGTAATTGCTTCAAGGATTGATATGTGTGGTCCAATAGTTTGGTAACTCCTTTTTACTCTAGACATATCCCATAATACATGTTTAAAGCCTCAACTTATTATATATATTTATTTTTTTATAATTTTTATCAAGTTGGAATGTCTTTTAATGTGAAGTTGCTTTTTCAATATCATGTAAAATGCCATGATGAATGCTTTGAAATTTCATTTTCCTTACTGAATTGGATTTTCCATACAAACTCAAAGTTCTCATGAAAAGTGTCAATGCAGGTAGAAATATAATTGAAAATGTGAAGAAGAGAAGGGAAGAAAGGATGCTTGAGAAAGCACAACATGAAGGACAAAGTGATGTCTTTGGTGTAAAGGTGGAGTCAAAGGAACAGAACAACATAGACAAATAGGCTTGATAGTAACTAGGATTTATAGGATGCATTCATGAAATCTATTTTGTAACTTAATTTACTTGATATTAGTGGTTAAGTAAGCTTATCCAGAATTTGTGTACATGACTAGGTATTGTTATCAAAACATTTGTAAACTTAGAGTTATCATTGCAATCTGTCTAAATTATGTTAACATCAAGATATATAAACAAGTGTAGGGAATTATATTGACAAGTCCATGGGCGACTATTAACAAGTCTATGAGTGGCCATTGACAAGTTTATGTGCCTACGTTTACAAGTAAGGCAGCTGACAGTGAGAATTTTTTTTTGATCTACATAATCAATATGAAATTATAGAAATGAAGGTAGCTTGTAAACTGGATTTTAGTATATAAACAATTGCACTTACAAGTCCATTGGCGTCCATTGTCAAATCCATGTGCTTGCATTGACAAGTGAGGTAACTGACAATGACAACTTTTTATTTGTCCAAATAATATGTCCACATAATTAATAGGAGGTCTACAAATGTAATTGTATTAAATGTGTTAGTTTGAATTTCATAACAATTTGTTTGCTCTTTCTTCCCACAATCAATGATATCATTGTTTTGAAATCATCATAACTTGTGTCTTCCTTAATGGTTTTTGATCTCACTGTAACCCAACATATGTTATATCACCAACTCCACTAATTATAAATCGTCTCCCTATATAAAGGAAACATAGGAGATTTTTCTCAGACGTATTAGCTATCACCACTGTCAACAAGTAAGGCAACTGACAGTGACAACTTTTTATTTGTCCAAATAATACACATAATTAATAGGAGGTCTATAAATGTAGTTGTATCAAATGTGTTAGTATGAACTTCATACCAACTCGTTTGCTCTTTTTTCCCACAATCAATGATATTATTGTTTTGAAATCATTATAACTTGTGTCTTCCTTAATAGTTTTTTAACTCACTGTATTCTAACATATGTTATCTCACCAACTTCACTAATTATAAATCGTCTCCCTATATAAAGGAGACATAGGAGATTTTTTTCAAACGTACTAGTCATCACTACTGTCAACCCACACAATACAGTTGTCACTAACAAGTTTACCACTTATGTTAACACTACAAAAAAAAGACAATTCGTAGTAGTGGATTTGTAGCGGTTATATATAACCGCTAAAAATAGCATGAATTGTAGTAGTTTAGACATAAACCGCTACAAATTTGTAGCGGTGAGCCTCACACCAAGTGGCGCGTTGGTAAGCCAACATTTTTGTAGTGGTTAAGCAACATAAATTGCTACAAATTTGGCACCAATTTCCCACCATAAGTTGTAGTGGTTTATTTGTAGCAGTTATTTCATTGAAACCACCACAAATGTGGAAGGAGCAAAGCAAGCGCCACATTTGTGGCAGTTAGTTTGTAGCGGTTATGTTGACATCAACTACTATATAATGCAAATGGCCGCATCCTTGTAGCGTTTCCGTTTAACTGCTACAAATGTAAACAGATATTTGTAGTAGTTTCGGTGTACAACCACTACAGAATGTCAAGGGTCTGTAAATTTGTAGCAGGTTTTGTGTACAACCGCTACGCAATTTTAAATTTGTAGTGATTATTTGTAATAGCTACAAATTGTTACGTTACCTAAGGTACTTTGTATCAGTTTGGGTAGTGGTTTTGTCTATAACTGCTACAAAATGCAGTGCTATTTAAACCTAATGACCCTTCACTTATCTCATTTTTCCATTTTGTTTTCTGACGTCTCTATGAGAGTTTTCCTTCATATATGAGTTTTTTGACATCTCTGTGGGAGTTTTGCTGTAGCATTTCAGATAGGTACGAAAGTTACATATTTTGTTTCCATTTTTATTATTATTGTATTTTTTATAATAATGTGACTAATTTTTATTTTATTTTTCATATTTTGTAGTTTATATGGCTTCAAGAAGAGATAAAGGGAAGGGGAAGGAGGCTATGCTTCCCCTAGACCGCTTCTGCCGGGTGGCAGCAGCAAAGGAGGGGGCGGCACGGATAAGGGGTGACCGCGTCACAACAAATAGCCCCATAATAGCCATAAGAGGTGGCCCTACCACAGCCACATCAGACGGCCTTACAGGAGCTGACCGCACCACAGGTGCCTCCTGCTGTTCAAGGAGAGGGAGGTGAGCTGAATCTGAGGGACTATGACAAGAACGAGGAGTTTGACATCCACATTCAGATCAGTAACTTGGAGCGATTCCTAGATGAGGAGGAGGCATGGGACCAGAATAACCCACGACGGTCGTCTTCTTAGTCGATTGGGTTTGAGGTATAGGTCTAAAGTAAGTGTAATTTTTTTTATTTAATAAATTAAATATTTAAATTCTACCTGTTAAATGTGAATTTAAATTTAACAAACGTATGTGATAAATTATGCATATGAGTAGGAGAACATTTTCATGAAGAGGCTGGACGTGGCTACTCTGAACAGCTTGGACCAAACAATACAAGTTTTAGTTCTTTGGAATGAGGCCACAAACCAGCCCATTGACAATGGGGGTCACTTGTTCAACCGCTACCTGAACAAGCTGGGCTCGAATTGGATGCGGTTCCCCATTCACTTCAGGATGTGGAAGAATGTTCCGAAGGGGCCGAATGATTTGGCATGGGATGAGGCGGTGAAGGTAATTAATTGTATTAAATGATTTGTAATTAATTGTTTTTAATTATTATTTATTAATTCTCTAATTTGAAAATAATCATATTTAATTATTTTTTATTTAATTGTATTACTGGATATGTTTGCCGTTCGAGACAACAGGAAGAGGTACACGCTGATGAAGATGGGTGACGGCTGGAAGAATAGGAGGAATCGTCTTTCCCACATCATGAATAAGGATGGGACGATTCCTCTGTAGCAGCTGATCGAGGACGTCCTAGACGGCGTCCCACCTAAAATGACAGGGCGAGTTTTGTCTAGTATAGGAGGAGCTCAGAGGAACATGTATTTTTTAATAACTATGATTTAAGTAATTTTTGTTTGTTTTAATGTTTTTTAATAATTATTACTTGTTTCCTTTTTTTCCTTAATTTCAATTTTTTTGTAGGCTCTTTCTCAGAGAAACATGAGGAGCCGAGGGCAGCAGAGGATCCACCACACGTTTGGATTAAAGACATTTGATGTGATTTACAGCGAATTGGTAACTTTTTACCATTTCAATTAATTTTACCTTAATGTTAATAATTTAATTTCAATTAAATGTTTATAATATTAATTTCATATTTTCATTGTTTCTGGAGAGGAAGGCTCAGTAGGAGAACCACCAGATGAACTATGGAGAGTTATTCACAATCACACATAGGCACCAGGACAGGACTCCGACGTCTCAGTAGGCAGAGGAGGCTATTGTAAGAAAATTGATTGTTTTATTTATTGTTTAACAATTAACTTATTGTTAATAATAATAATAATAATAACTTGTTTCATAAAATTGCATTAGCATATTCAACAGTCCTAGGCGAAGCTGCGAGAGACCTAACCCAAGAGTCACAGAGGTCTGTGGATCCTACTACATCATTGAAAGTTGGTCTGGGACCAATTAAGCACCCTGGATACATCAGGGGTATGGGGTTAGGTTCCAAACCTAGCATGGTCTACGGCAGGAGCGGCGCATCTGAGACTGGAACCTCTAGAGCACGGACCTCGTTTGATTTTGAATCAATTGATACATGTGAATCTTATTTATTGGGAAAGATGACGAATGCACCTTTTACTGGGCATAGTGAGAGGGCCATTGATCTATTAGGCCTCATACATATAGATGTATGTGGACCACTTAATACAGCTACCAGAGGAGATTATATGTACTAATACAGCTACCAGAGGAGGTTATATGTACTTCATTACATTTATCGATGATTTTAGTAGATATGGATATGCCTATCTAATGAAAGATAAATCCGAATCTTTTGAAATGTTCAAAATTTTCCATAATGAAGTGCAAAACCAACTTGACAAAACAATTAAAGCGCTTCGATCTGATTGAGGTGGTGAATATTTGAGCCAAGAGTTTATTGATCATCTTAGAAGTTGTGGAATAATCTCACAACTCACTGCTCTAGGAACACCACAATGGAATAGCGTTTTTGAGCGGAGGAATCGAACACTATTAGATATGGTTCGATCTATGATGAGTCAAACAGATCTTCTACCATCCTTTTGAGGCCATGCCCTAGAGACAGCTACGTTCATACTAAATCGTGTTCCGTCTAAGGCAGTTGAAAAGACACCATATGAGATATGGATTGGGAAGAAACCTAGTTTGTCTTTTCTCAAGATTTGGGAATGTGAGGTTTATATTAAACAACAAGCCTCTGATAAATTATCACACAAATCCTCAAAATACCTTTTTTTTGTATCCTAAGGAAATGAAGGGATATTATGTCTACAATCCCACCGATCACAATGTGTTTGTTATCCGAAACAATATCTTTCTGGAAAGAGAGTTTATCTTTAAAAGAACCAGTAGGACATCTCGAAGAAGTTTGAGAGTCACAAGATAGCACAGAACCATAGATGGAAAACGGAGAAGACTCACAACAAGTAGTTGAGCCTCCTCAAGTAACACAAGGCCCAAGAAGGTCTAATAGGACACGACAACAGCCTCAGAGATATGAATTTCTAATTACTGGAAGTCGTGATGTGTTGCTCATTGAACATAATAAGCTAACCACTTATCAAGAAGCCATAGCGGGACCAAACTCTAACAAATGGCTTAATGCCATAAAGTCTGAAATGCAATCTATGTACGATAGTCAGGTATGGACCTTAGTTGATCCACCTGAAGGTGTAAAAACCATCGGGTGCAAGTGGGTTTTCAAGGCACGATTGGTTGTAAAAGGATTCACTCAAACTCATGGTGTAGACTATGATGAAACCTTTTCCCCAGTTGCAATGGCCAAATCAATTAGAATCCTTCTTACCATTGCAGTATATTATGACTATGAAATATAACAGATGAACGTCAAAACAGCCTTCCTTAATGGGAAGCTTCTTGAGGATGTGTACATGACACAACCTGAAGGTTTTGTGCGTCCAGAGGACTCTGGTAAAGTATGCAAGCTTTAAAGATCCATTTATGGATTGAAGCAAGCATCTCGGAGTTGGAATCATCGTTTTGATGAAGTAGTCAAAGAGTTTGGATTCATTCAAAACATCGATGAACCTTGTGTTTACAAGAAAGTTAGTGGGAGCACAATTGTATATCTAGTGCTTCATGTAGATGGCATCCTACTCATTGGGAATGACATTCCTACCTTGCAGAGTGTCAAGTCTTGGCTAGGAAATTCTTTCTCAATGAAAGACTTAGGCGAAGCCACTTACATCTTAGGGATCAAGATCTATAGAGATAGATCCAAGAGGCTAATAGGCTTAAGTTAGAGCACATACATAGACAAGATACTGCATAGATTCAGTATGCAGGATTCAAAAAGGGGTTACATTCCCATGTCTCATGGCATCCATCTCAACAAGGATATGTGTCCTGGTACACCTGATCAAAGAGATCGCATGAGCAAGGTTCCATATGCCTCGGGCATTGGATCCATCATGTATGTCATGCTATGTACTCGACCGGATGTCTCATTTTCCTTAAGTATGACCAACATATATCAATAAGATCCTGGTGAGGGTTATTGGACTGCTGTCAAGAATATCCTAAAGTACTTAAGAAGGACTAAGGACTTATTCTTGGTATATGGTGGTTTGGATGATGAGCTTTGTATAACTGGTTACACAGATGCGAGTTTACAAACTAACCAAGATGATCTTAGATCGTAATTTGGATATATATTCCTCTTGAATGGTGGTGCAGTAAGCTGGAAGAGCTCTAAGAAGAGCACTGTAGCAAATTCTACAACAAAAGTTGAGTATATAGCAACATCAGATGCAGCTAAAGAAGCCGTTGAGATTAGAAAGTTCATTATTGAACTAGGGGTGATGCCTACCATCTCAAATCCAATTGATTTGTTCTGTGACAATAGCGGTGCTATTACGTAAGCCAAGGAGCCCAGGTCACATCAAAAGACCAAGTATATACTCAGGCGATTTCATCTTATCAGAGAAATCAATGATAAATGTGATATCAAAATATGAAAAGTACCAGGAGAAAACAATGCCACTGATCCTCTTACCAAACCACTTGCGTAAGCAAAACATGAGCGTCATATTAGAACAATAGGAATTAGGCAAATCAATAATTGTACCTGGTGCAAGTGGGAGGATGTTGGAAATTGTGCCATAAGGGTCAATCATTGTACTTTAAACATTATTGTTATTTAAAGAATTTCTCCAATTTTGTTATCATATCATTTGCATGTTTATTATGATAACTGTATCCTTGGATGTATCATAAAAATTTTCCTATATGTCCCTAGTCAGTTATCTATGCGAGAGCAAAGATTAAATAAGACAAGTATGACTTTGTAATGTATGGAGATACGAATCAAAGTCTTAGGCACTTATAGGAGTACAAGGTGCTGGACCGACCTGCTATGAGAAAGCTGCATGGATTAAGTCATAAGCTTATCTCATATATAACTACGTCACAATGCCCTCTGACCTGAGATCATCATGGATTCCTACATGAGAGTTGCTAAGTTTTGACCTAGCCAAAAGTCACTTTTGACCGGGTGATGATAAAGGCTACAATCGGACTTAGGGGTTTTCATGGAGAGGAATGTGAATGGTCAAGATGAGATTTGTCCCTCACATTAATAGAGAGATATTACTGGGCCCCTCGATGAGTGAGTATGAGAAATGTATGGCCATACTGTAATGGAAATGAGTTTTCATTTCTATTATCAGACTACTTAGGAATCGGGAAAGTAATAGTCAGGAATAGGAGGATGACACTATCCATGCCTCATCCTTGACCAAAATATCATGTGACAAAAGGGATGTGACATGTTTATATGACAAGTTACATCGTATTAACGATCCTCATGTGAATAAGGTAGTTGTAATGTCTTGCTAGAGGCTGCTTACGACTTATGGGCTAATATAGTTATTGGCCCACTGCCAACTTCATGTGGGCCTATAGGGTCGCACACAAGAATAGCCTAACACGAGCTATAATGTCCAGATTTATTGAATCTAAGATGTGTCTAAGATTCAATGAATATAATGTTTAATCTAGGGAGGACAGATTATATATATATATATATATATATATGTGTGTGTGTGTGTGTGTGTGTGTGTGTGTGTGTGTGTGTGTGTATAATATAAATTCATAAATAATAATAATAATATTATATATAGATAATAATATTATTATGTAGTGTTAGTTTTATATTTAATTTATTTGATAAATTAAATAACTAAAACTAATAGAGATATTGTATCTCAGATTTAATTTATAAAGATAAATTAAATAGTTGACTCTTTATTTAGATTAAATAAATAGATTAGATTAAATCTGTTGGGCTGATTTAATTAATTCAAAATTCATTTAATCCAATTCGAATTTCAAAATTAATTAAGATTAATTTTGAATATCTAATACGGCCCACAATAGTTATAAAACGTAGGGTTAGAGAACCTTAAGGCAAGAGAGGCGTATTAGAGAGCCGTAAGAGAAAACCCTAGAGAGGTGAGGCATCTTGGAGGCGCTAACACGCTGTCGTGTTGTGATGCGATCCATAATCAACAAGTCGTCTCTTCATATTCAAGTGGAGATTCGAGGACGAATCCTTTTGAGGAGAGAGGGAATGATGTGATCCAAAATCATCAAGTTATCTCTTCATATTCAAGTGACGACTCTTCAACTTCAAATGATCATTTTCAAATTCCAGCTGGTCCATTCACAAGAGGAAGAGCCATACAAATTAATGAAGCATTAAATGGGCTAGTGCAAGAGACTTGGATGAAGCAATTAGCAATCGGATTAAGGCTAGACAAAAATGTTGAAAACGTCACTAACTTCATTTGGGCTGCAAATGGAGATATTGATCAAGTTTTGGGCTTGAAGTCTTGAAATTGAAGAGCTTGGACCTAGTACTACACATGGGAGGACTCATTTGGGCCTAAATAAGCACATTTTGGGCTTTAATTCTTAATATATTTTATGGATTTTATTTGTGCGAAATTATTAAATAAGTTGTCATATTTGACTTTTGGGTTCTCTAGCACACTATATTAGACTTTTGGGTTTTCTAGAACATTGTATTAGAAATTTGAGTTTCCTAGCACATGGTTTTGGATTTCCTAACACATGGTATTAGACTTTGTAGTTGCAATTTTCTAAGTTGCAATTATTACAATTAGATAGTTTTTATCTATAAATACATTGTGCTTCTTCATTTGTAAGACACTTGAGATTTGATATATGAATGAAAGTTGCATTTCTGCACTTTGTTTCTTGAGAGTGGATTCTCTCTAGGGTTCTTCTTAGAACTAACAGACTTATCAAGGCTTGATCAACCTTGTGGCGTCTTCCAACACTTCAGGTCCTTGTTCTTTCGTGTTCAAGGGTTCAAGTAGATCGTAGATCTTTGTTTAGCTTTCTTGGGGTGAGCATATCTCAGAATTGGTTGTGGGTTCGTGGGATCTTCCCTTATGGGTTCGCACCATGTTGGGTCTTGTTCGTGTGGATACCAGTAGATGGAGACAATAAAAAACATTGACTCCTAGAGATCGAACAAGACGTAAAATGAAAAAGGTACGACTCTAACTACTCAGTTTAAACACCATTGATAGATCCGTGTTCGGGATTCGAAAATCTTAACGATTAATTTCTTCCGCTACGTGTACGAATCCCAACAGCAACTTCATAAGTGTGTACACTATACATATAAGAAAGGCAATCTGAGTTTTATCTTGACTCAAGAGGGATTAGATTGGCCATAAGAAGAGTGTATATGGGTAAGATCTAGGACATCAAAGACATTATATTAATATGGAAGCTACGCTATAAGGTTGTTTTGTGTTGGTCTCTATTTTCTAGTACAAGATACCCAAATGGAAATGTCATGCCCGTGTGGTTATGGCAGCTCACCTAGTATGAAAGAAAGATATAAAAGAAAGAGATTTGACTCATAACATTTAATCCACCAAGTGCAAGTGGAAGGTGTTGGAATATGTCTTTTCCACCATTGGTGGATTAAGGCCCAAGCCCAATGTAAACAAGGCTATTATATAAATATAAAAAAATATGGATCCAATAGAGGAATCTTACATTTATGATTTGAAATTTAAATCACAGTAACCACCCATGCGTGAGACATGGGATTATATTAGTTTATGGGAGTCATGTTGAGTAACTGATAAAAAATTCCTGTAGAAACTGCTCTCTTTGGTTTTTTTTCTCCCCAATGGTCACTCTGCAGTATAATCGTAATCAGAGTCTATATTAGTGCTCTGATCTCGTGTGGGTACTTAAGAGAATCATTCGAATTCCAGGTACGTCCGAAATTCTTCAACTAGGAATTTTGATTAATTTAATTTCAATTATTTAGATTTAGAATATATTTAAACTAAATTACTGTTATTTTATATTTTAATTATTTAATCCAACCGAATAAGTATAGTATCTCCATGCACCGACCACATGGGATAAGATATGTAACTGAAATCTTTAGTTCTTTACTGCCTAGGATCTATGTATTAAATTCAGTGATTCTTTTTTTTTTCCCGCCGGAAAATATTTTGAATTGGATGATATTATACTAAATATTTAAGATCAATTTACCAACAAATACTTACATACTCCAGGATTGCCACCTCATTTGTATTCTGACTAATTAAAATGTAATAACTCATCTTATTTTAATTTTACATGATAGATGAGTCATCTAGAGAAATTCAAATTTTATAATTTTAGAGATGATGGGAGGGAATTGCATTTTTTTTGTTTTTCTAAATTAAGAGATGAGTCATTTATGATTAAAATGTATTCTCATTTATGATTTTAAAAAATATAAACTTAAATTTAGAAAAAAAAAATACAATTCCCTCCTATCATCCCTAAAATCATAAAATTTGAATTTCTCCGGATGACTCATCTACCATGTAGGATCAAAATAAAATGAGTTATTCCATTTTAATTAGTCAGAATACAGATGAGGTGGTGCTTCTAGAGTATGTAAGTATTTCTCCCACTTTTCCTTTGTTAATTAGGTAGGATTGAGCAATCAATAGATTATCATTATCCATCAGCATCAATATCAATTTAATACAATAAAATTTATAACTATCCACATATTATTTCCAAATTATGAATATATAGTAATTCATTTATCATATTCCATGAAATACACTGTGTGGTGGGCGTCTATATATATATATAACAACATTTTGCTTGGTTGAATAAGCTTATTATTATAATATACTCAATACAATCACAAAAACAAAATGTACTAGTAAGAGTTATTGGTTAGTATTTTCCGCTTACATTATAATTTAACTAAAGTAGTTAATTTATAATAATGGTAATTGTATCTATTTGATTTCTTGTATATATAGTCAAATTAATTATCCCTTTTTTGGTAGAAGGTGAAAAATTCAAATTTTTAAAGAGATATACAAGAGAAGAATTCTAAAATGCTTGTTTGAAAATTTTCAAATTTTAATTTAAATACATCGACTTTTATCACAAGCATATTTAATTTTATTTTAATTTAAATACAAAGGCTGTGAAAATAGGCCGTGCAAATAAGAAACTCATTACACAAATCTACGTACTGAATAACTTTTTTCTCAACAAATTGAAGTATAAGTAAGCTTGACAAATGCTAATAATTGATGGGGGGGCTTTATGATGATTGATTAGGTAGTAATGCAATGAACCATATTTAATTAGATGAATGTAAAGAGAACGAGCAAGGAATTATTTAAGAATGGGGTGAAAAATTTTTCTGAATTTGTTCAAAAGAATTTACCTCTAAAAATTAATATAAGATTGGATTGACTAATTTAGAGAGATTAAGAAAGCTAAATAAATTACTTAATTATAGAATATGTTACATAATTTATTTGAAATATTATATATAACATTAGATTATATGTCATTTTACAAAGCAAGCAGATTAGTTTGAAGAAAAATGATAAATATAAATTACTTAAAAATAATTTTTTTAGTTTTTTTAATCTTTCTAAATTAGTCAACCAGGTTTTATTTAAGGCTCTAAGATATTATATGTCTAATAAGAATGGATTGTATTTTTACCCTAATGCCCACCGTTTAAATTGGACTTTCTATATCATTTGTTTTACCGACATACATTTATAACAAACTATTGCATTCTTATATGCTACCATCCATAACCGACATAGAAAGTCCTCCTAAACTGACTAGAAAGCCTTGCTTACAATAATGCATAGAATTAGAATCTCTCTCTATATATATAAAATCTTGAGATACGACCGAGTCAGCACAAGTGCTAGCTTCTCCGAATAAGTACATATGGTCAAAAATGAAATATTAGCCACACATGGCCGAATTTTCTAATTTCCATTGCTTTGCTTTGTCATAGTAGTCAATGCATACATGTACACCAATTTAAAAAGAAAAAAGAAAAGTGAAAAAGAAAAAGAAAACTCAAAAGCGTGTCCTAGGATGATATACGTCACTAAATCACTCTGAATGAGTCTTTTCATTTCAAGTATCATCAATAAAAAAGAAAAAATAAAAGTAAAGGGAAAAAAACTTAAAAGCATGTACTTGGGCGGGCTAATGAAGATTCTCCTCACTTTTAACACCAACACAATTAAATTATGATAAATAATAATCCACAGTGTATTATGACTGATGACTCCAATTATTAATTGCTAGTGAAATTTTAACCGTTCAAATTAAATCATTGATTCTGACCCCAAAAAACGTGTTTTAATCCATTAAATAGGAGCAGCCAAGCGTTAGTCAATCTCATTTATCAGATGCGATAAGGCAGCCAATTACGGTAGAAAAAAATGACGAGAAGGAGACGATCAGATCCCATATATATATATATATATATATATATATATATATATATATATATATTGGTGACATCATACATATGTCATATCTAAATAATAAATCAAATCTTTATTGTAAATTCTGTGAAGCAGTAAACATTCTCTGAATGAATATTAATTCATGTCACGTACTCCATCGATCATGAAAAATGCAATAAAGATATTATATTTAATTACTTTGTCTCATCATATCACTGCCTAATTGTGTTGAAAATTAATTTGGTCGATATAATAGAACCTTCCTAATAATATTTCTAAATTTTTTTCTTACTTTGTCATTTTATTTCTTTATGTTTGTTTGTTGTTTGTCAAAGACTTGAATTGAATATCTACCGTAATTAATTATATTGTTGGGTTTGATAAAAAAAAATGTCAATAATTGATGCAAATTCACAAGTCACAACTAATGCTAATTGATTCAGTACTTGATTAAATTATCAAAAATATTTGAGTTTAAGTCTTACAAATCAAGAAAATGATCCTTTTATGTCTATAATTATTTGATATTTAACTTTATTGAGTTATATTTGAACATAATAATGTTCAAATATAACTCAATAAAGATCTTAATGAGATTTATTTTTTCATTTTCAAGGTTCAAGCTAAGTCAACAATAATCTTAATGTTGATAGGTTAATTATCTGTTTTATATTATCTATATATGACTTGTATATCTACTATAATTTTTTTTTGGTGTTTGATATGTATTGATTAAATAAAAAGTCAATAATTGATACAGATTCTATGGTTACCACCAATGGAAATTGGTTCAATTGATTTTATATTTGATTATTATAAACAAATTTTTGAGTTTGATTCTTATTACCAATTAAAATATTATCTCTTTTTTCTCTCTTTTTTAAATATAAGTATAAAATATATAATATTAATGAGGTTAAAATTTAGGTATTATATATCAAATTTAAATAGAAGCAACTCTTTTAAGATAATTTTTTTTAATTTTCAAAATTTAAACACATTTTCCATAATAATATACTATTGAATATTTAAAAATATTTGTAAGACCGGAATTTAAAAAAAAATTGTATCCATCCCTAAGCATGCCATGGCCATTCATGTTTAACCAAAGTATATCCTTTAGTTCTCATAATAAAATATAGGGCTTTCATGAGACCCGAATGTCTCTAATGCTCATATGAGTCTGGTCAAAATACACTCAATCCGACCCTAAAAAACAATCTAAAGATCATTTGGGTATTTTTGGGCCAAGTCAAATATCGAGCAAAGCCAAACACCAGACAAGGTATGCTGCCCTGCTCATTTAATCATATCTGAAGTATATATACTTGAATTTTATATATATATATATATATATATATATATATATATATATATATATATATATATTTCAATAAGGGTGCGGTTCAAATTGGCCACCAAGGATAAATTAGCATGAACATTATTGTTATCAACTGATAAAATATATGTGTGTGTATAATATACACATATATTCATTATTTGACAAAACTCAACAAGTATTTACTTACTATTCGATTAGAATATAATGAATAAAACATATTTTATATTTACTTAAGTAAATATGCATGCTTTTTTCATAAACACATTGAGGTCTTGAGAAATAAATTATTATTGAATAGTAAAAAAAATAATCTGTATTAAATCAATTTTTTTTATCATTCTATGAATTAAATCTAAATATTAAAATCTAGAAAGGGCTATTACAGAAAATACATTTTTGATATATCAAACTATGACTTATTATTTTTTTTTTGGATGCTTCGTTATTTTCTCAATTTTAAGGAGATTTTTAGGTATGAAAGCTTGCCTTATTGCCCAAAATTAATTGCGCTTTCATTAGACATGGCTAGGCACCAGGATACAAAATATAGTCCGCCTGTCTTTCAAGCTAAACATCAGGAAAGGGTACTTCCATCCTATCCAACTCTACCCATGAACACCTCTAATAAAACATATACCCACTTAAAAGTGGGATATTTCTGCAATTTATTAGTTCCACCAAGGGAAATTTATTGTCCAAATCTATATGAAATTTATTTAAGGAATCATATGCAACCTACCATTGGTGCAATTCTTCTTCAACTGTATGCAAAATAAAAGACATTTACATATAATTAAAAATATATTGCATATAACTAAAAAAGAGTTGCACCAACTAAAGATGAGTTCCAACCATTCAAGGACCTAAGTTTGGAGGTATCTTCGAACTGCTATATAAGCAATTAAATGGAGTGTTATTGTGCAGTCCTATATAAACAATATAATCAGTAAAATGTCTCACAATGAAGACACAACATGCAAAGATGAGATTTGGTGTAAAAAATGACAACAAGTGTTGCATACTTACCAATTTGTTATATGATTGCACAATATTTTTCCTAAATTAAATCATAATACCTTCAATCCTTAATATAAAATCCAATGGAATAATTTGAGGATATTAAGAAAGCTAAATAAATTATTTAATTATGGCATGTGTTACATGATTTATTTGAAATACTTATACGTATCGTTAAATTATATATCAGTTTGTAAATTAGACAAATTAGCATGAAGAAAAATGATAAATATAAATACTTTAAAATAATTTATTCTGCTTCCTTCATATTCTCAAATTAATTAACTGGATATTATATTAAACACTGAGTGCCCATTTTGTTTACGGAATTGGAAGTAATGCAATGTAATGGAATGTAGTGTAATGATGATTACATAATTTATTTGGTTTGTCATTAGGGAAAGATGATGTGTATACATAAAAACATTTGGTTGAATTACATTAAACATGAGAATATATGAGAATAATATAGCAAGTGACGAAATTACCTCTTCTACACATATAATAATATACATGTTGAGTTCATAATAATTTCTTTCATTCCTTGCAGTATACACGGTGGGTTCATAGTAATTTTTTAATATTTAATGGTGAAAATAGTATACAATGTATAAATTGGATTCATGTTAACTTTTTAATATTTAATGATGGGAATATTATTTAATGAGATATTTAATTTTTTTAATGGTGGAATATAATTTTTTTAAAAAAATTTGAATGGGGGAATATTTCTTAAATTTCTATATTATTAATTATTTTTTAATATTTAATTGTAGTAATTAAAATTATTTAATATTTAACCGCATTTATGGGTGGGCTCTTTGGTCAATTTAAAAAATTATAATGGCAATAATATCATTTTCACTGAATTACAGGATGTATGCATTCTATTTTATCAGTCCTAGCAATGTAATCCTGATTACATCAAATGATGTAATCAGAATTACGAAATATAATTCTTTTTATATTACATAAGCTTAAACAAACGTTGTAATCGTACTATTACATCAGAATTATATGTAATCCTCTTTCATATAATCAAATCAAATGAGATATGAAAGTAATACTATTCATGAAGACAATGTAACTTATTTCAGGACCACATATGTATAATCCAATTAAATGCATCAACGCACACAAACACTTGGAAAGCTTAGAACGAATGATCAAAGTTGAAGGCCATAGTTAGTGTGTGGTGAAAAGAAAGATGTAACGTAAAAAAATAGTGTGGTCAAAAGTGTGAATTATATTCGAAAAATAAAGGCAATTAGTGGTTCCAGTTTGATCGATTCAATGAATAATCTAGATCTTGAGAGAAAGATTAATCGGCATCTATATATCTAAGACAAAATTAGTAAACTATCTTGCTTTCACGTCAACTGTAATTTTCAAAAAGATATACACAATGGGAATAAAATAGTAGAACCCAAAAAAGTATTGTTTTTTTATTCATTCATTCAAAATTAATTGTCAAGTTCTTCTTTTTCTGGATTCACCGTCCATCTTTTAACATGCACGATACATCTGTTTAATTCCACGTACATTTTCAGGCAAGAAAAGACTTGACAAAATCATATCTTTTGATTGTTTTAACTTTGAACTTAACTTTATAAAGTACTTTTTTAATCATTTAATCCTAACATCATTAATATCATTAAAATATAATTTTTTATATTACTAATGAACATCATGATTATTATTAAAAATTAAATTTAATATATCAGTTGTAGTGGTTTTGATTAATACCAACAGGTTTTTTAATATATATATAATTTTTTGTTGGTTGGGTTTCGTAGTCCAAATCACATCAAATACTTTTTTCAGGCTTTTTAAAATATAAAGTTATGAATTCAAGCCTTCTATAAAAAGCATTTGTCTAGAGAACTCCTTCCCTCATCCCTTTTTGTTGTAGTGGGATGCTCGTGTTTGACTTTAAATAGAATCATGAGTACTTTGATATTGTACAATTTGCTTCCATATAATTAATTACATTTTCTTTCTGAGTAAGAATTTCTTTTTGAGTAAGGATTGGATATCATTAGATCAACAAAAATCACAATACAAGCATAGTAGTCTACCTTCCTTCATCACCTTCCGCCTCTTGAAAAAGGAACTATGCAGACTGTGTGAAAGATTGGCTAAATAGTCGGTAATGAGGTACTCATCCTTACCAACGACGAAACAGAACTTTGCCGCCATGTGATAATATTTTCTCTTCTATCCATTTTATTTACTCCAAATTTTTTCCAAAGGGAACATAAAGAAATTCGATTTAGTTGGCCTAAATAAAAAGACTATACAGAAGTCCAAGTACACCGGATCTATCCCACCCCTCTCAGTTTCAACCGATCACTTACCACTTTGATTCCATTTAGAAGGAAGAGATAATAATTTTTTTGTCCTAATTAAAGGCCTGAAATTAATTGTTTTACCATTGATTTTCCATTTTATCCCTCATCAGATGTTGTTGTATTTTAATTTTTAAAGTATGTATTTTTAATAAGAACAGAATTGAAAACTTATGAAATTTTTATTCAGAGTTAGTGAGTTAATAATAAATTTTATGGTTTTTCTTGGCTTCAATAAAATATGTTGAAAGTGACTTACGGAAGAAACATGTTAACTACATCTTCACTTCTTGTACATATGTTTAATAAGTTTTACATTTCATCCCCTCTAATGAAATAAGATTATTGTGGTTGCTAGCTTATAAAAAATTCAACATGCCGTAAGTTCTTCAACATCTCATGATTAAAAAAAAAAACTTTTTTTTCCATGACTATACATTTTTTTCCATATTCAACTAATTTTATATCAACTATGAAAAATGGTGGGTAAAAATAAATTGAAGATATAAATTATATATATATATATATATATATATCAGATGATGCTAATACATAAGACAAAGTGGAACATTCTTTTTTTTCCTTCTTCTTTTTCTACATTAGATAAGTTGGAGATGATCGAGTGTGATTATAGATTTAGAATAAAGCTTAGGAAATTATCTTTGTTTTAGTTAGAGGCAAAGAAAGCATTTGGTAATTGGAAGGAATAGGATATGGGTAAAATTGAAGCAAATTAAAAACAAGTCTATGTAAGTACCCTGCCATGGGCAAAGTTATTACCAAGGTTCTGAAACCCGAACCGGTCATTGAACCGGTCAGAGTACTAGGTCAAGGGTTATTGGGTCAGATCGGAGTCAAACCGATGAGAAATTAAATATTTTAGGCTTATTAATATAAAATTCTAAAGAAAAATTTAAAAAATTAATTTTTAAAAAAAAAATAAAAAAAAAAAGTACCAAACTGGGTCAGTCACTGGACCGGCCCCGGTTTGGTTGCTGGGTGGCCGGTTCCCGGGCCGGACCTTGGTCAGGGTCCGGCCCGGGTTCTAAAACATTAGTTATTACAGTCTTGTTGGGCAGCTGATAAAGGTGGTGCAGAGGGTGTATACTGTATACCCTCTATATCTATGTTCAAAGCTGGACATAAATTGTGAAGCAATATTATACACCAATGATTTAAGACTTTAACCAGAGAGGACGTGTAACACCTTAATTTCTAAAGCCTTTAGATTAGTTTAAATATATAATGATTTAAAACCTAAGATCAAAACAATTTAAAGTCCCAATTTAAGTCAGAGTTTAATCTTATATTTGTATATGATTTTTAAAAAATTTTTAAAATAAATATGTATGGTCTAAATTTTAGTTTGTAAATTCATTATCTTTATCAGTTTCAAAATAATTTATTTAAAATACAGAGCATTTTCTATCCATAGCTCACGTAGTGATGATTAATTTGTGGGTTTCTGGATACCAATACGTTATCGAAAGTCTAGCGTACGGATTACAACTTATACAGTATGCGTCGCGAGTACTAGTACTACTATCGCTACTACTACTACTTATAAATATTTTACAGTCATCCAAAATAAAATAATAACCAAACAGTCCATAATTTATTTGCCTCTTCTTCGTCCGTCTATATTACCTTCTTGCCCTTAGAGCTGGACGCCTTTGCTGTATATCATTTGTTGAAAAAGGGGTGAGATTCAAAAGAATCTCAGTAGTACACAGATCACTCATATAATATGCAAATACTAAGCATGTAAAACAAATCATCAAACAGCACAACTTACAAAAATGCATCACATAAAAGGGCCTAACCGGTCCCTTATCACAGACTCACAGCGCTTGAGATTCACAATCTGGCTGCCCAGGGCCTCTGTCCCATACAAGGTACAGTCACGGGCTTTCTGTCTCAAACCTACCTGGCTCAAGACGCCCCCGGGTAACTCCCGGTGTAACTTCTACTTACGGGTCTTACTGCCTATGGACAATCTGTCCCGCACATATAGAGATGATATGGTACACATACATGGCATCACATATGATATAAAAGATAAGGTACTACCTAATAGTCTTTCTAAATTTTGGTTCATGTTCTCAGTCTCTTGGGTGTCCCGGGTAAATGTCAAATCCTATAATTTATAATTCACAGACGGACGAATTATTACTTGTTCCAAAATAAGACACTTTGGTAGGTTATCATTATAGCTAATACCTTAGGTCCAATAGGTATTTAATGGACTCATATCAACTCTAAGTATTTAAATTGACCCTTAGAGTCCCAATTATTTCAAAAATACCCTTACTTTTTATTTTTGCACTATTACTCAATTCTGTCAGAATTTTCAATAATCTTTGAAAATTCATATATTGGCCTAGAAATATCCAATTAAGGTGGTTCTAAATTCTATGTGTCACTTATGAAGTATATTTTAATATAAAAATACGTTTCACTACCACCTATCCATGAATAATTCCCAGTTTTAAAGTTTTCTCACACTGCCAGAAAAATATTTCCAATTTCAATAGCTTAACTTCTAAAATTCATAAATAAATATATACAATTTCAAATGGTATGGTTCAAAATCATATATGATCCTATTTAAGTCTATTTTCAGGAAAAAATATTACCATTTAGAAATTATAGCCAAAAAATTTCCATAATTTCTTCAAACCCCATCTGTACCAGAAAACGTTCCAGATTCATCATCTAACTTTAAAAATTCATATCTCACTATTTATAAACCCAAATGATACATATTATATATCAAATTAAATCTTAAGATGTATACTTTCATTCTGAAAACTTTCATAATTTTCAGACTAGGTTTGGTCACCAAAATTTATTTTACAACCAATATGATTCCAGAGAAACTAACCGAACAACAACTCCTCTTATTTTCTAAAAATTCTAGACTTATATATAATCATCTAAAATCAAAACCACATGTATTACCACATAATTTTTTGTGTAAAATTGATTGGAAACCTCAAATTTGAAAATTTATCATTCCTTCCTCATGCCCTATTTTGGTCAAAATAAAACCTCACAAGAAAATAATTCATTATACTATGTTCTTATGCTTCACAAACTACCCAAAAATAGCCTCAAATCAACTAGAAAGAGTTAAGAATATGCAAAGGAAACTCACCTATATTAGGATATGGAGTTATGTGTGAAATTTGTAGTCTATTCTTCCTTCCTCTACTGGCACCAATTACTCTTACATATCTCTCTTTCTCTATTATGTGTTTCTTGCTCTCTCTCTTTTTCACTCACTCTCTCTTCTTTCTTTTTGGATGCTGGCCGATAAGAATTGAGAAATATGTGAAGTGTGTGTTGTGTGTTGTCGTATGATTAAGAGAGTGAGAGAGAGTGTTGTTTTTAATAATTAAAAATGTGTGTGTATGTGCCATATGGGTAGTGTGTGTTTTATTTTAATGAATGAATGTGTGTGTGTGCATAGCGTGTGAAGTGTTGGTAAAAGTGTGGGTAGATGTGTGTGTTATTTGATTATTATTATATATATGTATATGTATATTTTTATCCTATTAATTACAGACACAATACCGTAATTTTTCATTTTGTCTAATTTAAGATCCCATATATTTCATAGGTTTCATAATTTGGTTTTCAATTTTCAAGATTAATCTCTAACACCATTTAATTTTCTTTTTAGAAATTTAACCTTTTAATAAATTTTGGGATGTTACAGGACGATTCAACAAGTAGTTAATTGCTTTAATTTCAGTTATAAACAAATTCCTTTAATGAAAAAATCAAGAACAAACAATAAAAGAAGACACCATAATGGTTACATATAATGTAATGGTACAAGCATTTTTCATATTCTTATGTAATTTTATATAATTTTTTGGGAAAATTACTATACAGTCCCAAGGAAACAAAAAAACGAAAGATCAGTCCCACAGAATGACATAATCACTGTAAAGTCCCAAGGGACTGATTTTTAATAAATTGCAATTCTACAGTAATTTTCCCTTTTTTTAATCCATGGCTTCTCTCTCTCACTTCACTCTTCTTCCACTCTCGTCTCTCACCAAATCTTCATCTTCCTCCTCCTCTTCCACCTTCCTCTATTCCTGTTCTTCCACATCCTCTCTGCCTCTTCGTTTCAAATTCCAATTTTCCTCATTGCCTCGATTCCTCTCTAAGAGTAGACCCAAGAAGAAAGCAACGCATCCTGAAAGGCTGTTGATGATCCTCAATCCCATTTTTCTGTTTAATGGTGTGAGTACTTCCACTTTCAGTTTTGATACCCAGACCCTTCTCACCACTGTTAGTGTTCTCACTGCAATCACGCTCTCCTTTTTTCTTGGTTTTAAGGTAACAATTTTGTGTTCCCTTTCTGTTTTCTTCTGTTTTATTTTCAGGCTATTTATTGTAGAGTCTACGAGCATCACTCTATCACTCTCGGTTTTGTTTCAATGTTACGGAGTTCTGGCTTATCAATGAAATTGAAACTGAGTTATATTTTGAGCTTCTATAATGAAATTATACAAAAGATTATGTTAGGGCGCCATTTACATTGGGCTCATCTTTGGAGTTACAAAAGGGGATTTTATTCTTTTTTCGATATCACATGATTTTTTTCATATATCTCGTTCAAATGCAGCTATAGTTGTTAATGTAGGTGGTAAGGTTGTTGATGACAACTGTGTTGTACAGGTACACAACTATCAGGACTTGTCAATAGAGGCTCCATGACTTGTCAATAGAGGCACCAGAGGTTGTCAATGGAGCCTCCACCACATGTCAAAGGAGGCATTAGCACTTGTCAATGGAGGCTCCACAACTTGTCAATAGAGGCATCAGGAGTTGTCAATGGAGGCTCCATGACTTGTCAATGTCAATAGATGCATCAGGACTTTCAATGGAGGCACCAGAAGTTGTCAATGCAGGCACAAGGAGTTGTCAATAGAGTCTCCATGACATGTCAGTAGAGATACCACGACTTGTCAATGGAGGCTCCATACTTGTCAATGAAGGCATCAGGGGTTGTCAATGGAGGCACCTCGACTTGTCAATGCATACTCCACAACTTGTCAATGGAGGCACCAGGAGTTGTCAATACAGGCTCCACAAGTTGTCAATGGAGTCTCCATGACTTGTCAATGGAGGTACCTTGACTTGTCAACCGAGGTTGTAGGGGTTGTCAGTGGAACATTAAGGAGTTGTTAGTGGATGCACCTAGTGACTTTTGGATTGTCAGTGTGGGATGGTTATTTGTGTTTAATTAATCATTCATTGACTGACTCGATTTTGAATAATTTGGAAGAAATTTCAATTTGACCGTAAAGATCATTTTGTAACAATTGCATTATAGCTTTTGTCCCTTACAATTGTGTGCTGGCACTGTATTAATTAAAGTCTTGCATCAAAGATTACACCACAATTGCATGCTGACCATTAAAGGCTGAGTTGACCAAGGCGACATTAAAATACAATGCACATCAATTCCAATAAAGTAAACAAATCTATATCCACATGTACCAAACATAAAATGTAAGTTTGATTTCATATCCTGGAAATAAACATCAGAATAACTAGTTCTGTTGGTCTCTAATTCAGTAATGATTTTGAACGAGTTATCCAAAACATGTTCAAAATGGTGTCATAGGTTTAAGCAATTACAATCTAACTGTGCAATATGCAGCTAACAACCCCAAAAGATAATTATAAAGCTTTGACCTCAAACAATATCTCTTGACTTTGAAATTCTTGTCAATCAACCATATTCGATAGAAGCATAAGCCAAAAAGGATCAGATGCGAAATGATGATCACAAGAGAATCGACTGCACAAGGAGTATAAGCACCAAAAGTGTCAAACCCCATAATATTATGATATTAACTATATAATAAATGTGTCGTTCAGATGGCAAACAGAAATAGTGAAACTATACTGATAATAAGTACTTACTGATAATACAGAAAATCCTCATCTAGGTTGAAAAATACATACAGAGTACAAAAGAAATAAATTCCACAACTAAAGATAATCAGATGTAACTCCCGACTATGACTGGACCTTCCTCTGCCAGTAATTACGGTTTTGCCCTTAGAGCCGCTGTCCTTTGCTGGAATATTTTTAGATGTTGAAAAAGGGTGAGATTCGAATGAATCTCAGTAGTAATATACAATCAGTCATATAAAATACGATAAATAAATATGCAATGCACCATGATGTGCAAAATGCTAACTCATGTTGTATGCATACTGTCCAAGGCCAAACGACTGTTTGCAACCCCGGCTAAACTCGTGTCCATGGTCAAACGATATGTTTAGACCCTGGCTTATTCGCGTGTTGTGCCACAGGCACTGTCATGTTACAGAAAATGGAATACACAACATATAAATAATCACATAGTGCATGAAAGAAAGAATTACTACCTGGGTCCTTTTTCAGTCCAACTGTTTATCCAAAACTTTTTCTTCGGCTCGGGCTTTTACCAGTTCCTATGAATTAAAATTAACAAGTAATTGGTTATTACTTGTATTACTACTATCTTTAATCATAATATGCCGATTATCTCAGTTTCAGTGGCTTATACACTATATAATTTTGCATAGTGTAATTTTACTATTCTTCAACAAATTTGACAGATTTTTCAGTTAACTTTGAAAAATCATAACTAATTCTAGAAAAATTGAAATTGACTGGGTCCAAAGCCTACATGAAGCTATTGAAATATAGTTTCATGGAAAAATATCAAAATCTACCCAGATTTACCATATTACTCCCAGAATTTCCCGAAATACCCCTATTCCAGATTAGTCTCCAGAAACATAGCATGATTTTGAAAATATATATCTCCTAATATACTTGTCCAAAAATTATGTTCTACCCGTCAAATTAAAGCTATGGATGTCTACTTTAAATCTGGAAAGTTTCATAATTTTTTGGGCAAGGTTTGATATTCCAAATGTTCGATACAAACAAACTATTTTCCAGAAACACAGTTTGAGAGCAACTGACTTCAAAAATTCATATCTCTTAGTATACTAATCCAATTAACACAAACTATATACCAAATTAAAGATAAGATTATGTACTTCAATTATGGAAATTTTCATGGCCATTAGAAAAGATTACATAATTCAAAAATACCACGAAATCAACTACTAGAGTCTGGACGTTCAGGATTACACCTGTTTCTAAACCCATCTTTCAAAAATCATAACTCTCTCTACAGATATCAAAATGATGCATTCTACCACTCATTTTAAATCTTGTTATGTCTACTATCTCCCTGTAAAGTTATGTAAATAATGGATGTGATTTGGGTGGTCAAAAAGCTACACGAAACTGACTGACTCTGATGAACATCAGTTTTGGACAGTCAAACTTCAAAAATTGATAACTTGTTCGTTTTGACACCAAATTGAGCTCTTCTTAATTCTATTTCATACTACACATCCTAAAATTTCCATATCAAAAAGAACCAGATGAAAACTCCATCTGTAGCCTCCGTTTGAGCTTCTGAAAGTTTCCAATATAACCTCTGTTTTCCGACGACCAAAACAGAGTTGATAAAACTCACATGCAACCATGATTTTTGGACTCTAATCTCAAATATTTTGACTCTACATACTCCTAAACATGTTCCTTGAGTTTTGGGACGTGATTACAGAAGAAAAGGAATCGAAAATCTCATGCAAAACGGACACAAACTTGTTGGTTTTGAAACTGAACGGTAACAAAACGTTTTTGGTGACTTCTCTTGATTCCAGCAGCAAAACAACCCAGAAAACAACCAAAAATCTAATGGAAATCCAAGGTTAAAGTAGAAGAAACTTACCTAAACACGTTTATGATGTTGTGTGTGAGATTTGGAGCTTGTTCTTCCTTCGTTTCTCTCTTTCTCTTTCTCAGTTTTCTCTGTTTTCTGTTTTGTTTCTGCTGTGTTTTTCTGTGCTTGTTTTTCAGCTCATGTGTTGCAAGAATGAAGATATAAGAGAGTGTTTTATTTGTTGGTTAATGAGGTGATGGACGTGTATGTGTGTGCTGTACGTAAAGGAGGATGTAGGTGTAAGTGTGTGTGTGGTGCAAGTGTGTTGTGTTGATAGCATGAAGTTATGGGCTGTACGTGTGCTTGTGTGCTGTACTATGTGTTGGCCAAATGAAAGAAAAGATAAGGAGTATGTGTTGTGTGCTGTCAAGTGTGGGTGTGTGTGTTTTTATACACATATAGGTATATTTTTATCCTATTAATTACACACACTAGGTCCTAATTTTTTCCTTTGTCAAATTTAAGTTTCCTTAAATTTTGTAGGTTCCATAAATTGACTTACTATCTAATTTCCATAATTTAATCCTTGCATTAAATTTTTGGGATGTTACAATTCTCCCCCCGTAAAATTAATTTCGTCCTCGAAATTTGTTACATATATGAAGACATAAATTATGGGTATCGTCTCTTCATGTCTTCTTCAGCTTCCCAAGTTGCTTCTCTGGGAGGTAACCTCTTCCATACCACTTTGATGAATGAAATACTCATATGTCTTAATTGTTTCTCCTGTCGATCAATAATTCGGTCTGGTGTGACCTCATACGTCAAATCATCTCGCATGTCAACCTCTTCATATTCAATCACATGTTCTGGATCAGGTTGATATTTCTTCAGCTGTGAGACGTGGAAGACATCATGTAGTCTACTCAAACTTGGGGTAAAGCTATTTGATACGCTACTGGCTCAATCTTAGACAAGATCTCGAAAGGACTGATGTATCTTGGGCTAAGCTTTTTCACCTTTAACGCCCTACGAATGCCAATAGTAGGCGAAACCTTCATAAATACGTGGTCTCCAACTTGAAACTCAAGAGGTTTTCGCCTTTTGTCAGCATAGCTCTTCTGTCGACTTTGTGCAGCTAGTAACCTCTGCTTAATTA
Source organism: Albizia julibrissin (assembly GCA_037074505.1). NCBI lineage: Eukaryota > Viridiplantae > Streptophyta > Magnoliopsida > Fabales > Fabaceae > Albizia > Albizia julibrissin. The sequence continues at coordinate 43,969,789 of CM073478.1, read as the reverse complement.
ACTTTATTTGCTCTGTTGTTTGATCAACAATATATATGGCCCATACATCTGCCTCTCAAATAACTCTGCCTAGCATAAGGGTGATTGGCACTTCCTTCCATACAACGCTTTGTAGGGAGCCATTTGAATGCTCGAATGATAGCTGTTATTGTATGCGAATTCCACCAAAGGAAGGAATTGGTTCCAACTACCCTTGAAATCAATCACGCATGCTCTGAGCATATCTTCTAATGTCTGAATTGTTCTCTCAGTTTGTCCGTCTGTCTGAGGATGATAGGCCGTACTGAATCGGAGCTTAGTACCCAAAGCTTCGTGTACCACCTTCCAAAATTTGGAAGTGAACCGAGGATCTCTATCAGATATGATGTTCTTTGGTGTACCATGTAAACGCACTATCTCCTTGATATAAATGTTTGCAAGTTTATCGGGAGAGTAGTGAATGCTGATTGGGAGAAAATGAGCTGTCTTAGTGAATCGATCTACAATCACCCAGATGGCATCATGGTTTCAGACTTTTGGTAATCCTATCACGAAATCCATTATAATGCTCTCCCATTTCCACTCAGGAATTGCAAGGTTTTGCAGTAGTCCTGAAAGTCGTTGGTGCTCAGCTTTGACTTTCTGACATGTAAGGCAACAAGCAACAAACCTTGTTACATCCTTTTTCATGCCTGGCCACCAATATGTGGATTTCAAATTGTGGTACATCTTAGTTGCTCTTGGATGTAAAGTATATTTACTCATGTGTGCCTCTTCTAGGATTTGTCGTTTCAAATCAAATTGTGGTGGAACATATATTCGCTTCTTGTATCTGACTAACCCACTTGATGACAAGTCATGTTCCTGAGTTTCTCTGTTTGTAATTCTGTCTCTAATAGACTGTACGTGTTTATCCTGTATCTGAGCTTCTTTTATAATTGCTCTTAGATAATTCTCTGTCTGACTGACATTACTGCCGTTAATCATGATCTGGTTAGACAGATTAAGATCCCTAAAATCTTCAATCAGCCTTTGCTCATGAATCATAAGGGCTGCTACCTGTATTGTTTTACGGCTCAATGCATCTGCTACTACATTAGCCTTGCCTGGATGATACTTGATCTCTAGATTATAGTCTTTAAGTAACTCCATCCACCTGCGTTGCCGCATATTGAGCTTTTTCTGATCGTATAAATACTTTAAGCTCTTGTGGTCACAGTACAACTCTACAGTCACCCCATAGAGATAGTGTCTCCAGATTTTTAGTGCAAATACAATTGCCGCTAACTCAAGATCATGTGTAGGATATTTTTGTTTGTGAGGCTTCAGCTGACGAGATGCGTATGCCACTACTCGGCCTTGTTGCATCAAAATACATCCCAATCCATGCCCACAGGCATCTGTGTAGATAACAAAGGTCAACTGTGGATCTGGGATTGTTAACACTGGTGCTGTTTTTAATTTCTGTTTCAGCTCTTTGAAGCTCCTCTCACAACTGTTGTCCCACACAAAAGGTTGAGTTTTTCGTGTTAACTTTGTCAATGACAAAGCTATTCTGGAGAAATTTTGTATAAATTGCCTGTAATAACCTGTAAGATCCAGAAAAATTGTGTATCTCAAATACTGTTTCTGGCCTCTTCCAGTTCGGTACTGCTTCTACCTTGTTTGAATCTACTGAGACTCCTTGCTGTGAGATCATATAGCTCATAAATTTAACTTCCGATAACCACAACCTACATTTGCTCAACTTGGCATGGAGTTGCTTACTATTCAACTTGTTCGTCACTGTTCTATATAGCAAAAAGTGCTTGTTGGATCTTACTGCCCAGGGATACTGCCCCATGCAAACATGTACCTTGGGTCTTATTGCCTTTGTTTTCTGTTTTGCATACTCTGATTGCTTATCAATTTGCTAAACTGAGGAATACAAGTTCAACAAGTTTTATTATCTCAATACATATAGTCCGCTAATGATTCTAAGTCTCATTACCTTATTGGGACTCTGCCCGATATATTTAGCCTTACGACTTATGTCGTTCTGTTTTCACAACTCTAAATATTTTGATATTACTGCCCAATACAATTGTATACGCTAGGCTTACTATTTCTATGTCTGTCTTTACTCTTGTTTGTCTATAACCAGCTCTATCTAGAAATATGTCCATCTGCTCGGGGTTCAGGGTCAAAGGACTATTTGACCGTTACTTCCCGTACGGTGTGCATTATTCAGGATTAAGGCAATGATTTTGTTCCGGACCAAAATGATTGCTTTATCCCTATTTGTCACATCGTGGTATCTTTACTTACCATATAAATGTTCTAGAGCAGGTATCAACCTATCTGTAATTGTCTCATACTCTCAAATAAAATTAATTGTTGCTAGCTTTACAACATGAGTGGGGTAGTTGATTCTAGAATTGTTAACATCGTACTGTTTGACAGGTATTTACCACCATTATGCCCTACTGCTCTAGGGCTCATCCCTATCTCTATTTAGATGGGTCATCAAAACTCATACAGATTGTGTGACTATAAGCTACATAAGTGGTGTCACTGTATACCATACTGGTCATGTTCCTGCAAACCACATAGGTTTACATGGGTAATATCACTGTACATCACGCAGGATGTAACATTGTTGGCCACACCGCCTCAGCCGCATGTTTTACGCACCGCCTCCCGACCATAGGGTTACTTGTGCTTTTCACCAGTGCAACCAGAACTCTCATCTGGCCATGTCAGGGGTGCATTCTGATCATGGGGTTCAATAACATGCTCTGATAAGGCTGCCTCATTGCTGCATTATTAAGACCACATAGTCATACGGTATACCACATGTGTTGTGTCACTGTCGACCTCACAGGTCATATTGTAATGTGGGATGATAATCACTGGTGCAACTGACAACCTCTCTTGCAATTTTCAAGAATTGTGAATAGGTTCACTATGCTTCTACTATGCCACTCTAATATTCTATTTCGTTATAACATAAGGGTATATCGGTTATTTCACAACATATTGGGTAGACAAGTACTCCTGTAATAATATATAACAAAGGTTTACAATAGATAGGGAAAATGTGTAACAATATACAGCCTCTGAGCTACTGTATAACATGTTCTTGCTCTTTTACGTTACATAACATGTTCATGTAACTTCCCAGGGGGTCACCCATCTCGATATTTTCCTGGGTTGAGCACGCTTAACTTTTGTGTACTTGTGCAAAATAAGTATACCAGCTCGAAATGCTTCCGACCACCGGTACCTCGTGTCTGCCCTTATCTTAAAAGTCATGTTTACTGCCTTCGGGCATTAAAGCATTGTGTAGGGATTGCATATCAGTGCCGATACATGCACTCGGACTCATACACTGTGATTTGCTCTGTGAGATCCACCAAGTTTTCTGTAGCTTATCTGTCTGACACTAGTCAGCCTATTGGTGATTCTAGTCTAGGTTAAGGCCCACACTCTGGCCTTACCCAACGGATCCAGGTCATCCTTATACTACCCTCTAGGTATTTACTATTTCTCTAAGGCTTGACTGTGAACCAGCCGAAGTAATTCACTTCGTTGTTCATGTCACTGTATAATCAAACATATCAGTATACTATTCTGTTGCCAGAACTGCGCACACTGTGGCCAGAACCACTGCTTTGATACCAAAATTGTCAAACCCCATAATATTATGATATTAACTATATAATAAATGTGTCGTTCAGATGGCAAACAGAAATAGTGAAACTATACTGATAATAAGTACTTACTGATAATACAGAAAATCCTCATCTAGGTTGAAAAATACATACAGAGTACAAAAGAAATAAATTCCACAACTAAAGATAATCAGATGTAACTCCCGACTATGACTGGACCTTCCTCTGCCAGTAATTACGGTTTTGCCCTTAGAGCCGCTGTCCTTTGCTGGAATATTTTTAGATGTTGAAAAAGGGTGAGATTCGAATGAATCTCAGTAGTAATATACAATCAGTCATATAAAATACGATAAATAAATATGCAATGCACCATGATGTGCAAAATGCTAACTCATGTTGTATGCATACTGTCCAAGGCCAAACGACTGTTTGCAACCCCGGCTAAACTCGTGTCCATGGTCAAACGATATGTTTAGACCCTGGCTTATTCGCGTGTTGTGCCACAGGCACTGTCATGTTACAGAAAATGGAATACACAACATATAAATAATCACATAGTGCATGAAAGAAAGAATTACTACCTGGGTCCTTTTTCAGTCCAACTGTTTATCCAAAACTTTTTCTTCGGCTCGGGCTTTTACCAGTTCCTATGAATTAAAATTAACAAGTAATTGGTTATTACTTGTATTACTACTATCTTTAATCATAATATGCCGATTATCTCAGTTTCAGTGGCTTATACACTATATAATTTTGCATAGTGTAATTTTACTATTCTTCAACAAATTTGACAGATTTTTCAGTTAACTTTGAAAAATCATAACTAATTCTAGAAAAATTGAAATTGACTGGGTCCAAAGCCTACATGAAGCTATTGAAATATAGTTTCATGGAAAAATATCAAAATCTACCCAGATTTACCATATTACTCCCAGAATTTCCCGAAATACCCCTATTCCAGATTAGTCTCCAGAAACATAGCATGATTTTGAAAATATATATCTCCTAATATACTTGTCCAAAAATTATGTTCTACCCGTCAAATTAAAGCTATGGATGTCTACTTTAAATCTGGAAAGTTTCATAATTTTTTGGGCAAGGTTTGATATTCCAAATGTTCGATACAAACAAACTATTTTCCAGAAACACAGTTTGAGAGCAACTGACTTCAAAAATTCATATCTCTTAGTATACTAATCCAATTAACACAAACTATATACCAAATTAAAGATAAGATTATGTACTTCAATTATGGAAATTTTCATGGCCATTAGAAAAGATTACATAATTCAAAAATACCACGAAATCAACTACTAGAGTCTGGACGTTCAGGATTACACCTGTTTCTAAACCCATCTTTCAAAAATCATAACTCTCTCTACAGATATCAAAATGATGCATTCTACCACTCATTTTAAATCTTGTTATGTCTACTATCTCCCTGTAAAGTTATGTAAATAATGGATGTGATTTGGGTGGTCAAAAAGCTACACGAAACTGACTGACTCTGATGAACATCAGTTTTGGACAGTCAAACTTCAAAAATTGATAACTTGTTCGTTTTGACACCAAATTGAGCTCTTCTTAATTCTATTTCATACTACACATCCTAAAATTTCCATATCAAAAAGAACCAGATGAAAACTCCATCTGTAGCCTCCGTTTGAGCTTCTGAAAGTTTCCAATATAACCTCTGTTTTCCGACGACCAAAACAGAGTTGATAAAACTCACATGCAACCATGATTTTTGGACTCTAATCTCAAATATTTTGACTCTACATACTCCTAAACATGTTCCTTGAGTTTTGGGACGTGATTACAGAAGAAAAGGAATCGAAAATCTCATGCAAAACGGACACAAACTTGTTGGTTTTGAAACTGAACGGTAACAAAACGTTTTTGGTGACTTCTCTTGATTCCAGCAGCAAAACAACCCAGAAAACAACCAAAAATCTAATGGAAATCCAAGGTTAAAGTAGAAGAAACTTACCTAAACACGTTTATGATGTTGTGTGTGAGATTTGGAGCTTGTTCTTCCTTCGTTTCTCTCTTTCTCTTTCTCAGTTTTCTCTGTTTTCTGTTTTGTTTCTGCTGTGTTTTTCTGTGCTTGTTTTTCAGCTCATGTGTTGCAAGAATGAAGATATAAGAGAGTGTTTTATTTGTTGGTTAATGAGGTGATGGACGTGTATGTGTGTGCTGTACGTAAAGGAGGATGTAGGTGTAAGTGTGTGTGTGGTGCAAGTGTGTTGTGTTGATAGCATGAAGTTATGGGCTGTACGTGTGCTTGTGTGCTGTACTATGTGTTGGCCAAATGAAAGAAAAGATAAGGAGTATGTGTTGTGTGCTGTCAAGTGTGGGTGTGTGTGTTTTTATACACATATAGGTATATTTTTATCCTATTAATTACACACACTAGGTCCTAATTTTTTCCTTTGTCAAATTTAAGTTTCCTTAAATTTTGTAGGTTCCATAAATTGACTTACTATCTAATTTCCATAATTTAATCCTTGCATTAAATTTTTGGGATGTTACAAAAAGCATTCTGAACCACTTTAGGAGTACAACTACCATTGACAACCCCCACAGTCTCGGTTGACAAGCCCTAAAGATTTCGTTAACAACCCCTACAGCCTCGGTTGACAAGTCCTTCATGTTTCGTTAACAACCCCTATAGCCACCATTGACAACCCCCACAGCCTCGGTTAACAAGTCCTGAAGGTTCCAGTAATAACCCCTACAGCCTCGGTTGACAAGTCCTTCATGTTCCATTAACAACCCCTATAGCCACCATTGACAACTCCCACAGCCTCAGTTGACAAGCCTTGAAGGTTCCGTTAACAACCCCTATAGGCTCGGTTGACAAGTCTGTCATGTTGCGTTAACAACCCCTATAGCCACCATTGACAACTCATACAGCCTGGGTTGACAATTCCTTCATGTTCCGTTAACAATCCCTACAGCCTTCATTGACAAGTCTGTAATGTTGCATTAACAACACCTATAGCCTTCGTTGACAACTCCGTAATGTTGCACTAACAACCCCTCCTTCCTAGTTATTATCAATGGAGGCTCCACAACTTGTCAATGGAGGAACCAAACAGTTCACAAGAGTAAGAAGGGTCTGGGTATCAAAATTGAAAGTGGAAGTACTCACACCATTAAACAGAAAAATGGGATTGAGGATCATCAACATCCTTTCAGAATGCGTTGCTTTCTTCTTGGGTCTACTCTTAGAGAGGAATCGAGGCAATGAGGAAAATTGGAATTTGGAACGAAGAGGCCGAGAGGATGTGGAAGAACAGGAATAGAGGAAGAGAGGAGGAGGAAGATGAAGATGTGGTGAGAGACGAGAGTGGAAGAAGAGTGAAGTGAGAGAGAGAAGCTGTGGATTTAAAAAGGGAAAATTACTGTAGAATTGTAATTTATTAAAAATCAGTCCCTTGGGACTTTACAGTGATTATGTCATTTTGTGGGACTGATTGTTCGTTTTTTTGCTTTCTTGGGACTGTACAATAATTTTCTCTAATTTTCTTGGTGAATATCACGGGGCATAATCCCATCACATTACACATCACTTTACACAAAGTCATTGTACAAATAGTCCCATTAGTGGCATACAAAAAATTGTTTCCCATCCTGTTAAAAACTGAGATTAGCTAAACAATCTGCACATAAGTTATATATCCTCTCTATACACATATTGTATCCTTACTTTCTCAAAGCTACTCAATTTTTAACTGCTTCAACTGCTATGATTTACATTCCTAAGATTCTTTAAAATATTAACAATAGTAATGGAATCACGTTCAACAATTAAACAGTGAGTATTTAACCTACTAGCCATTCGCAAACCTATGATGACTCCCCACACTTCATCCACAATCAATCATAGTTTGTAAACTGAGTATATAACCTACTAGCTATCTAAACTGGTCATGCTACTTAAGGTCGAACAAGTCATATCGGACCACCGAGTTTTTGCATATCTCTAGTTAAAACATTTCACAAAGTTTGCAATCTCATACACATTTATTATTATGGAAGTGATTGTGCATTCATTATCAATTATATAGATGTGTGGGGTATAAGTAAAACTTTTTTTTTTCTCGTCTCTCATTATTTGGATAGTTAGAATTTTTAGGAGGGAAAGAAAAATTTTCTAAAATTCTCCCTCCCGTCCCCTCCTAACCTCTCTTCTAAATTTAGGGGATTTGAAAGGAAAGATCAATATTTGGGTTTATATTGACTAACATGTCCATGCTATTTTAAAATATTCCCACAATACCCTTCTCATTATTTAATTACAAAATTATAATTTTATGTAGTAAACGAAATTCATAATTATATTCATTTAATTTTTATAATTATTAAATTATAATTTTATGTATTAAATGACATTTATAATTATATTTTATTCAATATGTTGGAAAGTTATAAAATATAAGTTAAATGAAACAAGGACAAAGTTGTCAATATAAAAATATTTCCTTTCTCATCCCCTCCTATACCAAACATGATAATATTAAAATCTCTCCCTTCCTCTCTCTTTTTGTCAATCTAAACAAGGTAAAAGAAAATTCCTCTCAAACTTTTACTTCCATTTTCTTCCATTGAGCCAAACACAGTCTTAAGCTTCAATTCTTTTAGGCCACCCGAATCTCTCTTGTAATAATAACAAGTGGCTCTTTTCATGAAATTTCTTATAATAAAGAGAGTATGCATATAAATATTTGATGTTATTGATATATATATATTGGGATTCGTACACGCAGCGGAAGAAATTAACCGTTTAAAATCCTCGAATCCCAATCGCGGATCTATCAAAGATGTCTAAATCGAGTAGTTAGAATAGTACATTTGTGGTTTTCGTGCTTTCGATCTCTAGGAGTCAACACCTCTGGTCGCCTCCCTCTACCGGTATCCACACGAACAAGACTCAACACGGCAGCGTGCTAGCACCTCTAATCCTCTCTAGGGTTTCTTGCGGCTCTCCAAAATCCGTAATGCCCAGGGTTCTCTAGCCCTTCGAATTTTTTTATATCTTTTGTGGGTCGTATTAGGTTTTTCAAAACTAATCTGAATTAATTTTGAAATTCAAATTAAATCAAATAAATCTGATTTGATTAAATCTGTCAAACAGATTTAATTTTATCATATTTATTTAATCTAAATAAAGAGCCAATAGATTTAATTTATCTTCATAAATTAAATTTGAGATACGATATCTCTATTAGTTTTAGTTATTTAATTTATCAAATAAATTAAATATAAAAATAATACTATATAATAATAATAATACAAAATATTATTATTATTTCAAATTTATATTATAATATATATATATATATACATATATACATATATATATATACATATATACATATATATATATACATATATACATATATATATATACATATATATATATATACATATATACATATATATACATATATACATATATATATATATATATATATATAATCCGTCCTCCCTAGATTAAATATTATATTCATTGAATCTTAGACACATTTTAGATTCAATGAATTTGGACATCATAGCTCGTGTTGGGCTATTCTTGTGTGCGACCCTGTAGGCCCACATGAAGTTGGCAGTGGGCCAAAATTGTTCTAGCCCACAAGTCACAAGCGGCCTCTAGCAAGATATTGCGACTACCCAATTCACATGAGGATCAATGATACGATGCAACCTATTATACAATCATGTCACGTCCCTTTTTGTCACACGATATTTTAGTCAAGGGTGAGGCATGAACATTGTCATCCTCATATTCCTGATCATCACTTTCTCGATTCTTGAGTAGCCTGAAATTAGAAATGGAAACTCCTTCCCATTACAGTATGGCCATACATTTCTCAGACTCACTCATCGAGGGGCCCAGTAATATCTTTCACTAATGTGAGGGAAAAATTCCATCTTGACCACTCACATTCCTCTTCATGAAAACTCCTAAGCTCGATTGTAGCATTTATCATCACCCGGTCAAATGTGACTTTTGACTAGGTCAAACCTTAGCAACTCTCATGCAGGAATCTATGATGATCTCAGGTCAGAGGGCACTATGACATGATTATATGTATGAGATAAGCTTATGACTTAATCCATGCAGCTTTCTCATAGCGGGTCGGTCCAACACCTTGTACTCCTACAAGTGCCTAAGACTTTGATTTGTATCTCTATACCTCATCAAAGTCATACTGGTCTTATTTCATCTTTGCTCCCGCATAGATAACCGACCAGGGACATTTAGGATAATCTTTATAGTTCATCCAAGGATACAATTATCATAATAAACATGCAAACGATATGATAACAATATGGAGAAATTATTAAATAACAATAATGTTTAAGGTACAATGATTGGCCCCTAGGGCACAATTTCCAACAATATATCCATCAAAGAATTTTCCCTAATTTTACTCCTAAAACTAATCAAGTAAAGAAGATATGAAGGAAATTAAGGAAGATGATTAGAGTGTTATATATATATATATATATATATATATATATATATATATAATATCAAATAACTTTAATTTCTTTAAGGGAAAAAGATACTTAAATACCATTTGAACTTCAAAATCCCAAATTGGTTCGGTTGACAATAAGAATAATGAGATTGACAAAAAAAGTATAACAATTGATAATTCAGGTTTTTGGAAAATAACTGATTTGAAATTTTGAAGAAGTTCAAGTGATATTTAAGTGGAATTCTTTCTTTTTTTTAATCTAATCAAATTCAATAAATAGGTTTTACAAGGATAGGAGAGAGTAAAATTTTATATTTTTTTGCCAGGAAAATAATTATTAGCATGTTTGGGATCATAATTGGTGGTCCTAAAAGTGTTTATGCACGTAAGTCGAGACAACACTCTTCTCACATACTTATCCCGTATACTGTAAGTCATGATTAAAAAGCTACTTTTAAAAGCTCCAATCGTTATTCCAAACAAGCACCACTGAAAGAAATAAAGCTTACAAAGATCGCATTCCAAACTCAAACAACAAAAGCCCAAAAACCATAACACCCCAAAACCCTACAGCAAAGCCGAACCCCAAAGCCCAAAACTTGTAAGCCACGCATAGGCCTTTTTTGTTTTTTGTTTTTTTGTTTTCCTCCTGACAAAAGCCACACATAGGCTTTAGGGTGTGTTTGGAAACAGCTTCTGAGAATAGCTTATGAAGAAAAAGTGAAAAAAAGTGATTTTTGAGAATAGATTATGGAGAATAGATTATGAGAAAAAAGTGATTTTGATAAAATGAGAGTGTTTGGATATTATGATCAGAATAGCTTTTTTCATGGTCAAATTACTGAAAAGGACATTAACTTTTGTGATAATTACATATAAATGATAAAATTATATTTTATATATTATTTAATAATAAATTTCATAATAACTGTAAAAAATGACATAAAATTCTGAAAAATTAAAAATTATAAAATTAATCAATTATCTAACAATAAAAAGAAGATCATATATATATATATACATATATATATATATATATATTGTATAATTAAAATAATACTATATTTTATATTTAAATAAGTACTCCTTCTATCTTAAATATAAGATAGAGTTAATTTTTTTTAAAAGATTAAAGAAGCTAAAATAATTTTTTTAATCATATCATATATTGTGTATCCTTAAAATATAAATATTCTGAAATATAAAAATTAAAATATAAATATTCTAAAATAATTTAATTATTTTTTCAAATCTATTGAAAAAAAAATTATCTAATCAAGTGTCACTAATCAAGTGTGGGACCCACAAAAAAAGAGAGAGAAAGAGGGAAAAGCTAAAAAATGTGGATTGTTGCAAACCATGGTTTTAGGGAGTGAAACCATGGTTTGTGAGTGAAAATAGATTATCTAAAAAATGTGAGTGTTTGGCAAATTTTTAGTGAAACCATGGTTTAGTAAGAAAAGTGCTTTTTTTTTGGGTTTCCAAACACACTCTTAATTAAACTAGACTCGTAGAAAATAGACCAAACAAGTCTTTTCTGATTCTATTATCCTAGTAAATTTAAATAATCATCATGTGAATTTTATCTACTTTGATTTTTAAGATTAGGACCAATAAATAATTTCAGAAATTTTTTTAATTTTAGTTATTTAGTTACAAATTTTAAATTAAAATTTAAAATAAATTGTAAATAATGTGTTTTTAATGATTTTCTAATAATTATTTCATAGAATATGTTTATCAAAAATCCCTAATTTAGATTAAAATTAATTTAATTACATATGAATTACAACCTTTCAATTTTAAAACTTGCTATCAATGTTTAATAATAGGAAAAATCAATTAACATTTTTCTTTTGCATAAATCAAGACAAACATTAAGATCATATAACGTATATATCTTGTTCTTTTTCTTCCAAATACAAACATATTTCATTGCAAAGAAACAGAGGTTAATTAATTAGGATCAAATTAAATTCAATAAAAATGAATAATAAATCAAGTTAATAAATATTCAAATAATTAATTAATGAAAATTCATGCTAAAATGTATTGAAAAAATCAAACAATATATTTCATTATGTTTGTTTGCAGGGGATTCTGACTCCTAACATAGATGAAGCCCAAATTTTCTGGGTATAACTTGATGCTGCAGGGAAGCAAATGCTGTGATCAATGTTAGAAATGGTAACACCAAAGACGAAAGTACATTGGGTGTTTATTAAATATTAAGATCTTTAAAATATTTTTCAATGTAAAACAGAGTGCGAGTGTATGTGTCAATGTTCAAATGCTATGTTGGTGAAGGCTGAAAACTTATCCCGCATGACTAGAGTTTGAACCTGACATACCCTGTTAATAACAAAGACTGCGAGTGTATATTTAAGTAAATTCAAGTTTTAAATTTCGATTGCAAAAATGCTTAATAAATTTTCTCAATCGGAGTGTGTAAATGAAGCTTGAAATCATTTTCCTAATAAAATTTTTTAGTATGAATAAGAAAATATTTCAAATTTAATCTTGAACCCAAAAGTAATAGAGCATGAAATAGAAGTGCTGAAAATGCAAGAGATTAGGGATAGAGAGATTGCAAACAACTCGACAACCCAGTCCATTATTAATTTTATTGACTTGATTAATCTGATCAGACGTTTACTTTTTTTTTTCTTGAAAACACGAAAAAGACCTTTTTCAACTCACTCTGTCAATCTACGAGGTGCTTTTACGGTTTACGAGGTAAATATATGTAGGAGATTTATCTTGATTTATATAAATCGGGCTTATATAATAAACCCGATGTAAATAAGCTAATCTAAACGAACAACATAAGTCAATAACTTTGTTTGAATTTTGTTTTGTGAGAAGAAAGTGACAAAAAGGCCTGGCGGAAAGCTCTATGGGTTTAGAGTATGATTTGTTTTGATTCAGCTCTATCCGCGAAAGCCTACATCTAGTTTCCAAGAAAGCCTACATCTAGTTTCCAAGCAAACCCATTGTGATTTCTTCACTGTTCTTCACAAATATGAACTAGGCATTTGTGAGCTACTAGGATCTTCCTCTTTACAATAAAACTATATATCCCCTCGAGAGACGTCACACCCTTAAATTTCTATCAAAGGGATACTATACCATGGATTAAAGGACACCCCACCCTTAAAATACAAAAAAATTGATGAAAGAAGAATTTCACTCATCAATAAGACTCTTTCTGAGTAGTATGAGTACGTTAAAGCTGTAGCACTCAAATGACAAAGATACTGATAGATTTTGGCTCATGATGTAAATGAAATAGGATGAGTATGATTTTCGAATAAATGAAAGTATAAAAATATTAAAGCACTCTTTCCAGCATTTTCATGTCATTCAAATTTAATAAAATCGATCTGGAGTGATATATTTATAGCCCGATAATTTGTTAAGTAGGATAACTAACACGTTAACTGCAGAGGAAATAAAAGGAGCTATCTTCAACATGGGCTCTCTAAAATCCCTTGGGTTTGATGGCTTGAATTGCCTGTTCTACCATAGTTAATGGGCGACGGTTGTTGGCCTTTCGGTGATAAAACTGGTTCAAAGAGCATTTGAAGATCCGAACTTTATTAGGAGCATTAATCACACCTTTATTGCTTATCCCAAAGAAGGATCATCTAGAGACCATCAGGGATTTTCACCCTATCAGCCTTTTGCAATGTGATTTATAAAACAAATACTAAGGTGATATCCTTTCATTTAAAATATTTTCTTTCTAGTATTATTTCTCCAAACTAATGCGGTTTTGTTCCTGACAAGACTAGCTCAGATAATATCATTGTGGGCCAGGAGGTGATCCATTATCCATAAAAAATATGACAAGGAAAAAAGGATTTATGGCAACCAAGATAGACCTAGAAAAAGCTTCATTGGGATTTTGTAATGAGTTGTCTAGAAGAGCTTCTACCTACTTCCTTACTCTCTTAAAGCAGTGATATATAATTGCATCTCATCAGTTTCAATGCAGATTCTATGGGAAGGTAGTAAAGCAAACAAGTTCACTCCCTCATAAGTCGTCAGGGTGACCCTATCTCTCCCTACTTATTTGTGATATGTATGGAGAAGCTTGCTTATTTAATTCAATTCAAGATAGTTGCTGGCTGATGGAGACCTATAAAATTGAGTAAGAACAGACCACCGTTATCTCATTTATTTTTTTGCTAATGACTTGTCAAATTTTGCATAAGCTAATCTGGATCACGTGGTGACCATCAAAAGTTATTTGGACAAATTTTACGCTACTTCTGATCAGGAAATGAACATCAGCAAGACTAAGGTGTTTTTCATACAAAATGTGAACCGTACCGGATGCTCTAATTTGAGTGAGGAAGTGGGCTTCTCTTACACTTCTGACCTTGGCAAGTACTTATTGGGTGTGCCGTTACATCATGATAAAGTGACAAAAGAGACTTACCAGTTCATTGTTGACAAAGTGAAAAGCAGATTAAGCTGTTGGCAAGTCCTGAAAATAAATTTCTTTCACGGGGCGTTACACTATAGTGAAATCAGTCATTTCAGCCATGCCATCATATTCCATGCAAACAGTTAACCTCCCTTCTCACAAGTGTGAAGCTATTGAAAAGAAATCTCAGGACTTCCTATAGGGAGCTTCTGATGAGAAATTAAAAATCCATCTTGTTGCTTGGGACAGTGTGCAGTGATGAGAAACAGGTTGGGGGCCTCCGTATGAGACACATCAGACAACAAAACAAGGCTTTTATGATGAATTTAGGATGGGGCCTTGTGAAGGACCGTAACTCTCTATGGGTGAAAGTAATTAAAGGGAAATATGGTTGCGGCAATGATTTGCTTTCGGAAATTAATCCTCGTAAACAAGGATATAATATATGAAGTAGGATCAAACAGAATTGGAGTAAGCTAAAGGATGGGCTTCAATTGTCGAGAGATATATGGAAACTGCGAATATATACCACAAAGGTGTAAAACTTTTGCTTGGCTTATGATATGCATGAATGACTCACCACCAATGAAGTCAAATGGCGACGTAGCCTTCATCCTAACGGTATATGCTATAGGTGCAAGCGTTTCGTCAAAAATGTCCTACATGCGTTAAGGGATTGCGATGAAATAAAAAAGGATCGGTGTTCTGTAATTAAGTCGAGGGACTATGGCAGCTTCTTTTCGGGTAACCTTCAAGACTGGTTTCGTACCAACGTGCGACGGAGTTTCAGAAACTCCAGCAGCACTTGGAAAGGCATGTTTGTTTGTTATCTTGTGTTGGTTTATTTGGCAAGATCAGAATGAAAAACTTCACTCAGGTATTTCCTTACGACTGGATACTATCATGGCTCGAACCAGTGCAATTCTGGAGTGTTTGTTCAAAGTAGTTGATCATCAGCTGAGTGGTGTTAATCTAATAGAATGATTACATTCCCACATCAGAATATTGTAGAAGATGGCATAGCCCGTGTTCAGGTGGATGGTGCATACAAAATGTCACCCCAGAGCTGCATGAAGATCGGAGCCTCTTGATAGAGATCAAAACTATGCTTCAACGAGATTGGAAATTAAAGTTGAATTCAAACAGATTGACAGGAACAAGAATGTTATAGCTGATTTGCTAGCGAAAAGGGCTCTCAGTGGGTCTATTGGACTTCAGATTTTAGGACCTGGCGAGCTGCATGGCTTAGCACCTATGGCTGATGTTAGTTGGTACTTTTTTTAAATTCCAGTGTATAAAAAAAGACGTTAACTACTGCAGAAGGAACTGAACAAGTTTATTGAAATAAGCTTGTTAGCTTGTAAAGTACAGTGGTCTTCTAAGTTAAATTAAAGAAATTAATTAAATTAGTTAATATGATATGTTTTTTTTTTAAATATTTTAATCATCTTCCTTAGTTTCCCCCATCTCTTTCTTATCTTATTATTGTTAAAGGAGTATCAATAGGGGTAAATAAAGAAAAAATTGACAAATATAAGAAACATATATTATATTTAGGATTAAGATCAACTCTTCAAATAAGTCTTATATTAAGGGCTGTGGGAATATACTTTTTCAGTTAAATAAATATAATGCTACTTCTGGTCCTAAATATAAGGCTCAATTAACTTTTTTAGAAAGTTTAAGAAAACTAATTAAATTACTTTAAAATATTTATATTTATAGTTGGTTTTCCAAAATAATTTTTCTGACTTATAAAATGATATATAATTTAATAATATATAATATATGATATAATTAAATAACTTATTTAACTTCTTTAATCTCTAAAAAAAACACCTAAGTCTTATATTTAGGACTTAGAGGCTGTAATATCTTTGAAAAACTAACGGAGTTAGTTTTAAAAAATGAAAGAGAAACTGGTAGCGTACAATGCTAAGAGCTAACTAAGCTTTAATTATTGCAAGAACGAAGGAAAATCGTAGCCAAGAAATAAATTAAGCTGGATCAATAAGTTGCTGCTAGTCTCATTGACAATGCATAGTCGGAAATAATTATATTTCTAAAAATAACATTTTAACTTGAAAATTAAAAAAAAAAAAGAAGTGTAAATGTGAAAATTGGAAAGTCCACATGTGCTCATCTAAAGGCAGGAATACGGGTCAACCTGCGGGCCACGTAGTGTGGGCCTCACGCTGATAAAATGTCAGTCCTAACTCGTAGTGTATGGGTTGCGGGCCAGACCGCGGGGCCATATTTTAAAAAAAATCAATTTCCTTATTTTTAAAGATGGCTTAAAGTACTATATATATAAGTTATTAAATTTACCTTTCTAGAATCAATTATTTCTTTCATAAAAATTTAAAAATATAATCTACAATTTAAAAGATAAAGTTATCAAATTTATCAAATTTTAGAAATAAAAAACATAAAATCATCCTCAAACAACCAAGATATAACAATTTTGTTTAAAGAAGGGAAGTGGCTAAATTTTTTTCTCTTTGGATTGGGAGGTACCAAGATGGAAGTGAACAATTTATAAATTTTATAAAATTATTATATATAAAAAAATTGCGGGCCAACCCACCCGTAGGCTATGTGGTGCAAACCTGTGCAAACTGTATTTTTACGGGTTGAGAAAATCTCAACCCTAACCTTATCTCAACATGCGGGCCTGCGGGTTGAGTCCTTAAATTGAACCCATATTACCGGCTCTAGCTCATCCTAGCAACAAGAGTGGGCAATATGGGCACCCAATTTTGTACTCCAATGTCCATTTGTTAAATTGATTCGCGTCTTATAGTCCGCAACCTAGGGATCTGTTTGGGTAAAGCTCTTGACATCAAGTCCTTTTAGCATACCATTTAAAACCCAGAAGTTGTTTGGATTTTTTTTTTAAGGTGCTAAGAAAGTCCATTTTGAGATTCTGGTGAAAGTCCTTTTGTAAAAAGTTAACGAGAGTTGCTTTTGCACTCGCAAAAAGTCAGTTAAGCTTTTAGGGTTTGCTGTGGTGGAGGCACTGGATAAAAAAAAAAAAGGGGATTCTAGTTGTAAGAAATCTAACAAGACTATCGTTAAGACTGAAATGCCGGTTTTGAATCTCTAACACAAATCTATATACTCGGAATATAGGTCCAAAATGGAATAAATTTAAAATTAAAATTCCCAAGTTCTGATTAAAATTAAGCCTCGCATTTGATTTTATTCTCCTATTTATTGTGTATTCGCATTTTGAGCTATCTCCTTTCTTTGCAGAGACTCTAGTATATGTTCCATGAGTGATGTTTCCGCCTTCTTTATGCAGAGAAACGTGTATCTTCATAAATATTAACAGATTAGGTTACAATAGCTCACTCTAAATTAAAAAATAAAAAATTTATAGATTATTTGTTATATAAATTTGAGGTGCACAGTGCATGTTTTCTTATCATATAATTATAAATAATGACAAAGGAAAAATAATATAGGACAGGGATTTTGATAAAGCAATACCTAGATCAAATCTACAAAAAAAGAAACAACGTCAATACAAGTCTTTCAGAAAGGCTGGGTGGATCAAAATTGTTGCTGGATTTAATTAAAAAGCAGGAAAATCCTATGGGGAAGAAACAACTAAAAAATAGGTCACCAACATTGATTGGATCTAGTAAAAGGCGCTAGTCCCTTATAACGTAATGAATCAAGATTTGAATCCCTGAAAGATGTAACAAGAAGAATCTAGGAAAAAGAAGAGGTTGCAAGTGTTGATACCATAAGTAAGGCAGGAGCCACTAATAAGTTGTCGGATGAACTTATCTACGTGTATATTTGGAAAACCCTTGAGTCATGGTTTCAAAAACCATTTTTAATAAGCAGAGATAAAACTCATCTCACATACTTACCTCGTAAATTGTAAAAGCACTTTTAAAAATCTAAACACAAAGATGCTACATCTACAAACACTACAATGACAAAGCACCCCCAAAAAAGAGGGGGAAGGGTCAGATAGGACCAACATGGGATAAAAAAGTATTATATTTAATATCAAAGTTCACTTCTAAACTATGTCCTATATATATGAAACGAGAAGTAGTATTTATTTGTCACTTACTAATCTCACACTTGAATTTAAACAAACTCACAAGTTAAATAATTAATTCATGGGGGATTAGAACAATGAATTCATGTTGGGTGGATGTAGGGTCAGAAGGAAGTAGAATAAATGAAGTGTCTCAATTACTTTCTCTTTACACAAAGACAGCATGAAGAGTTAAGTGCAAACTAAGTTAATATATTATGCCTTATGTGAAGGGGCATGCAGAACTAGTAGTTCAACTCAATAATACGCTTAAGAAGAGAGTTAAGTGCAACACTATTGCCTCAGGTAAAATCTAGTTAGTTTGTAGTAAAATGGGATAAGGTCCATTTTTATTCAAAAAGTTGCATTGGATATCTGAAAGTTTTTTAAAAAAAAAATTTTTAGAGCAACATTGCCCTGAAAACTACCGGTAATTTTGTCCTGAGGATTAGTCAAAGTTAAGTTTGATGTTAAAGCTACATGGCAGTCCCACATGGCACACTTCATTGACACCTCATCTCTCTCTTTCTCTCTTCCCCATCCTCCCTCTCTGAACCACCGAGCTCAGCGATCTGCACTACACCATATTGCCCTCCGCTAATTCCTAGTTGTATCTGATTAGGATCTTCATTTTCAGATCCAGAACCAACAATCCAAGATCGACATTCTCTTTGAAGAGGCACGCAGAACTAGGTCAACTAAAAAATGCACTTACTTGAGTCCCCAGTACATGGATGGGATCAGAGAATTTCGTTTGCCAACAAATCCACGCACTAACTTTGAAAATATAGGCGCAACAAGACGAACGAACATCAACATAGCACTTAAAACTGTACACCAGACATTTCAATGCAATTGAGCCGAAAATTGAAATTCACAATCAACCAGACCAAAAATATAAAAATTCATTAGCTAATACACAACCAAACACCCAATATGATAACAGCCGTACCAAACAAAGCTCGAGGGACGTGGGTTTGTTCGCCTAGAAGCATACCAAACACGGCGGTGGCGGCAAACGTTGTGGCGTTGGTGACGGGGACGGCCAGCGAAATTGGGGCGTCACTGAGAATAGCAAAGAAAGTAGCAGAGGCGGAGAGATTGATCAAGAAGGGGATGGTGTATTGCCAGATCGAGAGAAGCTTAAGCCAATTTCTAAGAGAAAATAAAAATCTCTGGGGAAGAGTAGTACAGTGATGGGGTGGCTTTGACGAGGACGAAGATTTGAGAGCTTGATCCCAAATAAGAGCGCCACGGCGCATTATAGCATTTGTGGCGCCCCATACGAGTCCCACTGCAATCATCTTCTCTATATCCCCCACCATCTCTTTCATTCTCTCTAGCTCGTCGTCTTCAGGATTCTCGGTTTCGCCGGGATAGGTGGTGGAGAGAGGTAATTGGGGATTCTGAGTTCTGACTGAGTTGTGGATGGGCTCAAAGATGGGCCTAGTTCGAAGAGCTTATTATTGAGCCCATTTTTACCGGCTCATGTGAAACTTCTGGATTTGAGTGCTTAGCTTGCTCCTCATCATTTTACATACATAATTGGGAAAATCCCCTAAAAAATACCTCATGAATTCTCAACACATCAAAGGTCACTGGACATACAAAATGATAGATAAATGATAGATAAGGGATAAGGTAGGAATATGAGATTTTAAAGTATATGTATTTTTACAAAAATTATTTTTCACTAACTACACTTGTTAAAAATAATGGTAAATGATGTTATTGAAATGATAAATACCTTTACAAATATTATCATTCGCATTATAAGTGTAGTGCCATGTTATTATTCGTAATACAAATAAAAGCGAATGACAACATTTATAAAGATATTTACCATTTCAATAATGTCATTTACTATTGTTAATGATGGTCAATTTTGTAAAAGCAAAAACACTTTAAAATCTCTTATTCTTACAATTTTTTTTTTCTTCCTATTTATCCTTTTACTTATTCACATGACTTTTTAGAAATTTTGAAGTTTATGA
This sequence comes from Albizia julibrissin, assembly GCA_037074505.1. NCBI lineage: Eukaryota > Viridiplantae > Streptophyta > Magnoliopsida > Fabales > Fabaceae > Albizia > Albizia julibrissin. The sequence goes on along the minus strand of CM073478.1, from coordinate 43,949,183 downwards.
GGTACCATTTTAATAATGTCATCTATTATTTTCAATGAGGCTCAACTTTGTAAATGCACAAACACTTCAAAATCCCTTATTCCTACCTTTTTTCCTATTTGTCCTTTTGCTTATTCGCATGATTTTTTGGAAATTTTGAAGTTCATGGGATGTTTTCTTAGGATTTTCCGTACATTTCATTTTAATGCAGGCAATCTCATTAATGAAAAAAGAAAAAACATGGGTAATCCTGAACCGCTGATTCAGGGTGTTTGGTTCACAAAGTAAATCAATGTATTCATGATTATAAAATATTTCAACAAATTAAGTAATCTCTATTGTATAATTTTCACTATGTTATTCGAATTCAATCTTACATAAATTAAAATATAGATATACATACTCTACATGAATCAACATTGACACATTTATATTTTTTCATTTTTTTATTTTTATAGCTTTAAAAATATAGTTTCACATTTACTTTTATTTTTTAATAATATGCCAAGCAAGTGTTCTGTAATCATTATTTCATAATATTAATTTTCTATCATTCTTTGAACCAAACGGCACGTAGTTAATCTTTATTACTTCCTTGGACTTAAATATAAATGTTCAAGATAATATAAGGTAATGAAATATAAGACAATACAAGATTTAAACAAAAAAAACAAACAACAAATTTTTTTAAGTGTGTGTAAAGAGAATCAAAAAATACATCTCATTAAATTGTCAAGTTTGAATAAGCAACATTTTGATTTACATAAAACATTCTCAAAATTCTATACTTAAAGTGTATAACCTCTTCCTCTTCCTCTACTAATTAATGATTCGCCCCACATGATTTTGAAACAAACCGAACTTTGTAATTAAACTTGTTTCCTGGCTGGAGGTTGGGCTAATTAAAAGAAAGTGAATAATAAATGGAATTTACTTATTTTTTAAATACAAGGACAAACAAAACTTGAAGAAAAATAATTTACTGGTAGAATATGGACACTCACAAAAATAAAGGGAGAAGATCATTTGTAATGAGAACCAAAAATAAAGAGAGGGATAAGGGCATGAGAGCCAAAATTTCCGGTGTTTGGTTTGAGGGGAGGGAGTGGTCCTCATTCCCTCATTTTGTTTGAATTTTTGGGTGGGAAGGAAGCCAAAATTTTAGCTTTCATTCCCTTCCCTCCTCCCTTTATTTTTTGCTTTCATTATAAAGAATCACCTCCCCTCCCCTCTCCTCTAACAAATCAAACAAGATAACATATATACATTATAGGTTTTATTTGGTTGAAGGAGAGGGGAGGGAATGAGAGCTAATTATATGTTGACCAATATGCCCTTATCTCGTTATTTATGTATTTTCCTTATTCTTTTACAATTTGTATATCAAAATTATTATTGGGAAAATTGCTAAAAAATACCTTACAAGCAAATTAATTGTTAATTGCTACCATTGCACACGGTGGCTGATATGTTGCACACGGGCGAATGATATATTGCACACGAGGGATGATGTTTACACTTTCGCATGGATGCTTTTTGCACACGTGTAAGATGATTGCACATTACGGATGCTTGCTTGCACATTGGTACCATTTAGCAATTAATTTACTTAGAATGTATTTTTCAACCATTTTCCCATTATTATTTCTTAATTTATGAATCTTAAAAAACCTGATATTTTATTTGTATATGATAAAAAAATTTATATATATTTTAAAGGATCATTTTATTAGTTTTGACATGCTATCCCATCAATTTAAATGTGTTTGTTAAATCTATTACCCATCTAAAATATAATAAAACTAAAAAATATATAATAAAGTTTGGGAGAATTGCTAAAAAAAATCTTGCAAGCAAATTAATCGCTCATTGCTACTATTACACACGGTGGGTGGTATGTTACATACGGACGGGTGATATGTTGCACACGAAGGATGATATTTTGCACACAAGGGATGATGTTCACACTTTCGCAGGGATGCTTTTTGCACATGTGGATACTGATTGCACATGATGGATGCTTGCTTGCACATTGGTACCATTTAGTAATTAATTTGCTTAAAATGTATTTTTAACCATTTTCCCTTTAGTTTTGACATTCTAACATACATGATGACATCAATTAATTCAGAGCCTTTTTTTCTTTATTTGAATTCACTTTTTACTTCTTTCTTGAGGAATTACTTGTAACTCCAAGTGAGTTCTTGACCAGATTTCAAGTTTAATTGATTTGTTTACTTTATTATTGATGAATTTGAGCATCATGTGGATTGCAAATTAAAAAGGATCACTCATCATTTTCTAAAACGTTTTAGGGAGAGTGAAAACTTAAAAAAGAGAGAACCATAAAATAACATATTCTTACCTAAAGAAATAACACTACTATAAAAATCAGATTTAGTGGCGCACCTTTTGTGGCGCTTATTTGAAAAAGTGCCACAGCTTTAATTAATTTTTTTGATCTAAAATTTTTTTTTGAATTAACATTAGGTGGCGCTTATTTACATAAGCGCCACAGCTAGTTGGTGATATTAGGTGGTGCTTTCCTAATTAAGCGCCACTTAATGTATTTTGCCACAAAAAAATTTAAAAAATTAAAATTAAAAGAAGCTGTGTCACTTATTCAAATAAGCGTCATCCAATAGTTTTTCCTATTTTTCAATTTTTTAAAATTTTTTCTTATTGAAATGAAAATTATACACGCTGGTGTTGATTATAAAAATTTAAATCTATAATAAAATAACAAATGATAAATATTAATACCATATACAACTAATATGAATAAACATATATTAGATCTATTATATTAATTAATAAACATAAATGAATTATACTAATTTTTAAATTAATAATTTAATAATAGATATAACTAATATGAATAAACATATCTTGGGTGGCGCTTATATCAATAAGCGCCACCCAAAATGGTCCAAAACTATATTATATTATTTAATAAATTAGTAATATGATTATATATATGAATTAATAAAACAAAAATTATGTGTATACTGAAAATTATAAAAAGGACATTGGGTTGTTAATAATATGATTATTTAAAAATATAATTATTAATATATTAATTAGTATATGGAAAAATAAAAAAATTATTAATATATAATTATTTATTATTTTATTTATTAATAATATGATTATTAAAAAAATATAATTATTAATATATTAATTAATATATGAAAAATAAAAAAAATACATTGGGTGACGCTTATTGGGAAAAGCGCCACCCAAAGTCTTTTTATTTATTTATTATATGATTATATAATAATATATTTATTAATATATTAATTAGTATATGTAAAATTAAAAAAATTACACTGGGTGGCGCTTATTGGTAAAAGCGCCACCCAAAGTCCTTTTATTATTTATTATTAATATATAATTATTTATTATTTTATTTATTAATAATATGATTATTAAAAAAATATAATTATTAATATATTAATTAATATATGAAAAATAAAAAAAATACATTGGGTGGCGCTTATTAGGAAAAACGCCACCCAAAGTCTTTTTATTTATTTATTATATGATTATATAATAATATATTTATTAATATATTAATTAGTATATGTAAAATTAAAAAAATTACACTGGGTGGCGCTTATTGGTAAAAGCGCCACCCAAAGTCCTTTTATTATTAAAAAATATAATTATTAATATATTAATTAATATATAAAAAATAAAATATATATATATTGGGTGGCGTTTTTCCCAATAAGCGCCACCCAAAGTCCTTTTATTATTATTATATTTGTTAATAATATGATTATTAAAAAATATAATTATTAATATATTAAAAAAATTACATTGGGTGGCGCTTATCCCAATAAGCGCCACCCAATGTATACCCACCAAAAATTTCTTTTCCCTCCTCCTTCAATTTATTTTCCTGGGCCCATCACCTTCATCCTAAACCCTCAGCTCATCACCAGCCCCTATCCTCAGCTCACCAGCCCACACCCGTGTCCACCGTCCCCCAGCTCCCCGCCCCCTCCGTCCCCCAGCTCCCCTCCCCCCAACGCTTCCCACAACTCCCCCCGCCCCCCCTGCGGTCCCTTAGCTCCCCCCTTCCCTAGCTAGTTGTCTTCTTCCTTTTTTTTAATAGACCTTCCACCTCTCGCCCTCAGGTCCTCCGGTTAAGGTGTCTCATTAGCTTTCAAGGTGGGTTTTTTATATTAGTAGTCACCTTTTTTTTTTATAATTAAGTGTTGTTTCTGATGAATTTAATTTATTTATTGCTGAACAGCTTCAAATTCCTCGTATCTGTCAATTGTGTCCCCATAATACTGCCAAAAGCAACCTTTTTGGTCTTGGTCCCCACTACGAATCTGTAAGTTTTTTTTAATTATTTTTTTAATATATTTGTATTTTTTTTCTGTATACTTTATCCGCTGAGACCTGCCTTTTTTTGTTAATTTTTTAATTTTAAGTAATTTTATTAACTTATCATGATTTTTAGTTAAATATAACAGCTAATTAATTTAATTCAATAATTAAAAAATAAAAATTAGAAAACATTGGTCAGCAATCAAGAATTCACATACTATGAAAATTTACTATTTTCTCTAAGAATTCAGTTGTCCTTTTTTGTCGCATCTTGGATAAATTCAATTTTTTTTATTTATGCATAATTGGCATAATGAATTAGGATTTATTTTGTTACCAAAAAAATAAAATAGGATTTTATTACTTATTTATTTGGATCTGTAACTTTGTCTTTTATTATTTTTTTAATATATCTGTATTATTTTTATGTATACTTTATCCACTGAGACCTGCCCTGTTTTGTTAATTTTTTAATTTTAAGTAATTGTATTAATTTATCATGATTGTTAGTTAAATATAACAGCTAATTATTTATTTGGATTATATAGTGACATGAATAATGTCAAATAAGTTTCCTTTTTTAACTTTTTTTTTAATTTTTATTGTATATGGAATGAAGTCTATTTTTTTCATTTAAACTTATGGTGACCAATTGGTATAAATTGACTCACATATCCTTTGTAACGGATTTTCTCATTTAGTGTGTATATAGGTTGAAGGCATAGATGACTTTCTCATATATAGCAACTAAACACTATTTAATTCTAGGTTTTTGAAACCATAGATGGATCGAAAATGGATGTCATTTGATCGATGTTCAAGAGAATATATAGATGGGGTAAAGGAGTTTATTAGATTTGCAATTGAGCATACAAAAGATCCTAACAAAATCTTGTGTCCCTGCTTATCTTGTTGTTATGGAAAGCGGATTAGTCCACTTGATTTGTTAGATCATTTAGTGTGTCATGGGATTGATCAAACATATATACGATGGACAAGGCATGGTGAGATAAACGACCCTTGTAATGATCAGTCGCATACCACCGGTGGTGCTTCAAATGAGTTTGACCGAAGCATGTGTGATGGAGATGATGGTTTTCAAGAAATGCTTAATGTGGTTGAACAGGTACTTCATAACTGTCCCGGAGAATTTGAGAAGTTCAAAGGTGATACAGAGAAACCGTTATATGCTGGTTGTACCAAATACACAAGATTGCTAGCAGTGTTGAAATTGTACAACTTTAAAGCCTGCTATGAGTTGAGTGATTCGGGTTTCACCACACTCCTTAAACTTTTGCAAGATATGCTTCCAGAAGAAAATGTACTTCCTACGAAGACATACGAGGCAAAGCGAATTCTTTGCTCAACAACTGGAATAGGATATGAGAAGATATATGCATGCCCTAACGATTTCATATTATTTCAGAAATAATATGCAACGTTAGAGAAGTGCCCTAAATGCAATGCATCTCGATATGGGAAGAAGAAAGGAAAAAGTCCTGTCAAGGTCCTATTGTATTTTCCTATTATCCCGAGATTCAAGCGTCTATACAGTAATGCAGAGATATCGAAGCAGTTGACATGGCATGCAGATGAGAGGATTGAAGACACACAGCTGAGGCACCCTGCAGATGCCCCTCAATAGAAGAAAATTGATCATGAGTATCCTGATTTTTCGAACGAGGTTAGGAACCTACGGCTTGCATTGTCAACTGATGGAATCAATCCCTACAGCGTTCAAAGTAGTACACACAGCACTTAGCTGGTAATATTGATGATTTACAACCTTCCTCCACACTTGATAATGAAACATAAGTTTATGATGCTCTCGATGTTAATTTCTAGGCCAACATAGCCTAAGAATGATATAGATGTATACTTGGCTCCTTTAATTGATGACTTGAAGCTACTTTAGGAAGATAGCGTCAATGTTTATGATGGGTATAGGGAAGAAAGTTTCACTTTGAAAGCCATATTATATGGCACAATTAACGATTTCCTAGCTTATGGTAATTTGTCTGGATACAGCGTTAAATGATATTGTGTGTGCCCTATATGTGAAGATGATACTCATTCAATGCGACTAGATAATTGTAAGAAAAATGTCTATATGGGACATCGGAGATTCTTACTATCAAAGCATCGTTGGAGGAGGTGGAAAAATGCTTTCAATGGTGACTTTGAAGAAGGTAGCTCACCGAAGATGTTGACCGGGACTCAGGTTTTTGAAAAGGTGAAAGAGCTACATAACAATTTTGGCAAGCCATATGTCAATCAAACCGAGATAAGTGGTTGGAAGAAGAAGTCTATTTTCTTTTAACTTCCATATTGGAAGTCCTTATATGTTAGGAATTTTCTCGATGTGATGCACATTAAAAAAAATATTTGTGATAGTATAATTGGCACGTTGCTCAATGTGCAAGGAAAGAGTAAGGATGGTGTCAATGCGAGGTTGGATTTGGTTAATTTGGGAATAAGAGAAGAGTTGGCACTTGTTGAGAAAGGGAACCGCACTTATCTACCTCCAACGGCTTACACTATGTCGAAGAAGGAGAAAAAATTGTTTTGCGAGTTTTTACAAGGAATTAAAGTTCCAGAGGGGTACTCTTCAAATATCAAAAACCTTGTTTCAATGAAAGAGTTGAAGTTAAAGAACCTTAAATCTCATGACTGTCATGTGCTCATGTAGAATTTCTTTCCAGTTGGTATACGGTCCATCTTGTCGAAAAATGTCAGAAAGACAATCACTAAACTCTGCATGTTTTTCAAGTTGATATGTAGTAAAGTGGTTGATTCAACAAAGTTGCGACATTTGTAAAGGCTAATTGTTTGTACTCTGTGTGAACTTGAAATGTATTTCCTACCTTCTTTTTTTGATATTATGGTCCACTTAACTGTACACTTGGTGAAAGAGGTTCAATTGTGCGGTCCAGTCTACTTGAGATGGATGTACCCGAACGAGCAATTTATAAAAATTTTAAAAGGGTTTGTTAAAAATAGATATCGACCAGAGGGATGTATTGCTGAACGGTACATGGTTGAAGAAGCAAGTAACTTATGAGCTGATTTTCTATCAAATGTTGACCCTGTTGCGATCTCCAAGTCCCGTCATGATGGCCGAAGATCGGGAAAAGGAACAAGCGGGTAAGATGTAATCAGGATAGCAGTGACTGATTGGGACCAAGCCCACCTGTATGTGTTACATAACACTGATGAGGTTGAACCATTTGTTGATTAACATAAGGAAGCTCTTCGACAATTATATGGTGATAGGAATGAAAATTTAATAACAAAAGAACACAATCGACAATTTTCAACTTAGTTAAAAAAACACATTAATGATAAGATGTAAAAGAATCCTACTTCTGTTTCTAAGAAATTGATATGGATGTCAAACGGACCAGCTTAAACGTATTATCTTATAATGGTTATGCAATCAACGGTTACACCTTCTATACACAAGAACAAGATACACGGAGTACGATGCAGAATAGTGGGGTAACACTTGTTGCTGATTCTTGGCATAGATCCAGTGCTAAAGACATACATTCTATCTACGCACCAATGTCATACTTTGGTGTCATTGAAAGCATATGGGAGTTAGATTACTCTATGTTCAGGGTCCCTGTATTCAGATGTAAGTGGTGAACAACAACAATGGATTGCGGGCAGATGAGTTTGGCTTTGTTCAAGTAAACATTTTTAAAGTTTGGTACAAAGATGATCATTTCATTTTAGCATCACAAGCAAAACAAGTGTTCTTTATTTCCGATCCTGCTAAGAAGAATTGGTCCATTGTAATCCCATCAAATAAGAATCGTCAAGAACAAGTTGATCTTGAAAGTCAAGACTATTTGAATATTGTTCAAGAAGATCCCTCTTTTGAGCTTTTGGGGTCAGAAGATATTGGTATAGATGAAGATGAATTTGAAAATGAAGACGAACCCTTGTATTTGAGACATGATCATGCAGAGGGGACTTGGGTCAGGCTGACAAATCCATCTACTAGGAGAGTCAAGGGATACACAACTGTCAGTTTAACAAGAAAGAGGAAAAGATAATAAGTTCCTGATTTGTTTACTTGTATGTTTTACCTGTACATATGTCAAATTCATTTACTTTGATTGACATTATTGTCGCTGTGCACTTATATTTTCTTTTATTTGTTTAACTTTTAGGAAAATAGATTCTCCGCATGAAGATGATGATGTTCCCATGCATATTGGTAGACAAAGATTTGTTGAACATGTCGCCGGTGGGAGGACTGTAATGACGAGGTTGATCAAAATGAGAAGTAAGGGCATTAAGTTAGAACTTGATTAGAATGAAAAAGGCAATCCAATTGGACCAAACAATAGCTCCCTTAATAATTTCATTGGGACTACAATCCGAGACAGAGTTCCTATTACCATTTAAGATTGGAGACGAGTGAAGAAACAATATGGGAATATAATATGGGGTGAAGTCCAGGTAAGACATTAATTAATTTATTATTTGGGTTGTTTTGTTTCATATGATTACAATCTAACAAATTAGCTTTGGTTCTATGGCACAGTCTTATTTTGTTATTGATGGTGATGATCACGAGAACTTCGTGCTTAGAAAAGTCGGCAAACTCATGAGAAAGTTTCGTTTCAATCTTGTGAAATATTTCTTGAGGGATGATAACAAGAATATCATTCCAATACCGCCGGAATTATACGACGGGATCATCAGTCAAGAAACGTGGGATGAGTTTGTGAGAACACATACAAGTCAAGAATTTCAGGTGATGTGACATCATACTTTATAAACTACTTATAATATGTTTGTAATTAATATTTATTAATATGTATCATTTAAATGTAAATAGGAGCTAAGTGAGAAGAACCGCTCCAATGCAGTCAATATGTCATACCGCTACACATAAGGACATGTACCTTATGGAAAGTTAGAGCAAAAAATGGTAAGGACTAATGATTATTTCTTTAATTTGTCTGACTCATTTTTAACTTCAACTAGCTTTCACATGCAGATAGAAGAATCAACTTCAGATATTACACAGATTCCACGACATGACTTGTGGGTAGCTGGTTGCACAAACAAACAAGGGGAAATTCGAAGTGAAGAAGCAAGAAGAGTTGTAGAATATTGTGTAAGTATTGAAACATATCTCGAACGTACAATAATCTCATTGCTTAGATGATTCTGGTTTATATTAACTACTACTAATATTGTTGTAATTTATTTTGTGATAGCGATCAATGACACAAGAGGTGCCAGAGTTGGCGGCTTATGTTGGCCGTGATGATATGCTGAACAGAGCGCTGGGTGTCCCTGAGTATCATGGTCGTGTTCGAGGTACTGGTTTTGATGTGATACAGACATCATACTTCGGACGTCAAAAGCGCCCGAACAAGAGTGACTTTTTGCAGCTATGCGAGGAGATGAACAGCTTCAAGCATCAAATGCAAGAACAATTTGATTCGCAAATGCGTTTGTTGCAAAAGCAAAACGCGCAGCTGAGGGCGAACATTGATCAGCTCATGCAATCTAAGGTAATGCCAAATGTTCCTCCTTGTGACAGTTCAAGTGTGAGAGATAGTTGTACTTCTATCTCTAAAGTACATCTCCCTTCGGTAATTAATTTATTCTCTAATTAATTGTTACATTGTCAATTAGTATATAACATAACATCCTAAACTGATTTATCTTTCACAGGGCGAGTTAGCGTGTAAGTTATATGTTGAACATCTGGAAAGCACGTAGTTGCGGTGGGTGTTGCCTACAACACAGATAATGATACCCTTCACAATTCACCATTGTTGGAGAACACTATCTGAGTTAGGGTCGACGTATGCACGGATGATGATGCGCTATTACCCATCCCTTCCTTGGATGACGAGACAATGGTTAAAGATGTTGTCGGCGATTATGTTGCTTGGCCAATAGGTTTGATAGAGCCATGTCAGAAGGTAGTCAAGAACACAATTCCTTCTATTTTTCCTATGCTCAACATCATTTAATTTCACGCTTTGTTTTTACAGGTTCAACGTTCTAAAGGAAAACAAGTTCAACTACATGGCAATGTTTCAAAGTGTTCGACCACACAGCTGAATCCCAACCCCTCAGCTAGCCAACGGAGCAATCGACAAACAATCTCATATTGCGATCAGTTGGCATGCATTGCACCTAGGTTGATACACGAAGAAAGTATTTCATTTCCATTTGATAGAGACATCTATGGTGTTCAGGGCATAGAGGAACATATTACTGCTGATGTGTTGGGTGAAATTTTCAATCGTAGATGGATTGGTGCTTCGATCATCAATATCTGGATTAGGTAATTTATTGTCATCATTTATCGTTGTTACTATTATTCATCTTTCAATTTTTTTGTCATCATCACATTTTTTGTTCTTTGTAAAGGCACTTGTACCATGACATCTTGGTACACACACAAAAGGTCCAGTTCTCCTTTATCAACCCTTATCTCATTGGACAGCACGGGGGTAGAGTAGATCCCAATGTCAAATCCAATGATTTAAAAGAATACTTTAGACAAAGAGCAAACCCAAATATGTTATTTCTGGTGCCATACAATGCGGGGTAATAAATCTATTATTACTGGTCGTATTTCACTTTGCATTTCTTTACTGTATTACTTTTACTATATCATCCATGATCGAAGAAAAACTTTTAAAATCTTTTAGGGCACATTGGATCTTGATTGTGATTAATGCATTGACACCTTCTAGCCCTCGCATTTACTATATAGATCCTCTAAGTGGAGGTGTTCCTTCAGACCGTCCTTTTTTGTTGCGGCTGATTAATAGGTGAGCATATATATGCAGTATGTGTAAATATATATTTGTGCAAGCCATTAAATATCGTAACATAATCAACATTTATTTGTTTTCTTAGTGCACTGACTACATATAGAGCCTCTGCCAGCTTGAGCTATTCTAAATCTGCAGATCATGCCCATAGCTATACCTGGAAGAGGATACAGATACTGATTTAGGAATTTAATTGCATTTTGATTTTAACAAAATTGTATTTTCAAATTTATTTAACTATTTTACTATATTGTTACAGTGCCCTTTCCAGCCCAATAACGATGATTGCGGGTATTATGTAATGAAATTCATGAAGGATGTCATTACTCATGATTAACTTCAGGTTCTACTAAAAGTAAGTCATTTTAGTATAATACATATTATGTTTTAGATTTAATTAATTGTCTGATAACTAATGTTTAATTATATTAATTCATTATTTGCATCATTGTATTGATGTAGTATTATGAAGATCAGCGTTATGACAGTTTGACTGACAACCAAATCAATGAATTCATCGAAGAATGGTGTGAGTATTTGTTGAGGCACTGTCCTGGCTAGCAAGTGTTAGGTTGTTTATTTGCCTATTGCATTTACTGTGGTTTTAAATAGCTGAATTAATTAATGTGTGTGTGTGTGTGTGTGTGTGTGTGTGTACACATTTGACTAAATACATGTTTAAAGATGATTTTATTAATTACCCATTTGTATGTGTCAATTTAGTTATTCTATTGTGGTTTGCATGGGTATAGAAATTTGTGTTACATGCATGGTTTGACAAAAATATAAAAAAAATATATAAAAAAAGACTTAGGGTGGCGCTTTCTTCAGCAAGCGCCACCCTATATTTATATTTATGGGTGGCGCTTTTTTCAAAAAGCGCCACCATATGTATTATTTTTAGTATATTTTAATTTTAAAAAAAGATGTGTTAAAATTTTTTTTTTGAAAAATTACATTGGGTGGCGTTTTTTGAATAAGCACCACCCAAGGTTACAAAAAAATTTTAAAAATTTTGTAATTAAAAAAAAAATTTTAATTGAGGGACCTTAGGTGGCGCTTTTTTGAATAAGCACCACCCAAGGTTACAAAAAAATTTTAAAAATTTATCAATTAAAAAAATTATTTTTTTAATTGAGGGGCCTTGGGTGGCGCTTTTTTGAATAAGTGCCAACGAAGGTTACAAAATTTTTTTTAAAATTTTGTAATTAAAAAAATTATTTTTTAATTGACCTTAGGTGACGCTTTTTTGAAAAAGCGCCACCCAAGGTTACAAAAAAATTTAAAAATTTTTTCAATTAAAAAAATAATTTTTTTATTGATCTTAAATATAAGGTGGCGCTTATGGCAGAAAGTGCTGTATAAAAAAAGCATCACACTGGTTTATTGAATTAAAAAAAATACTTACTGTGGCGCTTTTGATGGAACGCTACAGCTAGTTTTAGTGGCCTTCCAATATGTGACGCTTGTGAAGTTCCACTAATATTGTTTTTATAAGCGCCATATGTAATATCCAAAAAAAAATTAATTAAATTATTATTATATATATATATATATATATATATATATATATATATATATATATATATATATATATATATATATATATATATATATATATATATATATATATATATATATGCATGCAAAACGAGTTGCATGCATATATATTAAATATGTATATGAAGGGGGAAACAATCGTCCCCCTTCATTTCATTTAAAACCGCACAAGAGGTGCGGTCTCTTGTGCGGTTTTTGTGAGAGATAAAAGTGAGAGAAAGAGGGAGAGAATGAGAAGAGAACAATGAGTTTATTTAAGGTTTTCTGAGCTAAGTTATTTATCTTATAAGATTATTTAAATAGCTAAAATAACTTATTTTCAGCAAATTTCTTTCATGAAAATTATTCCATGTATTTTTCTCTTTCTAATAAGGATAATATTGTATTGATTAGAGAAATATTTTAAGATTAGCATTTTGGACAAGTTTGAGTTTTGTTAGTATAAGGCTATAAAAAGTTAGAGAATAATTAATAGTTAATTTTAATCGGTTTATTTTTCTTATTTAGTTGGTATAATATTTTATAACGAATTTTCTATATAATTAGTCTATAAAATAATTCTATATAGGACTTTTTAACTGATTAAATGTGGGTTAAAAGCTTTATTTGAATTAATGAAGGTATTACTGAAATTTTAATTGGTTTAGTTTTGAAATTCAGAGGACTAAACTGTCATTTATGAAAATCAGAGGACTAAACTGTCATTTTCGATATTTGAAGGACTGAACGGTCATTTCTAAAATTTAAACCTCAAACTGTTATTTTTCATTTTTTAGAATATATTATATATTATTATTAAAAATTTGTATATAAGTTATAATTTTGATTATGTGGAATTTTGGAGAGTTATTAATGGGTAGTAAATTGATTATGGTAGATTGATTTTGGCGTTTATTTGAGCTCTTGGATTAAGAGCAGTGTGGTAATAAATAGCTTTGGCGAGAGGTAACCACTTTCCTCTTGTTGTGCATGCTTGTATTATGTTTGTGATGTAGATTTATAAATTTGGCTATTGATATGTGATGTGATTTTGGAAAATATGTTATTAATGAAATTGTCATGTGAGACTTATTTTCATTGAGAAAATGACTAGCAATATTATATCATATGAGTTGGTATTTATTTATGAGATTAGAAAGATCATTTTTGATAATTATGAAATGATAATGGCATGTCATAATCACATAATATGGATAAGATAGGAGATGGTGGATGTGAAATTAATGGGAGGTTACTCAAAGAGGAAATAAGGGGGTGAATTATTGTACAAAAGAGGAAATAAGGTGGTGGACGTCCAGGTGCACACTGGTTAGTCCTTTGGCCCATTTGTATTCCGTAGGGCTATGACACCCCACTAATGTATTTAGAGGGGGAACCCATGGTCCGGTCTTGTGCTCTGTGGATTTTGGCTGATCCATATCACTTGATCGGTGAGCTTGTTGAGTTAGCTACTAGTCATATGGGTGAGTACTAGCCCATGGGTTCAGTCAGAGGAAATAAGGTGGAGAGGAAATAAGGGATGAAAGAAAATAAATTATTGTGTATTGACTCTTGTACACTTATATGGTAAATATGAGAATGAGAATATGATATTGTGAATTATTATGAAATTATTCATATGGACAAGTGATATTTTAATAATGTTATAGTTTTATAATTGTCCCACTTGGCACCTCACGGGCACATACTTGTATGCCCGATGAGATGGATTGCTGGTTACTGAGGCTTTTGTCTCACCCCGTTGATTTAACATTTTTCCAAATGATAGTTGTCGTGCGGGTCCATCAGGGAAGACTCCGGAAGCTTAAGCTACTTCTGATAAAAGTAGTGCTTCCATATTTTTAATATATGTTGGATTATTTTATAATGCCACATTAGGGCTCATCTTGCATACTCTAATCTATTTCTGAGAACTTGATATATGAACCATATATTTTTAATTGCTTCTGATGATGTTAGAAGGCCTGTATGGCTTATGATGTGTTCTAAACTTGTGGATCCACAATTTGATCTGATAAGGATATTTTAATATCTGATGAGATATTATTCAGCAAGGAAAAATATTTTATTTTCCATGGTAAATTTTATAAACCATGGTAGAGTTTTCAAAAGGTTAGTTGAACTCTTTTTCTACCATGGTTAAATTTTTAAAAGATGAGCTGTAATCTTTTCTACCATTGTAGACTTTTGGAGAATTGAGTTATAATAATAGGATTTTACAGTGTTAATGAAAGGATTTTACACCATAACTTCTTCTTTTTGTAGTAGTGTAAACAAATAAATAAATTGGGAGAAGGTATGGTATTCTAACCAACCTCGTTTTCACACTTGTCTAAGGTAAAATTTGGAGGTGTGGATGCCAAACTATAATTCCATTTGCTAGAAAGACATAACTTATGATGATAACATAACATAACATAACTTATGGTAAAATTCGGAGGTGTGGATGCCATACTATAATTTGGAGGTGAGTATTCATAATGGTTTTGCATGGCTAGATGATAACATAACTTATGTACTCTTTTCCGTATATTCTTTTCTCAAAGTTCTGAATTGGGTGGAAAATGACTGTTGACGCCATGCCTTTAGAATCTTCTACAAAACCCAACCTTCAAACATTTTTAGTTGTAGTGGCCTGGAGAAGGAGATATCTACTTTGGTGCACCAAAACAAAGATTCATGATTAGCTTTAGCTTCTTGCTGCTAATTGGTGTTAATTTTTGACTCTCTTCTATGTATGCTTTGATTTCTCATTTTGCAAGGCTTGTGGACTTCGTGAAGCTCTTCAAAATGAGAATCAAATCTGTAAACAAATACTCAGTAGCTCTGACATACTATACTCTCTTGAAAACCTGTAACTTGGAGCAGGAGGGGAACTAACAAAGCTTCCCCATGGTCGACGCTTACAACTAAATTTGGTTGGACAAAGGGATCTCTCGTTTCTCCTAAAGAAACATCGAGACATAGAAGATAGATCAAAGTGCATGACAACAACAAATCTTCAGCACATGTGATAAATCTCTAGAAGGAACGAACTGCGGGGAATAAGCCGTTAACTATCAACTACGATGGATCAGGAGGAGTAGGAGCAGCGACCAACCACATGCACTGCTCAGAGGTGATGAGCACCTGTGAAGACTGATGAAGAGAATGAAAACGGAAAAAAGGGTTTAAAGCCAGGACGAGAGAGCAAGTGAGGGGAGAAAAGTGAAAAAAGGGTTTAAAAAATTGCACTGGGAAATTTTACCAGGTTGGAGAAAAGTATCACTCCCCTCTAAAACAAACCTAATTTTGGAGGGTGAGAGAGCAAGTGAGGGGAGTATTAGAAGACAAAAATTTTTGCCTCTCCTTCCCTCCCCTCTTTCCAACCAAACACATTTATTTCCTTTCCTACCCTACCTTTCCCTTAAAAACCCCAACAAACAAAGCCTAAAATGGGTGGTGTTCTCATTGTCACAGGGAGTAAAATGAGTGTCCAGAATTAATCCTCAACACAATGAAGACAATCAATCCTCAAGAGCATAACCTTCTTGCTCTCCCATTTGATTCCCATGATGTGTTGCATCTCCTTGTTGTGGTCTAAAGTGAGTTGGCTCTCAGTCTCATGGAATCCGAAAGTGCTAGTAAACCATTCTAATGCCATTTAATGCATCATATAAGCTTTGTTACATCATCAATTGCCATAAGGTGAATTGTACCATCTTATGGAATATGGAAGTGTTAACCCAATAAGCCTTTGCCCGAATTTGGGTCAACAAAAATAAGCATGTTCCGCCTAAATGTAACCAATATATATATATATATATATATATATATATATATATATATATATATAGGTTAAAATATACTTTTGGTTCTTTAATTTTATAAAGTATACTTTTGATCTTATAATTGTAACATCGTTAATGTTGCTAATAGAAAATGTTGACACAACAAACTCAAGTAGTGACTGTGTAAGCTTAAATGATGATTGTGTAATTAAGTGCTATTAATCTTAAATTTAAAATGTGTAAATTGAAAAATATCAAAAACCTAATGCAGTGATTTGTCGGTTTATTTTAGTTTAATAATCTAAATATATTATATCTAAAAATTAAAAATGTTTTGTCAGCTGTACTGTCATCACTTGAGTTTGCTGCATCAACATTTTTCGTTTGTAACATTAAGGGTATTAGAAATATATGACCAAAAATATACCTAATGTAAAGCTTAAATGACTAAAAGTGTGTGTGTGTGTTAAAGTGAAATGATCCATGAACTAATAGTCTCATTGAGATCAAATGGCAATGAACTAATTGTGATACATCCAAGGTTTGTGACAGGGTGTGGATTGAGTTCGGTCTAGTGGCACCCACAGTCATGAGAGATGAGGCTCATGTCTGATATGGGTTGAAAATAATTGGAGTGCAGATCTATTACCAACATAAGCTTTTAGCACAATGGTTAGCACTTTTATAGTTAAGTGTGCTCAACCGAGGGTAGTTCCAGGATAGGTAACCTCTTGGGAAATCCTTATTTGTGGCGTTTCTTTCCTAAGGTTTGATATCAGAGCTAGCACGGGTTTAAATCCTACTTCCATCGAAAGGTTCAAGGGCGAACTTCTTTTAAGAGGGAGGGAATAATACGCCCCATATCTAGGAGAGGTTGTGGATCAGGTTTAGTCTTGTGGCACCCACCCGTCTCCAACGACTATAGGTGCCACAAAACCAAATCCGATACACACCCTCTCCCAAACCCGCGGATCCTTTGATGGAAGCATGATTCAAACTCATGTTGGCTCTGATATCAAACCTTAGGAGTGAAGCATCAACCATCTTACTAAAAGCTTATTAAGCTGGTAGTAGAGGGTCACCCTAATTCATTTCAACATCTTACTAAAAGCTTAACTTGGAGTAGAGACACATCCCATTCCTTTCAACCCAGATCAGACATGGGCTCCCCATCTAAACGACTGTGGGTGCCACTAAATTGAACCCGATTTATGTAACATCCTTATTTCTATTTTTAAGATATAGTTATAATTTTAAAAATAATTATAAATGTGATGGCAATATTTGAAATTTTTTTTATTAATATATATAAAATATATAATTATTTAATTAATTAAACAATTGAAAGTGGCGCCGTTGTCAGGTTAGTGGCAATTGCCACTAACCAATTATATAATATAATATTATATATATATATATAATAATAATAATAATAATAATTTTTTTTATTTGATATGCCACCTACCATATGAATAGAAAGGAGGGAGGTATTCTATAAATACCTCATCCAATTCTTCACTTCGTCTGTGAAGACGAAGAGAAGATTTTGGTAATAAGGTGTTGTTTGGTCCCAGTTTTACAGTTTCAGAGATTAATAAGGTGCTCAAACTTTCTTCTTATCACAATATTTCCTTTATGAAAAATATTCTAAATAATTTTCTCTTTTTTATGATAGAAATTTTATACTGATTAGAGAATATTTTGGGGATATGATTTTAGGCAAGTTTTGAGTTTTGTCAAAATATGACTATAGAAATGTAGAGAATAATTAATAGTTAGTTTTAATCGGTTTAGATTTATTATTTGGTTGTTATGTGATTTTATAATTAGTTTTGTTTATAAATAGGGTATAAATAATTTTCTATAGGGTGTTTTACTGATTAAAAATTTGTTTAAATAATTTATTTAGATTATTGGAGGTAATATCGAGGTTTTAATCGGTTTATTTTTATTAGGGTTAAGCTATGTGAAAATATGAATTAGAACTTAATATTTAAATTAGAGTTTGATATGATTTTAATTATGTGGAGATTTGAGGAGTTATTTAATAATTAGATTATACCCATATAAATTATGAAAAGGAGATTTGATTATTGAGAAGGTTGATATTAAGAATTTTATAATTATAGATATGTTAAAGGTGAAATTTTAATTTATAAAATTAGGTGATTGATGAGAAAGAATTTTATTAAGGTTATTTAAGAATTTTAATGAGTAATTTGGGTTCATGAGAAGTAATTTATGGCTAAGGATTTTAAGGAAATTAAAATAATCGAGGATAATGATTTTAGAGAAAATTGGGTTTTTGTGAGTTAAATTATATAACTTATTTTTTTTATTGTTACTTATGGTTAATTGGTATCTACGTTAATAATGTAGAATTTTCTTGTGATCAGTGATTTGCTCGGGTTTTACTATTTCAAATTAAGGTTTAGCTTGGAGTTGAGGTAACCGAGATTAATTTATTTTATATGTTTGCTTTGGACTGTAAGGTGTTTTATAAACCTTACTTTTATCTATATTACTTGTATGTATTTCGCAAGATTTTGTTTATGTCTGAATATGAATTTACTTCAGTGAATCAGTGTATTTTCCAATTTACATATATAAGTGGAAATTATTATTAAATTGTTATTATTGTGATGAATATGTTATTTGAGATGGAATGTTATATAAAAATTGAGAATCTCGTAATTGTTTTCGAAAGTTGTTTTAATTTATTATTTTTATATTATGGGATATGTTGGGTTGTGTGGAAGAGATATGGTGAAATGTGTGTCCATCTTCTCTCTCAATCCTGGCCCAGATTTTGAGTTGAGTGTTTTGGGCAGACACCTCCATGTTACGGTATATTGGTGGTGGCATGAGAGGGGGCAGTATTCTTGAAGTGACTAGCTAACCTTTGGCTAGGTATACTAGCACTGATAGGTTGTATCAGTCCAGAGGCAATAAGGAGGAGCAGGATGGATGAGCGGGGATGATTTTATTTGATTATCATATTATATGAAGTTTTAATTTATGAGATTATTATTATTTTATGTCAGTTAAACTTGCTTCTCTGACTTACAATCTTTTTCTGCATATTTTGTAAATTGATTTTGGTTACTGAGACTTTATGTCTCACCTTGTCATTATAAATAATTTTTCAGGTGAGACCTCTAATCTGGATAGAGGCCAAGGGAAGCAACCAGAGGCATAGACGTTGAGAATCTTGTAGGCCTCTTTTGGTATTGGTGTTGTGCTAATTTCTATATTGCCATTATAGGGCCCTCATGTTTTTATAATGCCATGTTTACTGTTTGGATATATGTTTTGGAATAAATGCTTAACCTTTGTTAGGCCTGGGATTTTATATTGCATACTCTGATATGTTGATGGACCCACAACCACAGTTGTATTGAAAATTGTTTTGTGTGAAATTTTAAGACTTGTGGGTTAATTGTGATGTGAGATCAAAATAATAAATTTCTCTGTAATGAGTTTGTGGGCGAGTTTGTGTCCTGAACTCTGTTATGTATTAAAATTTTTTTACTGATTTTGTATAATTGTATTGGATAATACTTGTTGTGAGAAAGGGTCGTTTCAATTACACCCTCTAGACCCGGGATGCATTAAATTGCCTAAGAGTCTTGGAGAAGAATGAGGTATTTATTTGAGTAACTTGCGATCTTCACCCTTCAACTGACATCACTATATTAAAGGGATTTCATTAGTAGAATTTGCTCGGTTCATCTAGTTTAGACTTTTGTTCAGGTAAGGCTTTGATTTCATCAGTAGAAATTGCATAAATTCATTTTGCTTAATTTATTGGAATAAGGAAAAGTTCAGTATAATTTAGGTTTAATTAGTAAGAATGCCAATCTTTTAAAGTTCAGTTTAGTATAATTTTGGTTCAATTAGAATCCAAAGTCATATCTTATCTCCCGTGCAACTAGTTTCTAAGAACTCTTGATCATGAAAGATTTTCAAAAATCTTATTCAATCTTGATATATCTATTTTAGTATTTTTTTTCCTAGTGTAATTTTTGTTATACTGAGTTTAGTGTAATTTAATCCCTTATAATGAACTGTGGTTAGGATGGAGGTGAGACGATGAGTGCCAAAATTCAGAAGAAACTAAAAGTAGGGTGTGCCGGATAAATATACTATTTTTGTCTTGTATAGTTTATCAAAATACTATTCTTATTGATAGTTGTGCATGCTTCTATAGGTTATGCTTATTGCTTTTCTTCTTTTGTTTATCCTTTTCTTAGGGGAGGGCAGGGCTGATTTTTTTCCTTATTACAGTTGGTTTTTTTAGAGTTTAGATGAAAGAAGTAATTATCAATCAGGCTGCATGTACTCACTTATACATACCCTTCTTGAATGGTTCTCTTGTTTCTAAGAAAAAACGGTTTTGTTGTATGCAACCTTCTGTAGAGTTATAACAATGGTTGCCTTGATGTAATTTTGGTTAAACTAGGTTTAGTGTAATTTAGTTCTTTATAATAAACTATGGTTAGGATGGAAGTGTGATTCGAATCCGTGTTAGCTCTAATACCAATATTTGATACGTCTTGGGTTTGAGAGTGTGGATCGGGCTCAACCTAGTGTCCTTTAGAGACTAAGGGATTGTGTCTGATACCAGTTTAAGCTTTTGATATCATGGTTGACACTTCCTTCGTAAGCTTTTATGTTTAGGAGCAAAGCTCCAACCATCCTACTAAAAGTTTAAAATAGTATCAGATGTGGGTCTAAGACCTAAGATGCATCATTCTCCCCCAATTAAAAGAGGTTTGTCTTCGAATATTTTTAATAGAAGTGTGATTAAAATCGGTTTTGCCTCTGATACCAATACCTAATACATCTCCAGTCTATAACGAGGTGTGGATTGGTTTGGATTTGCCTAGTAGACCATAAAGTAGTGGACCATAAAGTCATAGAAGACTAATGGACCTACATCTAATACTAGTTTAAGCTTTTAGCTTGATGGTTTGCGACATGAAAGAAAGGAGTCAAGAAGTGTTATAAACAAAAAACAAAAATTAAGAACAGAACCTACTTGTGATAAATAATGGGTATCGTGAATCAAGGCTGAGTAAGTAGAGTTTTGTCGAGGCTAACGGCTCGTTCATATATCTGCTTGATGTTAGAGAAAGATCAACACTTAGCTTTATTAGGATCCATTACACATGTAGGAGGAAGAAGACGCTCATAAACATGATTTAAAAAGACATTAGAGAAGGAAGAAGAAGCTTACTGTGTGCAAATGAGGAGTATCATTTGGCTGTCAAAATTAAGTATTTATATTGTTTCTTTAAGTTTATTTTCATTTTTTTAGTCTCTCCAAATTTCAAATTCATTCCTTTAAAAAAATTAGTCCCTATAATATAATAAAAACATTGACCATTTTATCTTAAATCTTAAGGGACCTAAACCCATGATTTGAAACTTAAGAGACAAAAACTAAAATGAGGAAAAATTTGAGGGGGCAAATAATCATATATTTGATTGGCATAAATTTTCAATTAGCCTTGTGGCTTTAAGTTTTATGTATGTTTTTTTAATAAATGTAAATAAAGGAAAAACCAAAAATAACCCATTACAATGATGTTTACACAAACCATCATGTACAAATGGTGCCAAACATCCTGATGCCTTCATTACAAGTTTTTAAATAACAAAGTAGATAGAAGGGTTTGATACAAGTCTTGGTGGCTATTAACTTTTTGAGTGACAAGAGGTAAGGTTGTTCATGGGCAGGGCTTTGCTTGATGCCCGGCTCGAAAGATGAATGGGCGGCATTTTGCAACCTGCTGCCACTCTCTGCCCGATGAAAGTTTGAGTAATTTCGAGTTGAGCTAGACTAGAGCTGGCAGGGCATGCTTCTATGCCTACGAGTCTCCTTAAAATTAAAAAAAATGATGAAGCATTAAAAAATACAAAAAAAATTATAATTTGATATTTCATAAACATATTCTATTCAATAGTCCTTTATAGATTTTATTGTTTATTATTATTTTTTATTTGCTAAGCATAGGTACCCTCCTATTAGAGGAAATCATATTTGAGGCACTGCCAAGTACTAAATGTCAGTACCTTTCCCAATGGAGATTCCAACATTGGTTTCGCTACGTTGTGAAGGACTAGCCCATTTCGTTAAACCCAACCTCCGTTGGTTAGATTTTTTTTAGATTCAATTCATCTGACAAATGAAACAAATTCATTCACTAGAGATTATTTTTCTTATTATTTAATAATAATTTATTTCTCAAGAACTCAATTTACCTATTTCTTAATTAAATATGCTTATGAAAATATATGCATATTTTTTGAGGAAATAAAAAATATGTTTATTCACTATATTCTAATTGAATGATAAGTAAATATACTTGTTTAATTTTTTTAAATAATGAATATATGTGTGTGTGTCTTTAAATGTTTTTCAAATGGGCAAGACATCATATCTTGCTCGGTGCTCGGCTCTGCTTGGTACTTGGCTTGGCCCAAAGATATCTAAATAATTACTGGGCTGATTTTTTAGATTTAAGTTGGACAATTTTTTACTGGGTTCAAGCGGGCATTGCGGGCATTTGAACCTCATGAACACCCTAACAAGGGGTCTCGACCACCTTTTTTGTAGAATTATTCTTTGTTCGCTGGTGATGGTTGACCTTACTTTTTTTAAAAAAAGTAAAAGCGTTAATGTATTTTCAGGGGTAAATATAACTTTTGGTTCCTAAAGTTTGACCCGATTTTGGTTTTGGTCCCTCAAGTTTGAAATCGGTGGTTTTGTTCCCTCAAATTTACTCTGTTTATCACTGCTAGTCCCTTAAGTTTGAAAAGGACTTGGTAACGCTTTTGACGGCGTTAATTCGTTTGATGTGGCACTAACGCTGTTAAAATAGCTTAGGGTTAATACAACTTTTGGTTCCTAAGGTTTAACCCGATTTTAGTTTTGGTCTTTTAAGTTTGGAATAAGTTGTTTTAGTCCCTCAAGTTTACTCTATTTATAACTGTTGGTCCCTCAAGTTTTAAAAGAACTTGGTAGCGCCTTTGAAGGCATTAATTCGTCTTATGTGACACAACACCGTTAAAATAACTTATGTGTCATGATTTCTAGGACATGTGATATGACAAATATACTATAATATATTATATCGTGCTGAAAAAATAGGAAAAAAGGGCATCAAAATGAAACACACGAGCCAGGAATAGCTTATGTGTCATTCCTTTTTGGCTCCTACATTACGTTATGATGCCATTTTTTCCTTTTTTGTTTAGCACAATATAATATATTATAGTAAATTTGCCATATCAGCTATCCTAAAAGACATGACACATAAGCTATGTTAATGGCATTAATGCCATATCGAACGAATTAACACCGTTAAAGGCACCACCAAGTAAGGTAATTAAACTCGGACCAGTCACTGAACCAGTCGGGGTACTAGGTTAAGGGTCAGTGGGTCAGATCAGAGTTAAACTGGAGCTAAATTAGGATCAAACAGGTGAGAAATTGAAGATTTCAGAGTTATTAATATGAAATTATGAAGAAAATAAAAAAAATTGATTAAAGAAAAAAGCTGAACCGAGTTGATTCCCAGACCAGACCGAATTGGTTTACTGATCAGTTCCTCGGTTTCTGGGTTGAATCGACTGGTCCAGTCAGGGTTTCATGACCTGGCCACCAAATCATTTTCAAATTTGAGGGACCAACAGTTATAAACAGAGTAAACTTGAGGGACCAAAATTACCGATTTCAAACTTGAGGGACCAAAACTAAAATCAGGTCGAACCTTAAGGACTAAAAATTGTATTAACCCTAAATTATTTTAACGACGTTAGCGCCATGTCGGACGAATTAACCCCATCAAAGGTAACACTAAGTCCTTTTCAAACTTGAGGGACTAATGGTGATAAACAGAGTAAACTTGAGAGACTAAAACCATCGATTTCAAATTTTAGGGACCAAAACTAAGGTCGAGTCAAACTTCAAGGACCAAAAGTTATATTTACCATATTTTTAATCACAAATTTTAATTTAATCTAATTTTTTTTAAATTTTAATTTCAATTTAAAACGTAGCGAGGTTTCAATTTTTGATTTTTGTATTTGGAAATGATTTTGCTTTAGTGATCCTCAACTCAAATACCAAACAAGGAAAAATGAGATAAAAAATGCTTTAAAATAGAATTGAGATACTAAAAAGGAAAAATGACATAAATTTTTTTTTAAAATTAAAAAATCTCAAATTAAATATTTTTTATAAAATAAGTTGTAGGTTATTTATCATATCTCGTCATTCTCTCATAATTCTTGATAATTTAGAATTTTAGAATTTAAAATTTTTCCCCCTTTCATTTCCCCCTTAAAAAAAAGTGGTTCCTCATTTAGAACAAATAGATGGAAATTGCAAAACTAGCCTCGCTCCCCGTTCAATTGCCTATTATGCCCCTCGCGGCCTTACCTCCCTCTGTCGCTTTGGTTTCCCATCCGTGCATCGAGGTTCGAAGAACGAACATGACAAGCAGTCAGCTACTCAGAGTCACGGAAAGCCTTCTTCAGTCTATTCTAAGATTCAGATCAAAGAATTGTTGAATTCTAGCTTCTCTTTCATGCTCAGATAGTTTCCAAAATACCTTTTCTAAGTACTTAACATGGAACGGATCGTCGGCGGCAAGTACAAGCTCGGCCGCAAGATCGGGAGCGGATCCTTCGGCGAAATTTACCTCGGTGAGCGTTCTTTTTTTGCTTTATGTATAAGAAATGCTCGTTATGGCTTGCCTTGTACTGATTTATCTTTGTCGATTTTGCTTACTCTGTTTCAGCTACTCATATCGATACTTTTGAGATAGTCGCGATTAAAATTGTAAGTCTCAACTTGTTCCTCTATACATGTCAATCGATTTTATGTTAGAGGCTCTCCACTCTTTAAAGTTGGAGTAGGTTTGTATGGTTGATTAGGCATCCATATACTATTTAGCATATGCCATTTAGCTTAGTTTAAATATATATATATATATATATAGAGAGAGAGAGAGACTGGTGACAGGCATAATTATTGCATTACCAATTTTTTTTTTTTTTGGGTTTCAATACTAACTATTATTGTTTTTTGAGATGTTGCAGGAGAACACTAAAACTAAGCACCCACAACTGCTTTATGAAGCAAAACTGTATCATATTCTTCAAGGAGGAAGTATGAATTTTGCAATGTTAAACGCTTAATCTCTTTCTGACTTTCTGTGTTCGTATCCATGAGTGAGTGAATTAGTATATTGAGGGTCTCTTACAGCTGCTGGGTTCTGAATGATTGGATTGTGGCACCTAATATTTGCGATGCAGGTGGAATTCCTAGCATAAGGTGGTCTGGTGTAGACGGGGAGGACAATGTGCTAGTTATTGATTTGCTGGGACCCAGTCTTGAAGATCTGTTTGTGTATTGTGGAAGAAAGTTTTCGTTGAAGACTGTATTAATGTTGGCTGATCAGATGGTAAGTTAGCATGACTTTTGATTTCTGCAGAAGGGAGCTTAAACATGATCTCCAAAGCTGATGCATGTGTATTGGTGAATTATCAGTGCACTTGTGTGCCTGGATACAACGTCACTTGCATATTTATCTCTTTGTTGTCAGCTTTCTATCTGTTCAACTGAAAACTCTGGAAGCGTGCATTCTTCATCTTCATTTAATATTTGTCCTTCAATTTATAAATTCTGTCATAAGCGTGTTTGTGATGCTTATGCAATATTATAATAACATTTCTTTTATGCAGATCACTAGAATAGAATATGTTCATTCTAAGGGTTTTCTACATAGAGATATAAAACCTGATAACTTTCTCATGGGACTTGGTCGTAAGGCGAATCAGGTATAACTACTTTGTTATTTCAGTCTTTCTAATTAGACTTTAATTGGCCTGTCATTCTATCAACTATTTGCTGTTCTATATATAAGAGGTTGTTTTGTACTTGTCAGGTTTACATAATTGACTTTGGGCTTGCAAAACGATATGGGGACCCCACAACTAATCGTCATATTCCTTACCGGTATTTACATGTTTAACTCTGAGTTTTCATTTTAATTTGTTATTTTCGTTTTGGTGCTGATCTTTGATTCTGAAAATCATATGTATCTTGTTATGATTTGTTTTTGCATTTGAATCCATTACATCAATCAGTTTATGAAAAACTTCTAAATTTTTCTGTGAAAAATACCTTTACTTTCACCATCTCTCCTTTCCTGTCCCTGGGATGATACAGAGTAACTTTGTGTTCATTTATCAATCGCATTTTTTATAATTGCACCATACAGGGAGAACAAAAACTTAACAGGCACTGCACGTTATGCAAGCTGTAATACTCATCTTGGCATTGGTAAGTGAAGTTACTCATCCTCTTCACTGCAATTAACACATAAATTGCAAAGCAATCGTATCATCTTAATTTGTTATATTAAATGCAGAGCAAAGCCGCCGGGATGATTTGGAGTCACTAGGATATGTGCTTTTGTACTTCCTTAGAGGAAGGTAAATCATTCTACTCTAGCTGCTTTAGATCTGCCAGTTTTTTTCTCCAAAATCTACTGTCTATCAACAACAGACTGATTGGATGGTATTGTTAACTTCTAAATGGCAATGAATTTGTGTTCAGCCTTCCTTGGCAAGGTCTAAAGGCTGCAACAAAGAAGCAAAAGTATGATAAAATATGTGAAAAGAAAGTATCAACTCCTATTGAGGTGAGTTTTTGATTATTTGGTTTTCTTGGGAAGGTTTTTTAATTCTGATACATTTTTGGTTATAATCTTAAAGGTCCTAGGCAAATCTCATCCTGTAGAGTTTGCTTCGTACTTTCATTATTGCCACTCTTTGACATTTGACCAGCGACCTGATTATGGATTTTTGAAGCGTCTATTCCGGGACCTATTTGCTCGACAAGGTGATTATGCTTTTCATCCTTTGAATAATGTGCAATCATATGAATTGCAGAATTGTGTTGACAGACCTTTGAAATGTTCTTGGTGAGCTTAATTATTAATATGTGAGATCCAACAAGAATATTACTGTGAAATAGAGTGATAGAGGGATGAATAGGTTTTATCCAAATTATGGGGTAATGAATATAATTTTAATATGGATTCTTCTTAAGATAAACAGCCTATATGCTTTTCTATCGTTTCTGATTGAATACATTGGAATTTTTCATAATTATTCAACTTTATACCTATACACATACAGTTTACTTTTGATCACTGGATATGACTAATTATGTTCTACACATGAAGATTTCTGGCATGTGAAAATGTCATTTGGTTTTATTGACATATGTGCAGTTTCCAATTTTTACCTCGGTCTTCATCTCTGCAATTAAGTGGAACTTCCATTGACAGGTTTTGAATTTGATTATGTATTTGATTGGACCATTTTAAAGTACCAGCAGACGCAGAAGATTAAAGTTCAGCCTCAAACATCTGTAAGTAATATTCTCTTCAAGTTATTCTTTTGGTTTCTTAGGGTTGATTTTCACAACAATAAATATCACCATGTTTTTGACAATGCTTAATTCTGGCATATCACAGCCAGCTCCTGGAGCAAGCAACAGTCATCCAATGCCAACAGCTGTTGACAATCCTCATGGTTAGATCTTATTTATCTCTGTGTATCTTGAATTGATTATGTGATTCGCAGTTGTTGCTTATAAAGAAATGAATTTATGTGAAACACCAAATAAATAGGGGAAATTGATAGTTTTTGTAGTTATCATTTAATCAGTTGCTTAGAAAAAATAAAAAATACCTGAGAAATGCATGTTTCTTTTGAGAATAATTGTAAAAACACATAAAAGCTTTGACATGTTTGTTTGTATCTTTTTTATGTGTATTGCTCTTACATTGTAATTTGATTTTGGCGTAGTGAATCAAGGAAGATGGGTGAAGTGACAGTCCACTTTTCTGTTTGGTTTTAAAGGCGTAATCAAATATATTGATTTTTGACTTGTTTGCTCGTACCAAATGGCAGGTGTTTATGCTTATTCTGGGGATGTCTCAGAGCACATTAGATCTGGAAATGCTACTGGTTCTGGTGTTAAGATGCAGTTTAAATCACCAGCAGGAAAAAATATAGGTGTTAGTAATCCTCTTGACAAGAATGTAAGTCATCACATGTGTGTAGGATTTTTATTTTTCTTTTTGTTGTGTCTTGTGCAAATCGAAGGTCACAATTTTACGGTTGCTTACTATTATGTTTCTACATTATGAAGTAAACTAGTGTTTTAGTACATATTCCCTTTTTTGTAGATTTTTGAAGAAGCAAATATGCCTTCTACTTCATATTCACATGCTGTTACCTCAAAAAGGAACTCCTTGAAGCCTGCCTTGACTCCTGAAGCTGCCAACCCTGGTCGTGGCCAAGGCAGCAAAATTGGTCCTTCAAGTAGCTGGATTTCGTCTCTGCAGCAAAATTGGTCCTTCAAGTAGCTGGATTTCATCTCTGCAACGCATATCTTCGGCCAAATGAATGATCTATACGGTAATCTTCTGGTTTATTCTGAAGTATCTCTCTCTCTCTCTCTCTCTCTCTGTGTGCTGTGGTATTATCTTTAATTCTTCATCTCATCCTTATCCTTGACTGATGATATTATGTTGTATTTCCAGCTTTGAATCAGGTTGTGAGACTGTCGGCATATATTTGAAGCGGCAAATTTGTGGTGGTTTTGATATATATTCCTCAAATGTTTGGTCAAGAATATTTTGGTGATTTTTCGATGGAGACTGCAACTGTGCTGCAAAGTTGATAAATTGATTCTCCTTTAAGACCACATGCTACTTCTTTCTGACTACAAATGATTGGTCATTATAAGATATAGACTGCCCTGGCTCGGCTCCTGTGCTGTACATATATTTGAAATGTGGGCCACCATGATCCTGTTCCTGTGTATTCATCTCTTTATGTAACATTAATGTATGAGAATTGCCCCTTCTCCCCTTGTTACTTCACAATAATTTTTCTTGTGTCATGTGTCAAGTTGTGACACTGGTTTATATTGACTGACAATATTATTAATTGCAGGTTTATTTTCTCCAGTTTATTTTATTATCATAAAATTTTTATTTGCAGCCTTTGTCTTTGATGTTCATTCATTTTTTAACTGGTTATTTTAATTTTCTTGTTTAAGGAAGAAGCTATAATGCTATATACTTAGTTTTATTTCCCATTTATTCAGTTATGAAGCATCCATACATTTAGTTTAAGAACTGGAGAGTGTAAACTGAAATCTCATGTATATTATTGATTATCTATCCTTTTACTGCTTTCCTCGTCGCATCATTTGCTTGCTTCTCATTTTGGTTAGTTATATTTTCTTGTCAGTGACCAGGTTCTCAAGAATGTTAACATTACCAAATCTGAGGCAAAAGTTTTGGTTGAAAGATCTCTGAAATAATGGTTATCTGAGAAATATCAAAGGTTTGGTGCTTTTATTTTACAATCACAAAAACACCTGACTACTTTCTGGTCTTTAATGTTTGCACTCAATTTTGGGAGTATCTCACTATTTTGATGGTCATCTTGGTTATCGTCTTGATATTGTTATTTTAAAGAAATATTTCAGCATCCTGTGTCAAATTTTGTAATACGATATCGTTATCAGTCGTTGGAAAGATTAGAGATCTGCTCCTTTAGATTGATGTCAGCTATATTAACTCAGCGTGTTCTAACTTTTTGTTATAAACCAAGGTGATCCAAAAGCACTTATTTAATTGTAGGCGGCTTAATTTGTATATCACTCCTGAGACCAATGAATACAGTCTGGTTTTATTTCAGTCAAGTTCATGGTTAGGATAAACTGCCAAATATCTGATATTCCTGTGCTAAAACAAATTGCTAATAGGCTGCTAAATTATTGGTTATACTTTTGCAGGACTCTTTCACAAACAATATTATCTGCAGGGTCGTTTATGACAGGAATGCCTTAGGAAACAATGTTTCCAGCATTTCTACTTCATATAATCTTTTCAGCATGCTCTGGCTGCTTTTCAATTGTTCGATGTGGATTCAGTAGGTTTGAAAGTGGCCATTGATTACACCAAGGAACTGCATAGCTTACCTAATGATGGTGCTTTAATGTAACAATGTATACTGGATTATATGTTGAAACCATATGGATTTGGATGGCAGCTCTCTGCTGAAGTTATTATAGACGAAAGATGAGATTTTCTTTTGGGAGTGTTTTGGGGTGGTGTGGTGACGTCAGATGCCTCAGAAATTCTGCAAAGCTTTGTCCTGGTATTGAATATTTCTGACACCTTTAACTGAGGGATCAAAATAATTAGTCTGTTTTTCACTTCCAGTATGAAGAAGGTCCTACAATTCAGTATCCCTTTCATGCATTTTGAAACCCTCAAGTGGAAGGTTTGAACCCTTGGAATCTGAGAATGGATTTTTCTGTGCCTAATTTGTGGGGAGAGACACACACAATGACAGATTGGATTGCCATAGTGCTTTATGACTTCTGGGGCTATGTAATGAGCTTGAAATAACATGTGTTTTAGGTATGAATGTTGGCTGCCGTAGGTCTTTTGAAAACTGACCTGTGATTTCTTTTTAATTTTTCTATAACAAGCCCGCCGTTTTAGGCATCGGTTGATGATCAGACGTGTTCTCATTTTGTTTAGTGCTGGATCTGGGTAGCTCTCGGAGGGCAAACAATGAGCAAGATTCAGTTTTTATGGTCTTATACATCAATGATCATTACTCCTGGATGGCTGGTGCTTGGGGATCCATTGGTAAGTAAGATTACCCACAACTTTTTATGATGCTCCTGCGCTTTCCATGTCATAACTGTTGGTCATATTTCTCTCTTGATCTTTCTGGTTCTATTCACTTAGGTTGCTTACAAATTTTATGTGCATCTTGAAAGAACAAGACCATTTGACTCGAAGACAACTCAGCCGATCCTATAATTCACTAAAACAAGCTTCTTATGTTGAATGGAGTGGTTGATGGAGACACGGTTGGCATTTTCGTATGTTTTCGGGTATTTAAGTGTGAAAATTTCAACTCATGATGAAATTATTTTCATCAACCCAATATTGCTTCAACTAAAACCCAGTCTCTGAATTGACTTGGTTGGACTCGAGAGATTGCTCAGATGCAGTATTTGGTTTATCTTAAAATAAGTGTTTTGCACTTGACAAGGCATATTCTCGTACATTTATCTCGTACAATTCAAAATCATGTAAAATAAAGTAATTCAAACTGGAATTGAAGAAAGCAACTACTAGACGGTTGTTGCCAGTTTTGAAGTCACCCTTGATAATTAAAATCTTGATATTATCACGATAAGTAGGGTGAGTTAAATTAGTTTCTCTTAGCTTATGTTTAGATGGATAGACAAGTAAGGGGAAATAGGGGAAGGGAATATTAGGAATGGAATTTTTTAAAATGGTAAATAAATTTACCATTTTTGGGAGTTTTTTCTCATTGTATTTTTCTCTCCATCCAAACATGGGTTATATTGTATGTTCTGCCTGCTAGTGATGAAAGATTGGGCATTTAACTGTATAAAAATTGAAGTATATGTATTATTTTGTGAGATTACTTTTTTCTATTGTAATATAAAATTCTTTAACTTAAAAGTACACTCGTTATTATTAATTATAATTATTTTCTATTTGACATTATAAAAGACATTTTACACTTACAAAACTATTGTTATAAATCGATTTCATCCTCCTTCCCCCAAGAAAGGACTTACATACAAACGACAATAATAAAGTCTTAGTCCAAGTGTGTTTGGTGATCGACAACTAATATAAAATTTTGTTGAATCTTTTATAAACATGAACTTGCACCCTTAAACAAATGAAAAAGAAAAAATGATAACGCTTCGTATGTTTTCAACTCTCAATTCTGTCGAGTTAGTTTTAGTCAACTCTTATAATTATTTCAATGTCCCTCTATAGCTTGTGTTTCAACTCTCATGATGTTCATAGAAAATTTCAGCAACTTTTGCTTCAACATTAATAATGATTGATTTTCTATTCAACAATTTGATGGGAAAATGATTTCGTGGACAACCCAGAAGAAAAGAGGAAGTGGTTATAACTATTTGTTTGGGTTTATAACTATTTGTTTGGGTTCATTAAAAGACAAAACTACTATAACTTTTACTTTCCTTTTCTAACAGCTTTTTGAAAATTTATAAAGGTATTACAGTTCTAAGAATTGGATGATTGTTACAGGGATTGGCACAACTTTTATAAATACGGAAACTTTTTCTCATCAATGAACCAGGGAAAATATACAATGATATGAGTATATCTTTTGCATCCTAAATTAGCGCATGTTTGGATTTCGCAGTTTAAAGCTTCAAATTGATGTTTAGAAAACCTAGTTTATTTTCCAACTTTGTTTATTGTGCATTTGGATGTTTATTTTGAAACCCCAAAATAAACTTTTCCCAAATCTTACCTGGAGTGTTAAAACAGCACCCAAACACATTTAGATTTTACACATCCATTTCACAAATTGAAATTAAATCCCAATTTTTCCCAACAAGTAAACAAAGTTGGATTTGATACCTTAGTTTGCAGATGAGTCTTCAAAAACAACCTTAGACTTAGTGCTTAAATGTCTACTTTTTTCATATCCAATTTCTGAAGCTTTCTCATCAGATGATACTGATTTCTGTAAAGAAGCAATTTCTTTCTCATTTATGAGTAACGAAAACTTCTATAAGATTTATTTTCCTTGAAACTGATATAAACCAATTATTTTGGTGTAAACCAGGGAAAAATTATGAAATAAAAGCTAGTGAAAGGCAAGAAAGATAATTTCTCAAATACAGAAATTACATAGTGGCATTTCAACGAGCAAGAACTAAACATTCTTACCCCAATATATATATATATATATTAAAACTAGTTCATCCTCCTTAAGTGCTTCAGAACTCTCACCACTTCAGTCAACACTATCACTGGTTCTGTACTGTCAACTCCAACCATTTCAGCCAAAACCTCAATTTTCTTCTTCGCTTTCGCATCATTCTGCAACAACTCATCCAAACTCACCTCTTCGTCGTCGTCGTCGTCGTCGTCGTCGTCGTCGTCGTCATCTTCTTCTTCTTCCTCACCAACTTGGCTGCAAGAATCTGTGTCTGACTTAGCACAGCAACTTCCAGCAGCTGCAACATCACAGCAAGAATAACAATAATCCCCAGAAAAAGCTTCTTCTTCTTCTACTTCTTCTTCTCCACATGGCATAAAAGAAGAATCTGTTTTCTGAGTCTTTTCATTCTGAAGCTCATTGAACTTGTTCATTGTAGAGAACATAGGATAGAGATAATTATTGCTGAAATGGCTGGCATGTGGGTATTGAAGAAAGAGGTTCATGGAAGAAGGAGGAGGAGATATGTACTGATAATGATCTTCTGCAACAAAAGAAAGCTTTGAGTTTTTTGTGGGATCCATTTGTGTGGAGTATGAGGAAGATTGATTGAGAAGACAGAAGGAAGGTGGTGATGATATATAAAAGCAAAAAATAACAAAAAAAGTTGAAAATAAAAATAAATAAATATCAGTGTCCTTTCTGGTTCAGTGAGTTCCATAATGACGACCGTTACTGAGTCAGGACCAAAATGAAGAAAACGTAAAAAGTAAAAGTAATTTGTGGTAATTATTAACATCACATTATTCCTTTGGACCCTCTAGTTTCTGAAATTTGTGAGAAAAACTTTGGCAAATGTTATGGGTTTATATGCCTATATGGCCCCATCTTTGCACACTGCTCTTTTACCCTTTTGGCTTCTGTGGTTTTACCATCAGAATCTTGCTTTTTCCATGTTGTGTAGCCATAATAGAAATGATTAACACCAAAATTTTTAGGCTTATTATCATGTTTTTGAAAAAAATCCAATTAATTAAGCACATACACTTGTAAAAAAAGTAGGAAAAAAATTTCAATTAACCCACAAAATGTGACTTTATTTTAAATAAGGACGAAAAGATTCTTATATTACATTGAACGACTAAGAAGCAAAGTAAAATTATGTTTTATTAGTAAATGATCAAAATGCCGCTTTAGACAATTATTATTTTACTATTATATTAGTTGTTTAAATCTTATGTGCATTTGCAAATTTATTTATGTGCACTTGTAAATTTTTGTGTCAGTTGTTGTGAATTAGGAGTTGTAAATTTCCTTATGTAAATTTATACATTTTGTTATTGTAGTTTTTAAAATGCTTTTGTACGGGCAATATTACTTTTTTGTAAATTTTTGTATGAGCTATAATGTAAATTGGGAGTTATAAATTCCCATAAGTACATTTGTAAATTTTTCTATTCACTACTCCAGATTTGTACATATATAATTTTTAATAGATAACGATTATATTGAATAAACGTCATATATGTTGAGGCAGAGGTTGCATAAGCATATATAACACTAAAACTTAACAGTTAAATCTGTGCATTGTTATGTATTAAAAGGAAGAATTCTTGAAAACAAAAACACATCAATTGTGATTATTAATTGTCATTTGTTGAATCACAAAAATGACGGTTCTTACGAAATAACTGTCATATAATAATTACAACGTTATATCAACGAAAACAAAGACATAACAGTTATAACAATTGATTATGAAGTATGAATGACAAAAATGATATTTCTTAAGAAATAACCATCATGTAATGCTTTTAAACGATATGTCTTCTCCAACTACTCTTATTTAAAATACTTTTTCATAAATCTCTAATTAAACTCACCTATTTAAATCTCACGGAGTTCTTCCTCCACAAACCCTAAACTCCTATATCATGATATTCTCTATACTTATTAATGGAATTCGCTATTATTGGATTTGCCAAAACTTTTCATATAAGAATGACACAATTTCATTTTCATAATGACATTTTTCACAAATCCAATCACCATGAATTCCATTGATAAAAATTTACTGGGCCACTGCAGTGCC
Source organism: Albizia julibrissin (assembly GCA_037074505.1). NCBI lineage: Eukaryota > Viridiplantae > Streptophyta > Magnoliopsida > Fabales > Fabaceae > Albizia > Albizia julibrissin. Next base: position 43,913,760 of record CM073478.1, on the reverse strand, counting down.
AAAGAACCATAGTAAATTTATGTTTTGAAAGTAAATAACCAAAATGTCATTCTTTAATATGTACACTTGTTATTTTATTATTGTTAATTGTTAAAATCCATGTGTTTACTTTTGAAATTCACTTATGAATACTTATAACTTTTGTATGAGCTGTTGTAAATTTCCATATGTACAATTGTAAATTTTGTTATTATTAGTAGTTAAAATGCTAATGAGTACTTGTAAAATCGCCACGAATGCTTGTAAACTTTCCTATCAATTGTTATAACTTAAATTGGGAGTTATAAAATTCTATAAGTACACTTGTAAATTTATCATTGTTAATTATTAAAATGCATATGTGCACTTATAAAAAAAATGAATAAAGGGCATTTTGGTCATTTGCCATCAAATTATATTTTCACTTTGGTCCTTTTGGCATGCATTGTAATTTCAAAATCTTTTGACCCTTATTTAAAACAAAGTAGCATAAGTGGAATTAACTGGAATTCTACCCCAAAAAAAAAAAAAGAAAAAAAAAATACTTCTTCCATTTCTAAATGTAAAATGCTAGTAGAGAATTGAGAATTTTGTTTTGAACTTTATAATTTCTTAAAATTATTTCTATTAATTGCATTTATTAAGAAGGTGGTTTTCAATATAAATTAGTAGTGAAATATTTTAAAGAAACTAAGACATATTTTTTTTATATAAATAACTGAATTAATTTTCTTAATCTCTACAAATTACTTATCTAACCCCAACATTTAAGATTGACACGGAAAAGGGTACATGGAGATGTTAGAACTTAGAACTATTCTTTTTGTCTATACAAATGTTCGTTAAAAATAAGAGCCAAAGAATTTTTTTTCCTTTTAACAATAATGTGTAACTTTTAGTACCTTTGATAAATGGAATCGGATTCCATTTCATTGTACGAAATCAAGGTGTGCAATTTCTATTTTTTTTCCTTGTCAACTTAATAATAAATATTTGTTTTTAGTATCCTTTGTCTTTAAAATACCTTTCTTTATTTTATTATCTTATCTGTTCCGATTTATTTTGCGAATCAAGTAACACCTTCAATAGCTACTAAAATAACAGGAAAAATTTAAAAAAATACTATAAATTTTTAAATCTAAACAAATATAAAGAAGAAAACCAGTGAAAAAAAATAAGTAAATCCCATATACTCTCTGCCACCTACCTTATTAGTTATTACCTCTCCAATTTTCACATGCATTTTAATTTTCAAAAATTCAAATGTAAACGTCAACCAAAATTAAATAGAATGGTTATCATCCTCTCACATGCATCTTCACAGAAAGATGCAATTGAAACACTTTGAAAGACAAACACAAAGAGAGAAGTACACTTTGATTAACACCAACAATTTTTGGTTTATTTCCTTATTTTTAAAAATAAATCCAATTAATTAAGGGATAATTCTAAAAAAAATACCATTTAAACTTCAAAATCTCAAATAGGTGATTTAACAATAAAATGATTTATTAATTGCATTATCATTCTTGTTAATCCCATTACCGAACTTGTTAACGGGATTTTGAAGTTTAAATGGTATTTTTTTGGCATTCTCCTATTAATTAAGTTCATACAATTGTAAAAAAGGGAAAATTTTCATTTAACCCTGCTTATGCGACTTTATTTTAAATAATGACTAACAGATTTTGGAATTACATTACAGAACCAAAGAACCAAAGTTAAATTATGTTTTGATTGTAAATGCCATTCTTGGACACTTGTTATATTACTATTATAAATTGTTATAAATACTTATGTGCATTTGTAAATTCACCTACAAATACTTTTAACTTTTTGTATAAGTTGTTGTGAATTAGGAATGGTAAATTTTCATATATACACTTGTAAAATTTTTTTTATTAATTAGTTGTTAAAATTCTTATGAGTACTTATAAAAAAAAATGAACAAAGGGCATTTTAGCCATTTTCCATCAAAATATAATTTCACTTTGGTCTTTTTTGGCATGCACTGTAATTTTAAAATCTTTTGGTACTTATTTGAAATAAGTCTTGTAAGTGGGGTTAACTGAAATTCTTAAAAAAAAAAAAAAAACTTCTTCCAATTTTAAATGTAAAAACCAGTAGATAATTGATTTTTTTTTAATTTGGTTTAAAATGTAAGACCTCAAAATCCATTTTGTCTTTAAAATGAATAATTTTTTAAGATTATTTCTATTATTGTACTTATTAAGGACGTGGTTTTCAATATAAATTATTAAATATATTTTAAGGAAACTAATACACATTTCTTATAAATAATTAACTTAAATAATTTTCTTAATATCTACAAATTAGTTATTTAACCCGTACTATATAAAGTATATGGACATGTTAGAACTATTCTTTTTGTCAAAACAAATAGTTCCTCCGGTTCTTAATATGTGATATATTAATTGAATTTTATTAGATTAAAAAAATTAGTTAATTTTGTTAATATAACATATAATTTTTAAAACATCCTCATCATATTCTTTAATTGCTTAATTCCCTCTCTTCTTTGATTATTGTTGAATAAGTATCAATAGGGGGTAAGTTTAAAAAAATGATCAATATTGTAAATATCTTATATTTAGGACCAAGATCAACTCCTCAAATATATTCCATATTATAGACCTAAGAGAGTATTTATTAAAAATAAGAGTCAAATAAAATCTTTATCCCCCTCTGTTTTTTTAACAATAACGTGTAACTTTTAGTACCTTTGATAACAATGGAATCGGATTCCATTCCATAGTATGAAATCAAGGTGTGCAATTTCTATTTTTTTTTTCTTGTCATCATAACTTAATAATAAATATTTTTTTTTCTCAAAAATTACCTTTTTTTATTTTATTATCATTTATATTCCATTTTGTTTTGCGAATCAAAACACCTTTAATAGTTACTAAAATATCTGGGGGGGGGGGGATGAAAAAAGAGAAGTAGATCCCATATACTCTCTCACCGCCTACATTAATTACCTCACCAACTTTCACATGCACTTTGATTTTCAAAAATTCAAATGTTAACGTCAACCAAAATTAAGCATATAGAAAGTCATCATCCTCTCACGTGAAGATGCAAATGAAACACTTTGATAGACAAACACAAAGAGAGAAGTACAAAGATGAACCATACAAGGCAACAAGTCATTTAAAGCCTAATGTTTTGTGAGAGAGGCGTAGGCCATAGCCAATTCCTCAATTTTTCTAAGACCCCAGTGAAAGGCCATCCCAAACACACACACACACAACACGACACTCATTGCAAATTACATATACGGCCTTGTTGCAAGTGTAGTGGGGGGCCTAAAGGGGGGACCAGACAAGGAGGCGGATTCTCACCTACCATTAACAAAGAGGCTGAAAGGAAAAGAAAATAAAGTTTGGTTAAAGCAAAACTGTGAATGGAAATCAAATCTGTCTCTTCCGTCCAGCCCTGAAAAAAAGAAAAAAAAAATCATCTGCCACTAATAATCATTATGATCATGCCATTGCCAGGCCATCACACAGTAAAAACCAGAGCAGGCAATAAGGTGAAACATGTGTTTCTGATTAGATTGAATATTAATTGCTTCTGTTTATTATTGTTCATTCACACGAACAACCTCCTTCACTTAATAATGATCATATATATATATATCTATATATATCATCAAGTCAACTCCTTATTGGGCAGTACGTAATCATTTGTTTATGCCTGTTAATGGGGTCTGTATTAAATCCTTGGTTTTCAGAAATTATAAAAACCAAAAAAAAAAAAAGAAAAAGAAAGAAAAGAAAAGAATAGAAACAACTGTAACTCTGAGCATTTCATGTTGTACTGAGATATTGTCTGATCAGGATTTGTGAAGAAAAGTGTCATTGATCTAACCACTCCCACCTCTTATTTTGGGCTAGCATTAAATAATCAGTCAGATTTAACCTACCTAATTTTATTCTCTCCCCAGGATTTTAATATGATTCAATAAAGTGACTTCAATTTATCCATGTGTTGTTTCCTGATTGAGATTTCGGATAATCCTGACTAGTAGCAAAGTCCAAACATTAACCTCCCCTGAATTACAGTTTGGTGAAATGATGTGTGTGTGGGGGATATATATATATATATATATATATATAGAGAGAGAGAGAGAGAGAGAGGAGTCAATTTCTGTCTCATTATTACTTCAGTTGAAATCATTATTTCAGAAGACCCAACTTCATTATAACAGTGCTGAAGGTGGGAAACGCCAAGAAAGACTTGTGGGGATACTATTATGAAATATCCAATGTGAAAATTTAGACAATCAGCACTAATACAAAATCGTTATAAGTACATAAAATGAATGAATAAAGAGATTTGTGCTTCAAACTAGCTTGCTTTATTGTGTAAAGATAAAGAAATTGGCTAATTAGGTCATTGCCATAGTCATTAATGCACTATCGACAAAACTTGGATTTGAATATAATACATTTTATCATGCAAGGCTGCAAGCAGCTTCAATCAAGAATATATCTTTGCTTTGCCAGTGATTTGATGTCAGTCTCTCAAGATTTGCAAAGATGAAGATCAGAAACTTTACTCCAACTCCTTAAGAAAATCAACATTATCTACAAAAACCTGGACGATAGAAAAGGAGCACAATAATTTAGATAAAATGTGTGATTATTTGAAGGGTTAATAGTCCTTATAATTTGATCGAATTTTAGTTTTAATTCCTATACTTTTAACAAGTTTTGGTTTTAATTCCTATACATAAACTTAGAGAAAGTCCTTATGAAATTATAGGGATCAAAATTAACTATTTGAAACTACAGGGACTAAAATCAAAATTTGATAAAACTGTAAGAATCAACTATGATATTAACCCTTTTCTTATACATATAAATAGTTAAAAAAAATATAACAGATCTCTACTATACACAAAAAAATACCAAATGAGAAATAAACAGATGATGGAAAATGAATGAAGTCCATGAACAGTTTATGGAGAGAGGCTGCAGGTGGATGTTTCAGGGCTTAACATATCCATGTGACAATAATAGACTTTCACCAGCTTAAAAGCATGAAGCCCAATGACACTGCCTTATAGACAGTTAACAAATTTTGAGATTTCCAATTCATAAGCATTGCCTTTGGATTTTGAAGAAAGAAAGGGAAAATCAAGATGGAAAGCAAGAAAAAATTAGCAGCAGAAGACTTTGGTTCTGTTGCTTCACACATCTATATAGGCACAAATAACTTAACTAAAATAAAGGAAATACCTTAGTTCAGGATTTATGTTTTCTTCAGTTGTTTCTAGAGAGGGAATACCAGAAATCCATTGTAATCAAATGTAATACTTCCACTTACATACACTTGCTGTGAAGTGGAATTTTGAATTCTACAACCTCTGGAAGTAGGTTCCCAGGTATAGCTTTTTAGATTTTCTGAATTCTTTTTCTCCTGCAATATTATGAAACCATGGTACATACGGGGCTTGTTTTCTGGGAACAATTTTGATACTAAAAGAAGTTTCATGAGATAGCCAATCTACAAAGTTACTATGCTGCATAATATAATCTCAACTATGCCTAAGGTTTATGGTACACTATGGAAAAAGAATAGAATGAAGAATGAAATGAAAATCATCCTCATGTTCTTAGTTTAAGAAAAGTAGAAAACAGGAGTTAACTGATTGATGCATGAGAATTGTTGATTACATGCTTTTATCTGTGCTTTAAGTTATATTACTGTTCTGCATATGTGAATGTCTCGGTTTTGATATTTTATTAGCTAGGATGCTGAGTTAGTATAGGAGAATGGCTGCACGTGGTCCAGTAGTGAGGCAACATTTTGTAATGAACACTAATTTGTAATAATTAGGACTACTATGCATGCTTTGTAATAAGATTTGGAGAAAAATCAATCCTGGCCTTCACATTAATAATAGACGTTGCAGAAAGTACAAGTGAAAAGATTTCTGACCAATTGAATCTAGTTACATTTTGTGGGATAGAAGGGATTTCTTACCAATTGAACCTAGTTACATTAATAATAGAGTTGCACAAAATAAATCCTGGCCTTCACATTAATAATCCTTGAAATGCTTCCCAATTTATCTGTATCTTCCTATAATAGAAGGGATTTATAAGTTCTCAATTTAATCACAGAATATATAGGATAAAACAAGATTTTTTTTTTACTTTTGCTTGATACTTTGATATACACATTTTCTTCCATAAACTTCTTTTTATGCACATTTTGATTTCAAAAATAGGTAAAATGAGAAGAAAATGTGCTAAAATGCTATCAATTTCGAAGAGTTATTAATAAGCCAATTCCAAAACTGCAATTTTATCTTCAGGACCATATACTACCAAAGGAAAAATAAATAAATAAATTAAATTAAATAAAAAAAATGAAGGATATAAAACAGTTTAAAGGAACCCAAATGAATGAAAGTATTAAATAAGGATATGGGAAAAAAGTTTTGATCCATCAAAGAAAGCGAGATGCAATCTAAACATTATAGTTCAATTCAGGACTTGAGAGCACAGTATATCATACAGATATCTCATACCACACATAAAACAGAACGAAATAAAAGCCAAGTTGTTAGAAGTTAAAACAGAAGATTTGCACAAGATAATGAGCAAGGAACTTAAAAAAGGCCAATAAGATATGTTTTCACAATTAACTTTTGGTAAATCACAAAATCCTCAAAACAAGGAGCTTATTCTGTTAGTTGTTCAGCAGCTGGTATTTCCTAGACGCTGGTGAAGTCAAAGCAATTTTCTTTTATTGTCCCCAGTTAACACATGCTGGCCTAAGAATTTTATTCCATATAAGTTGGAATTCAAATAAGATAAAACAAACAGGAGCAAAAAACATCCTTCCATTCTATTTCTGGTCATATTTTGATCCAGTATAGCACTGTAAACAATAGGCTAGAAGGTAAAGTAACATTTTATGACAATCATGTACAAAACAAGTTATTGAAGAATAATAAAATGAATTGTAAGTGCAACTAAAGAACAACACTACTTTTAGAAGTTCGACCCCATGCAAGGCATCATTTCAAAGGACTGATATGTTGAATCAGACATAAAAGAGCATTCATCTCACCTTCTCATAAAATTCTATGGAATGATTAAGATCACCTACTCGAAGCATTACTTGGCATGAAGGCTCAGGAGAGGTACCTCTTTGCAAAGCTCAAATTTATATCCATCTGAATCTTCAATGAAAGCAATTATTGTGCTTCCTCCCTTAACAGGACCAGGCTCTCTAGTTATTTTGCCATCCTTAGCTCTAATGAGTTCTACAGTCTTTTATATGAAATCAAAGATGCTCATAAAGGATAGAGGAGACAAGTTAAGCAAACTTGCATCATCAACAGCAATGCTAAAATGGCCAAATCCATTCCCAATATCATATGCATCAACCCCAAAACCTGAAACATAATTAGATTACGATCATGAGGGAAAACTTTGTATCTACCAACTATCAGAAGTTGCAGTTTTTCAGATCCTAATATATTCTTCCAGACACATACTGTATGTCAGTTTAATAACCAAGTGTGCATCATCAAGTCCAAATCCTAGAAAGGCGTTAGTGTATCTCTTCTCTGGCATATCACGTTTTCTCAGCAGCTTCATTCCCAGGCACTCTGTATAAAATCTGAAATTGCCAGGCAAGAGAATACCACATTAGTCCTGAGACCCACTCTAGAACGTCTTCTGTTGCTGCAGCTCTGCTTGCTTGGGAAACACTCCTTGATTCTAGTCTCAATGGCTTGGATGCTTTCAAGCTAGATCTATTGTTCTGTGAAACAACTGAATGGCAACCCAAAATAATTACACTTTATGAAGTTATACAGTAATGTTCAATCAAATTCACTGTTGCAGCTGCAGTACAAAACATATCACCTATGTTGCAGGTAGAACTATATACAATTTAATGTAGAGAAAGTAGCAAAAGAAATGAATTTGAACATAGGAATTGGAAAATCCAACTCCCAAATAATGGAAATTCTATTCTGTTACATCAACAATTATTTGTCAAAGGAAAGCAATGTAAGTTGATTTCTATTAGAATCCAGCCAATGGATCTATGCTTGAAGCATAGACTCGTCTATAGGCTTATTGACTACCCCTCAGGTAATATTTATAAGTCCAAATTAATTAACTCTTACATACAGAGTTAATTAATTCATTAATTATGGGCTAAATTTCTAATTTTTCCCCTATATGATTGTTTCTAAAAGTGAACATGAATGTATTGTTTATTGCAATTAATAGGGGAAAAAAAAGTAAAAAACACATTTATTACTCTAAAAATAGACTTACAATAATGACCAAATTTTTTGGTCAAACTTATAAATAGGGCTAGAGAGTGGTATGTACAAACCAAGAATCATCGAATTACAATGTCTCAAGATTCCATGAAAGCCAATAAATAGCCTGAAATGAGTGGATTTTCAAAAAGGGCCCCCAAAATAATAGAACTTACCGCAAACTTGACCATGAAAGGAGAGGCGCCAAGTAGAGCTTTCACTAGATAGATTGAAGGCGAACAAAGAGGGATGAATCGAAGACGCTGTTTAACTAAAATCTAGTAGGGAAAGGTTTTACTTATCGGGTCACCAACAACATATGATTTCGTAACAGATAGTATGAAAAATAAGAAAGGATGATATGATTAAGAGTGCGCATGTCAGTTTACAGAGCACTGGTTGGCAAGAGAAAAATAGGAATAGATCTGATGAGTGCCGGAGTATAACGTGCAATTGCCAGAGTACGTTCAATGAACCCCCCTCTTGCTATTGTCGTTCTCCTTTTATATTCAATCCCTAGGTCCATCTGTTGCTATCTTCACGGATCCAGGAGGATATGGTCATTCTTATCTTTGTGGGGGCTTGGAGCTTCTTCCAATTGATTGGTTTGACTAAGCGTTTAGTAATGGGCTTTAGGCTCAGTCAAGGTCTGTACCCTATTAGGCTTATAATGGTTTTGCCTCCTCTTGGGCCGAAGCTTTCTTATTGGGCTCACCTTGAACGTAGGCCTAAGGAATCAGTTTTGGTACACACAATAAGTCCCCCACTTCTTAAGCCCGATACGTCATTAGCTTGAGAAGTAAACTCAATCTCAACTGTCAAAATGCCTTGATGGATCTAACGGCTAGGCATGAATTCTTCTGAGCCAACCATTCCTTCCTGAGGTGACTTTCCCACTTTACCGTCAGTTACGCAATTCCCATTGGGTGGTTTCTCTCATGTTTTCATGTTATTAAGTTTCTCCGGTGCTTCCCTTCTTCATTTGTGTTGAGACACATGAGGGTTAGTGACTGAGCTTGTGAGGTGAAGTTGAAGATTTACTTTATTCTCTCTTCTTCTCCTGAGGCAATTCTTTGTAAAGGTATCTCCTTTCTTCTCCTAGCTTCGGTTTTCCTTTAATTTATGGGGTTACGGCTATGATTCGCTGGTCCCTTTGCTTTGTTCTTTAGCATTGACACAGTTAAGGTTTTAATCTTTATTCTTCTTATATGTAAATCTTCAAACTTGCTGAGTATTTTCCCTTACTATTCTCTGGTTTGCATCGTTCTGTGCTCCTCATTTCAGGTAGTTTTCAAACCTTGAGTGCTGTTTGTCTTGCTTCATGTAGGTTACTATATCAGAGTTGGGTTGTTCATCTGTAAGTGTCACCATCCATAATGAGGGGGATCCTGAGGTTGAAGTTGTGTCTAGTAGTGAATCGAGCCTAGGTAGTGTGAGGAACCAAAATATAATATCCCAAACTTTTTCAAGAGCTAAATGTACCAAATAGAAAGTGTAAATAATGTTAGAAACTACTTTGGGAAATTTTGCAATGAACTTAGTCCTGATTAGCTGGAGATAACTACCCAGTTCCTTCGCCTAAAGTTAGAAATGACCAAAGGTCTAACTTGTACATAAGAAGATAATATAGCGTCATTCATGTGAAAACAAAGAGAAATAAAAGAACTAATGGCATAATAGTTAATCTTGTCATGATCAAGGGTAAAAGAGACGATTGCCACTTGTTCTTAAGGTTAAAATTGGAAGACAAAATGAAAGGCCAAGATTTGCTCTTCAAAAGTAAGAAGTAATTATGAGAATGAAAAGCAAATCTTATCTTTATCTTAGGCTATAAAAAAACCTATCAAATTAAGGGCAATTTGAGGAGGAAAAAAAAAGTCTCGGTCAAATAGTTAATGAGTCAACCAATTTTATAATTTGGAAAAAATTGACCAATAGCAAGACAAAGAAAGTAAATTGGACAACATTTCCTCTTCCTTTTAGAAGCAAAATTTCTGCCAAAAAGAGAAGAGTGAGGAATGAGAACGCTCACTCAAATTGAATTAACCACACTTGGTCAATTAACCATAAGCTTTTTTCAAGAAGCATAATTTATGGCCACATGTATTTTCCTCTTTTTCTCTTGGCAATTTTTGGCCAAGTAAATTCAGGAGGTAAGGAAGTGAATATTAAACCATTGCATAGTCCCTTATTCACTTGAAAAATTTGGCCAACGCACCCAAAAATAGAGAAGAGAAGAGGGAAAAGAAAAGGGAAAGAGAAAAGAAGAACAAAGAAGAAGGTGGGTTTTCTATCTTGATTTTAACCTTGTAAATCACCTTTTTGGCTCAAATACTCTTCATAAACATTGTTCCCCTCTCTAATAGCTTTATTTATATGATTTTTGTTTTTAAAGAGGAGGTGTTTTGAATCGTCTAGCAAGAGCCAAAGTTAGAGAATTAAAGCAAGAGCTTGGGAAAGTGAAAGAGGTGAGTAAGAGCATCCTTTTGACCTATGTATTGTGTTAGTTGGTGGAGTTTTGTGAAATTTTCCTTGCTACCCTAATTTTGGTCATGTAGGGTTTCATGAAGCTTTGTTCATATACATGTGGTTATATGATGTTTGGGAAGCATATAAGATTAATTTAGTGAATACTTTGTGAACTTGGTGAATTGTTGTCTTGGACCCTATGTTTCGGTTAAAACTAAACATGAACAAGAAATGAGATTTTGATAAATTTGATGTTACCATTGGATTCTACACAAAAAAATTTATGGGAATAGCCCCTGGTTATGAATTTTGAATCATTGGAATAAAATTCCTAAAACTGGAATTTGCTGCCAAATTAGGGTTTCTGCGTGGAAGTATAATTTTGTTGTATTTTTGGGTAATTGAATGTTGTCCAATGACTATGTTATTTTCTAAAATAAAAGTATACATGTCAAGCTTTAATTTGATAGGTCATTTGTGTCATTTATACTAGTACACTAAGAGATATGAATTTTTGAATTTAGACATGTAAAACTAGAATGATTTTGTGGTAGTGTGCAATAAATGGTGATACTGGAATTCTATACGCATAATTGGCTAAAGAAAATATTTTACCTTCAAAATAGGCTTAATAAGGGACACATATCACTTAGAACCACTGCAATTGAATATTTATACATAAAGATATGAATTTTCAAAGTTTGTTGAAAATTCTTGTAGCTTTTAGTTAATGTACGAAATTAAGAAGGTAATGGCAAAATCACTACTATAGAAAACACTTTTAATGTCCGTTTTTATGGCCTTTTAACGTTCTTTTATAGGGGGACGCCTATGTGAGTGACGTAGTAAATAATAACAATAACGTTCGTTAGATAAGGGACGCATAAAGGGGACTTTAGGCCTCCCTTTTTAAAAGGGACGCCTAAAGTGCGCCTAATATGACTTTAGACATACTTTTTTTTATTTATAGACGTTAAAAATATTTTTTCTAAAAAAAATTTATTTAGAACAATGCACCAAACCCAACTAATGGTTCTAGATCTACACTTCCCTCCACTCCTCACTTCTTTACTCTAATCCAAACGCACCTTTTTGTCACTTTCCTCTCGTCTAACTCCTACCATTTATTAGTGCATTTTTGTCTTTTTCCGTTACTTTCCCTTCACTTCTTCATTGGCATATTAAGACCCCCAAAATCGCACGATGATGTAACACCTTCAACGGAATTAACTGCTGTGTGTGATGATGATATTCGAGTCAAACAAGGAAAATTTGGAAGCACCACCAAACACAGATTAGGTGGCACAAGGAAGGGGGTGAGATTCGCACAGGGAGAGACAAAGATAGAGAAGTGAAGAAGTATGGAAAGAGATAGGACCAACCTTTGATTTGGGTACTTGTTGAGAAAGAAGGGATGGATGGGTAGATTCTTGTAACCATCTGGGTACTTGAGGAGGAGCTGACTGGACTGTTGAAGCAGACGGAGTTGGTACAAGCCTGCATGCTGGAACAAAAAGCCTGGAACCAAAGTGAGCTGTGGAGAGCTGGACAGGAAGCAACTGAAAGCAACGCCAGGAGAGAGAAAATTTGAGATACAAAGATGTAGAGAGAGAGAGAGTTGAGAAATATGCATTTATTCCCTCCTCTGTCTGTATCCAGAGCAATTACGTGAGTTGTAGAGGGAGGGAGGAGATATTTTGAACTTGAAAAGATGACGAAGAAAGGAAGACACAAGAGAGAGAGAAAAAGGTATATTTTGAACTTAAAAGTAATGAAGAGACATGAAGAAAAAGGGAATGCGTGTCTGCAATAATAAAGAGACATGAAGAAAAGGAATTAAAAGCACATGAGAGAGAAAAATTAAGCTTTGTGAATCGTGAGTTTGTGTCTCGGGAGTCATGAATAAAGAGAAGGTGTACATTGCTTTAGGCGTCCCCAATATGACTGGGGACGTTTAAAATACCTTTAGGCGTCCTTAGTCAAACTGGGGACGATTAAAGTACCCTTTAGGCGTCCTTATTTGACTAGGGACGTCTAGAGATGACCCAAAACTCAAAAAGTAAGTGCTAAAAATTTGTTTCTTGTATCCCTGAGGCGTCCTAATTGTGATTTGGGATGCGTAAAATTTTATTTTAGTCATCTTTTATTTTAAAAGGACGCCTAAAATGGACTTTAGGCATCCCTGTTTTAATTTTGGGATGCCTAAAGTAGCAGGCATCCCTAGCTTGACTTGGGACACCTAAAGCCTCAAAATTCCCTTTAAAAATTACATAAATGTTGCCGCCTTAATTTTTTACTTCCCTTTTTTGAGAAGGGACGTCTTCTAGGGTAGTAAAATATATTTCATATAGTAGTGAATCTAATATAACCTTGAACTTTAAGGGTATAAATAAGCACTTTAGGCTAGTTTGACCACATTGATCCTTCATTTGACTTAGTGTACTAATCATAATGATAACTAACCTAAGTGTTTGAATTATGAAGAATTGGGATAAGTAATAACTCGTCGTTCGTAAATTCTAATTTATAGGATTTGATATTTTCCCTGGGCGCTGAAAACCAGAATGAGAACAATACTGGAAAGGCTAAGGTAATAACTTTTCGCTCACATACTATGTATTCGATTACATGCATATTTTTACCATTGTGATTACTTGTATTGTGAACACGAAATAGGCAGAATAGCCTGTTAAACATTCAGATGAGAAGGGCTTTAGCCCAGTAGAATACCCAGCGCTGTGGGAAGGGACCGGTGAGTTCTTGAATGAAATTGTTTGTTGCATAGCATATAACTGAATGTTGAATATTGAGTGGTATGGTATGTGATGGTTGATATGGAATGTTCTCTATATGTATTTTATATGAGTGTTATATGTTACTACTGGGATTCTTTTAAATCTCACCAGTTTCAGAAAACTAATCTGCAGCATGAGCAAGTAGCTCTAAAGGGAAGAAGGTAACCATAGACGAGTAGAGAGGAGAAGACTTAAGTTTTAAATTTTGTTGGTTATCTAGTTTTTAAAAAATTGTATATGATGTATATAAGTACACTGTAAGACAAGTACTTGAAGTATAGTAAATATGCCAACTGTAAACCCGAATATTAGTACGTAACCATAGTAAATGAACTACAATAGGGTGACCATATATTGTGGACCCTTTAGTTAACGAATGTAACAAGAGTACTAGTCGAGAACTTTGGTAAGCACTCTGATATTAACAAATGGAACAAGAATTGGATGAGTTAAACTAACACGGTAAATGAATATGAGACCATAATGAAAATATTTTAAAAATTTTTAAAAACCCACTTAAGTACATGTTCAAACCCTGTATTGAAGTCGGGATCCCAAATTGTCTGAAAATAGTTTATGGTCTCTAGTTTGACTTCATTATATGTTTTAGACGCTTTGAAAGTATGATATTATAATAACTGTGGTTTCGAAGAACACAAGCATGTTGGAAGGGTCTGTCATATCTACTATAGATCATAGGGTCGTAGAAACATCCATCGATCTTACAGCTTACCTGAGGATATTCACATGAGGATCCCTCTACCAAACGAAAGAGCCAACTTGTACTCAGAAGGTAGGCTGTTATGTATGTTGAGTCGTTTAGGTATGGAACTTATTTGCTTTTGCCTTCCTTCATAGTAGGATTGTGTAGGCATTTTAATCTTGCTCCTGCTCAATTGATATCGCATGTGTCACCATGTCCTTAGAGGGTTTACCTAGGAAAGTGGATATTGAGTTTTCGGTGGAAGACCTGCTCCAATCCTATTATCTTCTTATGAGAAATTGAGGAGTGTATACTCTGTTTTGTAGGACTAGACATTCCATTCTCGTTAGGGGGGAGTCAGATTAACGACTGCAAGTGGGAGGAGAGATATGTATTCGTGGATTCCTCCTACTTGGTTGAAGATGGTTTGGAATTCGTACCAGGTGGAATCCTACTGGTGAGTCCCCTTTCAACCATATCCCTTAGTAAGTGTGTATTCTTCTGGGTAATCAATTGGTGCTTTGGCAGACATTCGTAAGAGCAGAAAGGTGGCAAAAGGTTGCGACAAGGTAAGGACAAGTCGTATCTTGGCTATCCCTACCATATAATGAGACTATTCGATTTTGTTAGACCTCAAGAACACCCCTCCAAGTAATGTTCTTACCTTATTGTACCTTTTATGGTCCTATACTCCTTGCCAACAATGTGTTTGACAATACATTTTCTACTATATTCAAGTCAATCATAAATGTGACACTTTATTTCCAATACTCATAAATGAGTATAAGTGACTAGTGAAATCCATTGCGGAACCAGGATTTGAACCCGGACTACCCAATATCTAAAATCTTTCACAATATTCTACTCTCAACTCAAGATTTGAACCTAAGGTCGAGAAGGTTTTTCAAAAGGGTAGCAAACTTCACAATCATTCCCACAAGATTTACTACGTCACCATTACCTCATCGGCTCTTAATTACCACATATCAGAGTGTGCAACGATTACATAAAATAAACTAAGAGCTATCCATTAGAGTCGTTCTCTGCTAAACACATTCATTCATACATTCTCATACATACACATATACATGTATTACTTCTTATAAATACAATCACCCAATAAATACAACTAAATACAAGCTAGCGCCTTGCTCTTCAAGCTTCACTTCAACTTCATATCTCCTCCATGCATCTTCATGCATCTCCACCTGTCACTATTGTTGGTTGGGAGGAGTGAGATTCGAGAGAATCTCAGTAGCGAACATTACCACTATGCATGCCATATATATATGAATGAATGACATGCTTGCCTACACTATTTCATGCCAACATAATGACATGTTGTATGCTCGATGTTATGACATACATATGACCATTGCATAAATATAACAGAGCTTCAATTAATCATACATGTTCCACACAAATAGGCAAAGCAGTCACATACCCAATGCAAGACATACATATCACATACATGCAGAAAAAGTAAGTTTACTACCTGGTGAACTATAGTCTTTCCTTGGTTTCCTCTTCCTCCCACCTTTAGAGCTTCTTAAAAATTCATCCATGCCTCTTCCTCTATGGAAATTATTCCATGCCTCTTCTTTCTTGACTTTACCATAGCCCTAGATACCCAATCACATCATTAAAATCATGATTGTGGGTCATTGGGAGTGTATAATAAGGCCCAAGAGGCTAGGAAGGGCTAAATAAGTCAATTTCCTTAAAAAAATATGAAATGTTAGAATTTGAGGGTGTTGGCCGCGGCCAAAAGTGGCTGGCCACGGCCAAAAACAGGTCAGAAACATTTTGGTCGTGGCCAAGAACCTTTGGTCGTGGCCAAGCTGGTCCAGAATTCAAACTTCCAGAATTCAGAGCCAGGTCAATTGTACGTCTAAATTGAGTTAATTTTCTTATACATGTGATATATATGGGATATATATGCATGTTTATAAGATGCGTCCGAATATGTATCTGAGCATTCAATTTTTGTTTTCGATTATATGTGATTTTTGTTTTCGATTATCTGCGAATATGTCAATAAGAAACTGTTTCGATCACATGCGACATATTTCCTTAGCGTCGTTGTTCTCGCGATTTTTTTTCTAGATGAGATCTGAGACTAAAACTCGTATGGATGTTTCTCATAGTTTCTGCGGCGTATTGAATAACAACCGGGTCATTTGGGTCTCTAATCGGATCCTAAGGATCCGAAGCTTGAAGAAGAAGGCTAGTACGATGTCGTTTTATGTGGTTCACTGAAGTGTTCAGATCATGACATAGAACGACGTCGTCTCTTCCTTGCCCAAAACGCGTAGTTTCATTAGGTCTAGAAGAGTTCTGGGCGTTAATGAAACTGGGCTGAAATTTTTAAAAACTGGGTCGAAACAAAACATTTTACTAAATGAGTATGCCTTTTTCAATGTTTAATACAATGTTTAATCAAGAGTGAACGAATTTTATATATATGATATAAAATTTGAAAAAGGAAAATAATAATATTATATATATATATATATATAACTAAATTAAATTTATAACTAACATAGAGATATAGTATCACACATTTAATTTATAAAGATAAATTAAATCTATTTCCATTGGCTCTTTATTCAGATTAAATAAATATGTTAAATTAAAACTATTGGACAGATTTAATCAAATCAAATGTATTTAATTAGCTCATAAAAAAAATTAAACGTTAATTGATATAATTTGGATTTCAAAATTAATTAAGATTAATTTTGAAGATCCAACATATCCCTTATTGATTATAAAAACGAAGGGGCCGAATAATCCTAGCACAGATTAGAAAGAGTGAGCCGCAAGAAATACCCTAGAGAGATATTGGAGACGCTAGTATGCTGACCGTGTTAGAGTCATATTCGTGTGGATACTGGTAGATGGAGTTGATATGAGGCGTTAGCTCCTTGAGATTGAAAAAGGAAAAAACACAAAGGTACAATTCTAACTACTCGATTTAAATGCCGATTGATAGGTTTGCAATTGAGATTAGTAAACTTTTACTATTTTAAATTCTTCTGATGTGCCTCCTAATCCTAACACGTAGTCCTAGCAAGAATAGTCCTGAGGTTAGTGCTGATGGTGGTACTGCAGTTAGAGCAGGAGATGATGAGTAGTGATGGGGCTGTCCCCCTTTTTAGTTGCATTGTTAGGGGCCCATGTTGGGTGTTATCTTAGCCGGATGTGGCTTTTTGGGGTTCTTTATGCCCAAGACTTATGTTAAATTTGATGCTTATATTTTTTTTATGGATGGTAAGGCTGACAACGTAGGATTTTCGGTCTAGGTTTAAATACGATTCATTAGTCGTACTATGTGCATTTTTAACTCCATCTTTGTGAGTGTCTATTTTTCAAAGTGTTTGGTATGTTAGTACATAATTGTCATATGGTCTTTACCAAGCACCTAATGTTAGTTGGTAGGTATGCACATTACATCTTCATGGTTTAGTTTATGTTTCGTTATGGGATACCCCTAAAGTTAGGTCTTTTAACCTTAAGAGAATAGGAGTACAATACTTTAGTTAATTCTATGCATTGGTGGTATGATACTATGCTTGGTGCGTCGGTTTGGCATGCCAAGCATAGTTTATTAGGTAAGCAAGTCATCCTCATGCATATAGAACGTAGATAAAAAAACATGATTTTATTTTGCTAAATGACCAAATCACATTGTAAGGACTAAATTGCTTGTGAAATTACATAGCTTTTAAAAGCACATTGACAAAGAATTTGAAGATTAACACTGTGTATGTAGTTCTTGTGAGGAAATCGGTCTAGCACGGCCTTTTATTAAGGAGACATGTAAAGGTGTAAATGAATTACTTATGGGCTTTTAGTCTCAGATTGCTGAATACAACCAGACCTTATAGCTTAGAGCGTCGGTTGTGTGTTATGGTTGAATTTACGGTATGTCTCATCATGTTCTCGCCCACATGGTTAGTAAGTATAGAAATGTAGGAGATAAAGTAGAAATTCAAAAGTCCTACCTTTTGAGGTGTACAATGTTCTAGCTTTATTGGATGGGTTTCCCATTTTTGTCACTTAGCTGGCAGGCACCTTATCCTACTACCTTAATTAGTTAGTAAGGTCCTTTATATGTCACACCTAACTTACCATCGCTTATCTATTTAATATTCTGGAAGATTGGCCATAAAACCCAGTCCCCTACTATGAACTATCTAGTGCATATGTTCTTATTGTAGTATCATGCTATTTTCTGTTGGTACGTCGCAAGCCTAATCAAAGCTTGTTCTAGGCGCTCTAAAGTAAGTTTAGTTGATCGATTATGGTTTGTTTGTTGGACTCTTCATCTTTCCAATTATGTCATAAAGAGGGTACTCTAACCTCGATCGGGATCATAGCCTTAGATCCATATACCAAGCAGTGTCTCCCTTGTTGATGTGTGAGAGCTAGTTTGACACGCCCATAAGACAAAAGGAAGTTTTTCGACCCATCTGCTATTTGCTTTATCGAGCCTCTTCTTTAGTGAGTTAATGATGATCTTGTTGATTGACTCTGCTTGTCCGTTAAACTTAGGATTATGTGGTGTAGAAAAGTAAAGCTTTACTCCTCATTTTTCATAAAATTTTTTAAACTTACTCCCTATGAACTAAGATCCATTGTCAGAGACTATCTCTTTAGGTATTTTGAACTTGCAAACAATGTTCTTCCAAACAAAGTTAATAACATCATGTTCTTGTACTTGTGCATATAACTCTGCCTCGATCTACTTGGTGAAACAGTCTGTCAATACCAACATGTATATGACCTTCTCGAGAACCATGGGTAGTTTCCTAACTATATCCATTCCCCATTTCATGAATAGCTGGCTGGTGTGAAGGTGTGTAACATTTTATACGGTTGGTGTGTTAGGTTGGCAAACGTATGACATTTATCATACTTTTTGACTATAATAATAGCATCTTTCTGCAAGGTGGGCCAATAATACCTAGATCTGAGTATTTTACGTACCAAGCTTCTGCTCTCTGTATGGTCTTTACACTCCCCTTCGTGAATTTCTCTTACTATGTAACTAGCCTCATATGGTTCGACACACTTCAAGAGTAGCCCTGTATATGATTTTTTGTATAGTTTATCATCCAGGATACAAAATTGGGCAGCTTGGACCTTCACCCTACGAGCTTCATTCCTCTTTTTTTGGGAGCATGTTATCCTGCAAGTATTGTAAAATAGGGGATCTTCAGTCCCACGTAAGATTATTTGACTGGACCATACATGAACATAGGTGGATCGTCGGGAATCATAGATGGACTAGTGGTATTGGCGTTGTTTTGGATAGTTTAGATGGAGGATTATAAATTGGCTAGTGTGCAGCTTCTCGGTTGTCATCCATACCGACCTGAGTTATTTAGAACTCCTAGAAACTTTTAGCTAAGGAGGTCGCTAGTTTGTGATAGGTCTGCATGTGCTGGTCCTTCGTCTGGTATGTACCATCCAACTGCTTTGAGACTAGCTGGGAGTCTCACCTACCCTCCAGTCTTTCAACCCCATTTTCCTTCACAAGTTGTAAACCTATAATTAAAGCTTTATACTTTGACTCATTATTAGTAGCTCTGAGACCACAACATACATATTGTTGTATGGTGTCATAATTTGGAGATTTTAGCACTATGCTTAAGCTGTTACCCTTTACATTTAATAAACCATCCACATAAAATGTCCATTTTGATTTTTGGTTTTCACCACTTACATATAGTAATTCTTTATCAGTGTCAAACTGTATGTCTAGACTAAAATCAGCTAGAGCCAAAAAATCGGGCTGAGCTCGTCGGGCCAGCTCGTTTAGTCCTGAGCCCGTTAAAAGCTAGGCTTATAATTTAGAGCCTCTAGAAGGAGTTGGGCCTAAAATGACCATCCCTGTAATGACCATCATTGCAGGACTACAAGGCTGACCCTTTTAGGCCTGTTTAATTTTTTAAATAAATTAATATATGTAAATTATTATAACAAATTATCAATATGAGAGACACCTAAGTACCTAATAGAGTATTAGTAATAGGCTAAGACTTATTAAATGGTTTGATTTATTTGGTTTTATACAATGGCTTATTCATTTAAACTTTAAAAAAATAGGCTCATTTGGACATTAGATAATTATTTTAACTAGAAATTTATGATTTTTAAAAATAATGTATCTCAATTTAAAGCAAAATAATAACTAAATTGTAAAACTTGAAAGTGAATTTTATTTGAATTAAAATGAGTTTAGACCTGAGCTCTTGAAGGGACGACCTTGTAAGGTTGTAAGCTTAATAAATTAAGGGTTTTACAGGAGTCGGGCCTAAATGGGCCTTCGTGTTTAGGCCCAAGCTGGTGAAGGGCCGGCCCTTATTCCCAGCTATAAAATTAGCTACAAAATCTGCAAGAACTTGGGACTTTATTACTGTACTGATAAGTAGATTATGTCAAATTCACTTAGTTCTACTGCCTACTTGACTAACCTACATGATAAGTCAGGTTTATGTAACACACTCTTTAAAGGGTGAGTAGTTACTATTGTAATAGGGTGACATTGAAAGTATGGGCAAAGCTTTTTTAATGCGGAAATAAGTGATAAAGCCATCTTTTCAAGTAGGGTGTACTTGGTTTTGGCATCTAAAAAGGTCTTGTATAATAAATAGGGTGTTTCTTACCTTCTTCTTCTCTGATTAGAACAATACTAGCAGCCCTAAGTGACAAGACCAAGTAAATATACAACGTCTCTCCTTTCTTTAGCTTTGACAGTAGAGGTGTGTTGGTTAGATACTGTTTCAATTGTTGGAGAGCATTTTCATATTCTTTTCTCTATTCGAAGCTCTTGTTCTTCCTTAAGCCATCAAAGAACGAATGGCACTTCTTGGACGACTTAGAGATGAACCTACTCAAGGATGTTATCCAACCTATCAACTTTTGGACATCCTTGACACACTTTAGGGATGGTATGTCAAGTACAGCTTTGTTCTAGCTCCAATTCGACTCAATTCCCCTGTGCGATACCAAGTACCCCAAGAATATCCCTAAGGTAATGCTGGACGAACATTTCTCTAGGTTTAATTTCATGTTGTACTTATGAAGTAAATTGAAGGTTTGTTCAAGGTGCGCCACATGTTGGCCTATATAGAGTGACTTCACAAGCATTTAATCAATATATACTTCCATGGTTTTACCTATCTATCATGCAAACATCTTATTGAACAACTTTTGATAGGTTTCCCCTACATTCTTTAGTCCGAAAGGCATAAATTTATAGCAATAAATACCTCATTCAGTTATTAAAGCTATTTTCTCTCAATCTTTAGGGTGCATTAAAATTTGATTGTAGCCAGAAAAGGTGTCCACAAAACTTAATAATTCACATCTAAATGTAGCATCAACCAAGGAATCAAGGTGTGGTAATGGAAAGGAATCTTTTAGGCATGCTTTTTTCAAATCAATAAAATCTATACATATATGGTGTAATATCCTGAATTTTTAGACTAGAGGCTAGAGAATAAGCCTGAATAAAGTAGACTACTAAGTTTAGTTTAGCAAGTGTCTCAGAAATGTATAAGAAACATAATGACTTTTAGAAACTGCACTTAGAATAAAGTATGAATTTCAGTGCGAATTAGTTGAGGGAAAGTATCCTATTCCTTTAGGATTGTGTCAAAATGACATAAAACCTAAATTAGATCCAAAGGAAAAGGGAAATTGTGTCTAGAAAGAAGTAATAAAGAGAAAGAAAGAACTAATGGCACAAGAAATAATATCGCCATAATCAAGGGTAAAAGAGACAATTGTCACTTGATCTTGAGGTTAAAATTAGAAGGCAAAATGAAGGGCTAAGATTTGCTTATGAAAAGAAAGAGTAATCATGAGTTCAAAAAGAAAATTAACCCTCCTCTTAAAGGAGTTGAGTTTAGTCAAGAGGGGCAAGAAAGGAAGAGGAAAGAATAATAGTTAAAATGACAAACAACTTGGAAGACCAAAGTCAAACTTGAACCTATGTATATAAGATCAATTTGTCTACAAATTTCCTCTTCTATGGGCTCTTAAATTTTGGTCAAGACCAAGAAAAAGAGAAAGAGAATATGCAATTAAATTCAATCCCAAATTCATTGACCAATTCAAAAGAAAAGAAAAGAAGAGAAGGAGGAAAAGTCAAAGTGTCTTCAAATTTTTCCCAACTTAGAAAGTTTGACCAAAAGCAAGATATCAAGAGCAAATTGATCAACATGTTTCTCTTCACTTTGAGAGAGGATTTTTGGTCAAGTAAGAGGAGAGAGGGAAGGAATGAGGCTCAAGTTAACTAAACTCACTTTAGTTAATTAACCACAGCTTTTTCAAGACACCAAAATACGGTGACACATCACCTTTTCTTGGCCCCTTAGAATGATTTTTGGCTAAGTGAATATAAGGGCTGAAGGTTAATTAAATCAAACACATTTCACACTTTCTCCCTCTCCAAAATTCGCCCAACACCATAAAATAGATAGAAAGGAAGAAGAAAAAGGAAAAGGAAAAGGAAATAGAAAGTGAGCCTTGAAGAATCAAGAGCCAAGGTGAGTCTTTTAATTTTATTTTCATCTTGATAATTACCTCTTTAGCTCAAACTCTCTTCTTAAACATTATTCTCCTTTCTAAGAGCTTCAATCCTATGGCTTTTTTTTTGAAGAGGAGGTATTTTGAGTCATCTTGTAAAAGCTAAAGTTAGAGAATCAAAGAAAGAGCAAGGGTGAGCAAGAGCTTCCCTTTGGCCTATATATTATGTTGTTTGGATGAATTTTTAGGACTTGTTCTTGCTGCCATAATTTCGACCAAGTAGGGTTATTAGGGTTTCATGATGTTTCGTTCATATATATGTGATTATATGATGATTGGGAAGCATATAAGCTAAGTTTGATAGTTAAAATGTGAATTGGTGAATTGTTATATTGAACCCTAATTTTTGGTCAAACTAGGGCATGGATAAGGAGTAGGAATTTGGTAAATTTGATGTTACCATTGTGTTATACATAAAAAAACTGTGTGGGAATAGCCCTAGTTGTAAATTCTGGATCATTAGAACACAAATTGTAAAATTGGAATTTGCTGCTAATTAGAGTTCTACATGGCAGTCTGTTTGTGTGGTGTTTTTGAGTAATTAAATATTTTCCAATGGCCAAACTTTCTAGAATAAAAATATACTTGTCAAGATTTAATTTGACAAGTCATTTGTTCCATTTGGATCAGTACACTAGGAATTATGAATTATTGAAGTTAGGTAATGAATCTAGAATGAATTCTGTGGTAGCGAGGCTTTAATCATAGTTCTGGAATGTTATGGTTAGAATTGCTCTAAGTAATATTTTTCCTAGAAAATAGACTCACATAAATTTGAATATAACTTTAAACCATCACAATTGAAGTTCTATAGAATTAATTATGATTTTTCAAAGTTTAGTCAAAATGCTAGCAGCTTTTAGCTACCATGCGAATTTAAGAAAGAAAGGGTCAGATGTAATAAGTGTAAACTCCAAGGCGAAAGTAAGCCTATGTGGCTAAGGTATCCCTATTAGGCATTCATTTTTCATGGCACTAATAATGTGGTATTTATTTAGGGCCATGAGAAACCAATAAAAAAGAAGAATGAAAGAATTTCTAAGAAGCTACAATGGTTGGAAGAATAGGGGACAAGAAGAGGACACAAGTCCAAATGGAAGTAAACTTACTTAACTTGCATGTATATGCTGTGTATTGATGTGTAGTATTACTTTACTTGATTATGTGAAGCATGTATGAATGAATGAAGCTCTATTTCTGTTTTTACTGTGGTCATAAATATGTTGCACGAAACATTGAGCATGTAGAAATGTCATTATGTGAACATGAGTCTATGTAAGACAAGCATATCATGTACTAGCATTCATCTTACATGCATTGTTAGTAGTGTTGCTACTGTGATTCCCCCGAATCTCACCCTCCCCCACTAACCATATAGGTACGTGAATATATAGAAGAATGTTTGAAGATGAACCAGAAAGAAGAATGACAAAGAATTGAATATTCAAGTATATTTATTTTTTACTTTGCGTAAAATATTCACACTTGACGAATATGTATGATTATGTGAATACACGTATTAGAATTGAACGGTAATCAGGATCTCTGAATCTAAGAATAAGAACTGAGAACAAGAATTAACTCTAATATTTGGTAAGAAGAACGGCTAATGAGTTGGAAATAAGTAATAAACCCCTAAAAATTAATAATTAAAGCTTTCGATACTTAATTAAATGAGTACGTAAAACGGGTCTTACATATGGTGCTTACCATTATTCTTTAGTACAACCACTACGTTAGCAAGCCAGTCAGGGTATTGAACCTCCCTTACCGATCCAACATTTAAGAGTTTCTATACTTATTTATTTATAATTCGATTCCTTTCTGGTGCAAACTTACGACACTTCTGCTTGACTGCTTTGTACGATAGGTTGACATTCAGTTGGTGTGTTATCACCTCAGGGTCTATACCTGTCATATCTATGTGGGACCAATCAAAACAATTAATGTGGTTAGTTAAAAATGTGATTAATGCACCTCGTATATTGGGTGGTAGGTTTTCCCTGACATAAATCTTCCTTTTTAGATGGTCAATATCAATGTGTACTTCATCGAGCTCCTTTATCTTGTGTTGGTTCTGCACTATTATAGGGAGTAGGTCCTGTAATTACTATGCCGGCTATTTATGTGAAGGTTTCAGGGTTGCCTGGTAGCATTATTTGGCTATTCTTTGATATCCTTTAATCTCTTGTACGCCCCAAGGGGTTTGAAACTTCACTAGTTGGTGGAGGGTGGATGGTATAGTCTTCATCTTGTGGATCCACGGTCTCCCCAATAATGCGTTGTTTGCTAATGAACAATGTATTACTTGGTATTCAAATGGTAAGTTTAGTCCCACCACGTAGGTTATAAGGGTAATTTCCCCAATGGTCCCATCTGGTACTCCATTATCAAAGACTTGCATAGATGTTGCACGAATGATTTGGGATTCCAACCCCATTTCTTTGATCGTCTCGAGGTATATTATATTAATTGAACTACCTCGATTAAGCAACATATGTTTAATGTAAAAAATACCTAGGAACACAGAGATTACCAATGCATTATCGTGTGGTTGGTTGGTCCAATTCATCTATTACGTCTTGAAAAAAAATGTAATCTAACCACCCCTTGGCGAATTAGTTCATCCTTAGCTTGTTTCGAGTTAGGTGCCTTGGGCAAGAGTCTGGCATGGCATTTTGTGACTGTGTATGTGATACCACTAATCACTAAACCCCCTATTATACAATTGATGGTTTGTGGATTCTTGGGTGGTTCCTCTGGCGTTGGGCCTGTATGGTTAGTTTTGTTATTTGACAAAGTAGATTTACCTTTATTAGTTAGAAAATGAGTTAGGTGCCCATGCTTGAGAAGTTCTTCCACTTTCAGCCTAAGGACGATGCAGTATGCTATTCAGTGGCAATAATTAGAATGGACTTCATACCATTTGGACTTGTCTCGCTTGTCCGCTAACTTATTGGTCTTGGAGGGCCATTTTACCACATCGCCCATTTTTGTAAGGGTCTATACTACTTCACCAAGGTTAACTAAGAAGTTGTACTCCTCTATCATTGGTGGAAGTACCTAGTTGGGTGGAGCCGTCACACTGTTGGTTTGTTTCCTCTCCTGGTACATCGTAGGGTATAACTCTGCCTTCTAATTATAGTTAGTATGTCTTGGGTTCCTGCTGTGTCTATCCGAAAGCTGGTCGTCTTGGTGGTAGGTTTAGCTAGCATTCACTTCGTCTTCCTCCTACTTGACTAAACCTAGGCTAATACAAACATGTTATCCATGATATGACATGTATACTTGGTCAGTTCCTTGTATAAATCAGAGTTGGGGAGTAGACCTTTCTTGAATGCCACAATAGCAATTGGTGTGTCACAATGTGGGATGTTTATCTTCTCCTTGTTGAACTTGCCTATGAAATCACATAGTGATTCATGTTTCCATTGGATGACTTTGTAGAGGTCATTATGCTATTTCTCCAGTTTTCAGTTGCTGGATGAACAAATCATTCAAGTCTGCGAAGGAACATACTGAGTTGGTAGGTAGGTTGGTGAACCATCTTAAAGCTGGTCCGACCAAGGTTAACCCAAAGCCTGTACACATATAGGCCTCACGTAACTCCCTTAGAATTGCTACGGTATGCATCCTTTGATGGTACTATGCCATGTGCACATCTAGATTTGTCGAGCCATCATAGAGTCTTATATGAGGGAAGGTGAATTCCTTCAGCATCTCAATCAATGCTATGTTGTCAGTGAATGGGGAGTCTGCAAAGCTATTAGGGTTGCTTTTCTTCATTAGTGATGGTACTCTTGGCAATAGCAGTATCATGGCTTCCAGCTCTTGGCATTTCCTCTACTATCCTTCGTCATCCGATGTTCCAGAGGTTAGCACATTTGCTATTGGTGGATTGGAGGTCACTCCCTAGGTTTCAGTGTTAGGCGTGCCATAAGCTACCTGTGGAATTACAAGGGCTTTCCTGACCAACCTGGGGGTCTCCTTAATTGATTAGAGTACCTTCTTTAGAGCTGCGAGGGGCTTCTTAGTGATCTAGCGGATTTGCCTGACCATTATTGAGACTTGCAACATGAGTTTTGTTAGTAGGAATTGTATTTGCATTACCATTACCTTCCAACTCTGGCTTATCGTTTGTTAAGACCCTATGGTTGGACGAGGGTAATATGTGTGGTAGAGAACTGCATAGAACGATATGAACTAGTAGTGGTTTGTGTGGTGAGCGATGCGACTTATTCTCGTGGGCTTGAATTCTCTTCCTCCAATCGTTGGAGGTGTTCTTGCTACAACATAAATTGTTCCTCTTGCTGTGAAACCATCCTAGACTGTGCGGTTAGTTGTGTTTTGGTTTCTCACTAGCTCAGCTAGTTTGACAATGACCACTCCGCGGCTAGCAGTTGCTTCTGCCATGGTTAGTAATACTGGAAAAAGGAAAAGAGAAAAACAAGGAAAGACAAGAAGTTTTCAAAAAAAATTGTTGCTAGGTCCCTACAGTTGGTGCCAAATTGTTTAACCAAAATCTGGTAAGGAAATGTTTTGCATATCGGGTCACAACAACATATGATTTTGTAACATATAGTATGAACAATAAGAAAGGATGATATGATTAATAGTGCGCAAGTCAGTTTACAGAGTATTGGTCCGTAAGAGAAAAAGGGGAATAAATCTAATGAGTGCCAGAGTACAAGGTGCAATTACCAGAGTGCGTTCAACGAACCCCCCTCTTGTTACCATAATTCTCCTTTTATATTCACTCCCCAGGTTTATCTGTTGCTATCTTCATGGATCCAGGAGGATATGGTTGTTCTTATCATTGCGGGGCTTGGAGCTTCTTTCGATTGATTGGTTTGACTAAGCTTATAGTGAAGGGTGTTGGACTCAGTCAAGGTTTGTACCCTATTAGGCTTTCAATGGTTTCACTTCCTATTGGGTTGGAACTTTCTTACTGGGCTTGCCATGTATGTAGGCCTATGGAATCAGTTTTGGTACACACAGACGCCATGGGAATCACTCTCCTCAGACTGTAAATTGAGGTTAATTCTCGATAAGCTTACTCTGATTTTGAATTTTCATTATTATCATATTCCTATTAGTGAGACTACAATAACAAACAAAGCTGATGTGATCTAAGTAGCTACCTGTAAATTGAGTCCTATGTTAAATGAATTTGTTGCTATTATATATATATATATATATATATATATATATATATATATATATATATATATAATCAATTGAGAGAATGTAATTTTATGTTATGTACTAATCATCTACTATATGCTTTCTCCAGTTAATTTTGAGAGAAATATTTACATATTTTAAGAGCACCACATCATCTCGTTCTAGTCAAAATATAGCAACTGAGTACATTTTCTTCTTAGATGACTGAGGTAGCAATATGTTGAAAAAGTTTGATCCCAAGCATGTCTTGAATTTCATAAATATATTCTAAATATATCTCCTCAATAACATGCTTAATATTGTAAATATCCTAAACATCCCAAAAGTATATCTTAAAGTTTATAAAATACTCAGAGCACTATACAATAACATTTATCCATTCTATTAGTTAAGGTTGGAGTTTGTCACATCCTGCCTTTAGAAGTTGAGGTTCCCCCTTATATTATGGAACTTATTGGCTCTTATCTTCTCCAAATGCATATTTTGTGGGAAGGGAACAAAACATAAAAGTTCAGGCAGTCACAAGGAATTATACAAGGTGGTCAATCCTCTCTCCCAATTTGATTGTTATTTGTATTGAGAGACTTGCTCATTTAATACAAGAACAAATTGTCAATGGCAACTAGAGGCCTATCAAATTGCATAAGGATGGTCCTCTACTACCCCATTTGTTCTTTGTTAATTGACTTAGTGCTTGTTTGGGATCACTTTTGGGACTTCCAAAAGTGTTTATTCACTTAAATCAAGACAAAACTCCTCTCACATATTTACCCCGTATATCGTAAATCATGATTAAAAGGCTACTTTCAAAGGCTCCAATTACTATTCCAAAATCATTCTTTCTAAAGCTGTGGTGGATCAAGTGGAAGTGATTAGCATTGCTTAAAAAAGTTTTGTGATGCCTCAGGATAGAAAGTCAAATCAACAAAAAAGTCACTTTTTTTTTTCTAACAATGTGAATCATAATCAGGCTAGGCAATTAATAAATCTATTGGGTTTCTCTGTTACCGCTAGCTTAGGGAAATACTTGAGAATTTTTCTACACTACCAAAGGGTTTAGAGTTTAGGTGGTAAGTGGCCTCACTTGTAAGAAGGAGAATATAAATTGGAATTTTGGGAAGCATGCTTATTAGGAGAGGCGAAAACCCTTTACCCTCTAAGAGAAACTTTAATAAAATGAAAAAGGGTTCATGAACAAAGACACTTATCAATATGTGGTGGATAAGGTCAAACTTCATCTGAATAGTAAAAAAGCTTGCAATATGTCCATTGCAAGAAGACAAATACTAGTGACGTTAGTCATTTTGGCCATGCCCATAGAGGTGAGAATCAGGGTCGGCCCTTGATGGGCCAGGGCCTAAAAAGGCCAGCCCTACAGGGCCTGGGGAAAGAAAAATTGATGTTTTTCAAAGCCTGGCCCGAGAGTATAAGGGTCAAGGTTGGCCCGCAGGGTCATAAACCATTTTCACAAGATTTAACTATACGTCTACACGCCTCATGCAATAAAATAAATAAAGTTACTAATTCATAATTAAAGGTAAAAAA
Organism: Albizia julibrissin; assembly: GCA_037074505.1. Taxonomy (NCBI): domain Eukaryota; kingdom Viridiplantae; phylum Streptophyta; class Magnoliopsida; order Fabales; family Fabaceae; genus Albizia; species Albizia julibrissin. The sequence continues at coordinate 43,884,164 of CM073478.1, read as the reverse complement.
TACTGTCAACAAGTAACTCAGTTTCATACAAAGCATAAGAAGGCAAAAAGCTAAACACTCTAAGTAACATGATTATGACGACTATCGTTTATCTTCTTCGCTACTATCATCAATTTCAAGGAATTTTTATTGTACTTCACTTTAAATAGTAGACTCTGCTTAATGGGTAAAAATATCAAGAATTAGTAAATTACCATAATATGTAAATTTAGCAATTTTAAGGTTCTTAGGGGGGAGTCAACAAAGGCACAGGCAGGAGGGGAAGGGGAATTAAAACAACAACAAAAAGAAGCTAAAGGGCCGGCCTTGCGTCCTTTTAGGCCCGACTTCCTTTTGAGGCTATATTTTTCAAGCCCGGCCCATTATTTAAAAGGGCTTAAAAGGGTCCGCCTGACGGGTTTGGCCCGATTTCCCAGCTCTACATGCCCATGTACCTATGCCAACCTCTATCTTGCATTCTTACCTACAAAGATAGTTGAGGAGGTAGAAACGAGAGCTCGAAGATTTCTTTGAGGCTCTCTCTATATATATAGAGGGGAAAAAAAGGGGAAGGTCCACTTGGTTGCATGGGATGATGTTTGTAGGAAGAAGAAGAGAGGAGGCCTTGAACTCCAGCATCTGAAGGCTCGAAGACAAGCTTTTCTTCCAAGAGCTAGTCATGGCTTTATTCAACGCAAAAGGGGAAAAAAGGGAGAATTGCTAAAAACTACCTTGCAAACAAATTAATTACTACCATCGCACATGGTGGGTGATAAGTTGCACACGGTAGGATGATATTTTGCACACGAGGGATGATGCTTGCACATTTGTAGGGATGAATTTTGCACATGTGGATGATGCTTGCACATAAGGGGTGCTTGTTTGCACCTTTGGTACCAATCAGCAAATAATTTCATTGCAAGGTATTTTTGAGCAATTTTTCCAAAAAAAATAAGAAAAAAATAAAAAGGGAAAATTCTAGAGAAATACATTTAAAAATGAGAAAAGATAAATTGGTACTACAAATTTATAAAATCTCATTTTAGAACTGAAGTAGGAATCTATGATTTATAATTCTGACCAAATTACTCTTAGTTCAGTTGTGAAACATGAAAGTGAAGTTATTAATGTAAAATCTGATATTGTTAATATAGATACAGATGTTGTTATTAACCCCTAAAATCTGTGAATTAAACTAAGGGCATTTTGATCATTTGGTCAAAATTATAAATCACAGATTCCTACTTCAGTTCTAACTTAGGATTTGATAAATTCGTAGTATCAATTTATCTATTCCCATTTTTAATTGTATTTTTCTAAAATTTTCCCATATAAATTCTCTAGGCCAGAGTTATTAGAAGCAAATACAATATAAATGCAGTGATGATGTTTTCCCTCGCATAAACCATGAACGCCTAGGCTTGAGTGTGGAATGGTAATAATAAAAGGAATTGGGATTAAAGGGAAATCACGAAGACCACTTCATTGAAGCATTCTTGTTAACAATTCGTTCCGGAGATGCCCTTGAGGCAGAAATTTGGACATGTCCTCTGGGATCAAAGGGAGTTTTGGATATTGGAGCCAGGAAATTAGTAATTTTATTCAGTGACTCTAAGTAGGCATGCCTGCTCATTTTTGAAGGCTATACAGTGAGGAACATAGAACTCTTTTCCGTACTAAATATAAGTCAAAGTTAATTTCTTTAAAGATATTAAGGAAATTATTTAATTTGTTTTAAAATATTTATCTTTATCATTTTTTTTTCATATTAGTTTTCCTATATTTAAACTAATAATATACAATATATAATATTATTAAATAACTTATTTAACTTCTTTAATCTCTAAAAAAAATATCTCATATCAAGACTAGCTAGTTGGTGGAGGTTGGATTTATTTCACGCGATTTCAATTTCGAATCTAACAACCTTACCCAACGTTTGCAAATTTCAATCCGTTGTCGTCAGTCGGTCGAGAACTAGACTTAGGGTGTCTAATGCTCTTCCTTCCTAACTACTCAAACTTTTTTTTTCTAGTTCCTTTTCATCGTTAAATTATTCTACATAGAAGGAATAATATTTTGATACCTTATATACATAAAATTGTACATTTTTAAATTTTTTTATGATTTTTTTAAAAAAAATAATTTTTTTTAAAAAAATTTATAATCTCATATTATTTTTTATTTGAAAATGTGTAAAAAATTTGAAAACCGTACTATTTTTTATCTATAATATATCAAAATGTCACTCATTGTAATTAGAATCTAATGATTAATTTTTTTAAAAAAATATAGACACATTTGGAAAGTTCAGAAAATTTGAGGGGCATTAGACATCCCAAGTCCCTTGAGAACTATATGTTGAGACTTGTAAGCCTCCCTTAATGGTCTCTTTTACTTTTCCTACTTATTGGATAAAAAATTAAATCTATCTCAAATTAATAAAATTTTCCAACTTTATCTCATTATTTGAAGGTGTGAGAAAAATACAAAGAGCTACATTTGAATATTAATTATAAAGGTAAATTTGACAAATTCCCATTAATAACTCTCTAAGTTATTTATATTATAGATTAATGAATGAATTTTTTTTAGAAGGCGTCTTATAATAGAAACAGGAGGGAGTATATGCTTAAAAAATAGGAAAAATTTCCTATTACAAAATTTATTACCCAAAATGTACTAAAGGACTTACCCAAGTCTTAAGATGAGTTTAACTCTTCTTTAGTTGGTGTAACTCTTTTTCATATGTGTGCAATATATTTTTAGTTATTTGCAAATGTCTTCTATTTTGCATATTGCGCATTGTTGTAAAAGAATTGCAAACACTAAAAATAAGTTGCATGGGTCCTAAATAAATGTTATGCACCATTGGATGATAAAATTTATAATGAGAAATTTTTAAGCAATTTTCTCAAACAAATAAAATATTAAATAATTAAATAACTAGAAAATAAACTTAAATAATCCAATTTTATGGTGGATTACATGGTACTCCATCCATATTATTTATAAGGCCTCATCTTTTGAATAGACTTCTACCTATTTATAAAGTTCTCTTTGAGTTTGTCTGATTAATAAATACATTTTTATTTATTTTATCCTAAATTAATTTTATTTATTATATTAGTTAAAATGTTAACTTATTCCCTTTATTCTCTGACATTATCTTTCCTCCATACATTATCCTTCATCACTATTACTCTTTATCTCTCATTCATTTATAAATAAGGGGTATATATATATTTTTTTTTGGGTGGGGTGGGGTGGGGTGGAGGTAAAGTATATTTACTATATATTTATTATTTTTAACTGTTTTCTTAAACAATGCAATTCAATAAAAAAGACTTTATATAGAGGGACAGGGAAAATAATAAATAGCTTGTTGAGAGTAGTATGCCAAAACGTATATGTTTAATTTTATATTAATTATTTTAAATAATAATAAAATATAAATATAAATATTAATTACAAAATTATTAAATTTAGAAAGTTAAAGAATTTAAGACCAGAGTTAATTAGATTAATATTTTTTGCTATAGAAAAACATGATAGAAGTACCTTGTGAACAGGGATAGGGGAACATTATTTTTTTAAAAATATAAGTGTGTATTTACTCTCTTGCGCCGCTAAGTAATGCATTATTTATTCTTCTTCTTTTTTTTTTTTTTTTTATGACATTGACTTTATACATATGGCAATAACTTAAAGGCTTTTATTTTCAGAGTAATATTTTGTTCTATTTGTCAATTGATTGACTTTAAGCAACTTGATAGTGCCATGTCAGCATACGCTTTACAACGTATCCTAAATTCCTTTGAAATCACACCCTTTTTTCCGAGAAATCATCCATTTTATAAAGAGCACATCAAAGTTAATCATTGAAAGCAAATGTATGACTTTGGCTAAAAAAGAAAGAAAGTAAATGTATGACAAATGAAATATACATATAATGCTTGCGTATTTGTTTTTAATTATTTTTCTTGGCGTTCAAGTATTGACTTGGAGAAAAATGGGAAAATTTAATCAGGTCTAAAAGAGAAAGTTATGACAATTAAATTTCCCAAAATTTTTTTAATAAAGCCTAACTGTCTTTTAGATAAAATCAAACTGAAAACTCATCAACTGCCTCGAATGACTATCCTTCCACTAAAATATATTGTATGGTTTGGTTAGGAGAAAATACAAAATATTTCTTCTCCTAACTATGAACCACCAATTATTACATTGCTTAAGGTTGAGTGGTTGTCCTTTTAACATAATAATGATAATCATAACATCATCATCATCATCATCATCATCATCATCATCACCATCATTTAGGAATTTATTATTTTTTTTTACTAGTTAAAATTATTGACAGTTATTTTTTGTTCTCTCCATAATAGATTATTTCTATAAAAACAATAAAAATAATTTATTTCTTATAATTTGGAATTCATGGAATGAACTAAACTGAAAATCAAACACTTGAAGCACGATATTGATTAATTAGTTACCTAATCAAAGGAAGGCACTTTCTTTTTAAGGAAGATGGTTTCGCTTTTGGGATTCAATTATAAAACTTCTTTTCATCAGATAATGAAAACTTTAATACCTGTTCTTTGGTCTCTTTCTTTTTTCTTGATATAAAAAGACAAACCAAAAAAGGAAAAAAAAAACAGAACACGCCTGATTAATGGAACCAGGGTGGCAAGCAATTAGGTCCCTTGTCCTTAACTTGTCTTTGTTAATAATTTCCATAGTTTAACCAAATCCATAATAAAAAAAACACATATAAAACCAACTCATAATTGGCAACTTTGCAAACAGGTGACAAAAACATAAATTTAATATCTTAATAAAGTATCATCATATCAAATTCATATCTTCTATATAACTGTAGAATCCATATAATTATAAAGATATAAATAGGGTGATGCATTCCATCTAACATGTAGAAAGTTACTTAAAATATCAATCTCTTCTTGTAATTAGAATGATATTGTTAGAAATTAAAAATAAAAGAGGGAGAACAAGGTAATGATTGTGGATTCGGGTAGGGTTACTGAAACTCTCACGTAAGGTTTAGACTATTAGTATTAGAGCTTAAATTAGAGTAGAACAATACATGCACCACAAAAGAGAGAATAAGAGAGAGGAAGAGATAACTAGAAAACTCAACGATTAGAATGAGAAATAACTAATGAAGGTACCCCTTATTTAGTAGGGTGTGGACGAGAATTTGAAATTCTCAATTTTAGGAAACTGGAATATTTCTTGCCTGTCTCTCAATTAACTTTGAAGACAATTATTACAATCTCTCAATTAATACAACATCAGATAATGAATTAAACTGATCTGAAATCCAACAAATATAAATAGGAATCTTGATCACCTTCTGGTATATGATTAACAAGCATTTTTTTGTTATTCCAGAAACAAAAAAAGAAAGAAAGAAAGAAAAGTGTTTCTTTCTGTGCTTGAATTCAACTGTACATACATTTTTCTAGAAGAAACTAGCAACTTACATGAAGCTGCAAATCAATGAAGATAACAGAAATTACCTATTGTGAAGATGATGGAGGATGAGATTGAACTATACATTATTCAGAGATTGCTGAAACCTTTTTTCTCTGTTCACAAACCATTGAACTGTTCTTTTGGCAATTGGCAGCCAAATCTGTCTCACTCTTTCTTCTTTCACATTCTTCTGATCATCAACCAAAGATGAAGAATAAGAAGAAGAACCTTTATTATTATTATTAAGGCTACCATTTCCCATGGTCAAACCTCCAAATCTTGACACAGCAGTTATATCTGATAATGATCTTTTCTCATCTGAATTCACAATATACTTTGATGTGTCACCCAAATTATTATTTTCTGCAGAATCTGAATCAGAATTGAGATTGTTCTTCTTTAGTACTCCACTCACTTTGTTCTCAAATGAAACCTTCCTCTCCATCTCCTCCTTCATATTCATCACAATAACTTGCTCATCATCATTTCCTGCTTCTCCAATTGTAACCTGACTCTGATCACCGTTAGTATTGTTGAATCTTAAACTTGAAGCAGAACCAATCATCTCTGAGTTCAAGAACATGAGGTCCGAGGAACTAACATTGCTCCATCGATTCTTCAACAGAAAATCTGATACAGAAATCCTGTGTTTGAGCTTGTGATAGACCTTTCTTCTGTGATCATCATGGTGAGCTGGTTTTTGAATAGGCAATTCATCTTCTTCTTTTGAAGAAGAACCCTTCATGTTCATGATTCTTCTAAAGCTGCTTCCAAAATTGAATCTTGATGATGACCCATTATTTCGTTGATCTTCTTCTTCCTCTCTCTGAACAAAAAGCCCTAAGTTGGATGATTCTTCTCCTCCAAATTCTGCGCCAGCACCACCATGGATGAGGAGCCTCAAGCTGTTAGAATATGTGAAGATGGTGTGATCTTCAGGATCAACCTTGTTCCTACAAAGAGGACAACTAGAATGCTTCTCAAGCCAATGATCAATACAATTAATGTGAAAAGCATGTTTACATTTTGGAAGCAGCCTGAGAATCTCAATATCTTCGAACTTGGACAAGCAAACAGCACATTCAAGGCCTTCTTTTGATCCTTTTAAGGAAGAGAATTTGAAGAAGGGAAGTGATTCTATGACAGCCTTGTCGATTCCAGAGAATCTCGTTGACCTTGTTCTGACAAGCCAAGGTTGACTTTCTGAGTTTCCATGAACTGATGAATCTCCCCTGTTACTGCAACACTTGACATAGATGAGGAGAAAGAAAGTTAGAAAGAACATGAAACTCAGAATCGCCATTACAACAGCAAGACTTGGTCGGAAATTTGTGACAACATCTTGTGAAGACGAAGGAGCAGTACTAGTTTTATTTGATGAAATCTGTGCTTCACAGGAAAATATTCTGATGAAGAAGAATATGAGATACAGAACCAGAAGATGAAAACCCTGTTGGTTCATGATTCCGCAGAAACCCAAAGGGGCAAAAAATAAGAGGAACAAAAATTCTGATATAGTGCTTTCAAAGCTTCTAAATTTATAATGGGGTTGGTGTGCATGTACTTTTGTTAGGTTATTTCCCCAAATAATGACTTTTTTCTTTGGGTCTCATGTTAAGAATTAAAATGTTTTGTTTATATAAGAACATGGCTAGTGATGACAGCATCCAACATCGATGTCGTGCTTCGATCTATATATAAAAAGAATTAACAAATGGACATAACCCAATTAACAAGTTTTATTCTGATGCAATTTTTAATGTTATTTTTAACTCCACAGGCGACGAAGATTAGGCTAGACTGATCAATCCAAACTCTCAAAATTTCCACCTTCATTTAACTTGCTCTTGAACTTTTTTATATTCTTTTACTTCAATACTCAGGTTAAACAAGTAAAATGTAAGGTAATTAAATCCGGATCGGCCACTAAACCGATTGGGGTATTAGGTCAAGGGTCAGTGGGTCAAACCGAAGTCAAACTAGAGCTAACACAGATCAAACCGGTAAGAAAATTAAGGATTTTAGAATTATTAATATGAAATTCTAAAGAAAAATAAAAAAAATCGAATTAAAAAAAAAGAAAATATAAAACCGGGTTGATGATAGGACCGGATGGTCCGGTTCAGGTTCTATTACACAGGTAAAATGATGGATAAAAGTGGGCCCCACATGCCATAAATCAGCAAGCATTTTTTTTAAAAATGAAAATATTCCTCCTTTCTTAAATTTAAGAGTTGAATAAAATAACTAATTTTTAACGATTAAATCAATAGATTAAATTAGTTGTTTATAAAATAAAATATGTTGGTTTCCATAAACTACTTATTTTAATCATTTACATTAAAAATTACTCCCTTGATAAGAAACTCCTTTAATATGAGCAATTAATAAAGAAATTTTAGGGGGAAAAAATTATAAAATGGTTTGGAATGGTATGAGAGGAGTGAAGGGAAGGTGAGCTGAGGATTTTTTTTTTTTAGTTGCATTTAAGAAATTAAAAGAAGTGGGGTTAAATGTTTTTAATTTATTTTTTTAATTTTTTTAAGTTTTACATTATCTCTTTATTAAAATTTTGTAACTTTACTTTTTCATTTTTTTTAAATCAACTTATAAAAATTTTCTGTTCCCTCCCCTCCAAATCCCTCATATCAAACATATATAATTTATAAATCCTTTTACTAACTCTTATATTTAGGATTAGAGACATTTTTCCCTCACTTCGTTTGAAGTTATTTCCTGAGGTTTATTTTTTTCCTTACAGAAAAGAGGGGAAAAAATATGTTTATTTAGTTATCAGGTAACTATGATTAAAAATGTCAAAGCTAGTTTGGTGATGTCTCCTTTTGCAGCGATGATAAAACGTAATTTAAAGCTGCTATCTGTCAAAATCAAAAGTGTTGTGTTTGGATACGGTAAGAGGTGGATTTCTTATTCTTTTTATTTTTGTGTGGAATTGACATTATCTCATAATCATAAGGTCATCTTTTAATTGTAGGTGACTATGCTTCTAAGTGCCCTGTTAAGTTAAATGTTATTTTTAATATAACCCATAAGACTAAGGTGGCCAATTTAATTTAATACGGTGTTTCTTTTCCTATTTCGGTCCCCATCCTCTCTTAAATAAATTACTCATTTCAGTCCTTATTATTATAATATACTTCTAACAATCTTACTAAAACTAAGATGAGATAGTTAAATCATTAAATTTGTCTGAAAAAAAATTATTACATAGTTAAAGTTGTAAAAAAAGAAAAATCTTAAAATTTTAACTTTATTCTTATTAAATAAAGGGATGTAAAACCTCCCTCACAAAGGATTGGACGGAGTACATCCAAGTTAAAAAAATTAAAAAGATGGTTGTTTTATGTTTTCAGTACTATTCTGTTCATAATAATAGACCGAAAGAAAAAGTGGGTATTAGGTTCACCACAATTCATTAATTTCTTCTCTTATCCCCAATTCATTCACTTTATATAATCATATTAACTGCTTTTGATCCCCTTTTAAAGAATTTCATTATTATTATTATTATATACAAGGCATGTGTCCTTAAACGCCAATTCAATATTTTATACAACATATAGTCAGTTCCATCCGTCCTTGGAGAAAGTTTTAAAAAAGTGTTGGAAAGTTTCAGTGGAATCGGAATTCCAAGTTGATTTTTTCAACTATTATATATATAAACGTGCTGACAAGGACATGTTTGACTGTTTGTTTATTCTTGCCACGAGCAAGGCTGTAATGTTCTTAGATTTTGGAGCAAGCAAACACGATTATCTTGCATGTTTGGTCAAATCATATCCTTCTTAATACACTCTTCAGTTATAATACAACTTTTCTTCTAAAAAAATAGGGAAAAAAAAGTTGACTTAGTTAGCACCGTTAAATATACAGGCTAAAGCAAAATTTGTTAAAAATGGAGATAAGAATCAAAACACATAGTTTTAGTTTTGATCCTTATATTTTTAACGAGTGTTAGTTTTGGTCGGCAACATCTTGTGAAGACGAAGGAGCACCATTATTAGATGAAACCTGTGCTTCACAGGGAAATATTCTGATGAAGAAGAATATGAGAAGCAGAACCAAAAGATGAAAACCCTGTTGGTTCATGATTCTGCAGAAACCCAAAAGGGGAAAAAACAAGAGGAACTAAAATTCTGACCTCGTGCCTTCAAAGCTTTCAAATTTTTAATGGGGTTAGTGTGCATGGACTTTTAGTTGGGTCATATCCCCAAATAATGACTCTTTTTTTTTTTGTTGCTAAATTATATAAAATCTTTTTAAACTTTGACTCAGTTGTATATAATCTCAACACATTTTAATGTTTAAATTTAACCTCCTTGATCTTATGTATTTTAATCTTAAACCCCTTGCTGTTAGTTTACTGTTATTTTTTTTTAAAAGGAAATTGTCATATTAAATTAATATAAGACACATGGCATCAGGTTTGACATCCCATCTAATCTAATTTTATACTATGTATGCATCTTTTTTCTTAAGGGCTAAATGTTCATTTTATCATTAAAACAAGAAAAGAAAAACCCGAATCTTCCTTATTTCTCCTTGACGTCTACAACCTTCCTCTCAACTTTCAATTCTAAAAAAAGAAAAAGAAAATCTCATTCAGCAGGCGCCAATCATTCAGTGCAGAAAAAGTTTAGAAGAGGATATCGTTTTCAAAATCTGAAAAAGCGTGAAAGAAGGATAAAGCAGTGAAAAAAATAAAGCAGAATAATATCCATGAAACAAGCAATGAAACTCATGAATCTGTAGAGTTGTGCAGTGTTGAGAAAAGAATAAAGCAGAATTGAAAGTTGAAAGAAAGCGTTGCAGTCGGCAATAAGAAACAAGAGGATTAGTGTTTTTTCTTTTTTAATAAAAAAAATGATCATTTAACCTTTATGTAAAAATACATAATTAGTATAAAATTACTAGATTACACAAAATGTCACATATAATGTCATGAAGGATGCGATATGTCTTATATTAATATGATGTAGTAATTTATGTCAAAAAAATAACAGTGAACTAATAACAAGGGACTCATGATTAAAAAAAAAATAGACGATCCGGAAAAGCTTAAGGTAGTTTTATATAATTTAGCCTCTCTCTTTTTTTTTTTTTATAACATTCTTTTGTTTTTTTGGTTTCTTCTCATGGCTGCTGTTTAAAAGTATTAACAAATATTTTGTTTATACAAGAACATGGGTGGGTAGTGATGACAGCATCCAACATCAATGGCGTGCTCTTCGATATATAAAAAGAATTAAAAAAAATGACATAACCCAATTAACAAGTTTTATCCTGATGCAATTTTTAATGTTATTTTAACTCCAGGGCATGGATGATGAGGCTAATTCATTTTATCTTCAACAAATATTAGGCTAAACTAATCAATCTTAGCTCACAAATTATTTAACTTCGCTGTTGAACTTTTTATATTCTTTTACTTTAGTACTTTATATTCTTTTTACATTTACATAATTGCTGCTAATGTCCTCTCCTATATAATAAATTCCTTTGAGTATTCTGAAAATCTAAAAGGGATTAGAATTAGCTGAAGCTCTCAGCCTATGTCCCATCTTTTATACTCTGATGATTATATTTTTTTTTTTGAAGGATCGGACCAGAGTGTTAATTCAATTAAAGCTTCTTTGGATCTTTATAGCTTGTAGTCTAGTCAACAGATTAATATATCAAAATCCACACTTATCTTAGCCATAATTTCTCTCATGATCATGGAAATCATTATGCTCATTTTTTGGGAGTCTATTACTTTGATAAACTTGGGAATATTTGGGAACCTGTGTTGATCCTGGAAGAAACAAAGACCAAAGTTATTCTCAAATCGCTCAGTCTATTAATAAAAGAATAGTAGCTTGGGAAGCTAGACTACTATCACAAGCTTCAAGGTTGACATTGATCAAATCAATTCTATCTAGAGTTAATATTCATGTCATGTCTTATATAAAGCTTCCTTAGACTATATGCACCAAAATTGATTTTAGATGTGCTAATTTCTTTTGGGTTCCAATGGTCATATAAATCGTATTCATTTGGCTAGTAAAGACTATTATTCAGGTCTCTTTCAGAAGGTGGGTTGGATATTCGCCTAATAAGACAAGTTAAAAATGCACTGTTGGCAAAGTAAATTTGGAGAATTCTTAATGCTAAACAAGGAACCTTGGTTGCTAAAACTTTGAAGCCTAAGTATATAGATGTAAATGATGCTGCTCTAGTCTGTAAGTCTTATAATTCTTCTTGTATTTGAAAGGTATATTTTAATGTTCTCAACTTATTATTGATCACTTATGTTGGAAGATTGGATCTGGTTCTTCTATCTCTTTAAACCACCCATTGAGGTGGCCCATGCAATCTAATTCTGCAAATGTTTATTCTTTAAGATCAGTTGTAGACTTATTAGTATATCTTCCTTCTAGCTGGTGTCCAGTTAGTTGGAATCATAATTTGGTCAAGAGTGTCTATCCTCCACACATTGCTAACTCTATAATTTAAACCCCTATCTCCTTCATGAATGGTCATGACATGTTGATTTAGACTCTTAGTCCTTCAGGTGATTATAAGATCAATATTGCTTTTAAAAGTATCTCCTCCTATTATAGCAAAATCAAAGTGATGATTTCTGGAAGTTCCTATGGTCCTTTTCATTGCCTATGAAGGATCTATTATTTGTTTGGAAGATTTTTAATGATGCAACTCCTTCAATTGATGCAACTCCTTGTTTGTGGAAGAAGAGAAATCTCCTGCTTCACAAAGGTAAGAAAGTGGAGGCTTTGCAGATAATTAAAGAAATTCATTTTTCCTCATCACTTTGAAAAGTTGCATTTGCATAAGGAGATTCATCATCAAGGGTGAGAAGACAAGTGGTTTTTCCTCATATCATTCCGCTAAGTTCTATTTCATTAAGTGGCTGGAGCATTATAATAGAAAAAAACCATTCAGGAAGATCTGTGTTGCTTTGCACGTATATTTGTTATCAAGGCCAATCAGTTCAAACTCTGCAATGGAAGACAAATCGATCCATGATGAATTTTGCTTGCTCACACGGGACTACGATCTGCTCTCCTCTGGATTACTAAATGTCCTCTCTTTAGCAATACAATGACAAAGAAATTGACCATTTTTTGCAGGAAGAATAAATGGTTCCTTAATGTAGAAAAATGACACTCTTCTTCAGATATTGTTTTCCAATATTCAGCAAGTATTTTAAATTATTTTGCATTAAATAGAATAATAATTGTATCTAGTATAGATGCTAACATCCTTAATTCTTTGAAATCATGTCGTAGGATGATTGCCGAGATTTCATGTAACTCATTTGATATTTTTAATGAAAATTGTTTACTATATGAAAATAAAATAAAATAAATGAGAGTAAATGAAAGAGTGGGCCTCACACCATAAATGGGCAAGCATTTAAAATGAGATTAATATATTTTTTTGTCACTTTTATTTTGATCCCTAATTTCTTTTTGTTAAAACCGTTAATCGCTATAATTTAATAAGGATTTTGATAAACTGTGTTAAATATGCTGATCTTGATGAGTAACAAATTGATGTGGCAAAATAATTATAAACTTATAATTTTAAAACATTTAAATAATAAAAACAACTTTCTCACCCTCTCCCATTATTTAGAGAATCGGATCGGACCGGACGGTTGGATCGTCGGCCGGTCACTGAGGCGTGTCGGATATATACGTTGAACCATTTTTTTAAGGGAGCTGTTTTAGACCGTCGTTTAACCGTTTTCGAGTTGAAAACTGTTGTTAAGCCGGAAACCGAATCGATTTTTCAAAAACCGTCTGGTCCAATAAAAAATGAGAATTTTTTTTTTTAAAAAAATTGATGCTGCAAAACAATAAAAATAAAAAAATGACATAAATTTTAGACATATTACTTTTTTTTATTTATATTATATGTTACTAATTTTAATAATTTGGTTTGCTACAAACTATTTTATAAAGATGTTTTTGAAGAAAAAGCCAATGAGGTTTATCTTCAAGTTAATGATGACATTGGAAGCACTGAAATTAGAGTTGAATGTCTTGATTTTAGATCATTTCCTCATGAAGATTATAACATTTACCATTCTAGTCCTATTTATAAGTCCCTTTTAACTAAATCTCACATATCAAGGAGATATATTTAACTCAATGATTATGGGGTAAATTTACAACTATAACGTCATTTATGAATGTGTATTTTTTAACTCTTTTTTTTTCTATCTATCTTTAAATTATTTCTTCATTTGTACAAAAAATAAGGGTAAAATTATCATAATCTTATTTATTACATTGAAACTGAACTTACAAATAGAACCAAATTTTTTGGTCAAAAAAGACTTATAAATAGAATCAGAGTAGTATGATCTAAATGCATTTCAAGAAACTTATATTTAGATCAATCAAGAGCCATCAATATTTGACAAGTCATAAAATCATTATTGTTAGTATATTTTGTTAGATTGATGATTGACTTAATGTTCTTCTTTAAATGATATTTTGTTACTTTATTAACTTCCTATGAAATTAGACTAAAGATTAATTTTAATATATATATATAACTTTTAAATTTAATTATTACATCACCAGTCCGACTGAACGGTTCAATCGGTTGAACCATGACCTGTTTACCTTTCCGGCTTGACGTCCGGTTCGGCAATGTCTCAGACTCTTGCGTTGTGCATCGGACTCCTTGAACCAGTCTCTCTCTCTCAGGTGCCTCTTTCCTCTTACCCAGCTCATCAATGGCGTCCTCCAAATGACTGATGATATAAATAACCAAGGAACAAAAAACCGGACCGGTCAATGAACCGGTCACAGCACTGGTTTAAGGGTTAATGGTTCAACCGGGGTCGGACCGGTGGTCGAAGGTCATATTAAAATATTATAATTTATTAGTGGTAATATATATATTAATATATTTTTAAATTTCTATAGATTAAAATAAAGATCTTTAGGTAAAAAATGCTTAAAATATATTAGTATTAGTTATGATGCCTATATTTATATAATGACATCTTTCTTATAATTAATTAATTATTATATCCTCTCAAAATCATTTTTTTTAGATTTATTCTTTTTTTACTTATTTTTTTCTTCATCTTGGTCTTCAAACTTTTATTTTTCCCTAAAAAATAATGCCCAATAGTAAATAGAAGAATAAAAAAATATATTTTATTAAAAAAAAAAGACAAACCGGTCAAACCGGTCGAACCACCAGTTCTGACCGGTTTGACCGGTTCACCGGTTTTTGCCATGAACCGGACCGGATCACCGGCCGGACTGGTTGAACCGGCCAGTTCGGTCCGATTTTTTTTCCAATGTAAATAACACGTTTGTAGATAAAATTGATCCTATTTCATTGTTGCTATCCAGTGGATATTTCATTGTTGATTCTGTTCTCTTTGTGCGTGATCCATTTTTTCTCCATTTTTCAGTCCATTTGAATGCATTCTGTTGCCTGCTCAAAATCAAGATAATCTAGAGTTTCTGACGCAGCATAGGAATCACACTCAATTGTATAATAGGACAGACCAAAATCTGGCATTTGTAGGATGCAGGTAAGTTTTATTGTACAAATAAATACAGAACCAAGTGTAAAACAAGATATAATGTGGATGAACTGATGCGATGAATAAACTGGTCTCAGAAGTAAGTTCAATCATCAACTTCAGCTTTAATTTCTCTCAGTAGCTCGTCCTTGTAATCCTCAAAAGTTCCATCAAAGAATTTGACGGTACCATCCTCAACTACCCATATTTGACTTCTCTCTTCATCCTCGCATGCACGTGATATCAATCTAGAATCATGACTAACAAGAACAACTCCACCAGTGAACTCATCCAATGCATCAGCTAACGCATCAATACTTTGCATATCCAGATGGTTAGTTGGTTCATCCAATAGCAAAATGTGGGGCTTTGACATGGATATCGATGTGAACACCACCCGAGCTTTCTGCCCTCCCGATAGCTTGACAATAGGGGTAAGATGATTATGGCTGGGTAATCCAAACTTACCGAGCTTTGCTCGAACAGCCTCCTGCTTACTGAGTCCTTCCTGATCTGGATGGAGACGAAGGAGATACTGAACAGGTGTTTCATCCATGGTTAGAAGGTCCACAAAGTGCTGGGAATATCTTCCGATCCTCAATTTCTGACTTCTTCGAACTTCACCTTCAGTTGGAGTCAAGTCACCAGCAAGAAGATTTAGCAGCGTTGATTTCCCAGCTCCATTAGGCCCAACAATGGCTACACGAGTCCCCATATCAATGCCAACATCAACATTTGAGAGTCTGAAATCCAGTCGATTGGGATAGCTGAAGCTCACTTCAATAAGCTGCAGCAGAGGAGGTGTTAGTTCAGTGGGTTCAGGGAAGTGAAACTCAACACTGTAATCCCTCCACTTTTGTGGAACCTCTGCTGGGGCTTCATCCTCATCAACCTTGCCCTTGCCCTTGCCCTTTGCTGCTTCCTTAGAAGCAGCAAACTTAGCTCGATCCTTCACCTTTTCCTGCTGAACTCGATTTCCACTTCTTTTGGCTGCTTTCATCTGCTTATCATAAATCTCAAACTTCTTATTCATCTCCTTGCGTTGCTGCTCATAACCACTTTCAAAATCATCAAAACTTCCACGGTAGATATGAAGTTTCAAATCATGCAGATGAATAATCTCATTGCAAACTGTATTTAGGAAATCCCTATCATGTGAGACAACCACCAAAGTTTTCTTCCAACGGCACAAGTACTCCTCCAACCAGAGAACAGCTCTCAGATCAAGATGATTTGTTGGTTCATCAAGCAATAATAAAGTTGGCTGAACAAAAAGTGCTCTGGCTAAAGAAATTCTCATCCTCCAACCCCCACTAAATGATTTTGTAGGACGGCCCTGCATATCCTTCGTAAAACCTAATCCTGCTAGAATCTTTGATGCTTGAGCTTCAGCTGCGTCAGATCCCATCAGCTGTAATTTGTCATACAGCTCAGCAAGCTTCTCTCCTGCATCATCTTCAAGTCCATCATCCTTGTCTACACTTTCTTCATCAGAACTTGCATTTTGAAGAAGAGCCACTTCTTGTCGGGTTTTAACAAGTTCTTCATTAGCGGAAACAACAGCTTCAAGTGCTGTTTTATCATCACCAACTACCTCCTGTTCAACCAGAAGTACATCAATATTCTTTGGCACTGGTATCTTCCTCCAGGCAAGGAGCTTCAACAGTGTGGACTTGCCCTTTCCATTGGGCCCAACCAAACCATACCTCTTCCCATGAGATATCTTTACTGATGCATTCTTAAGGAGTTCTTTACCCCGAGCTGACACAGAAAAGTTTTCTATGGTCACATCTTTCACATTGGCATCGGCGTCATTTTCTCCATCAAGCACTGAAGTCCGGCTTCCAATGACCACAGTAAAAGCATCATGGTCATCCTTGAGTGCTTCCTGCTTAGCCAACTCTGCAGCATGGGCAGCAAGAATATCCTTCTTTTCCCGCCTTTTTAACTCTTTGTCACTGATAGCCACATCAAGAGGCTTTAAGTCAGGCTTTAGCTGCTGACTGGACCGTTTAGGCACACTATTTTGTTCTTGCTCCTCTTTCATGACATCTTCATCTTCATCATCAGAGGGAGGAAGATCAATACCGTCAGTATATGCAGAAACTTTTAGAGCAGATTTTGCCTTGGGCTTACTGGATGAAGAAGATACTTTTTTGGGTTTATCAGGTTTTTCATCCATACTGGCAAGCAAGGCAGATACAGAGAACTTCTCCTTCTTAGCCTTTGTGGCAGGGCCAGCTTCCTCTGACTTTTTCCTTCCCATTGCAAAAAAACTGATACAAGGAAGAAGAATCCATATAAGTTCGTGTAAAAATTCTCAACAATACTACTGCCAAAGAAGAAAATAGGAATTCACAATCACATAGTTATCCAAAACACTCAACCCCATTGAAAGACCACAGCAGAAAATGGTTGAAGATCTTTTTTTCTGTTCCTTTAAAATGTAGCGTATGCACCGCATATATGTCAAAAAGGAAAGATATGATCATGATATATAGAAAATGAACTAGTCAAATAAAAAGTTCAGATTAAAATAAAATTTCAACTAAAAAAGATGTTACTAACATGGTCAGGATATTCACAAAGCATGATATGAAAAATGCCTTTTAAAGAATCAGGGGACTATCATAACAATTACCATATAGTTCTTCAATAATTTTTCCAAATCAATAACATGAACCATTCAACTTAGAATATACTTCTCATATTTGGCCATCCATGAACCAAATGTTCACAGTCAAAGGAACCATGCAGTAGTACAAATTTCACTCTATCACGGGTTTACCAAAATAAAACCAGATCATGAACATAATATGAAGGTAAATAAAAGAAACAACTTATTAGGAGTTAAATATGTATCACAGATCACCACAGCAAAATTAAAACCATCAAAGTGCTGGTTTCAAAACATGTGGAGAAACACAGATTCTAGTAAAGATGAAAATTACAAAGGAATAGGAGAATTTTAATGATTTTTCATAGCTTTAATTCATTCAGGCTTGGACACACTTGAGATGTTTCTCCATAAATAGACCACGATTTGGCTTAAATCAGGAGAGCTTCCCTGAACCAAACCAGACTCACCAGAAGGTCGGTTTTGGTTGGCTCAGTTTGGGCAGTTTATGTTGCAAAATAATGTTATGATATCTTGATGAGACAATGTAATACAAACAACCTTGAACCAATGTAAAATTTTGAGGAAGAGATTCATCATTTGGAAGGTTATTCAATGATGTAAAATTGATTTTGATTCACACCAGTGTTAATTGTCAGAGGACCCTTCTTTAGTTTGTGCATGTAACACCCAAAATTCAAAAGGTCAATGATATTAGGCCTCCATTAAAAAGGACTTTCTTCTGTAAAGGAAACAATATTTTTTTTTTCCTATAAGCAGTAAGAGTTATGTTGGACCAGTAGGCCAAAAGCCCTCTAATGCACATTTTTTAAAAAAAAAAAAAAAATTAAACCCCAATAGTAAGTAATGAGAAAGAAGAAATTATGAAAACAAATTAAATGCAGAACATATTAAAGAGAAGAGAAGACTGCATATGAAAAATGCAAAGAGTCATGATGAAAATTATGACTATGATAAAATCAAACTCCATGGCTACAGAAGAAATAAAAATAACCACTACAGTAATTTCTTAATAGTTTGCACTTGAATTAGAGTAGTTTTTAGGCCACAATTAATGAGGCCTAACAAATTAACAGATTCAGAGACAGATAAGTTGGAAAAAAAAAATTTGACACCCAGAATCATTTGGCAGATTCAGAGACAGCTAAGTTGGGGGAAAAAAATTTGACTCCCAGAATCAGAAAGTACATTGCATGAAAGCTAACATATAAAATGGCACTGAGGAACCATAAATCTGAACCATCATGGATAATGAACTATAAAATCACAGTTCACAGAAAATGAATTCGACATGAAGAAACTTTCAATGTTTCATTATCAATTACTAAAGTAAAAGCAAAACAACAGCATGTAAGCCAAACCTTCACAGATCACAGAGTGTCATTATTATCAGAAAAAGCAAAAAGAGGAACAGATTGAGGGAAATAGAGAAAGGTTTTGATAGAAAATTTGCTGCAAATGCATAAAAAATATCTTAGATGGTTGAG
This sequence comes from Albizia julibrissin, assembly GCA_037074505.1. Classification (NCBI taxonomy): domain Eukaryota; kingdom Viridiplantae; phylum Streptophyta; class Magnoliopsida; order Fabales; family Fabaceae; genus Albizia; species Albizia julibrissin. The sequence continues at coordinate 43,864,981 of CM073478.1, read as the reverse complement.
CCGGATTACAAACAGACCTTGGTAAGAGAACATGGAGCACAAAAAAAAAACTAACTTCACACCAAGATTTACAAGCACAAAAGGAGAGGTAAACCAGACACTGATTTCTCTCTTAATTTGATAAAAGCATTGGCACCACCATAATTAAGAGAAAGAACATCTTCAACATCATCACCGGTTAGTAAAAGATCTATAGATTTCTCGCGTTCGGCTCTTGTTTTTAAAGTGTTTTAGTTCCTCTCAATTTATCTCTTAATAATGGTGGTGCCAGTGCTTTTATCAAATTAAGAGAGAAATCAATGTTTGGTTTACCTCACCTATTGTGCTTGTAAATCTTGGTGTGAAGTTAGTTTTGTTTTGTGATCCGTGTTCTGTTACCAAGGTCTGCTTGTAATCTGGTTCTGTAAGATTTTTTTATGCATTTCCAGTGACTTTTCTATCAAAACCTTTTGATCTCTATTTCCCTCCATCTGTTCCTATCTTTGCTTTTCCGATTACAGTGACACTGATCAGTGAAGGTTTGACTTGCATCATGTTGTTTTGCTTTTACTTTAGTAATTGATAATGAAACATTGAAAGTTTCTTCATGTCGATTTCATGGTCTATGAACTATGATTTTATAGTTCATTATCCATGATGATTCAGATTTATGGTTTCTCAGTGCCATTATATTTGTTAGATTTTACGCAATGTACTTTCCGATTCTGGGGTCAAATTTATTTTTTTCCACTTAGCTGTCTCTGCCGAATTGTTAGGTCTTATTAACCGTGGCGAAAAAAGACTACTCTAATTCAAGTGCAACTATTAAGATATTATTGTAGTGGTTCTTTCCTAAACATCAATAGCACGTTAACATGAACTTTTTACTCAGTAAAAAATGAACAGCCAACTAGTTGAAACTTCCCAAACGAACCATGATAAATACCCTTGGTCAGTACGAAACCAGCTAGAAAACGTGAGATGATACAATTAAAATGAGTCATTCTAAGTTTCTCCGATTTTGAAGCTTGGTCAAAAATCACAATTTAGAATTCTTTTCCTCTCCAACGCTCTCTCCATAAACAAGTTTAGGCCAAACTCTTGATCATATTTTAATCCAAACTTAAGTTTAACAAGTTAAAACAGCAAATAGGTGCATAATCTGAACATTAATATATATGCATTCAACAAAAATAACAAAATCAACAGAAAAACAAACAGGCAAAGCAGCGAATGGCAGGAATATAGAAAAGAAAACCAAGGTGAGAACATTCGAATGGCTAAAAGCTAGTAAAGAAATCAAGGAAACAGGACTAAAGGTAGATCAAAAGAAAGCCTACCGTGCAGAGAATATTGATCTGGTGAAATCGAAGGAAGAATCCAAAGGCCACTGAGTAAGATCAGGAGGTGAAGGAACACAAGCCTTAATTTGCTCAGAGAACCAGACAGCGAGAGGAAGGTGAGAGAGAGAGAGAGCCGCGAGGAGAGACAGAGAGAACGTAGTTAGGGTAATAGGTGAGCGGGGGCGTGGCGGCGTTCGCTGTGGTTAGCCTCCGGTTCTTTTACCACTCATTTGTTCGGTCCGTCACCGCAGTCCGGTCCCTTTTTTTTTTTTTAAATAAATATTCTAAGATCACTAAATTAGAATCAAAACTGAAAATCAAATTGAATCGAACTCAATTTGATTTTTTTAGATTCGATTAATTCAGTTTTTGGTAAAATTTTAGTTTTATTATTCTAAAAATTTAGTGTTTGGTTTCGATTTAATTATTAAAAAAATACTTTAGTTAAAACAAAAAAACCAAAATATGTATAATATATTTATATTTAATATATACTATTTGATAAATGCATGTTTTTATAATTAAATAGGTGAAAATTTTCATTAATATTAGATAAAACGAGCATGTACTACCCGTGCGCTGCACAGAAGATTACACTACAGGATATCCAATTACAATTGAACCATGTCCATAATTACAATTGAACCATGTCCATACACTGAAACAATGGTGTTATCACTTCAAGTATAACATGTGTCCATGACACTAAATGCCCTCACGTTGTGGTGTAACTTATATGATGTAATCTCAACAGAATGATTTGGCAGCATAGTTCAGGTCATATGCTACAGAGATATGACTTTAAAATATAGAAACACAAAAATTGATTGTACATTAAATATAGGAAGACATAAAGTGATAGTACACACATAAACCAAACATAATAGTCTTCATTAACGTATACTAAGTCAAGCACATCCTAGTCTACTTCCTAATTAAGTCGATCAACATTAGAAAATACCTCCTTGTACACAACATTTTTTGTTGTTCGCTTGCTTCCAGATGCATGTTCATCTAATATAATCTTCAAACCGTCAATGCTATGTACTCGTGACAATGCAACATAAAGTTGACCATGTGTGAAAACTGGTTTTAAAAGATATAATCCCACATGACGTAAAGATCACCCTTGACTTTTGTTGATAGCCATTGCAAATGATAGGGTTATTGGGAATTGTCTCCTTTGCATACGAAATGGCCATTTAGATTCTAAAGGGTTCATGTTCATTCTATGAATTAAGACCTTCTCATTTGGTTTTGATCCATTCAATGTAATTGCTTCAATAACTTTCTTCCCTATCATAGATACTCTAAGTCGTGTTCCATTGCATAATCCAGCTACTTGATCAATGTTCCGTAGCAACATAATAGGGGAAACCAACTTTTAATAAAAGTCTGTGAGGTGGTAAACCTGAGCAACTTATTGTGTTAAGGAACTCTGTAGAGTAAAGGTTGTCAAAACTGTTAGCATCTTCAATGGACTTGCAAATTGTATCACAACTCAGGAACTCATATTCTTCCCCTTAAAGATCGGAACACATGAACTCATTAACTTTGTTGACCATCTCAATTGTTGAAGCAAGGATAGCGCCCTATCATTGAAATACTCATTAACCGTCAAGTTGTCTCATCTGCTCTCCTCTGCATACGATATGCTTTTTTTTATATATATTCTTAGATTGTTATAGTTGCTAAGGTAACAAAAGGATGTATATTCACCTACTTTGTTGCTTTGCTGTATTTTTTTGCTGTTACATGTATTTGCCTTGATATTCCATGTTGTTACACGTCAGTCTTTTGTCACCCAACTACTAACATGATCGATAATATACATTACCAATGTGTGCCCATTCTCTTTGTCAATTTAACATGCCATTTTATATTAATCCAATGGTTTTCCATTTTGTTTAGATATCCCTTAAGAGGATAGACCACATATCTGAACCATCGTGCAAGACTTTTAGGGGAGAGAGAGGCATGGTAACGATGGGTAGGACGACATATGGATGTGGTAGCTGGAAGGGAATCAAGAATGAGTAGGGAGGAGATGATGGTGTAAAAGGGAGGCGAGCTTGATTTAAAATTTGAGATTGGAGAAAAAAGGTAAACGTGGGAAGTGAGACGTAGTGTGGATGCAGAGGAGGGAGGATAACAATTTCCATTAAGATGTATAAAGGTAGAATGTAAAGCAGAAGAGGAAGGTAACGTAAAAAGTAGCATTAGGTGGATAATATACACACAAAAAAGTGAGTAAGTTTTGTACAGTAGATAGTCAAACACTGAAACATAACATAACATTCATGACGTAGCAGTATTTGTTTGTCATGAAATATTCAAACCTGCCATGGTTTGTCTTTTCAAAGTGTAGGTCTGTTACATCTATATGCAAGACCATAATGTTTGTTCGGGCAGGAGAACAACATTTAATTAAATGGCATGTGAATAGGTAGATACTTCTTGATATATGGTTTCAATTAATCAGAGGAGAGCGACATAAGCAAGAGATGATAAGGCTATGGGGAAAAGGTGCCTGTGTAGATGTGAGGTCTATGGAAAAGGTTGATAAGTCAAAGAGAAAAGTGATATGTATGTGGGACCTACAAATGTTGACATTTATACATAAAAAGCATCATTAGGTGGATAACACAATATAGGCATATTATGAGACCATATGACACTTTTTTAGTGTGATTTTCTTAGGTGCGTTGCAGACAATACTCTGGTTTTCCTATAACAAAGACAACAACAGGAAATGATTATTACTAAAGTTTAACAATTAGGAATTAGGAAATATGTAATAAAAATCACTTGATGGAATTTGGATCACATACAATAATAATTCAGGAAGACTTTATCAGTTGAACATGATGAAACATAATGATTAAAGACATGTCTAAGTATATTTTATAAGTAGGATATAAGTGTATATTATATTATATTATATTATATTATATTACATTATAGGTGCCAACTAAGTATAACATTAATGGGGAAAATGGGAATCAGGAAAACATGAAGGATAGAAGTATATCCTGTTATCTAAAATCATAGCCATAAGGTAACAATGACAGCTTTATTAATGAGTAACCAAGACATGTGCAATACCAGTTATAGTGAAGCAACTGGAAAAGCTAGCTTTATTATAGTGAAGTAGCAACGGGTTCTAATATAGAAAGGATGCAGTGGGAGCCCTCTTTTATGAGCACTAAAGCAAATGACATGCTCCCTCTATCTCTCGCAACTCTCAAAGGTACAATAAAACTTGATTACTGTCATTTAGCAGCCGGTGCTGATACTAACTATTCAATGGGAGATAAGCAGAAAGCCAAATTCAAAGAATGGGAAACAATGGAGAAAGTAGGCACAAAGGTGTAAATTGTGTAGGTTGCAAGTCATAGGGACAGGTGAACAATGAACTTGCATGAGAATGAGTAAAAAAAAAGAAGCACAGTAAAAGAGAAGGAGTCATGCTGCAATGTGTGATGCAAAGGATGTCAATATGGAGGCAGGAAAAAGGAATCTGTAGCAAAAAAAAGAGTGGACTGAGCATGGATGTAATGAAATTGAAAATTGTGAAGGCATAGTGAAAGGGGCAAGCCTATACTGAAATTTCATGAAAAAGAGCAAAAAAGAGAAGAACCACAGTGAAGGATAATTGGTTATGTTGAAAGATATGTTACAAACGATAAGCAAGCAGAGTCTACACTATGACCTTGATATATATGGATTTAGTTTGAGTAAGTAGGATATAAGTGTAGATGTATATTATATATATATTATACCGATTTAAAAATAATGGTTATATAATGTAAATATAGAATAAAATGATAAATATATATATATATATATATATATATATATATATATATACACTGATTTAAAGAATAATGGTTATATAATGTAAATATAAAATAAAATGATAAAAGTATTAGATACGGTCTATAAGAAGGCTGCTAATGTGAAGCATAATGTATAAAGTTGATCCAACATATACCATGTGATATTATGAAGAGAAAATTATAGGTGGCATCTAATTATGATGATGTTGTTGAGGCCATCAGAGGCCATACATGTAAGTCGTTTGATCTTTATCTCTCGCAACTGTCAAAGCCAACATAAAACTTTATTACTGTCATGCAGCAGCCGATGCTGATATTAACTATTCAATGGGAGATAAGCAGAAAGCCAAATTATAAGAATGGGAAACAATGGAGAAAGTGGATACAAAGGTGTAAAATATGAAGGTTGCAAGTCACAAGGATAGGTGAACAATGAACTTGCATGAGAATGAATAAAAACAAAGAAGCACAATAAAAGAGCAGTCATACCGCAATGTATTATGAAAATGATGTTAATGTGGAGGCAGGAAAAAGGAATCTGTTGCAACAAAAGAGTGGACTAAGTTTGCATTTAATGAAGGTTGAAATTGTGTAGGCACAGTGACAGGGGGCAGGCCTATACTGAAATTTCACAGAAAAGAGCAAAAAACAGAAGAACCACAGTGAAAGCAAATTGGCCATGTTGAAAGTTATCTTACAAACCCATTTAATGTTTAGAAGGTTTGTGTCATGTTGCATGTGATCTGGAACCGTACCAGGATTATGGCAATTTAAGGAATAATATTACAACGTCTACTTATATTTAGGAATTAGGTATCATATATTTCGTGGTGCAGCAAAAGTGACAGTAGTGAACTATTTTTTAAAATTGTAGTTCTACTGGTTTTAAAAAGCTCTAACAGAAGAATCAATTCATACTTGCTATTCAAAAGCAAGTTAGGCACATATGGCTATAATAAAATGTATAAAGAAATTAAGATAAGATCTAAAGTCAATGAAGAAGTAGATAAGGATAGATTAGATTGCAAAACTGTGGAGCTCTCACCCAAAGGCGTCGGCGCGCTACTTGAGTTGTTTCCCCTAACATTGTGCTTTCAGTTTCTTCCTCCGTGATCGTTCTTTCTACTTTCTGTTCGAACTATACTTCATCATCTCTGGTCCATACTCACTGCTTTTGTTTCCTTTTAATATATATAAATTAGGGTGTTTTTTGCTTGCTCCACGTATCTATCCATACTTCTTAAACGTATGATACAGTATATATTTTGGCCAAATGTACATCTCATATGGGTTCCATGTTTTATTTCCACTTTTGACCAATTGAAATATTACTACTAGCTCATTATTTTTTTTGTCGTCTTCTTATTTTTCTTATTTTTTTATTTGATGCTCCTTATCTTTAAGAAGTTTGACGCTTCTTATCTTTCTTTTTATTTATTTATACAAATGCTTCTTATCTTTTAATATATATAAATTAGGGTGATTTTTGCTGTAGGCTCTACGTGTCTATCCTAACTTCTTAAAGGTATGATATTGCATATATTTTGGCAATATACATCTCATATGTCTTTGTCTTTTTTTCATGTGGGTTCCACGTTTTTTCATCAACCTTTTTTGAAATATTATTGCTAGCTCATTGTTTTCTTTTGTCTTCTTATTTTTTTTTTATTTATGCTTCTTAACTTATACAACAACGACAAAAGAAGTTTGGATTTAAAGAAGGAAATAAATTCTTACGTGTCCAGGTTGAGTATATATTCACTATGCTTGTACTTCCCAATGAGGAGGGAAATCAATTCTGGTGCGCTTTATTTGCTTGAATGCAATTTTTTTTATATTAGAATAATCTATTCATGACACTTATGTACCTAGAAGGAAAAAAATAATGTTACAAAGGCAGTTCCATTCTAAGAATTACAAGACATGATTATACACCAAACTCATAATATTTATCTCATCTTTCTTATTACGTGAACTCACATTTTAACACTTTTTAAAGCTAAATCTGGTATATAGAAAAGTGGACCAATCAAACAGAAATCATGATGTTAACCAACCAAAAAGCTATACATTAGTTCACATGAAAACGATTAGACAGCATCATTTTACTTTAATGATATGAATATTATATAGTGAAAACTGAAAAAAAACACAAATGAAGATTGATCAGATGGCATTAGCACAAAAACGTAAAGTAAATAATGTTGTTGTAATTAAATTAAGAACAAAGATAAGATGATGGTGGCATCCATGTAAGAAAGAAGAAATTACTTCTTATCTTATTCAATGATTCAAACTTTAATAATAATGATCTTGAAAAGACATAAATAATGATTCAAAAAGTTATTAACATATGCTCTCTCTCTAATAATTCCTTTTTGGATATATGGATGAGGTGAGCTACAGTTTAAAAGGTGATCATTAATCAGTTTAAAAACATTATTGTCACTGCTTCACTATATAGTATTGTCTGCACCAAAAAAATTGCATTTCAGCATCACGTACGAATGAAGCTCTCACTGCAAACATCTTCTACAAAACAATGAGGTTCAGGTAAAAACTTGACGTCTAGCCTCTATGCAAACCCACGCGCGTCCATTTTCTAACCTATGGTTATTTTCCCCTTCTAAACTGAAGTTTGACTTTACATTTAAAAGCCGTCTGAGAATACACTTCCATATCGTCAATCTTCAACCATACCGTGATCTCCGACAACGGCTCCTCCGCCTCCTCGTGCCAAACCACCATCTTCTTGTACGCCTTTATGGCTTTGAGAGAGAGAAACAGAAAACAGAGGGAAAATGGCACTGTCTATAATAATAAATATAATATAAAACATCACCTGGTAGTATTGACAGTATGGAAGAAGAAAGTTCAAAACACAGGACCTTAGCAAATTGATAATACTAGGATTTGCACATAAGTGACATAACCGAACCCATAACCCCATCAGAGAGCATGGTTGCCACCATCCTAATGGCATGTGAGTGTTATGGACATACTTCATGGTTCATCTTTTTTCTTGCGCCTAAACGTATAAAGCAGAGTGTGCAGCCTTCATTTTTGTTTTCATCCTACACCTTCACCGTTGGGCAATCATTTCATAAACATGCAAATAGCAAAAGAAAGAGGAACATGTAAAAAACAATCCCTAAATCCAAAAAGCATTGGTAATAAGTTAACATGCATAAACCTGGTGAGAGTAAAAGAATGGAGGAAATTAGTTGAAAACAGAGCACCTTGGCAAAATGATATGACTAGCTTCATCTGAATGCCCTGTGAGTGTTATGGATAGGCATAGGCATATGGAAAACATGTATGGCAATGGTAGCAAAGAAGGAGGCGGTTTTGAACCTGTTACTTAGATGTAACAACATATACAGACAATGGGCGAGGTTTTATTAGTGAGTCCATGGCTCTGGGAAACGCACAGGGCTCGAGGAATTTTTGTGCATCGAGGGAAAACTGATGTGTAGAGGAAGATAGTAGCAAATGCGAATGGAAGAACCCTTTATGAAGGGAGCAGAACATGGCGGGAAAATTCAAACCTTGTGGAATTGGAAGGAAAAATGGCAACGCAGCTTTATTATATTTTCTAGCTGAACATCATTGTCATGAAGCTATGGCTGCCACGAAGCCCAATGAAGAGGGAAGGCGGCTTATGAACAGTGATTTATGTGTGTAGCCAATAGAGAAGCCGTTTTTCTTATGGCTTGGAGGAACAGTAATATATGATATATAGATATTTTAAATCTAATTAATTAATTTTATATATTTTATCCCCAAATCTAATCTTAAGGATAAAAAATAATCTTTTTTTAAAATTTATTTATATATATTTTATTTTATAGATAATAAATAAAAAATAGGTTAATTTGGTTATTAATTGAACCAAACCAAAATATTTCGATTAATTTGGTTAATCGGTTTCGATTCGATTTTTAAAATTAACTTTATTCAGTTTTCGGTTATTTCGTTTTTATCGATAAACCAAATGGTCACCCCTATCTACAATTACCTTGTTTCCTTGCCTTCTATCTATCTTTTTTTTATATTTAAATGTATGTAAATATCTTAAATAAGATTATCTTTAATAGAAAAATATTTATATCTAGCAAAAATAAAAACACTCTAATATATTTTTTAATAACATTTAGAAATAATTTTTAGTACAATTATACCCTTAAATATTTTCTCAGTAGCCATAAAAATAAGCACTCTAAATTTATGATGCAAAATACACTAAGAATTATTTTAGAACGTTTAATGCTATTGGAAAAAAAATATTATAAGGTACTAGATATCACAAAATTAGAACACATTAATGCTAATAAAAAAAAACTTTATATTATTGAATGCAACTTAACCCATTTTAATTTTGTTTTCAATAAAAGAAATACATTTTATTATATAATTTTATATCCAAAGTATTATATGATTTTTTTAATTGGATGATTAATATATTAATTCAAAATTTTAATAAAATTCATTTTTAATATCAAATAGTACTCAGAAGAGTAAAAAGTTGCATTTTTGTTTCTAATATACAAATATTTTAAGTTTCTAAAAATAAAATTTAAAAATATAGCAGTGAATTTTATTTTGAACATAAAGTAAAAAACCCCTATTTCGAACCAGATGGGAAGTGACCTCTCTCCATTTGTTGAAGAGACTGTCGCAAGTTGAGCACCAATAAGATAATGTGTAACACCCATCCCTAGACCTCTTTGTTACTCTTTGCAAAAGCATTACCGGCTTAAGGAAAACTTTACTTAGGCCCGCAAACCTGAACTTCCAATTTAATTATGGGGTTACTATTCATTTTGTAAAGCTGTACTTACCATATGACCTTATTTACGGGTTTACTTTACAATTCTTCATTCCATTCATTACAATTCTTCGTACTGTGCGATTACTCATTCTTAGTTCATTTATTGCTCTTCGAAAAACATTCATCCGTCATGCAAATTATACAATTAACCTTTTAAAACATTAATATTTACATAACGGATTAGCGCGTATAACTCTTCAACTCTTCATCGTAACTTCTTTATCATGCACATCGTGCTGCATTTCTCTCCTGTGCTCACCTGCCTAATGGTTGGTTGGGGGAGAGTGAGATTCGAGGGAATTTCAATAGCAAACTTTGTTAACTAAGCATATAAGATATAAGCTTAATGCATAACATGCTTTCTTACACAAATTCATACTAGCATAATAACATATGCATACTCCATGTTTCATACAACGTACTCATGGCCATAGTATAATTAGAAACATAGCTTCAATTATTCACATATGCTCCATACAATTTATCAAAGCAATCATACACATCAACACATAAGTATACATATCAAGTAAATGTAAGTCAGGAAAATTTTACTACATTTTGGACTTAGGTCCTCTTCTTGTACCTTTTCTCCTAATCAATGTAGTTTCCTGTGAAACCTTCCATTTCATCTTCCTTGTCATCTTATGGCCCTAGATACATAGCTACATTATTAGAGCTATGACAAATGAATGTTCAATGGGCTACTTTAGCCTCTAAGGCATTACTCCTATATTTGTCCCAAATTACCTTAAATACCAAAATTTCGTGAGTCCACCTAAACTGCTAAATTTTTCACCCAAATTTGAAAAATCAAAACTTAATTTAGGGAACTGTAAATGTGGTGGTTCAAAGTTCTATGTGACCCTATTTAAATATATTTTAAAGGGAAAATATCTCTTACTACCCATTATGATCACACAGTTCTAGAAAGCTCAAGCAACAACACTGACTTAGGATTCTTTCCAGATTCAATGCCTAAACTTTAACAAATCATATCTCACAATCTACAAACCTAAATGACACATGTTATATATCAAATTAAATCTTATGATGTCTACTTTAAATCTGGAAAGTATTATAATTTTTTTTAGGGTTTAGTTTTTCAAAATTTCACCAAAAGCAATCTGACTTTTAGAAACATAATATGGCAGCAACTAACTTTAAAAATTCATAACTCTTAATATACTGACCTAAATGACATATATTACCTATCAAATTAAACCTTGAAATGTCTACTACCATTTTAGAATGTTTCATGGCCATTGGACAAGATTTGTTCATTCAAAAACTCATCATAAGCAGACTGCCTCCAGAAAACAAAATCTGACAGCACTATTACTTTAATTTTAATCTTTGGGTTTTCAATATAACCCTTCTAAAATCATATTCACAACCTATTCCAACATAATTTTCATGTGTATAATCCATTTATAACCTCAAAAATACCAAATTCATATTCTTTCTCTATGTTCCGGCTCTTGACAAAAAATTAGGGGTTAATTAAAACTCAATAAAGTCTCCGAATATTCGCCTCAAATCAGAGCTTATACGTACCTCTACTCGATTCCATTATCGGTTCTTGATTTTGGCAGCAACTATACCTTGTGATGGCATGAAATACCTCTGATCAAGCATCCAAAATCATAGAAATGTTTCTCTCACTGAGAGGAACAATGTTAGAGAAGACTCTAGGAGCTAGAAACGCATAATTCGAGGTGAAATCGGCTCTGGAGCTCAAGAACACAATACTATTCATCCACCTTCTCTCCTCTTCTATTTTCTATTTGATTTTCTCTTTCTTTTCTCCATGTTGGTCGAAATTATTAAAAGGGAAGGGAGTTGTTGGATTTTGCCATGTGTCTCATGCTTTGATCTCATAGTGCCATGTGTCTTGATCTTAAATCGCAAGGTGACAAGTGTCATCCTCTCTCTTCTAGGCGTCCTTTCATGTGTCAGGGGAAGGAAAGCCTGATGAATTCTGCTGACTCTCAGGTTCGATGTTCTGGAAAGTTAAGTACCCAACTGGATCAGAGACCAGTAGATTCCCATACTATTGTGCTAGGTGGTGTCCCTAGAAAGAGCCAACACAAAAGTCAAAAAGTGATTATAATGATGAGAGACACGTATTCTCTTCTCATTTGTCCAACATAAAAGTTAATAGTGCATTCTCATGATGAAGGGACATGTGTCATCTTCTTATTTTTCCAACATAAAAGTTGCTTCATTATTACTCATCATTACTTACTTTGTTAAAGCTACTTTAATAAATTTACTTTAATAAAGCTACTTTATCGGTGATTACTCGGGATCTTGTTCAGTTCTTACTCGGGATTCACTTGGGATTACTTCATGTATATTGAGGCCCACCAAATGATGCCAGGTTAGAGTATGTGTGTGTGGGCCCACATGGCGCCACATACCAATGTCTTTTCCAAAAATACAGGGTATACATGTTTGCCTTGAAAATGCTATGTGCATACCTATACCAGCATATTTTGCTTGACCAATCAGTCCAATTCCTCATGACATAGCTGGTTGGCATCTTTTACCAACCTAATGGCATCATATATGTGTCCTATGCACATATACATCAATACTTTAATCCTACTACCTACGCATATTGGGCCCAGTCCCTAAGAGTCTTTCTATGTCACGATATCCTTGGGACTCTTCCTGAACTAGGCTTAGTTGTCTGCTAACACAAGCTTATCCTTAATCTCTAGGCCCAACATTTAGGATATTACATAATGTATCAATACATCTTTTACTTTTTTTTTTAAATTTTTTTTGATGAAAGACAAAATGGCATACGACACATGTTATAGAAAGTAAGAGTATTAATATGGTCAATTGAAAAAGTTTGAATGCACGAGCATGAGAGGAATCAAGAGCAAGCAAACTTGGTGCTGATGCCGGAAGACCAAGATACCTTATTGCAGAGCAAGAAGAAGCTTAGAGATAATGGTGATGGGTTCACCAATCAGCAGTCTCTCTTCCTATGAGTAAAGGAGTAAGTGAGTGATGAGAAGATTCCAACTGATGAGAGTGCAAGTAAGGCTACAGAAGCCCCAAAAGAGTAGATGTTGCGGTGAAAATCCTTTAAGGAAGTTGTCACTAAGTAAAAGAGTCCAGGGAGGAGGAGGAAGATTAGTGGAGCGATGGTAGATGAATGTAAAGGGTGAAAATGATCATGACGGCCAAAGGTCTGAATGTAATTATCCCCAGAAGAAAAGACACGTCTTGCTAAGAGGTGGTAGAATATTTTGATTATCAAGCTTTTTGGGCGTATGATTGACCTTGAATATCTGGAGAGGAAGGTGTAACAGTTATGGGCGTAAGATGGTGAGGTTGATATCATCGATATAGGTTTGTGGTTTTTCATGGTACAGTTTACGGATGAAAGATACTATGATCTTGCTTAAATCAGGGGACCATGGCTCATTTTTTTAACATTATTTGGTTATGCAACCTTGGAGGATGGACTTTAAATCAAAGATAGAGAAGATAACAAAGATTGCAACTTGGATTCTACTGGCGAATTTTCCTTTTGACTACTATGACAAGGGTATCTTGTATTTTCTTGGGTCTTAGATTGGTAGAGTTGAAGATGGACATGTCTATGCTTTAGCACAATTATGTGTTAAGTTAGATCTTGGTACACCATTGTGGCATGTGATTTATATTAGCAGGAATAACAATGCATTCATTATGAGGGCATCCATCTTATATGCTTTTATTATGGAAGGAACAATCATGATGTAGACCATTGTATATTTAAAATCGGTCAAAAATCAAATGAGGGCAAAGTGAAGTTGGGTATGAGTATGACGGGGAAGGAAATAGAGACTGAGATGGTTGAAGGTGGTAGTTTAAGAGTGGGTTTATAGAATTAAGGTTATCTTGACAATTATAGGATATTAGAGAAGGAGGTCCTCTATGATAAAAGGATGATAGTGCAACGACCAAGGAGGAATATCGGAATCGTGGTGTGACTAGTGGGTGAGGATCTCATTTCTTGGCGTTAATATAGGAGGAAGTGGAGGGATTGCATGAACCGAATAAGGAAACATGTATCAGATCACCTCTAACTAAAATTAAAAATAGGGGACATGATTTTAAGGATTCCAATTTAATAAAGGAAAGCCCTACTAAGGTGAGAGAGAGGCGAAAAGGTGAGCCTATTAGAAAAAATAAGCAAGAGCCCATTATTATAGCAAAAAAGAAGTTAAGTGATATGAGCTTCCTTGTGCGGGCCAAGAATAAGTTGGGTTTGGGTAAGTCAAGCATTAATCTGAACCAAGTAGCAAGTCTAATTGTTCAAGTTATGGAAGCGTGTGTTAATAATGAAATGGGGCATATGGGAAGGAATGAGGTTAGAAAATTTTCGCCAACATGAACCCAGAAAGCATGAAAGAAGACAGTGAACTCTAGATCCCAGTACAAATGTAAGAGGTAATTTTTTTGCCCATTCTAATCCGCTTTCAGTGTTGATGAGTGATGATAGTTTGTTGGACTAAAGTGCCTATGTTGCTGGTATACGTAGTGATTATTGATAAGATTGCCTTTGCCTACTATAACTTTTTTATTGATTACAATATATTAATTTGGAACTCACATGGGGTTGGTAGTAGAACTTTTGTGAATTTGGTTTTAGAGCTGTAAAAGAAGTATAATATTAGCTTTCTTGTACTCCACGAGCCAAGAAAAAAAGGTAACCGTGCTTCAATTTTGGCCAATCAATTGGGTTTTGGAATGGTAGAGATGGTTGAAACGAATGGATTTAGTAGAGGTACTTTGTGTATGGGGATACTAAAGAGGAGTTTGTTGTAATTAATAAATTCACATAGGTGCTTCATAGGTCATTTAATCAAGGGAAGTCTAGTGCATGAGACTTGTTGGTGATTTACAGGAACCCAAATCCTAATCTCGATAGGATCTTATGGCAAGAATTAGATTGTGTTAGGAGATTGGGGGTTAATCGTTGGTGTATGGGTGGTGATGTAAATGCTACTCCATAAGACGGCGAGCAGTCCTCGAATGCATGTCATCCTATTAATCTGGGTAATGTGTTTTGAAGGTGGGTGAGTAATGATGGGGTCTGTGATATTGATTTTTAGGGACCACGATTTACATGGTGTTGTGGTACATCTCAGAGCAGAATTAACCGTATTCTCGTGAATGCATCTTGGTTTGAATTATTTCCATCATCATCGGTAAAGCACCTCCCGGAGTTCAAATCCAATCATTATCCCTTACTTTAAAGTTAAAATGTGTGGGGGGCATGTTGACAAGATCGATCATTTGATTTCTTTACATAATGGGTGACTCATGATTGATTTTAAGCCATGGTAAAAAAATGCATAGAGAGAATATAGGTGCCGAAGGAGAATGTGAAACATTTCACTCAGGAGGTAGCTAACTAGAATATTAAGGAGTCTGGGAATATTAACTAGAGAAAAAATGTCATTGCAATATTTAGAGAGGGTTAATATGAGTATTAGCTCTAATCATGCTTGGGAGTGAAGATTGGGGGAGTTGTGGGAGGAGTTGGAAAATATTTTAGTTCAAGAGGAAATTATGTGGCTTTAGAGGCCATGATGCAATTGGTACAATAATAGGGATAAGAACACTCAGTATTTTCATACCGTTACTAATTGTAAAAGACAAAAGAAGATTATTGAAGCTTTAAAGAGGGAAGATGGAAGTTGGTGCTATGAGTAAGATGAACTTAGGAATGCATGTGCAAAGTTTTTCCAAGACTTGCATACTGCTGATATAGAGTTTAGTGATAATGTAGTCTTTGGAAAAAGTTTCCCTGAGGTTTAAATTAAAGTATTGGAAGAATTAGCAAGATTGATATCTCCTCTTTAGGTTAAATAAGATGTGTTTATTATGGGGGCTCTGAAAGTTCCAAGCCCTATGGGCTTAATCCTTTGTTTTATCAAAACAAATTGGAAATAGTTGGGAGGATCAGTAGTGAAACTGGTATATTTTTCACTCATTGGATGAAGTTCGTTGTGTAAATTGAACAAATATTGTGTTAATTCTAAAGTCTAACATGCCCCAATGTTTTAGGGATTTTCATCCATAAGTCTGTGCAATGTGAGTTATAAAGTAATTACCAAGATCCTAGCCGCTCGTTTGAAATGGCTAATGCTTGGCATTATTGCCTCTAACCAATATAGTTTTGTTCTTGGGCGGCAAAGCTCTGAAAATATCATTTTGGCTTAGGAAATTATTTACTCTTGAGAGACAAAAAGAGGAACAATGGTTTTATGGCTATGAAAATTGATCTTGAGAACACTAGGTGACTCCAACAACACTCTCAATCACATCTTCGTCTCTTGCATCTTTAACAACTCTTCCAGGTGCCTCTCTTTCTCTCCTTACCGGTCATGTCTCAGTCCGTCGACTCCTCGGCGGTTATTGGCAGCTTTAGTGAGCTAAGTTTCTCGTCTCTCTATCGACCTTGTCATTTGTTAAAATACTTGGTTCCTGTAGTTTCTCTTGTTCTACGTCTAGTTTCTTATCTCCCTTTGCAACTCTACATTTCTCTCGATCTGTGTCTAGTTTCCTATTAGTTTCCTATCATTTTCGGGTTTCTCTTACTCTGCGTCTGAAATCGAATAGAATGAGTGCCTCAAGGAAAATGAAACAGAATACTATATAATAATATTCTTCTTACCAACCAAGCCAAGAGAAATATTATTGCGAGTTGCTCTATTTGCGAACCTCATCTACAAACCTAAGTCTTTTCCTAAAATGTCTCACAGGATGAAATGAAATGAAGAGGAGCTGAAATGAGAATCACAGTTTATTCACCTTATTAGCTTGTGTTAGAACTGGCTGACACCCAAGAGGGGGGGTGAATTGGGTGTGTGATAAGAAGGTATGATCTTTTAAAATCTTTTCGCAACTTATCAAATCAATACATGCTGAAGTATAGAAACATAAGCTGATATGTAAATCATATATGCTGGAAATGTAAAAGCTTAGGGAAGAGAATATGCAAACTCTGATTTATCCTGGTTCGGTCCAATCCACGATGACCTACGTCCAGTCCCCAGGCTTCTTCTGAGATTTCCAATCCACTATATTCTTGTTTAACCGGGCACAAGAGAAGCCTCTACAAATTCACAAGAGTAGCTCCCCCTTACACACTGTAAGGTTTACTCCTTCTTACAGCAAGTCGAGCAAAGCAATCCAAAGACCTTTCTCTCCTGCTTAACTGTGCAAGTCTTATGAGCAGCAACGTTCTCTCCTGCTTACACCACTGTAAGTCTTACGAGCAGCAACGTTCTCTACTGCTTGCACCTTGTAAGTCTTATGAGCAGAAAGTCTCTGACAATTCACTCTACAACTTCCCGTAAGGTAATCAGCCCTCTCAAGGTTCCTCTACCTTGAGTTCAATACAGAAGTATAGATGGTGTGTTTACAGACTCTCTCAAAGAGTAGATAAATCCTCACTGAAGTACAATACAAATATTCACTCTCTCAAATATACATAATATAGAAGATGAAGTAGAACAAAGAGTGGTCGGAGGTAGAAGACTTAGAATATTAGCATGTTCAAGTTCTCATCGTATTGCTTGCTTTTCTGTGTTTGAATCCTCTCCTATTTATAGGTGAGTTGTGGAAGATATCCGTTAGAGTCTGTTGATTCATTTGACCGTTGAGCCCATTCGGATATTCTTCTGTTATAATCCCATATGATGCTTAGACAATCACTATATCATTTTCGGTTGGAGTCCCATTGCTTTGCACGGTCGTTGAGTGTTTTTAAATATTTTCCCGTTGATCGTGCTCTAACACATGCTTCAGCGTTTCTTACAGTTTGCCCATTGGTCTAACAGATGCAATAGTATTTGTCTTCCGTTACTTATGAATTTTTCTGCCGCCCACGAATAGTTGTCGTTTGAATGGAGAGTTCAGTTACTTGTCATGTGCGTGTTGGTGGAGTACAGCTGTAATACACTTTGAATATAACCGTTAGAAGATATTTGTATCTCAACAGACTTATATGATTCACTGGAAGCGTTTTCTGAAAAACAGTAATAAGACCATCGGGAGTGATCTTGTTTTCGCAACTGAGTAGTAAAATGATATACCATATGATTTTGAAAGCTATTTAGATAAGTCAGTAATAATTGAGTTTCACTAGCAAAATCAGTTGTTGTTTATGAAGGTAATAGCAAATGGATCATAGTGTATGTAGGAAAGTGTATACTGGAACAATGAATCATTTATATGAGAAAATGCAATATCACTGGAAGTGAATATAATGTCATTGGGAGTGATTTTGAAAACGTTGAAAACTTCTGACAGTGATTGCTGGTTCACTGGAAGTGATATTGAAATTTTCATATTTCACTCGAGTGAATTTAGAATCACTGGAAGTGATTTTGTGAATAGTAATTTCTTCTTGGAGTGATTTCCAATTCACTGGAAGTGATTTGCAACTTTTCAAATATCACTCGAGTGATTCAAGATCACTGGAAGTGATTTGAGAATTTTGGCGGATCACTCGAGTGATCTCAGCTTCACTGGAAGTGTTATGTAAAACAGTAGATTTTTCTTGAAGTGAAATCCTAATCACTGGAAGTGATTTGCTTCATCACTCGAGTGATTTACAATCATTGGAAGTGATTTGGCGCATCACTCGAGTGAATGAGAATCACTGGAAGTGAATAGCAAAACCTTGGGAATTTCTTGAAGTGAAAACAAAATCACTGGAAGTGATTAGCCTGATCACTCGAGTGATTTACAATCACTGGAAGTGATTTGGCGGATCACTCGAGTGATTCATAATCACTGGAAGTGATTTTCAAAACAGTGAAATTTTCTTGCAGTGATTTCGCGATCACTGGAAGTGAAATTGCGGATCACTCGAGTGATTTCCCATATCACTCGAGTGATCTGTAATTTTCCGCAATCACTCGAGTGATTTCAGCGATCACTCGAGTGATCTTAAATATCACTCGAGTGATTAACAAAATCACTCGAGTGATCTGTTTTTCAGATCACTTCAGCTGCGTTTCTAATTCTTCAGCAAACAGGGGTAACTTTCCAGATGCCATAACTCTTTGAATATGGCTCCAAAAATTCTGTATTATATATCAATCGAAATCCCTGGAAGTCTACTTTTATATGGCACCGGTTTCAGCTCAATAGGATCAGTGGTTTGAGAGTTATAGCCAAAATACTAAGACTGTTCCAGAAAGTGACGCTGACATGAAGGTCAAATTAGAACACTGATATCTCCCTCATATGAGCTCCTTTGATGTTGGTTCTAGTGTCAAAATGACGCATTGGGAGTCTAGTTTCATATTCAATTGGTTTCGTCTGATTTGGAGTTGTATTGTGAGAGATATGATCAAATAACCAGACCTCGCTCAGCTCGATGAAGCACAGACTCTGAAATGTTGCACATCACTCGAGTGATTTGCTGAATCACTCGAGTGATTTCGTTTTTTTGCTGAATCACTCGAGTGATTTGTTAAAAATCACTCTGCTACAGTTCCAAACAGTGCCAATTGCTACAGTGATAATGCTACAGTGCCAAACAGTAACTGCTACAGTACCCATAAAAACTTGAATCTTCATATTTTTCATTAATTCTTGCAAGTTCTTTATTCCTCAATTTCTTTCTTCCATTGCTTGACTAATCTACAATATATGCAACATCAAATAGTTAGTCAATGTATTAGAAAATTATACTATGCAAGCTTCTTATGCTTAATATTTGACATCTATATTTGTCATCATCAAAACTAATCATATCTAACAGCTTGTTCATTGAGAAATAATTATTCTAATGGCTAGGAAAGCTATATTTACCAAAAATTCTCTTATGATTGCCCCCTGTTTTTCAATTCATACATATTATAGTAGCTAGTGTTTAGAAGCATGCATGAACAAGAAGAATAACAGGAGCAGAAGAGAGACAAGAAAGCACTTGAAAGAAAAATCAAACCAATCATATACTTTGTGTTCATAACCTTTGCACCTTGCATTTGATTAATCTAGTTAATGAGAACTTGTTTGAGCGATGCTATTTGTAACCTCTTATAAGGATCTTGTAAACTTTTCTAAAGTTTGTCAAGAGTAAAGTTTGCTGAGGTTGAATTGTTAGAAAAAATCTGATTGAGTTATAAATGAGCATCTTCATGTTGTTGGTGAAGAGTGTGTGAAACTTTTTATTGTGTAACAAATTAAATATATCTCTTAGAATCTAAGGAGTTTAGATCGAAGGCACGTATGTATTAAAATATTTATGTTTTTCATTTTATTTGTTTATATTTAAATTCAAATATTTATACTTGAATAGAACTTGTTGTCAGTTTTGTAACTTTGTTTAATGCCTTAAATTAAAGTTGGTGAGATAATTAAATTATAGTAATTATGTTGAATATCTGATTGATCATGCATCCATAAACATGTTGGAAATTAACTTTAATTGAAATGGCTTTATTAATTCAATGACCAAAATTAGTTATTAGTTTATTCACAATATTCAAGTAGCTGAATTGAGAATACAAAGACTAATTAATATCCTATGTTTACATATCATTTTAAAGGCTTTTATTCATGTGCTGTCAACAATGTTTATATATCATTTTTTTAATTATATGAAACTACTGTTGGATCCTATGTTTTGATGATAACAAAATAGTGGTGAGATGTTTTACAAGGAAATGAGTAGTATTAATTGAAGACATTAAGTGGATTTTATCATTGAAACGGAATTGAAATTTATAGTTCATGTTTGCTGTGAAATTGCTGTCTTACTCGAGTTTCCTCTGATAAACTCGAGTTCTGAGCATATCACTCGAGTTTTGATATTCACACTCGAGTTCTATTCAAATTTATTGTGTAATTACCGTTGTGAACTAATGAAATTTGAAGTGTAATGTTTGCCAGGGTCAGAGCACTCAAGTTTGTGGATCTGCACTCGAGTCCCTAAAAGAGTTGCACTCGAGCATTGAGAGTTGTGAAACAAGAGTGTACGTCCGAGAGTCAAGCCTGTTGAAGTACAAGCACTGAACTCGAGTTTGGATTCATGCACTCGAGTTGGGTATGAGAAGATCACTTGAGTCCTGAGAGTATGCTCAAAGAAGTGTGTCCCAGGAAAGTGTCTAAGTGAAAACATGAAGTGCACTCGAGTTTGAAATATTGCACTCGAGTTCGTGGCATATGACACACTCGAGTTCTGGAAGTGCAGATATAAGAGTTTTGTCCAGAGAGGAAGTGATATGAGATTCAGAGCATATCACTCAAGTTCTAAATTATGCACTCGAGTTCTCAGTTAGTTTAGCACTTGAGTTCTGTGAGTTTTTTCATGGAAGTGTGAACCCGAGAGACTTGTGAACTTGAAGAATTAAGATGCACTCGAGTTCATATTGGTGCACTCAAGTTCTACAGCAAAAGCACACTCGAGTTATACAAGTTCTTAACCTGTGAGTTTTCATCCAAGAAGAACAAAGCTAGATGAACAAGCCCAACATTCGAGTTTCAGATTGTGCACTCGAGTCTTGCGAGTGCTGGCTTGAGAGTTTGTACCCGAGAACAATTAACATGAATAAGCATGATATGCACTTGAGTTCTATTTCTTGTACTTGAGTCCTTGGTCAATTCTCACTTATGTTCTCTTCGAAATCACTATCAGAAGCAAGGAAAAATGGACTGTACTCGAGTGCATCGGTGAGCACTCAAGTTCATATTGAATCTACACTCGAGTTGGTCTGGGCAAACTCGAGTTCATGACGCTGTCAGAAATATAATCATTCGAAGATCAACTCTAAGACGTATATATATTATTTATTTATTGATGATTCATATATTAACAAATTTGAGTATTATTCTCAGTGGGAGACAGACATTATGCAAGTGAACATGCTCAAAGAAGTGGGACGATAGAAATTGCAGGAAACACAGCGAAAGCAGACACTGCACGATATTGTCTTAAAATATTCAAATGCCCAACCTGATGTTATCAACGGAAGTATTTGCAATTGCAATATACATACAAGATATACATTATTGAGCGAACTCCAATTGCAATATACACACAACAAGCTTATTTGTTTTCAATCTTTTCTCAATCTGTATTGTGAGCTTCAGTGATTATTCATCTGCTCTGTAAGAGAGTTTCTTCTGTAAATCTTTTCATTGTAATCTTCATCTCAAGGTAAATGAACCTTGAGAGGGTTACGTGTTTCCTTACGAGTGAAGCTAAGAGAGTTCACTGAGATCACTCTGCTCATAAGTCTTATCGTGAGGGGGAGAGAAAGTTCTGAGTCAAGGAACATTTCTGCTGTAGTCCTTGTAAGGACAGTTGTTGTACTGAGCTTTCCAAGAGCCAACTAAATCTTGGAAGAATACTGAAAATCTCAGTAGGTGGATACCTCTGGGGACTGGACGTAGGCATTAACTTGTAGTCGAACCAGTATAACTCTCTGTATGCAAATCTCTTCATCCTCTTCCTTAACTTATTCAGTTTCAAAAATCTAAAAAAATTTGGTATCACCCAATTCACCCCCCTCTTGGGTAAAACTTGCCTCTTTCATTTGGTATCAGAGCAAGGTCTTCTCCAAAGAGCTTAATGGCTTGAGAAGGATCTATGACAATCATGGGTGAAAATATTCTTCCAGAAGGAGCTTCTATTACTAGACCTCCTGGTTTTGGCGGAGAGCATTTTTCATTCTGGAAGGCCAAATTCAGAGTCTTTGTAATGGCAACTAAATATGGTTTATGGAATGTAATACAAGATGGTGATTATGTTCCAACAAAGAAGGTTGAAGACAGAGTTGTGAAGAAGAGTCCAAAAGAGTTTGACGAGAATGACAGAAGGCTAGTAATACTCAACAATAAAGCTATTCTCTTGATTCAGAGTGCACTTAGCCAAAAAGAATACTTCAGAATATGTACGTTGAGTACGACAAAAGAAATGTGGGAAGCTCTAGAAATTGCACATGAAGGTACCTCCGGAATCAAAGAAAATGGAATCAATACTCTAACTACTGAGTATGATCTATTTCAAATGAAACCTGGAGAAACCATATCTGAGTTTGAACTTAGATATACTGATCTAGTCAACCAGTTAGCAGCACTTGGGAAGATCTTTGATCAAAATGTCCAAGTAAGAAAGATCTTAAACATTCTTACCAAAGAATGGGAAGCAAAGGTGACAGCTATAGAAGAAGCCAAAGGAGAATCAATGAGATCTGTAGCTGCACTCTTTGGAAGTTTTTCAGAATATGAAGGTAAGCTGAAGTTCAAGAAGGAACTAGAAGATTTTGATGATAAAAAGAAAAGAGGAGTTGTCCTCAAAGCCATAAAAGAAGCAGAACCATCTGAAAGTGAAGAAGAAATCAACGATGAAGAAATGGGGATGCTTGTCAAGAGGTTTAAAAAATTCTACAGAAAGGGACAACGGAATTTTAGGAATCAACAAGGAAGCTCAAGTAAGAAAGAAAATAAAGAGCAACAGGTCATATGTTATGGATATGGAAAGCCAGGACATATCAAGTCTGAATGCTTCAAGAACAAAGATAAGAAACAAAGAAAGAAAGCATATATATCATCCATATGGGGTGATAGTTCGTCAAAAGGTGAAAGTGATGATGATAAAGTCGCTAACATATGCCTGGTAGCCAAAGAAGAAGAATCAGACACAGAGGTAAGTGATTCTGAACCTTCTTATGATGAACTCTTATCTGAATACAATGCATTGCATTCTGAATATATTAGGATTGCTAAGGAAATGTTATGCTACAAAAGAAAATTTGAAAGCTTTAATGATAACAGCATGCTACAATCATCATGTGCATCATGTGAAAATAAAGATAAGAAAATTAATGATTTGACAAAAACCTTAGAAAAATTTTCTAAAGGAAGTGAAACTTTGAAAATCATTATGGAATCACAACGCGTTGTGCATGATAAATCCAAAATTGGATATAAGCCTATTCAACAAAAAGACAGATGAAAGAAACAGGGGAGTAAGACATATTTGAAATATTTCAGAAATACTGTTCACTTATCAAACCCATTTGCATCATGCAACTACTGCAATAGAAAAGGTCATTATACTTCATCATGTCTTTTTAAAAGAAGAAAGAATATCGGTACGTACAAATGGATTCCAAAAGGAACCAATGTATTAAACTAGAGTCATACTAACCATGAAGGACCCAAGAAAGTATGGGTACCTAAATCTCAATAATATTGATGCAGGTATGTCTCAAACCATCACGAGCAAATAAATGGTATATTGATAGTGGATGCTCGAGACATATGACTGGTGACAGAGAAAAATTTACCACACTAGTACCTAAAGATGGAGGAAAAGTAGCATTTGGAGGCAATCAATCTGGATACATTGCTGGAGTTGGAGAAGTTGGAAGATCAAACGGTGTTTCAATCAACGATGTTTATTATGTGGAAGGATTATGTCATAATCTTCTAAGTGTAAGCCAAAGCACTGATAAAGGCAACTGGGTAATCTTTGATTCAGAAGAATGTCTGATCGTCAACAAGAAGGACCTACAGCTTGACAAAGAATCTATTAAAGCTAAGATCCAGGCTCAAAGAGACGGTAACTGTTATACACTTGACTTAAAATCCAGTTTTTTAGAAAACTGTTTTCTAGGTAAAATTGAAGAAAGTTGGTTATAGCATAAACGTCTTGTAAATGTCAGCATGAACCAACTTGAGAAATTGATTAGAAAAGATTTAGTTATGGGTCTTCCTAAACTAAAATTCAAAAATGACATGATTTGTGTTGCTTGTCAAAAGGGTAAGCAGACAAAATCATCTTTCAAAACCAAAAGTGAGATCTCAACTTCTAAACCTTTACAATTGCTTCATATGGATCTGATTGGTCCATCTCGTGTGAAAAGTCTTTGAGGAAATTTATATACTCTAGTAATTGTCGATGATTTTTCAAGATTTACATGGACTATATTTCTTCCTTCAAAAGATGAGACATTTGTTAACTTTGTTTCCTTTGCCAAGAAAGTCCAAAATGAGAAGGGTATCTCCATTGTGTCTATTAGAACAGATCATGGAGGAGAGTTTGATAATCAACTCTTTGAAGATTACTGCAACTATCAAGGAATAGATCACAACTTCTCAGCACCAAGAACACCTCAACAAAATGGAGTAGTAGAAAGAAAGAACATAATTCTCACAGAGTTGGCAAGAGCAATGATTAATGATAAAGAAATGTCCCAAGTATTTTGGGTAGACGCAATGAGTACATCATGCTACATCTCCAACCGAGCATATATACGGAAGAAACTTAGAAAGACTCCATATGAGCTATACAAAGGAAGGAAGCCCAATCTTGCTCATCTACATATTTTCGGATGCAAATGCTACATCCACAACAACGATAAAGATAATCTCGGTAAATTCGATCCTAAATCTGATGAAGGTTTATTCTTAGGATATTCAAATAGGAGTAAGGCTTATAGAGTATTTAATAAAAGAACACGTGTCGTAGAAGAAACCATTCATGTTGTGTTTGATGAAAATGAGTCTCATACAAAGTTACTTGATGAAGAAGAAACTGATCTAGTCAAGAAAAATAAAGAAGTAACTTTATCAGATCAAAAATTTTCTAAAAAATCAGATGATTTCAATGAAGATGCTCAGCCTAGAGCATGGAGACATATGAAAGATCATCCAATTGATCAAGTAATTGGAAATGTTCATGAAGGTGTTAAAACTATAAATAGAATTTTAAACGAAGTAACTTTTTCTGCATTTATTTCTAAACTAAAACCATCTTGCATTGATGAAGCACTTTCTGACAATGATTGGATACTTGCTATGCAAGATGAATTGAATCAATTTGAAAGAAATCAAGTTTGAGATTTGGTACCCCGTCCAAAAGACCGATCAGTTATTAGGACCAAATAGGTCTTCAAAAACAAACTTGATGAATCATCAATCATTGTGAGAAACAAAGCAAGATTAGTTTCTAAAGGATACAATCAAGAAGAAGGCATTGATTATGAGGAAACATATGCTCTAGTAGCTAGATTGGAAGCTATATGAGTACTCTTAGCTTTTGCATGCATAAAAAGGTTCAAACTTTATCAAATGGATGTCAAAAGTGCATTTTTAAATGGTTACATTATGTAAGAAGTTTATGTAGAATAACCTCCTAGTTTCAAAGATGAATCAAAACCAGATTATGTTTATAAACTCAAAAAGGCTTTATATGGTTTAAAACAAGAACCAAGAGCTTGGTACGAAAGGTTAAGCAAGTTTCTTCTTGAGCAAGGCTTTGTTAGAGGAAAGACAGATACAACATTATTCATCAAACACAACAAGAATAATATTTTAGTAGTATAAATTTATGTAGATGATATCATATTCGGTGCTACTAATGAATCCCTTTGTCAAGAATTTTCTAAGCTTATGTAGGGTGAATTTGAGATGTCTATGATGGGAGAACTTACTTTCTTTCTGGGACTTCAAATCAAACAATGGAACAAATGAATCTTTATTTCCCAGACCAAGTACTTGAAGCAACTATTGAAGAAATATGGAATGGAAAATTCCAATGGAGCTGAAACTCCAATGAGCTCAACAACTTTGTTAGATGCAGATGAGAAGGGTAAAGCATATGATATAACCAAGTATAGAGGAATGATAGGTTCCTTGCTCTATTTAACAGCAAGCAGACCAGACATTCAATTCAGCGTTGGGATGTGCGCGAGATTTCAGTCTGCACCAAAAGTGTCTCATGCTAAAAATGTGAAAAGAATCTTCAGATATTTAGGAGACACGGCGGAACTTGGATTATGGTATCTAAAATGAGGAAATGAGCATCTCGGGCTTATTCGAACTCTGATCATGCATGATACAAAACTGACAGAAAAAGCACTAGTGGGCAGTGTCAATTCCTTGGGAGCTCCTTAGTATCTTGGTTTAGCAAAAAGCAAACTACCGTCTCAGTGTCCTCAACTAAAGCTGAATATATAGCTACTGCAAGTTGTTGCTCACAAGTATTATAGTTAAAACAACAACTACAAGACTTGGGTATATTCTTAAATGAAATACCCATTCTGTGTGATAATACCAGTACAATCAGCTTGGTAAAAAATCCTGTACAATATTTAAGAACCAAGCATATAGAAGTTCGACATCATTTTATTTGTGATCATATTCAAAGAAAGGATGTAAGTGTTCAATTCATTCCAACTGATTTCCAGCTTGCTGATATTTTCACAAAACCTCTGAGAGGAGAAAAATTTGTGTACATGAGAAGAGAATTGGGTATGATGAATTCCAATGAACTGTAAGATGTTTGTTAAAGATTATTTATATGTTACTATTTATGTTTTGATGACAGGATCACTAACTTAAGCATCAAAGTATCTATAAGTCTGTGTTTGCAGGAAATGCTCTGTATATGTAAAGCCAAACAGAGGTTAACAGAGAGGATATGAACTCTAAGCTTAATACTCGAGTTCATAAAGAAGTGCAAGACCACACTCGAATTCACTAGTGACAACTCGAGTGCATGGTTTAAAAAAAATTATATGCAAATAATCAGACTTAGCAGCTGGGTTACTCAAGTGATCTTGGAGGACTTGAGTACAAAGAAACCTAAGAGTTGGGAAATAACTTGAGTGTCTACAAGTAACACTCTTGCCAGGTACGTTGGGGTAATATGGGAAATATACTGACGAACTCAAGTTTGATACTTCAAACTCGAGTGTGAATGAACTCAAGTTCTCCTTTGAGAACTCGAGTGTATTTGAACTCGAGTTCATAAGGTTAGAACTCGAGTGTCGGGCGGCATATATCAGACCCGCTAACTCAGAAAATGTCTCACTTCTTCTCCCACTCGAACGCGTCCTCTCACTCAAAACCTTGGAACTAAAATCCCCCCGTTTCATCTCTCTCAAACGACTCACTCATTGCATTTAATCATCGGTTACATCTCTTCGCACTTTCCAATCGTTAAATTCTGTCTAACCCTTCGGCATCCTCTTCATCATTTTCGCATGGGTGTTCTACGTCTTTTTTTTTCTTTCGGTAGTCTCTAAAATCCCTGTCTAAGTTTTTTTTCATTGCTCAACAATGGTTAGAAACAAAAATCCGAAACTCTATTCCTCTTCCTCCACCGGGTCTGGATCAAAAACTAACGGAACTCCTTCTAAGTCAGTTTCTGGATCAGATTATCTGTCCCCTTCACCAACTCCATCTTCAACACCCACTCTTTCACCAAAAACAATACACAAATCCATCAAACACCCACGACCTCAGTCTAAAGTTCTTGAACCAGCTCTCAAGAAATCAAAACCAATCATAAAGCCTACCCAAACTCCTAAAAAGCTCTCTATCAAAGAACCCATAATCACCCGGTCTAAAACGAAGTCAGTTCAAGGAAGGGGAAAAGCAGCTACATCTCCATATTCCTCTGAGAATTCCTCTTCAGATGACCAACCTCTTCAAGAAGCCATACGTGCTTCCAAGTTGGATACTCTTGTCAAGAAGATCGCCTCTTAAGCAGGCACTTCCGCTGGTCCTTCTATGACACACAAGCCATCTCACTCAGGTGTTTTTGCTTCCTAAGTACCGGAGGAAGAAGAAGAAATAGAACCACCAGAAGGATTTAATACCTCTGCTATGACACCATCGGATGAG
The DNA here is from genome assembly GCA_037074505.1 of Albizia julibrissin. Lineage (NCBI taxonomy): Eukaryota > Viridiplantae > Streptophyta > Magnoliopsida > Fabales > Fabaceae > Albizia > Albizia julibrissin. The sequence goes on along the minus strand of CM073478.1, from coordinate 43,836,323 downwards.
AAGGTATACAATGATAAATTCTCCCATAGAAATTTTTTTCTGGTTGTTTATATTGATTTGGATCATCTGCATTCGAGCTATAATATCAACCTGAGGCAATTTTTGGAGTTTTATGAACCTTGGCTTAGTGATCATCTACTGTATTCACCAACTGTTGTTCGAATTTTCTATTCGAATATGATTGTTAAAAGCAAATTCTCAAAGAATGGTGAATTGATAGAAGAAGGGATTCAAACCACTGTCCAGGGGCAAATCATTAAGATTACTCCTACCATTATCAACCACATACTTGGATATGAAGATCCTCCTTCTCAACCTACCATTGAACTCACTCCAAGCCAAGTTTTTCAAATCCTAAGACCTGGAGAGAAAATAGGACCACTAAATTTCAAACCCATTCAGATGCCTACTCTTCACCGCATTCTCTTTTATATCTATACCTGAAGTATGGTAAACAAATCCAAAAACTTCACTCATTTTGCCCACAAAGATTATTACATGATGGCATCTTTGATTGTGGGACATCAAAGGAATGTAGGGGAACCCATATTCCAAGAGATGAGAAGATTTTTCTTCTCATCCACTCTTAATACCTATATTCCTCTACCCCATATTATTTCCCGTATCCTTCGTCACTTCAAAATTTGGTACTTGGAGAAGAATGAAAAAGTTAGAATACCTCAGTTTGGAATGTCTCAGATGCATTGGATAGGTATATCTCTTCCATTTTCAAGACCCTATCCTTTAGCCATTCAAGATGAGGCCCAATCCTCTGTGTAAGGTCAACCCCAGTCTCCATCCTTCCTTGGTGCATCTATTCAGACTTATGTGGGGGAGTTGATCAACAAAGCCGTCAATGGTCTTCGGTCAGAGATGATGGAACAATTCAAATAGTTGAATAATAAATATGACAAGATGATCACCACTATCGATGATCATTTGGGTAGACTGGTTAAAACTTCCAACCACAATTTTACCCTTATCATGAAGACTCAAGCGGAGCACACAAGGCAGTTGAATGAGCTTCGAACCATGATTCAGGCATCTTTTGTTCCACCTCCTGCTTTACCACCATCATCACCAATTCCACCTCCTACCTCACCACCATTCATACCAACCACTAACGCCATGGTGCTCTATATACCTCTCACTTCTACAGATATCACCTTTCCCTCACCACCTCCTCAGCTCGATGATGCCAAAAAGGGGGAGAAGAAGGACTGATGGATTCTGAGTTCCTCAGGGGGAGCATTTGAGTTGAGAATGTTTTGTGTTGGGAGTGTCTCTGTTGTTTAGATTATCATTTATGTTGTCTATGTTGTTTTTGTGCTTCTGTCGCTCTTTCCTATGTATGGACATTGGATTGTAATAGTTTTTCTAGGATTATATGTATTTAACTTTTGACTAATAGTATTATGTTGAGTATATTTTCATGAACATATTAAATCCAAGTTTGCATAAGTATTTTAAAAGATTTCTCAAAACTCTCAAATTTATCACTAAGGTTTTGTCATCATCAAAAAGGGGGAGAATGTTGGATCCTATGTTTTGATGATAACAAAATAGTAGTGAGATGTTTTGCAAGGAAATGAGTAGTATTAATTGAAGACATTAAGTGGATTTTATCATTGAAACGGAATTGAAATTTATAGTTCATGTTTGCTGTGAAATTGCTGTCTCACTCGAGTTTCCTCTGATAAACTTGAGTTCTGAGCATATCACTCAAGTTTTGATATGCATACTTGAGTTCTATTCAAAATTTACTGTGTAATTACCGTTGTGAACTAATGAAATTTGAAGTGTAATGTTTGCCAGGGTTATAGCACTCAAGTTTGTGGATCTGCACTCGAGTCCCTAAAAGAGTTGCACTCGAGCATTGAGAGTTGTGAGACAAGAGTGTACGTCCGAGAGTTAAGCCTGTTGAAGTACAAGCACTGAACTCGAGTTTGGATTTATGCACTCGAGTTGGGTATGAGAAGATCACTCGAGTTCTGAGAGTATGCTCAAAGAAGTGTGTCCCAAGGAAGTGTCCAAGTGAAAACATGAAGTGCACTCGAGTTTGAAATATTGCACTCGAGTTTGTGGCATATGACACACTTGAGTTCTGGAAGTGCAGATATAAGAGTTTTGTCCAGAGAGGAAGTGATATGAGATTCGGAGCATATCACTTGAGTTCTCAGTCAGTTTAGCACTCGAGTTCTGCGAGTTTGGTCATGGAAGTGTGAACCCGAGAGACTTGTGAACTTGAAGAATTAAGATGCACTTGAGTTCTACAGCAAAGGCACACCGAGTTATGCGACTTCTTAACCTGTGAGTTTTCATCCGAGAATAACAAAGCTAGATGAACAAGCCCGACACTCGAGTTTCAGATTGTGCACTCAAGTTTGGATGGCACCAAGCACTCAAGTCCTGCGAGTGCTAGCTTGAGAGTTTGTACCCGAGAACAATTAACATGAATAAGCATGATATGCACTCGAGTTCTATTTCTTACACTCAAGTCCTTGGTTAATTCTCACTTATGTTCTCTTCAAAATCACTATCAGAAGCAAGGAAAAATAGACTGCAATCGAGTGCATCGGTGAGCACTCGAGTTCATATTGAATCTACACTTGAGTTGGTCTGGGCAAACTCGAGTTCATGGCGCTGTCAGAAATATAATCATTCGAAGATCAACTCTAAGACATATATATATATATTATTTATTCATTGATGATTCATATATTAACATATTTGAGTATTATTCTCAGTGGGAGACAGACATTATGCAAGTGAACATGCTTAAAGAAATGGGATGACAGAAACTGCAGGAAACACAGCGAAAACAGACACTGCACGATAATATCTTAAAATATTCAAATGCCTATCTTGATGTTATCAACGGAAGTATTTGCAACAGTCAGAAAGAGATCAATAAAAAGCTACTCTTTACACATGCACAAGATACAGATTATTGAGCGAACTCCAATTGCAATATACACACAACGAGCTTATTTGTTTTCAATCTTTTCTCAATCTGTATTGTGAGCTTCAGTGATTATTCATCTGCTCTGTAAGAGAGTTTCTTCTGTAAATCTTTTCATTGTAATCTTCATCTCAAGGTAAAGGGACCTTGAGAGGGTTAAGTGTTTCCTTACGAGTGAAGCTGAGAGAGTTCATTGAGATCACTCTGCTCATAAGTCTTATCGTGAGGGGGAGAGAAAGTTCTGAGTCAAGGAACATTTCTGCTCATAGTCCTTGTAAGGACAGTTGTTGTACTGAGCTTTCCAAGAGCCAACTAAATCTTGGAAGAATACTGAAAATCTCAGTAGGTGGATACCTCTGGGGACTGGACGTAGGCATTAACTTGTAGTCGAACCAGTATAACTCTCTGTGTGCAAATCTCTTCATCCTCTTCCTCAACTTATTCAATTTCAGAAATCTGAAATATTTGGTATCACTCAATTCACCCCCCTCTTGGGTGAAACTTGCCTCTTACAACTACTTGTTGTTTACTGGTGGAAAAATCACTTTTTAGACTGGTTCTGGATGAGGTCTTGATACAGTCAGTCTAAAAATTCTGTCACTTTTTAAATCGATTAAGCAACTGGTCTTAAAAATCACTTTTTTGACCGGTTGCTTGAAGACCAAGTCTATAAACTCGTTACTTTTTAGATTGGTTGTTCTGAAAATTGGTCTAAAAAGGTATTTTTAGACCTCATATTTTAAAAATCAATCTTGAAATTATACTTTTTAGACTGGTTGTTTTAAAAACCGGTTTAAAAACTGTTTTTTAGGCCTCATATTTTAAAAACCAGTCTTAAAAGTTATACATTTTAGACCTCATTTTTTTAATATCCGGTCTAAATTTTTCATTTTTTTTACATTTTCCACCCTATTCCATCCTCTAACCCACTATCCAAGCCAGCACTGCACCTAAAAGAACTCGTGCATTCTTTTTTTTTAAGAAGGATAAAAAATGATAATGTTGACAATACTTCAATCCTACAAATAATGTAAAGAAACACTACAAAATTGTTTGCTAAGGAATTAAGGAATTAAAGGAACCCCGCCACTGATAAGATAACCGCGATGACAACCAGTAAGCCCACACTACAACTTGCAAGTAATATCATGAAACTTTGTTAAAATAATTCTTATGTAAATACGTGTCGGAAGCGTTACTATTTGATTCTTTAGGGGTTCATTTCTCATTTTCGGCTATTGAGCCATTATTCTTATCATGTTCATATATCAGAGTGGCTCTTAGCTTAGTTCTCTGCTCATTCTTAGTTCATTCATAGAATGAATATATATACAGACAATGTAGCCATACAGGGCTACTAAAGTGTCTACATCTAATACATAAATTGTACATATGAATACAATACATTGTCTTCGTTCCACTTTTGCACTTCTCTCATGCAGTCCTCTTCTTTATTCTCAGCATACCACCTGTGTCTACTTGTCTAAATGGTTGGTTGGGGGAGGGTGAGATTCGGGGAAATCTCAGTAGCAAACATACAAACAATACATGTAAGATGAATGCTAGTACATGATATGCTTGCCTTACATAGGCCTATGTTCTCATAATGATATTATACAGTAAAAACAGAAACAGAGCTTCACTTATTCATACATGCTTTACATAATCAAGCAAAGTAATACATCAAATCAATACATAGCATAAACATCACATACATACAAGTAAGTAAGTTTACTACCTCTTATCTTTGAGTCCTTCTCCTGTACCTTTTCTTCCAACCATTAAAACTTCTTGCAAAGCCTTCCATTCCTATTCCTTCTTAACATCTCATGGCCTTAGATAAACAATTATATCATTAAAGCCATGACAAAATGAATATCCAAGGTGGCTATGCTAGCCTCAAGTGCTCATCTTTAGCCTTGGAATTCAACTTTATTACAATTTACCTATGGTACATCCTACCCTTGGATATCAAGCTTATTACATTTCATGCCAAGCACTAGTACTTATCTCTACCCTTAGAGTTCAAGGTAATTACATTTTTCCATTTCCTTTTTAATTTCGCACAATGACTAAAAACTACAAGAACTTTCATCAAACTTTGAATATCATAAATTAATCTAGGGAACTCTAAATAGGTGGTTCAAAGTCCTATATGAATCTCTATAAGTTCAATTTAAGGGAAAAATATCACCTACTACCAATTATATGCCCAAAATTCCATAATCCACAATTAACAAAACTATACAAGGATTTATTCAAGATTTAGTGCCTAAACTTTAAAAATTCATATCTCCCAATATACTAACCCAAATGGCACATATTATGTATCAAATTAAAACTTAATGTGTCTAATATTATTATGGAAAATATCAAGATCATAAGACAACATTTTGTCATCCAAAATCACATCTCAAACAACCTACCTCTAGAAAACGAAATATGATAGCACTATTCCTTTAACTTCAATTTTTTGGGTTTTCATTCTAATCATCTAGAATTCGTGACCATACCTTAACCCCAAAAAATTTTGCATAAGAAATCCATTGGAACCCTCAAATTTTTCAAACCCACACTCCTTCTTATAGCCCTACACCTAGCAAAAGTTTACATCCCAATTCCACAATCGCCAACTTTACATTTTATTAACTATAAAAGGTTTATATGCTTCCCAAACCTCATATAACCACATGTATATGAGAAAATCATGATGAAACCCTAAATAAACTATTTGGATGAAATTAAGGTAGCACAAACAAGGCCCAAAAATTCAACCAAACAACACAATACTTAGGTTAAAATAAAGCTTATACTCACCTCTTTCACTTTCTAGGGCTTGTTCTTGAATTCTCCAACTTTGGTATTTTGTAGACAGCATAAAACACCTCCTTTCAAGAAACTAAAACCATAGAAATGAAGCTCTTAGTGATGGAACAACATTCATGAATACCTCAAGAGCAATAGAGGTGATTTGGAAGGTGAAAATCAAGATATAAACTCAACTTCTTGCTCTGCCATGGCTCCTCTTTCTCTTTCCTTTTTCTTTTTCCTTTGTTTTTCTCTTTCTTGGTCGTCCCTTTTTGAATGAAATGATGGAGTGATAATGTTTGATACATTTACTCCATCCATTCACTTTACTTGGCTGAAATTTGAGAGAAAATTGAGAGAAGTTGAGGCGTTAAACTTTGGTGGCTTCTTGCATAAAGTAGATTGGTTAATTAATCAAGTATGAGTTAGGTTAAATAAATGATATTTTATCCTTCTCTCTCTCATCTTACTTAACCAAAAATCATGCTCAAAGTGTAGGGAAATTTGTTCACTAAATGGCTCTTGAATCTTGCTTTTTGGTCAAACTTTCCAAGTTGTAAAACTTTGAAGAAACTTTGACAATTTGACCAAGCTTTTCTTTTCTTATTTTACCTTCAAGTTGTATGTTTTTTTATGACCATAAAGGAAGAGTTAATTTTTTTTAGATATCATGATTACTTCTTACTTTTGAAGAGCAAATCTTAACCCTTCATTTTGTCTTCCAATTTTAACCTCAAGATTAAGTGTCAATTGACTCTTTTGCCTTTGATTGTGGAAATATTAATTGAATTGCCCTTATCTCTTTTCTCTTGTTTTATTTCTCTTTCTTTCCACTTTCAAGATGCCATTTCCTCTTCTTTTTAGATCCAAGTTAGGCTCTAGATCTTATTTAACTCTTGATAAAGGAATCGGGCATTTCCTTGGACTATTTGGAACTAAATCTCATACTTTGGTTCCTAAATTAGGCTCTAAAAGTTATTATGGATTTTAGGCATTCTTGGAACTCTTTTCGAACTGGGCCTAGTAGTCTTCTTTACTCAGGCTTATTCTTTAGCCTTTAGTACCAAAATTCAGGATATTACATAAATACATAATTAGGTAATAGATAATACACTTCTAATAACCTCTAATTGATATACTAACAGTAGTTATGCAGTGAAATAGCCTACCAAATTTTGTTAATTCCTCAAGGATGTGAGTGAAATAGTTTTGTAGTTTAAATCCTCAAAAATAGGTTAAGATTTCCTGCTAGTCGGGTGGGTTCTGTAAAGAAAAGGGTGAAAAATGAGTAGTGAGCAAGAATTTCAGATAATAATGTAGTAAGTAAAGGTTAATTTTGTATTACTTTTGTTTCCTTATGCCAAAAAAGGTTAAAAAAATGACATGCAGAGTTCAGGTATTACATTGAAATGGCCCAAGTTAGGTTTCAATTTTTTCAGTAAGAACTTTAAGAGCAGTAAACTTTCCAATTCCATTTGTTCCAACCAAACCAAGCACTTGACCTGGCCTGGGTACTAGCAACCTGTCATTGTAATTACATGTATGCTTCTCAGCAATCTGCAAGGTGCTAATGCCAATAAGTGAACGATTACATTACCTTCCCAGAGGATCTTGAGTTGCATGTCAATTCAAGGAATGTTTAGCCCAGGTTTGTGGCATATAATGAGTTTGATAAATTGTGATGATGAGAAATTCATGACCATGTTTGATAATGATAAATCTGGGGCTCCTAATCCTTGAACCATGTCCTCACTAATATCTTCTAGCCCTTCTGATCATAAAAGCAATATTAAATATGAGAAAGAAATAATGAACTAAGTCCAACAACACCAGAACCTGCACAATCAGAACGAAGATCAACAACATTAGCATTTGAAAAATGAACTTGATGAGGTTGAAAATCAGATAACCAAACAACAGAAAATACATCCTTCAAATAATACATTAGCAACTTCTTACTATGACAAGATCAATGATCTTAAGGGGGTCAAAAGGTAAATCAATCATCATGCATTTATATAATAGACAAATACTATGCCTTTTGAATAATGATTCTGTCATCATTTAAGTTAATGGGAAGCAGTGGTTTACATCATTATCTGGATATGATTTTAGATAACATGTCTCATTTGCCCCAACAATTTTGGTTTTGCATCGGAATCTTGGCAAATAGAAAATCTGCACAAAGATCACGAGTGAGCAAGCTATAATATATAACTATTTATCTAAATATACCTTTATTCTGTGAGCAAATAATTGATCACATGGGATATATCTAAATCTCATCCATTTTAAGAGTTCCAAGATAGTAGGTGATACAAGTGACGCATGAAAATAAATGACTATATAGGATGGATCTTAATCTCAACCATTTTAAGAGTTATAAGATAGCAGGTGATACAAGTGACGCAAGTTCCAATGACAATTACCTATTAATAATCACCTTAAAGGCTTATCACATACAAAACCTAACAAAACCCTCTTTTAAATCACAATTCTGGATCGGCAATCTCCATAAACAACTAAAAGAACAAAAGCATCAAAAGAATTATTACGCCCTCAAGTAAACCTTAAAATTACACCACCATATCACATACTAATGCGTGGAAAAATAATATTCATACTCACGTTCTTTCAATTATAATGCACTTCCTCTCTTTTAACTTTTAATTTTCAAACTCTAGTTAAGTTCTGATGCTATAATTCCTTTTGTATCCAAACATGTGCATGTGCTTAAAGTAACATCAAGGGCTGTTTTCATGGAACATTATTGATAATAGAAAAACAACTCAAGAAGAGAACACTAACCTGATTGAAGACTAAAGGAGTAAGCTTCTAGCCAAAGTCATAACAGCAACAAAGGTTAAAATGATGTGCTCAAATTTAAGGCACTAACGAAGGGACATCATGATAGAGTAGCATGGTCATGGCGAAGGATAGAGGTGGTGGTAGAGGATATAGGTGATGATAAAAGGATAGTGACGAGGGCACACACGATGACAAGAGAAGAGTAACGATGAGGGCACACAATAGCGATAATATTAATGATAGAGGAGCGGTATGCGAAACAAGAGTGGGGCATAATGGAGGAGTTTAGAACAAACGAAAGAGCTCATAGTACAGAGTATTTATGACAATAAGAGAGGATTTAGAGAGCGAGAGATTCAATTTAGGCGAGAGGAAGAGGGGTCTGAGAAAGAGATTTAATTTGGGGCCAAATCTTTTAGACCGGTTATTATCAAAATTAAGTCTAAAAAGTTCATCTTTTGATTGGTTCTTTGAAACATCAGGTCTTAAAAGGAATAAATATATTATTTTTTAATTCCTTATCTTTTAAAACGACTATAAGAAACATTTGGTTTAAAATATTTTATCTTCTAGACTGGTTATTAGAGACAACCTATCTAAAAAGTTTCAAAACTTTTTAATTTTTTATTATTTATATCTTTTTAGACCGGTTGCTTGGATACCCAGTCTAAATAATATCTTTTAGACCATATATTTTAGGAATATGTCTCATAAGTTCTTTATAATTGCAAAACTTCCACCAGTCATGCTTTTTAGACCTTATCCTTTATAATCGGTCTAAATATGACAGTCTAAAATGGCTATTTTGTACCAGTTACTATGAAAAATTCATAATGTAAAGTATTGTATTCATATTGTAATTCATCATAAGTAGGTTTAGAAGTTCTTACCTCCTTAGTGTCTGATTCTTCTTGAGCTACTAAACAAATGTTGGAAACCTCTTTATCACTTTCTTCTTCCGTAGGCACCCTCAAAGCTCAGTAACGGCTGACACAATTCTTTTAAAGCCTTTTAATTGTAAGAATTATTCTTTCAAAGTCCTTTATCGACAAGCACCCTTAAAACCCATTAACGGCAATCACAATTCTTTTTAAGCCATGTATTGGCAAGCATTATTCTTTGAAAGCCCTGTCCTGACAGGAACTCCTCATTTTCAAGGCTAGTATCGGCTGGTACAATTATCTTACACCCCACCAAAGTCCTATGGAATTAGGCACTTCAATTCCATTCCAAGTGGATCATTTAGCTCTACTGGCATCCTTCCTCTACTACAAAAAAAGGATAGTTGTGGTGCTTAAGAAGTGCCACATATCCTATCGCCACTAAAAGAAGCTATAGCGCTTCCATAAGCCCCACGACATATATTTTTTATTTTTTTTAAAATAGTGAAAGCGCCACAACAAGTCCAAACTTCATATGGCACTTTGCTGAGGAAGTGCCACAGGAGGTGAGCTTTTGTTTTTTTTAATTTTTTCCTTTAGTACTTTTCCAAAGAAGCACTACTGAAAGTATTTTTTTAAAAATTAGCTTTTCATATTTTTAATTCAGAACCCTATAATTACAGTTGAAACAAACTTTAAACACAAATTTCTATATCCACAGCAAAATGAAGAAAAACAAACAACAATGAAATAACTCCAAAATGATATATACAAACAAACAACTAATTAACAAAATTACTAATAAATATATTTACAATAATTGTGAATAAAATACAAAAAATTCTACTTAAATAAACAACACAACAATAGGCAACAAACAACTTAGCTAGTTAAATAGTAGCTAGCTAGAGCATTGCCTAAGTACATATTTACACCATTCCTCGATGACTTTATTGACTTGATGTTCAGTCAAATTGTCACAATGTTGATCTTCATAATACTATATATATACAATCATAACACAATGAACTAAAATCACCATAAATTATTAGACACTAATCAATTAAATTTAAAACACAATATGAATTGCAACTAAAATGATTTACTTTTTGAGGAACAAAAGCTTGATCATGAGTAATTATATCCTTCATGAATTTTATGATGTAATACCCATATAATCATTGTTATTAGGCTAGAAAGGGCACTGCAACAATATAATAAAATGGTTAACTCAATTTTTGAATATAATCTGCCAGCTTTTTATTAGGCTGGAAAGGGTATTGCAACAATATAATCTACATGCTTTTTATTATTTTTAAGGACTGTAAATGTTATGTATAAAACCTTGTAGGGATTCCTGTAATATAATCATATACTTATTATCAGTATATTTATACTATATCTGTAAGCTCACTGAACTGCGTATTGTTATTATGATAAATGTCGAAATAAATAAGGGGTTTGACATAATGGACTGTGTACGCATATGATATTTTTCAATTGTTGTTCTCAGATCATTTTCTACCTGACTGATATTGCTGCCATTAATCATAATCTAATTAGACAGATTAAGATCCCTGAAATCTTCAATCAATTTTTGTTTTTGAATCATTAAGGCTGCCACCTGCGCTGTCTTGCGGCTCAATATGTCTGCAACTATATTAGTCTTTCCTAGATGGTATTTAATTTCTAGGTTGTAATCTTTAAGCAATTCCATCTATTTGTGCTATCTCATATTCAACTCTTTTTGATCATATAAGTATTTCAAACTCTTGTGGTCACAGTACAACTCTACGGTAGCCCTATAGAGATAGTGTCTCCATATTTTCAGTGCAAACACAATTGCTGCTAACTCAAGATCATGGGTGGGATAACTTAGTTTGTGAGGCTTTAACTGATGAGAGGCTTATGCTATAACTTTTCCCTACTGCATTAGGACATATCCCAATCCATGCTTGCTTGCATAACTGTAGACCATAAAGGTCAAATGCGGATTGGGGATTGTTAACACTGGTGTTATTGTCAATCTCTCTTTCAGATTTATGGAGCTCCTCACAACTATTATCCCACACAAAAGGTTGAGTTTTCTGTGTCAACTTTGTCAAAGGCAAAGCAATTCTAGAGAACTTATGAATGAATCTTCTGTAATAACCAGCAAGACCAAGAAAACTGCGTATTTCAGCAATAGTCTCTAGCCTCTTTTAGTTCAATACTGCTTCTACTTTGCTAGAATCTACCGAGACCCCTTCTTGTGAGACTACATAGCCCATAAATTTAACTTCTAAAAGCAAAACTCACACTTGCTTAGCTTGACATAGAGTTGCTTATCTTTATATGTGCCAAGCTCTATTCTAAAATGCTCTTCATGATCTACTATACTTTATGAATATACTAGAATATCATCAATAAAGACTACTACAAATTGGTTCAAATACAGATGGAAAATTCAATTCATGTAGTCTATAAACACTATAAGTGCATTGGTCAGCCAAAATTGCATTACTAGAAATTCATAATGACCATATCTGGTTACAAAAGCAGTTTTTGTACATCCTCTTCTTTTACTCTAAGCTGATGATATTCTGATCTCAAATCAATTTTTGAGAACAAGTAGGAACCAGATAGTTGATTGAGTAAATCATCAATTTAGGGAAGTGGGAATTTATTCTTAATAGTCATCTTGTTTAGCTCCTTGTAATCAATACAAAGGTGTAGGCTTCTGTCTTTTTTTTACAAAGAGCACTGCAGCTCCCTATGATGAGATATTGGGTCGATGAACCCTTTCTCTAATAGCTCCTCAATCTACTTTTTCAATTTTCCATCTCATGTAGAGCCATCCTATATATGGCTTTGGATATTAGTCCCGCTTCAGGCTTAGTCTCAATTGCAAACTCCACTTTCCTTTCCGGAGGTAACCCACTGATATCTTCTGGAAACACTTCAGGAAACTCATTTACTATAGGGATATTTTCAAGCGTTGTTCCAACTTTTAACTGTATGGAGAATAATACTATATACTTTTGACAGCCTTTATGCAGACATTTCTTAGCCTCAACTACTGAGAGAAAATTAAGGTTGACTTCTGTATTGACATTTGGTTGTGTATTAGGATAAATGACCATTTTGCTTCCACAGTCTAGTAAAACATTATTTGTTGCCAACCAGTTAAAACTGAGAATTACTCTCAGTTTATGTAATGGTAAGTAAATTAGACCCACTGTTGATTCATGTCCTTTGATGTTTATTATAAAATTCAAGCAAACATTAGCTGTGATAGATCTGACACCTATAGGTGTAGATATAACCAGATCATACGATAATCGGTGCATACTCAAGCCTAGCCATCTTACACAGTTATATGCAATAAATAGAGCTGGCAATCAGGGTTGGCCCAGCCCTACAGGGCCTGGGGAAAGAAAAATTGCTGTTTTTCAAAGCCCGGCCCGAAAACATCAGGGCCAAGGCCGGCCCGCAGGGCTAGAAATCATTTTCACAAAATTTAACTATACATCTACATACCTCATGCAATAAAATAAATATAGTTATTAATTCATAATCAAAGGTAAAAAATATTGTGTACAAGTAATTCATAGTCCAATATAAAACATAAGAAGGCAAAAAGCTAAACACTTTAAGCAACATGATTATGAAAACTATCGTTTTCATCTTCTTTGCTACTATCATCAATTTCAAGGAATTTTGATTGTACTTCACTTTAAGTAGTAGACTCTGTTTAAGGGGTAAAAATATCAAGAATTAGTAAATTACCATTATATGTAAATTTAGCAATTTTTAAGGTTTTTAGGGAGGAGTCAGCAAGGGCATGAGTAGGAAGGGTAGTAAAATTAAAACAAAAAATAAAGCTAAATGGCCTAATGGGCCGGCCCTCCAGGGCCTTCGGCCCTCAAAGGCAGGCCCTTTTAGGCCCGACTTCCTTTTGAAGCTCCATTTTTCAAGCCCGGCCCATGATTTAAAAGGGCTTAAAAGGGCTGACCCGATTTCCCGGCTCTAGCAATAAATGAATGACTAGCACTTTTATCATACAATACTTGTACCAAATTACCATTAAGTAAAACTATACCTTGAATTAGCTCAAGAGATTTTCAGGCTTCTTCTTGAGTCATAGTAAAGACTTTGACCTGAGCTCTTTGTCTAGGCTCCCTTGCCCTTTGTTTCTGTAGAAAATCTTTAGCAAAATGTCCTAGTTGCTGGTTCTTATAACAGACTATCCGCTTTATTGGAGCGCCACATGGCCTTCCAGGATGATATGGCTTGCAACAGTGTTAACATATTCTATTCCTAGGGGATCTTTGGTTACCATGGCTATGAGACTAATATGGCTTTTTGTTACTCCCTTTGAATGGACCTCCTTGATTCTTAATACCCACTACCAGATGCACCCTTATTGCTAGTATTTATGTTATTATACAGATTCAGCAAATTGCTTTTTGTGATCTAGCATTCTTCTACTACTTTATTAAATTCTGTAAATTATTTAGAAGGTAGTTTATAGTTGGCACCATAAAAAATTGACAAGTGTCCTCTTATCATGACAAAGTACAAGGTCACTTTTTTGTTGGATGAATGAGAAGGTGACAAGTGTCCCTCATGATGATACTTACTTTTTTCCTTTTGAGTTGGCACCTCCGAGACACGCCATATAGCACCTGTGTCCATGGAATCTACTGGTCTCCGGCCCGTACAGGTACTTGACTTTCCTGAACACTGAACCCAGGAGTAAGGGAAATTCATCAGGCCTTCCTTCCCCTGACTTAAACATGACGCCTAGGATGAAAGAGACAGAGAAAAGAAAAGTGTCAGGGATACTTGACATGTTATGGTTCAAGATTAAGTCACATGTCACACTGTGGCACCAATAGATCAAAGGGACACATGGTATCAATCTAACTCCTCTCTTTCCCTTTAGTATTTTGGCCATGGCAAGAGAACAAAGAGAAACAAATCTGAAAATTTCAAGAAAATATAAAGAAGAGAGAAGGAGGAGGAATAGTAAAAACTCCCAAGTTCCGGAGCTGATTCCGACCTCGAATCGTCGTTATCGACTGGTAAGCCCTTTAGAAAAGTTGATTTACTCACTAAGAGCTTCATTTTTATGATCTTAGTTTTCTGATTAGAGTTGTTTTGTGCTATTTAGTTGTTGGAGTGCCGCTAGAATTCTAAACCTGTTGTGTGTTTCTATGGAGATTCGTTTAAATATCACCCTTTCTATAAATTAAAATCTATTCAGCTAGAGGAAGCTAATTGAAGAACAAAGAGGTAGATACCGGCAACTGAGAGTTCCGGTCCATATCAAAATTTTAGTATTGGTTATCTATAGTCTTCTTATGTATTTTGGGATTTGTAATCATTATGTATAAACCCTGTGTGTATTTGCTGTAATATAATCAAGTACATTATATCAGTATATTTATGCTATTTCTGTATGCCTACTGAATTCTGTGTTATTACTTTGATGAATGTCAAAACATTGAGGGGTTTGACAATTCATCCGCTTGTCCCCCTACTCTTCTTACTTGAGATACCGGGATGATGAGGGCTAGAGCTCTGATATGCTAATAAGGGGGCTGAAGCATGAGAACAAAGGGAAGTTGGTCTCCAAGCAGTTCAAGGAGTTTCATAAGGCTATGGAAGAATGCTGGATTACAGAGAGCAACCTGAAGAATCTTTACTTAGTTAAGAATGTTAATAGCCACAGTGAACCCAGTCGGGGAAACTCTTTTGAGAAACAAAAAGGCCAAGGGTCCTCATCCAAGGAAAATAATAAGAAACTCTACCAATATGAGAATCGTGAGAACCAAAGACCCTTTACATCTCCTCCATGCACTTGATGTGGTCAGATGCACCTCGACAAGACGTACAATGGACATGTAATCTATTATACCTGTCGACAACCGGGTCACTTTGCTTGTGATTGCAAGCAACGAGCAACCGAGCCTAGGCACTAGAACCAAGGCAGATTTTTTGCCATGACCCCTGAGGAGGCACAAAAGTCTCTAGAAATGATTCAAGGTACTATTCTCCTCCAATACATTACAAGCATTGTTTGATTCGGGTGCTAGTTATTCTTTTATTACATATGACTGTACTAGACGTCTATGACTAAGTACCTAAAAACAACCTTATGACTTGGTCGTGTCAACACCTATGGTGTTAAGATTGTTACTGCCAATACTTGTTTAAATTGTATAGTAAATGTTTAGGGGCATGAATCTACGGTAGATGTAACCCCCTTTTTAAACCATAAATAATTACGGGCGATAAGCATATTATGTAACATAAAGTGTATAACACAACGGAAACATATAAATACATTGTATTAGTTTATATTACCAGAGATTACCCTCAAAGGGTTTGATAACATATATAGATACATGTTCAAAGAGTACCAAAACAATAATATCTAAGTACATGTGGAAGCGCTATAATCGCAATGAAAATCCGGGACTCTAATTACTGGTAGCCGCCGCCTTGCCTTTTGAGCTATCTGCTTCAGCTGAAATGGTTTTGTTGTTTGGAAAGAATGAGATTTGAGAGAATCTTAATAGCAACATGCTCACATACAATAAAATGCGAAAATAGATATGCAATGTCATGAAATGTAAGATGATCGAACGTAAGTGTGTACACTAGCCCAAGGTCAAACTTTACGTCTGCCCTTGGTCGACTTGGTACCCCTGTTGGGTTCTCGACCACAATATAGCGAATGGGTGTGTCTAGGACACTAGCTCATGTTACAGGTATGACATTCATAGTGGCATCACATAGTATATGTAAGAAGGATGTTACTACCTTATTGCTTTCCTAATGTCCTTTTCTTGTGGTTCGGAGCTCAGGCAAGCTTAATCTTCAGATTGTTCCCAATTCCTACAATACCTAAATGCCATAGATGAGTCATTACTCATTCTCTCATTGCCCCAAACTCCAAACCTCGGTATACTGGAACTTATCAAAACTTATGACTTGGGCTATTCCTACACAATTTTACGTGTAAAATCCATTTTTGACCTTAAATTGGTCAAATTCAGGGTCAAATGATGAAAATACCTTTAGTTTCCCTTTCATTTGTGTTTCAAAGCATATTTAGTCATATCTCATTCTAGGGCTTTTCTCACTTAGTCGTTAAATTCTATCCCGTTAATCACATTTTGCACAAGGTTGAGATTTTAAGTTGTCAGAAAAATTATGTCAGTTTCTCATTCTGTCTTGCTTAATCACCTCCTTTCTACTTATAGTCAAACTATTAGCTATTTAAATGATCATTGGATAAGGTTGGGAGAAACTTAAATTTCAGAGTTCTTTAAGTTCCTTCATCTATCTTTCACAAGAACAACCATACCAATCTAAGAATAACACTAATAGCATCCACTTAAGCAATAGAATCATGTTTGGAGAGTTACCTTTAAGTTTCTCAACTTTCTCTCTCCTTAACGTCCAACCGTCTCTCTCCCTCCTCTTGGAAGTTCTTCAAAATCCATAGTTTAAAGATGAAGAGATGAGTAAGAGAGATCATATTGAGTTTAGGAAGCATGAATCACAAGTTTCAAGCTTCTTACCTTGAGTTTGAGTGAAACCGAGCTCTCTTTCTTGCTTCTCGTTCTGCACCTCCTCAGCTCTCTCTCCCTCATTCGTTTTGGTCTGTTTGCACGATAGAATGAAGAAATAGATGAATGAAGGGAATAATAATAATATAGGTTAAGTTAATATAATAACTTAACATGTGTGGCACTATTCCATTGGTCCACAAATCCATTTCTTGTTTGATTATTTCATGTCCCTTCTTGGCACTTTATTCAACCGTGTTGCATGAGAAAAGAGAGGAAAAAGATTGAATTCACTATCCCGTTGTCATATTGCAAGTTGTTGACTTGTGTTCTTTAACTTTAACTAGTTGGCCTTGTTTGATAATATTTCACCAAAATGGGCTTATTCATTATCAAGTAGTCATTTCCCCCTTTTTAATGCTCATATAGTTGATATCATTAGGAAAATTAGGGAAAAATAATCGATTCCTATATTTTGGCAAAATTACAATTTTGCCCCTACAATTTATGATTTATCCCGGTAAATCATTTCTTGTTTCTTTTCCTTTGGTTTGGCCAATTTTTGACTTATATAATAGGCAATTCACGATTTTATTCCATTAGGTGATTCAATTACATAGGAGGAATATTGATGATTGAAAATTGAGTTGTTACATTTCTCCCCTCCTTAAATAATTTTTGTCCCCGAAATTTGTTACAAGTACTGACTCATAAACTCCAGGAAATGCTTTTGCATGTCTTCCTCAGACTCCCAAGTAGATTCTCTAGGAGATAATCCCTTCCATATTACTTTGATAAACGGGATGCTTCGGTATCTCAATTGTTTATCCTACTGATCGATAATTCAGTCAGGTGTGAACTCATATGTCAAGTCATCTCGTAGGTCAACTTCTTCGTATTCGATCACATGCTCGGGATCGGGTTGATATTTCTTTAATTGTGACACATGGAAGACAACATGCAACTTGCTTAAAGTTGGAGGTAAAGCTATCTGGTATGCCACTGGCCCAATTGTCGACAAAATTTTGAAAGGACCAATATATATTGGGTTCAACTTCTTTACCTTTATTGCTCTGCCAATGCCAGTAGTAGGTGAAACTTTCATAAATACATGGTCGCCAACCTCAAATTCAAGAGGTTTCCGCCTCTTATCGGCATAATTCTTTTATCGACTCTGTGCAGCTAGTAGTTTTTGCTTGATTAGCTTAATTTGTTTTGTCGTTTGATCAATAATGTTTGGCCCATAGATCTATCTCTCAGACAACTCTGTCCAGCACAAGGGCGATTGACACTTCCTTCCATACAACGCTTCATAAGGAGCCATCTGAATGCTCGAATGATAGCTGTTGTTGTATGTGAATTCCGCTAAAGGAAGGAATTTGTCCTAACTACCTTTGAAATCAATCACACATGCCCTAAGCATATCTTCTAGTGTCTGGATTGTTCTCTCATTTTGTCCATCTGTTTAAGGATGATAGGTCGTACTGAATCGGAGCTTAGTACCTAAGGCCTCATGTATTACTTTCCAGAACTTGAAAGTGAATCGTGGATCTTTGTCTGATATGATGTTCTTAAGTGTACCATGGAGACGCACAATCTCTTTAATATAGAGGTCTGCCAGCTTGTTAGGAGAATAATGTACATTGATCGGAAAAAAATGGGCTGTCTTTGTGAACCGATCAACTATTACCCATATGGCATCGCGATTCCGAATCTTTGGTAGTCCTGTCACAAAGTCCATAGTGATGCTCTCCCATTTCCATTCAGGAATTACAGGATTCTGTAGTTGTCTTGAAGGTCGTTGATGCTCGGCTTTGACTTTCTAGCATGTAAGGCAACGAGAAACAAACTTTGCCACGTCCCTTTTCATGCCTGGCCACCAATATGTGGACTTTAAATTGTGATACATTTTGGTTGCTCCTGGATGTAGAGTGTATTTACTCTTATGTGCTTCTTCCAGAATCTGTCACTTCAATTCTATTTGTAGTGGTACGTATATTCTCTCGTGGTATCGGACTAGTCCACTCGGTGATAAATCATACTCTTGTGTTTCTCCTTTTGTAATCAAGATTCTGATAGACTGAGCACGTCTATCTTGCTTTTGAGCCTCTTCTATCTCTGTTCTCAGATCATTCTCTATTTAACTAACATTGTTGTTGCTAATCAATATCTGATTTGAGAGGTTGAGATCTTGAAAGTTCTCAATTAACTTCTGTTCATGGATTATAAGGACTGCTACCTGTACTACTTTGTGGCTCAATACATCAGCCACGATATTGCTCTTGCCTGGATGATACTTGATCTCCAGATTATAGTCTTTGAGTAACTCCATCCAGCTGTGTTATCATATATTGAGCTCTTTTTTATCATATAAGTATTTCAAATTTTGTGGTCGCAGTACAGCTCTACAATTGCTCCATAGAGATAGTGTCTCCAGATCTTTAGTGTGAATACAATCGCTGCCAACTCAAGATCGTGTGTGGGATATCATTGTTCGTGAGGCTTCAATTGCCAAGATGCGTATGCCACAACATGGCCTTGCTGCATTAGGACACATCCCAATCCATGCCTACTGGGATGTGTGTAAACCACGAAGGTTAATTGTGGATCTGGAATTGTCAAAATTGGTGTAGTTGTTAGCTTTCGTTTCAAATCAGTGAAGCTCTCTTCATAATCGTTGTCCCACTCAAAATGCTAAGTCTTTAGTGTCAGCTTAGTTAATGGAAATGCTATTATGGAGAAATTCGGTATAAACCGTCGATAATAGCCTGCGAGACCTAGAAAACTACGTATCTCAAATACTGTCCCTGACCTCTTCCAATTTAGTTCTGCTTCCACCTTGTTAAGATCCACTGAGACCCTCTGTTGTGAGACCACATGACCCATAAATTTAACTTCTGAAAGCTAAAACTCACATTTGCTTAGCTTGGCATAGAGTTGCTTGCCCCTCAATGTACCCAGTATAGTCCTCAAGTGGTGTTCATGCTCTGCTTGACTCTGGGAATATACCAGAATATCATCGATGAAAAAAACCACAAATTGGTCCAAGTACGGATGAAAAATTCGATTCATGTAATCCATGAATACTGCAGGTGCATTAGTCAGTCCAAATGGCCTTACAAGAAACTCGTAATGACCATATCGTGTTCTAAAAGTAGTTTTCGAAACATCATCTGCCTTTACTCTGAGTTGATGGTAACTTGATCTCAGGTCAATCTTTGAAAATACACTAGCTCCCGATAGTTGATAGAGTAAATCATCAATTCTAGGAAGCGGATACTTGTTTTTAACCGTCACTTTGTTCAGTTCCCTGTAATTAATACAGAGTCATAAACTCCTATCTTTCTTTTTCACAAATAGCACTGGAGCTCCCCATGGCGAAATGCTGGGTCTAATAAACCCTTTTTCTAGTAACTCGTCAATTTTCTTTTTCAGTTCTGACATCTCAATTGGTGCCATTTTATATGGGGCTTTCGATATCAGCTCTGCTCCAGACTTAGTTTCAATTGTAAACTCCACTTCTCTGTTCGGGGGTAGTCCACTGATATCTTTTGGAAATACATCAGAAAAGTCATTTACAACAAGGATATTCTCTAATGATATGCCTATTTCTAATTACATGGAGAAAAACACAATATATCCCTGACAACCCTTGTGTAAGCATTTCTCGGCTTCAGCTGTGGAAAGAAAGTTCAAATTGGTTTCTACATTGGCTTTTGTTATTAGATTAGGGTAAACGACCCTTTTGTTTCTACAGCCTAACCTCACATTGTTTGCAGCTAACCAATCGATTCTGAGTATTACCTCAAGTCTCTTCAATGGTGAACAAATGAGATCAATCGCCGACTCATGTCCTTCGACATTTATTATACAATTCAAGCAAACCTCTGTGGTGAAAAAATCTCTGTCTACAATCCTTAGCAATATGCCCTGGTTTATTACAGTTGTAGCAGACAATCTGCCTAGTTGGTGTCGTTGCTTGCTTCACTTATGAGCATGTCTGACCTAGATGAAGAGGATTCTTATAATATTGATATATTCTGTTCCCATATGATCTTGGATTACCTCAGCTATCAGATTGGTTAGGCTTCTTATTGCTACCACTCAGAGCACCACCCTGATAATGACGTTTCTAGGAAAAATAACCGCCACTAAGTTTAATATTGTTGCCGGTATTTCTCTGGGTATGTAGCTCCATCAAATTATGCTCAGTTAGTCGGCATTCCTCATTATTATTTCCATGTTGGCTTCTGCCTCGCCCTCTATCTCAGCCTCTACCATCTCCCCATATGTGGGCCATCTCTCTAATTCACTCTATAAGAAAATAGAGAAAAGGTAAACATCATATGGAAGTAAGGGCAGTTTTGTCCTTTCACAACAATTTGGGTACATGAATTTGTCATACATAGTTTTAGCATGATCATACATCTCACATAGCATGTATATTTGAACAATGTATGTTAGTTACTCATCATATTAAAGTATTATACAAAATCACTTGTCATATGTTGTTTCATTACCTCTGAACTCGAGTTTAGAACAAGGAACTCAAGTTCAGACCCATGCACTCGAGTCCTCCAAACTTCACTCGAGTTCAGGTGGTTTCTCCCTCAGACTTAGTTGATTCTTCCACTTTGTATACACCGTGAAAGCTTGCACTTGAGTTCAACATATCACACTCGAGTTCTTCAACTTATACTCGAGTCCAAAGAGTGTGGAAGTGAGAGTTTATTCCAGAAAACTCTTGGATATCATTAGCTACACGTCGCACTCGAGTTTGCTGCTCCACACTTGAGTTCTGAAGGTCTTCACACTCAAGTCTCATGAGTTCAGGGAAGAGTGTTCCTACCCAAGAGTTTCCCAACTTGCTAGAATACATTGTGCACTAGAGTTCCCATATACGCACTCGAGTTTTCATGCATCGCACTTGAGTTCAATTCTTGCACTCTCGTGAGTTCCTTCCTGAAACTGCCTAGATTTCTCGTTGCACTCGAGTTTAGTCTCCCATACTCGAGTTTACCACTGATTACACTCGAGTTTTCCTCCATAAACTCGAGTTCTCGCCACCAAATACACTGGAAATTGCCTTATAAACTCGAGTTCGCCAGCTTCTACTCGAGTTCATCAGCTATGTAGCATTGATTACATTTTGGAAATCACTCCAAATTCATTCCTAACTTATCTATTCCATTGTTTTCCCTCTTGTTCAACATTCTTAAGTAGTTTCCAACTACCTTACCTCCTATCTCATGTGAACCATACCATGTCATGTCCGCATTTTCCAAAACCTCTTTATGTTTGAGTATATGCTTATTATCTAATACCAAAAACTGTAACGCCCTTATTTAAACCATAAATAATTACGGGCGATAAGCATATTATGTAACATAAAGTGTATAACACAGTGAAAACATATAAATACATCGTATTAGTTTACATTACCAGGGATTTCCCTCAAAGGGTTTGACAACACATATAGATACATGTTCAAAGAGTACCAAAACAATAATAGCTAAGTACATGCAGAAGAGCTATAATCGCAATGAAACTTCAAGACTCTAATCACCGGTAGCCGCCACCTTGCTTTTTGAGCTACCTACTTCAGCTGAAATGGTTTTGTTGTTTAGAAAGAATGAGATTCGAGAGAATCTCAATAGCAACATGCTCACATACAATAAAATACGAAAATAGATATGCAATGTCATGAAATGTAAGATGATCGAACGTAAGTGTGTACACTAGCCCAAGGTCAAACTTTACATCTGCCCTTAGTCGACTTGGTGCCCTTGTTGGGTTCTCGACTACAACATGGCGAATGGGTGTGTCTAGGACACTAGCTCATGTTACAGGTATGACATTCATAGTAGCATCACATAGTATATATAAGAAGGATGTTACTACCTTATTGCTTTCCTGGTGTCCTTTTCTCGTGGTTCGGAGCTTAGGCAAGCTTAATCTTCGGATCGTTCCCAATTCCTACAATATCCAAATGCCATAGATGAGTCATTACTCATTCGCTTATTGCCCCAAACTTCAGATATTGGTTAACTTAGCTTGACGATGCTAAATTACCAAAATGCCCCTGTAGACCCCGGTCTACTGGAACTTATCAAAACTTATGACTTAAGCTATTCTTACACAATTTTACGTGTAAAATCCATTTTTGACCTTAAATTTTAAATTCAGTGTCAAATGATGAAAAATACCTTTGGTTTCCCTTTCATTTGTGTTTCAAAGAACATTTAGTCATTTCTCATTCTGGGGCTTTTCTCACTTAGTCATCAACATATACTCTACACAATTTCATCATCTAAACCCAATGAAATTGTCGAATTATCAAATTCCATCCCCTTAATCATGTTCTGCACAGGGTTCAGATTTTAAGTTCTGAGAAAAATTGTATCGGTTTCTCATTCTGTCTTGCTTAATCACCTCCGTTCTACTTATAGTCAATCTATTAGCTGTTTAGGAAGCATGAATCTCAAATTTCAACCTTCTTACCTTGAGTTTGAGTGAAATCGAGCTCTCCTTCTTGCTTCTAGTTCTGCACCTCCTCAGCTCTCTCTCTCGTTTACTCTGTTCTGTTTGCACGATAGTATGAAGAAATGGATAAATGAAGGGAATAATAATAATATAGGTTAAGTTAATATAATAACTTAACATGGGTGGAACTATTCCATTAGTCCACAAATCCATTTCTTGTTTGAGTATTTCATGTCCCTTCTTGGAACTTCATTCAACCGTGTTGCATGAGAAAAGAGAGGAAAAATATTGATCTTACTATCTCATTGTCATATTGCAAGTTGTTGCTTTTTGTTCTTTAACTTTGACTAGTTGGCCTTGTTTGATAATATTTCACCAAAATGGGCTTATTCATTATCAAGTAGTCATTTCCCCCTTTTTAATGCTCATATAATTGATATCATTAGGAAAATTAGGGAAAAATAATCGATTCCCACATTTTGGAAAAACTACGATTTTGCCCCTACAATTTATGATTTATCTCGGTAAATCATTTCTTGTTTCTTTTCCTTTGGTTTGGCCAATTTTTGACCTATATAATAGGCAATTCACAATTTTATTCCATTAGGTGATTCAATTACATAGGAGGAATATTGGTGATTGAAAATTGGGGTGTTACAGTAGACTTAATTTGTTTGCCGATTGTTACAAGTGTAGATGGTTTATTAAAAAGTGCAAGTATACATTGTCGTAAACAAGTAATATAGAAGTGAGTAAAGTATCGTTCCTATGAGGATTGCTCACTAAGTACTAAAATTGGTAATTTTAATTCTATTTAGTCGATGGATTAGTTGGTGATTGAGATTACAAAATAAATATGAATGCAATTGATATGAAAAGAAATATGAGAAAAAGCCCTTGGGGTCAGATTTCACTTAGCAAATTTCGGATTGAATCGCCTATTTATTCTAGTCTAATTTATTCCACATGATTGATAGTTGAGTTTCCTTAATTTAATTACTAGTATCTTCCAAGGTCAAGAAATTATATAATTAATTACTAATCTAATATATCTCTATATGAATTAAAGCAATTAATCATACATTAAGATTTATGGAACTCATTAAGACTACACAACCCATTTGAATAAATTCTTATTTCATATGCAAATTATGGTTTTAATTATAAGATCTATACACACGCATCTCCTTCTGGTCTCATCATACATATTGAAATCATTCAAAAGATGGCCAGTCAATTGAAAGCATCAAGAATAATAATTAAAACTCAATCATGAAGACAAAATTAGAACTAGATTTAATAAGTTAAGATTCAATCCATCATTAGTAAGCTACGTCATCACCCTAGAAAAATGAAAATTTAGCTCATGATGAAATTAAAACCAAAACCAAAATAAATTAAAAACTTCATAAACATTGCAGAAAACTTGATTATTAAATTCTAAAACATAAAGATACAACTACAAGATGCATAAAAATGGAAAAATCTAATCTTCCATATAGGAGGTAAAACCTTCCATGTAGGTGGCAACCTATACCATCTATAAAGGAGGCATGCAAGAAACAATAAAATATATGAAATTAATTCTAAGATGGTGTGTCTCCTTGTGTCTTACACTTCTCTATTTATAGATGAATAGGATGCAAAAATTTCTATTTGTTAGGTAAGAATCTTGACTATAAGCCACCAATGTTGACCTTGTGACTACCTTACTCCTTTATTGCAGCCAACTTTTGATAATTAAAATGGTAGAATCTCACATTTTTGGCTTCATGAAAGCTGGAGATCTGGATCTTAGCTTGAAAAAAAATGTAAGATATTCTTATTTCAACATTTGTAGCTTCATTTATGGCCAAATTAGTGGACAAAGGTCATACTTAGATAAATTCACGTTCTCAACTTCTAAGCAAAATTCGGAACTCTTGAGGTGAGAGTTGGGTTTTAGCCTCAACATGAAAGTTGTAGAAATTTTTCTTAGCTTTATATCCATATAAAGAATATTCCAATCTAACATATAGAGCTCCAGTTATTGCCTGAAAACTGGAACAATCAAAATTTAGTATTTTCAATGAATTCTATTTTATGTCAAAATCATTATTTATTTATCAAATACACCCAAATTCATTATATTAAGCTCAAATATCATCCAAAAAATCTTCTCATAAGGAAACATAAATATGAAAATATTTTACTCATCAAATTCTCACATACTTAGCTTTTAGACGTTCTCGGACAACGGTGAGTAACTAATAAGTTCTTACTATGCTTTCAACAAAATCAGAAGTATAAAGTTATAAGCAAGAACACAATTGAATAATAAAGAGATCATATTTTCATGAATCAATAAAAGTATAAATTGGTAACTTTATTTGAAATTGAATAAACTGAATTCATAATTGTGACTCATTCTCTCAATCTCTCAAGTGTTTAAGGGTAAGTGTTTCGCTCAAATTCACCTGAAAAAATTGCACTATCATAAGCTTGCTAAAAATCTTAATCTCCAATACCTAATTCACATGCATAATTCAAATCAAAAGGACTTATTGAGGATTATAATGGGGTTAAGGTAAAAGGAATGTAAAACGCGATATGAAGGGTTATAAATAGAGCAATTGAAAAATGAGTTATCTTATGAATAAATTTATTTCATTACAAAAGCCCACAATTTTAATTCAAATATTTAGGGGTTGTTTGATTTTGTTTTTAAAAACTGTTTTTCTGTTTTAAAAACAATAAAACAATAAAACATGTTTGTTAAACTGTTTTTAAAAATTGTTTTTAAAAACAAAAAAACAAGAAGTTATTTTTAAAAACTAAAAAAAATAGTTTTTAGTTGTTTTCTTGTTTTTTTCTATTTTTTTATTTTTTGAAATTGTCATTTATCCACTATTGACTGTATACTACCAATGGCAACCACTACCACATCACCACCAACTACTTTACCGCTATGTCATTTCAAAAACAGATTTTTCAAAACAATCTATCCAAACATATTTTTTTATTTTTTATTTTTAAAACTTGTTTCTAAAAACTGTTTTATAAAACTATTTGTGAGAACAAAAAATAGAAAACAGAATCAAACAAGCCCTTAATATTTTTTCTTTTCTTTTTCTATCTTTTTTTTCTTTTTTTTTACATAACTTCTGCAATTCTATAGTTGATGATATATACACCCCACACTTGTCAAAAGCCCATTTCACAAAAAATTCAAATGCTCTGCTAATCTTCCAAATTAGGTAAAAAGCACTTGATATATCATTAAAACACAAGTTAATTGGTTGAGAATAAAGAAACAAGCAATTAGGCTCAAAGGGGCTTATCAATGATATAATTAAAAGGTTGGTTATTTAGCTCTAGCTAAAGAAAGAAATGAATGCCTTTATCATTTTTAAATGTGCATGTGACATGTAATCTCAACTAGATTTAGAGCAAGTTCTAGAGTGACAACTTAATAGGTGAATATCATACACAAGAAAGATAATCATTATTAATCAAATAGGCTCAAAATCTCATGGTCAGGAGCTTTCAAATTCAGCTCATTTAATCTCAAAATTCATCACCAATCTCAATAATCAGCTATTCAATCTCTAAATTCAATTGATCCATGCTTAGAACTTATATATTTCTTAAAATTATTGAAAACAACCTAGATAATATTTTTTTTAGTTTAGACCATTTTTTTAAGATGAAACAAAAATATGTAACTAATGAGATGCATCTCAAGAGTTAAGAATAACCCTTTACTCTGCTATCTTTGCACACCCCATGCATCTAATGGTTTTACTAACTAACTATCTAATGCAGAAATTATACTTTTTTTTACTACTCCTCCCCTAACCTAAATCAGATATTATCCCCCAATGTCTTTTAGATTTTAGAGAAAGTTTCTATTTAAGAATATAAGCATACAATAAAGTAAACCAAAATGCTAAGAGTAAAACCACAAGATTAAGGAAAGTTACAACTGGAGTGGTATCTGGATTCTGCTTTTGACTGCTGTCTGAAGATTGTCTACCTATTTTCTTAACTAATAGATCTGATCTAGGTTCATAGGTTTGTAGTTGATCAGCAGTTGGCACAGAAATTATGGAATGGCGAGTCGCTTGGGGTGTGAATCGTGTTTCTATAGCATGGTCAGAAAAAGACAATAGATCATCATAAAGACCATTAACATTTAACAATCCTAATGGTTTTTTGTGAAAGTTCATTTTAGCCCAATATGCAACGCTAGAGATCCCATCCAACATTTCCAAACCACCAGGTAGAGTGATAAAAGCTTCAACATTGTAGAACATATGTCCCATCGTTTAGGCAAACTTGAAACCTGTAACTCTTATCCATACAAAAGATGTGATATTCTAACTCCTTCACCCTTACACATAAACCTTTGCTACCATTAATAGTTGTAAAAATAGCCACACTTCCCCTTAGGCCATGGATGCCTCCCCCGTATATAAAGTTGATCTTTCTAGCAGCTAATGAACTTCCAAGTTCTCTTACTGCTGGTAGAAACTCTCCATCCTTTCCTAAGTCAGTTTCACCAAAAATACAGATAGATTTAAATCCACATCTTAGTGTGATACCCTTGTTCTTTTCTTTTCTCTCAGACATTTTGTGTTTACAAGTGGAAGAGTACATATTTATAATACTAAAATAGTGACAACAAGATCATACAAATTACTCATTTTTCAAACAAGTTTGAAAAAATTTCCAACACGAATGACCAGTAGGCCGTTGAGTGAAGAAATTAAACAAAATAAGTAAAGTCTAAAGTTGCTGAAAAGATAAGAAAAATTAGACAAAAGCATATTTTATACAGTAGTTATGATTGTGGCTCACATCTTCCTCTAGTTTTACGTCCAGTAATGGCTTAAACGATTTCTATGATTGAGGATTTGCTTCCCATCCAATTTTCTTATAAACTGGAAAACATGGTCTTTTTTAATGTCAGATTTCCAAGACGATAGTGATCTTTTTCTTTATTGGATATGTCTAATAAGTTGAGAAGAATATCATGAACATCACTACTCGGATGCGTCTCAAGAGTCTAAATAATGTCATCCAATAATGTCATTGAGTTAGAAAAGTCTCTTCTCACCAGCTGCCTTTAAGTCAAAATTTAAGGCTTTTATTACCCAATATTCTTTGTGCACTTCAGGATTAGTAAATTTTGATACATTTACCATTCCCATTGCTAATGGTTGATCCATGCAGATTTCATACATTACGTCTTTTGTGTAGCTAGTCAATGTATTCTGTAATAGGTGTCACCTTTATTAGGGAATGACCAAGCCTAAAAATGTTGAAAGATACTTGATCATCTATTAACTTTCCTTCCAGATTTCTTTTTCTTGAGATAGTCTGATTGTGATAAGTTAAAGTAGACATCTTAAGATTTAATTTGATATATAACATATATCATTTAAGTTAGTACATTAAGATATATGAATTTTTAAAATTAGGCATTAAATTTGGAACGTTTTCTGTGGCAGTGAGGATTAATTAGAGTTTCTGGAACAGTGTAAGTATAATTTTCTGAAGGATATATTTTTCTTCCAAATAAACTTAATGAGGGTCACATATAACTTTGAACCACTACAATTGGATTTTTCTAGATTTAATTATAATTTTTCAAATTTAGGTGAAAAAATTTGGAAGTTTAGCGAGACCTCCGTAGGTAACTATCTGTAGCACTACATAATCATAACATTTATTACTTTTCATATTATATGAATTTTTATTTGTTGTGGTATTAGTTTCTAAAATTTTTTGGGTATGGTGAACAATATGGCTCTAGTTTTACAAGGGTTGTAAAAAATTTTAAATACAGCCCGGGTGCCGTGCCTTCCACTACATAGTCTGGATGTACATTCTCTTCTTATCTCACTCCCCTTGTATGTTTAAACGAATTTTCTCAATGTATTTTCTTTTCTTACTAGAGAGGTCCTCTCATTGGCTAGAGAGTATTTAGGTTAGGTAAGCCATATTGTGTCACGTTTCAATTATATTGTTCTTATTATATTATTACATGCATGTTTTACACACACACATATTTGTATGAGATACAACCACAATATATGTATTCATATAAATGAAATAATTAATTAAACTCTCTAAATAAAATCTTAAGTCATAATGCCGTCAATTAATGAATACCTAGATCGCTTAATTGTAAGTTCCACCTAAGTGGATGCATTTGAGTTATCTTGGTGAGACAAGAGTGAGTAATGGTGCTACTCATAAAGATTCTTTATTGTTTTGACTTAATTGAGATTATCAAAATGGTTTTGGATCTCAAGGAATTAGATGGGATTAAATATGCCGGATTATATGATGATCGAATCCCATAAAAATCTAAGAGTTACATGTAATGTAATTGGTAAAGAGGTAACCTACATAAATAACTTGATTTAAGCATCCTACAAAAGCGAACTTAAATTTAAGTGAAATATGGATCTTAGCCCACTAGTTATTACATTAAGGGTTGTTGATTTACTGAGAGATTAATAACCAACTTTGCATATTTTATTGTAGAATCATGTCGACTAGTAATACTGCTACACTATCATTGTGATTAGTCTTTTAGAAGGACAAACTCAATGAGACAAACTTTCTTAACTGGTTCAGGAACTTGAGAATTGTTCTCAAGTAGGAAATAAAAGCATATGTCCTAGATCAAACCATTCCTGAGGAGCCTGCAGATAATGCTTACACAAAGTGTAACATCCCAAATTCTGGGATTAGAGGCTTGAAAATAAGCATGAATCAAGTGGACTGCCAATCCCCGATTTAGTAAGTGTCTCAATAAGGCATAATTTTATTCCCTAAAATTCCTTACACCTTAGGACATTAAAGGGAATACATGGTGAATTAGAGAGCATGAGGAAATGGCAAAATAAGACAATTAGTGGTCACACACAATATGACTATGTTTGGAACACAAATTGTAACAATTTGGATTTGATGCCAATGTGTTTTTCCACATGGCAGTCAGATTGTGTGACATTTTTAAATAGGAAAATGATGTCCAATTCCTATGAAATTTTCCAAAATCAAAGTAGACTTATCAAGCTTTAATTTGATAGGCATATAAGTCATTTAGAACTGTACACAAAGAATTATGTATTTTTGAAGTTAGCCCAGTCAAATTGGCAAGTTTCTATAACAACGTCCAATAAATGAAATTATGGGATTCCTAAGTGTTTAGTTATATAAAGGATATATTTTTCCCTTAAAATTAGACTTAATAAGGTCACATAGCCTTTAGAACTATACCATTTGGACATCTATACAATTAGATATAAATTTTTAAATTTTGATGAAAATTTTACCAATTTTCCAGTAAAGTGCGAAAATAGGAAAAAAAGTATGGGTAAAAAGATCATGTGACCAATAAAGTAAGAAACAATTATTTTTTCCTTTATTAGTGGATATTTTATACCAAAATATTAATGGAAGATAAAGTATTTATATAGCCATAAATGATGCCATGTGGAAGGATTATTGGCCAAGTGTAAAAGGATGAAGACAAAAGTCAAATTACACATGTTAATTTGCAATTAAATATAATATTTCAAGGAGGTGAAAATTGTGATATTTTAAGAGCTCTTATCCCTTGTCAAGAGCTCATGTTCATCCAAACATAAGAGCAAGGAGAGAGAGAGGATTTTGAAGGACACAAGAACAAGAGAGAAGCATACGAGTTCAAGAGGCAAAATCAAGGTAAGCTACAAGTAATTTCCACTTGTTTTTGCCTTCTTCTTCATGATAACACTCTCATATCTCTACTCCTTCTTGAAATACACATGTAACAATAACCAAATCAAAAGAAAAGGAGAAGGAAGGGCCACGGTTTTGTGAAGAAAAGAGAGAGAAGCAAAGGTAATCCAATAAACCTTGCTCCTCTTGTTGATTCTTAATTGTGTTGGTTGATTTGTGGCTTTGTGTTGGTTGATTTTGTGATTTGGGAAAGCTCAAACCCTAAGGGGAGGTGCCCAAATTCATATTAATCATGTGGGAAGTGTGATTAAGTAGTCAAACATATGAGTACAAGAGAAAAGAAGGTGTTTTAAGAGATTAAACATGAAAACACAATTTTCCAAATAATTCTGGAATTTTCATCTAGGTGCATTTTCATCCTGTTAGAGTTGGATTTTGGTATTTTTGATTATTTCATTGGATTCTAAACTAAAACTTGTTCGGGAATATATGTGTTTATGATTTTTGGATGATTGTGTAAAAATCTGGAAATTTTAGAAGTTAAGAAGGTAGTGCTGTTTGATTGGTCCCCTGGAAGCGATTCTATTGTGAAGTGTTTTTTATTAGTCAAACCTAGTCAAAATGTTATGAAATTTTACATGGTTAAATTAACATTCAGAGTTTTAATTTGATGGGTAGAACATAATTTATGAACTAGTATATTAAAAGATATGATTTTTCAAAATTGATCCCTGTTTCTAGAATGAAATCTGGAATAGGGGAGGTTTGACGAATGTTTGGGAATAATGTGATTGTAATGGCCATACTTTGGTATTTTTCCATAAAATTGCACTAAAATAGCTTTACATATGCTTTGCAATCAGTCAATTCAGAATTTCCTAGAATTAATTATAAATTGTTAAAGTTGACTATAAAGCGGGTAATTTCTGGAAAACTGTGAAAATGCACTGTACAGAATTGTACTGTGCAAAAGCTATTGTAACTATGTTAGATAACCAACATAACGTGATTAAAAGATAGTAGTGAAACAAGTAATAACCAATTACTTGTTAACTCTAATTTATAAGAATTGACAATTGCTCGAGTCAGATCAAAGAATATGGACGGATAGGATAAGCTGAAAAAAGGGATTTCAGGTAGTAACACTTTGTTTCATATACTATGTGATTATTTGTATGCTTTGTGCATGCCATTTTCTGTGACATGAACACAGTACTAGGGGCACATTAGCTTAGTTATGGTCTGGGACCTAATAGAGGCGCATAGTTAAGCCAAGGTTGCAAACAGTCCTTTAGCCTTGGATAGTGTGCACAGAACATGGTGTAGGACATATTTATTTTCACATCGTATATGTCTGATTGCTTATTACTATTGAGATTCCCCCGAATCTCACCCTTTCCATAAATGTATAGTTATTAGCAACAGGCAGTGGCTTAAAGGGTAGAACTGTAATTACCGACAACTGAAGGTTCTAATCCAGATTAGGAGGAGTAGTTAGTTATCTAAAGATATTTTATTATTTTAAGGTCTGTAATCATTATGTACATCCCTATGGAGAAATCATGTAATATAATCAAGTAATATTGTATCAATATTATCAATATATTTATGTTATTCCTATATACCAACTGAACTGCACAATTACTACTTTGGTTAACACCAATAATGAGGGGTATGTAAGGCAGGGTCTTACACGAAGTATAAGGAAGACTATGGTTTGGATGTAGGTTGCTTAATGTTTGCCACTATGGTTCTAGAGCTCCAAAAAGATCTAGAACTTATGAAGGCTCATAGATGATTGTGTAACTCAAGGAAATGTTCTAGTAACAGGAAAGACAAGAAAGGTATGAGACCACAAAGGCCTTACATTCCTGCAAGATGGTTGAAGGTGCATCAGTTAGTGATCATGTGTTAAAAATGAAAGGCTACATTGATCACCTTGAAAGGCTTAGATTTCCCATGAGCCAGGAGTTAGCTACATATTTGATCTTGAACTCACTCTCAGAAAGTTATGACTAGTTTGTTATGAACTACAATATGAACAATGTGGAGAAATCAATTTTTGAAATGCATGGGATGCTTAAAACTATTGAGCTAAGCATTAAGAAAAAGCCCAACACTATTTTTATGGTTCAGAAAGGAAAGGGTATGAAAAGGAAAGGCAAGGGCAAAGGGAAGGGTAAAGGCTCAGGTGGTAAGACCAAAGAGTCAAACAAGCCCGAAATCAAGCCTGTAGCCAAGAAGGCAAAGCCTCCAAAGGAAGGAGTATGCTTCTTCTGTAATGAACCTAGTCATTAGAAGAGGAATTGCAAACTCTACTTTGATGATATGAAAAAGAAGAAGAAGGATAGCGGGGCTATCTCTTCAAGTATTTATGTTATAGACATTCATCTCTCTACTTCCTCTATATGGGTATTAGATACTGCATGTGGTTCTTACATTTGTACAAATATGCAGGGTCTTAAGGATAGTAGAAAGCTGAATAAGGACGAAGTAGACCTACGCATTGGAAATAAAGAAAGAGTTGCTGCTTTAGCTGTAGGCACTTGTGAATTAGTTCTGCCCAGTAGCCTTTTGTTAGTTTTGAACAATTGGTATTATGTTCCTGCTTTAAAGAGTAACATTGTTTCTCTTTCTTATTTAGGTAAGAAAGGTTATACTTCCATTACTATGAACGATAAATGTTCTATTTATCGTAATGACGTTTCTATGCTAATGGTGATTTACATGTTGGTCATTATATATTAAATTTGGAACATCCTAATAGTGGAAATATCTATAACGTAACTACCAAAAGGATCAAGTCAAATGATTTGAATCCGACATAACTATGGCATTGTCGTTTAAGCCATACAAATGAGAAACACATTTCAAAACTCCATCAAAATGGATTTCTTACCTCATTTGATTTTAAATCATATGATACATGTTAATCTTGATTTTGAATCATATAATACATGTGAATCTTGCTTATTAGGAAAGATGACAAAGACACATTTTACTAGGCATAATGTGATACCTCATTTCCTATAGCCTCATATGAATATAAAAGAGTAGTGAAATCGTTCAGGAGACCATGATTCAGACCTGGACTACCCAACACTTGAAAATAATTACAAATCCCTAACCTCAACTCAGGAGTTGATTCTAGGGTTGAAAGGGTAGTAGAATTTTTGCAAACCATTTTCACAAATATACACTATCTCATTTAGCCTCACCGGCTCTTTCTTTTTATTTGTCTATCAGAGTATGCGAGCGTGCCTCTACTTAGTTCTCATATTCCATTACTTATACACATTTCATTAGTAATAGGAAGCATAAACACTTATCAACTACCATTCATCTACTAGTTACTCTTACATTATTGTTATGCTTACAAGTCATATACAACATATACAAATCCCATAATATCCAAAAACATATGGAATTAGACAACCAAAATGACTAAAGTATTCAGTGTCTCAACCTCTAGTCATCTGTATTTACCTTTCGCTTGCCCCTTGAGCTCTCTCCCTATACTATAAGTGGTTTTTGGAAAAAGAGTGAGATTCAAAAGAATTTCAGTAGTAACATATATCAATTATACAGTTATAACATCACAAGGCATGCTAAACAATCATCATTTATCAGAATCATCACAACAACATTCAATGCATCACATGTAGTTCGTAAGCTATTGTAGCACTATATATATTACAAGGCCCCAAGGGATACCCGTACAAATAGGCCCCGGGTACCCACTCGCGCGTTAATGAACATTATATCGGCCTGATCGTCCACCTGTGTAAAGATAGGCCCTTGGCAACCACCCCGTATATTCAAAATACGTTAGACAACTCATGATGAACACACAAACCATACATTGCATATTATAACATATGAAAGACAAGTTACTACCTGGTTGCTTTCCTTTAGTAACTTCCAACTGTTTCTTTGAGCTCGGGCAAGTCTTGGACTTTGAACAATCGTCAAATCCTACAATTTCCAAATATACCATAAATGATTCATTACTCATTCATGCACAATTCCAAACTCATAGCATTGGTTAACTTAGCCTAATAGTGCTAAATTACTAAAATACCCCTTAAGAACTAGTCTACCTTTACTTTACCCAAAATTATGACTCAGGCCAATCTTACAAAATTTCACGTGTAGAATCCATTTTTGACCTCAAATTGGTCAAATTCAGGGCCAAATGATAAAAATACCCCTGGAAGCCCCCTACTTGGAGCTTTTAAGGGTAATTTGGTCATTTCACATTCTAAATCATTTCTCACTTCACCATCAACATATACCCTACATAATTTTGTCTTCTAAACCCAATGGAATCATCAAAACTATCAAGTTCCTGATCCTTTCACACGTCTAACATAGGGCAACCAAATAGGATTCCCATAAAAGTTATGTCGGTTTCTCGTTTTCTCTTGCCTAATTACCTTCTTTCTACTTCTAATCACATGATTAGCTATTTAGACATTCATTGGACATGATTTAGAGAAACTTGGATATCAAAGTCCCTTAGGTTTCTTCATCTAAATTTCACAAAACATTCAAAACCATGCCAAGAATAATAATAATAGCATCAATTAGAGCAAGAGAAACAAGTTTGGAGGATTACCTCTTGATTTCCTAGCTTTCTCTCTCCTTAACATTTTCTACTCTCTCTCTCTCTTTACCATTGATTTATCTTGAATACCATGGATTCAAAGGAGGAGAGGTGAGTGGGAGACGTTATAGAGGGATTAGGGAGCTTAAAGCACAAGATTATGTCTTCCTTACCTTTGATCTTGTAAGAACCCTAGCTCTCTTCTTCTTCACTGTACTCTTCACCATTCTCAACTCCCTCTCTCTACTTTGATCAGATGGCACGAGAATGAAGGAAAAGATGAAGGGAATTAATATTAGGATTAAATGGTTTAATACACACATGGCATCTTTTCATTGGTCCATGTATTGAATTTTACATAATACTACAATCAAAAATTCATTTCCCTTCTCTTCTCTTAATCATTCGAAAGTAATAAGAATTGAAGGAGAAAGTATTGCTCTTCATCTATCCCATTATGCCAACTTGCAATATGTTGACTTTTGTCCTTCCTTGATAATAATTCACCAAAATAGACTTATTAATTATCAAGTAGCTATTTCCCTCCTTTTAATTCACATTTAACTGAATTTATTAGGAATATTAGGGAAAAATGACTATTTCCCACTTTATTGAAAAATTACCGTTTTACCCTTACGTTTTATGATTTACCGAAATAAACCATTTCTTGATCATTTCTTTCCATTTGGCTAAATTTTTTAACACTTAAATGAAGCCATCATTTGCATCATCTTTTGCTCATATTTTGGTTACAATATTAGGCCTTTAAGTGGGTATTAATTGCCTTTTCGTGTCATTACTTGGGCGAATCATATGTAACCGGTGATTGGGATATTTCTGTAAATTTACACACATTACACTTCACCATGTTATTCCACTAAATATTATAAATATACACATAAGGAATATTGGTGAAAGAGTGGGGTATTACACATAGTGATAGGGTTACTAATTTATTGGGCCTCAAACATTCAGATGTATGTGGACAACTGAATAGAGTTGCCAGAAGAGGTTATATGTACTTCATTACATTTATAGATGATTTTAGTAGATATGGATATATATATATATATATATATATATATATATATATATATATATATATATATATATATCTGAATCTTTTGAAATGTTTAAAATATTCCAAAATGAAAGACAAAACCAACTTGGCAAAACAATTAAAGCACTTTAATATGATTGAGGTGGCAAATATTTGAGCTAAGAGTTCATTGACCATCTTAGGATTTATAGGATAATCTCATAATTGACTCCTCCAGGAATATCATAATGGAATGACTTTTTTGAACTGAGTAATCAAACACTAATAGGTATGGTTTGATCTATAATGAGTCAAACAGATCTTCCACCGTCCTTTTGGGGCCATGCCCTAGAGACAACTGCATTGATACTGAATCGTGTTCCATCTGAGGTAATTGAAAAGATACCATATGAGATATGAACTGGAAATAAACCTAGTTTATCTTTTCTTAAAATTTGGGGATGTGAGGTATATGTTAAGCAACAAGCCTCAGATAAATTAGCGTCCAAATCCTCAAAGTTCCTTTTCGTGGGGGTATCTTAAGGAAACAAAGGGATACTATGTCTACAATCCCACCGATAATAAAGTATTTGTTATTTGAAACGGTATGTTTGTAGAAAGAGAGTTTATTTCTAAAAGAACCAGTAAGAGCAATGTACATCTTGAAGAAGTTTGAGAATCACAACATAGCACATAACCACAGAACCACAGAAAGCAGAAAGGCTTACAACAAGTTACTGAGCCTCCTCAAGTAACACATGGCCCATATAGATATGATAGGACACAGTATTAGCCTTAGAGATATGGATTTCTGATTACTAAAAGTTGTGATGTGTTGCTTATTGAGCTAAATGAGCCAACTACCTATTGAGAAGCCATAGTATGATCAAACTCTGAGAAATGGATAATGCCATGAAGTCTGAAATGCAATCCATATACAACAATCAGGTATGGACCTTAGTCAATCCACTTGAAGGTGTAAAAACCATCGGGTGCAAATGGGTTTTCAAGGAAAAAATAGACATGGATGGCAATGTAAATGTCTTAAAGGCACAACTGGTTGTAAAAGGATTCACTCAAACTCATGGTATAGACTATGATGAAATCTTTTTCATAGTTGCAATGGCCAAATCAATCAAAACCCTTCTTGATATTGCAACATATTATGACTATGAAATATGGTAGATGTACGTCAAAACCACCTTCGTTAATAGAAAGCTGCTTAAGGATGTGCACATGACACAACCTGAAGGCTTTATACATTCAGAGGACTCCAGTAAAGTCTGCTAGCTTCAAATATCCATTTATAAATTGAATCAAGCATCTCAGAGCTGAAATCATCATTTTGATGAAGTAGTCAAAGAGTTTGGATTTATTCAAAATATAGATGAACCTTATGTTTACAAGAAGGTTAATGGGAGCATAGTTATATTTCTAGTACTTTATGTAGATGACATCCTACTAATTGGAAATGGCATTCCTACCTTGCAGAGTGTCAAGTCTTGGTTAGGAAAGTATTTTTCAATGAAAAACTTAGGTAAAGCCACCTATATCCTAGGGATTAGGATATATTAAAGATAGATTCAAGAAAGTAATAGGTCTAAGTCAAAGAACATACATAGACAAGATACTGCATAGGTTTAGTATGCAGGATTCAAAAAAGGGGTTACATGCCTATGTTTCATGGCATCTATCTTGTAAGGATTTGTTTCCTAGTACACTTGATCAGCAGGATTGCATAAGAAAGGTTCCATATGCCTCAGCCATTGGATCCATCATGTATGCCATGTTATGTAGTTGACTGAATGTCTCATTTTCCTTAAGTATGACCAATAGATATCAATAAGATCTTGGTGAGGGTCATTGGACTGCTATCAAGAATATCCTAAAGTAATTAAGAAGGATTAAGGACTTACTCTTAGTATATGGTTGATTGGATTGGATGATGACTAAGGACCAAGATGAACTTAAATCATAATTTGGATACATATTCCTCCAGAATGGTGGAGCAGTAAGTTGGAAGAGCTCTAAACAGAGCACTGTAGCAGATTCTGCAACAAAAGAAGAGTATATAGCAGCATCGGATGTAGCTAAGGAAGCCATTTGAATTAGAAAGTTCATTATTGAACTAGGGGTGGTGCCTAACATCTTAAATCTAATAGATTTATTATGTGATAATAGCAGTGCTATTGCACAAGCCAAGTAGCTTAAGTCAAATCAAAAGACAAAGCATATACTCAGGCGATTTTATCTCATTAGAAAAATCAATGATATAGGTGATATAAAATATGTAAAGTAGCAAGAGAAGACAATGTTGTTGATCCTCTTACTAAGCCACTTGCACATGCAAAGCATAATTGCATGTTAGGATAATGAGAATTAGGAAAATTAATGATTGTACATAGTGCAAGTGGGAGGATGTTGGAAATTATGTCATAGGGGTCAATCATTGTACTTTGAACATTTTTATTCAATGAATTTCTCCATTTTGTCATCATATTATTTGCATGTTCACTATGATAACTATCTTGGATAAATCATAATGATTGTTCTAAATGTTCCTGCTCAGTCATCTATGCGGGAGCAAATTAAATATAAAATAAGACCAGTATTGCTGGGGTTTGTACACATAGCAGAAAAATTAACCGTTCAAAATTTTAGAATCTCAAACACCAGATCTATCAACGGCTTTTAGACTGAGTAATTAGAATAGTACCTTTGTGATTTTGGCGCTTTCGATCTCTAGGAATCAACACTTCTGATTGCCTCCCTCTACTGGTATCCACACGAACAAGACTCAACACGGCAGCGTGCTAGCACCTCTAATCCTCTCTAGGGTTTCTTGCGGTTCTCTCAAAATATCCGTACAACCAAGGGTTCTCCAGCCCTTCGAATTTTATAACTTTTGTGGGCCGTATTAGGTTTTTCAAAATTAATATGAATTAATTTTGAAATTCAAATTAAATCAAATAAATCTAATTTGATTAAATCTGTTAAACAGATTTAGTTTTATCATATTTATTTAATCTAAATAAAGAGCCAATAGATTTAATTTATCTTTATAAATTAAATCTGAGATATGATATCTCTATTAGTTTTAGTTATTTAATTTATCAAATAAATTAAATATAAAACTAACATTGCATAATAATATTATTATTATCTATACATACAATATTATTATTATTTCGAATTTATATTATATATATATATATAATCCGTCCTCCCTAGATTAAATATTATATTCATTGAATCTTAGACACATCTTAGATTCAATGAATCTGGACATTACAGCTCATGTTGGGCTATTCTTATGTGCGACCTTGCAGGCCCACATGAAGTTGGCAGTGGGCCAATACTGTAATAGCCCATAAGTCACAAGTGGCCTTTAGCACGACATTACGACCACTCAATTCATGTAAGGATCGATGAAACGATGCAACCTATTATGCAACCATGTCACGTCCCTTTTTGTCACACGATATTTTGGTCAAGGATGAGGCTTGAACAGGGTCATCCTCCTGTTCCTGACCATCACTTTCTCAATTCTTGAGTAGCCTAAAATTAGAAATGGAAACTACTTCCCATTATAGTATGGCCATACATTTCTCAGACTCACTCATCGAGGGGCTCATTAATATCTCTCACTAATGTGAGGGAAAAATTCCATCTTAACCATTCACATTCCTCTTCATGAAAACTCTTAAGCCCGATTGTAGCCTTTATCATCACCCGGTCAAAGGTGAGTTTTGACTAGGTCAAAACTTAGTAACTCTCATGTTGGAATTCATGATGATCTTAGGTGAGAGGGAACTATGACGTGATTATATATATGAGATAAGCTTATGACTTAATCCATGCAGCTTTCTCATAGCAGGTCGGTCTAGCACCTTGTACTCCTACAAGTGCCTAAGACTTTGATTCGTATCTCCATACCTCATCAAAGTCATACTGGTTTTATTTCATATTTGCTCCCGCATAGATAACCAACCAGGGACATTTAGGATAATCTTTATAGTTCATCCAAGGATACAATTATCATAATAAACATGCAAATGATATGATAAAAAAATAGAAAAATTCTTAAATAACAATAATGTTTAAAGTACAATGATTGGCCCCTGGGCACAATTTCTAATAAGTATGACTTTAAAGAGGTATGGAGATATGAATCAAATTCCTACGAACTTGTATGAGTACAAGGTATTAGACCAACCCTCTATGAGAAAGCTGTATGGATCAAATCATAAGTTTGACTCATGTATAACCACGTCATTATGCCCTTTGACCTGAGATCATCATGGATTCCTATATGAGAGCCACTCAGCTTTGACCTAGTCAAGAGTCACCTTTGACTAAGTGATGATAAAAGCTATGTTCGGGCTTAGTAGTTTTCATGTAGAGGAATATGAATGGTCAAGATAGAATTTGTCCCTCATATTAGTAGAAAGATATGACTGGGCCCCTCGATAAGTGAGTCTGAGAAATGTATGGCCATACTACGATGGAAAGAAGTTTCCATTTCTATAGTCAGACTACTCAGGCATTGAGAAAATAATGGTTAGGAATAGGAGGATGACATTCTCCATGCCTCATCCTTAACCAAAATATCGTGTGACAAAAGGGACGTGAATAATTGTATGACAAATTCTATTGGTTTATCGATCCTCATATAAATTGGGTAGTCTTAATGTCTTGTTAGAGACCGCTTACAACTTATAGGTTAGTGTAGTCATTGGCCTACTGCCAACTTCATATGGGCCTACAGGGTCACACACAAAAATAGGACAACACGAGCTATAATGTCCAGATTTACTGAATCTAAGATATTTCTAGATTTAATGAATGTAATGATTAATTTAAGGTGGATGAATTATATATATATATAGACACATCTTGCGTGAATATTTACTTTATAAATATTTATGTGTGTATGTGTTCAAAAAGAAAATAAATAATATTATATATACATATATATATTTTTGAAATACACATACATGCATACATACATACACACACGTGTTCACGTGCCTGCGCACGCACGTACGCACACACACACACACGTGTGTGTGTGAGAGATAATATTATTATATTGTGTTAGTTTTAAATTTAGTTTTATTTGATCAATTAAATTTAATAAATAACATGATATAGATATAATATCTCATATTTAATTTATAAAGATAAATTAAATCTATTTCTATTAGCACTTTATTCAGATTGAATGAATAGGTTAAACTAAAAATTTAATTAAACCATATTTATTTAATTTGCTTATAAAAAAAGATTAAGTGTTAATTGATATGATATGGATTTTGAAATCAATTAAGATTAATTTTAAAAATCCAATATGTATCATAAAATAGAAAACCCTGACTAGTTATAAAAGGTGAGAGCTAGGGTTTTCTACAAATGATGAAAAATAGATAGAGAGCCATGAGAAAAAGAAAACTCTAGAGGGACGTTGGTGGTGCTAGTATACTCTTCATGTTGGATTCCGGTAGAGGAAGCTAATCTGAGTTGTTAGCTCATTGAGATCTAAAGGAAAAACTAAACACATAAGAAAGGTACATTTCTTGATACTCGATTTAAACGCCGTTGACAGATCCGCAATCGGGATTGGAAAAAAATTTTAA
Source organism: Albizia julibrissin (assembly GCA_037074505.1). Lineage (NCBI taxonomy): Eukaryota > Viridiplantae > Streptophyta > Magnoliopsida > Fabales > Fabaceae > Albizia > Albizia julibrissin. The sequence continues at coordinate 43,793,819 of CM073478.1, read as the reverse complement.
TTTTAATTTTCCGTTGTGACTACTAATCCTAACATATATGGTCTAGTGTTTCACTATGGGGAGCTCAGATATTGTTTGCTAAGAAGATGGGCAGGAGCCTACATTTATGTTTTGACTACCTATAGCTAAATAAGGTGACTATCAAGAACAAATGTCTACTCCATAGGATTGATGATCTCCTTGATCAGCTATTTGGTTAATGTATTCTCAAAGATTGACCTAAGATCTGGCTACCATCAGCTATGAGTAAGGGTTGAGGATGTGCTGAAAGCAACTTTTAGAGCCAGATATGGATACTATAAGTTTTTGGTGATGCCTTTTGGATGGACCAATGCATCTGCCATGTTTATAAACTACATGAACTGGATTTTCTATCAATATATGGATCAGTTTGTAGTAGTTTTCATCGATGACATTTTGATATACCTAAGAGTAGAGAAGAACATGAAAAACACTTGAGGATAGTGCTGGGTACTCTGAGAGAAAAGCAACTCTTTGCCAAGCTGAGTAAATGCGAATTCTAGTTTACAGAGGTTAAATTTATGAGCCACGTAATTTCTCAAGAAGTCTTTATGGATCCTAGCAACTTAGAAGCAGTACTGAACTGGAAAAGGCTAAAAACTATAATAGAGATACATTGTTTTTTGGGTCTTGCTGGTTATTACCGGAGATTTATTCAAAACTTCTCTCTAATTGCCATGTTGTTGATAAAGCTCACGAGAAAGAATCATACATATGTGTGGGATGGCAGATGTGAGAGAAGCTTCATGGAGCTGAAGGAAAGGTTGACATCTATATCAGTATTAATTATCCCAGGTCCCAGTGAGACCTCTTATACAGTTTACAATTATGCAAGTAAGCAGGGATTAGGATGTGTCTTTATGCAATAGGGCAGAGTGGTGGCGTATGCCTTTCGACAGCTGAAGCCTTACAAGACAAGCTATCCTACTCATGATTTGGAGCTTGCGGCGGTTGTGTTTATATTGAAAATATGGTGACATTACCTGTATGGTACTACTATAGAGTTGTACTACGACTACAAGAGCCTCAAGTACTTACATGATCAAAAAGAGTTGAACATGAGACAACATAGCTGGATGGAGTTACTAAAGGATTATAATCAGGAGATTAAATATCATCTAGGGAAAGCAAATGTCATCATCGCCAATGCCTTGAGTAGAAAGGAAGTGCAAGTAGAAGTCATGATGATACAAGAACAAAAGTTAATATAAGACTTCCAAGATTTAATATATCTACTCAAGAATTCTTTAATCAGAATGTATCAAATTAGATATTGCTTGCTAACTTAAGTGTTAGTTAAGAAGAGAATGGTCTGAGAGCTGAAATTGAAGAAACTTAGATGCAGGATAGACGAGTAAGGTCTATCCGAGAGATGATCATAAGAGGTGAAACTTAAGATTATGATCTTTTACCAAGCAGATTAGTTAGATACAAAAAGTGAATATATGTTCCGTAAAAGGCTTATCTGAGGTGAAGAATCCTGGATGAGGCGCACAAGAGTCGTTACGCCTTTCACCTGGGAATGATTAAGATGTATGACAATTTGAAGTCTATTTATTGGTGGCCAGGACTGAAAGTGACGTGACCAAGTATATGGCCTGATGTCTTACTTGTTAAAAGGTGAAGATTGAATATCAGCGACTACTAGGACTTCTACAAAGTCCAGAAATCCCAGAGTGGAAGTGGAAAAGTGTTACCATAGATCTAGTAGTGGGTTTACCCAAAATCAGAAACTATGATGCAATTTAGGTAATTGTCGACTGTTTCACCAAGTCGACACATTTCATACCTATCAATACCAGTTATTCTCTAGAGAAGTTAGCAGAAATATACATACGAGAGATAATTAGACTCCATGGTACACTGAAGAGCATTATCTCTGATAGAGATCCCTTATTCATATAAAGATTCTGGAAAGCTCTACATAAAGCTCTGGATACAAAGCTGAAATTCAGTATGGCCTACCATCCATAGATAAATGGACAGTCAGAGAGAACCATACAGACACTAAAAGAAATATTGAGAGCTTGTGTATTAGATTTTAAGGGAAGCTGGGATCATTTCCTTTTACTTGTGGAGTTTGCCTACAACAATAGCTATCATGCGAGCATTCAAATGACTCTGTATGAAGTGTTATATGGAAGGAAGTGTCAATCACCTCTCTGTTGGACAGAATTGTCTGAACGAAGACTATATGGGCCAGATTTAGTAGACCAAACCATAGAGCAAATCAAGATTATCAAAAAGAGACTCTTGGAGGTGCAGAATATACAGAAAAGCTATGCCGACAAAAGGAGAAGACCCCTAGAATTTTAAGTTAGGGATCATGTATTTTTGGAAGTATCTCCAGTTATTGGAATTGGTATAGCAATAAAAAGGAAGAAGCTGAGCCCTTGGTACATTGGTCCTTTTGAGATCCTGTCAAGGATTGGGCTAATGGCATATCGGATAGCCTTAGCCCCAAACCTAAGTAGACTCCATGATATGTTTCATGTCTCCCAGTTGAAGAAGTGTCAACCAGACCCCGAACATGTTTTAGAATATGAAGATATGGATATGCGAGATGATCTCATTTTTTAGGCTGAGCCAGAACGAATCTTTGATAGACAAGAAAGGTGGCTCAGGCATCGTAACATACCATTTATTAATGTAGTCTAGAAGGGACTATCTCCGAGAGAGGCAGCTTAGGAAGCAGAAGAAGACATGAAGAGACATTACCTGGAATTTATGCCTCAAGATGTGTAATAAATTTCAGGGAGGAAATTTATTTTACGAGGGAGAATTGTAATATACCAAATTTATGTAACTATGAGAACCTGTATATATAACCCATTGAATGGAATTAATACAGGTGTTTATGTATATAAATATGTAGCAATCTCTGGGATTCCCAGACACATGGTATCATTTACTAAAATTACGAAGTCAAGGCTACGAAATCTATCGGTGTTTGTAAGACACCTGGCACTATTCAAGAGGCACAGGGGGCTCAAGGCACCATTTGGCAAGCCTCAGTATATTGTGCCACAATCCTGAGTAATACCAGAGTAAGCAATGATAAAGTAACTTTATTAAAGTATCTTTAATAAAGTAAGTTATGATTACTAATGATAACACAACTTTATGGTTGACACCACAAAAAATTGACAAGTGTCCTCTCATAATGACAAAGTACATGGTTACTTTAGTGTTGGATGAATGAGAAGGTGACAAGTGTCCCTCATGATGACACTTACTTCTTACCTTTTGAGTTGGCACCTCTAGGACATACCACTTAGCACCTGAATCCGGGGAATCTATTGGTCCCTGGCCCGGACACATACTTGATTTTCCTTAATACTAAACCCAAGAGTCAAGGGAATTCATCAGGCCTCCCTTCCCCAGACATAAAAAATGACGCCTAAGATGAAAGAGAAACAAGAAAGAAAAGTTTCAAGGATACTTGGCACCTTATGGTTCAAGATCAAGACATATGTCACACTATGTCACTAATAGATCAAAGTAAGGGACACATGGCATCAATCTAACTCCTCCCTTTCCCTTTAATATTTCAACCAAGGCAAGAGACTAAAGGGAAAGAAATCTGAAAATTTCAAGAAAATAGAAAGAAGAGAGAAGGAGGAGGAATAGTGAAAACTCCCAAGTTCCTGAATCGATTCTGACCCCGAATCGCCGTTATTGACCGGTAAGCCCTTCAAGAAAGTTGTTATACTAACTGAGAGCTTCATTTCTATGGTCTTAGTTTTCTAATTAGTGATTTTTTTATACCATTTAGTTAGCCAGAGTGCCACCAGAATTCTGAACCAGTTGTAGAATCGCGAAGAGGTAAGCCTAAGCTTCATTTTGAACCAATTAGTTTGAAGTTTTAATGAGTTTTCTTAGACCTTTGGTCTGCCAAATGTTTCATCCAAGCTGAGTTTTTGAGACCATATGTGTTTAATCATGAATATATGATGATATATGGTGTTTGATGATAATATAAGACTAGTTTAAGTGCTACCAAGATTTGAGTTCTGTGAGGCAATCGACTTGTGACTTATTTTTGACTAATCAAATGATATCTAATGTAATATCTCAGATTTTGGGCCTATGAAATTAAGGATAAGCCTATATCAGGTAGACTACTAGGCTCGAGTTTAGCAAGAGTGCTAAGAATATTGAGGAGATAGAATGATTTTCAAGGACTATATCCGAGTAAAGAACAAGTCTTTAGGTACATAAGTCTCAGAGCGTATAAATAGTCAGAAGAAAATTCACAGGTGCCAAGTAATGCTATGTATGACACCATTTTCATATAAAATGGACACTTCACAAAATTCTACTTGCTTATTCATAAAGTAATAATTAAATAAATTAATTTTACTTTATGCAGGGACCACAAAAAATGACACCTTGTGGGTGGATCTAAGAAAAATCCCCTGACTTTCCTTCCCCGACAAAGTGAATGGTTAGGTGGAACACAAAAAAAAAAAAAGAATCGCGGGTCCCATGGAATTGTGACCCTTGGTGCCATCTAAAAGGAGGAAGCATAAAGTTACTTTTTTCTTTAAGTGTTAGACTAACCAAGGGATGACACTTATCCCCTAATTATGATCAGGTAACTTTACCTTTTGAGTTGTCATCATCAGAGGGTGCCATCTCACCCCAAGATGGGGAAATCTACTGGTCTCCAGTCGGGTCTCCCGACTAACTTTCCTGAACACCAAACCTAGAAGCTGGGGAAAATCATTAGACACTTACTTTCCTTGACAAAAAGGACAGGTAAAAACCAAAGAAAAGAGATGGGACCCACTTTATTAAAGAAAATGACAAGTGTCACTGAATCATTGGATCACCAGACAAATGGCACCATAGGGAATTAACACATGGAAGTCACTTTTTCAAGACTCCTCTTAGCCATATATTTTTGCCCAGCAGCAGAAAAATAGGGGAAAATCACAAAAAAAAAGCGTAGAAAATTGTTAGAGGAGAGATAAAAGGTAAATAGTGATTTCCTACAACTTCGATTTGCTGAAACATTGTCGAATCAGCGTTTCCTCTCAAAATACCCTTTACAAACCTTCTTCTACTGATCACAAGATTCATGTCTAAAATTTCTAAATTTCTTTTGAAGGTTTTTGGTGCCGTCTCGGTGAATGAAGTACTGCTGGATTTCTGAACCGATTGCGAAAATGCGTAGAGGTGAGCGTAGGCTTCATTTTGAATCGATTGGTTTATTGTTTGGATAAGTTTTCATAAGGGTTGGGGTACTATAATTATTTTTCTAGAGATATTTTTTAGGTTTAATCATGTGTTTATAGTTAGATGATAATTTATGATGATATTAGACCAAGTTGTTGGACAAAATTCTGTTTTAATAATTTTGGTTCATTAAGGGTCTATTCGGTTAGTACTATAAAGGGCTAAAGCTTTGTGATTTTGATGGTTTTGAAATTACCATTGTGTTTAGAAATGAAAATTGTGTGGGAATAACCCTGGTTGTTAATTCTAGGCCACTGGAAATAAATACTGCAAAACTTTAAATGCTGCCAGTATGTGTTCTGTGCAAAGTAGTTTGTTTGCATGACATTTTAGATGGGTAAATGATGTCTAAAAATTATGAAACTTTTCAGTCTTAAAGTATACATGTCAAGGTTTAATTTGATATGTCATTTATATAATTTGGATGTGTATGTTGGAAGTTCTGAATTTTTAAAATTTGGTCATGTAAAACTGGAAAATTCTAGAGCAGTGTCCAATAAAAGGGAATTTTGTATTGATGAGTGTCCATTTGGCTAATGGTTATGTTTTTCCTTGAAAGTAGACATAAACAGGGTTACGTAGAACTTAGAACCACCACATTTAAAAATTTTTTAGATTTAGTTATGATTTTTGGAAGTTTGGCTAAGAAACAGGGGATTATTGTCCTAGGCCAGAGGATTTCTTGGCCGCGGCCCAAAAGCTTCTAACCTATTATTTGCAACGGCCAAGGATAATTTTTGCATATTTTATATTTTTTAAGAGGTGTTGATAAGTATGGTCTTTCCTAGCCTCATAGGCATTTATTTAGGCTTTCAAGAGCTACTTAAGTGACTCAAATGACAACCAACAAGCTAAACCAAGAATAATTTAGTTTACATTATACAAAAAGGATTAGATTAAGTAATGACTTGTCATCCATAATTCTAATTATAGGACCTAATAGTTGTCTGGGAGCTAAGACCTACCTAAGCTTAGAGAAATCATTGGATATTTCATAAGGAAAGTGACCATGTAGTAACTTTATCTTTCATATGTTATAAGATACATTATATGTTTGTGGTTTCATCATGAATTATCTGACACATTCTAATTCTATGTGGTGGTGGCCCAAAGCCTATTGCACGGGCAAACACTCAGGCCATTAGAATTTTTTGTGATACACGAGTAGATACATGAGGCCTATTGTATGGGTAACACCTGGGGCCATATGATTTGGATGCCTAGTGCTATGGTGACATGTTGAATGCTATTATGATAATTATGTTACATGATGATTGTGTGGCATGGTCTTTGATTTTGTATCTATATGATTGACTACTTGTTACTACTAAGATTCTTTTGAATCTCACTCTTTTTCTATAAACCAATCTAAAGTACAAGCTGGTAGCTATAAGGGCAAGAAGGTAAATATGGACAGCTAGAGGATGAAGCTACAGAATTTACTTTTTATGTTAGTTGTCTGTTTTGGGTAATTTGGATATTTTGGGAAATGTATATGATGTATATAACTATGTAAACCTGATGATAGTACAGTGATAGAACCAGTAGTACTGGTAGCCTAGTAAAAGGGCGGTAACTTAATAAAGGGATGACGTAGCTAGATAACTCTTATGAATGCTAATGAAATGTAACTAAAGTATGAAATGTGAGACTTAAGCAGAGACACACCACATACTGATAAAAAAGGAATTGAGTACCAATGAAACTTAGTGATATAGTGAATGTTTCAAAAATTTTTATTCCATTTGAAAAGCCCACTTAATCCCAGGTTCAATTCCTGAGTTGAGATTAGGATTTACGAACACTTTTCCAAAGTCTGTTTAATCTGGGACTGAATCTCGGTTTAACAATTGATTTCACTACTCTTTTGTTCTCATCTGAATCTATTGAAAATAAGGTATTACATCTAATACCTATGAAACTTTCCAGATTTAAATTAGATATCATAATATTTGATTTGATAGGTCATTTGTGCAATTGGATTAATATATTAGGAGATATGAATTTTTGAAGTTGAATCTTTAAAACTGGCAAAATCTTATAATAGTAAGAGTTTATTGGTGATTCTGGATTTCTGTACATGAGATTGGATTAGGGAGATATTTTTTTATCAAAATAGACTTAATGAGTGTCACATAGGACTTTGAACCATCCCAATTAGAGTTTCCTAGATAAATTTATGCATTTTCAAAGTTTTTTTGAAAATTCTGTCAGATTTGACTAGTAGGCGAAAATGAATTAGTTAAGGCCAAATGTAATTAATTATAACTTCAAGGGTTAAGTTAAGCCCATAAAGCTAGTGTAGGCCTATTAATTACACATTGGGCTTGATGAATAAACTTTAAAGATAACCAACCTAAGTGTTATAAGTTATCAAGAATGGAACAAGTATTAACTCACCATCCTTAAATTCTAACTTATAGGATTTGACATTTGCCCAAGATGTCCACTAAATTTGAAACAAGAACAAAATTTAGAAAGGCTGTCAGGTAGTACCCTATCTCTTATATCATATGTGTTGCTCTATATGTATTCTCTATCATCTACTTATGTGCGGGACAATTAGTCCCTAGGTTGTATGACCCGTAAGTACAAATTGCACCAGGAGTTACCCAGGACGTTTTGAGCCAGGTAGGATCGAGGTAGAAAGCCTGTGAGTGCACCTTGTATGGGACAGAGGCCTTAGGCTACTAGATTGAGATTGCCAAGCGCTATGGTTTTGTGATGAGGGACCAGTTAGGCCCTTTATTTGCTTCATTCTGTAAGTTTTTCTGTGATGATTATTTTTACATGCTTAGTATTCTGCATATCATATGAGTAATCTGTGTACTATTGAGATTCTTTTGAATCTTACCCTTTTACAACCAATGATCTACAACAATGACGTCCAACTCAAAGGGTAAAAAGGTAACATAGACGGGCAAAGAAAGGGCTGATTAATTACATATGTTCTGGTTATCTTTTATTTTTTATGACTATAAAATATGTAAATGTAATTAAGTAGAAGTAGTGATACCAATAACAGTAGAACTAACAGTATTAGCTGTAATCAGTACGTTAGACTATCAACAACCGCGCTAGCATCCAAACACGATAAGTGAACTAGAATTGGGCAACCAACGCTAAAGGCCCATAGGTTAACCACCATTACGTGAGCTATTGCCAGAGAACACTCTGTTTTTCAAACAAAAGATTTTGACTCTGATGAGTGGTAATGAATTTGTAAACCGCTTTGAGACTATACTTAAAGTATTTTTAAAAGTTTTTGAAAAACCCACTCATGTATAGGACTGAACCCTGTATTGAAGTTGGGTCTTTAATAATTTATAATAGAACAATGTCTCAGGTTTGTAAATATTACATGACTAGAACTCGTCAAAACATCTTATAAAATACGGTGTTACATATTGGGTAAGGTCTAGTTTCTTGACCTTGCCCAACACCTCTACCTTCTAGTCTACCCTTTGATCTCACCATCTTTATGTTTCACTATATTAAAATAAGGAAGAGGTAAATTTCACATAATCATAAGGGCATACTTGCCATTTCACAAGATTTTGGATACACAAGTACTTTAGAAATAACATACAGCAGATATTTATAGCAATTTAATTAGGGAAAGCTTTTAACAACATATAGCCTATAAACTACTGTATAACATGTTTTACTCACATTACATAACTTATATTCAAACACTTCTCAGGGGTCACCCATCCTAACATTTCCCTGGGCCGAGCACGCTTAACCTTAATGTACTGGTGCAAAAACACTAATATCGTTTCCAACTGCTTTCAAGTATTGGTACCCTATGACTACCCTCATCCCAAAAAGTCATGCTAACTGTCTTCGAACGACTAAATAAAAGTCATATATCAGTACCGGCACATATAATCCAACTCGTACTCTGTGATGTGCTAAATGAATTCAATAAAGCTATCATTTGGACCCCCTCTATAATTTCATTATTCTTTTGGGCCCAAAATGCAATATCTGGGAAGAAGTACAATGTCGTGTGGATCCAATCGTCATCTGGAAACTCTATATCAAGAAATCCCTGATCCTAGAATATGGTGTCTACATCATACAAATACTGTGTATACTGGGCTATTGGGGTATCCCGGGTATGGATAGCTCATAGGTACATGCTCCTGATGTACTCCCTTAACTCCTGGCTAAGTTGTAGATCATGTGTCATGTGTATAAATCTGGCTTTGGAACTGGTAACAGTATCTAGATCCAACTTCGTCTCATCAGTCAACGGTTGATCAATATCCCCTACAGATGAGCTGACTGATGGTGCTGGTCTAAGATGTGGTCCAAATACAGGCCTTGGTTATACCCACTTCCTCAGGGTTTGTAACATCCTTGGACCACCCCTAAACTGGTATTGCAATACTCGTTGCATTTCTGGTATTCGCTGGTCCTCCGGGGGCTAGTTCACAGATGGTAGTAATCAACTCCTCAAATGCCTCCTTCCATGTATAATTCCTATTACCATATAATCAAGACCATATCAGTATACTATTCTATTATTGCCAGAATTGCTTGCTCTTATACTAAAAATGTCGAACCCCTTTAATATTTCAACATTTATCAAAGTAATAACGCACAGTTAGTGGGTGAACAGAAATATCATAAATATACTTATAAAAAAATACTTGATTACATTACAAGGATGCCCACAGAGTTTGTACATAATATTTACAAATCCCAAAATAACATAAAAGAACTGTAAATAACCAATACTACTACTTGAACAGGACCAGAACTCTCAGTTGCCGGTGTCTACCTCCTTGCCCTTAGAGCCGCTTCCTCAAGAATAAATTTTAAATTTATGGAAATGGATGAGATTCATATAAATCTCGGTAGTAACACACAATCAATCACATAAAATGTGATAAATAAACACGCAATGCACCATATAATGTAACAGAAATAGAATACTATAATTTGTCTGTTTGCTCGACGTATAGGATCAAATGACTATTTTGTCCCTACTAGCTATACTGTGTTCACTGTTTAGGATCAAATGACTGTTTGAACCCTATTTGTTGTAATGTTCTGGAACAAATGAATGTCTGTCCGTACTTGTCTCATTACCTAAGCTGGATCCCACTTGGCCTAATGGTACTTGTACTTTTCCAACCGGGTGGTACTTGTGCTTCTCCCACACCATAACTAGGTTTTGTAACATGTAATTTACATCACAGAACATGGTAACACAATGCATATAAACAAGCACATAATGTATTAGAGATAGAGTTACTACATAGAATCCTTTCTAATGTCTAGCTAATTTCGGTCCTCTAATTCTTTGTCCGGCTTGGGTGATAAGTAAAATATCTGCACATTTATTTTCCCTTATATGAAGTATTTTTTGGATGACATTTAAGTTTAATGTAATGAATTTGGGTGTAATTGATAAATAGATAATGATTTGACATAAAATAGAATTCATTAGAAAATACTAAATTTTGACCATGTTTCAGTTTTTAGGCAATATCTGAAGCTCTAGATGTCGAATTGGGACATTATTTATATGGATAGAAAAATGAGAAAATTTCCTACAACTTTTATGTTGAGGTGAAAACCCAGTTCTGTCCTTAAGAGCTCCAAATTTTGCTTAGAAGTTGAGCACGTGATTCTTTCCAGGTTTGACCTTTGTCCACTAATTTGACCATAACTGGAGCCACAAATGTTACAATGAGGAGCTCTTACATGATTTTTGAAGATAAGATCCAGATCTACAACTTTTATGAAGATAATAAAGTAAGATTCCAACATTTTAATTACCAAACATTAGCTACAATCAAGGAGCAAGGTGGTCACAAAGTCAATATTGGTAGCTTAGAGTCAAGATTCTTATCTAACATGTGGAAATGCTTACACTCAATTCATCTATAAATAGAGGAGTTGAAGGCACAAGGGAAGACACCATCTTAGAGTTTAATTTCATGCATTTTTATTGTTCTTGCATACCTCCTACATGGAAGGTTTAGGTAATCCTCCTTTTTGGATGGTATAGGTTGCCTCCTACATGGAAGGTTTTACCTCCTATATGGAAGGCTAGATTTTTCTATTTTCATACATCTTGTAGTTGTATCTTTATGTTTTATAATTTAATAATAATGTTTTTTGCAATATTTATGAAGTTTTCAATTTATTTTGGTTTTATTTTTAATTTCATCATAAGCTAAATTTTTATTTTCTTAGGGAGATGACGTAGCTTACTAATGACGGATTGAATCTTAACTTATTAAATCTAGTATTAATTTTTCCTTCATGATTGAGTTTTAATTATTGTTCTTAATGCTTTCAATTGATTGGCCACCTTTTGGATGATCTCAATATGCATGTTGAGACCGGAAGGAGATACATGTGTGTGGATCCTATAATTAAAACCATAATTTTCATATGAAATAGGAATATATTCATATGGGTTGTGTAGTCTTAATTGAGTTCCATAAATCTTAATGCATGATTGATTGCTTAAATTCATATAGGAATATATTGGGTTAGCAATTAATTATAGAATTACTTGTCCTTGGAAGAGGCTAGTAATTAAAATAGGGAAACTCAACTATCAATCTTGTGGAATAAATTGGACTAGATAGATAAGTGATTCAATCTGGAGTTTGCTAAGTGAAATCTAATCCCTAGGACCTTTTATTATATTTGTCTTTATAACAATTGCATTTCCATTTAATCATTTTTATCTTGCAATCTCAACTACCAACTAATCGATCGGCTAAATAGTATTAAAATTATCAATTTTGGTACTTAGTGATCAATCCTCATGGGAACGATACTCTACTCACCTCTATATTACTTGTTTACGATAGTGTACACTTGCATTTCTAAAAACACCATCCTACACTCGTAACAAGTTTTTGGCGCCGTTGCTGGGGATTGTTGTCATTAATATCAATACCAAGTAATTTTAATACTAATTTGGTCTTTACATTACATTTGTTTTCTTTTTGGTGTCTTGTGTTTCTTTTTAGGTTTTTTCTTAGTGCATGACAAGATCGAAGAAGACTGAATTACAACCTTGTGATTTGAAGATCGAAAGAACTTGTCGAAGAAATCAAAGAATTTGAAAGCAGTCTACTTCAATCAATCCGATGGCAAATCCGGAGGGAGAAACAACAGATATCAAAACACTCCGTGACTATGCAATACCAAGAGTCATGGAGACAACTTCTGGAATCAGAAAACCACCAGTAGCAGCTAATAATTTTGAACTCAAGCCTGCAATTATCCAGATGATGCAAGCAATTTAGTTCGATGGTTTACCAACAGAAGATCCCAACACACATATATCCATCTTCCTAGAAATTTGTGACACATTCAAACATAATGGTGTTACTGATGATGTCATTAGACTTAGACTTTTCCCTTTCTCACTCAGGGATAAGGCTAAGAGCTGGCTATACTCCCTACCAGTGGGAAGCATAACTACATGGGATGCCTTAGTGCAGAAATTTTTGGCACAATACTTTCCTTCAGGAAGAACAACTAAATTAAGGAATGAAATTACCTCATTTACTCAACATGAATTTGAAAGCCTCTATGAAGCATGGGAAAGATACAAGGAGTTGCTAAGAAAATGTCCTCATCATGGGTTACCAGATTGGTGGCAATTGCACTCATTCTATAATAGGATGACGCATACAACCAAAATTCTTGTAGATACTGCAGCTGGAGGATCTTTTATGGGAAAGAGTCTAGAAGATGCTTACAATCTTCTTGAGGAGATGGCAGCCAATGCATACCAATGGCCTTCTAAACACCATGTTTCAAAGAAAGTGCTTGGAGTGCATGAGTTGGATATCCTTACAACTTTGTCTTCTCAAGTTGCATCTATATCCAAGCAAGTGAACTCATTGACAAGTCAAGCAAATACAATCAGCACTCCACATGAAACTTGTGATCGATGGGGAGGACCTCATGTGAGCACACAAAATCAGGAAGGACACCTATCTATGTCTTCTCAGATGGAGCAAGCTCATTACATTGGAAATCAAATAAATGATCCATTCTCAAATACTTACAATCCAGGTTGGCGGAATCATCCAAACTTTAGCTGGAAGAATAATCAAAATGTGTTCAAGCTGCAAGGGAACTTCCAGCAACAAGCTCTTTAACAACCAAATCCACCACAGCATAAAATGAATATAGAAGATGCACTGGCTCAACTAACCATGAATACATCTCAATTTATGGCTAAGATTGATGAAAGATTCAAAATCCAGGGGCCTCAATAAAGAACTTAGAGATTCAGGCGGGCCAAATTGTAAATATGTTGAATTCCAGACAACCAGGTACTCTTCCAAGTGATACTGAAAAAAATCCAAGAGATTATGTGAAGGCCATCACACTAAGGAGTGGGAAAGAATTAAAAGATCCTGTAATTTAACAGAAGAAAGATGGAGAAAAGAAAGAAAGTGAAGAACAGAAGGAGGAAGCACAGAATCCTCAAGAGGATTATGTGATACCAGGAAGAATAGCTTTCCAGATAATCCTCCTCCATATGTACCACCAGTTCCATACCCTCAGAGACTTGTAAAGGCAAAGCTAGACAAGCAGTTTAAAAAGTTTCTGGAGGTTTTCAAAAAGCTACATATCAACATCCCTTTTGCAGATGCTCTTGCCCAAATGCCCAGCTATGTAAAATTCATAAAGGATATTATTTCAAATAAGCGTAAACTGGAGGAATTCGAGACAGTTGCACTTACTGAGGAGTGTAGTGCCATTCTGTAAAAGAAACTACCACTAAAGCTGAAAGATACATGAAGCTTTTGCATACCTTGCACCATAGGTCAATGCAACTTTGAAAGAGCACTTTGTAACCTGGGAGCAAGTGTAAATCTCATGCCTTTATGACTATAGAAAACTCGGTCTGGGAGAGGTGAAGCCTACCACTGTTTCATTACTTCTAGCTGACCGATTAATAAAACATCTGAGGGTTGTCTTAGAAGATGTTCTGGTCAAGGTGGACAAACTCATATTTCCAGCTGATTTCATCATTCTCGACATAGAAGAAGACCAAGAAATTCCTATCATTCTTGGGAGGCCATTCCTAGCAACTGGGAGAACTTTAATATGTGTGCAACAGAGAAAGTTGACTTTACGAGCTCAAGATGACCAAGTATCGTTTAACATTTTTAAGGCTTGGTCATGTCCAAATGAAGGTGAAACCTGTTACAGAGTAGATACAATGACTAGCTGCACAAAAGACATAGTGAACAAAAGCTACATGGATCAACCATTAGCAATGGGAATGGTAGATATTTCAAAATCAACTAATCCTGAAGTGCACAAAGAATATTAGGCAATAAAAGCCTTAAATTCTAACTTAAAAGCAGCTAGTAAGAAGATACTTCTCCAACTCAATGAGCTTGAAGAATCCAAACAACAAGCTCATAAGAATGCAAAGTTATACAAAGAGAAGACAAAAATGTGGCAGGATAAAAGAATTTTAAGGAGAGAGTTCACACCGGGATAAAAAGTACTGATATGCAACTCAAGGTTAAAGTTCTTTCTAGGAAAGCTGAGATCAAGGTGGTCATGACCTTTTATTGTGGTTCAAGTATGGCCATATGGAGCAGTTGAGATTCAAGATGGTGATTGAAAATTCAAAGTGAACGACCAAAGGCTAAAGGAGTATAATGATGGTGTACTCAACACTTTGAAAACTATCATCACATTTGAGGAACCAACAAGCAAGTTCTAAACTTAAAAAAAAAGAGAATAAAAAAATAAAAAAAAATTTATTGATTTGGTCTTTGTCTAGCTAAAGACGTTAAAGAATGGTGACTATTTGGGAGGCAACCCAAAATTTCTTTTCCTACTCTTTTATTTTTCTTTCCTACTCACTGAAGCATACTACACTGCATCCTTAAATCTTAATTCTCATTATTGTCATGGAGGAATTTCTTGCAAATCTCAAGAACAGGTTTCCTACTCTTCCCAAAGATGTGCTTAGGAAGATCTATAGCTGTCGACTTGAAATAATGAAGACATTCAAGCATTTAGGCCTTCCTGAGGATGTATGCTGGATCATCAAAGCTAAGGTACGTTTAATAGGTGAGATTCATGAATCATTTATTAAAGCTATGCCAGGAATGGGAAGAAGCTCTTATTCCAAAAAGAGAAGAGCTAAAAGAATGCACGTCTGTTCTAGATGTGCAAGGTGGAAATGTAATCAGCGCTGTCAAAGCAAAGGTATGGTTTTCATAAATTGAGAAGATAAAATTCAATTTATAAAGGATGGACTAAGTAAGGAGTCATTATATGATATCATTCAGACTCTTGAGACGCATCATAGTGGTGATGTTCATCGTGTACTTCTCGATTTATTTGACATATTCAACAAAGAAAAAGAGCGCTATCGTCTTAGGAATATGACGTTAAAAGACCCTGTTTACCAGTTTATAAGAAAACTGGATGGGAAGCAAATCCTCGATTGATAGAAAGCGTTTAAGGCATTACTGGACGTAAAACCAGAGGAAGATGTGAGCCACAATCACAACTACTGTACATAATCATGCTTTTGTTTAATCTGTCGTATCTTTTCAGTAACTTTTTGACTTTCGTTACTCCTTTTATTTAATTTCTTCACGCAATGGCCCACTGGCCATTCAAGTCAAAAAGATTTCAAACGTTTTTTGAAAAATGTGTTATTTGTATGATTTTGTTGTCATTGTTTTTGTAATATAAATATGTAATCTTCCACTTGTAAAAAAACAAAATGTCTGAGAGAAAAAAAAGATGAGTGGTAACACACTAAAATATAGATTTACATCTATTTGCATTTTTGGTGAAACTGATTTGGGAAAGGATAGAGAGTTTATACCTGCAACCAACAAACTGGGACGTGCATTAGCTACAAGGAAGATTAATTTTGTCTACGGGGGAGGTATTCAAGGCCTGAGGGGAAGTGTGGCTATTGTTGTAACCATGAATGGTAGTAAAGGGTTGAACGTAAGGGTGAAGGAGTTAGAAAATCACATCTTCTCCTTAGGGCAAGAGTTAGAGGTTTCAAGTCTGCCTGAACGAATGGGATGTATGTTCTACCGTGCTGAAGCTTTTATCTCTTTACCCGGTGGTTTAGAAACATTGGATGGGATCTCGAGCGTTGCATATTAGGCTAAACTTAACTTTCACAAAAAACCATTAGGATTGTTAAATGTTAATAGTTTTTATGATAACCTGTTGTCCTTTCTTGATCATGCTGTGGAAACAGGATTCATACCCCAAGCGACTCGTCATTGCATGATTTCTGCACCAACTGCTGATCAACTACTAAATAAACTACAAACCTATGAACCTCAACCAGATCTATTAGTAAAAGAAAAAGGTGGGCAATCTTCAGAAAGCAGTCAGAAGCAGAATCCAGATACCACTCTCCGGTTGTAAACTTTCCTTAATCTTAATGGTTTTACTCTTAGCATTTTGGCTTACTTTATTGTTTGTTTATGTTTTAAAAAAAAATTCTCTAATCTCTTGAAGACATTGAGGACAATGTATGATTTAGGTTGGGGGAGGAGTAAAAAAATTTTTTTTGCATAATTTCTCCATTAAATAGTTAGTTAGTAAAACCATTAGATGTATGAGGTGTGAAAAGATGACAGAGTAAAGAGTTATTCTTAACTCTTAAGACGCATCTTATTAGTTGCATTTTTTTCTTTCTTTCTGTTTCATCTAAAGAAAAGAGAGGTCCGAAAAAAAAATTTTGTATAAGTGTTTTTCAATGATTTTAAGAAGTATATAAGTTTGAAGCATGTATCAATTGAGTCTAGAGATTTTATAGCATGATTGAACAACTTATTGTTGGATTTGGTGATGAATTTTGATGTTGAATGAGTTGAATTTGAAAGTACCTAACCATGAGTTTTTGAGCCTATATGATCAATAATGATTATCTTTCTTGTGTGTGATATTCATCTATTGAGTTGTTACTCTAGAACTTGCTTCAAATCTGGTTGAAAGTACATGTCACATGCACATTCGAAAATGATAAAGGTATTCATTTTCTTTAGCCATAGCCAAAAAGCCAACCTTACAATTACACCATTGATAAGCCCATTTGAGCCTGATTGATTATTTCTTTATTTTCAACCCATTAATGTGTTTTAATGATATATCAAGTGCTCTTACTTAGTTCAAAAAGACTAACAAAGCATTTGAAATCTTTGTGAAATGGGCTTTTGACAAGTGTAGGGGTGTGTATATTATCAACTGTAGAATTGCATAAAAAAAAGAGAAAAAAAAGAAGAGAAGTTAAAAAAAAAGAGGATATTTAGTTTTAGAATAAAAATTGTGGGTTGCCATGATAAGTCTATTCATAAGATGGCCCATTTTCAAATGCTCTATTTATTTCTTAGATGTAACCCTTCATATCACTATTTACATTCCTTTTACACTAGCCCCATTACAACCTTCAATAAGTCCTTTTGATTTGAATTATGCATGTGAATTCAGTAGTGGAGATTGAGATTTTTAGCAAGCTTATGGTAGTGCAACTTTTTCAGGTGAATTTGAGCAAAACACTTACCCTTAAACACTTGAGAGATTGAGAGGACGAGTCACAATTATGAATTTGGTTCATTCATTTTCAAATGAAGTTACCAATTTATACTTTTGTTGATTCAAGAATACTATGATCTCTTTATTCTTTAATTGTGTCCTTGTTTATAACTTGACACTTCTGATTTTGTTGGAAGTACTTATTAGTCAATCCTTCTTGTCCGAGGACGTCCAAGAACTAAGTGTGGGGGAATTTGATAAGTAAAATATTTGCACATTTATTTTCCCTTATATGAAGCATTTTTTGGATGACATTTGAGCTTAATGTAATGAATTTGGGTGTAATTGATAAATAGATAATGATTTGACATAAAATAGAATTCATTAGAAAATACTAAATTTTGACCCTGTTTCAGTTTTTAGGCAATATCTGGAGCTCTAGTGTCGAATTGGGATGTTATTTATATAGATAGAAAAATGAGAAAATTTCCTACAACTTTTATGTTGAGGTGAAAACCCAGTTATGTCCTTAAGAGCTCCAAATTTTGCTTAGAAGTTGAGCACGTGATTATGTCCAAGTCTGACCTTTGTCCACTAATTTGACCATAACTGGAGCCATAAATGTTGCAATGAGGAGCTCTTACATGTGTTTTGAAGCTAAGATCCAGATCTACAACTTTCATGAAGATAATAAAGTAAGATTCAAACGTTTTAATTACCAAACATTAGCTGCAATCAATGAGCAAGGTGGTCGCAAAGTCAATATTGGTGGCTTAGAGTCAAGATTCTTACCTAACATGTGGAAATTCTTACACCCAATTCATCTATAAATAGAGGAGTTGAAGGCACAAGGGAAGACACCATCTTAGAGTTTAATTTCATGCATTTTTATTGTTCTTGCATACCTCCTACATGGAAGGTTTAGGTAGTCCTCCTTTTTGGATGGTATAGGTTGCCTCCTACATGGAAGGTTTTACCTCCTATATGGAAGGCTAGATTTTTCTATTTTCATGCATCTTGTAGTTGTATCTTTATGTTTTAGAATTTAATAATAATGTTTTCTGTAATATTTATGAAGTTTTCAATTTATTTTGGTTTTATTTTTAATTTCATCATGAGCTAAATTTTTATTTTCCTAGGGGGATGACGTAGCTTACTAATGACGGATTGAATCTTAACTTATTAAATCTAGTTTTAATTTTTCCTTCATGATTGAGTTTTAATTATTGTTCTTAATGCTTTCAACTGATTGGCTACCTTTTGGATGATCTCAATATGCATGTTGAGATCGGAAGGAGATACATGTGTGTGGATCTTATAATTAAAACCATAATTTTCATATGAAATAGGAATATATTCATATGGGTTGTGTAGTCTTAATTGAGTTCCATAAATCTTAATGCATGATTGATTGCTTAAATTCATATAGGAATATATTGGGTTAGAAATTAATTATAGAATTACTTGACCTTGGAATAGGCTAGTAATTAAAATAGGGAAACTCGACTATCAATCATGTGTAATAAATTGGACTATAATAGATAAGTGATTCAATCCGGAGTTTGCTAAGTGAAATCTAATCCCTAGGGCCTTTTTATTATATTTGTCTTTATAGCAATTCAATTTCCATTTAATCATTTTTATCTTGCAATCTCAACCACCAACTAATCGATCGGCTAAATAGTATTAAAATTATCAATTTTGGTACTTAGTGATCAATCCTCGTGGGAACGATACTCTACTCACCTCTAAATTACTTGTTTACGACAGTATACACTTGCACTTCTAAAAACATCATCCTACACTCATAACATTGGGCAATTGCCAACTTCTAAAATTCCAAATTTATAATAAATGAGTTATTACTCATTTATGTCTTATTCCTAAATTCTTATAGTTGGTTATCTCTTCCCAAAAACACATAATTACCAAAATACCCTTTGGAATCCGGTCTAATTCCCTTTATACCTGGTATAACTGTATTGTACCAAAAATTATGACCTGGGCTATTCCTACACAATTTTACGTATAAAATCCATTTTTGACCTCAATTTGGCCAAAATCATACTCCATTTTCCAAAATACCCTTGGCAGCCACATGTTAGGGTTTTAGAGGTACAATTATCATTTCACACCCTAAAGCCTCCATACTCCATTTTTCACATGTTCTTTACTCAATTTTTCATTCTAAACACAATGGCATAATCAAATTCATCAAATTTCAAACCAAACACTGAATTCTCCCTTTGGCCTAAAATGAAGAAAATTTGGGAAAATGAAGTTTCATGTTTTTATTCAACAAAACACCTCTTTTTCATCTTAAATCACTTCTTAAACCCTTTAATTACACTTCCTACATGATTAATCAAAATTTGTGTAGCACCTCCCTTTAGGATTTATGCCTTCCAAATTACAAAATCATGACAACCAAGCCAACCAATCAACCAAATCACCAATATCAACTACAAATCAATAAGTAAGGTTTCATGATTACCTCTTGATTCCTCTTCTTCTTCCTTCAAAATTGTCCCCTCTTGCTTCTTGTTTTATTTGATTTACTTCTTGGTTCATGTGATTTTAAGAAGGATATGAGGATTAGAAGAGGTTTATAATGATTTAGAGACAAGAACAAGGTAAATTACACCAACACTTACCTAGTTTTGCTTCTTAATCTCTTGTCTCTTCTCTTTGTGTTTGTGTTTGTGTTTGTGTTCTTTAAGCTTGTGCTATCTCTCTCTATTTGGCCAAAATTTTAACCTCTTGAAAGAGGTAAATGGATCTTATAATATCTATTTCCACCTCCTTAAAATAATATTTATTTGATGGAATTTTGCACATGTCATGATTATTTTATTTCTTCTTTTTTCACTCGACCAAAAATGCTTCCATGTGGCAAAATGTGTCCAAAAATTCATTTTCTCTTTCCTTTTTCCTTCTTGGCTGACTTTTATCCTTTAATTATGAAGAAAATAAGAGCTTTTGGATTTATTAGCCAAAAGTTTAGCTGGGTACTTGTGAAGCCTACTATGGAGTAACTCCCCCTTACATGCTGTAAGGTTCACTCCCCCCTTATGATAAGTCTTACAAGCATAGCAATCCCGAAGACCTTTCTCTCCCGCTTACCCGTGCAAGTCTTACGAGTAGCAACATTCTCTACTGCTTGCACCCTATAAGTCTTACAAGCAGTAACATTCTCTATTGCTTGCACCTTGTAAGTCTTATGAGCATAAAGTCTTACCGGCAATTCTCTCTACAGCTTCCCCCGTAAGGAAATCTACCCTCTCAAGGTCCCTCTACCTTGAGATCAATTCAGAAATACAGATGAAGTGTTTACAAACTCTCTTCACAGAGTGGGTAAAATGCTCATTGAAGTACAATACAAATATTCTCACTCTCAAGTGTGCATGATATTGAAAACAAAGAAGATCAAAGAGTAGTCGGAGGCGGATGACTCAGGATATCATCATGTTTCTGTTTTCATCATTTTGTTCACTTTGTATGTGCCTCTTCTTTGAATACTCTTCTATTTATAGATGAGTTGCAAAAGATAACCATTGTTAGGCATTTTTCCATTAGAGTCACGTTGCTTCATTTGACGGTTGAGCATTTTTCTTCTCGTTGAGCTTCTCTGTCTATCTTTTCAAAATATAACTATGTTGAAGATAGATGTTGCAAAGTGTTCATTATGGAGCGGGATGTTTGAATCTACAAACAGGTTGTCATGGTGTGCGTCAGTTACTCATGGTGTTTGTTAACCTATGTGCAGTGACAGCTAGCCCATATCATTGTGTCCGCCATTTCTCACTTCTTTATTCATCTTAGTATTCCAAACATTAATAACATGTTTCACACTTGGAACAAATGATAAACACTACTTAAGAATGATAACAAGTGTAAACATAATGATTACATAACGTTTAAGCATATTCGGATTGATCGCCAAAATTTTACTTTGTTTCTGTTAGCGCAAAAACTTGAGTTCTTCCTACCAAACTCTAGTATATAGTGTTGTTTCCATGTCTCCAGGTAGTCTCGGCCAAGAACTCACGAGAGTGCAAAATCTGACTCGAGTAGAAATTATGTCAGAACTCGAGTGCATATGTAAGAACTCAAGTATTAGAACTGGCTGACACCCAAGAGGGGGGTGAATTGGGTGTATGATAAGAAAGTCTGATGTTTAAAAATCTTTTCACAGATTGTAAACTTAGTATATATGAAAGTAGCAATTATGTAAATTGTATATGCTGGAAATATAAAAGCTTAGGGAAGAGAATGTGCAAACTGTGATTTATCCTGGTTCGGTCCAATCCACGATGACCTACGTCTAGTCCCCAGGCTCCTCCTAAGATTTCCAATCCACTATCTTCTTGTTTAATCAGGTACAAGAAAAGCCTTTACAAATTCATAAGAGTTACTCCCCTTTACACACTGTAAGGTTTACTCCTTCTTATAGCAAGTCGAGCAAAGCAATCCCAAGGACCTTTCTCTCCTGCTTACCCGTGCAAGTCTTATGAGCAGCAACGTTCTCTCCCGCTTACACCACTGTAAGTCTTATGAGCAGCAACGTTCTCTACTGCTTGCACCTTGTAAGTCTTATGGGAAGAAACTCTTACTGGCGATTCACTTTATAACTTCCACCGTAAGGTGATCAATCCTCTCAAGGTCCCTCTACCTTGAGAACAATACAGAAGTATAGATGGTGTGTTTACAGACTCTCTCGCAGAGTAGATAAATCCTCACTGAAATACAAAATATTCTCACTCTCTCAAATATACATAATATAGAAGACGAAGTAGAGCAAAGAGTGGTCGGAGGTAGAAGACTTAGAATATCAGCATGTTCATGTTCTCATCGTATTGCTTGCTGTTCTGTGTTTGAATCCTCTCCTATTTATAACTGAGTTGTGAAAGATAACCATTGTAAACATCCTTCTGTTAGAGTCTGTTGATTCATTTAATTGTTGAGCCCATTCGGATATTTTTCTGTTGTAATCCCATCTGATGCTGAGACAGACACTACTTCATTTTTGGTTGGAGTCCCATTGCTTTGCACGGTCATTGAGTGTATTTAAATATTTTCCCGTTTGATCGTGCTTTGACATATGCTTCAGCGTTTCTTACAGTTTTCCCATTGGTCTAACAGATGCAATAGTATTTGTCTTCCGTTACTTATGAATTTTGCTGCCGCCCATGAATAGTTGTCATTTGAATATTGATCCGTGTAAGCCATGTGATCGGTAGTGCATAATACCTGTAAATGCACTTAGAGAAATAGCTGTTAGAAAATATCACTCGGGTGATTATAGACTTCACTGGGAGTGATTTCAGAAAATGGAAGAATCATTAGAAGTCAACTTGATTTCACTGGAGGTGATTTTCAGAAGATAATATTCCACTGGCAATTATCAGCATCCCTCGAGTGTACCATGAAATCATTTGATTTGTTTCCTTGTTTCTGTCATACTTCTGGAAGTGATTTTACATAAGCATTTCACTGGCAGTAGCTTTCTAAGAGTAAGCATATCATTAACTCGATAATAATGATCCCTTGAGTAATTTCCATGATTCTATAAAGAATAGTGAATCACTCTAGCTATCAGTAAATTTTCTTGCGGTGATATCAATTCACTTGAGTGCAGCATTACTTCACTGAAGGTGATTTTCATGAAACAATATTTCACTCGGATAGCTCACAATATTATTCTGGTGATCTCATGTTTCTGTCAAACCTGGAAGTGATTTATCAAAATAAACACATCACTTGAATTATCAGTTCATTCACTGATATCTCATAAACGGAAGATCACTTGAATTAATGTTAGTTCATTGGAAGTGATCGGGTGCATATTGGTATTCTTCTGGAAATGATCAGATAAGGCACTGGAGGTGACATGAGGAATTTTAATATTCACCGAAAGTGATTCAGCAATCACTGGAAGTGATATGGCAAATTTTATATATCACTCGAGTGAATTTGGCATCACTGGAAGTGAAATTGCAAACAGTGAATTTTTCTTGCAGTGATTTGCTCGCACTGGAAGTGATTCTGAAAAATCTCAAATCACTCGAGTGATTTTGGCATCACTGGAAGTGAAATATGAAACAGTGAAAAATTCTTGCAGTGATTCTGGAGCCACTGGAAGTGATTTTCCATATCACTCGAGTGAATACTGAAATCACTCGAGTGATCTCTTTGTCGTGCGTTTCCAGTTCTTCAGCAAACAGAGGTAAACTTCTAGATGACATAACTCTTTGAATATGGCTCCAAAATTGCTTTATCAATGGAAAGCTCTGGAAGTCTAGTTTCATATGGCACCAGTTTCAGTTCAATAGGATCAGTGGTTTAAGAGTTATAGTCAAAATACCAAACTTGTTCCAGAAAGTGACGCTGATATGAAGGCCAGATTATAACACTTATATCTCCTTCATATGAACTCCTTTGATGTTTCTTATAGTGTCAAAATGACGCATTGGAAGTCTATTTTCATATGCAATTGGTTTGGTCTCAATCGGAGTTGTATTGTGAGAGATATGATCAAATAACCAGACCTCACTCAGCTGGACGAAGAACATAATATGAAACACTGAACATCACTCGAGTGATTTCATTTTTTTAGAATCACTCGAGTGATTTATTAAATCACTCGATGCTACAGTGCCAAACAGTGCCAATTGCTACAGTAATTATATTGCTACAGTACCCATAAAACTAGAATCTTCATATTTTTCATTAATTCTTGCAGGTTCTTTATTCCTCAAGTTCTTTCTTCCATTGCTTGACTAATCTACAATATATGCAACATCAAATAGTTAGTCAATGTATTAGAAAAGTATACTATGCAAACTTCTTATGCTTAATATTTGACATCTATATTTTTCATCATCAAAACTAATCATATCTAACATCGAGTGCATCAGGTTTTCCAGCATTTTGGCATTGTTTCTAATCACAACTGTCGAGAGTGCAATGGGTAAACTCAAGTGCAACCTCCAGAACTCGAGTGCACTTCATCTCTTCATGATCTGGCTGTCTCTGGAACAAACTCTCTTGACATCACTCTCTGAACTCGAGTGTAAATGGCATAGAGAACTCGAGTGCATACTTGATTTCCTTAATATCAATATTTCGGGTATAAACTCTCAAGTTGAAACTCTCTTAACTCGAGTGCATTTGTAGCTAAGAACTCGAGTATGATTTTGAGAACTCGAGTGCATGCCTTCTGCTTTCAGCCTCATGACTCTCAGGTATAAACTCTCATCCAAGAACTCTCATGACTTGAGCTCATGACTTGAGTGTAAAACTCCTCAGAACTGGAGTGCTCCATTCTGAACTCGAGTGCATTTGATATTTTTAGCTTTTGGCCAAGTCTCTGTGCAAAGCATACAAGAGTGTGAACAGTGAACTCAAATTCTTCTTCAGTTATGATCTATTCTTTTTGACTTCCAATATGGCAAATGACTTGTCATTGATAAGCTCTTATCATTTACATTCCAGTGCAAAAAAGAATTAGCTTCAAACTCATTTTCTTTTCCAAGTTATGATACAATGAGTGTAGACAGTGTATGTAATTTCGAGCATCAACTTCAAGAAGCCATATTTCATTGAATATAACTCTAAATTTTACATATTATATATCCACGGAAAGATATTTAAGTCTAGTTTTATATGCCACTAGTTTGAACTCATTTGGACTTGTATCTTGGAAGATATGTTTGAAATACCAAACCTTTTCTGGAATATGACGGTGATTTCAAGGTAAATTTCCAATAATCATATGTCCTTCATATGAGATTCTATAATGTTGATTTTGGTGTCCATTTGATGTTTTAGGAGTCTATTTTCATATTCCACTAGTTTTACCTCAATCGAAGTTGTGGTTTGAGAAATATGGTTGAATTACTGAAGCTCGCTCAAGCTGGACGAAAAACAGAGCTGAATAGAGTACATGTTTCTTTATCCTGAACTCGAGTTTTGGATTACTCGAGTTCTTGCCCATTTTTACAATTATGAACAGTGCCAACTCAGAGTCTACCATAGTCAACTCGAGTTGTCAACTTGGATAATATTAGACGGTTGGTTTCTGCCAAAAACTCGAGTGCTACAGTTCTTTGACTGCTACAGTCTGCATGCTACAATGTCTTATCTGCTACAGTCAAATAGTCCCATCAGCTACAATGCCTCGAGTGCTACAGTCCAAATAGTACCAACTTCTATAGTGCCACCTAAATTCCCTTCTGACCATAGAAATTTCATGTATTTCTTCCAAGAGCTTGAATTTTGATATTCCTATTAGTTCTTGAAAGGAATTTTTTCTTCAATCTCTACCTTCTTTCTTTACTTGACTAATCTACAAGATATGCAATATTAGATATAATAATTAGTCAATGTAGGAGATAAATATATTATACAAACTTTTTTCTCTTAATATCTGATATCTATATTTGACATCATCAAAACTAATCATATATAATATTCTCCCCCTTTTTTATGATCGCAAATTCTATAAGAAAAATATGTGTAAATGTGAATATACAAATTGAATGCAATGTAATGTGAATATACAAATTGAATGCAACGTATTATGCAACATATTTTTCTTGCCTCTTTCTCCCCCTATTTGATATCAACAAAAAGTTTAAATGATAATAAAAGAAATGCTTGAGGAGAAAGTACCAAATATGGAAACAAATTATTAGAAATGTCTTTCTCTAAATTAATCAAAATAAATGTGTCACGAAAACAATTTTCTCTCTCTCCCCCCTTTATGTTTTAATGTGATGCAATTAAAAAATAGTTTTCACATTTTTCAAATTTGAAACAAATATGCACATTTAAAGATGATCAAAACAAATTGAAAAAAAAATATGCACAATGTTCTCAAAATATAAAGAGATAAGATTTAGAAATGTTCATTTGGATTTGACAAGTTGATGATAGATCCATAAAGTCTAGTTCACCACATTTTTCATTGTGCAACTTTGATGTATTGTCTTCTGGAAGCTCTTACTGAGTTGAGCTTATATTCTATATTTTTGTCACAATATGGTTAATGCTCCTTTGTATTGGCATAGGTATTTGTGTCTTCGAATATTGTAGCCAATATATTTCCCTTAATTGATCATTAAAGCATATGTCCTCAAAGTTTATATAAACTCTTTTTAGTGTGTAGAGGAATGATGCTGCACAGAGCAAATTCCCTTGACATAAGTAAAAACATGCTTGCAAGAAGAATGGTTAGTGCAATCAAGTATCAAAAGTTTCCTTTCTATAGGGTATATTCAAATTAAGATCATAGAAAGAAAACATATAAATAACTCATCATCAAAACTAATCAATTTAGAGTGAATGCATATGTGTATGCTATAATAATTTTCTTTAAATAAAAGAGATAAGCTTTTAAGATATAAAACACGTGTGAGTATGAAGCTCCTCCTTAATGTATGCATGGTTTAAAAAAATTATTATGAGGAATAGAGTTAAGATTCTCATGGATTTGAAAAATCATTGAATAAACTTTATTGAGAAATTGAGTATGAAAGAAGATTTAGTGAAAAATCAAGTTTTGAAAATGATGATGTTATTCAGGGGTTTTAACAGTTATACCCCAATATCACTCGATCATCACTTGAGTGCTTATTCGAGTGATGCAACTCAGAGACTTTGAATTAAGAAAGAATACAATACCTCACTTGAGTAATGTCGTAATTATTCAAATCATAGTCTTTTGTTATTTTAGTCATTATATGATGACCTGTAATCTCTGTGGAATACTTAAGTATACCAAGATAAGCACAAAATAAGGCCTTATGTGCATCTATTAGCTTAGTATGTGCCCTTTGCGTAGCAAACACCATTGGAAAATTTGATTTCACCATAGCACATAGCTCTCTTATTTTGGTCTTCTATCATCTCAAATAGAAATTTGAAGTTCTAGTTCACATCTGCTTCATTTTACTTCAAATTTGATGCATCTTATACCACAGATTCTACTTCTGCTTCTACTGCAACACTGCTAGTCACGCCTACTTTATTATCCTCTAATCTTTATATCCATAAGTAGAGCATTTTGATCAACTCTTGCAAAAGTATAAATATATACTCTTTGGTACCCAACTTCTCTTAGGTCCACAATATTAGACATAATAGCTCTTATCTCTTATACAATTAAATCATGTCATATTTGAGCAAAGAGCATCGTAAGCCAACACAAACCAAAATATAAGTTTACCTAATAAATTCAAGTCATTGAATCATAAAGCATAACGAGCAAATGATATCAAGAATGCTGATTTTCAATGATCAATGACAACTTGTAAATACACTTTGTATAGAAAATATGTCATTGATAAGATTTTCATGCAATTAATGTAATTGGGATCAAGAGAGTAGAAAATCTATCCATAATGACCAACTTTTATGAAATGGTAAATTATGAATGAAATAAAGTTTTCCAGGAATGAAATAGGCAAATTGTTTCAAAATCTCAAATGTTCTTTTGAATCATGAATATGCTTTATGACATTAAGATTTTGAATACATGAAAATTCATTTATAAAGTTTGTCAAATATCAATGTCCATGCTAAAAAATAGTGGAAGTCAATAGTTTTATGTACCAGAAAGCTTCTCTTTTAAAGAACAACTAAGATAACATGTTAGACATTGAAGTTAACATGATTGGGAATTTTCCCAAGAGAAAAAGTCATATAGAAAATGAATTAGCCAAAAGAGGCTAAACTAGATAGACATATATAAGCACAATGACTTTGCTATTGATCAAGTGATAATCTTGCCTTTTAGAATTGAGTCATGAAATATATAAATATTCAAGGCAAGAATTTGAATACAAGGCTCTAGTTACTCGAAAATGGATGGAGACGAATGTTAATGCATTTGAGTAA
The DNA here is from genome assembly GCA_037074505.1 of Albizia julibrissin. NCBI lineage: Eukaryota > Viridiplantae > Streptophyta > Magnoliopsida > Fabales > Fabaceae > Albizia > Albizia julibrissin. The sequence continues at coordinate 43,765,127 of CM073478.1, read as the reverse complement.
CAAAATGAGTATAATGATTTATAGATGATAAAGCACATATTCATTAGTTCAGTTGACTAGAATTCCAATATATCATCCTATTATGTTATTCCACTGTAATGGTTAATGCATTAACATTCAATGCATTAATGGACATTCGTAATGCTTGGAATACTTAGCCAATAAGGATTTATGCATTAGGAATAAGGCTTTTCATGAATTCAATTCTTTTCTAGAATATAAATTTGAAACTCAATCAACTTGTTAGACATGAGGTCTAACTTCTTAAAGAGTAAGGAAAAAGAGTTCAAGCATGTGATAACACCTAGAAATAACACGATGATGGGAAAAACTCTAACGGATGAATTCGAAGCATTTCAATATACAAAAATATTAACTTCCGATTTTGAAACCCATTTGAATGCAGACAATATATGAATAATTTTCAAATCATGTGTATGCACTAGGATGGATTGAAATTCAAGTAATTGAAATGTCCATTTCAAACTCAAATGCATAGAAAGATTATGTACAATTTCACTTTTGGTCTATTAAGAAATCTAGAAATAATTTGAAGATCAAATAAGATTGATTGCTAAAGGAATGCAATAATAGACAAATATTCATTACCCAAATTTAGTTAGGAAGAACAAATACACGGTTGAGGTCTGGAAACTGATATAAAGCACCCAACACCCAATACTCAAGTTGTTCCCACAGAACTCGAGTTCATCTGCACTTGAGTTTGGCCCTCTAAACTCGAGTTTATACGGACTCGAGTTTACCACTGCAAGCTCGAGTTCTGTAGTTAAACTCTTATACTAACCCAGCGTACCTTACTTGAGTGTGGCTCGTAGACAATCAAGTTAGTTTCCAATTTCTTGTTTCTTTGTACTCAAGTCCTCTAAGATCACTTGAGTAACACATGCATCAAGCTTTGCTGTAAATTTATTCCTATACTCAAATTTCACACTAAAACTTCACGATATGAACTCGAGTTTTATCTCTGGAACTCGAGTTCTTAACTGAACTTCTTATAAACTCAAGTTTCACTCAGAGTTCATATATCCTTTGTTTGTCTATGCTTTACTAATCAAAAGCATAATATTCCTTTCTTCTTCCTACAAAACCATATAACCTTTTTTCTTCCTTTGGTATCCAGTTTTACTTGGATCCACTCATAGTTAGCTTGTAGGGACCATAATTCACATGTTCTTTGAATATAGTCAATTCACAGAAATTAAGCATAATGAATTAAACATGATTACAGTGCATAAAATATTTTCTTTTTGAAGTATGCATATATGCCAAAGAGTTTAACTATTGAACATTACAATCTCTTCATGAATTGGCTAAATAGATTTTTTGAAAGATATATTTTCAAAATAGTTTGCAATGCTCATTCCTAAGATAACAGTATATAAACCTTTATAGATATTGAAGATTATAGTGCAGGAGGTTTTACCATTGTATATTATTGGGAACTTAGAGGATTGACTTTGCTTACCCATTGCATCTTGCTGTTGTATTTTTTTTCATCTTTAACCTTGGGATCATGCAAAGCTCTCTCATATAATGTAGACTCTGAGAGAATTTCCCTTTTTGTATGAGAGATCCTCCTTTTCTTGTTCTCCTCAATGTAATTGAATAGTACTCTATGGTAGCTCTTCCTTAAGGTGGAACATACTCCTTTTATCCATTGTTTCTTTTTATGATTATACTTTGTAGTTTCAGTTGTGGGTGCTCTGAGAGTTCTCTTTTACGGTGATATGAACCTCTTAACATGAGAAACTATTTGCTTCTTGTTCATCTTCTCTATACCCTTATATCCATTTCTTTTCAAATCATTCTGCATACATAAAATACTAGATGGACATTTCGGTACCTAAATATATTTAGGTCCTTGATTGTTAGCATTCGAATTTACATGTCCTTTCGAAACCCAAACATATTTATTTCTCACATTAGAATTTCTTCTAACAAAGCATGTATGAGAAATATGACCAGATTTACTACAATAATTACAATATGTTTTTCAAACCCTGTGGGAATTCCTCTTTATTGTAAACATGTACTTCATGTCAGTATATTTCTACTATTTATGTATGCCTTACAGAACTTTACACTTATTACTATACAAATATCAAAATGTTATGGGGTTTGACATTTTAGGTATCAAAGATTAAAGCGATTCTTGCATTTACATAATGGAATACTTATATTGTCTTGTTTCATGGTCACAAGAATCATGCGCAGTAGATGATGGCAGAGGAGAAGATCACCACCGTCTGTGAACCGACCTACAAGGACCTAACGTACTTCAGAGGAGTCGTCAGCCCAATTACTTCAGAGTGGCAGTGGCTCTTGGGTATATCATGTCTTAGGGAGACGTGGATGGGCGAGACCAGTCTATGGACCCCAGCCTAGACCAGTGCCAGCACTATTATGGAGCTTATTAGTAGGGGACTCAAAACAACTATTACCATATAAGTTTGAGTTGGATGCCCACGTTGCCACTAGTTCCAGAGTAAAGTTGGTGTTGGTAAGACATGACCTACGGCCGGATGAAGAGCATGGGGATATATCAAGAACCTATATTTTTATGTTGTCGATAAGTATGACACCCCAATGACTTAGTATGTACAATTCTTAGATGATGTGGACTTCATGTATTGGGATCAGGGATATCTTAGGATCGAGTTTTTATATGAGGCTTGGATCTGCATCGCCTTGTACTTCTTCCCAGATATGAAATTTTGGGCTCGGAAGAAGAATGATATCATGGAGTAGGGCCCGAGGATACCTTCTAAGAGTTTGAGCAACACATGAACGAGTATGTGGCGCTACATATTTGCCAGTATTGAGATGGGGCCTCTACCCAGTATTTTGCTATCTAGAGACAGCTGGTATAACTTACTAGGATAGGCACAGGGTACTGGTGCTTGGAAGAAGCTATAGCCGATATCTGCATTTTTGCACAGACATATTAAAGTTAAGCGTGCTCGGCTTAGGGAAACACTAGGATGGGTGACTCCCTGGGAAGTCACCTATACATGTTAAAATAGGGTGTGCACTATATTGTACAGTAGTTTATAAGTTGTATATTGTTCCAACTTTTCTAAACTGTTGTAATGGTCTGCTGTACATTAATATGAACTACTTATGTATTAGAAACTTATGAAAGTGAAAAATATGCCCTTATGGCTATGTGTAATTTTCCTCTTTCTTATGTTAATTTAATGAAACCTAAAGATAGTGAGAGCAAGAGATGAAGGTTTTGGGCATAATAACAGTACAACAGAAACAAAATATAGATAAAGCAATGCACAATTACATGGTAAACAGAAAATAAACCAATATAGCGTGATGAGTATAAGCAGGATCCTCTGCTTAAAACTACTCCTGTGGAAGACAGTTTACAACTGTAAGCAATACAATTTAGTCAACAGGGGGTTGCTATTGACAGAGACTGACATCCTTGTTTCACGAGGAGAGTTTGACCCTCAGCTGATAACGGGCTAGTTTCTTACATTACTAAGTAGAGCTTTTCCACAATACAAAATTACTGACGATGTTCAGACTAGCTATGATGAGCTTGGCGTTGACATTCTAATCCACTTAAAAGCAAAGAAGAGTATGAGAAGCACCTGTGAGTAGTGTCGAGACATGTTGACTTACAAAATAGGATCCAGCAGATCCTAACGAAGTGGAAAATATTTTCCCCATCAGCGAGATTGGCCAAAGAAACAAAATTTCTAATGGTACAACAGGGTGAGAAGGAGAAGTTGAACTCAACACATCTCAAAGAGTTTAACAAGGCAGTTGAAGAGTGTCAGATCAAAGAGCATAATCTATTGGATCAGTATATTCCATAGAAATTCAGTAACAAATTCCAGCAGTATAAACACATTTGGTAGTGGAAATAGTATTGAGCCAAAAGAAGTAAGGAATTGATTATGAGGTACACTGTTTTTAGGTTCGGTCAGATATCGTAGGGGATTCCTATGGAACACCTATCAAATCATCTCAATACTATTAGACCTCATACAAGGAGATGAAATATTAGAGTAGCGTAGCAGGAGCCATATGAGCAAATGAAACAGTGAAGTGGGATCACAAATCGACGTATCACTTTTGAGGACAATAAAAAAGGTTGGTAGTCCCACCCATGTTGATCATGCCACATTGCAATATGACTTGAGTGATCATCATAGTTTGATCTATGAGGTCAACAGTGACACAACATACGTGGTGTGCAGTATGACCTGTGTAGGCACAATAAGGCACCTATGTGGTATGCAGCAATGAGGCAGCCCTATCAAAGCATGTTAATCAACCCCATGATTAGGATGCACCCTTGATATGGCCAGATGAGAGTTTTAGTTACACCGTGAAAAGCACGAGTGTTAGATTTCATGTTTTGATGATAACAAATCATGTTTTGGAAGTCCATGGATCTTATATCAGCAAAACAGGTTATTAAAGTAATCTGAGGAAGATCACTCGAGTGATTTAGTTAATCACTCGAGTGATCATTGAAATCACTCGAGTGATGTGGAAAATTTCCAGATTACTCGAGTGATATGTGAAATCACTCGAGTGATGCGCCTAATCACTTCCAGTGATTAATAAATCACTGCAAGAAAAATTCACTGTTTTGGAAATCACATCCAGTGAATGCCAGATCACTCGAGTGATGTGCCAAGTTTTCCAAATCACTTCCAGTGATCCTGAATCACTCGAGTGATGCGCCAAATCACTTCAAGTGATTGAAGATTCACTGCAAGAAAATTTCACTGTTTTGCAAATCACTTCCAGTGAATGCCAGATCACTCGAGTGATACCTGAAGAATTCCAAATCACTTCCAGTGATCCTGAATCACTCGAGTGATATTATATTTTCGCTGAATCACTTCCAGTGGATTGAAAATCACTGCAAGAATATTTTACTGTTTGCCAAATCACTTCCAGTGATCTTGAATCACTCGAGTGATGTTTGAAAACTTCCAAATCACTTCCAGTGGATTCAAAATCACTGTAAGAAGAAAACACTATTTACAAAATCACTTCCAGTGATTCCAAATTCACTCGAGTAGAAAATGGAAATTTCAAGATCACTAATAGTAAGTCTGAAATCACTGTCAGAAGGTTTTAACGTTTTCAAATTCACTCCCAGTGATATCATATTCATTCCAGTGATGTTTCTTTTTGTCAATAACTCTCTCAAACAAACACTGATCCACTTGCAACTAATTCCATGAAGAACAACTGAATTTGTTAGTTAAATTCTGTTATTGTTACTGATTTCTCCAAATTGCTGTCAAAATCATATGGTATATTATTTTACTGCTCAGTTGCGAAAACAAGGTCACTCCTGATGGTTTTATTGATTTTTTCAGAAAACACTTCCAGTGAATCATATTATTCTGTGGATATACAAATATTTTCTAACGGTGATATTCACAAGTGTATTACAGTTGTACTCCACCATCACGCACATGACGAGTAACTGAACTCTCCATTCAAACGACAACTATTCGTGGGCGGCAGCAAAATTCATAAATAACGGAAAGACAAATACTGGTACATTTGTCAGAAGCACATTTGAATCAACGGACAAATTGACAACGGTCCTTAAAGTCTCTATTATATATGTCCAGCCATTCCAAAAATGAACAACGATGAAAAACGCCTGAATACTCTACAAGCAATATCGTTACAAGTGCTTCAAGCTTTCATCTGTACTTCAGTTCTTATCTACATACTCTGTGAGAGAGATTTGTCAGTCATACTTAATCATTTCCAAATAGTGATAACTTAAGGTTGAGGAACCTTAAGAAGGGATTTAAGATTACCTTGTGTAAGGGGGAGCGAGTATCTAGAGGAACTTGCTGTTTGTATTGTGGTGCCAAGAACCCATTGAATCTTGGAAGATATAGTGAAAGGCTCAGAAGGATTTCTGAGGACTGGACGTAGGTCAAGTGGTTGAGACCGAACCAGTATAAATCCCTGTGTGAACTTTGGTGGTATCCCTTCCTTTTTATTTACTGTGCTTAAAGTTTTATAAACTTGTTTTAAATTTCTGATTATTTTCTAATCACCCAATTCACCCCCCCTCTTGGGTGAAAAGCTTGCTCTAACAACAAGTAGCCCTGTGGTCGAGAGGCGGTGCGTAAAACATACGTCTAAGGCGGTGTAGCCAATAATGTTACATCCTACATGGTGTACAGTGATATTACCCATGTAAACATGTGTGGTTTGCATGAACATAACCAGTATGGTATACAGTGAAACTACCTATGTAGTCTACAGTCACACAACCTATATGGTTAGTGGTAGTACAAGTAAGCAAAGATTAGGATGAGCCCTAGTATAGTAAGGTGCAATGGTGGCGAATACCTCTCAACAGATATAACATCATTGAATCAAATAACCTACTCATGATAATAGAGCTAGCAGCAATTAATTTTGATTTGCAAATATAAGACAAGCACGGACAAGTTAATGCCTGCTTCAGAATATTTATGAGACAAGTAAAGATACCACGATGTGACAAGTAAGGATAAAGCAATCATTTTGGTCTGGAACAAAATCATTGCCTTTATCCTAAACAATGCACACCATATAGGCAGTAACAGTCCAATAATCTTTTGACCCTGAACCCCGAACAGACAGATATAGTTTTAAACAGACATATTAGCTGACCAAATTGGTTATAGACAGTCAGATTAGCAAAAATTCTTAGTATACATGGTTGTACTGGGCAGCAATACTAAAATATTTAGAGTTGTGTAAATGGAATAATCTAAGACATTAGGCTAAATCCACCAGGCAGCGTCCTAATAAGGCAATAAGGCCTAGAATCACTAGAGGACTATATGTCCTGAGATCATAAGACTTGTTGGACCAGTATGTCCTCAGGTCAGTAGATTACTAAGCACTCAAAGATATGCCAAATAGAGAATAGAGGCAATAAGATTTGAGGTGCATGTTTGTATAGGGCATTGTCCCTGGGCAATAAGACCTAACAAGCACTCTATGCTATATTGGATGGTGATAAATACATTAAGAAGTAAGAAACTCCATGCCAAGCTAAGCGAATGTGAGTTTTGGCTTCTGGAAGTTACATTTCTGAGCCATGTAGTCTCACATCAAGGGGTCTTCGTAGATCCAAATAAGATGGAAGCAATGTTGAACTGGAAGAGACCAGAAATAGTATTTGAGATACGTAGTTTTCTTGGTCTCACAGGCTATTACAAACGATTCCTACAGAACTTCTTCATAATAGCTTTGCTGATTGGCTAAGCTAACATGAAAAACTCAGCATTTTGTGTAGGACATCAATTACGAGAGAAGCTTCACTGAGCTGAAATAAAAGTTAACGACAACATCAATTTTAACAATCCCAGATCCGTAATTAACCTTCGTGGTTTACACAGATGCTAGTAAGCATGGATTGAGATATGTCCTAATACAGCGAGGCCATGTAATGGCATACGCATCACTACAGCTAAAGCCTCACTAACAACGATATCCTACACACGATCTTGAGTTGGCAGTAAATGTATTCGTACTTAAAATCTAGAGACACAATCTCTATGGGGTAACTGTAGAGCTATACTGCGACTACAAGAGTTTGAAGTATCTATACGACCAGAAAGTAGTACAGGTGACAACCCTCATGATACAAGAGCAGAAGATAATTAAGAACTTCCGAGATCTCAATTCATTAAACCAAATAATGATTAATAGCAGTAATATTAGTCAGGTAGAGAATGATCTGAGAGCGGACATAGAAGAAGCTCAAAAGTGAGATAGGTGTGCTCAGTTTATTAGAAACCTAATTATAAAGGCAGAGACTCAGGAATATGACTTGTCACCAAGTAGGCCAGTCCAGTACCACAAGCATATATATCTTACAATGCAGGTAGAGCTGAAGTGACAAATCCTAGAAGAGGCGCATAAGAGTAAATACACTCTGCATCCAAGAGCAACTAAGATGTACTATAATATGAAGTTCACATATTGATGTCTAGGAATGGAAAGGGACATGACAAGGTTTGTTGCTTGTTGCATAGTGCAAATAGTTACCAAGGAGCTCTTAAGGCATGACTTACCCCTAGGTTACGGCCTCGAGTCCCTAGGGAGGTGATTAAATCCTCTAGGGGAGAGGACAATTCTTGCCAGTCCTGAGGGAGACCTTACTGGTTGACCAGTTCTGAGGGAGACCCCTGTTGCCATTACAAAACCCTACAATTCCTAAGTTGAAATAGGCTAGCATCATTATGGATTTCCTGACAGGACTACTAAAGGTCTGGAATCATGATGCAATATGGGTGATAGTGGACTGATTCATGAAGATAGCTAACTTTCTCCCAATCAACATTCACTACTCTCTCGATAAGCTTACATATATCTATATTAAGGAGATAGTGTGTCTCCATGGTACACTAAAGAACATCTTATCAAACAAAGATCCTTAATTCACTTCCAAATTCTAGAAGGTGGTACATGAGGCTTTAGGTACCAAGCTTCGAATCAATATGGCCTATCATCCTCAAACAGACAGAGAAACTGAGAGAACAATCTAGATACTAGAAGATATGCTCAGGGCATGAGTGACAGATTTCAAAGGCAGTTGGGACCAATTCCTTCCTTTGATGAAATTCGCTTACAACTACTACTACTATTTAAGCATCCAAATGGCTCCCTACGAAGCGTTGTATGGAAGGAAATACCAGTCACCCTTATGTTGAACAAAGCTGTCTGAGAGATAAATGTATGGACCAGATATTGTTGATCAAACAACGGAGCAGATAAAACTGATCAAGCAGAGACTACTAGATGTACAGAGCAAACAGAAGAGTTATGCCGACAAGAGGTGGAAACCTCTCAAGTTTAAAGTAGGAGACCACGTATTCATGAAGGTTTTGCCTATTACTGGTATTGGCAAGGCATTGAAGGTAAAGGAGCTAAGCCCTAGCTACATTGGTCCTTTCGAGATCTTGTCAAAGATTATGCCAGTAGCATACTAAATAGCTTTACCCCTAAGCTTAAGTAGGCTACATGTTGTCTTCCATATGTCATAGTTAAAGAAATATCAACCTGATCCTGAGCATGTGATCAAATACGAAGAAGTACACTTACGAGATGATTTGACGTATGACGTTACACCTGACCAAATCATTGATCAGCAGGAGAAACAACTAAGTCACCGAAGTATCCCATTTATCAAAGCAGTGTGGAAGGGATTATTTCCTAGGGAAGCTAAGGAAGACATGCAAAAGTGTTTCCTAGAATTTATGAGTTAATACTTGAAACAAATTTTGGGGATGAAATTTATTTAAGGGAAGAGCTATAACACCACATTTTCAATTACCATTATTCCTCCTATGTAATTAATATATTTAATGGAATAAAATTATGAATTTTGGTGTGCATAAATTTACAGAAAAATTCCAATTGCTGATTACACGTAATTTGACTAAGTAAGGACACAAAGAAGCAATTAGTATCTACTTAAAAGCCTACTATTGTAAAAAAAATTAGAACATAAAATGACATAAATAATGGCCCAATATGAGTGTCAAAAATTTAGCCAAAACTAAAGAAAATGAGCAAGAAATGATTTATTACAAATAAATCATAAAATGTAAGGGAAAATGGTAATTTGTTAACAAAATAAGAAACAAATATTTTCTCCTAATAATTTCGGCCAAAGAGGGGAAATAAAAGAGGAAATGGCTACTTGGTAATTAATAAGTCCATTTTAGAGTATTATTACCAAGAAAAATTAAAGTTGGGAAAAGTCAACATTTCAACTAAAGCTAATATTTATAGATACAATTGTGAGAGGTGCAAGAAGCATTGCTAATTCTCTTTTTCCCATTGTATTTCGATCAAGCAAGAGAGAAACAAAGGAAATATATCTATTCATATGGTGGGTTCATGTTAAAGCAAGAAAAGTAAAAGTCAAAGGTTAAAAAGCATATGACATGAGTTAGTAATATGGAAAAAGAAATTAAGGAGATATAAGAAACAATCAAATATCCTTATTTTTCCTCTTGCACTTTCTATCAACTAAAGAGGAAAAGCAAGAGAAATGATTGTGTGGTCACAAATAATTCAAGAAGGGATAAAAAAAAGAGCCAAGCAATTTAACCTATATAATTATTAGGGTTAAGGGGCAAAAATGTCCATATTTTTTTTACAAAGGGGCATCCAGCACCAAATAATTTCATTGGGTGCAGAAATGCCCATGAACTTTTCAAAAGGGGGCAAAAATGCCCACGTCGTTTAATGAAACTAAAGTCCGTTATGTGGGACCCATAATACTATTTTTTTAATGTGCAAAAATACCCATAAACTTTGTTTTTGGGTGCAAAAATGCCTATGAACTTCTCAAATGGGGCCAAAATGCTCATGAACATTTTTTATTATATATATATATGTATGTATGTATGTATATGTATTTAATTTTTTAAATAAAATATTTTGGGCACTATTAAACAAGTTGTAATTAAGCGTGACTAAGTTATTACATTGCCTAAAATATTTTATCTACATCATGAGAGTTGTAATTACATATTTTTTTTACTGGTAAAAAAAAGTACAAAATTTTTTTTAGTAATTAAACGCATTGATCAAACTTAATAACAAAAATATCTATGTAAATAAAGCAGTTTCAAAATAATTATTAGTTTCAAAAACAATATGTAATTACAACTCTCATGATTTCTATAAAATATTTTGGGCAATGTAACAACTTAGTCACGCTTAATTACAACTTGTCTAATATTGCCAAAAATATTTTATCTAAAAAGTTAAATACACACACACACACACATAATAAAAAATGTTCATGAGCATTTTTGCCCTATTTTGAGAAGTTCATAGGCATTTTTGCACTAAAAAACATAGTTCATGGATATTTTTTCACCTTAAAAAAATAGTATTGTGAGTCACACATAACGGATGTTAGTGTCATTTAACGGCGTGGGCATTTTTGCCCCCTTTTAAAAAGTTCATAGGCATTTTTTCACCCAATGAAAGTATTTGGTGCTAGATGCCCCTTTGGAAAAAGCATATGGGCATTTTTGCTCCTTAACCCTAATTATTATTACTACAACTTATGACATAAGCTAAAGGATATTACAAAAGCTAATTCCTCCTCCTTCCATTCTTCATTTCAAACAAATTGAATCAAAAGAGGAGAGAGAGAGCTCATCAAGCCAAGAACACCAAGAACATAAGAGCCTAGGGTTCTAAGCAAAATGAAAGGTAAGAACTTGTAAAATCTTGTGGTTTTTACCTCCTAATTACTCTATAACCTCTCCTAACTTATACTCTATTAAATCCATGATTTTCAAGAAAAATCAACAGCATAGAGAGAGAGTAAATTTTTTTAGGAGAGAGAAGGAACAAGAATCAAGAGGTAAACTTCAAAACTTGCTTATCTTGCCTTGTTGGTTGTTGTTGGTGGATATTGTCATGTTTTCTCTTATTTTCAAATTATAGGCTGAAGCTAAACCTAGGGGAAATACTGCTTAAATTTCCTCTAAACATTTCCATTTAGTTTTTAAGCAGTTAATTATCTGATTAGAAGTATAAAGGGAGTGATTAAGCAAGAGAAAAAAATAAAACAACATAATCCTCCTAAGAACCCTAACTTTAGGTCCTGTGCATGATGTGATGAAGGAGTGAGAATTTGGTAATTTTGATTATTCCATTAGATTTAAAAGGAAAAATTATGTAGGTATGCAAGTATTCATGATTTTTGGATGTTTGTATGCCAATTTGGAAATTTATGAAATGTGTATGTATACGTTGTTTGATCTACCCCTGTGTAGCAGTGATATTGTGTGTGGTTTTCATGGTTAAAACCTTGTCCAAAAATTCTGAAACTTTCCATAATTAAATTATAGACATAGAGATTTAATTTTAAAGGTATTTTGTAATTTTTGGGCAAGGACATTGGGAGATATGGATATTTGAAGTTATGCCCTATTTTCTAGAATGTAAACTGGAACAGTGAAGTTGGACGAATTACTGAGAATGATATAACTACAGTGATCAAACCTGACTATTTTTCCATAAATGTAAATTTAAATAGCTTCATTGAAGTTTTAGAATTAGTCAAATTGGATTTGTTTAGAATTAATTATGAATTTCCAAAATTGACTGAAAAATTTGTCAAATTCTAGAAACAGTGAAACTGCACTATACAGAGTTATACTATGCATAAAACTGTCATAACTATGATAGATAACCAGCAAACTGTACTTAAAATGCAATAATACTGAAAGTAATAACCAGTTACTTGTAACTCTAATTTTATAGGAATTGGGAATAGCCGAGCGGGAACAAGTTTAGGACAAAGCCTAGAACTGAAAAAGGAGTCAGGTGTAGCACTTTCTTTCATATACTACGTAATTATCTATATGTTTGTGCATGCCATCTTCTGTAAAATAACATTAGCCTAGCTGTGATCTGGGATTTAACGAAGGTACACACGAGTTAAGCTGGGGATTCAAACATGTCGTTTGACCTTGAACACGAGTTAAGCCAAGGTCTAAACAGTGGTTTGGCCTTGGACAGTATCCATACAACACAAGTTAGCATCTTACATGACATGGCACATTACATATTTATTATTGCATTTTATATGTTTGAATTGTCTATTATTGCATTGTGTGCCTAAGCTCAATCACCCTTTTTCCAAAATGAAAACCTTACAGTTGAGGCTAGCGACTCGAAAGGCAAAGAGATAGCTACCAGGGAATAGGGTCCCGGAGCATACCGAAGCTGATTCTGGTTATCTATACTTGTACTTTTGTTTTTTTAACGCTTTGTACATTTGTAAATAGTTTTCAAACCCTGCAAGAATTTCTTTGTATTGTAAACATATACTTAATGTCAGTATATTTCCGTTATTTATGTATGTCTTACGGAGTTTTATGCTTATTACTCTGCGAATATCAAAATGTTAAGGGGTTTGACATGAAGAGGATGAAAAAGAGTAGGAGGACGGTAGTATTGGTGGTGATGACTAAGCACCACTATTTTATTTTTAAAATATTTTAAAAAGTAAAAAAACTTCATACTTCACGGTTATTAATTAATAACAGTATAGTATTCTTTTACCGTGGTTTCAAAAAACCAACATACTTAAAAATTCTATCTTAATAAACGTAAATTAAAGCTTTTAAAACCTTTCCTCTTTCTTGCGCTGATTGACTTTAAGTGCCTCCTCATTACCCAATGATCATCAGGAGAACCAGGTACTCGTTCATTACATCCTGTTCAACTTCTATCCCTTCTAGAGTTCCATACGTCTATTTAAACTTCTCATTTTCATTTGCTTTTCCTACATTTTCTTCATCATTCTCCTCCTTTGTTCTCTCAATCATAAATATGAAACGTTGTATGGAAGAATTCCTAGAAAGCTCTCAGCATCATCCTCCAAATCCTCATTCTCCTCCTCCCTATCTTCCGCCTCCTGCTTTTCCTCCCCAACAGTAGCCATCACTGCGTCCGTCTCCTCTTCCCAATCCTATGCTTCCACAACTAGAGGTAATGTTGTAGTATGTAGAACACATTGACCATGCCATGAGGAGGCTTTCTTTATACCTATTGAGTATGAATAAGAAGGCCAATCTCATACTTGATGAGTATGAGATTGTTCATGATCTTGACAATGATCCTGGCCACTCCTCTGGTGATGAGTAGCCTGATGAACCCGCCACTGTTTTATTTTTTACCTTTTATCCTTTTAAATATACTATTATAAAAAACATATAGCCACTGTTTTGTTTTTTACCTTTTATCCTTTTAAATATACTATTATAAAAAACATATATATAACATTTCTCACGGTTATTAGAAAACAATGGTTATAAAATATAATAAATAACGGTTCATTAACTGTTCTTTCTAAACAACCATCATGAACTTATAGATAAATAATGGCGTTTATAAAACAACTGTCATGAAATTCATGACGCGAGAAAAAACATATATAATTGCGTGGACTGATTCCTCTTCAACTTCTATGACACACTTCACTTTCAATCTATTTAAACTCCATATTTTCATACATTTTCTTTACCCTCTTCCTCTATTCTCCTCATCATCATGGTCAACCGATGAGCTGATGAAATGCTGGAGAATCATCCTCCCCAACCTCTACCTCCTTTTCCTCCTCGTGTTGCTTCTGAACATGCACATCCACCTACTTTTCTTCCTCCTTCCACTTAACCTCTATACCCTCCTTATGCTCCTCTTTCCCAACATATTCCTCCTCTAGCTGCTTCTCTTCCTCCTTTTTCCCAACCTGCTCTTCCTTCGCCTACTTTACTTCCTTCTCCTTTACCCCTGCCTGCTTCCCTTCCTCCTCCCACCAAACCTCCACGCCCTCTTCATGCTCCTCCTTCCCAACCTGCTTGTCTTCCCGCTTCTCTTCCTTCGGCCTACGATCAGGGCTGCTACCGCTTCCACATCACTTATACTCATCTTTTCATATGATTTAAATCACTCCTCTTAGGATGACAGGGTAGATTTTATTTATTTATATTTTTTAGTTATATATATATAAATATATTAATATAATAGCTCAAACATATATAAAAAATAGCAATAACATACCTTACGGTTGTCATTAAATAACTGTGATAAACATACCTCTCAGTAAATTATTTAAAACAAATGTTATAAAGGTAAAAATATAATTAGTAGTTCTTACCAACTAATCGTTATGTAAGACTTTAAACACTGTAGATTTCTTAATAATATAGCTCACGGTTACTTGAATATAACTATTATAAAAATAAAACTTTTAGCGGTTCTTACCAACTAACCATTATGTAAGACTTTAAAATATATAATGGGGGTTTGTTTGTAAAACATCTAATCAGTTTGACATTTGAAAACTTTTACACTTGATCAAAAGCTCTAAATCTTTAATCTCTGAGAAAGCCGTCCATTCAACCTCAAAGTTTTCTTTCTTTAACTTTTGGGCTTGTTGACATAAGGTTTGTGGTTTTTCTTTCATTATACATTTTTGTGAATTTATTCTGGGTGCAAATGATTATTGGGGTTTTTGTTTCTAAATGATTTATGCTAGATGGGGTATTTGAATAAGAAGTGGATGTATATTGATCGGCTAACAAGAGACTACTGGGATAGGCAACCAATTTCCTTGAGTTTGCATTTACGCATAATCCCCAAAACAATAATTTGATTCTTTACCCTTATGTAAAGTGTGGCAGTGTACAATGGTGTGATTGAAAAACTTATATGTCGTACTCAATGATTCATGGAATTGATCCTACTTATACATGTTGGATAAAGCATGGCACTCTATAGATCTAATATCTTATTCTCTATCAAGTCTTGCTCGAGGTTGCATACCCCTTAAGCCCTTTATAGTTAGGAATTCCATTGAGTCTAGCCACAAAGCCGAGAATGTCTTGATTCATCCCAAATTACATGGCTATACTCTATGTGTGAGCTTCTATAATATACAAATCTGTGAACAATTTTATTTTGTATGCATGCAGGGACGAAAGAAGAATCACCATTTTTTAAAAAAAAGATTGCCTCAAAAGTTAACGAATATGAAATAAGAATTATTATATATTTATACACTACATATGACAGTTGTTTCATTAAACCCATTAGCATTTATAGAAAATAAATAATGATTGATATATAGCGACCAATATGTATGCATAAACTTTTATATAACGGGTATTTTGAAAGAACCATTATGTATGTTATAGAGTTTTATAACGGTTGTTTACTTGAGACTGTTATTTATTATGACAACATTACTCATAGCATAGCCTCACCACATCTCGATCCATAACGGGTGTTATAATAAATTGTTATAATAGATATAGAATAAATCATAGTTCGGAATCATAATGTATCTGCTCTAAGCTTTTATAATGCCAGCATATATGACAATTCTGAACTGTTATGTATGGCAGTTAATAACCATCATATATATCATGATTTTTGTAGCAGTGACCTATTATTGGTAGGATCACTTCATGATATGAAAGTTATGCTTATCACTTCCTGTGCCACTTCCAGTGATGATACCTTAAAGATTTTATCAACATCTCAAATTTTTTAATACTCTTCCAAACATATATAAACCTTGATTATATTGTTCCTAATCATTCCTAGTCATTATTAATCAAGTTTTTGTGAGGAATACATGTTATTAAACAAGGATTAAGACCAGAATCACAAAAAGAACTTTTGTGTTAAAAGCTTCACAGCTACTTCCAACAAACTTCTAATGATCATAGTCTTAATGGGAAGAACAAAATCCCAATATTCAAATGCCCATGATCAACTATAAATGCCATATTATTCAAGAAAAAAATATAATTGAGCTTAGGCACACAATGCCAAAACACTAAAACTTTGATTCTTACATATAATCAAAGCTCTGAAATTATATTCCTTTATTGTACTTCAGTGTTCAACTTAATTTACTTCATAGAGAGAGAAATATGCTTTCATTGTAATCATTTAATCTTTATGAGAGTCATTCAAGATTGGGATCTTAAATGGGAAACAAATTGTAACCTTACGAGTTGTAAAGGGGAGTGATTCTCAAGACCGAGATTAAGCTTAAGGTTGTTAAGGTGTTCAAGTACCAGTGAAACTTGAGGGATTGTAGTGGTTCTCAAGTACTCAGTTTAAACTTAAGGGAGATAGTAAATTGAAATCTTAGGAGGAGCATGGAGACTGGATGTAGGTCATCAAGGATTAAATCAAACCAGGATAAATTATAGTTTGCATCTTCTCTTCCCTTATCTCTTATATTTCTAATATAATGATTTGAATAATTGATTGTGGATTTATAGTTCTATATCTTCATATTTATTGTTTTTACTAAGATTTGAAAATATTTTTAAAGTTTTTATTTTACACCCAATTCACCCCCTCCTGGGTGTTAGTTGGTTCTTAGTGTAAATATTGGTTTTTTAGCTGGTTTCAAGTGTTTGATCAGTTTTGCTATGATGTTGTCACAATGATTTAGTTCATATTTATTTTGGGAAATTCCAATCACGGTCTCGGTCAGGATGGGAAATTCCCAGGATTAGGATTAGGATCGGGATCAAGATAGGTTTCCCTTCCCGAGCCTTTCTTTGAGACGGGACCGGGAATAGGGTTTTCCTATTCTGTCCTGTCCTGAGAACACCCCTAAATATAGCAATCGTGATATCCAAAGATCTAAGTAACCATTGGTTATTCAAAAATATATGAAAAACCTACCCATAAACCCACTACAGAAAATTCATTACTCTAGGCACAAATAACAAATAAGAGAAATGATAGGCCATGAGTTTTACAAAACTAAACCCTATAACAAAGGGTATACAAAAAAAAATTTCCAACACAAGATATGTTTGTAGATTCACCAAAATATCAAAGTATGCAAAATAAGGCCTCAAGCCTAACAATATTTAAACAGTTATCCAAAGCAATAAATATAGTATTTCAAAAACATGACGACCCTAGAATGGTCATATAGAAATCAATACAACACCAATACCAAAAGATACCTACAAAGCTCATGACTCCATGCCTCTAGCTCATTCTCTTGGCCTCTATCAAAATTAAAGGTCTCGCCTAAAAAATATTAACAATGATGGGGTGAGACGTAAAGTTCTAGTAACCAAAATCAATTTACAGAGTATACAGGAAAGGATAGCAACTCGGAGAAGCAAATTTAACTAACAAAATAATAATATTCTCAATAATTAAATATTACATAATACTTTCAACGATTAGAACTATTACCACTCATCTATCCTGCTCCTCCTTATATCTTATAGACGTGGTACAACTTATCAGTGCTAGTATACCTGGACAAAAGTTAGCTAGTAACTTCAAGAATACTACCCCCTATGCCACCATTGATATACCATAATAGGGAGTGTCCGTCCAAAACACTTAACTCAAAATCCAAGCTAAGAATGAGAGAGCTAGTGGGCACAATTTGACCTTATATCTCCCACACAACACAATGTATCTCATAACAGAAAGAATGATATATCAATATAGTTTTCAAAAATATTTACAAGATTATCATTCCTTATACAATATTCCATCACAAACATCATAACTATCACAACAGTAACAATCTTCATAATAATGTCCACCCATATATAAAAGTTGGAAAATACACAGCTTCACTAAACTAAGCTCATATTGAAACATACATATAATTTTTCAAAACACATACAAGTAGTATAGATGAAAGTAAGGTTTAGAAAGTATCTTATAAAGCAAGCATATAGAATAAATTAACTCCGGTCACCTCAACTTCAAGCTTAACTTTAACTTGAGGAGTAAAGCACGAGCAATAACCGGTCACAAGAAAGCTCTACATAATCAATGTAGATACCAATCAACCATAAGCAACAATAAAATAAATTAGTTGTACAATTCAACTCCCAAAACACAATTTCCTCTACAACCATTATCCTCAACATCCCAATTTCCTTAACAATTCTTAACCTCAATAATCCAAGGTCATATATCACTTCTTATAAGCCCAAATACTCATTAAAATCCTTAGATAACCTCTACACCACCTCTTACATCAATCATTCAATTTCATAAGTTAAAGTTTCACCTCCAATACATCCATAGTCATAAAATCATCAATATCAATATCTTAGACTGATTAAATCTCTTTTATAATTAATATAAGCTTAACCCAATTATTAAACAACTCTTTAAACCTTCACATAATCAAAGTCATATTAAACCCTAACTTAAATATCAATCCTAACTTATAATTTCATATTGCCCAAAATCTAACAAAACTAAACTGATTAAAATTTCAATAATACCTCCAATAACCCAAATAAATTGTTTAACCCAAATTCAATAGGCAACCTAAAAAAACACTCTATGATCTGTTTACAAAATAAATTAATTATAAAATTATAAAAAAATCAAACACTAAATATAAACCAATTAAAATTAGATATTAACCTTCATCTACTTATTTGTAGTCATCTATTGTCAAAATTCAAAACTTTCCCAAAACTTTAACCCATAATTTTCACTAATCAATGCAATATTACTCTCATTAGAAAGAGAAAAATAGGTGGAACAAATTTTATAAAGAGAGTTTTTTAAATAGAAATAATTTTGAGTATCTTATTGTTCCTTAAAGTGGAACCATAAATCATAAAAATGAAAAATGCCGACAATATGAATCGCAACCCTCACTATTGCCTTTGAGCTCAGTACTATAGCTTAAATCAATTGATGGGTGGGGGTTTATATAATCCCTACACCATGTGACAAGATTAAAAGGGTCACGCGCCCCTTTATTCTTTTATTATTTGTTTTTGATTTAACTCTCTATTTATATATACACATTTCATTCTTTTTTTTTACTTTAATCTTTCTTTCTTTCTTTTTTGCCTTTTCATTAAATAGTAATAACATAACATCATTATTCGATTTCATTTCTCTTTTTTTATAACTTCTTTTATACTTATAAATTATACTTTAGATAAACCATATTTATCCTTATAATTACATGATAACTATATTTATCATAAATAATTCCTTCTTAATTATAATTAAATCTTAAAATAAACATTATGATGTTAAAATATACATGCAAACTGAGATCGAGAACATATACTTCTAAAATCAAGTTCAACTCACAATAATTCATTTATATTACTCTTTACATAAAACCTTTCACAAAATAGTTCTCGATTCAGTTACCAAAACCCTCTAAAATAGACTCCAAAAAAATTGAAAATTATAATTCATTTTTCCAAATATTTTTCACAAGAAAATTCACAAAAATCATGTCTCAACATTATTACAAAAATAATTATACCAAAGCTTTATCATATTCAAATCATAAATAACATATATAACATGCCAAGTAAATTATTTATGCATAGATAATCCTTATTACCCCTAACACAAGCTTATAACTACTGATTGTAGTTATAGGCTAACACATAGTCCAACAAAAACCTATTCATTTAACTAAATTGTCCCAAGCTCACTAGATCTTAAGATGTCCTCAACCAATGGTGCAAAGCTCAAGTCTAGACTATGGCTCCCCTACTTAAAAGAATAAAACTAAGGAGATTTCACATGTCTCACGGCTCCAATGCAATTTCAGCCAAAGGAATATATGGAAGGGGCCCAGATAAGTGTCATATGTAACATCCCACTTTTTATTCACTAATATTCCTTGTATATAATTGTGGCTTTTAAGGGCATAACATGGTGAATTAAAGAGCACATTAAATGAATAAACAAGGACATTAATGGTCACAAACAACATAATTTTTTTTGGAACACAAATTATAAAAAAAATAAGATTTACTACCAGTGTGTTTTCCTACATGACAATCTAGTTGTGTGATATTTTTAAATAGGAAAATTATGTCCAATGCCTATGATAGTTTCCATAGTAAAATTAGACTTATCAAGCTTTAGTTTGATAGGTCATATAATTCATTTGGAGTTGTACACAAAGAGTTATGTATTTTTCAAGTTAGCCAAGTGAAACTAGAAAGTTTCTGTGGCAATGTCCAAAAATGGTAATTATGGGAATTATGAGCGTCTAATTGGCTAAAGGCTATATTTTTTTCATAAAAATTGACTTAATAAGAGTCACATGGCCTTTAGAACTACACCAATTGGACATCTATAATAAAGGTATGAATTTTTAAAGTTTTATGAAAATTCTACTAGTTTTCCAGCAATGTGTGAAAATGAGAAAAAAATGTAAGGGCAAAAGGGTAAATTGCCAAATAAAGCAAGAAGAAAATATTTATTTCCTTTTTCTCTTGATTTTCGGTCAAGTAAGGGAAAGCAGAAAAATGATTTACTTGGCGCATATTAATTCAAGGAGAAATAACCATAGCGAAGTAAAAATAACATATGGTTAATTATCATTAAACAATATTATTTTAAAAACAAGAGGAGAGATATTTTGATAAAGCAATTATCCCTTCCTTCTTTATCATTTTTGGCCAAGTTGGGAAAAATAGAGAGAGAAGAGAGTTTGAAGAAAACCTAAGAGAGTAAGAGAAGAAGATGGAGCTCAAGAAGCAAAATCCAAGGTAAGTAGGCTTGGATTCAAGTTTTCTTGCATTCTAATGCATGTAGAACCTTTTCTAACCTCTACACCATCATTAATCACCCTTGTAGCAAGCAAAATCAAGAGCAAAGAAAGAGATAGGGGTGATGGTTTGGAGCCCTAGAGAGAGAGACAAGAGGTAACTTCAAGAACCTTGTATCTCTTGTTGATTCAGAGTGTTGTTGTGGGATTGTTGCCTTGATTTTGTTGATTTTGTGAAATTAGGAAGATGAAACCTATAATATCCTAAATTTTGAGATTAGAGAATTGAGGATAAGCCTGAATCAAGTGGACTGTTAAGCCCCATTTTAGTAAGAGTCCTAAGAATGCATAAGAAACATGATAAATGATAGTAACCGCACTCAGAATAGAATTTGGATTTTAGTGCGAATTAGTTAAAAGAAAATACCTAATTCCTTTAGAATGTGTCAAGATAACATAGAACCTAACTCGGATCCAAAGGAAAAGGGAAATGACGTCTAGAAAGAATAGATTGGAATTCCAAAATTTGGAATAATGATGCCAGTGTGTATAATGTGTAGGGCAATCAGTTTACATGAGTCTTTTAAATAGGAAAATGATGTCTAAAAATTGTGAAATTTTTTAGAATGAAATTATACTTATCATGATTTAATTTGACAGGTTATATAAGTCATTTGAAGCTGTACACAAAGAGTTATATATTTTTGAAGTCAACTAAGTAAAATTGGAAAGTTTTTGTAGTAGCGTCAAAAAATGGTAATTCTGGGAATTTTGAATGTCTATTTGGCTAAAGAATATATTTTTTGCTTAAAAATATACTTAATAAAGGCTAAATAACCTTTGTAAACATACCAATCGGACATCTATAAATAAAGATATGAATTTTTAAAGTTTGATGAAAATTCTGTCAATTTTCCAGCAAAGTGCGAAATTACCAAAGTGTTGGCAAAAATGTATGGGCAAAGTAGTCATTTAGCTAAATTGAATTCAAATCCCATATATTTCCCTTTTCCACATGATGTCATATGGTCAAAAAGGGGAGCAAGAAGGGAAATTAAATACTTGGTCTCAATTAAGCAAAAGATAAAGCAATTTGAGCCAAGTAAAATGAGTTGAAAAGTCAATAATTGCAACTTAGAAATTTATGAATCAATGGCAAGACAAAGTAAGGAAATTAGTCAACAATTCCTCTTCCATTTTTAAGAGCAAAATTTGGTGGAAAAGAGGAAGAGGAAAGGAAAGAGAAACCTTCATCAAATGGAATTAACCATACTTGGTTAATTAACCATAAGCTTATGCAAGAAGAAGGAATTATGGCCACAAGTTATTTTCTCTTTTTCTCTTATTTCTCTTGGCCATTTTCGGCCAAGCCTTTTAGAGTAAAGGGAAAGAGAAAATCAGAACATATTCCTCTCTCTTTATTACTTGCAAATTTTGGCCAAGTAGCTTAAAGAAAGAGAAAATGAAGAACACAAGCAAGGTAAGCACTTCTTGCTTGATTTTCACCATCCAAACCACCTCTCTAACTCTTAAGGTCTTCATTAAAATTGTTCCTCTCTCTAAGTACTTCATTTCTATGGTTTTAGTTTCTTGAAAGAAGGTGTTTTATGTTGTCTATAAAATGCCAAAGTTGGAGGAATCAAGAACAAGCCATAGAAAGTGAAAGACGTGAGCATAAGCTTCAATTTGATATATATATATATATATATATTGTGTTGGTTGGTGGATTTTTTGTGGCTTTTCTCTTACTTCCCTATTTTCGGTCTTTTAGGGTTCATGATGCTTTCATCTCATGCATGTGATTATATGTTGATTTGTAAGCAAATGAACTAAGTTTAATGATTAGTTTGTGAATTGGTTGCTTGTTGTAGAAAACCCTAATTTTCTGGTCTGAACAGGGGATGGAGAAGGAATGGGATTTTTTCCAAATTTGAGGTTTCCAATGGATTCATTGGGAAAAATTATGTAGGGTTAAGGTGTGGTTGTGATTTTAGAAGGGTTAGATTGAAAACCCAAAAATTGAAGTTAAAGGAATAGTATTGTTTGATTTGTTTTCCAGAAACATATTTGTTGTGACGTGTTTTTGAATGGTCAAACCTGGTCCAAACCTTATGAAATTTTATAGAATGAGAATAGACATCCTGGACTTTAATTTGATAGGTAATATAAGCTATTTAAATCAGTAAATTAAAATATATAATTTTTCAAACTAGGCATTGAATCTGGAATCAATTTTATGGCAGTGAGGATTAATCGAGAATTTTGGAATTCTAGGCATGTAATTAGTAACAGGAGTATTTTTCCCTTAAATTTTACTTAAATAGGGTCATGTAGAACTTAGAACCACCTCATTTTGAATTTTTTCGATTTAGTTATGACTTTGGAAGTTCAACTAAGAACCAAAAGATTCTTGGCCACGGCCAGAGGATTTCTTGGCCGTGGCCTAAAAAGTTCTGACCTCTTTTGGCTGCAGCTAATAGATTCTTGGCCACGGCCAAGACCCCAAATTCTAATATTTCATATTTTTTGACAAAAATTGACTTATTTAGCCCTTCCTAACTTTTTGAGCCTTAATATACACTTCCAATGACTTGCAATCATGGCTCTAATAATGTGATTGAGTATCTAGGGCCATAGAGAAGTCAAAAAAAAAGAAGAATGGAAGATATTTCAAGTAACTCTGATGGTTGGAAGAAGAGGAAACAAAGGAAGGACATTGGTCCAAAGGTAGTAAACTTTCCTAACTTGCATAACTTGATATAAGTGCTTGTGTATTGATTTATTAATTGCTTTGATGAATTGCATGAAGCATATGTGAATAAGTGAAGCTCTATTTCTGTTTATACCATAGCCATTAGTGTAATATGCTAAACATTGAGCATGCATATATGTCATTATGTTGGCATGAGTTATGTAAGCAAGCATATCATGCACAAAGCATTACTTGTATGCATTTGTTAGCACTGTTTACTATTGAGATTCTTTCGAATCTCACTCTTCCTCACCCAACCATATAAGTATAATGAGTACAGGTGAATAATGCATAAAGATATGTAAAAGGGGAAATATAAAGGAGAACTAAAGATTGAGGTGTAATGCATTATTTTATACAAGACTTAGACACTTTGATAGCTTGGTGTGGCTACACAGTTGTGTATTTGTATATGAATAAACTAAGAACGAGCAGAGAAATGCCATAATATTTGTAAAAGGAATTAAGAGACGATGAGTCACTATAAAGATACGAACTACTAGAATACACTTCTGCAAAGATTTTGAAATTTTTAGAAAAACCTACTCAACTATAGGTTAGAATCCTATTTTGAGATTGGGATTTGAAAATTGTTATAAAAGAACATCGCTTAGTGGTTCGAATTCGCTACGTAAAACTCCTCATAACGAATGAAAATATAAGGTATTATAAAACCCTAGAAGGTTATGCTGCCAAAATTTTCATGGATCATGTTTATTGAGTGTTTAAATGGTTCATCATTTGACTATAAGTGAAAAGGAAGTGGTTAATCAAGAGAAATCAAGAAAACACAACTTCCCTTTTAGGGTATAGATTTAATTTTATAGATAGATCATAATTTTTGGACTAGTAGATTAAAAGATATGCTTTTTCAAAATTGAGCCCTGTTTCTGGAAAGAAAATCTAGAACAGGGGAGGTTTGACAAAATTATGGGAATAATTTTATTGTAATTGTTAGACTTGTGTAATTTCCCATAAAATTAAACTTAAATATAGTTTTATATAATTTGGAACTATTCAATTGGGAGTTTCCTAGAACTAATTATGGATTTTTAAAGTTGACTGTAAAGTTGACAGTTTTCTGGAACACTGTAAAAATGTACTGTGCATAATTGTACTGTGTAGAAACCGTTGTAACTGTGTTTAGAAGGTAGTAGTAATTCAAGTAATAACCACTTACTTGAAAACTATAATTTATAGGAATTAATAATAGCCCGAGCCAAATCAAAGGTATTGGACAAACAAAAGAAAAGAAAAAGGACTCAGGTAGTAACTATTTCTTTCATACACTATGTGAACAATTTTATGCCTTGTGTATGCCATCTTTTGTAACATGAAACATAGGGCACACAACCTAGCTGTAGTCTGGGATCTAGCTGAGGTACATAAGTTAACTAGGGTTGCAAACAGTCGTTTGGCCTTGGACAGTGTGCACACAACTTAGTATGAGTTCGTATCTTACATAACATGGTACATTGCATATCTATTTTCACATTTTATATGTCTGAATTCATGTTGATACTAAGATTCTCTCGAATCTAACCCTTTTTCAACATTCAAAAACATTTCAGCAGAAGGCAATGGCTCAAAGGGCAAGGTAGTGATTACCGGCGAATAGAGTCCCAGTGCAGGCTGAAGCTGCCATTGGTTATCTTAGATTGTAGTTTTGTTTCTTTTGAACACTCTGTAAATATTTTTCAAACCCTATAGGGATTTTCTGTATTGTAAACAAGTACTTAATGTCAATATGTTTCCGCTATTTCTATATGCCATGTGAACTATGTGCTTAACACTCTAAGAATATCAAAATGTTAAGGGGTTTAACATCATATACTATGCATCAAGTAATGGCATACCATGTGGTATTTACTTGTACAAAATATCTTATTGCAACTCCATAACCATCTATGTGCATCAAAGACAATCCATCACAATTATGGCATGTATATGTTGGAAATTGTGCCCTAGGGGCCAATCATTGTACTTTGAACATTGTTATTCAATGACTTTCTCCATTTAGTTATCACATTATTTGTATGTTCACTATGATAATTGTATCATTGGATAAATCATAATGATTGTCCTAAATGTCCCTGGTCGGTCATTTATGTGGGAGCAAAGTATAATAAGACTAGTATGACTTTGATAAGGCATGGAGATACAAGTCAAAGTTATAGGCACTTGTAGGAGTATAAGGTGCTGGACCGACCCGCTATGAGAAAGCTGCATGGATCAAGTCATAAGCTTAGCTCATATATAACCATGTCACTATGCCCTTTAACCTAAGATCATCATGGATTTCTACATGAGAGTCACTAAGCTTTGACTTAGTCAAAAGTCACCTTTAACCGGGTGATGATAAAGGCTACAATTGATCATAGTGGTTTTCATGCAGAGGAATGTGAATGGTCAAGATGTAATTTGTCCCTCACATTAGTAGAGAGATATTACTAGGCCCCTCGATGAGTGAGTCTGAGAAATGTATGGCCATATTACGATGGAAAGGAGTTTCCATTTATATAGTCAGACTACTCAGGGATCGAGAAAGTAATTGTCAGGAATTGGAGGATGACATTCTCCATGCCTCATCCTTGACTGAAATATCGTGTGACAAAAGAGATGTGATATGGTTATACGACAGGTTGTATCGTATTGTCGATCCTCATATGAATTGGGTAGTCGTAATGTCTTGCTAGAGGCCGCTTACAAATTGTAGGTTAGTATAGTCATTGGCTTACTGCCAACTTCGTATGGGCCTACAGGGTTACACACAAGAATAGCCCAATACGAGCTATAATATTCAGATTCATTGAATCTAAGATGCGTCTAAGATTCAATGAATACAATATTTAATCTAGGGTGGACGAATTATATATATATATATATATTATACACATGTTGTGTGAATATTTATTTGATAAATATTTATATGTGTGTGTATATAAATATATATATTTATATTTATATTTGAAAAGAAAATTAATAATATTATTTACACACATATGTATTTTTGAAATACATATATACATACATAATATATATTATTTGATAATATATATTATATATATCATAATATTATATTATATGATATTATATATATATATAATATATTATCAAATAATATATTAAATATAGGATAATATTATATTATATGATAATATTATTATATTGTGTATATATAAAGGGTTATATGATAATATCTCAGATTTAATTTATAAAGATAAATTAAATCTAATTCGATTGGCTCTTTGTTAAATAAATAGGTTAAATTAAAACTGTTGGACATATTTAATTAAACCAGATTTATTTAATTAGCTTATCAAAACAATTAAGTGTTAATTGATGTGATAAGGATTTTGAAATTAATCAAGATTAATTTTAAAAATCCAATATCCATCATAAAATAGATAACACTGACTAGTTATAAAAGGTAAGAGTTAGGGTTTTCTACAGATGATGAAAAAAAAGAGAGCCGCAAGAAAACCCTAGAAGGACATTAGAGGCGCTAGCACGCTACCGGTATTGGATCATGTTCGTGTGGATACCAGTAGAGGGAGCTGATCTGAGTAGTTAGCTCCTCAAGATCTAAAAGGTAAAACTCCAAAGAAGAACTAGCCAACATGTTGATGTCGGGGATGGTTAATCTCACACTCATAGAGTTTAATACTCTTTTAAGAAGAATTAGCGGACATGTAGACGTCGGGAAAATTATTTCAGGAGCAACCAAGCATGGAGATTTGAGAACTTGCAATACGTTGATGATTGTGGGCATTCAAACAAACATGAATAAGGTACGACTCTTTCTAACTCGATTTAAATGCCTTTGATAGATCCTCAATTAGGATTGGTAAACTTTTGCAATTTTAAATTTTAATTCTTCCGGTTTGTGCCTACCAATCCCAACAGTTTTCAAGTATCAAATCATGAGTATGGTTCCAAAAAAGATTTAGAAAAAAAATACATCATCTCATAATCATTAAGATAACAATACTATTTCAACTCAAAGAACCATAATAAAAGTCTTCGTTATCTAAAACATATAACATCATTTTCAAATAACTTATAATAGACAATATTTCCAACTTAACGTGCAAGCATCACTACTAGAAATAAGGCCTATAAGACCACCACATCTAGACCTCTATCGGAGACGATTTAAAAAGTATTACCGGTGGCATTTTTATAAATATTGTTACAACTTAACATGGCCCACACTTACGCTCGATCTAAATAATATTGTCTAAACCAGTTGTAATGTAATGCAGTGCTGATAAGTATTAAATATTAAGAAATTTTAAAATTTTAAATTCTTTTCAAACTGGATTCTTATACATCTGATGTAAATATCCTTTTAGATATCATCGTTTCTATATACCTGGTGTTAAATGTTTCAGAGTTTCTTCAGCTTCCATGGTAAACTTTCCAATTATGCATCTTTTTGAAATCTAAGGCTACTTCAATAAATGTAATATTCATTTGTCTTATCTATTTAAACTCCACATTACCTTTATTTCTTTAGATTTAGCTTGTCTTCCTCTTCTCTCTGGAATATCAATATGGTACATATTTGGGCTAATTCTGTTTGTCCTCCTTTTCCTCCTCCTCCTCTACAGCCTTTACTGTCTCCTTTGCCACCTTCTGTAAAGCAACTTTTGTAGCACCTCTATGTGAGGGTAGATCATATTGATAGATGCCTTGGAAGACTCTTGGTGATACTCCATACTATCAACAACAAGCTCAACCTTGTACTTGACACTAATAACATTGAGTATAATTTGTTGGATGACCCCTCTTCCCCTTCCTCTTTTGCCTCGGGAAATGAGGAGGAAGATTGTGGGTTTTTTTTGTTATGTAAATTAATGTTTTTTCTTAAATCAATATACTGATGCTGCCTTCATGGAGCATAAAAAAATATTTTTTTTCTAATATTTGTCTTGATCTTGTTCACGTCTCTTGCATCTATATGTTTCATTGTTGTTTCTATCTTTGGGTTGATAAGTTAATTTTATGATAGAATATATATATTGTATATAAGTATATTAAATTTTGGTTATATTCAGACTGGTTGTAGTGGCATAAGGTCTAAATATGTTTATCCAAACTGTCGTTTAAGTCTTTACCAATCTAGATGTCATTTATTGTGCATCCAGTCTCATAATTATTATTTAGAACGCATTCCAAATATGACCAATGTAAATATGTAGCGAATTAACTTCCAACACCTATCATCATGTCTAGTTAGTATCATTTAAATTGTCTAGCAACCAATCTCGTTTATAAATACCAAGGCGCTTTTAATTCCTAGGTTCAAATTAAAAAGATACTTTCTACTTCTTGTTAGAACCATCTGACACCTAATAGGGGGTTGAATTGGGTGTATGATAAAAAAATTTAATATCTTTTAAAATATTTTTACAACTAATTAAATCGATACGTATGAAAGTATAAAATCACAAGCAATTATCTAAATCGTATATGCTGGAAATATAAGAGTTTAGGGAAGAGAAATGCAAACTGCGATTTATCCTAATTTGATCTAATCCACGATAACATACATTCAGTCCCCAGGCTCCTCCTGAGATTCTCAATCCACTATATTCTTGTTTAACAAGGCACAAGAAAAGCCATTACAACCCATAAGTTTAACCGAATATTTATGAAGCCTATTACAGAGTTACTCTCCCTTACACACTGTAAGGTTTACTCCCCCTTATAGTAAGTCTTACGAGCAGAGTAATCCCGAAGACCTTTCTCTCATGATTACCCGTGGAAGTCTTATGAACAATAATATTCTCTCCTTCTTACACTCCTATAAGTCTTACAAGTAGAAACGTTCTCTGCTGCTTGTACCTTGTAAGTCTTACGAGCAGAAAGTCTTACTAGAAATGCTCTCTACAACTTCCCCTGTAATGATATCAACCCTCTCAAGGTCTCTTTATATTGAGATCACCTCAGAAATATATTTGAGAATGTTTACAGCTCTCACAGAGTAGACATGATGCCCACTGAAGTACAATACAACTAATCTCACTCTCAAATGTACATGATATAGAAAACAGAGAAAAGCAGAGAGTGGTTAGACTGAAGAGGATGACTCATGATATAAGCATGTTTTCATCAATATATTTTTGTGTCTCAATCTCTTCTTTAAATGCTTCCATATATATAGTTGAGTAGTGGTAGATGACAGTTATACACATTCATTCATTAGAGTCCTGTTGCTTTGTTTGACTATTGAGCATATTTTGGAAAACTAGCCGTTACGTGGGCGGATGCTCTACTTTCGTGAAATAGCTTTTTGTCTCTTCCCATGAATTCTTCGTTGTTAATCTGGAGAAACACTTTAACCACTGATACAATGAAGTATTAGTCATAAATACATTAGATCAATAATTAGAGACTAAATTTCAACGTTCTAGGACTTATCACTTTAAGTGATGATGTTCGCTACGAGTAACTCTCTTATTTGAATCCAAATGTTTAATATCTTGTTTCACACTTCAAATATATGTTAGTTGATGTTTAGATATAATAACAAGTGAAAACATAATGAATAAATAACATTTAACCATATTCAGATTGAACTCTGTAATTCACTCTGATTCATTGGCTGCCAAACTCGAGTTCATCCACAAGACTCAAGTTCTTCATATGTTTTTCAAAGGCACCAACTCGAGTTCTCTTTTAAAACTCAAGTTTTAAGAGTTGTCAGCACTTCTCCAGGTTTTCTCTGTCAGGAACTCACTAAAGTTCATTTTCAAACTCGAGTGTAAAAGTATCAAGAACATGAGTTTTCTCTGTAAACTCGAGTTTTCCCTGTACTTCAATTTTCTGCATAAGTCTTTGGTTCAAACTTGTGGTAGTTCATTTCTGGACTCGAGTTTTCTTGACACCAAAACTTAAGTTTTGCTCCCAAACTCAACTTCTCTAGCTATTTCCAACTTCTCAGTGATTCCCTGGATAAAACTCACGAAAGTGTAATTCAACACTCGAGTTCATTTCTCACCAGAACTCGATTTTTACTTTCAGACTCGAGTTCTACAAGTATTGCAAGGTTCTGAGACGGGGTCTGGAGGAATATTGATTAAATCACTCGAGTCCACAGTGAAATCACTATACGTGATTAAAATTCACTCGAGTGCATTGATGCTTCACTGGCATTGATTTCTCATAAACAGCATATCACTCGAGTGTAACATTCAAACTTGAGTGCGACTTGAACCAGAACTCGAGTTCTTTCCTAAAACACGAGTTCACATTACATCATCAGTTTTTAGCGTAGCTTCTAGAATAAACTCATGGGAGTTAACTTGCTAACTTGAGTGCATTTCAATCTAGAACTTGAGTTCTCATGGAAACTCGAGTTCTCTTGCCTTTTCTTCATAATACCAACTCTCGGGCATAAAATCTCAGTGCAAAACTTCCAGGACTCGAGTTCACTTCAGGTAAGAACTCGTGTGCGCATCTAGAACTCAAGTGCATCAGCTTGAGATTACTTCATATAATGTACACAACTCGAGTGTTAGACAAAACTTGCAATAGTTATACTGAAATATGCTTACCAAACTCGAGTGTAGCTATCAAACTCGAGTTCATAATTACTCAGAACTCGGGTTCCCATGCAAAACTCAAGTACATTAATAGTTTTGCATAACATAACAATGTCAATTTATGCAATGTATAGATCAATTTAATTCATTGTTCTTGATTAAACTTTGTCATTCCTTTGCAAAACAATTCATTATTATTTGTTATCATTAAAACATGGATTCTAACATTCTCCCCCTTTTTGATAATGACAAAACCTTACTGATGGATTTGAAAACTTATTGACTTGTTTAGTTTTGAATTAGAGTTTCAAATACATAAACACAAAGTAATAATGGAATTGTTTTGAAATCAAAGCTCTTTGACATCAATTTGGTTTCTTCCTTCTTCAATGCTTCATAATTCACACTGCAAAACTTAAGACAATACCAAACTTAAGTGCTGCATAAGTTTAGAATTACACTACAGAATTCAACATGATTCAATAGCTCGCAAAAGTAATATAAGTTCAGAATTCATAACTGAAATCATAACGTCATTGCAAATTCAAACCATAATCCAGAAAAGTACATAATTCATATTTCAACTTTCAAGTTCAACAACAAAAAAAAGATTGACATATTAACTCCCCCTTAATTAGACATAATAAAAAACATGACTCCCCCTCAAAACACATAAACTCAGACTCCCCAAATTATACAGACACTCCCCCTTAAACAAATACAGATCTCAAAGCCATCACTTATCCTTCTCCCCCTTTTTGTCATCATTGGAGGCAACTGGAACCTGAAAGGTGATATCGGATAATGGACGTGGAGTGTATAACACCAAAGTAGTAGATGGATCAATAGGCAACTGGTGGTGAAGATGACTGAGTAGCTGATATGTCGGGTTGAGGAGTTGGTTTTCCATCAAAGGTAACATCCATAGTAGTTGAAGTCAGAGGGTCTGTATAGGTAAATAATACTATAGAAGGAGTAGTAGATGTGGTAGGTGGTAGAACTAATGAAGAAGGTGCTAAGGTTGAAGGAAGAGAAAAATGGGCATTTAATAGCGTCTCTAATCCTGCTAGGTCCATGTGTGGACTTCCTAGGTCTTAACCAAGATGTCAAAATTGCGATTGGCCTTATTGACCAAATTGATCACTTGTTGTTCTATCTTATTGACTAACTGTTTAAACTATTCAGTCAATTGATTATATTGCTGAGTCAACTCTGATTTAAAACCAGCCACGGCCTGATTGATCACATCGACCACATACCCTTGTATGGATGTACCAAAGAAGGATAGAGACGGTGATCTTCCTCTCACTGAGGATTGAGCCTCATTAGCCATACCCTCAAAAAGGGATGTTCTCTCTCATCCTCCAGAGGTAGAGCGATCCCCATATGATGTAGTTGAGTCATACTAAATTGGGGAATCCTCACCTTCTTATCACTGTCTATATACCATATCTTATTGTGTCACAGGATGAGGGAGACCATATGAGGAAGTGGTATGTAGGTGTTCTAGGTGGAGGATATGAAGTGCCTCATTTCCTAGAAAATCATGTTCCCAACATTCCTTTATTGGCCAGCAAGTAGAGAAGCCATCATGAAATAGTCCTTGTAGGCAAAGTGGGTGAAGTTTTTGGATTTGTTCACAATGCTTCTAGTACAAATATAAAATAGGATGCATTGAATATTAGGCATTAAGGCTTGCTTGAAATTAGGGGTCCCACTAGCTCATCGAGTCTCAGGAGACAGAATACTTGTGTAGGGGTAAATTCAGTGGTAGGTTCAGTTAGTGGAATAAGATAGTTAAGCATGGTGTTTATGATGGAAGGGGTTATTCTCATAGTTTGGCCATGAACAGTAGTCTCAAGTCCTTCCCCTATCAATTTACCAGTTACGGTCATCACATTTTTTACTTTTATGTACAATAAAAATTTCACATAACATTTGGTGAAAACAATAGACAAACAATAAACCAAGGTTTGTAATATCATAGATACTCTCTCAGGTTAACATGGAAGTGGGTACTCAAATAATTTAAGTCAACATAAATGATTGGGCTAAAGTTACGATGTGCAAACTCTTCATTGTATACCTTTTTATCAAAAGGTTTTAGAGCTATGACATTGAAACCATCAGGAGCCTCAACCTCTTCTTGTCCTTCTGGTGTATGAGAGGTTGAAGGTGCTTGTGACTGAGATTGACCCTGAGAAGGTACGGGGACATGTTGAGAAGTAGAGTCTCTAATTCCAGAAGTGATTTTCCGAACCAATACATTAAATTTGGATTTTTCAATGGCTTCCCGAAGATGTATATCGTCTTCGCTATCTGAAGATGACTCTGGTGGAGCCTCTGTAACCTTCTCTTTACCTCTTCCTTTCACTACCTTGGTCCTCGACCATGTGACGACTGGCTTTTTGATAGTCACACTCTTAGCTTTCTTGGCGGGAGGTTGAACAACTTTCTCCTTTGGCCTTGGGTGTGTCTTCTTTCCTACGTTTCCTTTTTTCTTGGGTATGACAGTCTTTGGAGGAGGAGGAGTTAGAGTTGAAGACTTGGAGTCAGAGTTTTGGTGGATTGAGAAAGTGAAAGGGAAGATGATGATGATGATGAAGATGGAGACGGTAAGGGTGATTTTCGGGATACTTGGGGAACCTTAGTGCAAACCATATTGAAGAAGATGAGCAAGGCACTTCACTTTCAAAGAATTAGAAAATCATAGAACAGCGAGAGTCTGAGATGTTGGAGATGAGGATTAGGGCTTGATAATGGAATTTAAATGTTGAATCTGCCATTTAGAAAGGATTGAAGAGTTGTAACGTATGAATTATGGTAGAGGAAGTGGCGATTTAGTGATTAAACAGTTGGAACTTGAATGGGTCAAAGTATCGAATAAAGAGACACATTCGAGTTTGAAGAAAAGTGTGACGTTTGAGCTCTAACATACTAATATAAATACGCGACACTCGAACTCGAGTTCATATGAACTCAAGTTTCCCCTTGAGAACTAAAGTTCTGTAGAAAATTGCCTATACTAATACAGCGTACCTGGCTTAAGTATAACTCATAGACACTCAAGTTAATTTCCAAATCCTTGTATCTTTGTACTCAAGTCCTCTAAGATCACTTGAGTTAACCATGCTTTTGAATCAAGCTAACCTGCAATTTTCTTCCTGAACTCACATTTCACTCTGAAGTTTCAGTAGTGTACTGAAGTTTGCCTCTGAAAAACTCGAGTTTTATGTTGAACTTCTTATGAACTTGAGTTTTCACTTAGATTTCATGTCTCATCTATTAATCAATGTTTCAATTATCGTAAGCAGAGCATTCTTGCTAAACAAACTTCCTTATACCTTGATGCTTAAGTTAGTACAGTAATCATCAAAACAAGGACATGAACACATACAAAAACATAGTAAGTAACAAGATATTCTTTCAACTTATTGGGATTAACCATTCCTAATTAGTCTTTCTCAACGAGTTGTGAAAGTATTTTGAAGATAAGTTGGAATGAATATCACTTTGACATCTTTCTTTTGAATATGATCCCCTTGATTAAGTAATGTCACGGTCTGCTTCTTTGATGTCAATATCAAGCAACGTTATTGAATTCATAGTTGTATCTGCTCTGTTTGCTTGATCAATTTGCATTTCTTTAATAGCGCTTTTTAGATACTTTCATGCCTAACTTCTCTTGGGTCCATAGAACAGCTCTTATACAACTAAATCATATGATATTTGAACAAAGAGTATAAATCATCAAAGATTAAAATATAATTTTACCCAATAAATTTGAGTCATTTCATCATAAAGGGTAATGAATAAAATGTACAAAAAATGATGATTTTCAATAATCAATGACAATTTGTAAATATATTTTATATAGAAAATAAATCATTGATAAGATTTTCATGCAATTCATATAAGTTGGATTAAATGAGAGTGGAGAATCAATAACTTCTATGAATGGATAAATCATGAATGAAATTAAGCTTTCCAAGAATGATAGTGAAATATGCATATTGTTTCAAAATCTTAAGTCTTCTTTCAAATCATGAATATGCATTATGACATTAAAATTTTGAATGCGTGGAAAATCATTTATGAAGTTTATGCTTGTTACAAGTGTAGGATGGTGTATTTAGAAAGTGCAAGTGTACATTGTTGTAAACAAGTAATATAGAAATGAGTAGAGTATCGTTCCTAAGAAGATTGATCACTAAGTACCAAAATTGGTAATCTCAATACTATTTAGTCGGTCGATTAGTTGTGATTAAGATTGCAAACTAAAAATGATGAAATATGAATATAAGTGATATGAAGACAAATATGAGAAAAAGCCCTAGGGATTAGATTTCACTTAGCGAATTCCGGATTGAATCACTTATCTATTCTAGTCCAATTTATTCCACATGATTGATAGTCGAATTTCCCTAATTTAATTACTAGCCTCTTCTAAGGTCAAGTAATTTTATAATTAATTGCTAACCCAATATATTCCTATATGAATTTGAACAATTAATCATGCATTAAAATTTATGGAACTCATTAAGACTACACAACCATTGTGAATATATTCCTATTTCATATGGAAATTATGGTTTTAATTATAAGATTCACACACATGCATCTCCTTCCGGTCTCAACATGCATATTAAAATCATCCAAAAGGTGGCCAATCAATTGAAAGTATTAAAAACAATAATTAAAACTAAATTATGAAGGAAAAATTAAAAATAGAGTTAATAAGTTAAGATTCAATCCGTCATTATTAAATACGTCATCACCCTAGGAAAAGGAAATTAGCTCATGATGAAATTAAAAAAAACTAAAATAAATTAAAAACATCATAAATATTGCATAAAAATTAATTACAAAAACATAAAAATACAACTACAAGATGCATGAAAATGGAAAATCTAGCCTACCATATAGGAGGTAAAACCTTCCATGTAGGTGGCAACCTATACCATCCATAAAGGAGGACTAATTAAGCCTTCCATATAAGAGGGTAAAACCATCCATGTAGAAGGCATGTAAAAAGTAATAAAATGAAAGAAATAAATTATAAGATAAATATTCTCTCTAACTTGAAATTCTCTCTCTCTCTCTTCCTTCCTTCCCATTTTAAGATGCCTATAAGCTCTATTTATAGGCTTCATTTTTTTGTTGCTACAGTAAAACCATCAGCTACGTACAGTGCCGACGGCGTCATCTACAGTGCCCTACATAATTAAAAAAATCGTCAACTACAGTATTAACGCCGTTACTACAGTGAAAACACACTTCTGCACTAACCCACTTCTTCACCGACCTACTTCTGTACCAATCGCTACAGTGCCCCTGCTACAGTACCGCTACAGGTCATCTCTTTAAATGCCTTTTCAACATCTTCTTAATATGGTGTTGAATGGCCTATCAGAAGAAAATCATTATTTATTTATCCATTACACACAAATTCATTATATTAAGCTCAAATATCGTCCACAAAATAAGCATATAAGGGAAAATAAATATGCAAATATTTTACTTATCAATGCTAAAAATATTATAAGTTAATATATGTTTATATATATCAGAAAGCTTCAATTTTAGATAGCATGTCAAATATTGAATTCAATATGTTGGATTATTTTCCAGAGAGTAAAAGTCATAATAATAAAGCATTAGCCAAACAAGTTTAGCATAACAAAAATAAATGAGCATAATGACTTTGCTATTGACCAAGAGACAGTCTTGACTATCAAGTCAAGGATTTGACTGCTGTTTGCTCAGAGATAATGTTAATCATTAAGATATTCAAGCAATAAAGATAAATATATGGATTTAACTATAAGCTCTTCGGTACAAATGACTAGAATCCCAGACTACTGTCTTAAGATTTTATCCATTGGCTATAAGTTTTCACATATGGATTTCTTTTCTGAGAAATACACTGGAACTCATATAGATAGATTTAGGAGTTCAAGCTATAACAAATTCATGATCAAAAAGTAATATGTGAGTGATAAGAAAGAACTCTAGTGATTTAAAGCATTTCTGACATCTTAGTATAAATATATTAACTTCTAGTTTTTGAAACCGATTTGAATGCAATATGAATATTTTTCAAGTCACATAAATGCACCAAGATGGATTGATATATATAAGCAATTTTTTGAAATGTTCATTTCAAACTTTAATACATAGAAGGATTATACAAAATTTCATTTTATGTCCATTTAGCAATCTGAAAACTCTTTGAAAACCATAAATGATTGATTGCTGATGGTATACAATAATAAGCAAGTATTTATAACTCAAACTAGTTCTCAAGATAAGACAAGACATAGTGTGAACACCAGAAATAAGTCTTCAAGTGATAGAACCCTGAGCATTTTGATGAAGTAAGACAACGGTACCTTACTCAATCAATCTCGTAATTGCTCAGGAGATTATCCTTTGACTCTTGCATCCAACTGATCTTATCACTTCCCAAAGCGATATCTCATATTCTATCTCCTTTGGCATGCTCAACATCAATGTCAAACAGCACTTGTTTAGCTTCCTCAAGAAATCATTTAATGATCTTGAGATGAAGCTCTTTCTTTCTTCCTCCTACAAAACCATATAGATATTTTTCTTCTTTTGGTATCTAGGTTTACTTGGATCCACTTATGGTTAGCTTGTAGAAATCATAATTCATATGCTATAAGAATATGACCTATTTTGAGGAAATTTAAGCATAATGAATTAAACATAACTTTATACAAAAAAATATTTTCTCTTGAAGTATGCATATATACATAAAGTGTTAAGCTATTGAACATTGCAACTCTTTATGAATGAATTTTTTAAAGATTGTGAAAATATATGTGCAATGCTCATTCCTAAGGTAACAAGGTATAAACCTCAACAAATATTAAAGATGATAGTATAGGAGGTTTTACCATTGTATTTTTTTTACCTTAGGTGCTTGAAGGATTTCATTTGCATGCCCATAACATCTTTCTGTGTTGTTGATATTCTGAATCATTTGCTTTAGATGCTGGCAACCTTCTCTCAAAAGATCTAGACTCCATGAGTCTTTTTCTTGATGCTTGAGAGATCCTCCTTTTCTTGTCCTCCTCAAGGTAGTTGAATGGTACACAACAACAACTTGGAGCAGGCCTACACCTGTCTATACTCATCATAATTTGGAGCAGGTCAATACCTATCCGTACATATCAAGTCACTCAATTGGGTCCACCTGGCCACGTGGTACCTCAAAGGTCCCATGGGTGGTTTAACTCATCATCCACACCCAGAGAGTATCAACACCAGAAAGCAATATATTGAAAAAATCATGGCAACCATCACATATTAACATTCACATAGTATATGAAAGATAGAGTTACTACTTTGATGCTTTTCCTTTCCTAATGTAACTGTCTTTGTGGGTCCCGCTAAGCAGATATCAAATCCTCACTCTTTTCCTCTCCTTCCCACCTCGGCCAAAATATTCCTCTTCTCCCTTGATATTTTGCTTGTTGAATGGCTATTTTCAAGAGGATAGGGAGGAATTTATAATACTATAACACAAGATTGGGCAGAGGTTTCGGCATACTTACCTTATACTGGAACTTAAGACTCCCTACCTCTTCCTCTTTCTCTTCCTCTTATTCATCTCTTCCTTTCCTTATTTTTGACCCAACTTGGCCGACTTAGGCTCTTAAATGAGTAAGGGGAAGAATTTTGAAGAGAACTTTAGAAGTAAAATGGCACATGCTCATTGGTCCTTATGTAATTGTTGCATAAATTATATTTTTATTAAATAATTAATTATAAAATTATTTATGAATGCTCCATTTGTCCCTATTTATTTATTTATTAAACAAAAATTTTCATATTACATTTACTTGGTCAAAATGACCATTTTGCCCTTGCAATTTTCCCAATACCTGAAAAATTCACAGAATTGTTACCAAACTTTGAAAATTCATATCTAATTGTATAGATATCCAATTGGGATAGTTCAAAATAATATGTAAATATTATTAAGTTTAGTTTTAGGGAAAAATATAAAATTTAACCAATTTGGATATTACTATTACAAAAATATTTATTTCTGAAACCTGCCCCAGAAAACGTCAAATTCGCTAGGAAAAATTCAAAAATTCATTTCTCCTTGTATACAACTCTAAAAATTCCATATGATCCATAAAATTAAAGCTTATCATGTATACTTTAATTATGGAAAATTTGATAATTTTTTAAGATCATTTACTAATTTAAAAGTGTTACATAATCTGATTGCCTTAACAGGAAATTCACCAACTAACTTGGATAACAACTATTTTGTCACATGTAATCTTATTGACTTTGCTTTGTCACCTTATATATTCTTTTATCATGAAATACCATAATAGCTATATAACACTTAATGATCAAAATTTAGGACATTACGTGATGTCTCTCTCTTCACCGTCGAGATGGCTTGATATTCCTTTTCGTTAGGTTCTCCCTCTCCGTCATCGTCATTTTGCTTTCACATTCAGTAAAAATTGTTGCTTTTCACAAACTCTCGGTAGATGTTTTGCTATCATGTTCTATTAGTATTCTCTTTCGTTGTCTTTGCTTGCATAACAGTTTTAATAGTTGTCTTTCAAAAACCCTGGATACTCCTTTTTCCTTCTTAGTCGAAACCATGATACTCCTTTTATTTCTTTGCAAAAATAATGATGCTTACCCCTTTTACTCTTAACAATGTACACATACTTTATGTCCTCCAACCACTACATATATTATAAGGTTAAACCTGCAATGGAAATATACATACAAGGTATTCATATATTACAAAGAGGCTAAATGGAAATACAAGGTGTGCTTAATTTATGTTATCTCTAGTTAGTTGTGAAAAATTTTTGCAATTTTGCATGGCAAGTGACCTTTTAATATTTGTAGTGGTGTTGATTGGAACATATGCCTTAATCACTTGGTTGTGATTAATTCAAGCCTACCAACACCACCACATATATCACAAAGTTCAGCCTATGATGGAAATCTACACAAGACATGCTACATAGTACATATGCTGAATAAGCACCAAACAGATCATATATTCATGAGTTGAGAAATGTCTAATATATTATATATGTGGTGGTATGGGTAGGCCAATATATTCATGCTTGTTTCAAGTTCAATGTGTTAGAACTAGCTGACACCCAAGAGGGGGTGAATTGGGTGTATGATAAGAAAGTCTGATCTTTTAAAATCTTTTCGCAGATTGTTAACTCAATATATATGGAAGTATAAACTCACATGCAATTATGTAAATCGTATATGATGGAAATATAAAAGCTTAGAGAAGAGAATGTGCAAACTGTAATTTATCCTGGTTCAGTCCAATCCACGATGACCTATGTCCAGTCCCCAGGCTCCTCTTGAGATTTCCAATCCACTATCTTCTAGTTTAACTGGGCACAAGAAAAGCCTCTACAAATCTCTTACAAAATTACTCCACCTTACACACTGTAAGGTTTACTCCCTTTTACGGCAAGTGGAGCAAAGCAATCCCAAAGACCTTTCTCTCTTGCTTACCTGTGCAAGTCTTACGAACAGCAACGTTCTCTCCTTCTTACACCACAGTAAGTCTTACGAGCAGCAACGTTCTCTATTGCTTACACCTTGTAAGTCTTATGAGAAGAAAGTCTTACTGGAAATTCTCTCTACAGCTTCCCCGTAAGGTAATCAATCCCCTAAAGGTCCCTCTACCTTGAGATCACTTCTAAGATACAGATGAAGTGTTTACAAGCTCTCTTACAGAGTGGGTAAAATGCTCACTAAAGCACAATACATATAATTTCACTCTCACAGATACATGATATAGAAAATAGATAAGCATAGAGAGTATGTAAAGTGGAAGACTTATGACAGCAACATGTTAGCGTAGTTGGGTTCCCGTCGCTTTGATCGCTCATGTGTATCTTAACTTGATGCAGCCTCACTTTTTTGGTTTTCAAAAGATTGAGCTTATATAGCAGAAGCTATGAGAGCCATTGTTTCTATTCAAATATTTTCCCATTGAAACCCATCGTGTGCTCAGACAAATACTTCAGTATTTTTTGTTGATCGTGCTCTGACAAATGTTTTAGCGTTGTTTTCTTTCTGTTTTACACGTTCGTTGAATCATTTATTGAATAGCCTTATTTCCCATGATTTATTGTAGCTGAATATTGATCCGTTGCTTTCCATGTCACCGATAGTGCATAACACCTGTAAAGGCACTCAGAGATATAGCCGTTAGAAAACATCACTCGGGTGATTACAGACTTCACTGGCAGTGATTTTGATTTTACTGGAGGTGATTCTTAGAAAATAATATTCTACTGGCAATGATCAGCATCCCTAGAGTATAGCTCAAGATCCCTTGAGTGATTACCATGATTCTGTTAAGAACATTGAATCACTCTAGCTTTCAATAAATTCTCTGGCAGTGAATTTTGATTCTCTTGAAGTAATTTTAGTATTACTGGAAGTGATTCAGATTCAATGATGGAAGTTGATATTTTTTGGTGGTGCACTGTAAGCGATTATGAGAAAATCCTATATCACTCGTAATGATCTTGATTTGGAAGTGATTCTGATTCATTGGCATTTGATCTTGGTTTCCAGAGGTGGTTCTGATTCCTAGCAATAATTTTAACAAATACAATATTTGACTCACGGTGCATAACGTGATCACTAGAGCTGATTCTTAGTAACTCTGATTTACTGTCACTGGAATTGATTCTGACACAGTGAAGAGTGCATTGAGTGATCAGAGATGCTGACAAGAAGTGAAACTGACAAAACTTCATATCACTCAAGTGAATTTCAAATCACTGGAAGTGATTTGGTAAACAGTGAAATTTTCTTGAAGTGATTGAAGAGTCACTGGAAGTGATATTGGAAATTTCCTAGATCACTCGAGTGATTTGGAGATCACTATGAGTGAATTTCAAAACAGTGAAATTTTCTTACAGTGATTTGGCTTGCACCGGAAGTGATACTGAGAGATTCACATATCACTCGAGTGAATTGGGTATCACTGGAAGTGATTTTGTAAACATTGAATTTTTTGCAGTGATTTGGCTTGCACTGGAAGTTATTTGCAAAAATAGTAAATCACTCGAGTGAATTCAACTGCACTGGGAGTGATTTTCAAAACAGTAAAATTTTCTTTCAGTGATTTCATATATCACTCGAGTGATCTGTCATCTGAGGCATTTCACTCAAGTGATTATTAATGATCACTCGAGTAATTTTGTAAATCACTCGGGTGATCTCTGTACATATTACT
Organism: Albizia julibrissin; assembly: GCA_037074505.1. NCBI lineage: Eukaryota > Viridiplantae > Streptophyta > Magnoliopsida > Fabales > Fabaceae > Albizia > Albizia julibrissin. Next base: position 43,722,423 of record CM073478.1, on the reverse strand, counting down.
TTAACTCATAGCTCCACTTCCAATTTGACAGCAAACATGGGTCAACTTCCAGATGATATAGCTCTTTGAATATAACTCCAAAATTGGCTTATTATATATCAATGGAAAGCTCTTTACTTTTAGTTTCATATGGCACCAGTTGCAGCTTAATAGGATCTGTGGTTTGAGAGTTATGGCCAAAATACTGAAGCTATTTTAGAAGATGACGTTGATTTGAGTTTCAACTTGCAACATTTATATCTCCTTCATTTGAGCTCCTTTGATATTGGTTATAGTGTCCAAATGACGCATTGGAAGTCTATTTTCATATGCAACTAGTTTCGTCCCAATTAGAGTTTTGTTTTGAGAGATATGATTGAATAACCAGACCTTACTCAGCTGGACAAAAACAGAGACTCACCGCTACAATGCATCACTTACTGAAACAGTGAATCACTCCAAGTGATTTTCATTGTTTTCAGAATCACTTGAGTGCTTCTGAAATATCACTCGAATGATTGTTAAAATCACTTTGGTGCTACAGTATGCTACAGTGTCAAATACACTGCAATAACCGTATGGTACAGTACACTGCTACAGTACCCAAAGAACTTGAATCTTCATATTCTTCATTAATTCTTACAAGTTCTTCATTTCTCAATCTCTTTCTTTCATTGCTTGACTAATCTACAAGATATGCAACATTAAACATAGTAGTTAGTCAATGTAAGAGATAAGTATATTATGCAACCTTCTTGCTCTTAATATTTGACATCTACATTTGTCATCATCAAAACTAATCATATCTAACATTTTCCCCCTTTTTGGTGATGGCAAATCCTTAGAGAAAAATATGCTTAAATGTGAATAGGCAAATTGAATGCAACACATATTTTTCCATTTCTCTCCCCCTATTTGACATTAGCAAAAAGTTTGAAGTATAAAGGAAAAATGTTCATGGAGAAGTAAATATGAAAATACATTAGAAATGTCATTTTCTCCATTAATCAAAATAAACAATTTTCTCTCCCCTTTTTGAAAGTAATGCTATATGAATGTGATGCAAATGAAAAATGTTTTCAAGAAAGCTTTCATAATAAAATATGTGCAAGGTATTCATAAAACATAAAGAGAGAGAGGGTTTAGAGATGCTCATTTGGATTTTACAAGCTGGTGATAGATCCATGAAGTCTAGTTTATGCCACTTTCTCTGTGCAACTTTGATGTATATTCATGTTGTCTCCAAGATGCTCTTCACTGAGTTGAACTCCTTGTTCCATATTTTTATCATAGTGTGCTTAATGCTCCGTTAATTTGTATTGTCATACTATTTGTTACTTTGAACGTTGCAGCCAATACATTTTCCTTTGACTGATCATTAAAGCAAATGTCCTCAAGATTGATATGTTCTCCTTTTTAGTATGTTGAGGAGTTATCATTTCATAGAGCAAATTCTCCTGCTATAAGTAAAAGCATTCTTGCAAGGAGGATGGTTAGTATACTCAAGTATCAAAAATTTTCTTTCTATATGAATTGAGATCATGGAAGGAAAGTATATGAGTAACTCATCATCAAAACTAATCAATTGAAAGTAAATACAGATGAGTATACTATAATGATTTTCTAAATAAAAGAGATAAGCTTTTAAGATATAAAACACATGTGAATGTAAAGCTCCCCCTTAATGAATGCATAGCCTTAAAAATTATTATGAGGAATACAATTAAAAACTCGTTTGGATTTGGAAAACCATTGAAAACCTTGAGTGTGAAAGTTAAAGGTTTTAGAGAGAAATCAAATTTTTCAAATAATGATGCCATTTAGGGGTTTTAATAGTTATACTCCAACATCACTTGATTATCACTTGAGTGCTTACTCAAGTACTGCAATTCAAGGGATTTGAATTAAGAGGGAATACAATACCGCACTCAAATAATGTCATAATTACTTGAGTATAGTCCTCTGTAGTCCATTGATGCATCATTGGCTAGTCACTATCTAATTATGTGATCTAAAGGGATAATCTCTGTGTAACACTTAAGGATATCAAGATGAGCATGAAAAAGGCCTCATGTGCATATGTACATCCATTAGTTTAGAAAACAAGATCGAGAAATTCTGATTTCACCATAGCACCCTTATTTTTGTCTCTTGCTGTTCAGATTTGAACTTTGAAGTTCTAGTTCACAGTTTCCTCACTTATCAAATTTGATGCATCTTATATCACATATTTTGTTTTAGCTTATATTACAACACTGCTAATCATGCCTCCTTTGTTAGTCTTTGATCCTTTTTATCCGGAAGTAGAGCATTTTGGTCAACACCTACAAAATTATAAGTACATGCTACCTCCTTGGTACCCAACTTCTCTTGGGTCCACAATATTAGACATAACAACTCTTATGGTTTTATACAATTAAATCATATGATAATAGAGCTAAGAGTATCATTAACCAACAATGATTAAAGTATAATTTTACCCAATAAGTAAATTCATGCAATTGAAGCATAAAGGGTAATGAGCAAATGATATCAATTAAGAATGATGTTTTCCAATTATCAATGACAACTTGTAAATACACTTTATATAGAAAATATGTCATTGATAAGATTTTCATACAACTCATATAAGTTGGATCAAAAAGAGTAGAAAATATATCTATAATGACCAACTTTTGTAAAATGATAAATTATGAATGAAAATATGCAAATTGTTTCAAAATCTCAAATTTTATTTTGAATCATGAATATGCATTATGACATTAAGATTTTGAATGTATGAAAGCTTAATCATGATGTTTGTTAAATATCAGTGCTCATACTAAAATAGTAGAAGTCAATACATGTTTACATATTTCAGAAAACTTCAATCTTGGAGAACATGTGTTGGAAAATTTTCTCGAGAGTAAAAGTCAAAAGGATAAAGCATTAGCCAAACATGCTTAGCATAACATAACAAGAATGAATGAACATAATGACTTTGCAATTGAATAAGAGATAATCATGCCTCTTAGAATTGTGTCAAGAAATATATGAGCATTCAAGGTAAGAATTTGAATACAGGGCTATAGTTACTCAGAGATAAAAAATATCAAGTATTAAAGTATTTAAGCAACAAATATGTGGATTTATTAATTATGAAGCACAATTGTTTTTAGTCTAAATGACTGGCATGCTAGAATGTTGTCCAAATAATATGAAAATTATTCTACTACAATGGTTAATGCATTAAAATGCATTAATGAACATTTATAATACTTGGAATAACTTAGCCGATAAAAATTTATGCATCAGGAACAAGGCTTACACATCTTGAATTCTTTTCTGGGAAATATACTTCAAACTCAATAAACTTGTTAGACATGAGGTCTAACTTGTTAAAGAGTAAGACAAAGGAGTTCAACCATGTGACAACATCAAGAAATAGTATGATGATGGAAAAAAATCTAGCAGATGGATTTGAAACATCTGACATTTTAGTACAAATATATCAACTTCCAATTTTGAAATCAATTTGAATACAAACAAGATATGAATAATTTTCAATCCATGTGTATGTACGATTATAAACAGGATGAATTGAGATCCAAGCAAATTCTTGAAAAATGCATTTCAAACTCAAATACATAGAATGATTATGCACAATTTCACTTTCGGTCTATTTAGAAATATGAAACATTTTGAAAATCACAAATGATTGATTGCTAATAATGTGTAGTAATGAGTAAATATTTATCACTCAAATCAAGTTGGAAAGAACGAGTGTTACTAAGAGCTTTGAAATTATGAAACAAAGTCGTGACACTCAAATTCTACAGAAAGTTTTACATACTGGTACAACGTACCTGGCTTGAGTGTAACTTGTAGACACCCAAGTTAATTTCCATCTCTTTGTATCTTTGTACTCAAGTCCTCTAAGATCACTTGAATAAACCAAGCATTCTTTCCTTCTTCCTACAAAACTATATAACCATTTTTCTTCCTTCGGTATCCAATCTTACTTGGATCCACTCACGGTTAGCTTATAGAAATCATAATTCACATGCTCAAACAATATAGTCAATTTGAAGAAATTGAGCATAATGGATTACACTTGACTTCATGCATAAAAGACATTCTTTTAAAGTATACGTATAGCATAAAGAGTTAAGTTATTAAACATTACAATCCTTTTATGAATTTATTAAATAGATTTTCTAATGGATGTGAAAACATAATTTCAAAATAGTTTGCAATGTTCATTACTAAAGTAACATGATATAAACCTCAATAGATATTACAGACAATGACATGAGAGATTTTATCATCGTGTACCTTTGCCTTAGATACTTGGAGGATTGGCTTTGCTTAACCACTCCTTTTTGTTATGTTGATTCTTCATATGTGTTCACAAGGGCATCTGCAAAGCTCTCTCAAAAGATGTAGACTTCAAAAATCTTATGTTTGATACCCGAGAGATTCTCCCTTTCTTGCTCTTCTCAAGATAGTTGAATGGTACTCTATGACAATCCATTCTTGAGGTGGAACATACTCCTTTTCTCCATTGCTTCTTTCGATGGTTATGTTATGTAGTTCCAGCAATGGATGATTCGAGAGTTCTTCTAATTGATGTGAATTTCCTTTCAAGTGTATTAGGAACTATTGGAATCTTCTTAATTTCCTCTATACCATTATGTCCATTCTTTCTAGATTCAATCTGCACACATGAAACACTAGACGGACATTTTGGTACCCACTTTACTTTGGGTCATTGATTGATAGTATTAAACTTTACATATCCTTTCGGAACCCAAACATATTCATTTCTCATACTAGAATTTCTTCTGATATAGCATGTATGAGAAATATGACCAGATTTACCACAATAATTGCAGATAACATGATAATATACATTTTAAGGTTTTGTGCAAGTATTGTGTAGTTTGAGGGAAGACGTCTTCAATTGTTCAGTTTTCTTAAATTCCTTCTTCACACATAAATTTCCAACATGTTTGAAAGCACTTTTGTTTTTCTCAAAAAAATCAACAATTGGTTGGAAAACTATTTTATGCAGGCTTAGAAAATCAGTTTTATGAAAATCACAAGAAGAATTGGAACTTTTTACCTTAAGTTTGTATTAAGCTCCAGAGAGTGATTTTTCATTGTCGTCTGTAATGAGCTCCATTTGGGAATCTTCTTCTTCTTTTTCTTTTGTGTTGACTAGATCATGGAAGTGTTTTATGACTCCTTCTTAAATCTCAACTTCCATTTGATCATCAATCGCAGATATGCAGCTTATAGTTTCAGGTGAATTATCAACACTTTCAATTTCAACATAATTGTTAGAAGCATAAATAGAGTCAAGAGTATCCCATATATCTTTAGAACTAGAGAAAAAATTGATTTTCCCAAAATCATTTTTATTTAAAGCATTATACGAAAACTTCATTGCTCTAATATTCAACGAAAATATTTTCCTTTCTTTTTCAGTACAATCTCTTCTTGGTTTGAAATCAAAAACATTTATAAGAACATTTCATATATCAAAATCAGATGCTTTTATAAAACTTGTCATTCTTGCTTTCTAAAACCAGAAATCAATATCTTTTAAAAGAGGTGGGATAGTATAATCGAAACCTTCTGAAAGTGAGCAACACCCAAAATCAGCCATTGATAACTCTTGAGACAGTTAAGTCCTTTAAACAAGAGTCCAGCTCTGATACCAAATGTTAGAACTGGAAACACCTAAGAGGGGAGTGAATTGGGTATATGATAAGAAAGTCTGATCTTTTAAAATCTTTTCGCAGATTGTTAACTCAATATATATGGAAGTATAAACTCACAAGCAATTATGTAAATTGTATATGCTGGAAATATAAAAGCTTAGAGAAGAGAATGTGCAAACTGTAATTTATCCTAGTTTGGTTCAATCCACGATGACCTACGTCCAGTCCCCAGGCTCCTAAGATTTCCAATCCAATATCTTCTAGTTTAACCGGGCACAAGAAAAGCCTCTACAAATCTCTTATAAAATTACTCCCCCTTACACACTATAAAGTTTACTCCATTTTATGGCAAGTCAAGCCAATTAATCCCAAAGACCTTTCTTTCCTGCTTACCTGTGCAAGTCTTACGAGAAGCAACGTTCTCTCCTGCTTACACCACAGCAAGTCGAGCAAAGCAATCCCAAAGACCTTTCTTTCTGTTTTACTCGTTCGTTGAATCTTTTATTGAATAGTCTTGTTGCCTATGATTTTTTATCACTGAATATTGATCTGTTGCTTGCCATGTCACCGATAGTGCATAACACCTATAAAGACACTAAGAGAAATAGCCATTAGAAAACATCACTCGGGTGATTACAGACTTCACTGGCAGTATTCTCTGAAAACAGAAGAATCACTAGAAGTGATTTTGATTTCATTAGAGGTGATTCTCAAAAAATAATATTCCATCAGCAGTGATCTTGACAAAACAATATTCTACTGGAAATAATCAGCATCCCTCGAGTTTAGCTCAAGATCCCTTGAGTGATTTCCATGATTCTGTTAAGAACACTAAATCACTCTAGCTTTCAATAAATTCTCTGGCAGTGAATTATGATTCTCTTGCAATGATTTTAGTGTTACTGGAAGTGATTCAGATTCGCTGATGGAAGTTGATATTTTCTGGTGGTGCACTGTAAGCGATTATGAGAAAATCCTATATCACTAGCAATGATCTTGATTTGGAAGTGATTCTGATTCATTGGCATTTGATCTTAGTTTCCAGAGGTGGTTCTGATTCACTAGCAATGATTTTAACAAACAAAACATTTTACTCGTGGTGCATAGCGTGATCACTGGGGCTGATTCTTAGTAACTCTGATTTACTGTCACTGGAACTGATTCTGACACAGTGAAGAGTTTATTGAGTGATCAGAGATGCTGACAAGAAGTAAAACTGACAAAACTTCATATCACTTGAGTGAATTTTAGATAATTGGAAGTGATTTGGTAAACATTGAAATTTTCTTGAAGTTATCCGAGAGTCACTGGAAGTGATATTGGAAATTTCCAAGATCACTCGAGTGATTTGGAGATCACTGGGAGTGAATTTCAAAATAGTGAAATTTTCTTGCAGTGATTTGGCTTGCACTGAAAGTGATACTGAGAGATTCACATATCACTCGAGTGAATTAGATATCACTGGAAGTGATTTTGTAAATAGTGAATTTTTCTTACAATGATTTGGCTTGCACTGGAAGTGATCTGCAAAAATAGTAAATCACTCGAGTGAATTCGACTGCACTGGAAATGATTTTCAAAACAGTGAAATTTTCTTTTGGTGATTTCATATGTCATTCGAGTGATCTTTCATCTGAGGCATTTCACTCAAGTGATTATTAATGATCACTCGAGTGATTTTGTAAATCACTCGGGTGATCTCTGTACAGATCACTTTAACTAATAGCTCCACTTCCAATTCGACAACAAACATGGGTCAACTTGCAGATGATATAGCTCTTTTAATATAACTCCAAAATTGGATTATTTATATCAATGGAAAGCTCTTTACTTTTAGTTTCGTATGGTACTGGTTGCAGCTTAATAGGATCTATGGTTTGAGAGTTATGGCCAAAATACCGAAGCTGTTTTGGAAGATGACGTTGATTTGAGTTTCAACTTGAAACCTTTATATCTCCTTCATTTGAGCTCTTTTGATATTATTTCTAGTATCCAAATGACGCATTAGAAGTCTATTTTCATACGCAACTGGTTTCTTCTTAATCATGGTTGTATTTTGAGAGATATGATTGAATAACCAGACCTTACTCAGCTGGACAAAAACAGAGACTCGCCGCTACAATGCATCACTTACTGAAACAGTGAATCACTCCAAGTGATTTTCATTGTTTTCAGAATCACTTGAGTGCTTCTGAAATATCACTCGAATGATTGTTAAAATCACTTTGGTGCTACAGTATGCTACAGTGTCAAATACACTGCAATAACCGTATGGTACAGTACACTGCTACAGTACCCAAAGAACTTGAATCTTCATATTCTTCATTAATTCTTACAAGTTCTTCATTTCTCAATCTCTTTCTTTCATTGCTTGACTAATCTAAAAGATATGAAATATTAAATATAGTAGTTAGTCAATATAAGAGATAAGTATATTATGCAAACTTCTTACTCTTAATATTTGACATCTACATTTGTCATCATTAAAACTAATCATATCTAACACAATGTAGCTCGTTAACATATAGTATATACGTAATACATTGAATTTGAAGTAAGTAGTGATAATTCTGGCCAATCAACACCACCACACATAGCACAAATGGTATATGAGTGCCAACAGACTATATTTTCATAAGGATGAAGAGTTTATGAAAAGGCCAGTATTATTTCATTTCCTTTAAGTTGAGTTTTTTTATAGCTATCACTTATGTTTTTGTACAAATGTGAAGAGCATTAAATGATCTGATCTAATCTGTAACTCCGTGTAATTGAAATAGGGGATCATATGAACACAATTAGAGATTACAGAGAATGCAAGCCCTTTCTTCCATGGATAAAAGTTTGCATACACGTATTTTAATTGAATCTTGTTTGCCATATCTTTGTTCTTTTCAAGTTTTTTTATGCCCCCTCCTTGAAATAGCTTAGATCATTATTGAGTGTTAGGTCTGAATATCGGTTGTAATTTTAACTTCATCATGTGGGATAGTAGATGTGTGGTTTGTATCATAGGTCATCATTAGAGTCAAATGTAGTCACCATTGAATTAGATGCTAAGTTTACTAATCTTAGGCATTTTGGTTCTTTGGAGATTTCAAATAGAATGACTCTGTCCTACCTCAATTTTAAGTGATAAAGGTTGAGTATCTTATTTAATGAAGCTGAGTCTAACATGGTTGATATACAAAATTGATAATTCTATTTTGTATGGTTGAATTTAATCATATGATAAGGTCTTGGTTGATATGAAAACCAAAGTAAAGACCAATAATAAGAAGCTACCCAATTGTAGAGTTACTAGTGATGGGTTGATGATTAAGACGTCTAAATTAGATGATGAACAAGGTAAGGCCAGTAATCTAATCTTGGAAGGAAAAATTGTGATACCTCATTCCTTTTAACTATGATTAAGTATATAGAAGTGATAAGATCATGAGGGAGACTAGGATTTAAACCCAGAACACCCAACTTCTGAAAATTCTTATAAAATCTCCTCATCATTTTTATATTAAACATCAGAGTTTGTGAACGAACCTCTACCGACCTTATATATATCATTCCACATACACTTTTTATTAGCGAGAGGAAGCAAAGTCTACTAACTTCTACCATTCACTCATTTGGTTATCTTTACAACACATACACCATCTACTTCATACAAAATCTTTAACTTAAAGTATTCTCAAAATACACAAAAGATACAAAAGAACTTAAACAACCGGACTAAATCCTTTAGCATCTTAGCCTCTACTCGTCGCTGTTTACCTTTTCCTTACCCTACGAGCTTCTTCCCTATACTGAACATGGGTTTTTGGGAGAAAAATGGTGAGATTCGGAGGAATCTCAGCAGTAACACAAGTCATACATACAAGGCATGATTTACACTCATCAATCAACAAAATCATCATAACATAATTCAGTGCATTTAATGCAATTCATGAACTATTCTAGCGCTAGACGAGTTACTCGACCCCGAGGGGTACCTGCGCAATAGGCCCCGGGCACCGCTCGTGCAAATATGAATATTATAACTTGAGTGTCAACCCGCACAAAAATAAGCCCTGGGTGATCACTCCGTATAATCTAAACATGTTAGACATTTTTTGATGAAATCAAACAACATACAATGCATGCTGTCAGATGCAGACGAGTTACTACCTAGTTGCTCTTCTTGTGCAACTTTTCCCACTTGGTTCAAGCTTGGGTAAGTACTGAGTCCTGAGTGGTTGTCAAGTCCTGAAATCTCCAAATACACCATAAATGAGTCATTAATCATCCATGTATCATTCCAAATTCATGACATTTGTAAGCTTAGCTAAATGTGTTAAATTACCAAAATGCCCTTAGAGACCTGGCTTACCCCTTATGTACCCGGTCTCACTCTACTTTACCAAAATTTATGACTTAGCCTATTCCTACACAATTTTGTGTGTAAAATCCATTTTTATCCTTGTATTGGTCAAAATCAAGCCCAAATGATGAAAATACCCTTAACAACCCTTAATTAAGGCTTTTAGAGGTAATTATGTCATTTCACTTTATGAGGCTTTTCTGACTTCGTGGTCAACATAGACCCTATACCATTTTGCCTCATAAACCCAATGAAAGCATTAAAATTATCAAATTCCTACTCAATTGCCACGTCCAACACAGGGCAGTCCAATAGGATTCCCAAAAAAGTTGTGTCGAATTCTCATTTTCTTTAGCCTAATCACCTCCTTTCTACTTATAATCAATATATTAGCTATTTAGAAATTCATTAGACTTGATTTGGAGACACTTACATATTAAGGTCTCTTAAGCTTTCTTGAATTATCTTATACCAAAACAACCAAAATCAAGCCAAGAACAACTCTACTAGCATCAATTAAGCAAGAGGAACAAGTTTGGGAAGTTACCTCTTGATTTCTTCAATTTTCTCTCTCCTACACATTCTCTCTCTCTCTCTCCTCAACTCTTGATTCAGTTGAAAATCAATGGATTCAAGAGTAGGGAAGTGAAGAGGTTATGGAGGGATTATGGACCTTAGGACACAAGGTACAAGCTCTTACCTTGATCTTTGATGAAGAACCCTAGCTTTTCTTCCTTCCTTCTTCACCTTCTCCAGCTCTCTCTCTCTCTCACTCTTTCTGATTCATTTGATCGTGATAATGGAGCTGAAGAGATGAGAGAATGATAATATAATAAAGGGTTAATTGATCCTGACAAGTGTCGCTCTCCAATTGGTCCAAAAATGAGATTTCTTTTATTAATTCTCTTTTCCCTTTTCTCTTCATGTTTTAGCCGAAATATGCATGGGAAATATAGGGGAAATATGGATCTCCAATATCCCATTGTGCCATCTTGTAACTTGTTGACCAAGTCGTTGACTTTTTGACTATTTGACCATTCTTGACAATAATTCACCAAAATTGGTTTATTTATGATCAAGTAGTCATTTTAATCTTTTTAATTCCTATTTAATTCAAATTAGTAGGATTATTATGAAAAAATCATCATTTCCCATTTTATGGAAAAATTACCGTTTTGCCCCTACATTTAATGATTTACCAAAATAAATTATTTTTCTCTCTTTTATTCTGCTTAACCCCATTTGACACTTAAATGAGGCCATCGTTCATGTCATTTAATTTCTCCAAATTTTGGTTACAATAATAGGCCCTTAATTGTTCATTAATTACCTCTTTATATCCTTATTTGGCCAAATTACGTGTAACCGGCGATTGAAATATTTTCCATAAATTCATTCACATTATATTTCACTATTTTATTCCACTAAATATCACAATTTATCATACAATTAATATTGGTGAAAAGTGGGGTATTACAAAAATTCATTGAGGTAGATGATCTAGTGATAATTAGGCAAATCAACTTTTAAATTAGTGTTACAATCAACGACAGGTCATTTATGTCAATAAATTTGTCCTTCTAAGTCTAGATCCCTAGCCCTATATTTTTTATTCTCCAATTTAGAGTTATTAATCCTCATCCCTTCTCCACTTGGTATGTTATTACTTTCCTTATTATTGGCCTTCAGTTTGGTTTTCTTCTCAACCAATACCTCCCTACGAGATCATATTCACACATATAAATCTAATTCTCATACTTGTATATTAACTTTGTTATACTTAGGTTCATTGAATAAGAATCTTCTTATTTATCACCTAAGACTAGGGTAGGGTAGAGTCATTTCATATTTAAGGTCCAAAAGGATCAAAATGCATAAGTATAGTAACCTAGCAGCCAATCCATGGGTAGTTGCACTCAACAATAGGAATGTTCACAATATAAATAATGTGTCAACAACATGCAGATGTCGGGCCTAAAACTGCATCCACTAAATCTAATACTCAAAAATCATCTAACTTCTTTGGAGGTGGGGAAAATGCAAGGAAAAACAAATGTCGAAATTAAGATTTACTAATTATCTAATAATATAGGGCTTTAGATTTATAGTTATTAGTTATATTTCTTTTTTATGTCAACTGCATTTTTGTTGTTAAGGCTGTCTGTAGAATTTATATTGTATAAGATAGCTTTTGGATATAGTAATAATATCCAATAGGGTTTCTGTAGAAAAAAATAAATCATACATCTAAAAAAATTGCCACTTTTTAAATTAGGTATGAAATTATCAGGTCTAAAAAGTGAGCATTTTTTATTAAAAATTAAAATTTTTTAACACCGATCATCTAACTAGCCAGTCTGAAAAAGTAACTTTTAAGACCAGTCGTAGATTCAGTCTTAATAATAACATATTTTTTAAACCGGTCGATACAAGACCAGACCTAAATTGAGTCTAAAAAGCTAATTTCAACAGGTCTTAAAAACCTTTTTTTCTTTAGTAGTGCATGCTCAAAAAAAATTCTAAAATGCATATCTATGAGTTATAATACCCAAAAGCATGCTTGAACAGTTTTCAAGTATAATACTACCTCCAGTCATAAATATAACACCTAGTTGACTTTTTTTAGAGAGGTTAAGGAAGTTAAATAAGTTACTTAATCATATCATATGTTATATATGATTAAATTATATATCAATTTATAAGTCAAACAAATTAATTTAAAGAAAAAAATGATAAATATAGATACTTTAAAGTAATTTAATTAGTTTTTTTAATCTTCACCAAAAATTTAACTAAGTCTTATATATATGATCGGAGGTAGTATTAGTTTCTATCAAATATACAATTCCAAATCATACCCTCCATAAGCACAACAAATCCTAAAACAATTTAATGCACACACTCATGCACACCCCCCCCCCCCCCCGCCCCCAAGGTTACCTGATTTAGTCCAAGCTTATTATTACTAACACTTGAATGCTTTTAATTTGTCAACACCAAACAATCTATCTTTAATCAACATAATTTTTTTTGGCCTGGCTTTAATCATCATAATTATTACACCCACCCCCACCCCCACCCCAAATGAAGATTACCTCTACTCCAAGTTTATTATTCCCAACACTTGAATGCTTCTAATTTACTAACATCAAACAATCTAACTTTAATCAACATAATTTTTTTGGCCTAGCTTTAATCATCATAATTATTATACAATTTCTCATCAATCAAATTGTTAAATAAATAATCAATTTAATTATATAGATTTAAAATCTCCAACTCTATCTCTAACTTCCAAATCGCACTTGTAATGTCCAATACTCCATTCCAAAATCAAATTTGATCTCATTATTTTCCAATAACTCATTTGAACCAACACTTAACACCCAATGATTCAAATGGATCAAAATCTCCAATTTCTCCAACTTAAGATTCAACCCAAAATACCCATTTTTATTTTACAGGCTTTAGAAATATTCTAAAATATTCTAAACTGATTAAATATCAATTATACCTCTCATAAATATAATTAATGATCAAACTCAAGTTTAATCTGTTAAAGTTGTCATATTCAATCATAACCATACTCTAACATTCAAATCCTAACTTCAAATCTCTCAAATGATGTAATAGAAAAATTCTAGAGTGAATAAATGCAAGTATTCACTTAACTCTACAATCCTACAATTCCCATTTGCTAAAAATCAATGCTTATTCTAAGCCCAGTTCAAACTTGCCCTGCTTCCAATAAAATTTAAACTTTTAGAAAGCTCCCAATGAGGAGAAAAATATTTGTGAAATAAGTGTTGGAATTGAGAGATTTCATGAGAATAAAATGAAGCTGAAAAGTATCTTAAAGCTCAATTAAAGGAGGACTTGGAGCTCCCATGGTGGAAGACAATGAAGACTTTGCGGGAGAGGAGAAAATGCCGAACTGAGCTTGTATCATTGTTGTGTGTGATTATTTAATAAAAGAGTGTGGGCCCCATTATATATATATATATAGACACATATATAAAAGAGGAGTGCCATAACGGGACGTGCCCAAATTTAAATGGTTTTTTTTATAAACAATACCTTTGCTTTTCTTCTTTCACTTTTTTCTTTTTAAGTTAAAAACATAAAGAAAATTCTAATCTCTCTCTCTTTCTGTGTTTTCTAAAAGAAATATAATGTGGCACTCTCTCTCTGTTTTTTTAAAAAATATAATGTGGCACTATGTCCTTAAAATTTAACCAAATTTGGGTGAATTCTCTGTAGTCAATAATTACATAGTAATTTATAATTACCATAAAATAATTCTCTTAAACTCCGCTTATTATTAATAAATATACTTCACAATTTTAAATCATATTTTATTATATTCTTAATTTTATGTATGTGTATATTATATCAAATAATTCATCTACTTTAAATGAAAAATTACTTTATAAATTGTATTCTAATAATAATTAAACACTAAAAATAAAATTTAGAATGTTACAGATATAATTTTTGAAGTAAGGCAGTGAGAGTAGAATTTTTGATCCCACTCCTAGATCCCAAAAGGTTAGTGGTCATTGGGTCACCCTTCTTAAAAAGTATAACACAAAATCATAAATAATACAAGTAATATTGTACTCTTCTCAATCATTTACTATACTTATAACACAAATGAAATATTTGTAAAGATATTTATCATTTTAATAATTATATTTTCTATTACTTTTAATAATTTTTTCTTTTTAATCGGAATTACGTTTAACAAGTTCTACACTAAGAGAATTTAAATTCACAAAGGGTGTGGCAAGTTTACTATATTTGTAATGAGAATGACAACACTTATAAATATAATTATCATTTCAAATATGTCATTTATTACTACTTTTAACAAGTTTCATCCTTGTAAATTTCTCAATTATTTGAATTTCCCACATCCACACCCAATTATTAGAATTTCCCCATTTGTAAATTTTTATTTTCCTAACCTTACTAACCATGTATTCTCCACCATAGAAACGTTACTACAATTATAATGAAAATGAAAATATTTGAAAAGGTATTCATCATTACTTGAATTTCTCCAAGCGTGGAACTTGTTAAAAGTAGTAATAAATGATATTATTAAAATGATAAATATATTTTCAAATGTTGTCAATCACATTATAAGTGTTATAAGTGTAGTAAATTTCTCACACTCTCACCCAATTACTTGGATTTCCCTAAGTGTGCAATTTGTTAAAAATAGTAATAAATGACATTATTAAAATAGTAAATCTATTTACAAATGTTGTCATCCTCGTTACTAAGTGTAGTGAATTTTCCACACCCTCAATCAATTAGTTGAATTTTTCCAAGTGTGTAACTTGAGAAAAGTAGTAATAAATGACATTATTAAATTAGTAAATACATTTACAAATATTTTCATTTTTCGTTACAAGTGTACTAAATTTTGCCACACCCTCAACCAGTTAGTTAATTTCTCTAAGTGTAGAACTTGTCCAAAGTAATAGCAAATAACGTTATCGAAATTGTAAATATCATTAAAAATGTTGCCATTCCATTACTAGTGTAGTAAATTTCTCACACCTTCAACCACATGGTTGAATTTCTCTAGCCCTTATTTGGATGGGAAGAAAAGTTGGGAGGAAATTAAACCAAGGAGGAAAATAAGGAGAGAAGCAAGCTTTCCTCTGTTTGGATAAGAGAGAAAATGTGGGATGAAGGAAAAATAGGTAGAAAATGGGGTCTCCAAAATTTCTCTCCATATATGGAGAGATTGGGAGAGGACCACGAGATTTATGATGTTGGTCCACTACTAACCCTATTTAATCTTTATTTCTTTTAGGCAAAATTTTAGAAAAATATAATTAAAAATGGAAAAAGACAGATTAGTGCTACAATTTATGAAATACCAAGTCAAAACTAAAGAATGAATCTGTTATTTCTAATTCTGATCAAATTGTTTTGAGTAAGTTGTAAAACATGAAAGTGAAGTCATTAATGTAAAATATAATATTGTTGATATAGATACAAACGTTTTTATTGACCCTTGAAACTTGCGCCTTCAAAATTATCCCTGATTTTTAGAATATGAAGTTGTGAAACATAAAATTAAAGTTACTAATATAAAATATGATGTTGTTAATATAGATACAAATGTTGTTATTGACCCCTGGAATTTGTGCCTTCAAAATTATCCCTGGTTTTTGGGATATGAAATTGTAAAATATGAAAGTAAAGTCATTAATATAAAATATGATATTCTTAATATAGATACAAATGTTGTTATTAACCCATGAAACTCTTGCCTCAAAATTATCCTTAGTTTTGGGGATATGAAGTTGTGAAACATGAAAGTAAATTTGTTATTATAAATCTGATATTGTTAATATAGATTACAAATGTTGTTATTGGCCTTTAAAACTTGTGCCTTGAATTCAGGGCATTTTGGTTATTTGGTCAGAATTAGAAATCACATATTCCTACTTCAATTCTAACTTGGGATTTGATAAATTTGCAGCACTAATTTATCTTTTCCTATTTTTAATTGTATCTTTCTTAAATTTTCCCTTTCTTTTATATGCATTTTAATGTAATTATTAATTAAATGTTCCTGTTTAACAGATGCAACATTCCCGTTAATATGCCGCGTGTTATTAAATCAACATATATTATATATCTGGTATAAAACCTATAAAAATACTATTTATAAATTATGGATTTAAAAATTAGATTTAATGTAAAGTACAATTTACAATCAATAATTAAGATATGTATGAATACATATAGATATTAATATTTAAAATGTCATTAAGATATTTCACAAATTATATTTTTATTTTAAAAATATAAACTGATATATAAAATTTATAAAGGTAAGGACATTTTAGTCATTCAAATCTTTGCTCATTTTATTTCTCTTCATTTTCTCTCATTCATCAAAACAGGATGAGTGATAACATTTTATTCTCAGTTTTCTCTTTTCTCCATTTTCTTTTCTCCCATTTTCTTTCCTCCTAGCTTTGCTCCCATCCAAACAAGCATAAGTGTAAAACATATTAAAAATAGTAGTAAATGAAGTTATTAAAATGATAAATACATTTACAAATGTTGTTATTTACGTTACATGTGTTATAAATAGGATTAGCTCCTCTCCATCCCATCATTTTCCCTTCTTTTCCTTTTTTCATGATTAGATTAAGATCTCAACACTCTGAATTTAATATCTTATAAGTATATTATTATAATTTTACTTAATAAATACAAAAATAATTTTAACAGATCAAATTTATTTTGTATCTTGTGTGATACCTTATTTCCAATAGCATCAGATGAGTCCAAAAGAATAGTAAAATCCGTTGTGGAATTAGGATTTGAACCCTAGCTACCTAACTGTCGAAATCTTTCAACAATTCTCACTCTCAACTCAGGATTTTAACCTAGGGTTGAGAGGTTTTTTCAGATAGTAGAAAACTATTCAATTATTTCTATAAGTTTCACTACGTCATTAAGTCTCATCTAAGTGGCTCTTAGTTCCATTAAATTAGAGTATGCAAGCGTTTTACTTTAAATAAACTAATTGCTATTCTATTAGAGCCGTTCTCTACTAAACTCATTCATTTATACATTCATATACGCATACATCAAATATATAACCACAAAGCTAATAAAACATTTTACACCAAATACAAATAGTAGCGTCTCGCACTACGCTCTTCACCTCACCTCTGCAATCCTTCTCCGTGCATATCTCCCTGCACCCTTCAACCTGTCTAAATGGTTGGTTGGGAGGAGTAAAATTCGAGAGAATCTCAATAGTAAACATTACCACTATGCGTGTAAGATATATATGAATGTATGACATACTTGCCTACACTATTTCATGACAACATAATGACATACTGCGTGCTCAATGTTATGACATACATATGGCCATTGCAAAAATATAACAGAACATTAATCAATCAAACATGTTCAACACAAACAGGCAAAGCAATCACATAATCAATGCAAGACATACATATCAACTACATGCAGGTAAAGTAAGTTCACTACCTTATGGACAACTGTCTTTCCTTTATTTTCTCATCTTCCAACCATTAGAGCTTCTTAGAAATTCTTCCATTCCTCTTCTTTCTTGACTTCTCCATGGCCCTAAATATTCAATCACATCATTAGAGCTATGATTATGAGTTATTAGAAGTGTATATCAAGGCCCAAGAAGCTAGGGAGGGCTAAATAAGTTAATTTCCGTCAAAAACATGAAATCCTAAAATTTGAGGGTTTTGGCAACTGCCAAAATCAGGTCAGAAACATTTTGGCCGCGGCCAAGAATCTCCCTGTTCTGAATTTCACCGTCCTGATTCTTGGCCGAACTTGTAAAAATCATAAATAAATTTTAAAAAATCCCAATGAGGTGCTTATAAGTTCTATAGAACCCTATTTTAGTCTAATTTAAGGGGAAAATATACCCATAAGCTAAAATCACTCCCAAAAGTACATAATTCTATTTAATTGGACACTGCTCCAGAATTGCCCAGTTTAACATGACAAAACTTTGAAAAATCATAACTCCTAGAATACTTGACCAATTAACCATTATGACCTATAAAATAAAAGGTATATATCTCTACTTTAAGTTTGGAAAGTTTTATGGTCATTGCATAACATTCAACCACTCAAAAACATGTCATAATGACACTGCCTCCAGAAGAAAGATTTCACAATACTTACTCTTCAACTTCTAAAACTTCTAAATTCATATACAGGTATCCAAAAATCATGAAAACCTGCATACCTACAAAATTTTTCCTCCTAAAGCCAATGAAAGCATTAGAATTAACAAATTCCTACTCCTTCCCCACGTTACAGTACAGGGCAGAAAATCAGATTTTCAGAAAAGTTATGTCAATTTATTGTTTTCTCTTGCGTAATCACTTCCTTGTTACTTCTAATCAAATGATTAGCTACTTAGACATCCATTGGACATCATTTAGCCATCAAAAGAACCCTTTAAACATAAAATGAATAGTACCCAACTCCCTCTATACTCATCCAAGCAACAAACCAATTAGTTCAAAAGAAAGCTTACGCTTACCTCTACACGTTTCCGTAGACGGTTCGGAATTCCGTCAACACTCCGGCCATTGAAATGGCAGCAAACACCTCCAAACAAGAATCCAAAACCATAGAAATGAAGCTCGCGATGAGTAGAAGAAGATTCATGCAGGGAACTTTGAGAGAAGATGCCGATTCGGCAGTGTTTCGGCGGACTAAAGTTTCTCTATCTTCCTTTCTCCATTTTCGTTAGCTCTCTTCTCTCTCGATTTATGATTTTTGAACGCAAGAAATGAGGAAGATGATGAAGATGATGGTTAATTAATTAACCATTTCACTTGCCACATGTCACGCTCCCATTGGTCCAAAATTCCAATTTTCGCACATAATACTAAACTTGGCAGAATTTTCATTAAACTTTGAAAATTCATATATAATTGTATAGATATCCAATTGGGGTGGATATAAAGGCTATGTGACCCTTATTAAGTCTATTTTTAAATATAAATATAAAATTTGGCCAATTAGAATCTCACTCTTCCCATAATTTTAATCTTTGGACACTGCCCCAGAAAATAGTTAATTTCAATAAGCTAATTTCAAAAATTCATTTCTCTTTGTGTACAGCTTCAAATGACTTATATGACATCAAATTAAAGCATGATAAGTATAATTTTATTCTGGAAAGTTTCATAATTTTTCAACATCATTTACTTATTGAAAAATGTCACACAATCACCACTGCCACACCAGGAATTTCACCGGTAGCAACACTACTTTGTGTTCCATTTTATTATATTGTGTGTGACTTCTAATTGCTTTGTTTTGTCACTCCCAAGATATTTAATTCACCATAATATTTCATTTAATATCCAAGGATATAAAGGAATTTTTAGGAAATAATACCATATCCCAATAGGACATTTGATAAATCAGGGTCTAGCAGTCCCCTTAATATAAGCTTAATCTCAAACCTCTTGTCCCAAAATTTGGGATATTACATCTTGTGTTAAAAAATTATTTTTGTATCTTTTAAGTAAAATTATAATAATATTCTTATAAGATAGTAAATCCAAACCGTTGAGATCTTAATACAATGGTGTAAAAGAGAAAAGGTGGAAAAAGGAAGGGAAGGGGTATTGAATAGAAGTTAATTCCATTTTGAATTATTGAAAACGATACACTCTTACTTATATGCTAGATGATTTTGTATTATATTATCAAAGAGGTTTTGGTGGCCAATGGCCACCTAATCTTTTAGGATCTAGGTCAAATCCCACCCGTACTACCTTGACTCCAAAATTTAAATGGTTGTTTGGATTAACAATAGAAGCTATTTTCTTGATATAATTTACAATAGACGAGGTGAGTATAAAATGGAAGTTTTGTCTCAATTTGCGTGAACATGTTTTTTAAATATCAACCCAAACAGTCCCTAAAGCAACTATTATCGAAGCTTAAATGGCTGCCGGTGTTGGGGTGTCTCAGGTGAGGGTGCTTTTAATATGGTTTATGCACCAAACTAAACGTGGTTTATGCCAGTATTAGGGTGTCTCAGGTAAGGGGAAAATTGTGAAAACATTAACATTTTAATTCTGTTTTGATGATTGAGTGAGCGCAATATAGGATAACATTTCAAAATCTCAAATTGGATCCATAGATCAAGTGGAGATTTGTTAAATTTACCAACCTATTTTAGGGTTTTTCTAAAACTATTCTAGGTGACTTTAAATGACAACCCAAACACTCTCGGGTGAGGGTGCTTTTAAACGCCAACTCAAATGTGGTTTATGACTGTGTTAGGGTGTCTCAGATAAAGGGGAAATTGTGAATACATTAACATTTTAATTTTTTTTTTTGTGATTGAGCGAGCGCAATGTAGGATAACATTCAAAAATATCAAATTAGATCCATGGATCAAGTGGAGATTTGTTAAATTTACCAACCTATTTTAAGGTTTTTCTAAAACCATTCTAGGTGACTTTAAATGGTTTTCCCCTAAAAAGGACCATTGTTTTGGTAAAAATCCAAAAAAAAAATGCCAATAGAATTTCAAACCCCCCCCCTCCATTAACATTTTAATTCTGCTTTGGTGATTGAGTGAGCACAATGTAGGATAACATTCAAAAATCTCAAATTGGATTCATGTATCAAGTGGAGATTTGTTAAATTGACCAACCTATTTTAAGATTTTCTAAAACTATTCTAGGTGACTTTAAATGGTTTCCCCCTAAAAAGGACTATTGTTTTGGTAAAAATACCAATGGAATTTCAAAAGCCCCCTCATTAACATTTTAATTCTGTTATGGTGATTGAGTGAGCACAACATTCAAAAATCTTAAATTGGATACATGGATCAAGTTGAGATTTGTTAAATTGACCAACCTATTTTAGGGTTTTTCTAAAACTATTCTAGGTGACTTTAAATGGTTTCCCCCTAAAAAGGACTATTGTTTTGGTAAAAATACCAATGGAATTTCAAAAGCCCCCTCATTAACATTTTAATTCTGTTATGGTGATTGAGTGAGCACAACATTCAAAAATCTTAAATTGGATCCATGGATCAAGCGGAGATTTGTTAAATTTACCAACCTATTTTAGGGTTTTTCTAAAACTATTCTAGGTGACTTTAAATTGTTTCCCCTAAAAAGGACTATTTTTTTGGTAAAAATCCCAAACAATACCAATGGAATTTCAAAAGCCCCCTCATTAATATTTTAATTCTGTTTTTGTGATTGAGTGAGCGCAACATTCAAAAATCTCAAATTGGATCCATGGATCAAGTGGAGATTTGTTAAATTGACCAACCTAGGGGTTTTCTAAAACTATTCTAGGTGACTTTAAATGGTTTCCCCCTAAAAAGGACTATTGTTTTGGTAAAAATCCGAAAAAATGCTAGTAGAATTTCAAAGCCCCCCTCCCCAAATTAGCATTTTAATTCTATTTTTGTGATTGAGTGAGCACAATGTAGGATAACGTTCAAAAATCTCAAATTGGATTCATGAATCAAGTGGAGATTTGTTAAATTGACCAACCTATATTTTAGGGTTTTTCTTAAACCATTCTAGGTTACTTTAAATGGCTTCCCCCTAAAAATGACTATTGTTTTAGTAAAAATCCGAACAAATGCCAATGGAATTTCAACCCCCCCAATTAACATTTTAATTCTGTTTTGGTGATTGAGCGAGCGCAACATTCAAAAATCTCAAATTGATCCATGGATCAAGTGGAGATTTGTTAAATTGACCAACCTATTTTATGGTTTTTCTAAAACTATTCTAGGTGACTTTAAATGGTTTACCCCTAAAAAAGGCTATTGTTTTGGTAAAAATTTGCAAAAAGGCCACTAGAATTTAAACCCCCCCCCCCCCCAAAAAAAAGGCCACTTCTATATTTTTTCTCTAAGGCATCTGTACTAGCAACTCACGGCCAGAGCTTCAACGTTGGACAATGGCCATAGATCGAATTAATAATTTAGGAATGCAAAAGTTCCTATTGGCTATTCACAATAAAACTTTTGCAATAAAGTTGCATTCTTCAATAAACCTATGTTGTTACTCAATCGCAAGAAAGACTTATAAATTAGTAGGTTCAATTTAGTAATTCACAAATCTCTATTAACTATTCAGAACAAAACTTTTACAATAAGGTTGTTGCTAGAGCTTTGGCCACGGTCTATAGCTTGAACTCCAGCTGCTAGTCGGGGTGGCAGCCAATTGCCGACAAAGGTGGCATTGAATAAAAAAACAGAGGTGGGTAACTTAGATGAAAAGTGAGGGGCGATGTCACGAAAAAATTAGTCTAGTTGTTATAATAAATGTGTATTAGTTTCACAGAAATACAATCGTCAATCATTTGCACTGAAAACTTATATTAGTTCTGTACAATGAATTCAATCATGTTCACCGAATGGCCAGTCTGTTTTACAGCATCTTGACTATACCATTGCAAGTCAAAGAAATTAATTCAGTTAATGAAGAAAATAATACATCACCTTTATAATATTCGTTCAATTTTTATGACAAAGCGTTGACATAAAGTCACCAAATGCAAAAGTTTAACTCCAACAAAATTAAATATTTTCTTTAGTCATAGCTTAATTAGAATCTTGTAACATGATCAAAAGTCAAACATACTACGAAGTCTAACCACAAATTCTTAAAGATGATTTACAACTATATTTATAGATCAACATAGACATGTCAACGGCCAGCCTAATTTACTCTGGCAGAAGCACTGCACCATTCCACTACTTCAAGAGAGTAGCATCCCTACAAATTTTTCTGAAGACAATATCTATATTACTCGGGAAAAATCAGACTGTTACATATAAAGCTTAAGCTTAATTCACTATTTGGCAGAAGAAAATTGAAGGTGGGCCATTATTCCATACAACTGCAATGCTAATTCCAGCAGCAAAAACGCGAATAACAGAAAAGATAACTGTTGATTAACATAGATAAAATGGATGATACAGAATTAATTATGAGCGGAGGCCGCAGAATTTCCATTTGCTTTTGTTCCTAAAACTGCACCACCCTCCATGTTAGGAAGATCTTCATTTGCGTGCCGAACAAACTCCTCCGGCGACATGTGAGAGCCATGGCACGCACAAACTATCCTTATTTGGTTAGTGCTGTATCTGTAAGTTACACCAGATATAGTCCTACCATTGGGGCCTGAGCCTGAGGTAGAAACCCAAGGTAGGTTAGGGTAGGAACCACTCCCACCAAATGTCAAATCAGCAGCAAGACCTGGCTTAATAGCTGAAAAATCAATGGAGAAACTTTCTCCTGCTGATTGGTCAGGCAAGTCTTTTGCCCTGAGGTTTGTGCTGCTTCCTTTCACATCTTCAGCCAGTGACGGGGCGCCTTCTTCAGTCATGTGCTGTTTTCCATCAACTTTTGTTCGATCCAGCAGCCTTCCTTCACTGGGTATGGCCTCTGATAAATTGTTCGAGATTACATGCATCGCAGCTAGAATGACACAAGAATAGCAAAATGAATCAGATTTCCAACCAAAAAAAGACATTTTTACCTAAATGGGCTCAAACTAGTTTAATATTTCAACTTTCTATCAATTTATAAATTAGGTTCATGACTACGATGCATGATGTTTGCTAGCAAATATATACATGGAATCCCAAATTTAACATGGAGTGGGTCAAGAGTCGGATGCATAAAGAAGATATCATTGGAGATACACATCATTCGTTCATGTTATAAGTTTGAATTAAAAGAGTTTATTCAGAGATCTGTTCCTTTCATCTTATAAGTCATTTTTACCTGAGTATGGTGGGGCCCTTCCAGTAAAAGAAGGGTGTAATTGTTGAGGATGTGAAACCAAACCCCATGAATTCTCTTTATCCAACATAGGAAGCTGAACAGAAGGATATCCTAACATCACTGGCAAGCTTCCATTATTCACAGGTTGAGCTCCTGGGCGTTCACCTGTTGTAGTAGGCATCACATGTATCACTCCAGGGATCTGAGGGCTTGGGGCGGCAACAGAGTTAGATTCTTTTACAGGTGGTGGGTAAGGCACATTCATCACATTTACTTGTTGCGGGAAGGAAGCGGTGTAATTCAAATTTGCAAGCTTAAAATCTTTTTCTGATGAACCAGTAAACCTCTTTTGCCCGTTGACATCAGTAGGACTCAAGTCAGAACCTCCTCGAAGATCTTTTAGAGCATCAGAAGAACCACCAACTCTGGCAAGTCGTTTGGAACCATCATCATGGCGTGAGATAGGCCTTGAGGTTAAGTTCTCAGCTTCAGAATCTGCCACGTCTTCATTTTCTGCAGCTGAGCCATCTTCTGTTAGAGTAATGTGTGATGTTCTAGCTTTGTCATGTAAACCTTCACTTTCATGCTTCTTCTGGTGACTTATCTCATCAAACATCATTTTTCGTTTATTTCCCACATCTAAACGTTTATCATCCTCAATTTCAACACTTTTCCTATTGGCAAGCCAAAGTCCTCTCCCACTTAGATTCACAGAGGCATCTTCTTCTTTGTCCTTGGAAAGGTCATTAAAGAAGTTCTCCTCCAGCTTTGGGGGATCAGCTCTTTGAGCCCCAGCAACTGAGTCTTGCTTCTGGGAATCAGTCTGAAAAAAGCTTTTGAAATCATCAACCATTTTTCCACCTCTACCAACTTCTTCTGTCCTGGTATCTGAGGAGGAGCCATTCTTACTCTTGGGCTTGGCAGATGAACCACCACAAGATAGACCCAGGCTGAGCTCAAGTCCAGTCTCATCATCCATATTGTAATATTTAAAGATATCGAAACAATTCGGACATAATCTCTTTACAAGCTGATAATCATATGCATGGTGCAACCCTACAACAAGAAAAAATCCTTGAAAAACTGCAACCAGTTGGCCAGTTGGATCAGTAAAGGCTAATATACCAAAAATTATTTGTTATCATTAAATGTTACATAAAATAATTATGGGTTTATGACACTCCCACATGTCCTTTTGACAAAGAAGACAGAAACTTATTTCAATCAGGAAAGAATAGGGTTAAACAAAAACTATCCCCACTCTCCAGCAAAACTTCTGTACTTGCAAAATGTGAAATTAACAACCAATCGAATAACACAAAATATATTTTCATGCTCAAGGAAAGCAAAGAATTACGACAGGTTAGAAGGGTGCTTGATGCAGTGCCTCCCACATCATAAGAGGCATTGCCTTCAATGTGGTGGCATGAGGCTTGTGCCTTTTGCAACCTTTTCCCTGTGAAAGGCATGCAACTAAGCGACCTACTAATTTGAAGCAACAAGCTTCCTAATCTTAAGAATATAAAAATAGGAATAAGAGAAAGTAGGAAACTATAAAACTCAACCAGAAAAGCCTGATACGTTCAAGAGAACAGGGGAAAAAATAATAACTCTAGCTTTAAAAGATTATTTAGGATACTAGTTATTCAGGCTTTTGTCTACAAACACAAAAACCCAAAGCATAAGGGACTAACACAACCGTATGGCAGCTGAAGTCTGGAACATAACAGAAAGGAAGAAAGAATGTTCAGGGCGGAACTTCAGGAGTTCAAAGCTCACATCTCACACACATCTTTTTCAGAAAGGAAGTCTGGAACATAACAGAAAGGAAGAAAGAACGTTCAGAGCGGAACTTCAGGAGTTCAAAGCTCACATCTCACACATCTTTTTCTTCTCCTTCAAGATAGCTCCTCCTAAACGGTTTCAGCAGTTGGAATACAGTGCAATGTGCAGTATCAAGGCTCACAACTCATTCACTGCCTATATCGCATTTTCTTCCAATTACGTTTGTCTAACCTTTTCATTACATAGCATGTTACCTTTTGTTTATTTTGGCACCATTCAAGTGGGCCTTCCAAGTGCCTCTTGACAAAGGCGTTTCAGAGTCTGAAGTCCCCTTACGTTTTAGACAACCTTACACGAAGACTCACCAGCAGGAAGCAATAAAGAACGTGGGTCCAGGAAAAAAAAAACGATATCAAACCTCAAGAAATGCTTCTATTGCTGCCCAAAGCTAATTAGGTCTATGTCCTCTCGATTCAACCAAATCAATATTAAAAGCATGAAATAACATAATCAAACCTCGAATTTAGTTTCCTTAAAGTCCCTCTTTCAACGGAAATCAAGCGAGAAATCCAGATCTAGCTACTAAACAAAATCATGCAAGCAGACTTAGTGAATTAGAAATTTAAATTCCTTCCCCCAAAACATCGAAACTGAAAGTTTAAAACATATACATGAACAATCTAAACCGTGAGAGACATAAGTAAGAAAATGAACAGATCAGACATGAAAATAAGTGAACAAAAACAAGCATATCAGCACCGTTTGGATCCAACAAAAGAAACTGATAAAAAATACAAAAAGACCCCAAAAGTCCAAACACACAGAGAAAGGAAAGTGAGATTAACCTGAAGGGAAATAGAGACGATGATGATATTGATGATCAAACCCTAAGTCAAGTCGTCCTAGGCGGACACAGAACTGAGGAAGATGAGCACTGAGATGGAGGAGAGAGAAATGCTCGAAGAATATAAATATTTATTCAATTATTTAATTTAATTTGTTTAATACTTTAATTACTTTAATTACTTTAATTAAAAAATTCTCTCCAGTTTTGGCATGTGGTTCTCATGGTGATGCTCATCTCATCCCATCTCATTCCGCCGAATACCGTAGCACACCAAGGCCCGGTTTGGTACGGCGACACCAAACCATTTGTTACTAGCATAAGAAAACTAGACGTACCGGCGCAATGTACGGGTCCTTTTATTAGAAAGGAGGATGAAAATAATTTTTTAAAAATTTGGAAAATGGTTCTAGTTGATAGTTACAAACGTTGAAAATAGGAAAATAAAAAATATGTGGCACAAGTTAATAAAAGCCAACAACGTTATCCAGGAGCACCTATAATTTATTTAGAAGATGGAAATAAGTGTGTGTTTGGAAAACCACCAAACCGTGGTTTGAAACCACGGTTTGCGTAAATCGAGATAAAACTCTTCTCACATACTTTCTTCGTAAAACGTAAAAGCTATTTTTAAAAACTAATCCAAACACACACTAAATGAGTTTGAGCTTATAAGTGCTAGGCATTGTAAATGTATTATACATTGTTTCTGTTCTTAAAATCAAGCTATAGAGAAAGATGTTTGGACATTTAAAAAAATATACATGAAATTGATTTTCTTAAATTTTAACATTATGTATGGGGTTGATGGAGCATTTAATGTCTATGGTTCAAAATTTATCCATAATTCGATATGGGGTGAAGTAGTAGTGTGATGTGTTTATTTAGAATTACTTTTGAATGTCCCAAAAGTACTTATTCACACAAATTAAAGTAAATCTCTTCTCACATATTTACTTTGTATATTGTGAATTATGATTGAAAAACTATTTTTAAATATTTCAATATCTATAGCTTAAACGGTGGATCCAACTGATATACAAAACCCCATATCCTCATTAGTTGACAGTGTTGTTTATTCTAAATTTTCTATGCTGTGTTTTATTGTTTAAAGAAATTTGATAATTACTTTTTTTGTATAAGCAAATATAATCGAATTATAGAGAATTTTTTGTTGGATTTAACCGTATGCATGCAACGAAAAAAAAAATTGATGTTGAGTTCACAAGGTTTAGGCATGCTAAAAGGCTTATACTCAGTTCCATTTTTTAAAGTCATAAATATCTATACATAAAATATTATATAGGCCACCAAGCACTTTGATCAATTGATTGTGGGTTATTCCAATTTAATTTATGGTTTCATGGTTGAATCTTGAATATGTAGCCGCGATAATTATTTAGAGGTAGTAAAGTTCTCTCATTATAGGCCAACATTTATACGAATCAAATTAGTCGGTTGTTAGTAGCACTGAATATCGGTAGATTAATCAAAATATATATATATATATATATATATATATATATATATATATATATATCATATTGGAAGGACCTACTTACTGCAATAAAGGAAGAAAATAATAAAAGAACCAAGAATAAGAAGGAGGCTAAGAGAGAAGGGAATTGAGAGAGAATTTAGAGGCCAAATAAATTATTATTAAATTAGATTATTAATTCATAGGAAGAATAATGCAAAACATATGTTAAAACATACAAAACCTCATAAAAGTTACTTTTACTGTTTAGTTACTAACTTAAAAGTATCATGTTAAATTAATGAGAATCATGTCATATATGATATGGATTAAAATATGAGCAAATTCTAAAAATATGCCTTTTAAACTTCAAAATCTCGTTGACAAAGTTGTTAATAAGATTAACAAAAATGGTAATGCAATTGACAAAATATTTTATTGTTAAATCACCTATTTTGGATTTTAAAGTTTAAATGGTATTTTTTTAGAATTTTCTCTTAAAATATGAAAAACTCTTAAAATATAAATTTAACCCATCAGAGTTTATTTCTTTAACATTAAACCTTCTAGAGGAAGGAAGGGCCAAGTTGGCTTAATTTAGTACATATATCTTAGATACATATATCTTATATTATCATTATTCTAAAACAAAACAAAAAAAACACTTAACTATACGTGAAAGGTAAAGAAAGAAAAAAAATACTAATAATGAGATAAAATATTAAATGTATTGTAGTTCGACAAAAAAAAAAATTGTGATGCATATATACATCAATTAAATGAATTGGGAATCAATAGCTAAACATTTTCTTCAAGATCTCCTTTTATTAAAATTGTTATGAATGGATAAATATAGATTAGAAGTTAGAATTTAAAGACAAAGCAGTGGAGTTGAATTTGATCCCTCGTATAAACAGAAAAAGAACTTTGAAATTACAAATCCTCAAATCAAATTTGTTATCAAGAGTTGATAAAAGAATGACGAAATTTGATAAATAATTCACAACTCATTTTTTGAGAAATACTTGATTTGAAATTGCATTAATTTCAAAATTATTTTTCTATCTCTTTTCCTAAAAATTCTCAAATTCTTAAAACTGAATTTAAATGTGAAAAAAGAAAAGTTATTTAAACGTATAAGAATAGTTATTGAAAGCAAATGACACAATGCTGAGACAAATTAATGTAAATAATTTTACTATTTCTACGATAACAACTGCAAACATCAAAACTTCAATCCCCTCCAAAAAAGCAAAATCTTACTAGAGCTGGTAAATGGGTCAGCCCGGGCTAAACGGCCTGACTCATTTAGCCCGAAAAACAAACGGGTTGGCAATCTTTACATAGCCCGCCAGCCCGTCTGTTTTTTTAAAAAAATTTACTTATTTTTTTAATTTTCATTCTCTTTCTCTTTTATCCACTTACATCACACTTATTTTCTTTTATGCATATGTACTAGGAAACCAATTTCATTATTACTTTCTTTTTTTCATCTACTCACATCACAAAAATATATAAGCACATCTTTTTTAAATTTAATAATAATAAAATAAATAAATATAATATGAAAATAAAAGTGTTAAATAAAAAAATGAGTAAGTAGTTAAACATAACATCAATGTGAACTAAGAACACTGATATTTAATTATCTGAAAAAATAAAATTTTTTTTTTATTATTAAACGGAACAACCGGTTTAGCCCGAATCACAAACGGGCTAAAAAATCTCAACACAAGCCCATTTATTTTAACGAGCTATCGAGACGACCTAAATTACCACCACTAATCTTACATAGCCTAGAAGTTAAATGTCAGAATTACTCATTATCACCTACCAACATCAAAACTTCAGCCCCTGCCTCCATCATATCATAGCAATCTCTCCTAGGAGTTTTTAAAACAAAGTTAAGAACATTTACTTCATTGAACAGGGTGGAATTGAACAATTTTATTTGCAATGCATTGAAATTGCAACGACATTTAAAATAAAAGAAAAAACCATTACACAAAATTAGTCCTTAATGCTTGTACGATTGAGTAGTAAAAAATTACCATCCAAAGGAGAAAAAAAAATATTTGATGTACAATTGTAAATGTTCCCAAGGCCAATGTAAAAATAACCAACATGGTAATAGACTCCCCACTAGCCGAAGAGCAATCATTCATAGCCTAAAACAAAAAACAAAAAATAAAAAAATAGCCATGACAAAATGAAAGTTGTAATAATTGGTAAAGTCAGATATTACAAAGAGTAACATCATGAACAGTGATTTAAAAGTCATGTTGCTGTAGTATTTCCCCTTTTAGGCAATATATCAACATTTTTATTTGTCATGTTAATAATTAAGCATCAAAGTAATCAAGTACTGAATAGTGCTGCTATCGTTACGATGGAAGAAATCCATATTTTTTTCCTATTACCGTTCTCAATTTCAATATTTGTCAAAATCATTGGTTCATTGAACCAATGTAAGAACTGAACGTGGAAAAATATGAATATTTGAATGGTTGTGTTAAAGAAATAAGTCCCTCATTAATTGGAAATAATAGAACACTAGCTTATATATAGCACTATATTATTTTGGGTTTGTAAAAAGGCTTAGAAGGGTGATGAGCTCGGGCGCACAATGACAGGCCACCCAAAGGCAAACATAATTGAAATCTAACGATTACCCTTCCTACACGCGAGTTAAACGTTGTAGTGGCACTTTTTTGTGAAAATATTTTTAGACGTTTAAAAATATTTTTATTTACTTTCAAACTCACTGGTAAGCTCCTATTTTTTGTGCTTCAAAAATTATTACTCTTGAAGACTGGAAATTGTTAGCGGTCAAACACTTGGCCAAGAGACTCGTTCTATTCGATGTGTCTTCTTGCTCTCCAGACGTGCTTTCCGGTATGTATATGCATCTTCGTTCTCTGATTTGCTACGATAAATAGGCGAGAGATAGAGTACTTGGAATGAACAAAAAAAGCCTCTCTTCTCCTCTGTCTTCTTTTCTTTGTGCTATTATTGCCATTACCTTTCGCTAGTTCTGTTGCCTTGATATAAATCAAGAAGGGTATGTTTTACCTTAGGGAGTGTCACTTCTTCTCTACCGGTACTCACGAAATAACTCTTAAGGATTATGACCTCCGACTCGACTCAGATCGTCCAAATTTTCATTTCTTCGTGCTATTTTTGTTATACTAGATTGCTGCTGCGTTTTTTCACTACACAAAGAAGGGTTGAAAAGAACATTTGAAAGTTTGGAAGTTATGTACTTTTGAGATTTTGTGTTCAAATTTTATTAAAAGTAAAAGGGGTCAGATTTATGCTACATATTCAATTGGAAAGAGTATTATAAACCATGGGCATCTTTCTTCGTAAGCATGAGTGCAATTTTTGTAAACTTTTCAAGGTTTAAATGTATTTGATGAGCCACCCTATGATATAGGGGATTTAAGTTCTAATCATATTAAAAGCTTTGTAAATTTCTTGGTGGACGCTTTCTTGATGAAATGATTATCACTTTTCATTCAACAAAAAAGTTTAAGTAGATTTTTTTTAAAAAAAATAGAATATTTGAAAAAAACATAAGAGAATACTCTATGGCTTCCCATTTCTGCTTCATCATATTACTCATTTTTGTCGATATGAAAACAGAAAAATGGTGACTAATGCTACTTAACAATACCCAAAAAAAAAAAAAAATTATTACTCATGATCACTTGGAAGAATCTACTTAACAAAACCCAAAAAAAATTATTATATATTCACATGGGAGAATATAATATTTGACGACCAGCATAGTTAAGGAGCTTAAACCTTAACATATGAACAACAGACATAATGTTCATTCACTCACCTTAGTAAACTCCAAAAAAGAGATTGAAGTACTTAAGCTCACACCTGAACATATAAACAACAGGGGTGCGAGAGAACTAAGTATATAAATAGCTACAACATCGGAAAAGCTCGACAGGAAAGACAGGAGATCGACAGAGTTGATGGAGGAAGCTTGGCGACGGCAACAGAAACCACGAACGGGAAGCGCATAGAACAACGAAGGGGGAAGGGGTTTACTAGCGGGATGGTTCCAAAAAAATGGTCAATCCATTGAATCCCACAGAAGATTTCACCCTCATTTATGTCAGTTTGAAATGATAGTAGGGATTTGAAATTTGAATCTCATGAATCTAGAGAAAAAGGGGAGAGCATGAGAATTGAGGCTATACGGGGAAGGAAATACTCATTAATAG
Source organism: Albizia julibrissin (assembly GCA_037074505.1). Lineage (NCBI taxonomy): Eukaryota > Viridiplantae > Streptophyta > Magnoliopsida > Fabales > Fabaceae > Albizia > Albizia julibrissin. The sequence continues at coordinate 43,689,714 of CM073478.1, read as the reverse complement.
CGCAGTAAATGACGTAAAGGGAATAAAATAGATTTTGAAGTGCATGTGAAACAAATGAATAAATATTAAGTGAAGGACATAAAATAAACGAAAAGAAAAAGAAAAAATTGCTCATAAATACCTATTTAACAATTTTATTGTTAAATGGGATATTGTGTTCAAACGATCTTCCCCATATACAGAAGATCTTCCCTTGTGTTTAAACAATATTCTCGTGTTCAATATATCTTTTTTATGTGATATTACCTTGTATTCAAATAATCTTCTCTATATGCAAAAGATCTTCCCTTATGTTCAAACAATCTTTCCTTTGTGTAAAAGATCTTCCCTCAAATGCTTTTAGATCCCCCATTTGACAAATAAATTTCTAATGAAGTATTTATAGGTAAATTTCTCAAAAAAAAAAAAAAATAGGGAGCTATTTAATCGTTTAAGTCACCATCCATGTCATCAATAGCCAAAAACTTCCATAGCAAATTCCCCTATCAAAAAGGTTATTAGGGATTGTGTTGTGATTAATTCTGAATGTGAAATTATTTTGTTACCTCTATTAAATAAAAAAGGAAAGGAGCAGGAGGAGGAGTTGGCACGCTCATCAAAGTAAGCAAATAAGGTTGTTAAAATAGATAGACGAACTTATCAAAATTGGCACAGAGGCTTATAAAAATAGCCATATTAATTTGTCATTTTATAACTTGTAGAAGTAGGAAAATGAATTTGTCAAAATAGGCAAATAAAGCTATCAAAATAGGCTAATGAACTTGTTAAAATTGACACATAGGCTTGTGAAAATAGTCACATTAACTTGTCATTTTATAATTTGTGGAAGTATGAAAATGAACTTGTCAAAATAGGCAAATAAGGTTATCAAAATAGGTAAATAAACTTGTCAAAATTAACACAGAGGCTTGTGAAAATAACACATGGGGGCAACAAAGTAATTTCACATTCAGAATTAATCACAGTGTAGTCCCTAGAGATTTTTTTTATAGGGAAATTTGCTATGGGACTTTTTGTAATTTTTTTATGATCTTGGGACCTCACTGGACTTTTTCCAACTTTTTATTTTTAAAGGTCAACATTTTACTTTTTTTGCACTAATTAGTGGGCAGTAGAAGGCACAATTGCAACAAAATAAATAAATAAATAAATAAATGGAATTTAATTTAAATTCAAATTAAAAAGGAAAAAATATGAAGTACAATAATGGAGAAACCCTTATCTATGTATTCAATTTGAAGAAGAAGGAAAAAATAAAGTGTGTCAATTTTTTTTGTTTTTACCAACGGAATGAAATCAAACTAAACCAAATAAAATCTAACAAATAAAATAAATGGAATGATTTGAATACATTGAAAACGGTTATAATGAACATACATTTTTCCTAAACTTAATATTTGAAAATTTACTAAAAGTAAAAATATAATAATTTTATAATAATTATATTATAAATTTAATTAGATAGTATACTAAATTATAAATATAATAAATATTATAATATAATAAATAATTAGTTTGAAATATGCCATTAAAAGTTGGAATTATAATTGCAATCAAATTGAAATCTTAATCGTATTTGATTTTTCTGAGCTGTGAATCTCATTTGAATTTGAAGTATATAAAAAATTAAACTCAATGAAGTGAAGTTGATTACAATCAATTTGACATAGAAAATATTTGCAACAGACTTCGTAAATTAATTTGTGGAAGGGTCAAAAGATAAAATATTAATTTTAGTTAATCTTAAATTTTGCAAAACAGGATTCTGCAAACCAAAGTAAATAAATAAAATGAAATGAAAAAATAATAGTGTAATATTCCTGAAATTGTTCGTAAATTTGTTAAAATATTGAGGGAAGTTTGAAAATTGAAAAAGCAATGACGACAAAATAGTAGTAGAAATTAGTAAAATTTAAACCATGGAAAAGGAAAAATTCAACAGCACAAGAAAATTGATTGAGAGCTTAGGTAATAAATGGCAAAGGAAACCGTAGAGGAAACACATGGATGCGGGGGAAAATAAAAGGAACTGGAAATGTGAAGGAAGAAATTGACTGAGTAAATCATTGAGGTGATCATAAATAATTTTTTCACAAACAAACGACTAATAACCAGTCAATAATATTTCAATGACATTTAGTTGGGAAAAAAATTAAATGATAATTTATTTTTTTGCTAGGCAAGGTATTTATCGGAGTGAGCTTGATGACTAATTCCTCAAATATTGTCAGGCTCAAGAAGGAGATGACTCTCTCAAACAGATTTTTTCTTGATAATTATGATAATTAATGTTAATTATATGGGTATGGTAGTTGATGGACCGGCCAAAAAATCAAGAGAATGATTTTTTTTTGTTGGCCCACAATCAAGAGAACGGATTACGTAAGTGTATAACAACAATAATTCAATAATTGTTATGAATATTGATTATGTGGATGTCCATTAACGCTCATCTAAGCTATTTTACTCTCCCAGTTAGCTACGCATATAAGATCAGATGTCACTATTCATCACTGTAGCATTTTACTGTATAGGTACTGTTCAAACGCGTTTTACTGTAGCAGCACTGTAGCATACGCGGTTTACTGTAGCACTGTAGCAGTTACTGTTCATACGCGTATTTCACTATTCATACGCGTTTTTTGCCTATAAATAGGAGCCTTGAGCTGAGAATTTTGTACACACAACTGAATGAGAATTTCCCTCTGATTTCTCTCTAGAATTTCTCTCTTCTCTCTCAGATTATCCATATTTTTATAACACGTTATCAGCACGAAGCTCTGCCAAAGGTATGATATTCTTATAGTTTCTTTGATAATTTATACTTTATTTTATAATATCTTTATTTCATAGATCTGGGATAATCTGAGCCATTATATGGAATTAAGAAATATATCTTTACCGATTGTTATGAACATCGGATTCCATGGCTAGGATTGGAGATCATTATTGTTGTTATATATTATATATATCATTTACAAGTTTATTTATATTATTATTATGATTATGGCCAGAAGCCATCTACATCCAATTTCTAAAATTATATGACCAGAAGTCATATTATTTGAATTTTTATGATATGGCCAGAAGCTATATCTCTATGATCTCCTATTATATGGCCAGAAGCTATATCTATATGATTCCTTATTATATGTCCAGAAGTTATATCTATATGATTACTTATTATATAAATAGAAGCCATATATATCATAGCCAGAAGCTATGTACAACTTTTATTTATCCTGAAGATAAATAGTCAGATGCCATATATATTTAATTTCTCATCATGAGATTAATTAGCCTGAAGCCATGATACAAATTGGCCTGAAGCCATGAGAACTAAATGGCCTGAAGCCATAAATTTTTAATTTTTGTTGCAATATTTTACTTTATGAATTATTTATTGCCTTTATGAATTTCCTGTTATTATATTGCGAATTCCCTTTTTATTACATTATTCTGAACTAATTTTGTAATATATAAATTTATGGCTCTTGTTATTATCAAAAAGAACTATTTATCTTAAATGTCTGATCCATAATTTTTCTAGACCACCATTTGCATAAAGGCCTCAAAATTCAATATTTGGCCATGAAAGACCCACTTGTTCTTTGGAACAATTTAAAATAAATGTATGATCACCAGAAGATGGTCATCCTTCCAAAAGCTTGTATAAATGGATACATCCAATTTGCTCCTGCAGTAGCAATATTGTGAAAAAAAAGGTTTAAGAAATATGTTAAATTAATTTCTTGCATCCTTGTGGCTGAACAAAATAATGAGCTTTTATTAAAAAAAAAGCATGAATCCCGTCCAATAGGCTTAACTCCATTCCCAGAAGCGAATGTAGTAATAAATGAATTTATTTGTGGCCGTGGACATGGCTATAGCCGTAAACATGACAATGGTCGAAATCATGGTGGTTCAAATTCCTACCAGAAGTAGGGAAAATGTTGATAAGAATCATAAAAGCGAAAATAGTGGGCAAAATAAAAATGTTGTAAATCCATGTTATTGTTGTGATAGTAAGGGTCATTAGTCTCATACCTGTTATATACCAAGACACCTAGTTGATATTTACCAAGAATCAATAAAAATAATGGTAAATGATCAACAACTGAAGTAAATAATGTAGATCAGGCTAAGAATTCTGAGTATAAAATATGGATATTACTTATTTGGATATTGCTGATCTTTATCTATTTGAACTTTTATCAAATATATTTATCTTAATTATGTTTTTATGTTTTCTTTAATGAAGAATGAATCATACTGGCATCAATCCTGAAGATTTATGTCTCATTGATAGCGCAACAACCAACACCAACTCAGAAATGATAAATATTTTTCTTCCTTGGTGATGCAAAAAGCTAATGTTCAGACTATATCTGGTAGTATAAATTTGATTGAAGGCTCCGGAAGAGCTAATATTTTGTTACTGGAAGGAACAAAATTATGTATTGATAATGCAATTTATTCTACCAAGTCTGGAAGAAACTTGTTAAGTTTCAAAGATATTCGCAGAAATGGATATCATATAGAAACAACAACTAAAAATAATAAAGAATATCTTGTTGTTACAAAAATAGTTGCTGGTAGAAAATGCATATTAGAAAAGTGTCCTTCTTTTTCTTCTGGCTTATATTATACATTTATAAACACAATTGAAACACATGTTATTGAGAACCAGAAGTTCACTAATATAGACCAGAAGTCTACTAATGTAAACCAGAAGTTTATTAATGAATTTAATGTTTGGCATGACCGGTTAGGCCATCCCGGTTCAATTATGATGCGACAAATAATTGAGAATTCATGTGGACATACCCTGAAGTGTAAACAAATACCACAATCCCATAATTTCTCATGTGCTGCATGTTCCAAGGGAAAATTAATTATTCGCCCCTCACCAAGCAAAGTAGAGAGTGAGTCTCTCACATTTCTAGAACGGATACAGGGAGATATTTGTGGGCCAATACACCCACCATGTGGACCATTTAGGTACTATATGGTTTTAATTGATGCATCAACTAAATGGTCACATGTGTGTTTATTATCTTCTCGTAACCTGGCGTTTGCGAGATTACTTGCTCAATTGATTAGATTAAGAGCACATTACCCTGATTATCCTATCAAGAAAATACGTCTTGATAATGCTGGTGAATTTACTTCAAAAGCTTTTAATGAATATTGTATATCCCTTGGAATTGATATTGAACATCCTGTAGCTCATGTTCATACACAGAATGGACTTGCAGAATCATTGATTAAAAGGTTGCAACTAATTGTAAGACCTTTACTTATGAAATCTAATCTCCCAATTTCTGCTTGGGGCCATGCCATTTTGCATGCATCAATGTTAATTCGCATCAGGCCAACAAGTTATTTAAAGATTTCCCCTTTACAAATGGTTTTTGGTCAGGAACCTAATATTTCCCATATAAGGACTTTTGGGTGTGCGGTATATGTGCCAGTAGCACCACCACAACGCACTAAAATGGGTCCTCAAAGAAGGATGAGAATATATGTTGGGTATGAATCTCCTTCAATCATAAAATATTTAGAACCATCTACGGGAGACTTATTTACGGCACGATTTGCCGATTGTCATTTTGATGAATCACTTTTTCCAACATTAGGGGGAGAGAATAAGCAGCTGGGTAAGGAAATTAGCTGGAATGAATTATCATTTGCTCATTTTGATCCTCGTACAAATCAATGTGAACTGGAAGTTCAAAAGATAATTCATTTACAGAATTTAGCTAATCAAATGCCAGAAGCATTTACTGACCCTAAGAAAGTGACAAAGTCACATATCCCAGCTGCTAATGCTCTTGTTAAAATTGATGTCCCTGAAGGACAATCTACTATAAATGAATCTAAAGCACGCATGAAGCGTGGCAGACCCATCGGTTCCAAAGATAAAAATCCTTGAAAAAGAAAAGGAGCAAAGAATATAGATGGTCAAATTGAGGATAATCAAGAAAATTTAATAGCTCCAGAAGAGCCATCTCCTGAAGAGTTATTATCTCCAACAGAGATATCTCTATAAGAGAATATTGTAGTCCCAGAAGAGACCCAGGTACCTGATATATGTGAAAATAATGAGATCTCAATAAATTATGTTATGAATGGAATCCGATGGGATCGAAATGAAGTCAACGTTGACGACATTTTTGCTTATCATATAGCAAAAGATGTAATGAATAATATTGAGGATCATGAGCCAAAACCCATTAGCGAGTGCCAACAAAGAAAAGATTGGCTTCTATGGAAAGATGCTATTAATGCAGAATTAAAATCATTAGAAAAACGAAAAGTATTAGGACCTGTAGTCCTTACACCAGAAGATGTAAAACCAGTTGGATGCAAATGGGTTTTTGTACGAAAAAGAAATGAAAAGGGCGAAATAACAAGATATAAGGCACGTCTTGTAGCCCAAGGCTTTACACAAAGACCCGGCATTGATTTTGAAGAAACGTATTCACCTGTAGTGGATGCGACTACTTTTCGTTATTTAATTAGCCTAGCAGTAAAAGAAGGGCTTAATCTGCATTTAATGGATGTCGTGACTGCCTATTTATATGGGTCACTTGACAATGATATTTATATGAAAGTCCCTGAAGGACTTAAGGTGCCAGAAGCATCTAATTCAAATTCTCGAGAACAATACTCAATTAAATTAAATAAATCCCTGTATGGCCTGAAGCAATCAGGGCGCATGTGGTATAATCGTCTTAATAAATATCTGTTGAAAGAAGGATACAAAAACGATCCAATATGCCCATGTATTTTTATAAAAAGATCTAACAGTGAATTTGCTATAATTGTTGTTTATGTTGATGATATCAACATTATTGGAACTCCTGAAGAGCTTCAAAAGGCAATTCATTGTTTGAAGAAAGAATTTGAGATGAAGGATTTGGGAAGAACAAAATTCTGTATTGGATTACAGATTGAGTATCTCAAAAATGGGATCTTTATATATCAAGAAACTTATACAAAAAGGGTCCTAAAGAGATTTTATATGGATAAATCTCATCCGTTGTACACACCAATGATTGTAAGGTCTCTAATGCCAGATAAAGATCTATTCCGACCACGAGTAATCAACGAAGAAGGTGATGAAGAACTACTTGGTCCAGAAGTACCATATCTTAGTGATATTGGAGCACTAATGTATCTTGCTAATCACACACGTCCTGATATATCCTTTACTGTTAATTTATTAGCAAGATATAGTTCTTCACCAACACGAAGGCATTGGAATGGAATAAAACATATTTTTCGTTACCTCAGAGGTACTATAGACATGGGGTTATACTACTCAAATGTATCTAAGCATGAACTGGTAGGATATACAGATGCTGGATTCTTATCTGATCCACACGAAGGTAAATCACAAACCGGCTATCTGTTCACATGTAGAGGTACAACTATTTCATGGCGATCAATGAAACAGACTATATCAGCCACATCATCAAACCATGCAGAAATTCTAGCAATACATGAAGCAAGTCGAGAATGTGTATGGTTGAGGTCAGTAATACATCATATACGAACAACTTGTCATTTATCTTTAGGCAAAATGGCACCAACAGTTCTATATGAAGATAATACTGCATGCATTACTCAACTTAAAGAAGGCTATATCAAGGGAGACAGAACGAAGCATATTTCACCAAAATTCTTCTTTACTCGTGACCTTCAAAAGGATGGTGAAATAGATGTCCAGAAAATTTGTTCAAGTGAAAATCTAGCAGATTTATTCACAAAGTCACTTCCAGGTACAATCTTTGAAAAACTTGTCTATGACATTGGCCTTCGGAGATTCAGAGATATCAATTGATGTTGTGAAGAGGGGGAGTCGATACACGCTGTACTCTTTTTCCCTTATCTAGGTTTTGTCCCACTGTGTTTTCTTAGAAAGGTTTTTAATGAGGCAGCACTGGACAGTGTATCAATGAATGATGTACTCTTTTGTTTGACTAGGTTTTTATCCCACTGGGTTTTTCCTAGTTAAAGTTTTTAACGAGGCACATTCATAATGAACATCCAAGGGGGAGTGTTATGAATATTGATTATGTGGATGTCCATTAACCCTCATCTAAGCTATTTTACTCTCCTAGTCAGCTACGCATATAAGATCAGATGTCACTATTCATCACTGTAGCATTTTACTGTATAGGTACTGTTCAAACGCGTTTTACTGTAGCAGCACTGTAGCATACGCGGTTTACTGTAGCACTGTAGCAGTTACTGTTTATACGCGTATTTCACTATTCATACGCGTTTTTTGCCTATAAATAGGAGACTTGGGCTGAGAATTTTGTACACACAACTGAATGAGAATTTCCCTCTGATTTCTCTCTAGAATTTCTCTCTTCTCTCTCAGATTATCCATATTTTTATAACAATAATGTAGTTTTCAAAATAAAGGAGCTGGGAAAAGCATATGAAATTACCATAAATAGGTAATTAGAATTAACTATAATAAAGGTAACAATATCGAAATCATGACCATAATATAGGAGAAGAAATAAATGAATAAAACAATATCAATAAATCAACAAATAGCAAAGAAAAAAATTACATAAAATTATGTTAATATAATAATATAATATAATGGCATAAACAGGTAATATGATAACAGTAGAGGTAGGAATCAGGGCCGGCCCTACAGGGTCCAGGGAAAGAAAAATTGTTGTTTTCCAAAGTCCGACTCTAGAGCATCAAGGCCAGGGCCGGCTCGCAGGGCCATAAGTCATTTTCACAAAATTTAACTATATATCTATACACCTCATACAATAAAATAAATACAGTTCATAATTCATAATCAAAGGTAAAAAATATTGTGTACAAATAATTCATAGTCTCACACAAAGTATAAGAAGACAAAATGATAAACACTCTAAGCAACATGATTATGAAAACTATCGTTTTCATATTCTTCGCTACTATCATCAATTTCAAGGAATTTTGATTGTACTTCACTTTAAGTAATAGACTCTGCTTAAGGGATAAAAATATCAAGAATTAGTAAATTATTATCATATGTAAATTTAGCAATTTTAAGGTTCTTAGGGAAGAGTCAGTAAGTGCATGAGTAAGAAGAGTAGTGAAATTAAAACAAAAAACAAAGCTAAATGGCCTAACAGGCCGGCCCTACAAGGCCTTTGGCCCTCCAGGGCTGGCCCTTTTAGGCCCGACTTTCTTTTGAAATTCAATTTTTCAAGCTCGGCCCGTGATTTAAAAGGGTTTAAAAGGGCCGGCCCGATTTCTCAACTATAGATAACAGTGGGGTATTAGGCCAATAAAAAAATAACATAGCATTGAATGCACGAGAGGAAAGAGAAAGGGGAAAGAAACAAAAGAGAGTTCAAATTCAAATGTGAAGAAGTAAACATAAATAGGTGAAGGTAATGAATGCAATATTTTTTTAAAAGGGAAATTAGAAGTAAAACAAAACAAACCAATAATACCTGATAGATTCTTGTCTTCAAGAAGTATTAAACATTTATCTTCTTCAAGTCGCATTGAAAAATATTATGGTAGCCTAGAGTTTGTTATTCATGATAACTTACTATTCTCGAAATTCCTTGAACTCCACACTTTGAATTTTCAATGTTTCATAAATTTTGATGTTTGTAGGTGTTCTTATTATATGAATGTTGGAACTTGTTTTGATGATACTATGATTTATAACAACAATCTTGATGAGCATGTGAATGCTTTGCTAAGTGTACTTGATGTTTTAAGAAAGGAAAATTTATTTTCAAATGTGGAAAAGTATGACTTTTACATGGATAAAACTCTTTTTGTTGGTTGTGTATTTGCTTGGTCAAGGTAAGCTTAATAAGAGACATTTTAAGTTGGCTAAAATTTATTGAGATATTCCCTTATGTTGTTAAATACAAGAAAGGTAAAGAGAATGTGGTTGTTGATGCACTGTTCGAAAGGTGTAATCCTTTTTCTCTTCTAAATATTAGATTTATTGGGTTTGAATATAGTGAGGAATTGTATGCAAATGATATTGGTTTTGCTAAAGTGTTTCTTGCTTCTGAAAATGAGCAATATGCATCTAAAGCCACCAAAGGTAGTAGAAGGTGTGTTCTTTTTGAACTTGTAGATTGGGTTCATATGAGAAAAGAAACATGTCAAGCTCAAAGAAGGTCTAAATTAGCTTCAAGAGGAGATGGTTCATATGAGAAAAGAATCAATGATAATGAAAGTGTATATGTTTGATCTACCTACTGAGTATAATGAAAGTGTTATTTGCAATGTGGCTGATTTATCTCCATTTGATCCAAGTGAAGATTTGAGGACAAATCATTTTAAGAAGACAGGGAATGATGTGATCCAGCAAGCTCTATCTTCAAATTTATTTGGTAACTATTCAAATTCAAGAAATCTTTTGCACATTTCAAGCTGTCCAATTACAAGAGCATGAGCCAAAAGAATTAAGAAAGCATTAAATGGGTTATTGCAAGATACATGGACAAAATAAATGGCAATTGGATCAAATTTGAACAAAAATATTGAAAATGTCACTAATTTCATGTGGGCTGAAAATGGAGCTAATGAACATGTTTTGGGCCTTAAGACTTCAAAATAAAGAGTTTGGACCTATTTATGCATATGGAGAGCCTCATTTGGGCCTAAATAAACATATTTTGGGCTTTAAAAGCTAATTACATTTTATTGATTTTATTTGTACGAAAATTATTAAATAATTGGAAAATTCCCAAGTTCATTGTATTAAGTTATAGTTGTTATTTTCTAGGTTGCATTTAATGTAATTAAATCATATTGGAAGACTTTTGAGTCTTGTTATGAGTGTAGGATGGTGTATTTAGACGTGCAAGTGTACACTGTCGTAAACAGGTAATATAGAGGTGAGTAGAGTATCGTTCCCACGAGGATTGATCACTAAGTACCAAAATTGATAATTTTAATACTAGTTAGCCGATCGATTAGTTGGTGGTTGAGATTGCAAGATAAAAATGATTAAATAAAAATGCAATTGTTATAAAGACAAATATAATAAAAAGTCCCTAGGGATTAGATTTCACTTAGCAAACTACGGATTGAATCACTTATCTATTCTAGTCCAATTTATTCCACATGAGTGATAGTAGAGTTTCCATATTTTAATTACTAGCCTCTTCCAAGGTCAAGTAATTCTATAATTAATTGCTAACCCAATATATTTCTATATGAATTTAAGCAATCAATCATGCATTAAGATTTATGGAACTTAATTAAGACTACACAACCCATATGAATATATTTCTATTTCATACGAATTTTAATTATAGGATCCACACACATGTATCTTCTTCCGGTCTCAACATGCATATTGAGATCATCCAAAAGGTGGTCAATCAATTGAAAGCATTAAGAACAATAATTAAAACTCAATCATGAAGGAAAAATTTAAACTAGATTTAATAAGTTAAGATTCAATCCGTCATTAGTAAGCTACGTCATCACCCTAGGAAAATGAAAATTTAACTCATGATGAAATTAAAAATAAAACAAAATAAATTGAAAACTTCATAAATATTTCAAAAAACATGATTATTAAATTCTAAAATATAAAGATACAACTACAAGATGCATGAAAATAGAAAAATATAGCCTTCCATATAGGAGGTAAAACCTTCCATATAAGAGGCAACCTATACCATCCATAAAGGAGGACTACCTAAACCTTCAATGTAGGAGGTATGCAAGAATAATAAAAATGCATGAAATTAAACTCTAAGATGGTGTCTTCCCTTGTGCCTTCAACTCCTCTATTTATAAGTGAATTGGGTGTAAGAATTTCCACATGTTAGGTAAGAATCTTGACTCTAAGCCACCAATATTGACTTTGTGATCACCTTACTTATTGATTACAACTAATGTTTGGCAATTAAAACGTTGGAATCTCATTTTGTTGTCTTCATGAAAGTTGTAGATCTAGATCTTAGCTTGAAAATGCATATAAGAGCTCCTCATTTCAACATTTGTGGCTCCAGTTATGGTTAAATTAGTGGACAAAGGTCAGACCTGGACAAAATCACATGGTCAACTTCTAAGCAAAATTTGGAGCTCTTAAGGACAGAAATGAGTTTTCACCTCAACATAAAAGTTGTAAAAAATTTTCTCAGCTTTTTATACATATAAATAACGTCCTAATTTGACATCTAGAGCTCTAGATATTGCCTAAAAACTGAAATAGGGTCAAAATTTAGTATTTTCCAATAAATTCTATTTTATGTTAAATCATTATTTATTTATCAATTACACCCAAATTCATTACATTAAGCTCAAATGTCATCCAAAAAATGCTTCATATAAGGGAAAATAAATGTATAGATATTTTACTTATCAAATTCCCCTACACTTAGTTATTGGACGTCCTCGGACAAGAAGGATTGACTAATAAGTGCTTCCAACAAAATCAGAAGTGTCAAGTTATAAAAAAGGACCCAATTAAAGAATAAAGAGATCATAGTATTCTTGAATAAAAAAAGTATAAACTGGTAACTTCATTTGAAAATGAATAAACCAAATTCATAATTGTGACTCGTCCTCTCAATCTTTCAAGTGTTTAAGGGTAAGTGTTTCGCTCAAATTCACCTGAAAAAGTTGCACTACCATAAGCTTGCTAAAAATCTCAATCTCCACTACCAAATTCACATGCATAATTCAAATCAAAAGGACTTATTGAAGGTTGTAATAGGGCTAGGGTAAAAGGAATGTAAATAGTGATATGAAAGGTTATATCTAAGAAATAAATAGAGCATTTGAAAAATGGGCTATCTTATGAATAGACTTATCATGGCAACCCACAATTTTTATTCCAAAACTAAATATCCTCTTTTTTTTTAACTTCTCTTCTTCTTTTTTTCTTTTTCTCTTTTTTTTATGCAATTCTACAGTTGATAATATACACACCCCTATACTTGTCAAAAGCCCATTTCACAAAGATTTCAAATACTTTGTTAGTCTTTTTGAACTAAGTAAGAGCACTTGATATATCATTAAAACACATTAATGGGTTGACAATAAAGAAATAATCAATCATGCTTAAAGGGACTTATCAATGGTGTAATTGTAAGGTTGGCTTTTTGGCTCTGGCTAAAGAAAATGAATGCCTTTATCATTTTCGAATGTGCATGTGACATGAAATTTCAACTAGATTTGAAGCAAGTTCTAGAGTAACAACTCAATAGATGAATATTACACACAAGAAAGATAATCATTATTGATCATATAGACTCAAAAACTCACGGTTAGGTACTTTCAAATTCAGCTCATTCAACCTCAAAATTCATCACCAAATCCAACAATAAGTTGTTCAATCATACTATAAAATCTCTAGACTCAATTGATCTATGCTTCAAACTTATATACTTCTTAAAATCATTCAAAAACACTCATACAAAATTTTTTTTCGGACCTCTCTTTTTTTAGATGAAACAGAAAGAAAGAAAAAAATGAAACTAATAAGATGTGTCTCAAGAGTTAACAATAACTCTTTACTCTGTCATCTTTTCACACCTCATGCATCTAATGGTTTTACTAACTAACTATTTAATGGAGAAATTATGCAAAAAAATTTTTTTTACTCCTCCCCCAACCTAAATCAGATATTGTCCTCAATATCTTCAAGAGATTAGAGAATTTTTTTTGAAAACATAAACAAACAATAAAGTAAACCAAAATGCTAAGAGTAAAACCATTAAGATTAAGGAAAGTTTACAACCGGAGAGTGGTATCTAGATTCTGCTGTCTGAAGATTGGCCACCTTTTTCTTTTACTAATAGATCTAGTTGAGGTTCATAGGTTTGCAGTTTATCTAGTAGTTGATCAGCAGTTGGTGCAGAAATGATGGAATGACAAGTCGCTTGGGGTATGAATCCTGTTTCCATAGCATGATCAAGAAAAGACAACAAGTTATCATAAAAACCATTAACATTTAACAATCCTAATGGCTTTTTTGTGAAAGTTAAGTTTAGCCCAATATGCAACGCTCGAGATCCCATCCAATGTTTCTAAACCACCGGGTAAAGCGATAAAAGCTTTAGCACGATAGAACATACGTCCTATTCGTTCAGGCAGACTTGAAACCTTTAACTCTTTCCCTAAGGAGAAGATGTGATTTTCTAACTCCTTCACCCTTACGTTCAAACCTTTACTACCATTCATGGTTGCAGCAATAGCCACACTTCCCCTCAGGCCTTGAATACCTCCCCCGTAGACAAAATTGATCTTCCTTACAGCTAATGCACGTCCCAGTTTGTTGGCTGCAAGTATAAACTCTCTATCATTTCCCAAATCAGTTTCACCAAAAATGCAAATAAATGTAAATCTATATTTTAGTGTGTTACCATTCATCTTTTTTTCTCTCTCTCAGACATTTTGTTTTTTTACAAGTGGAAGATTACATATTTATATTACAAAAACAACGATAACAAAATCATACAAATCACACATTTTTCAAAAAAAAGTTTGAAAATTTTTTGACACGAATGACCGATAGCCGTTATGTAAAGAAATTAAACAAAAGGAGTAACGAAAGTCAAAAAGTTACTGAAAAGATACGACAGATTAGACAAAAGCATGATTATGTACAGTCGTTGTGATTGTGGCTCACATCTTCCTCTGGTTTTACATCCAGTAACGGCTTAAATACTTTCTATGAATCGAGGATTTGCTTCCCATCCAGTTTTCTTATAAACTGGCAAACAGGGTCTTTTAACGTCAGATTCCCAAGACGATAGCGCTCTTTTTCTTTGTTGAATATGTCAAATAAATCGAGAAGTACACGATGAACATCACCACTAGGATGCATCTCAAGAGTCTGAATGATATCATCCAATGACTCCTTACTCAGTCCATCCTTTATAAATTGAATTTTATCTTCTCGATTTATCGAAACCATACCTTTGCTTCGACAACGCTGATCACAATTCCACCTTGCACATCTAGAACAGACCTGCATTCTTTTAGCTCTTCTCTTTTTGGAATAAGAGCTTCTTCCCATTCCTGGCATATGTTTAATAAATGATTCATGAATCCACATATTAAACGTACCTTAGCTTCGATAATCCAGCAGACATCCTCAGGAAGGCCTAAACGCTTGAATGTCTTCATTCTTTCAAGTCGACAACTATAGATCTTCCTAAGCACATCTTTGGGAAGAGTAGGAAACCTGTTCTTGAGATTTGCAAGAAATTCCTCCATGACAATAATGAGAATTAAGATTTAAGGATGCAGTGTAGTATGCTTCAGTGAGTAGGAAAGAAAAATAAAAGAGTAGGAAAAGAAATTTTGGGTTGCCTCCCAAATAGCTTCCCTTCTTTAACGTCTTTAGCTAGACAAAGACCAAATCAATAAAAAAAATTTAATTTTAATTTAATTTTATTATTATTATTATTTTAAAGTTTAAGACTTACCTATTATTTCCGCAAAAGTGATGACAATTTTCAAAGTGTTAAACGCACTGTCATTATACTCTTTTAGCCTTTGCTCGTTCACTTAGAATTTTCGATCACCATCTTGAATCTCCATTGCTCCATATGGCCATGTTTGAACCACAGTAACAGGTCCTGACCAACTTGATCTCAGCTTTCCTGGAAAAAGCTTTAACCTTGAGTTGTATATCAGAACTTTTTGTCCCGTTGTAGACTCTCTCCTCAAAATTCTTTTATCCTGCCACATTTTTGTCTTCTCCTTGTATAACTTGGCATTCTCATAAGCTTGTTGTCTGAATTTTTTAAGCTCAGTGAGTTAGAGAAGTCTCTTTTCACCAGCTGCCTTTGAATCAAAATGTAATTCTTTTATTCCCCAATATTCTTTGTGCACTTCAGGATTAGTAGATTTTGATACATCTACCATTCCCATTGCAAATGGTTGATCCATACAGCTTTCATTCACCACGTCTTTTGTGCAGCTGGTCAATGTATTTACCCTGTAACAGGTGTCACCTTCATTTGGAAAGGACAAAGCCTTAAAGATGTTCAAGGATACTTGATTATCTTCAACTTACAAGGTTAACTTTCCTTGTTGCACATCTATTAAAGTTCTCCCAATTGCTAAGAATGGCCTCCCAAGAATGATAGGAATTTCTTGGTCTTCTTCCATGTCAAGAATGATGAAATCAGCTGGAAATATGAGTTTGTCCACTTTGACCAGAACATCTTCTAAGACACCCTCAGATGTTTTATTGATCAGTCAGCTAGAAGTAATGAAACAGTGATAGGCTTCACATCTCCCATACCAAGTTTTCTGTAAACGGATAGAGGCATGGGATTTACACTTGCTCCTAGGTCACAAAGTGCTCTTTCAAAGTTGTATTGACCTATGGTGCAAGGTATGCAAAAGGTTCCTGGATCTTTAAGCTTTGGTGGTAGTTTCTTTTGCAGAATGACACTACACTCCTCAGTAAGTGTAATTGTCTTAAATTCCTCTAGTTTACGTTTCTTTAAGAGAATTTTCTTTATGAATTTTGCATAACTGGGCCTTTGGGCAAGAGCATCTGTAAAAGGGATATTGATATGTAGTTTTTTGAAAACCTTCAGAAACTTTTTAAACTGCTTATCTAGCTTTGCCTTCACAAGTCTCTAAGGATATGGAACTGGTGGTATATATGGAGGAGGATTATCTGGAAAGTTGATTCTTCCTGGTACCACATCATCCTCTTAAGGATTATGTGCTTCCTCCTTCTGTTCTTCTTCACTATCTTTCTTTTTTTCATCTTTCTTCTGTTGAATTACAGGATCTTTCAATTCTTTCCCACTCCTTAATGAAATGGCCACATGCTCTTTTGGGTTTCTTTCAGTGTCACTTGGAAGAGTACTTGGTTGTATGGAATTCAACATATTTGCAATTTGGCCCACCTGAATCTCCAAGTTCTTTATTGAGGCCTCCTAGATTTTGCATCTTTCATCAGTCTTAGCCATAAATTGAGATGTATTCATGGTTAGTTGAGCCAGTGCATCTTCTATATTCACTTTCTGCTGTGGTGGATTTGGTTGTTAAAGAGCTTGTTGCTGGAAGTTCCCTTGCGGCTTGAACATATTTTGATTATTCTTCCAGCTAAAGTTTGGATGATTCTGCCAACCTGGATTGTAAGTATTTGAGAATGCATCATTTCTTTGATTTCTAATGTAATGAGCATGCTCCATAAGAGAAGACATGGATAGGTGTCCTTCTTGATTTTGTTTGCTCACATGAGGTCCTCCCCATCGATAACAGGTTTCATGTGAGGAGTGCTGATTGTATTTGCTTGACTTATCAATGAGTTCACTTGCTTGGATATAGATGCAACTTGAGAAGACAAAGTTGTAAGGATATCCAACTCATGCACTCCAAGCACTTTCTTTGAAACATGGCGTTCAGAAGGCCATTGGTATGCATTGGCTGCCATCTCCTCAAGAAGATTGTAAGCATCTTCTAGACTCTTTCCCATAAAAGATCCTCTAGCTGCAGCATCTACAATAATTCTAGTTGTATGCGTCATCCCATTATAGAATGAGTGCAATTGCCACCAATCTGGTAACCCATGATGAGGACATTTTCTTAGCAACTCCTTGTATCTTTCCCATGCTTCATAAAGGCTCTCAAATTCATGTTGAGTAAATGAGGTAATTTCATTCCTCAATTTAGCTGTTCTTCCTGAAGGAAAGTATTGTGCCAAAAATTTCTGCACTAAGGCATCCCATGTAGTTATGCTTCCCACTGATAGGGAGTATAGCCAGCTCTTAGCCTTATCCCTGAGTGAGAAAGGGAAAATTCTAAGTCTAATGGCATGATCAGTAACACCATTATGTTTGAATGTGTCGCAAATTTCTAGAAAGCTGGCTATATGTGTGTTGGGATCTTCTGTTGGTAAACCATCGAACTGAATTGCTTGCATCATCTGGATAATTACAGGCTTGAGTTCAAAATTATTAGCTGCTACTGGCGGTTTTCTGATTCCAGAAGTTGTCTCCATGACTGTTTGTATTGCATAGTCACAGAGTGTTTTGGTATCTGCTGTTTCTCCCTCTAGATTTTCCATCGGATTAATTGAAGTAGACTTCTTTTGAATTCTCTGATTTCTTCAACAAGTTCTTTCGATCTCCGAATCACAAGGTTGTAATTCAGTCTTCTTCGATCTTGTCATGCACTAAGCAAAAGCCTGAAAAGAAACACAAGACACCAAAAAGAAAACAAATGTAATGTAAAGACCAAATTAGTATTAAAATTACTTGGTATTTATATTAATGACAACAATCCCTTGCAACGACGCCAAAAACTTGTTACGAGTGTAGGATGGTGTATTTAGAAGTGCAAGTGTACACTGTCGTAAACAAGTAATATAGAGGTGAGTAGAGTATCGTTCCCACGAGGATTGATCACTAAGTACCAAAATTGATAATTTTAATACTATTTAGCCGATCGATTAGTTGGTGATTGAGATTGCAAGATTAAAATGATTAAATGAAAATGCAATTGTTATAAAGATAAATATAATAAAAAGGCCCTAGGGATTAGATTTTACTTAGCAAACTCCAGATTGAATCACTTATCTATTCTAGTCCAATTTATTCCACATGAGTGATAGTCGAGTTTCCATATTTTAATTACTAGCCTCTTCCAAGGTCAAGTAATTCTATAATTAATTGCTAACCCAATATATTCCTATATGAATTTAAGCAATCAATCATGCATTAAGATTTATGGAACTTAATTAAGACTACACAACCCATATGAATATATTTCTATTTCATACGAATTTTAATTATAGGATCCACACACATGTATCTTCTTCCGGTCTCAACATGCATATTGAGATCATCCAAAAGATGACCAATCAATTGAAAGCATTAAGAACAATAATTAAAACTCAATCATGAAGGAAAAATTTAAAATAGATTTAATAAGTTAAGATTCAATCCGTCATTAGTAAGCTACGTCGTCATCCTAGGAAAATGAAAATTTAACTCATGATGAAATATAAACAAAACCAAAATAAATTGAAAAATTCATAAATATTGCAAAAAATACGATTATTAAATTCTAAAACATAAAGATACAACTACAAGATGCATAAAAATAGAAAAATATAGCCTTCCATATAGGAGGTAAAACTTTCCATGTAGGAGGCAACCTATACCATCCATAAAGGAGGACTACCTAAACCTTCAATGTAGGAGGTATGCAAGAACAATAAAAATGCATGAAATTAAACTCTAAATGGTGTCTTCCCTTGTGCCTTCAACTCTTCTATTTATAGATGAATTGGGTGTAAGAATCTCCACATGTTAGGTAAGAATCTTGACTCTAAGCCACCAATATTGACTTTGTGACCACCTTGCTCATTGATTGCAGCTAATATTTGGCAACTAAAACGTTGGAATCTCACTTTGTTGTCTTCATGAAAGTTGTAGATCTGGATATTAGCTTGAAAATACATGTGAGAACTCCTCATTTCAACATTTGTGGCTTCGGTTATGGTCAAATTAGTGGATAAAGGTCAGACCTGGACAGAATCACGTGCTCAACTTCTAAGCAAAATTTGGAGCTCTTAAAGACAGAACTGAGTTTTCACCTCAACATAAAAGTTGTAGAAAATTTTATCAAATTTCTATCCATATAAAGAAAGTCCTAATTTGACATCTAGAGCTCCAGATATTGCCTAAAAACTGAAACATGGTCAAAATTTAGTATTTTCCAATGAATTCTATTTTATGTCAAATTATTATTTATTTATCAATTACACCTAAATTCATTACATTAAGCTCAAATGTCATCAAAAAAATGCTTAATATAAGGGAAAATAAATGTGCAGATATTTTACTTATCAAGTCTATAGGTTGTATTTAATACAATTAGGATTTTTTAGTACTTTTCTTTAAATGCCTTGTATCTTTTAATTTGTGACCAGACTTTAAACTTGAATTTGAGAAATGAAAAGTTACTTTCGGCACTTTGAATTGAGAATGCATTCTCTCTAGGTTCTTCATTAAACTAATAGACTTATTAAGACTTGATAAACGTTGTGGTATCTTCTAACACTTCGGGTCCTTGTTCTTTAGTACTCAAAGGTTCAAGTTGATCATTGATCTTTATTTAGCTTTCTTAGGGTGAGTATATCTTATATTGGTTGTGGGTTTATGGTATCTTCCCTTGTGGGTTCACACCATTTATAACCTTAGGAATAAAACATAACAACACGAGGACTTCCTAGGAGGTCACCCATCCCAAGTCTAACCTCGACTGAGCATGCTTAACTGTGAAGCGCTAATAATCATGCTAAAAGCTTAAGGTGATAGCGAAGGTGCACCCATATTTGCTTAACCTAAATCAGACACGAGCCCTTAGTCTCCATCAATTTGGGTGCCATAGACCCTGAACTCGATCTACACCCATTCCCAAACCCGAGATGTATCATTCCCTCCCTTTTAAAAGAGGTTCATCCATGAACACTTCGATGGAAGCAGGATTGGAGCCCTTGTTGGCTCTGATATCAAACCTTAAGAATGAAACACCACAACACAAGGACTTCCTTGGAGGTCATCCATCCCGAAACTACCCTCGGCTGAGCATGCTTAATTGTGAAGCACTAACCAATGTGCTAAAAGCTTGTGCTAGTAGCAGAGGTGCATACCTCTTCCTTTAACATAGATCAGACATGAGCCCCTGTCTCCAACGACTGTAGATGCTATCAGACCTTAAACTCGATCTATACCCTCTCTTAGACCCAGGACATATCAAGCCCCCTCCTCATTCGAATTTGGAGGAAATTACTGAGGCAATATTTTGCCTCGAGGGCACTGTTCTAGAGGTCATAACGAAGCAAGATCACTTCTCTGAATGATTGGAGAAGTTGGTAGTGGTGTTGAACGATATTGTTGACTATTTGTACTGGGGCAATTGTCTCTTGGAATGATGACAATCATCTGAAGGCCTAGGTTTCAAGAACCCCCATTGTTATCATATTTTGATGTAATTCTAATTTTGTGCTTGATAATTATCATATATAATATTTTGATTTCATCATGTATACTATCACCTTTAGCCAATGATTATTAATGAAAAATTTCAACCTTTTATGTCTTTAAGTTTCAATCTCTGTTATTTCCTGTTGATAATCATCTTGCATTATAAGAGCATTCAAAACGTTTAAGTTATTGTTATGAGTTTTATCTCTAAAATTTTTCTCTCTGTTCTAAAAGTTATATTTCAGACCGGTTGATTTAAAAGATAGTCTCATTGTAAATTAAAAATGTTTTTTTATGTATTGAGACCAGACTTTAATAAGGACTAGTCTAGAAAAAGTTGCCTTAGTATATATAGTTATAGACTCACTTTTGAGCTCAACCTTAATCTCTAACCTTTCTTAGTCATGTGTTAACTCTTCCTCTCTCTGTCGCCTCCAGCCTTCGTGATATCTCTCTCTCCGCTATAGAAATTGAGTAGTATTCCTTTCTATTAGGCTCTTTCTCTCTGTCATTGTCATTTTGCTCTCACGTTCAGTAAATATTGTTGCTTTTCATAAACCTTTGCTAGCCCTCTTCTGTTAGTATTATATTTCATTGTTTCGTTGTCTTTTCTTGCTCACTCCTATTATTTCTTTGTTGAAACACTGATACTTATACCTTTTCTCCTGTTTAGCCTTTGTGCTATGTATGCATTTATTGTATCCTCTGATCACCACATATAACAAGGTTTGACTTGCAATGAAAATGGACACAAGGCATGCATACATTGCATAGAGCTTAGATGAGCGCCATTTGTTGAAACTTTAATTGAAAGTTTAGTTTTTTTCTTGATTTATGATCAGTGTCCGATATGTGATATATGTGGTGGTTGGTAGGCTAGAAATATTTACTTTTCTCTTTTCTCTAAATACGATGCACTCGTAAACATATGTAGTACATTACATATGCAATAATTTTATTATGTACAACACATATTCATGAATTGCACTGCATTTGGAGTAAGGAGCAAAGTTGAATGGGAATGAACACAACAATTGCATACCTAGCATAGAGGCTGTGAAGAGTGCCAAGTTGAGTGGGATTTGTATTTGATTTGCTTATTGAAGATATGTGTTATATGTGGTTGTGTTGGTAGGCTAGTATAATTTGTTGCTTGGTTTAAGTTCAATGTAGCTCGTGAACATGTGTTATATGAACTTATCATTATGAGAATCATACAATTTCATTAAACATGAACATATCTAAGCGCTTCTCATGATATAACACGACATCGATATCATATAACCTGTTATCTCATGTTATGTTATTTCGTTAGAAGCATTAAGTTTATATGTTCATGTTTCATGAAATTGTATCATCATCATCATCATATTTATCCGTTTATTTAGTTGTTTAATTAAATCTTTTTTTCCATGAGTAAGTCAAAAACTCTATTTTCATTACAATGGATTTGTATTTAATTTTCTTATTACAAATTTATTCTTTTTCATTACATAAAGGAGTATGAAGAGCGCCAAAAAGATATGTGAAGAGCGTCAAGTTGAATGGTTTTTTATAGCTATAACTTATGTTTTAGTAGACATGTAAAGAACATTAAATAATCTAATATAATATTTGACTCCATGTAATTGAAAATAAGGGATGAACACATGCAATTGGAGGTTGCAGATACAAGCTAGCAAACCATTCCTGTGGGACTTGGAAAACGAAAAAAATAGTACAATTTGTTGTTTGAGGGCAAAGTTTGTCTTTTCACTTAATTTTAATGTCTTCAATAGATGAACGTAGCATATATAAACAAATTTCAAGGATGATTAGAAAATCCTTTAAATTATGACCATTTCATTCATTTCTAACTAGAAAATTTATTATTCGAACATGATATGAACTATAAACATTTTCTCTTTATAGTTGGAAAAAAAGGGAAGTAGTTTAAAATGACTTGCTTGAGATTTTTTTTGACTAATAGTGGTTCCTCAAATTTCTTTAAGGATCTTGGTCCTTTAGATTTTAAGGATTAAATGACTAAATTATCTTTTTAGTAAGAATCTTCCCCTTTACAAGGGAAGCCCACCCACTCTGCCAGCGAAGCCTATCCCACCTCTATATGCTGGAATATATGTCTTCCAGATACCCAAGAACTAGGTCTAACAAGTCTCTTTGTTATAGAATGCTCATCGCCACAACTAGTATGCTTGTTCGAAGAATCGTTGGAGTCCTTGCTATTATTCCCTGGCTCCATTGATCACAAGGAGAATTAATTGCTTTATAAAGAGCAATGTTAGCTTTGTGAAGAGTAGAGAACACTTCGTGAAGAATAGCACTGGGCTCACAAATGCAAGTCTATCTTTTGCTAGATTTCTAATATGAAGCTCAAATTCAATCCCTAACTCAAATTCAAACTTCTTATCTATTTTTTCAACATCTCTTCCTTTATGGATTTGAAATACCCAAACATGTGTTTCATTGAGAACAATTCCATCACTAAACTACTTCTTTACTACTATCTATGTACAAAATCTTTTAGTTTATAAGAAGTTTGCTTGATCCTAGTAGCAATTTCTTAACTTGCTCATATGCTTATCCTTTCTATTCTTCTGGGAGCTGATGTGGAAGTTTGTTTTCATAAGTTTAGGTTATTTATTTTGTATTTGAGAAGTTTATTTGCACAAGAAGGAAAGATGCACCAGGAAGATCATTTGCACAAAGACAAGTTTGTTCATACTAGAATAATTTGCTCATTTTGACTTAACTTTCAGACATATGAAAAGACATTTGCATATGGGGAAGATGAATTGCATACAAGGGAAGTTAAGTTATATATAGGGAAGATGCATTGCATGTAGGAAAGATATATTACACATAAAGAAGATTGTTTGAACACAAGGGAAGATTGTTTGCTCTAAGCTTAATTTGCACATTATGACTTAATTTTGAGATACAAGGGAACATATTTGCATATGGAGAAGATAGATTACATATAATGGAATTTAGATTGCACATAGGGAAGGTAAGTTGCATATAGGGCACATGGATTATTATTTGCACACAAGGGACATTACGAGAAAAAAGGCCTTTTAAACTAGGTTTAAGTTAGGTCTTATATTGACCGATTTAAAAAATATGTCCTTTTTTAGACCGATCCTGCAACTAGTCTAAAACATTACTTTTCAAGAATAATTGTTTTACTGACCGGTCTTAAAAAGTATTAATTTATAATAAAAATGATTTGCATATACAAATAATGGATATCTTGTGAATAATTCAAATAAGGTTATCATATTTACATCATCAACAAAGGTATATCCAGTGCTTACATCACACACACACACACACACATACATATAAATGAACACACACTACCAGCTACCAAGAATATCAGTAAATATTTAAAACATACGTACATGAAATTTTTGTCTATGAAAGTCATAATGATTAGATCTGCAAAACTTTTCATGATGCAATTTCATTAATGAAATTACATCATTCTCATAACCACAAGTTTTGAACATCCAATCAAAATGAATGCCGTGGATAAAAATTCAGATACATCAACTGCAATAACTATAAAGAATATCGAGTAAGTAGAAAAAATTTTCACACTTAAGTGAACATACAAGCATGCAACATTCTTGTCATTTATGTGGATGTAAGACAAAAAGAATCTAAACTTTCATATGTCATAAGTTGTGTAAGACAAATAAAAAAAATATGGAGGGAAGAAAAGGTACCACAGATAAGTTCAACGCCGACACCGAAGCCACAGGCAGACTACTGGAAGTCTCGACAAAGAAATCCACATCATCAATGTCATGTTTATTGTTATCTTTTCTCTATAAGTGCATACTTAGGGTTTCAATAAAAAAATGTAAAGGAGTAAGCATAATTAGCAATCGATTGAACCTCCATGCAAACAAAGACGACGAAGGAGAACACTTATATAAGAGTGCTAGCAAGGGTTTGTAAAAGCTAATGATGGTTGTCGAACATGAGAGCACAACGATAATGCAGAGAGGGAGAGCCCAACATAAACAAAGACCAAGCCATCCTAACGGCGGAGAAAGAGAACACAACGGTCGAAGGCAACAGAGAGAGGAAGAGCAAGCACTTGTGACTTTGAGAGGTAAGAGATGATGTCTAAGTACGAAAGTGAGTATAAATATCAGGAAAAACTTTTCTATACTAGTCCTCCTTACACTCGGTCTAAATATTTAAAAAAATATATTTAAGTCATAACTAGACTTGCTTTGAAAATAATCGATCTAAAATGTAATTTTTAAAAATATAGAAACAAAATTTAAGAAACAAAATTTTGAAACATGAACATAAACAATCTGATTGATCATATGACACTAGCTGATCAAGATCATCAACTGGAAATAAAAGGAACTGATAACAAAATAAAAAGATTGAAATTTTTTTCATTATATATATGATGATGATACGAATAAAATAAATATTACATCAAAATATGTAAACAAAAGGATTTGAAACCTAGCCTAGATGATCATAATCACTTTAGCACACCTTAGGCCAAATGGTCTAGGATGTCTTGCTGCCAGCTCCACTAGTTGTTGAGAGAAGTGATTTTGCTTCTCCATGAGCTCTAGAATGGTGCCCTGGAGATAAAAAATTGCCTCTACAATTTTGTCCAACGCCAAAGGTAGAAGAGACTGAGAAGAGGTAGTTGCTGCCAGTTTTGGAGAGGGAGAAAGCTGCCTTTTTCTTCTTGCCATGGCACTGTTGCTGGAAAGTTACTGCACTAAGAAGAGAGAGAAATTTAAAATGAGACTTCTAAATTTGAACTTCAGAACAAAAGGCACATTAGTATTTATAATCTAGATTGATAGTAGGAAACTTCAAATAGTGAGAAGACATGATGATATCCGTTGGAAGTTCAAATGTTACATACTTAGATCCGTTGACTTCTTAAACATGGTCTAAATACTATCAATGAGACTGAGTATACATCTTAACCAATCTAAATTAAAAGTGCACGTTGGAAGATCAAACTACATTTAGAATGGTCAAGAGTTAAATGATGGTTTAGATTAACATATTTAGACCTTATGCCACTACAACCAGTCTAAATATAAAAAAAGTTATATAAATAAAAATACTTAAATAATATAATTTACTAATATTATATATATCATATATAATTATATGCATATAAATAAATTAAACTTTCAAGAAAGAGACATAAAAACAACAATTAAACATTGAAATAACAGATGTTCAAGATCAAGATTAAAAATAACCTTTTTTCATTAATAACTGCATGGGGGCAGCAAATTACATGTATCATTAAAAAAAATAACACAAAAAGTGTGTAATCTCCTCGTCCTTCCTCGTCATCACTGGATGGAAGGGAGGAAGAAGAGAAAGGAGCAAAAGGGTCAAAAGATAGACTATACTCAACATCATTGTCATCGAGTATAAGATTCATCTTTTTTTAGTAGAGTGCATTATTTAAGACCCCATCTTATCATTAATATTAACAAGAGTAGTAATACGCAGTTCAGCGGGCA
The DNA here is from genome assembly GCA_037074505.1 of Albizia julibrissin. Lineage (NCBI taxonomy): Eukaryota > Viridiplantae > Streptophyta > Magnoliopsida > Fabales > Fabaceae > Albizia > Albizia julibrissin. The sequence continues at coordinate 43,663,202 of CM073478.1, read as the reverse complement.
CATACGAATAGCATAATATACTGATATTATTGGTACAATATTGCTTGATTATATTACAAGATTTCCTTATTGGGATGTACATAATAATTACAAACTTTAAAATACTAAAAGGTCTTTAGACAACCAACTGCTCCTTTGGTATTGGTTCGGAACCTTCCATTACTGGTAATTACAATTCTGCCTTCAGGGCCGCTGCTTGCTGCTGGAAACTTCATACATTTATAGAAATGGTGAGATTCAAAGAATCTCAGTAGTAACATACAATCATACATATACGATGTGAAAATAAATATGTCATGCACCATGTTGTGTAAAATGAAAATGTTATATACACACTGTCCAAGGCCAAATGATTGTTTATAACCCTGGCTTAACTCTGCGCCTCTGTTGGGTCCCAAACCACAACTAAGCTAATGTGCCCCTTGCACTGTACTCATGTTACATAAAATGACATATACAAAACATATAAATAATCACATAGTGCATGAAAGAAAAAGTTACTACCTGGAACATGCCCTTTCCTTGCCTGACTCTCGGTCCAGCTCTATCTATCTGACTTGGGTTACTGATATATCCTAAAATTCCAAATTTTTGGATAAATGAGTTATTACTAATTCATAATTCATTCTCAATTCATTGCGTTGGTTATCTTATCTTAAAAATGCTAAATGATCAACATGCCCCAGGGGACTTGATCTAAGTCCCTTTGTACCTGGTTTAACTGTACTATACCAAAAATTATGACTTGGGCTAATCTTACACAATTTCGCATGTATAATCCATTTTTGACCTTAGATTAGTCAAATTCATGCTCAAATTATGAAAATACCCCTAACAGCCCTAACTTTGGGTTTTAAAGGTAATTTTGTTTTTTCCACATTCTAAGGCTTTCATACTTCATATTATACATGTTCCCTACACAATTTTTCATTATAAACCCAATAGAATCATTAATACCATGAAATTCCATCTCAAACCCTCATAAACAGGTCTAGCCGAAAATATGAAATATTTTGGGAAAATGTGTTTTCTTGATTTCAATCTATATAACTCATTGTTTTCACTTATAATCACATGTTTAATGTAATACCCTAAATTTTGGGATTAAAGGCTTGAGGTTTAGCCTGGATTAAGTGGACTGCTAGACCCCGGTTTGACAAATTTCCAAGTGAGGAATGATATATTTCCCAAAATTCCTTAATATCTTTGGATATTAAAAAGAAATAAAAGGTGAGGGCAAAATGGTAATTTTTCCAAAAGATGAGAAATGATGGTTTTCCCTAATATTCCCAATGATTTGAGTTGAATGAGAATTAAAAGGAGGGAAATGACTACTTGATAATTAATAAGCCTATGTGGGTGAATTATTATCAAGGAAAGTCAATAAGTAGAAAAGTTTAAGGCTTTGGTTGACCACTTAAGGTGGCATAATGAGATAATTTGAGAGTGAATTATACTCTCTTATTTCTCATTAATATTAAAGGAATGATGAAGGAAAAGAGAAAGGAAACTTACTGTGCAAGAAATGAGATAGGTGGACTAATTGAGTAAAGGCCACCTGGATGATTTAATTAAATCATCATTCCTTCATATTCCTTTATTCTCATTCTTTCCTACGTATGAATCAGAATTAAAAGGGAAAGGAAAGAGAAACGAAACAGATGGGAACGAGAGTGAGTAGAGAACGAACAGAGGAGAGAGAGAAGAGAGAGAAAGCTATATATCACCGAAACTCTACAAACATGACGTCTTCTCTCAAAGTACCTAGTACAAACATTACTCTACTTATCCTGAGCTTCGTTTCTATGGTTTTGGATTCTCGTTTGTAGATCGTTGGTGCCATCTCATCGGCCGGAGCATCAATGGAATTCTGAAACGAATTCAGAAAAGTGTAGAGGTAAGCGTACGCTTCCTTTCTACCATTTCGGTTTGTCGTTTGGATGAGTATTTTGAGAGTACGTTACTGTTTATCTTCTGTTCTATTCATGTTTTAGGGGCTGAAATGATGTCTAATGGATGTCTAAACGGCTAATCATGTAAGGATAAGTAGAAAGGAAGATATTAAGATAAAGAAAGGGAGGAACCGACATAACTTTCCCGAGAACTCTATATTGGCTGCCTTGTGTATGGCATGAGGATAGAGTTAGAATTTCATCAATTGGATGATTCCATTGAGTTCAGAAGGGGAAATTGTATAAGGTTCATGTTGAAGGGAAAGTGAGAAAAGGCCTAGAGGGTGAAATGACTAAATTACCCTTATAGCTCTAAAAAGGGGTTGTTAAGGGGTATTTTCATCATTTGGGCCTGAATTTGACTAATCTAAAGTCATAAATGGATTCTACACATAAAATAGTGTAGGATTAGCCCAGGTCATAATTTATATAAAAATACAGTTGGGCCGGGCTTCCGGGGGCATTTTGGTAATTTAGTATAATTGGGCTAAGTTATCAACTAATACGAGTCTAGAATGTTATAAGGCTGAGTAGTGACTCATGAATGCTATGTTTGGGAATTCTAGGACTCGATGAATGGACGTACCCAAACCGGAGCAAAGACGAAGGTTTGAGGAAGGACATGAAGTCCTACAGGTAGTGAACTTACCTTTCCTGCAGTGTATGATATGTATGTCTTGCATTGACTATGTGACTGCTATGTCTATTTGTGTTGAACATATTTGATTGATTGAAGCTCTGTTATATTTGTGCAATGGCCATATGTATGTCATAATATCGAGCACGCAACATGTCATTATGTTGGCATGAAATAGTGTAGGCAAGCATGACATGCATTTATATATATCTATATGCATAGTGGTATTATTCGCTACTGAGATTCTCTCGAATCTCACTCCTCCCAAACAACCATTTTAGATAGGTTGAAGGATGCATGAGAGTATGCACGGATGAGATATGGAGACGTGAAGAGAAGATCGTAGTGCGGGGCACTACGTTGTGTTAAATGTAATTGATTTACATTTGCTCATGTATATGATGTGTGTATGTATAAGAATGAATGAATGAATGATGTTAAAGTAGATAATCGCTCTAGTGTAAATAAAGAGAACAGCTTTTAGTTTATTAAAGTAATCGCTCGCTTACTCTGATTTAATAGAACTAAGAGCCGGTGAGGTGTTGAAAATGAGGGTGTCACATTTAACCACTTAAACAACTTTTAAACATGATTAGTGTGAATTTGGGTAGCACCTCCCTTTAGGGTTTGTGCATCCCTAACAAAAGTCATGAAAACAAAGCCACAAATCCAACCCAACACCAACAATTATCAAGAATCAACAAGAGGAGCAATGTTTATGGTTTTACCTTTGATTTCTCTTCTTTCTCTCTCTAGCCGTCCTCCTCCCTCTCTCTTCCTCTTGATTTTTCTCTTGCTACATGTGTATTTCAAGAAGGAAAAGGGATAAGGAGAGAGTTGTCATGAAGAAAAAGGCAAGAACAAGTGAATTCGACAACCAAACTCACCTTGTTGCCTCTCGAATAATTTTTGTTCTCTTTATCTCTCTATTTTTTGTATGAGCTCTTTCTCTCTTTTGGCCACCATGTTTGGCTAAAATAATGGCCAAGGAAAGATGAAGAAGCTCTTAAAAAAATATCTTCTTCCACCTCCTCAAAATAATATATTTAATTGGGAATTAACATATGCATGATTTACTTGCCATAATTTTTCCCTCTTGAATTAATATGAGCCAAGTAAATTCATTTTCTCTTGCTTCCCCTTGTTGACCAAAATTATTGTCCATTTAAAAGGAAAAATAAAGCTATCTTGCTTTATTGATCAAATGATCATTTTGCCTATATATTTTTTCTCATTTTCACTCTTTGCTGGAAAACTGGTAGAATTTTTATCAAACTTTGAAAATTTATATCTTTATTTATAGATGTCCAATTGATGTGATTCTAAAGGCTATGTGACCCTTATTAAGTCCATATTTAGGAAAAAATATAGCATTTAGCCAACTATAAGCTCAAATCTCTTATAATTTCCATTTTTAGACGGTCACAGATGTTAGATATGATTAGTTTTGATGATGACAAATGTAGATGTCAAATATTAAGGGCAAGACGTTTGCACAATATACTTACTAACTACTATATTTAATGTTGCATATCTTGTAGAGAAATGAAAGAAAGATATTGAGAAATGAAGAACTTGTAAGAATTAATGAAGAACATGAAGATTCAAGTTCTATGGGCACTGTAGCAGTTGGCATTGTAGCGTATTGTAGCAGCACTGTAGCATCGAGTGATTTTAATATGAAGGAGTTCATATCTCTCAAACTACAACTCCGATTGAGATGAAACTAGTTGCATATGAAATTAGACTCCTAATACGTCATTTTAACACCAGAAGTAACATCAAAGGAGTTCATATGAAGGAGATATAAGTGTTCGAATTTGGCCTTCATATCAGCTTCACTTTCTGGAACAGGTTTGGTATTTTAGCCATAACTCTCAAACCACAGATCCGATTAAGCTGAAACTGGTGGCATATTAAATTAGACGTAAATAGATTTCTATTGATATATAATATGACAATTTTGGAGATATATTTGAAGAGTTATGTTGTCTGGAAGTTTACCCTTTTTTGCTGAAGAATTGGAAACGCAACAAAGAGTTAAAGTGATCTGAACAACAGATCACTCGAGTGATTTTTAGTAATCACTCGAGTGATATGCTAGAAATTGTAGATCACTTGAGTGATTCCAGAATTCACTCGAGTGATATAGCTTATTCCGCAGATCACTTCCAATGGACTATCAGATCACTCCCAGAAATTTTCACTGTGCTGAAAATCACTTCCAGTGCATCCAATTCACTCGAGTGATTCTGTTGATTTTACAAATCACTTCTAGTGCAAGCCAAATCACTACAAGAAAAATTCACTGTTTACAATTTCACTTCCAATGATATGGAATTCACTCGAGTTATATGAGATTTTCCAGAATCACTTCCAATGCATCTGAAATCACCGGAAGAAAAATATACTGTTTTGGAAATCACTTCCAATGATAGTCAGATCACTCGAGTGATATTTAAAATTTTTAGATTCACTTCTAGTGGATTGAAAATCACTGCAAGAAAAATTCACTGTTTTCAAAATCACTTCCAGTGATGCCAAATTCACTCGAGTGATATATGAACTTTGCAATATCACTCCCAGTGGATGCTGAACCACTTTCGGTGAATATTAAACTTCCTCAGATCACCTCCAGTGCCATAACTGATCACTCTAAGTTAATTTCACACTTTCTCAAATTACTTCTAGTAAAGCTTGAACGCATTGCCATTGAATTCTTATAGAATCAGAATGCTTCCAGAATCAGAAAACCTTGCAGAAACTAGAAAACATCTTATGCTCTCGAGTTTGGCAAACCCTGAAGCGAAGACAAATTATGGGATGAATCCAAATATGCTCAAACGTTATCTAATCATTATGGTTACACTTGTTACTATACTTAAACATTATTTGACATTTATTTCAAGTGTGAAACAGGAGATTAGAAGTTTGGGTTGCATCTTCAAGATCGGAGGTGACTCACGGCAAACATCGTCACTCTAAGTGATGAGTCCCATAATGCAGAAATTTAGTTTCTGATTATTGATCCAATGTATTAATGACTAATACTTCATTGTATCAATGGTTGAAGTGTTTCTCCAGATTAACATTGAAGAAATCATGGGAAGAGATGAAAAGCTGTTTCACGAGAAGCAAAGCGCCCACTAATAATGGCTAGTTTTTCAAACGTGGAAATCTGTCAGAACAAGCAGTGCGACTCTAATGAAAATGTTGAAATGCTATCAACGGATCAAGATTCAACAACAACAAATCATGGGCAACATGATTATTCAATAAAGGATTCAACGAACGTGCAAAACAGAAAGAAAGCCACGCTGAAACATTTGTCAGAGCACGATCAACAGAAAATGCTGAAGTATCTATTAGACACACGATGGGCTTTCAACAGAAAAATATTTGAATGCTCCAACGGCTCTCAACCTATCTTCTATATAAACTGAAGCATTCAAGAAGAAGAGATATATGACAATGATCAAATACACGAGTGAACATAAATGATGAAGTAGCAAGAACCCAACTGCCAATATGCTGCTGACATGAATCTTCGTCTCTCACATACTCTCTATTAATATATGTTTTTCCTTGTCATGTATAATTGAGAGTGAGAATATTTACATTGTACTTCAGTGAGCATTTGTACACTCTGTGAGAGAGCTTTTAAACACTTCATCTATATTTCAGAAGTGTTCTCAAGGTAGAGGAACCTTGAGAGGATTTATCACCTTACAGGGTAGTTGTAGAGCGAATTGTCAGTAAGACTTTCTGTTCGTAAGACTTACAAGGTGCAAGCAGTAGAGAACGTTGTTGTTCATAAGACTTACAGTAGTGTAAGCAGGAGAGAATGTTGTTTCTCATAAGACTTGCACGGTTAAGCAGGAGAGAAAGGTCTTTGGGATTGCTTTGCTCGACTTGCTGTAAGAGGGAGTAAACCTTACAGTGTGTAAGGGGGAGTAACTCTTGTGAGTTTGTTGAGGCTTATCTTGTGCCCAGTTAAACAAGAACATAGTGGATTGGAAATCTCAGGAGGAGCCTGGGGACTGGACGTAGGTCATCGTGGATTGGACCGAACCAGGATAAAACATAGTTTGCATCTTCTCTTCCTAAGCTTTTATATTTCTAGCATATATCATTTACATATTTGTTACTTCCATATATACTAAGTGAACAATCTGTGAAAAGATTTTAAAGATCAGACTTTCTTTTCATACACCTAATTCACTCCCTCTTGGATGTCAGCCAGTTCTAACAACAGAAACTTGGCCAAATTTAGTAAGCTAACTTCAAAAATACATAATACTTTGTGTACATCTCCAAATGACTTATAAGACCTATCAAATTAAAGCTTGATAAGTCTAATTTTATTTTGGAAAATTTCATTGGCACTGTATATCATTTTCCTATTTAAAATGTCATACAATCAGACTACTAAACGAAAAAACACCCTGGAAATAAATCTCATTTCTTACAATTTGTGTTCTAATCATAATTATGTTGTGTGTGACCTCTAATTGCGTTGTTTTGAAATTTCCTGTATTCTTTAATTTACCATTTTATTCCCCTTAATGCCACTAAGGTATAAGAAATTTTAGGGAATAAAATTATGCCTTCCTGGGACACTTGCTAAACTAAGTCTTAGCAGCCCACTTGATTCAGGCTTATTCCCATGCCTCTAGTCCCAAAATTTGGGATATTACATTTCTTCCCCTGTCAATAAAATTCCATCCTCAAAATTTTGGATATCATATCATATTGATTATCCTTGGGGAATCTTATTTTAATTTGCAATTCATCCCTGTTGTGTGCATATAAGGCCTTACTGCCCAGGGACACTGCCCCATGAAAACATGTACATCGGGTCTTATTACCTCTATTCTCGGTTCTTCATATATTTAGTTGCTTAGAAATCTATTGGCCTGAGGACATACTAGTCTAATAGGTCTTATGATCTGTGGACACAGCCCAATATTCATATTGAATGCATTTAAGGACTTATAGCCTTAGGACACTCAGTGCACTATTCTAGGCCTCATTGCCTTATTGAGACATTGCCCGGTGTATTTAGCCTTACGGCTTATTCTATTCTTACAACTCTAAATATTCTGGTCTTACTTCCCTGTACAAACATGTACACTGGGATTTACTGCCACTTTCTGCAAATATGTCTGTTTGAAACTATGCCTATGTAACTGTATCTGCATGTTCGGTGTTCAGGATCAAATTACTATTTGACCCTTACTGGCCGTTCTGTGTGTACTGTTCATGATTAAAGTGATGATTTTGTCTGAATTAAAATGATCACCTTATCCATACTTATGACATTGTGATCACATTAATGTTTTGGAACATGTATTAACCTATCCATACTTTTCTCATAAATATTTTGAAGCAGGCATCAACCTATCAGTATTTGTTTCATGTTCTCAAATCAAAATCAACTGTTGCTAGCTCTATAACATAAGTAAGGAAATTAATTTCATGTTTGCTCACATCTGTGTAGATCACTAATGTCAACTATAGATCTTGGATTGTTAACACCGCATTGTTGAGAGGTATTCACTACTGTTATCCCCTACTATATTAGGGCTCATCCCAATCTCTGTTTACATGTGTCACCACAAACCATATAGGTTGACTTTTAAACACATAGGTAGTGTAACTGTAGACCATACTGGTTATGTTTTTGTAAACTATACAGGTTTACATAGGTAATATCACTGTACACCACGTAGGATGTAATACTGTTGGCAACACCTCCTCAACAGCATATTTTACGCACTACCTCTAGATCATAGGGCTACTTATGATTGTTGCCAGTACAACTAAGACTCTCGTTTGGCTATGTTAGGGGTACATCCTGATCATGAGTTAATTAACATGCTCTGATGGGGCTTCCTCACTATTGTACACCACACAGATGCCTCACTGTTACCACACGAGTCATACTATACGTCACATATGTTGTGTCACTGCTGACCTCATAGGTCAAACCATGATAGACCATAAAGGTCATACTGTGATGTGGGATGATCAACACTGGGGTAACTAACAACCTCTCCTGTAACTCTAAAAATTACATATAGATTCACTATGCTTCTGCTGTACCCAATGTTTGAAAAACCAATTCGGACCGGACGGACCTTCGGCCGGAGTGGTCACCGGCTTGGATTTATGGAAAAAGTCATTTTCGCATTATGGCCAGATTGGAACGGGAAAAAGTCGCCATGGGGCAAAAAATCGCTTTCCAGCCAAAAAGCCGAGGCAGTTTTTGGCTAACCGGACGTCTCCCATCCAACTTTACCGACAAGAAAAAAATGAGTAAGTGAGGAGATGAGAGAGATCAAAGAAGAAATAATAACTAGATTGGCAAAAAAAAGATCATATTTCTCACCTTCATTTCTATTTATACAAGTGGTTTTTGTTGTTGTTTCTTATGAATATGAACTCTTCTTCAACAAAATGCAGACACGAGCTTGTCAAAAGCATAAGCTGGAAGTAAAATGCTTGCTGGAAGTAAAAAAGTAAAATCAAGATGTAGATCTGGTTGTAAAGACTAAAGAAAGGACAAGTAGGTGAGAAGAGGAGAGAATGTTATAGGGATGCTTTTGTTTTCGTGCTGCTATGTCTAAGATGACCTTTTTTAATGAGAAAACTTGCCATACTTTGTCATTTAGTGGGATAGATTAGTTATCCATTAGATTTTGTTTGACATGAAGTTATCCATTTGTTCAAAGCTTCAACTACTCAATGGTTTTTTTTGTTAATGAGATTTAATTTTACATTACAAAATTCAAATGTTGATCTATTTTTCAAAAATGATTTAAATCCCACCAAAAATAATAAGGCATATTTTAAAGAAAAAAAGATAATCAAATACCATTTAAATTTTAAAATTTTAAAAATTTAAATTGGTTTTGTTGATAATAAGAATAATGGGATTGATAAAAAATGTATAGTAATTGATCACTCAGATTTTTAGAAAATTACTAATTTAGAATTTTAATATTTAATTAGTATTTAATTAGAATTATCCCTATTTTGAATATCTTTCTATTATATTTTTTATAAGATATGTGCCATATCTTCACCTTGAAATTTTTGAAGTAAAAAATTATAATAAAAAGTCTATAATATTTATGTTTGTTTTTAAGTTATTATACACATACACACAATATTATTTTAATATAATTATTATGTCACTGATTCGACCGAACGGTTCAACCGTTTCAACCGGTTGAACCATGACCTGCTAAGTTTTTCGGTTTGATGTCCGGTCTGACTTTTAAAACATTGATTGCACCACTCTGATGTTTTATTTCCTTATAAGAGCTAACAATGTCAAGATGATCCCATAGGAGTTTTATAAGAACCTCCTATGACATCTGACTAAATCCAAGAACTGTGTATCTCTTTGAAATTTCCTAGCATCTTTCAGCTCAACACTATTTCCACTTTCAATATTGTGTCCACTTTATCAGGATCTGTTGGATCCTATTTTGTGAGACATGTCTTAGCACAGCTCGTTGGTACTTCTCATATTCTTCTATACTCCTTTAGTAGATCATGATATCATTACTGAGTCTATCACAGCTAGTCTAAATATTGTCAATAATTCTATGCTGTGAAAGATAACCACTGAGTAAGTCAGGTGAAAATCAATCCTCTGTCACCTTTCCCCAGCTGACAGGGATGTCAGAAGTTAACAATAGCAACCCTCTATTGTCTGAACTATGTTGCTCACATTTGCAATCTATCTCCCTCAGAAGCAAGTCTAAGCAGAGGCTCTTATTTGTTATCATGTGATTAGCCTCATCACCCAACATGTTCCGTTCCTCAAAGAATATTTGCTTGCCGTGGCTATCAGCCTGATACGACTTGCTATTATTCCTTTGGGAGGAAATTTCTCAATTCTTGTGTTTTTGGGAAGAATTCCCACTGTTAACATGCTAATTATTCATTGTATTGGGTCAGGTCTAACTTCTTGACCTTGCCCAACATCTGTACCTCTTGGCCTTCCCATCTTTATGTTTCACTATATAGACACAAGGATGAGGTAAATTCCATATAAAACAAGGGTATATCTCTCATTTCACAATGTGTTGGGTACACAAGTACTCTTGTAATAACATATAATAGAGGTTTATAGTAGACAGGGAAAACCTGTAACAACATACAGCCTTTGAACTACTGTACAACATGTTCTTGCTCTTTTGTGTTACATAATAACATAACATGCTCATGTAATTTCCCAGGGGGTTACCTATCCCGAGACTTCCCTGGGTTGAGCATGCTTAACTTTCGTGTATCCGTACAAAAACACATATTTCGACTCTTACTGCTTCTAACCACCGTACCCCATGATTGCCCTTATCTAAGAAATAGTGCCCACTGCTTCCAACCACAGGTATACTTGTATGGACTACATATCAATGCTGTTAAATTCACTTAAACACGTACCTTGTGATATGCTCCCCGAAGTCCACAAAGTTGTTTGTTGGACCTTGCTCTATAATCTTATTCTTCTTTCGGGGGAAACCACTATATATGGAAAGAAGTACAGTGTTGTCTCATTTATTGCTAAGAGGCTCACATTCTTCAAAGTAACATAGGTTTGAATCAATATTTAGTAGATTCAATTGGAAAACAAAAACCCATTCATTCCTCATCTTCTTCTTTTTAAGCTACTACAAAAAAGTCATACTTAAGTACAAATTTTTCAACAAAAGAAATTGTTCAAAAGACTAAAATCTTTTGTTTTAGTGCTTTTAAAATTTTATTGATTCATATTTATCAAAATAAAATAAAATAAAATATTACAAAAATTATAAGAATTTTTAAATACTTAAAATCAATATAATAGCATTGAAAATGTTCAAAACATATCTAAACACATTTTAAAAGAGACAAATTATATTTCTAAATGTAGATAATAAGTTTAGGGATTTTTAAAAATAAACTGCGTTTCCATGAGAGCTTTAACTCCTCTTCATGCGCCCCTAGAAGAAGGATGAAACAAAAAACCTAGAAAAAAATTGGAATAACCAGAAAACCTTTTTATTTTATTTTTTTTGGGTGTCCAAACACTATTGGAGAACCTTTTTTTATTACTAGTGAGCCCAATACGGAGATGACACACTATATAACAAAGCAATATAAAAAACATTGAAATAAACTAGAGCCTAAAACATCTTGCCCAATAACAAGCCAAGCTTGCATAAGCATTAGTTAAACGGTATGTTTCACTAGGCATGAAAAATTGTCGTTTCTAGCAACGGAGGAAGACAACGACCATAATGCAAAATGTCATATAGTTTTACTTGTCTTCCTTATCAGTTGGATACCTACTAGACCCGACGCCCCATTGCAACTTCAAAATGGACTCACCTCAAACTGCAGTTTCAGGCGGCATTTTTCGAGAGACTTTAACGCCGTTTCTGATGGCTTTAACAAGGAAAAGCATAGCAAATTGTAGAAAACAATTTATTTTTGCAGTTATTTGATGAAAGCAAAGCCCCTAACAAATTGGAAAAAATAGTTTCAAACTAGAGAACAGAATGTGATAATGGAGTCTCCTTGATGTTTTCAAAAACGTGTTTGACAACAACATGCACAAGATCATAGCAAAATGGATATATGTATTGCTGGTAAAATGGGTTGGGCTAGCCACACGTCAAAATTGGTAGGCTCAAGTTGACTAAATGCCAGCCCCCTAAGGGGTGGGTTGGTGCCCGCTTCAGCCCGTCGACTGCTTATTTATTTATTTATTTATTATTTTTAGTTTTTTTATAAAATAAATATAAATACCTTGATCACCTTTTTTTATGTTGTGTTTAACTACTTCCTCATACTTTTTATTTGACATTTTTATTTTCCTATTATATTTATTTATTCTCTAATTATTAAATTTAAAAGAGATGTGTTTATATGTTTTTGTGTTGTGAGTAGATGAAAAAAAAGGAAAGTAAGAACGAAATTTACTTCCTAACATAAATGTATATAATAAAAAAGAAGTGTGATGTAAATGGGTGAAAGAGAAAGGGAGTGAGAATTTTTTTTTTCAAAAAGGGAGTGAAATAATTTTTAAAAAATAATAGTCAGGCTCAAGATGGCATTTTTCCAGCCCTTTCTGTCAGACCCACAGCCCGTAGTGGGCTGACCCAAATTCCCATGCTAGATATGTGCAAGGATTTCAGCAAAAGGTTCCAAAAATATAAATAGAAAATTTTGATTCCGAGACCCAAATGAAAACGTGATCATGGATCTTTTTGTCTTGGGTAGCTCTCAACGACAGAAGAAACAGAGAGGAAAGGTGAATCACATTCAAATAATTATGTGACAATAAAAAATTTTGATTTTAGAGCAAGCCCTTGTTTTGCTGACCAATAACCTAGAAAACGAAAAAGGAAAATTCCATATAAGGAAAACCAAAGGCGCACACACCATAAAATGATATAAAAGTATTTCCAAAAGGGATAAAAAATAATCATCATTACTCTTGAAATATCCATATGCATATGATGGATGATATGGGGAGAACAATGGATAATTGAATATATTTAGATTGAAAATAAATTTGTCCTGACTTTAAACCACAGTAGAGTTCAATCTCAAAACAACACATCTAATGAATATGTACAAATTGAAAATATTCAAATTGAAATAAGATGCAGATCAATTTATGACGCTCTTAACTTTTTTTTAATCAAATCATTTTTCTAAATCAAATTATTCATATATGCATATCTTACTCCTCAAGAATAACAAATATGTTATCTTTGGAAAATATCAATATGTAGATTACATAATCTCGAGATTACATATCATATATACTATCATAACATGTAGATCATAATCTCATACAACCTGCAAGAAAACCTTATGCTCTAATACTATGTAAGAATTTCGGGCATACTTGGAATCCAATTACAGCAAATAGAGGAAGAAAAGAGAATACTTTTATGAGAGAACCTTTTAAAGGGAGAAGAGCAATATTGTGTGTGTGTGTTATGTAGATTATTTACTCCCTCAATCTCACGTCCTATATATAGTGTACATATAGTCACACAAGAAAATATGTAACTCTTAAGCGTACAGCTACATGATAATAAACATAACTATTAAACTATAAAGGGATATTTCTCTTTATGAACTCGTGCTTCTCTATGATAGCTTCTCTTGAATCGAGCTTGGGTTCTAATCCACCAAGGTGGTACTAATATATTACAACAATTATGAATAACTACTTCTTTTTTTATAAATCATTTCAAATATATTAATATTTTTTATAAGGACCAAACTTAGGTCAAGTAGGTCCATCAATCCAATAAGAGTGAGCCACATGTATTAATTTATCCATGTCAGCACTTGTGGAGATTAGGATTCTATATAATACATGTTGGTTATTGTATAATTAAGTTTTGTGTTTTTGGATTGTAAATAGTGTTAGTTTTATAGGTTAGTTAATTAGGGGCTTTAAATCCATTAAGGCCCATCCGACTATGTAATATAAATATAGGCCCAGACTTATTCTCAATATATGAATACTATTCATTTTGATTCAATAATAAGAAAAAGTTTTTTGAGTCACATTGAGGAAAATCCATATGGCATCAAAGCCAATCCAATAGTATTCATAGTTTCTTTCCTTTTCTTACGAAGATGACGTCGTTACTTCCTTATCTCCCCTTTTCTTACAAAACCAACACCTCTGCATCATTGAGCTCACCTATACATGTGCAACAATAATAGTGACATACGGGGGTCTTCTTCTTGCCTCCTGGAACTCCATTTTTGATGGACAAGCGATGAATTTGATGGACCTGGGGTTTACTCCATACATGGCGAAGAGTGGCTGATGGTGCATAAGTCGGCTGTGATAGAGATTTGCTTGCGTTTCGATCGTTTCTTGGTGATAGGATTGTGTGTTTCTTGGGGTGTTGACGCTGAAATATCACAGTGTTAAGAACTTTTTCTTTAAGGAAATAGAAGAGGGATCGTATATTCCTTGCGCCGATACATCATTGTTCTTGTCAAGTTCCTTTAGGTTATTAGAATACCCACGTCTCCCGACGGTGGGGGAGGCTGATTATAGAAAGATCATCGGACTTGGTTTGTTTTTTTCCACCTCCTAGTCACCGGTGCCCTGTGATTGATTTCACTTCTTCCCCTGCAACATTTTTTAGTATTTTCTTTTCACTCTCTTTGTATTGCTCAACAATAGGAGAGACAGGAAGTGGCAGTAAAGTCACTACGGTAGGATTGAATTTTACACACCCCTTATTCCTTCATCCCTCAAAGACACAAGGTACCACAATTATCCCTCAAACTCTTACTGGCTCTAAGAATTATACTGTTAGAGTAAAGATATGATTATTGCACTTCAAGGAAAAACACAAATTAGGCTTCATAGATGGTACATGTGCCAAGGAATCGCAACATACCAATATGAAGGAATAATAGGAGAGGTGTAATGCAATGGTTCTCTCTTGGATCCTGAATTCAATTTCAAAAGAACTTGCAAATGGGGTAGTGTACTTTCAGACTGCTCATGCTGTTTGGATAAACCTTAAAGAGTGATAAGTATATATTTTATAATTAAATAGGTATAGATTTTGAGATATATATAATTAAATTTATGAATATTTTATACCTATTTAATTATCTTTTATATTTTTCCTCTCTTCAATCAAATATAAGATAATAAGAGATTTTGGCAGAAAATCTATTCATATCATATTTTATTGTGTAGAAGATATTATATGAAGAAATATAAAATAGCAATAGGAGCTTATGCCAATCATCAGTAAAAAATATATATATATGTGTGTGTGTGTGTGTGTGTGTGTGTGTGTGTGTGTGTGTGTAATGATGAAAAGAGCTGGCAGAAATAATCAACAAATGAAGATCATAGACCCCATGCATGAAAAGAAAGGATAATGGATATATTAGATAGATCATAATATATGGGATAAAGGATTGCATAGTATAGTAAGCCCATGCAAGGAAAAAGACAAAATCAATTGAAAGGATATTAGAGTAATGGGATATTATTGTGATCTAATAAAAGTAATGAGGTAACTACTGGGCAAGAAGAAGACATTGATAATGTAGGTGAGGAGAAATCTGTTGCTTGTGAGAAAATAGATAAGGATAAGGAGAAGATATGCACTTCACCTTTAAAATATATGCCTCTACCACCATTCCCTCATCAACTTAAGAAACATCAAGAAGATTCATAGTTCAAGAAATTCATTCAGATATTCAAGCAACTCCATATCAACATACCATTCGCTAAAGCTTTAGAGCATATGCCTAAATATACCAAGTTTATGAAGGATATTCTATCTAAGAAGTGACAATTCAGTAAGTTTGAGATAGTTGCTGTAACCAAGGGTTTCACTAATATCATTAAGCAGATGCCTCTAAAATTAAAAGATCCTAGGAGTTTTTCTGTTCCTTGCCATATTTGAGATAATATCTTGGGAAAGGGAATGTGTGACCTTGGAGCTAGCATTAACCTCATGCCTTTGTCTGTCTTTAACCAATTGGGACTGGGTGAAGCTCAGCCAATAACGGTTACTCTCCCATTTGCTGATAGAAGTCTATCTTAACCTCAAGGAATCATTAAAGATGTACTAGTAAAGGTAGACAAGTTTATCTTCCCAGCTGACTTCATTGTACTTGACTTTGAAGTATATAGAGAATTACCCTTGCTGTTAGGGAGACCATTTTTGGCAATTGCTAGAATGTTGATTGATTTAGAGAAAGGTGAGTTAACTCTTAGAGTAGCTGATGAGCAGGTCACCTTCAATATGAACTAGTTGATAAAAGCTCTAAATATTCCAGAGGACTATTTTTCGTTAACATGCTCAATCTTATGGTACAAGAGGAATATGAAAAAGGTATGACCGATGACCTACTTAAAGTTACGATACTTGGGATTGATTCAAAAATTTTTATAATAGAGGAATACAAAGCTATCATGGATGCATCGATTCCTTATCCTAAAGGACGAACGTAGTTTGAATCATTTGATTTGGGTTCTGTTGACAGACCAAAGATGAAACCTTCTCTTGAAGAACCACCTTTACTTGAGTTAAAAGTTTTACCATCTCACTTGCAGTATGTCTACTTAGGAACAAATAATACTCTTCCTGTTATTATTGCTTCTAATCTTACTATTCAATAAGAGGAGAGATTGGTTGACATTTTGAAGGCTCATAAAAGAGCCATGGGTTGGACTATTATTGATATTAAGGGTATTAGTCCCTCTACTTGTATGCATAAAATCCTCCTTGAAGATAAACATAAGCTATCTATTGAGCATCAAAGGAGGTTGAACCCAATCATGAGGGAAGTTGTGAAGAAAGAAATTCTTAAATGGCTTGATGCAGGTATAATATATCCTATCTCTGACAGTTCTTAGGTGAGCCTAGTCCAATGCTTCCCCAAAAAAGGCGGTATGAATGTAGTGGCTAACACCCACAACGAGCTAATTCCTACTCTCATGGTTATTGGTTGGAGGGTTTGCATGGATTGTTGTAAGTTGAATACAACAACTCGAAAGGATCACTTTCCTCTCCCATTTATTGATCAGATGTTGGATAAACTTGTTAGAAAAGAATTCTTCTGTTTTCTGGATGGATATTTTGGGTATAATCATATTACTATTGCCCCTGAAGACCAAGAAAGACTACTTTTACTTGTCCATATGGGACCTTTACTTTCAAATGCATGCTTTTGGGTTATGCAATGTACCAGCTGCCTTTCAGCGATGCATGATGGCTATTTTTGTTGATATGATTGAGCAAACAATGGAAGTTTTCATGGATGACTTCATAGTTTTTGGAGACTCATATGATGAGTGTTTGATTAATTTGGCCGATGTGTTGAGACGTTGTGAAGAAACCAACTTAGTGCTTAACTGGGAAAAATGTCACTTGATAGTGAAAGAAGGAATTGTGCTAAGCCATAAAGTTTCAAAGAATGGCTTAGAAGTAGATAGAGTAAAAATTACAGTGATTGAGCAACTTCCTCTACTTATGAATATTAAGGGGGTGAGGAGCTTTCTTGTCTATACTGGTTTCTTCCATCGTTTCATTAAAGACTTCTTCAACATTACCAAGCCTATTTTTTTCTTTGCTTGAAAAAGACACAGAATTCAAGTTTGATGATGCTTGCCTTCAAGCATTTAAATAACTCAAGAAAAATCTTGTAACTGCGCCTATAATGATGACCCCAAATTGGGGTTTTCCCTTTATAGTGATGTGTGATGCTAGTAACTTTGTTGTGGGAGCTGTTCTTGGCCAGAAGAGAGATAAAGTCTTTCACCCAATCTATTATGTTAGTCGTATACTTGATGGTGCTCAAGCAAACTATTCAACTATGGAGAAAGAGCTTCTTGCTATGGTATTTGCTTTCAGAAAGTTTCATTCTTATCTGGTGGGAGCCAAAGTCATGTATACACAGATCATGTAGCTCTTAAATACTTGTTCAGCAAGAAAGAGTCAAAGACAAGATTAATTTATTGGGTGCTTCTCTTACAGGAATTTGATCTTGAAATTATTGATAGGAAGGGTATAGAAAATCAAGTTGATAATCATTTATATAGGTTAAGTACTCATGCTCAACTAGAAACTGACAAAGCCATTCGTGAGACTTTCTCAAATGAGCAGCTATTTGTTGTGAGCCACTCTGATGCCCCCTAGTATGCTGACTTTGTTAATTATCTAGTTTGTGATATTATTCCTGCTGACTTGAATTATCATCAATGAAGAAAGTTCTTGCATGATGTTAAGCTGTATATTGGGAGGAACCATTCTTGTTTCATCATTGTGCTTATCAATTAATAAGAAGATGCGTATCAGAAAACAAGCAATAGAAAATATTAAAGTGTTGTCATTCTTCCGAGTATGGAGGTCACTTTGGAGGTAATAAAACTGCAGTAAAGGTCTTACAATGTGGCTTCTTCTGGCCTATGTTGTTTAAAGATTCTTATGGATTTTCCTTGAAGTGTGATTGGTGCCAACGATTAGGAAATATCTCTAAATAGAATGAGATGTCACTTAATAACATGCTTGAAGTAGAATTGTTTAATGTTTGGGGAATAGACTTTATGGGACCCTTCCCTAAATCTTTCAATAACCAATATATTCTTGTGGCAGTAGATTATGTGTCCAAATGGGTTGAAGCATCTGCTTTTCCAATCAATGATGGTAAGGTTGTGGTAAAATTCTTGAAGAAGCATATTTTCACTTCATTTGGTGCACCACGAGCTATTATAAGTGATAGAGGCACCCACTTTTGTAACAGCCAGTTCAAAACTCTCTTGAAGAAATATGGTGTTAAGCACAAGGTAGTGTTAGCCTATCATCCTTAAACTAATAGGGAAGTTGAAATTTCTAATCGAGAGATTAAGAATATTTTTGAAAAAATAGTGGGTATCACAAGAGAGGATTGGTCCATGAAACTTGATAATGTATTATGGGCCTATCATAATGCTTAAAAGACACCAATCGGTATGTCTCCGTATTGGTTGATATTTAGGAAAGCTTGTCATCTTCTGGTGGAATTGGAACATAATGCTTTTTAGGCTATCAAAAAGCTCAACTTTGATGCCATAGCTATAGGAGAAAAGAGACTCTTGCAATTAACTGAGCTTGAGGAATTTTGATTTCATGCTTATGAAAGCTCTAAATTGTATAAAGAAAAGACTAAGAAGTGGCATGATAAGAAGATTGTGTTCAAGACCTTTGAACTAGGACAACAGGTGCTCTTATATAATTCTTGGCTGAGGTTGTTTCCAGGAAAGTTAAACTCTCGTTGGTAAGAACCATTCACTGTGGTTCAAGTGTTTGATTATGGAGCAGTGGAGTTAGAAGGAAAAAGTGGAGAGAAATTCAAAGTCAATGGGAAAAGATTGAAGCACTATTAGGGTGGTGAAGTGGATCATCAGACCACTATATTACCCTTAACAGTTGATTCTTGAGATGCTGCAATAGTCAGGCTGAAGACCGTAAACCAAGCGTTTGTTGGGAGGTAGCTCAATGATTTGGTTTTCATTATATATATATATATATATATATATATATATATATATATATATATATTTGTTTCTTTTTGTTTCTGCTCTTTCTATTTTTAGGTAAATTCAGAAATGTGCGCTCCTCTCGTGGCTACAAGTTCCTGCTCAAGCACTCTTTCTTCCTTTAAAAATTTGAAACATTATTGAAGTCATTAGAGGAATACCTCCACATCAGAATCAGAGACTTAAACCAGGGGAGTACTAGTTTCTTTCCTTTTTTATTGATTTTTACAACATTGAGGAAAATGTTTGATTTAAGTGTGGAGGAGGAATATGATTTTTTTTAGTTGTGCTTGTCCTTAGGCAATTGAAAAGAATTTTTTTGGGGCAAAAGTTTTGCATTGCTTAGGATTGACCTTAACTTTGAACATTCCCCATCTTAGAGAGTGTTATTTGAAAAAAAAAACATAAAAATTAAATAGAAAACAATGTTTCAATTAAGCCTCTAAGCCTTAATTTTTGTTTAAATCTTGAGATGGACTATGAGAATAAGGAATAGTTTGTAATATGATCAATAAATTATTAGTTTATGAATATTTTGTTACATGATTTCCTTAGGAAATTAGATGATGACCTTTGCTAGCTAAGTAAGCTTTTGTTTAGGGAAAGGACTCAAGTGAAAAGAGAGAGAGAGAAAAAGCAAAAAACAAAGAATAAGAATACGACTCCAATGGCTTCTCTAAACTTAACTTAGTAACCGGGGGCACTTCATCACTAATGTTGGCACTTGTGTCTAACGGTTAAGTCAAATAGGGTTATGAGTTCGGCTAAAAGCCTCTTGATTTATTTGTTGGAGTAACTAAGTAATCGGTGCTGCATCACCCATGTGCAGGGTCGCGTCAAAAGGGGACCTACAACAACTCAAGATAAAAAAAAAGAGAAAAGAGAAAGAAAATAAATGAAACAATTTTCTACCTGAGGATCCTTAATATATTAAATGAAAAGCTTAGTTAAGTGGGGGCATTTGAATTTTTCAAGAGGAGTTTAGTAGCATAATATCCCTTTACTAATCTTATTGTTGCACTTATT
This sequence comes from Albizia julibrissin, assembly GCA_037074505.1. Taxonomy (NCBI): domain Eukaryota; kingdom Viridiplantae; phylum Streptophyta; class Magnoliopsida; order Fabales; family Fabaceae; genus Albizia; species Albizia julibrissin. The sequence goes on along the minus strand of CM073478.1, from coordinate 43,642,501 downwards.
GCTTGCCAATCCTTTGATCATGGGACGTTAAGAGATGATTACAATTGTTTAAGGCTGTTGGCTTAGCGACCCATTCTTATAATACTTTAAATTAAACAAAACTTGATAGCATGATCTAAATGTGGTAGTGTGTTTCTCTTTGTTAAGGAATTTCGTAAGCAATGTTCTTTTTATTTGAATAATAAATTTTCTTTGTTTTGCTTGAGGACAAGCAAAGGTTTAAGTGTAGGGAAATTTGATAAGTATATATTTTATAATTAAATAGGTATATATTTTGAGATATATCTAATTAAGTTTATGAATATTTTATACCTATTTAATTATCTTTTATATTTTTCCTCTCTTTAATCAAATATAAGATAATAAGAGATTTTGGCAGAAAATCTATTCATATTATATTTTATTATGCAGGAGATATTATATGAAGAAATATAAAATAGCAAAAGGAGCTTATGCCAATCATCAATAAAAGATATTTTGTGTGTGTGTGTGTGTGTTGATGAAAAGAGGAAATGGCGTGGAGCTGGCAGAAATAATCAAAGAATGAAGATCGTGGACCCCACACATGAATAGAAAGGATAATGGATATATTAGATAGATCATAATATATGGGATAAAGGATTACACAGTATAGTAAGCCAACACAAGGAAAAAGAAAAAAACAATTGAAAGGATATTAGAGTAATGGGATATTATTGTGATCTAATAAAAGAACGAGATCACAGCCAGCAGTCCAGCACGCAAGGAGGTTAACGTTCATTATATATATATTAGATGATAGAACGGAAGGAGGCAAACAAGCATAGGAGGAAGGCATACGACGCTGACGGTGAGACTGGAGCGAGCACGAGGAGCAGAGTCAGATTATAAGAAAGAGGAGACTGCTAAGGAGAGTCTGAGCTTGAGGATAAATTGTATTAGTACTCTATTCCTTAATATTCTTCTTTCCCTTCTAAATCTGAAGTCTGGAATGATTTATTACTATTATTGTTATTTAATTTTGATGAATATGAGTAGAGCTAATATTCTCATTCTAGGATTTTCTTGAACCTATTTATGGATTGAACTATTTATTTACTCTCTTTTGCATTAAATGAATTTTTGTATTGATTTTATATTGCTATTAGTGCCTCTAAATGCCTGATCACTATTTAGTTGTCTTGTTCCTTTAAATTACTCTTGAGGAAGATAATTTAAGTATAGAACTTGGGTAAAATCATATTAGACTTGAAGTTTAGATAATAAACAGATGGTTTGTTAGTATCATAGAGATATAGTTACTAACCTAACATTGTCAGATTAAGATTGGTGTCTAATATTAGTCCTTATTAATTGATACAAGAGATTGATAAGTTTATTAGGATAAATATTTGGTTTGGACTCGAGAGAGAATTACCAAATGTCTTAGAATCTTAGACAAATACATATATTCATTTATTGCTTATTGAGGGTAAATTAACTAGTTCATGAAATAAAAAGGGAATAGATAATCATAGGTCTTTAATACTCGTGAAGTTAAGTCCGGTTTTCCTTCTGTTAGTTCTATTGATTTTTCCTTTTTTTAAAATTAAAACAAAACAATTACTCAACCTAATTAAGAATATAATTGCTATAGATAGTTTAAGTTCTCTTTTCTTGGTCCTCGTGGGAACGATCTTTTTATATTACTTGCGATCTATACGCTTGCGGTAAAGCTAGACAGCTAATAAAGAGCGGTTTGATAAGGTCACTGGGACTAGAATCTTTTCTTTGTATCTGAGATCAATTCTTTCAGTATGGAATGCTGGGCATTTCAGCCTATTATTCAAAGTTTAAAGAAATGTGGGAACAACAGCTGTCATTGATTGTAGCCATGACTTGTAAGTGTTGTACTTATAGAGCATCCAAGGTTCAAATGGACATCATACAACGGCAAAAATTGCTTTAATTTCTGATGGGCTTGAATGACTCTCATGGCATTACTAGGAGTCAAATTTTGCTCATAAGCTCACTTCCTACCATCAACCAGGCTTTTGCCATGTTAATAAAAGATGAGTCACAGAAAGCCATTAATGCTACCGGTAGGAGTGGTGCTGTAGACAAAATGGCAATAGCCACTAGAGATAGGGGACGTGGCAGAGGAAGGGGAAGAAATGGTCTAGTCCCCCAATGCACACATTGCAACAATAAATGGCACACAAGAGAGAATTGTTACCAACTCATCGGCTGCCCTTCAGACTTTAAGGGGGTTAAGGTATGACATACAGGTGACAAAAATGCTAATTAGCAAGGATCTAGCGTTGGGAGCGAAGGGGAGTTTGCTACCCGCAGTACGAGTGTTATGTCACCTTCCTTTACACAAGAGCAGCATGAAAAATTGCTTGAGTTGATCAACAAGGATACCAAAGATACCATTCATCCATTAACGGGTACATGTTTGCATTCTACGTCTCTATATGATCACACACACTTCCCTGTGTCATTGATTCAAGTGCCACCACTCATTTAGTTAGTGACTTATCCCTATTAGATGATTATAAACAATATGTAGGATCAGTTAAAACTATCAAGATTCCTTATGGCCATAAAGTTATTGTTGCATATGCTGGAAATATTACATTTGCTAATAGACTTACTTTACATAATGTGTTATATGCACCTCAATTACAATTTAACTTAATTTCTGTCTCCAAGTTGACAAATGAGGAAAATTGTATGGTTGTCTTCTTTCTTGACACATGTGTGTTGTAGGCCCTTCAGGGTGGAAGAATGAGGGCAATTGGTAAGCCGTTAGCAGGTTTATATGTACTACAATGTTCAGAGGATGATGTTATAAATGTTGTACATGCCTCTGATAGATCTAGGATGCATATTGATATAGATTTGTTGCATCTTAGGCTTGGGCATATGCCTATATATGTATTGAGACATTTGGATGTTGTTAGAGACAAGAATATATCCATCAATAAAGTTTGTGACATTTGTTGTCAATCAAAATAGAGTAAATTGCCTTTCTCTCATAACTATATCAAAACTATGGCTTGCTTTCAACTTGTACATATGGATGTCTATGGTCCTTATAGGGTTCCTACACACTTCAACCATCAATACTTTCCCACCCTTATTGATGATTTTTCATGTGCCACCTAGATATTTCTAATGAAACATAAACATGAGACTATGTCACACATTGTTAGTTTTTTTTACTTATATGAAAACTCAATTTAGTGTAACTATAAAAAGGGTGCAGAGTGACAATGGTACGAAGTTTATTAACAATTCTTTTAGAGAATACTTCATGCAGGAGAGCATTATGCATGAAACCACATACCCCTATACGCCCGAGCAAAATGGTATAGCAGGGAGAAAGCATCGAATATTGATGCAAGTATCTAGGAGCTTGATGCTCCAATCTCACATGCCTATCCGATTTTGGGGTGAGTGTGTTAAGACTGTTGTATATTTGATCAATAGGGTACCTTATAGGATATTGGACTTTAAGACTCCTTACGAAATTATTTATGGTTGCAAGCTGGTTTTATGATAATTTGAGAGTATTTGGATTCCTTGCATATGCCACGAATTTAACTACCTCTGATAAATTCCAACCCAAATCTGATCCTTGTGTGTTTTTAGGTTATCCCAATAGCAAAAAAGGCTTTGTTCTTTATAATATTAAGTATGGTAGCATTTTTATGTCTCGACATATTCGGTTTATTGAGAATCATTTCCCCTTTCAAGCATAATCTGATTCTCATCAAGAGGGAGTGTCTAATGAAGTGAGACATATGTTCTTTTTCAAATTGGATGAGTGTAATTTGCAGGAAAGTCTCAACAGCATACTAGAATCAGCAATTTCGATAAACAACACAACAGAAGGTGCTATTTCAGAAATGCGTCTACAAGAAGGGTGGGTTACATGATCCATGAGGGAAATAAGAGCACACATATAGGCAAAAGATTATATATGTGGCTTGGTCACAGAGCGGGATCCTGGAGAAAAGGTAAACTAAGAGGTAAATAAGAGTTGTAAATATCCTATTAAGAATTACATCTCATATAACTATATTTACCCATCTTACTTATATTATTCATGTTCTATTGATTCCATAACTAAACCATTGTATTATCATAAGGCCGTACGAGATTAAAACTAGGTTAAGGCTATGAGAGCAGAAATGGAAGCACTAGAAAATAATCAAACTTGGGACATTGTGCCCCTTCCCAAGGGAAAACAACCCATAGGATGTAAATGGGTGTATAAAGTAAAATATAAATCTAACGGGAAAATAGATAAATATAAGGCTAGGCTTGTAACAAAGGGGTATAATCAGAGAGAGGGTATTGACTTTCATAAGACATTCTTACCTGTAGTAACAATGGTTACCATTAGAATTGTATTGAAATTAGCTTATGTGCATGGTTGGAATCTGTATCAAATGGATGTATATAATGCTTTCTTGCAGGGAAACCTAGATGAGGATGTCTACATGACCATTCCTCAAGGCTTTAATAAGCAGGTAGAGAGAATGGTTTGTAGGCTAAAAAAATCACTATATGGGCTTAAACAAGTCTCAAGGCAATGGAATAAAAAACTAACAACGACATTGATCCATGGTGGTTTTAAACAAATAAAGCATGATTACTCATTGTTTATTACATCCTTTGGTGATGATTTTGTACTTATTCTGGTTTATGTGAATGATCTATTAATTATTGGTAACTTTGAATAAAGAATTGCTGAGGTGAAGGATTATTTGCATACACAATTTAAATCAAGGATTTGGGAGAATTAAAATATTTTTTGGGTATAGAAGTGGTTAGGTCAGAAAAAGGAGTTATTAGATCACAAATAAAATATGTGTTAGATCTCTTATCCGATACAGGTATGAGTGCTTGCAATCCACTTTCGTTACCTATGAGACAGAATATGAGGTTGAGGACATACAAAGAAGGAAAGGATAAACCAGAGGGCTAGTTAAGCAATCCAGAGAGTTACCGTAGATTGGTAGGAAGGTTGCTTTACTTGACTTTAACTCGTCTTGATATTGCTTTTCCTGTGTAGACCTTAAGTCAATTCATGCAAATTCCTAATAAGACGCATATGGCAGTTGTATTGGATGTTGTACGTTATTTAAAATAGAGTGTAGGACTTGGGATCATTCTCAGTACAGAAAGTAACTTGTCAGTGCAACACTTTTATGAATTTGATTAGGGTATATGTCCTATAACTAGAAGGTCAGTTACTAGATATTTGATTAAGCTTGGGAACTCTCTCATCACATGGAATTCGAAGAAACAAAATACGGTGTCAAAGACCTTGGATGAAGCATAATATCGTGCCTTAGGATAAGTCATTTTAGAGATTGTAAGGTAAAGGGATTACTCACAGAATTGAATGTAATTTCTATAGAACCAGTTAGAGTGCATTTTAACAATAAATCAGCCATATACATTACCTCAAACCTGGTTTTTCACCAACGTACGAAGCACATCAAGATAGATTGTCACTTTGTGTGGGAAAAATTGCAAGCGGGATCAATCAACCTGATTTATGTAAAATCAATAAATCAAGAAGTAGATTTGTTAACCAAGGCTATGAGCAGGGAAATCTAAAGGTGTATACTTGGCAAGTTAGGAACTGTGAATTTGCTCTAGCTCCTAACTTGTGGAGGAGTGTAGAGATTAGGATTCTATATAATACGTGTTGGTTATTGTATGATTAAGTTTTGTGTTTCTGGATTGTAAATAGTGTTAGTTTTATAGGTTAGTTAATTAGGGGCTTTAAATCCATTAAGGCCTATTAGGTTATGTAACATAAATATAGGCCCAGGCTTATTCTCAATATATGAATACTATTCATTTTTGTCCAATAATATGAAAAAGAATTTTCTGGGTCACATTGAGGAAAATCCACATCACTTAACCCTCAACACCCAGTCCTGGAAAAATTAGGAGAAGTTGCGCACTTAAGGGAAGAGAGCTACATGTTTCTCAGAGTTTCTAGTGAGAATAATTAGGAGAAGGTGGTGCTCTGGTAATACAAATTAATGGCGTTATGATATTGAACAAGAAGAACATATTACACATTACTTCAATTATATTGCTAGAAAGTTCCCAATTTTGATTTCCTAGGACGTATAAGAAACATCTATTCCCTCGTTTGTGTTTATTTGATTACTTAAAGCCCTACAACTTTGATTATGTGTTGATTCACTCCTCTCTTAAAAGCTTATGAAAATCACAAGGCAGCTGGTGAGTGCAATTAATATTAATTTTAGGTTCTATTTTGTTTTTTCAATTAATTATATAGGGTTTTGTTTTTTCAAAGTTGAAATAAAAGAATCGTGCATAATGAATTGTACTAGAATAGATCTCATTGCCGCTATAGCTCCTTACTTCGCCTATCTTGGCCGCTATGCCCCCTCCTTCGTAGTCTCCACCGTATCCTTTCTTAAATCTTCATAATTACCTAAGCTTAGCTAGGTTAGTTCTTTTACTAAGAAATTTAAAAACTAACGAAGGGTTAAGTGCTCACATGGATAGGTTAATACATATGGCTTAGTTTGATTGGTTTCATTGACCTACTTAGCTTAATTAACTTAACCTAATTTTGATCCTTTTAATAATAGCCATAGAGTTGAGAAAATCAATTGAGCCCTTTGGGTTAACCTGCTTAAGCTGGTCTACATTGAAAGCATGACTTCTAAAAAAAGCATGATTTTAGGGTAAAATGAGCTTTAAGGCCAAGTCCTTTTGACCCGCATAATATTACTTTCTTATGTTTTAACCATTTTGAAAATTATGTGGGAAAAAGATAAGAAAATAATACATGAACCTCAAAATCCCAAATCAGTGATTTCTTGCTAAAAAGAGTTGTTAATTGATATACTCTTATAGTTGATACTACTCTTTTAGGCAACAAGTCTGATTTAGAATTTTGAAGTTCAAATGGTATTTTCTTGTCTTTTTCCTAAATTATATCTACTCAATTTTTCTTTAGCTAGTATGTATTCAAAAAAAATTTAATCCTTTATAAATTACATGATCAAACATGAGGTAAAAATACCAAGATATTTATGTGATTATATATTTTTTTTATACAAAGAAATTGAAAGAAAAAAAGCATACAAAAACTAAGCCTAAGTAATAAGGAAATAATTTAGAAGCTCTAATAGAGCCTCCATACTTAAAATGTTCAAGCCCACAGCCTCATTAAGAGCCTTTTTCGCAAGAGAGTATGCAACATGTTTAACATCCCCACTGAGAACTTGGCATTCAACTTGCTAGCTTATCTCTATCACATTATTCATCTCCAAGATCACTCCCCTACCCTCATGTATTGCAAGAACCTTGATCTAAATTAGCAAAATAGCTTATATAGAATCACTTCTTAGGATTAACTCCCCTATTTTCATAGTCATATACTTTTTTTAGACCCATCAGGCACCCTTGTAAACCGTCTCTTATAAAATGTTCTGGTGAGTTCTAGTCATGTAATGTTTACAAACTTGAGACACTATCAAGCAATAGGTTATTAAAGTCCTAACTTCAATACAGGGTTTGATCCTGTGATTAAGTAGGTTTTTCAAAAACTTAAAAATAATTATGTACGGTCTCATACCAATTTTTAAATTCATTACTCTTATTGGTTTCCAAATCATTTAATAAAATTGTAAAGCATTCTCTGGAAATAGCCACATATTGGTGATTAACCTATGGGCTTTTGGTGTTTGGTTACTTGATTCTAGTTTAATTTTTACTTTTGATACTAGCACGTTATTGAAAGTCTAGCGTATGCATTACATCTACTATGGTTAGTGTCCCGGTTACTGGTACTACTACCACTACTTCTACTTAGTTATATACATAATTTATAGTCATCTAAAATAAAATGATAACCACCTCCATAATTACTCCGCCTTCTCTTCGTCCATCCATATTACCTTCTTGCCCTTGGAGCTGGATGCCTTTGCTGTGTATCATTTGTTGAAAAAGGGTGAGATTCCAAAGAATCTCAGTAGTAAACCAATCACAAACATGATATGTAGAATGCTAAATATGTAAAACAAATCATTACAGAGCACTTACAAATTATACAACAAACATAGGGCCTAACTGGTCCCTTATCACAGAATCACAGTGCTTGATGGCCACAGTCTAGCTGCCCAGGGACTTTTCCCCATACAAGGTACAATCACGGGCTTTCTACCTTAAGCCTTCCTAGCTAAAGATGCCCCCGGGTAACTCTCGGTGCAACTTGTACTTACGGGTCTTACTACCTAATGACTAACTCTCTTACACATTCACAGATGACAGAGAATACATACAGAGCAGTACATATGATATAAGGGATAGGATACTACCTGGAAATTATTCCAATTTAAGTTCTTGTTCCCCGTCTCTTGGGCGTCCCAGGCACATGTTGAATCTTATAATTTATAATTCACGGACGGACGAGTTATTACTTGTCCCAATTTTTAGTAACTGAAGACACTTTGGTAGGTTATCACTATAGTTAATACATTAGGCCCAATGGGTATTTAATGGACCCACACCAAATCTAAGTGTTCAAATTGACCATTAGAGTTCCAATTTATTACAAAAGTACCCTTACTTTTTATTTTCGCACAATTACCCAAATCTAACATAATTTTTCAATAATATTTGAAAATTCATATCTTGATCCAAGAATATCCAATTAAGGTGATTCTAAATTCTATGTGTCACTTATTAATTATATTTTAAGGAAAAAATACTTTCCCTTACCACCTATCTATGCATGATTCCCATTTTTAATTTTTTCCCATACTACCAGAAAATTTGTCCAACTTTGATGGTCTAACTTCAAACACTCATAACTCCTAGTGTACTACTCTAAATCCTTCATATTATACATCATTTTAAAGCATGTTATGTCTAATTTAAGTATGAAAATTATCACCATCAAAAAATGAAGTTTGAACAATAAAATTTTTGCCATAGAAAATCTACCAATAAAAAACTTAATACTGGCGGCACCTTTTAACAAAGTTTCAATCTTTTGATTTTTCATTCCAAATCATTCAAGACTATAACTAGGTGCTATTTCTACACCTTTTTTCATGTAGAATCCAATGGTGAACTCAAAAATACAAAAATCACACTTCCTCTACCAGTTTTTTCCTTTGACCGAAATTTGTCCCCAATACAAGAAAAATCAAGTTTGTGGTTTTGACTACCAACAAGTCTAACAACATCATTAATCATCATATATCACCTTATATATGATTAAAAACATTAGTTTTCTTCAAAAAACCCTCTAGTTGAAATGTTAGAGGGGGTCCAAGAGCCAAGAAAAACTCAATGAAATCGCAAAGTAATCGGTTCAAAAGGAAGATGAGGTTTACCTTTTTGTGTTTCTACAACCGGTTTAGTATTCTGCAAGCACTTTGGCTAACTAAATGACACAAAACATCTTGGATGAGGCATCTGAGACCATGTAATTGAAGCTCATAGTGAGTAGAAGAACTTTCTTTAAGGACTTACCAGACAATAATAACAATTTGGGGTCAGAATCAGCTCCAGTACTCAGGAAATGTTACTATTCATCCTCCTTCTCTCTTCTTTCTATTTTCTCTTGTTTTTCTGATTTTTCTCTTCTATTTATTCATTTGGCCAAATTGGCCTCTTAAAGAAGAAGGAAAGGTGGTGATTTGATCTTACCATGTGATGATCTTGTAAGGTGCCAAGTGTCACAAGATAATTGTTCAAGATGCCATGTGTCATTAATCCATTTGATCTTCCCTTTTTCTCTCTTTTAGGTGGTGTCACTTTTGTCACGGAAAGTGAGAGGCCTGGAAATTTTCCCGGACTCCCAGGTTCAGTGTTTGGGAAGTCAAGTACATGGTTGGGCAGGAGACCGATGGATTCCCCAGACTCAGGTATTAGGTAGCGCGCTCCAAAGATGCCAACACAAAAGTCATAAAGGTTAGTGTCATCATGAGGGACACTTGTCACCTCCTCACCCATCCAATACAAAAGTGTTATTGTCCTTTGTAATAATTAGGGGACACTTGTCATCCTTTTGTGAAACTAACACAAAAGCTAGGTTACAATTTCTTACTTTATTGAAGTTACTTTAATAAAGTTACTTTATCGGGGCTTACTCAGAACTCTACTCAGGTTTTACTTTGGACCATGATTCGCATATCGAGGCCCTCCATATAGGAACCTAGTCCCCTAACTCTAAAAATGGTGCCATATGTACTTTGGCCGCCGACGGGTTTTCGTATGACTACTTATCCTTGGAATTTGTAACCTTGACTTCTTAATTTCCTCAGATAATACTGTGCATATCTAAGAATCCTGAAAATAGCCCTATATGTTTTTGTAAACACCAGCAATCATTTTATTCCACTGGTTAAATATTTACAAATTCCACCAATTACAGAATTCGGTATATTACAACCCCCATAATTCAACTGTAAGGTAATCACCCCTTCCAACTTGAATAGGAATCCCTAAACTAGGTAATAGCTTTTGTCTCTTAATATGCCACTACATGCTACTTTATTAGTGTAGTAGGAATAGCCACCATTAACAACCTCAACAACGTATTTCCCTTTCATGTTTCCGATATCCTGGGGACGCAACTATTATAATTGGTTAGGTGATTATGTATTATTTTTCTATTAAAGTTTAAGATTTTTGTTTGATATGATTTAGTTTCATTATTCAAACTTAGTTTGATACTTTAGTTTACTCATATTTATTATTTGAATTAAGAACTTCATGAGATATTTTATTATTTTTATCTATTTAAAAATAAGTAAAAAATATTAATAATTTTAAAAGGCCTAAACCTCATGGGTTAGGCCTATTCAATGGTTAGGCTTCAATTTATGGGGTAGTTTATGGCAAACAAATTTTTAAAACCCAACTCTTATAAGCCCTGAGCCTATTAAGGGACAACTTTGTAGGTCAAAGCCGTTTGTTTTTCCAACTTCAAATAACTGGTCAATCACGATTCATTCGCTATTTAACTATTGAACCTGTACCTAAGTTTGCATACCCTACTCATTGCATCTATATTGCACCTTGAAATATTTTTGGCACCTGGTATCTCAAATTAATTAATCTCTAGTATATCCAATATCCAGAAATAATTTTCGTGTATCACATAGTATCCTAAAATATTTTCTCAATAGCACCTAATATCCTAAAATATTTTTTCAGTAGCACCCATATCTCAAATTATTAGAGCATCCAACACCAGAAAAAAATATTACATGTGCGTGATGTAATAAAAATTAATTAATTTAGAAAAATGCTCCATAGTATTGAATGCGCTAAAAATTATTTAATTTTAGATACTGAGTATTACTAAAAAATACTTCATACCGTTAAATACAACTTAACTCAAACAAATAAAAAAGTTAATGAAAACATTTTCTTAAAAAAAACCTCTTATTTTGGGGATGAGCATTCCCTACTTATCTTTTGGATGAGCAGGGAATATGGATTCACCTATACCCCAATCAATTGAATGACCAATCCGATTTTTCTTAACATTGCTAAGAATGTCCCCACCTTTTTCATTTTAAAATTTTTAAAAAAATGATGATGATAATCTATATGTGTATCCTCAGAATTCAAATCATCACGACATAAAAACGATCCTTCCCAATTATTTTATATATATATATATATATATATATATATATATATATGAAAATTTAAGAAAGGAAAATTTTTTGGGTACTTATACAATATCTATTATCTCATGTTATCCAATCACACTTGAACATGTGTCCTACTTTTTTCATGTGAGTTTATAATTAAACGATAATATTTAAAATATGACACATTTATGTATAATTAGAGAATTTGACATAATAGATATAATGAACTTGATGTAAGTATTGTCCTTAATTTGTGATATCTAAAATAAAATAATTACAAAATAAAAATAAAATCCAAAGTTCAAACTAATCCATAAACAAATAAATATGTAGCTTTCTACACCCATAAAAGGGGTTCGAATAAATATGTAGCAGGAGGAAGAGAATGTTCTTAGTAAACCAATCTTAGAGAGGCAAACAAAATAAGGAGGCGAGTGACGAAAGAAAAGATGTGGAGCAGCATAGATTGGGATAGAAATAGACAATCTATAAAGGAAAGAACATGAGCGTGGTGGTGCATTGGATGGAGGTAGGTGGCTAGATTCAAGGGATTGGTTGACCAAAGGGAATTAACAGTAAACATGAAAACAAGCATGATTTACCTTGGGGATTGGTGGACGTTGAACATGCTGCTCGTTACAACTGTATGGCATTTAGGGCTATCGGCAAAACATTCAACGTCCACCAATCCATGAGGTAGATTATGAGCGGGGAATCTGCACTGCCTTTAGTACTTGGGATATCATTTTCCCTTACTACTTTCACCTTTATCAACTCTTGTATGAGAAACAATATTTTCTTATGTGTAAAATCCCAAATTTTGGGATTAGAATCTTGAACATAAGCCTGAATCAAATAGATTGCTAAACCCCAGTTTAGAAAGTGTATTAGGAAGACATAATTTTATTCCCTAAAATTTCTTTATACCCCAATTGAATGGTCACTACTACAAAAAGTTGTGGTGCTTATAAAAACAATATTAGTGGCACTTCACAAGCGCTACATATTGGAACGCCACTAAAACTAGCTGTGGCGCTCCATCAAAAGCGCCACAGTAAGTTTTTTTTTAATTCAATAAACCAAGGGTGGCGCTTTTTCAAAAAAGTGCCATAGCTGGTACGGCATTTTCTATGGCGCTTTCTTCTATAAGCGCCACCCTATATTTAAGATTCATACAAAAAATTATTTTTTTAATTGCAAAATTTTTTAAATTTTTTTGTAACCTTGGGTAGCGCTTATTCAAAAAAGCGCCACCCAAGGTTCCCCTTTTGTAAAAAATTTTTAACACGTCTTTTTTTAGATCAATTAAAAATATTATTTTTTAATTGAAATTTTTTTAAAATTTTTTGTAACCTTGGGTGGCTCTTATTCAAAAAAGCACCACCCAAGGTTTCCCTTTGTAAATTATTTTTTTAAAAAAAATATTATTTTTAACACGTCTTTTTTAAAATAAAAATATACTATATATATATATATATATATATATATATATATATATATATATAGTGGCGCTTTTTGAAACAAGTGCCACCCTATTTTTTTTTCACATAGGGTGGTGCTTTTTTGAATAAGCCTCTATAAGTATATTTTTAATATTGGGTGGCGCTTGCTGAAGAAAGCGCCACCCTAAGTTTTTTTAATATAATTTTTTCTATATTTTTGTCAAACCATGCCTGTAACACAAAAATTTCTATACTCATGCAAACCACAATGGAACAACTAAATTGACACATACAGATAGGTAATTAAAAAAATCACCTCTAAACATATATTTAGTCAAATGTGAATACACACACACACACACACATTAATTAATTCAGCTATTTAAAACCACAGTAAATGCAATAAGCAAATAAACAACCTAACACTTGCTAGCCAGGACAGTGCCTCAACAAATACTCACACCATTCTTCAATGAGTTCATTGATTTGGTTGTCAGTCAAACTGTCAGAACGCTGATCTTCATAATACTACACAAATACAATGATGCAAATAATGAATTAATATAACTAAACATTAGTTATCATACAATTAATTAAATCTAAAACACAATATGTATTGTACTAAAATGACTTACTTTTAGTGGAACCTGGAGCTGATCATAAGTAATGACATCCTTCATGAATTTCATTACATAATACCCGCAATCATCGTTATTGGGCTGGAAAGGGCACTGTAACAATATAGTAAAATAGTTAAATAAATTTGAAAATATAATTTTGTTAAAATCAAAATGCAATTAAATTCATAAATCAATACCTGTATCTTCTTCCAGGTATAGCTATGGGCAGGATCTGCAGATTTAGAATAGCTCAAGCTGGCAGAGGCTCTATATGCAGTCAGTGCACTAAGAAAAAAAATAAATGTTGATTACGTTAGGGTATTTAATGACTTGCACAAATATATATTTACACACACTGCATATATATGCTCACCTATTAATCAACCACAACAAATGAGGACGGTCTGAAGGAACACCTCCACTTAGAGGATCTATATAGTAAATGCGAGGGCTAGAAGGTGTCGATGCATTGATCACAATCAAGATCCAATTTGCCCTAAAAGATTTTGAAAGTTTTTCTTTGATCATGGATGATATAGTAAAAGTAATACAGTAAAGAAATGCAAAGTGAAATATGACCAATAATAATAGATTTATTACCCCGCATTGTATGGCACCAGAAATAAAATATTTGGGTTTTCTCTTTATCTGAAGTATTCTTTTAGATCATTGGATTGGACATTGGGATCTACTCTACCCCCGTGCTGTCTAATGAGATAAGGGTTGACCAAGGAGAACTGAACCGTTTGTGTGTGTACCAAGATGTCATGGTACAAGTGCCTTTACAAAGAACAAAAAATGTGATGACGACAAAAAAATCGAAAGATGAATAATAATAACAACAATAAATGATGACAATAAAGTACCTAATCCAGATGTTGACGATCGAAGCACCAATCCATCCACGATTGAAAATTTCACCCAACACATAAGCAGTAATATGTTCCTCTATGCCCTGAACACCATAGATGTATCTATCAAATGGCAATGACAGATTTCCTTTGTGTATCAACCTAGGTGCAATGCATGCCAAATGATCGCAATATGGGATCGTTTGTTGATTGCTCTGTTGGCTAGCTGAGGGGTTAGGATTCAGCTGTGTGGTCGAACACTTTGAAACCTTGCCATGTAGTTGAACTTGTCTCACCATGCCTTGTCCATCGTGTATATGTTTGATCAATCCCATGACATACTAAATGATCTAACAAATCAAGTGGACTAATCCGCTTTCCATAACAACAAGATAAGCAGGGACACAAGATTTTGTTAAGATCTTTTGTATGCTCAATTGAAAATCTAATAAACTCCTTCACCCCATCTATATATTCTCTTGAACACTGATCATATGACATATATTTTGATCCATCTATGGTTTCAAAAACCTAGAATTAAATAGTGGTTAGTTGCTATATATGAGAAAGTCATCTATGCCTTCAACCTATATACACACTAAATGAGAAAACTATCCGTTACAAAGGGTATGTGAGTCAATTTATACAAATTGGTCACCATAGGTTTAAATGAAAAAAATAGACTTCATTCCAGATACAATAAAAATTAAAAAAAAGTTAAAAAAATGGAACTTATTTGACATTATTTATCTCACTAAAGAATCCAAATAAATAATTAGCTATTATATTTAACTAACAATCATGATAAATTAATACAATTACTTAAAATTAAAAAAATAACAAAAAAGGGCAGGTCTCAGTGGATAAAGTATATAGAAAAGCAATACAGATATATTAAAAAAATAATAAAAGACAAAGTTACAGATCCAAATAAATAAGTAATAAATCCTAGTTTATTTTTTTGGTAATAAAATAAATCCTAATTCACTATGCCAATTATGCATAAATCCAAAAAAAAATAGACTTTATCCAAGATGCAACAAAAAAGGACAATTGAATTCTTGGAGAAAATAGTAAATTTTCATAGTATGTGAATTCTTGATTGTTACTAATGTTTCCTAATTTTTATTTTTTAATTATTGAATTAAATTAATTAGCTGTTATATTTAACTACAAATCATGATAAGTTAATAAAATTACTTAAAATTAAAAAATTAACAAAAAAGGGCAGGTCTTAGTGGATAAAGTATATAGAAAAACAATACAGATATATTAAAAAATAATAAAAAATAAACTTACAAATTCGCAATGGGGACCAAGACCAAAAAGGTTGCTTTTGGCAGTATTATGGGGACACAGCTGATCAGACACAAGGAATTTGAAGTTTTTCAGCAATAAATAAATTAAAGTCATCATAAACAACACTTAATTATAAAAAAAGAGGTGACTACTAATATAAAAAACCCACCTTGAAAGCTAATGAGACACCTTAACCGGAGAACCTGAGGGCGAGAGGTATTATTCAGACAGTAGGGTCTAGGGAAGGTCTATTAAGAAAAAAGGAAGAAGACGGCTAGCTAGGGAAGGGAGAGAGTGGGGGGAGCTACGGACCGAGGAAGGGGAGCTGGGGGCGGAGGTGGGGGTGGGGAGCTAGGGGTCAGGGGGAGCTGTAGGAAGTGGTGGGGGGCAAGGAGCTGGGAGTCCGGGGGGAGCTGGGGGACGGTGGACAGGGGGGGAGCTGGGGACACGGTGGGCAGTTGGGGGACCGGGTGGGGGCTGGTGAGCTGGGGATGGAGACCGTGAGCTGAGGGTTTAGGATGAAGCTGATGGGGCACGGGAAAATAAATTGAAGGAGGAGGGAAAAGAAATTTTTGGCGAGTTTACATTGGGTGGCGCTTATTGGCAAAAGCGCCACCCAATACCCTATTTAATATTATTTAATTCAACTAAAATTAATATATATATATATATATATATATATATATATATATATATATTATATCATCATATAATTAATAATAGGACCTTGGGTGGCGCTTATCGGGATAAGCGCCACCCAATGTAATTTTTTTTATTTTACATATACTAATTAATATATTAATAAATATATTATTATATAATCATATAATAAATAAATAAAATAATAATAAAAGGACTTTGGGTGGCACTTTTACCAATAAGCGTCACCCAATGTAATTTTTTTATTTTACATATACTAATTAATATATTAATAAATATATTATTATATAATCATATAATAAATAAATAAAATAATAATAAAAGGACTTTGGGTGGCGCTTTTACCAATAAGCGCCACCAAATGTTATTTTTTTAATTTTACATATACTAATTAATTTATTATTATATAATCATATAATAAATAAATAAAATAATAATAAAATGACTTTGGGTGGCGCTTTTACCAATAAGCGCTACCCAATGTTATTTTTTTAATTTTACATATACTAATTAATATATTAATAAATATATTATTATATAATCATATAATAAATAAATAAAATAATAATAAAAGGACTTTGTGTGGCGCTTTTACCAATAACCGCCACCCAATATTATTATTTTTTATTTTCCATATACTAACTAATATATTTATATTTATATTTTTAAATCATCATATTATTAATAACCCAATGTCATTTTTATAATTTTCACTATACATAAATTTTTTTATCAATTCATATATATATATATATATATTAATATAATATAATATAGTTTCGGACCATTTGGGTGGCGCTTATATCAATAAGCGCCACCCAAGATATGTTTATTCATATTAGTTATATATGTTATTAAATTATTAATTTAAAAATTAGTAGTATTCATTTATATTTATTAATTAATATAATAGATCTAATATATGTTTATTCATATTAGTTGTATATGGTATTAAAATTTATCATTTATTATTTTATTATAGATTTGAATTTTTATAATCAACACCCACGTGTATAATTTTCATTTCAATAACCAGAAATTTAAAAAAATGAAAAATAGAAAAAACTATTGGGTGTCGCTTATTTGAATAATTGCCACAACTTCTTTTAATTTTATTTTCTTAAATTTTTTTTGGCAAAATACATTAGGTAGCGCTTAATTAGGAAAGCTGTTGGAAATTGTGCCCTAGGGGCCAATCATTGTACTTTGAATATTGTCATTCAATGAATTTCTCCATTTGGTTATCACATTATTCGCATGTTCACTGTGATAATTGTATCCTTGGATAAATCATAATGATTGTCCTAAATGTCCCTGGTCGGTCATCTATGTGGGAGCAAAGATGAAATAAGACCAGTATGACTTTGATAAGGTATGGGGATACTAATCAAAGTTTTAGGCACTTGTAGGAGTACAAGGTGCTGGACCGACCCGCTATGAGAAAGCTGCATGGATCAAGTCATAAGCTTATCTCATGTATAACCACGTCACAATGCCCTTTGACCTGAGATCATCATGGATTCCTACATGAGAGTTACTAAGCTTTGACTTAGTCAAAAGTCACCTTTAACCGGGTGATGATAAAGGCTACAATCGGGTTTAGTGGTTTTCATGCAGAGGAATGTGAATGGTCAAGATGGAATTTGTCCCTCACATTAGTAGAGAGATATTACTGGGCCCCTCGATGAGTGAGTCTGAGAAATGTATGGCCATACTACGATGGAAAGAAGTTTCCATTTCTATAGTCAGACTACTCAGGGATCGAGAAAGTAATGGTCAGGAATAGGAGGATGACATTCTCCATGCCTCATCTTTGACCGAAATATCGTGTGACAAAAGGGATGTGATATGGTTATACGACAGGTTATATCGTATTGTCGATCCTCATATGAATTGGGTAGTCGTAATGTCTTGCTAGAGGCCGCTTACGACTTGTGGGTTAGTATAGTCATTGGCCCACTGCCAACTTCGTTTGGGCCTACAGGGTCGCACACAAGAATAGCCCAACACGAGCTATAATGTCCAGATTCATTGAATCTAAGATGCGTCTAAGATTCAATGAATACAATGTTTAATCTAGGGTGAATGAATTTTAAATATATATTTATTATATACACATGTTGTGTGAATATTTATTTGATAAATATTTATATGTGTGTTATATATATATATTTATATTTGGAAAGGAATATTAATAATATTATATACACATATGTATTTTTGAAATACATAAATACATATATAATATATATTATTTGATAATATATATTATATATATATGATAGTATTATATTATATGATCATATGATAATATTATATTATATATATATAATATATATTATTTGATAATATATATTGAATATATGATAATATTATATTATATGATGATATTATTATATTGTGTATATATAAAGATATTATATGATAATATCTCATATTTAATTTATGAAGATAAATTAAATTCCATTGGCTCTTTATTCTAATTAAATAAATAGGTTAAATTAAAAATGTTGGACAGATTTAATTAAACCAGGTTTATTTAATTAGCTTATTAAAACAATTAAATGTTAATTGATATGATAAGGATTTTGAAATTAATTAAGATTAATTTTAAAAATCCAATATCCATCATAAAATAGATAACCCTACTAGTTATAAAACATGAGAGCTAGGGTTTTCTACTGATGATGAAAAACTAAAGAGCCACAAGAAAACCCTAGAAGGATATTAGAGGCGCTAGCACGCTGCCGGTGTTGGGGTCCTATTCGTGTGGATACCAGTAGAGGGAGCTGATTTGAGTAGTTAGCTCCTCAAGATTGAAAAAGGCAAAACTCCAAGAAGAACTAGTTGACATGTTGATGTTGGGGATGGTTAATCTCATACTCATAGAGATTGACGCTCTTTCAAGAAGAATTAGCGGACATGTAGATGCCGGGGAAATTATTTCAGGAGCAACCAAACATGGAGATTTGTGAACTCATAATACGTTGATGATTGTGGGAATTCAAACAAACATGAATAAGGTACGACTCTTTATAACTTGATTTAAATGCCGTTGATAGATCCGCAATTGGGATTGGTAAACTTTTGCAATTTTAATTTTTTTTAATTCTTCCACTGTGTGCCTACCAATCCCAACAAAAGCGTATCACCAACTAGCTGTGGCGCTTATGTAAATAAGCGCCACCTAATGTTTATCCACAAAAAAAGCAATTTCAGATCAAAAAAATTAGTTAAAGTTGTGGTACTTTTTCAAATAAACGCCACAAAAGATGCGCCACTAAATCTAATTTTTGTAGTAGTGGGTGAATTAAAGAGTACGGGAAATGACTAAACAAGGCAATTTGAGGTCATACAATAGGAATATGTTTGGAACACAAATTGTAACAATTTGGATTTGTTGCCAATGTGTTTTCCTGCATGGTAGTCTAATTGTGTGACATTTTTAAATAGAAAAATGATGTCCAATGCTTATGAAATTTTCTAGAAAAAAATTAGACTTATCAAGATTTAACTTGCTAGGTCATATAAGTCATTTGGAGCTGTACACTAAGAGTTATGCATTTTTGAAGTTAGCCCAATAAATCTGGTGATTTTCTGTGGTAGCGTCAAATAAATGAAATTCTGGGAATTCTGAGCTTTCAGTTGGTTAAAGGCTATATTTTTCATAAAAATAGACTTAATAAGGGTCACATAGCCTTTAGAACTACACCACTTGGATATTTATAAATAAAGATATGAATTTTCAAAATTTGATGAAAATTCTGCCAATTTTTGAGCTAAGTGAGAAAATGGAAAAAAATGTATGGGCAAAATGGTCATTTGAGCAATAAAGCAAGATGGCTTTATTTTTCCCTTTAATTGGCCAATATTTTAGGCCAAAATGTAGAAATAGGAGGGAAATAAATTAGTTGGTCCATATTAATTCAAAATGGATTAATCATAGCCAAGTTAAAGAAGCACATGGATATTTTGCATTAAATAATATTATTACAAAAGCAAGAAGAGATATTTTCTTAGAACTTTTCATCTTTCTTCCAAGGCCATATTTCGGTCAAATAAAGAGAGTAAGAGCAAGAGAGAGTTAGAGAAACATACAAGAACAAAGAGAAAGAGCAAGGATCAAGAAGCAAGATTAAGGTGTGTTAGTAGTAATTTCTACTTGTTCTTACCTTCTTCTTCATGAAAACACTCTCTAATCTCTATTCCTTCTTGAAACAAACACATAGCAAGAGCTAAATCAAGAGAGAGAAGCAAAGGTCATCTAATAAACCTAGTTCCTCTTATTGATTCTTGATTGTTGTTGGTGGTTGTTAAGGATTTATAGTTGTTTTGGCTTTGTTTTCATGATTGGGATGTTAAAACCCTAAGGGATTATGTTGCCTAAATCTTCATTAATCATGTGTAAAACTTGTTTAAGGGATTAAACATGTGACTAGAAGTGAAAAGAAGGTGGTTTGTGGATTAAAATCAATAAACAACATTTTCCCCTAATTTTTCATAAGTTTTGGCTAGTGCTGGAACATAGTGTTAGAGTTGGAATTTCATGTTTTTGATGATTCCATTGGGTTTATAATGGAAAATTGTGTAGGAAACATGTATAATATGAAGTATAAAGGCTTTAGGGTGTGAAATGATGATTTTACCCCTAAAACACAAACATAGTTGCTGCCAAGGGTAATTCGGTAATTTGGGCATGAATTTGAGTAATCTGAGGTTAAAAATAGATTCTAACACATGAAATTATATAGTATTAGCTTGAGTCATAATTTTTGGTACAATACAGTTAGACCAGGTACAAAGGACTTAGACCGGGTCCCTAGGGACATTTTGTCATTTAGCATTTTTAAGTTAAGATAACCAACACAATGAGTTTAAAAATAATTATGAATGAGTAATAACTCATTAATCCTAAATTTGAAATTTTAGAATATATCATTAGCCCGAGTTAGATAGACAGAGCTGGGCTGATAGACAGGTAAGGAAAGGGCACATTCCAGATAGTAATTCTTTCTTTCATATACTATGTGATAATTGTATGCTTTGTGTATGACATTTTATGTAACATGACAGCACCTAGGGCACACACGACCTAGCTATGGTCTGGAACCAACGATGGTACACGAGTTAAGCCGGTGTTGTAAACATTTGTTTGGCCTCAAACAATGTGCACACAACATTGTTTGAGATTGCATCTTACACACAACCTAGCTGTGGTCAATTTTTGCATTCTATATGTATGAAATGCATGTTACTACTAAGATTCTCTCGAATCTCATCCTTTCCATAAATATATAAAGTTTCCAGCAGTAGGCAGCGGCTCTAAGGGCAGAATCGTAATTACGGGCCACGGTAGGTTCTGGACTAGTATAAGAGGAGACATTGGTTCTCTAAAGACCTGATATTATTTCAAGGTCTGTAATCATTATGTACATTCCTATGGGGAATTCTTGTAATATAATCAAGCAATATTATTTCAATAATATCAGTATATTTATGTTATTCCTATGTGCTCGCTGAACTGCGTAATTGCTACTCTTATTAATATCAATATTAAGACGGGGTCTTACATTATACATTTCATCGCATTATTTCTAGAGCATTTCAAATTTTTTGTCCCTCTTATTTCTTTGATGTTATCGGTGACCATAATATTTTGTCTTGGTCAATCCAAATCCAACACCTCTAAGAAGACCGCGATGGCTAAGCCCCAATGTCTTGGCCAATACGTCCTCATCCGCAGAAAGGCAACCTTATATAGTAACTTCTTGGGACATGACTTGCTATGCATTTAACAATAATGTTAATACATATAGTTAATTAAAGACATTACTTCCATAAATTAGGGATTAATATTAATACTTACCATTTTGGTCGACAACTCCTTCACCTAAGGATTGTCATAAGAGCCATCTTTATTTTGCGTCGCCATTGATCAAAATTCATAATGGGGAGGTCTACTACCACTCTTAGCAAACAACTTTTGAGCAATGCTAGTATACCCTTTTTGTCCTAATCTATAGGGATACTTATTATTCTTCACCCTCTCCTTATCTGCCTTGCTTATTATCTATGAAAGCGCACAACACTCCAGTTAATATTAAAAAGATACATGTAAGCCTTATGAATTATGAATAACTATCACCTGGAATGGAAACTAGTAATGTAAGATGACAAATTCTCTTCACTCATCCCCCTTAATCGTGGACCAAAGTTCATCAGGAACTTGTCTCATCGACCTCTTTTAGACTTTGCAAATATGCTTTAATCAATATGTGAAAGAATGTGCATAGTGCTTCCCCAGCCTTGTCGATGACTATAAAGCACACAATTCAAGCTAAAATTTTTTACAAGTAAACAACAAGTAATTAACAAGCATATATATATATATATATATATATATATATATATATATCTTACCTTGACATTGTCCCAAATAACTTTTGTGTGCTCTTTTATTCCCTTACCCCAGTTGCCCAACCTAATAGGAATGTTGCTCCTTGCCGTTATGTATTTGACTTTTTTTTAAATAATTTTTAAATTTGATTGTTCAACCCCATAGTACGAACATAAAATTTAAAAAGAAAATAAGAGTGTGAATAAACAAACAAAAAATAAAAAGTTATGGAGATAAAGGATTTGCTGCATCATCATATTCATCATTTGCTAGTAATTTATCCACCTTTTGCATTCAAAGAGCGAAGAAGAGAGGCCAATTCCATCAAGCACTTATCCTTGCATCCTTGCTCTCCCATGTAAACATTAACCGTATGTTGTAGGTCATAATTCACATGGATAAGCCCTTCAATGCTTGTTAGTAGATGACGATCATCTTTTGGTTTCACCCTAGAGAGATCAAAATTTGATGAACCATAAGATCTCTTATGTTTATTCATGATATCAATAAAGGTCAAATGTTAGAAATTGGATATGAGAAATTGAAATAGAAGTAGAGAAGTAGAGTTCATTTTTCGAACACTTAAATAGGGGGTTTTATGGATTATCTTAATACCAAAATGTCCTTTTGTATTAAAGATCATTTCTTGTTAATTAAATAGAAGTGGAATAGAAAGGGTTTTGTGGGTTATCTAGTATAATGTACCCTTTGGAATGGAAAGGATTATAGAGCCAAATGTGTCCTTATAAATTACCTTAGTTACAAACATAAGTAATGATTATTTACTAATAACTATGAACATTCCTTGAAAAATGCCTAACATTAGTAACATTTGTTTATTAATAACCGTGAAGTGTTAATTGTTTTTTTAAACTATTTTTGGGCTACTTTTCCTTAATTATTATTATTTTTTAATATTAACAAAATATAAAAAGAAGTAGTCATTTTCAGTTATCATCACCAGTGTTGCCCTCCTCTTCTTGCTCTTCCCCCTCGCTTGACACATCAGTGATGTCAGATGAAGAAGATAAAGGGGTCTGACTTAAAGTGACCATATACAACCTCATTGTGATGAAGGATTATGTTCAACTTTCTATTCAGATTGTAGGCATATGTAGTGAGATACCTTGTGGAGCGGTCAAGGCCAGCCAACGTCTACAATTGAGCCTCTATTTGAGGAGGAGGAGGAGGGGGAGGAGGAGGAGGGGGGAATAGCTTGTGGAGGTGGTTGTTGTGGAGGCGCTGGTGGAGGATGAGGAGGGCGAAAGAAAAGTGCTCTCATGCATTTGATCATGATGAAAGAGTGAAGGGCGAGATTATGAAAAGGTGGTTTTTAGAAAGGTATTAAGAATAAAAGGAATATATTAGTATGTGTAGAGTTGAATATTTTGCTATAAAGTATTTAACTTAGGAAAACTGGTGCTTGGTGTCGGACCGAACGAAGTTATGAAAATATGCTTTTTAGATTTGTTCTTTACACAATAGTTGTTTATTATGAAAGGTCAATTTTGTTATTCATACTTTACGGTCAATTGATATAACCGTTATGTTTTTGTTTTCATTGACATAAGGTTGGAAGACAAATTATTTGTAAGTGTTATATAACGGTTGTTTCATAAGAACCGTCATTTTTTTAACTAAATAAATGACAATTATTAACTACAACTATTATTTTTGTGTTTTCGCGAATTTCACCTCACAATACATAATAGTAAGTATAATTAACCATAACATTTGAGCGTTATATATTTTACGCGACCTCCGCCTAGACATACATGATGGTTATTGAATTAACCATTATTTATTAAGCATTATATATACGCGAACTTATAGTAGTACATAAGAAAATGGAGTTTTGGAAAGGAAAATAGAAAAGAAAAAAAAAGCGTTAAGCAATCCAATGTTTTAATTAAAGAAAAAAATAATATGCCATACGTAAAATACACTCTTAATTCCCTAGTTTTTTTTAATCCCTTTATTTATCTTGTAAATTCCCCTTTTTTTTGTTGTAAATTCTCTTCTAAACAAAAATAAAATAAGGGTATCATTGTCTTTCCACCCATAAAAATTAATTTCATTTTAATTATAGGTGTAATAAAATTTCATAAAGTTTTAGAGGTCAACTGAAATTATTTTGCTATCCAGGGGCTCTCTAAAATTTTCCTTTTCAAATTGTCTAGCATATCTCTGACCTTTTATCGCTACCCTCTCGAAGTTCTGTCCTACAAACTTTAGTCTTAACAACTCATTTCCTGTAATTGTCCAAGTATGAAGAAGTTGTTAAGCCTGCTTTTGCCAAAGCATCTGCTACTCGATTATGCTCTCATGACACATGTAGGATTTTCAATTCCCATGATTGTTGAATCAGTTTCATAATCTAATAGAGCAAGAGGCTACCCATAATGATGTTTTGTTGCCTTTGCAAAATTTCAATTAATGCCTTTGCATCAGACTCAAGAATGAATCTCTTAAATCTAAGTTCCCACACCATAGATAGGCCTTTGAATAATGCCCAATGTTCTGCCTCTAAAATGCTACAAGGCTTGAGCTCAAGTGTGTAGCCTACTATCCATTTTCCCATGTGAGTTTGAATAAGACTACCATAACCAGCGCTATTTCAAAAAGTTGTAATTAAGCCATCTACATTAAGCTTAACACATCCCATAGGAGGGGATGACCAGTATATTAGTGAAGGATTGAGAATAGCGCTTAGTGGTGTCTTTTGGATCTGAGCATAAGATTTCCACAAGTTTAATACAACCTGATATGAGTCAGCAGGCCTAATGAAGTCTTCATTAAAAGTTGCGTGGTTTCTCTGATTCCACAATTTCCATATAGTTACTCCCCAATACAAGTACCAGTTACCATCATTCGACATTCCCACCTCATGCTTAAAATTAAGTGTGAACTAGTCTTTGAGAGAGGTAGCAAAGAAAGAGGAGATATACCTTTGATGAATCAATCGCAGCCACAGGTTGTGAGCATAAGAGCAATCTCTTAGTATATGTAAGACATCTTCATCACTGGTATTGCAATAAAGACATAAAGCAAAAGAAGAGGAATACTTACTTCGCTAAGCATTTGTTGGAAGGCGATTATTAAAAGGCATCCGCATGAAAACACGAATTCTTTTAGCACCCAGCCATTTCCAAATTTTCTTATAAGTAGCACAATGATTATGTTCAGCTGGTTGTTTAATGAGAAAGTATGCGCTTCTAATTGAAAAAATTACCATCAGCTTCTGCATTCCAAGTAAGAAGGTCATTACCAGCATCTGGAATTGGCGGTAACATAAACATAAGCTTCTTAAAGGCAGAACTTGGTATAATATATGCCAATCTTTAAAATCCCAAGTGCTGTGGGACACCTAATCAGATACCATAGAATCATTCTCTTCATCAGTGAGTGGTCTAAGGCACATATCTTTGATGGTTTTATCAAGAAACATCTGTAACACCCCAATTTTCAATCACCAATATTCCTCCTATGTAATTGAAACACCTAATGGAATAAAATGGTGAATTGTCTATTATATAGGTTAAAAATTGGCCAAACCAAAGGAAACGAAGCAAGAAATGATTTACTGGGATAAATCATTAATTGTAGGGTCAAAATCGTAATTTTTCCAAAATATGGGAAACAATTATTTTTCCCTAATTTTCCTAATGATATCAATTATATGAGCACTAAAAAGAGGGAAATGGCTACTTGATAGTGAATAAGCCCATTTTGGTGAATTATTATCAAATAAGGCCAATTAGTCAAAGTTAAAGAACAAAAGTCAACAACTTGTAATATAACAATGGGATAGTTGAGATCAATATTTTCCCTCTCTTTTCTCATGAATACGGTGGAATGATATAGCAAGAAGGGAAATGAAAAACTAAGCAAATAAATGAGATTTGTGGACTAATGGAATAGTGCCACATGTATTAAGCAATTCATTAACTTAATATATAATATTCTCTTCATTCTTCATTCCATTCCATCGTGCAAATAGACCAGAACGAATGAGAGAGAGAGCTGAGGCAGTGGAAGAACAAGAAGCAAGAAGAAGCTAAGATTCTCCAAAACTCAAGGTAAACAAGTCTTGAACATATGATTCTTGCTTCCTAAACCTACTATGATCTCTCTTGCTCATCTCTTCATCCTTGGATCATAGTTTTCAAGTGTGTCCAAGAAGAGAGAGAGAGAGAGAGAGTTCAGACGTTAAGGAGAGAGAAAGTGAAGAAACCCAAAGGTAACTCTCCAAATATGATTCTATTGCTTAAGTGGATGCTATTAGTGAGATTTTTGGATTGGTTTGGTTGTTATTGTGAATGAAAGATGAAGAAACTCCAAGAACTCTGAAATTTAAGTTTCTCCAAACCTTATCCAATGATCGTGATAATAGCTAATAGTTTGATTATAAGTAGAAAAGAGGTGATTAAGCAAGTCAGAACGAGAAACTGACACAATTTTTCTGAGAACTTAAAATATGAACCTTGTCTTGAACGTGGTAAAGGGGATGGAATTTGATAATTCCAATGATTCCATTGGGTTTAGATGATGAAATTGTGTAGGGTTTACGTTGATGATTAAGTCAGAAAAGCCTCAGAATGAAAAATGACAAAATAAGTATTAAAACACAAATGAAAGGGCAACCAGGGGTATTTTCATCATTTGACCCTGAATTTGACCAATTTGAGGTCAAAAATAGATTTTACATGTGAATTTGTGTAGGAATGGCTACAAGGGAATTTTGGTAATTTAGCGTCATTAAGTTAAGTTAACCAATATCATGAGATCAAAGTAAGGTACAAATGAGTGGTAACTCATCTATGGTTGTTGGATATTGTAGGACTTGAAGACGGTCCGAAGTTTAAGCTTGCCTGAGCTCTGAATTGCAAGGAAAGAACAAAAGGAAAGCATTCAGGTAGTAACGTCCTTCTTACATTTACTATGTGATGTCTACTATGAATATCATACATGTAAAATGAGCTAATGTCCTAGACACATCCATTCGCCATGTTGTGGTCATGGACCTAACAGGGGCACCAAGTCGACCAAGGGCAGACGTAAAGTTTAACCTTGGGCTAGTGTACACACATACGTTTGATCATCTTACATTTCATGACATTGCATATTTATTTTCGTATTTTATTTGTATATAAGCATGTTGCTACTGAGATTCTCTTGAATCTCATTCTTTCCAAACAACAAAATCATTTCAGCTGAAGTAGGCAGCTTAAAAGGCAAGGCAACGGCTACCTGTGATTAGGGTTCCAGAGTTTCGTTGCAATTATAACGCTTTCGCATAAACTTAGCTAATATAGTTTTTGGTACTTTTGTACATGTATATAAATGTGTATCAAACCCTCTTGAGGGAAATCTCCAGTAATGTAAGCTAATGTGATGTATTTTCATGTTTCTGCTGAGTTCTATGCTTTATGCTACAAAATATGCTTATCGCCCATAACTATCTATGTATTTAAAAAGCGGCGTTACAACATCCACCGTTCGTTGAAACAATTAACTGATTCCCCATTCTTGATGTGCCACCTCATGCCCATTTCTATGATTTCTTTTTGTTGTATATGAACTTCCAAACTGCTAAGTCAAAGCCTTGTATGGTGAGCACATGTGTGCTATTTCATAAGATATAATTAGGCATGAGTACTTCAGCCCACAACCCTTTAGCTCCATAAATTAGTTTCCAGGAAAGCTTTGCTTTATAAGCTTTGTTAAAAGATTGTAATCTTTTAAAGCCGATGCCCCCATAGAGTTTGGGATGACTAAGAGCATCCCATCCAATTAATAGGATGTAAGCCATGATTTTGCTTATTGTTACCCCAGATAAAATTTATTTGCAACTTTTCAATTTTATGGCAAATGGAGATGGGCACTTTGGAGACTAGCATAGGATAAATAGGTATAGAACTTATAATGGATTTGGCCAAAGTTATTCGTCTAGCCAGTGAAAGTGTATTCTCATTCCAAGAGGCTAGTTTTTCTTTGACTCTTTAGATGATATAATCAAATTCAACAGTTAGTTTTCTTCTACGAGAAATATGAACACCAAGGTATTTTCCTATTTCTATAGAGATGGATATGCTAGTATTGTCGCTGATTCTTTTCCTGAGTGATGGAGGAACTTTTGGTGAAAAGAATAAGGATGATTTTCATTTGGTTATACTTTCATCTCATAAGAGGTAGAATATGTTAATGCAAGACATCATTGTAGCTTCTTGTTGATCAGTTGCCACTCTAAAAAGTAACAGATCATCCGCAAACATGAGGTGGGAGATGGTAGGTTCATTTATGTCTGTCTTGATTAGTTTTCATGTTCCATCATTGACCATGTCACAAATAAGGTGAGATAGTCTATCCATGCACAGGACAAACAGTAGAAGGGAGATTGGGTCTCCTTGCTGCAACACTCTTGGGGGAGAGAAAAAATTGCTTGAACTTCCATTCCATAGTGCATTGTAAGAAACCGTCTAGATGCAACTCATGATTAAATTTATGAAGTTATAATCAAAGCACATATCGGTAAGTACTTGCTGGAGAAATTCACATTGGATTTGATCAAAGGCCTTTTCAAAATCAATCTTGAACGCCATCAAGCTTGTTTTGCCCCTTGTCTTCTTCATAGTATGAAGTACCTCTTATCCAAATATAATATTGTCATGGATGGTTCAACCCTTAATAAAACTAGCTTGGTATGGTGAGATCAAGTCATCCATTACATCACGCAGTCTGCTAGCTATTATCTTTATGATACATTTGTAATGCATAGTGCATAAGTAAATTGGTTAAAAATGGCCTACCATTTTTGGATAATCTCTTTTTGGAATAAGAGAGATAAGTATTATGTTTTAATCTGTTGGGATAGAATAGGTTACAAAGGCATTTTTTACAAAATTGCTCAGAGTTTCACCCACAGTATTCCAGTTCTTCTGATAAAACAAAGGAGGAAAACCATTAATTCCTGGTGCTTTGTATGGCCCCATTTAGAAAATAGCATTTTTAATTTCCTCTATAGAAGGAACACATCCCATATTAGAAAACAGGGGGCTATTTAATGTTGGAAAGTTTGATTCAGTGTGAAGGGGACTCTGCGGGCATTCGTCAGCCTTATATAGCTTATGAAAGTGATCTAACACAAGAGTCTTTAGTAGAGCTTCTTCTTTAACCTAGTTTCTGTTGTGATCTTTAAGAGCTAAAACTCTATTTTTCCTTCTTTGCATTTGCGTTTTTAGGTGGTAGTAACATGTATTCCTATCAACCTTTGTGATCCAAATATACCGAGATTTTTTAAACCATTTTAATTCTTGTAGCTTTAAAAGTTCATCAAAATCCTCTTGAAGAGTCTTTTTCTAGATTGCATAGAAATCTTGAATAAGGATAATTTGGGGAGCTTTGAATTCCTTTCAAATGAGCAAGCAATTCCCTTTTCCTTTTCTCAACAAGACCAAAGACATTCTTGTTCCCATCAATAATAGATTTGGTGACAAAGTCTAAACAATTGATTATATCATCATTGATAAGCCAATTATTCATCAAGAAATCCCTGAAGCTTTCATGTTCAAGCCACATTTCTTCAAAACAAAAAGGCTTTGCATTGTTTTGCATATTAGGTAAATTAATCTGTAATAAAATAGGGCTATAGTCAGAGAAAGGAGTTTTGGAAAGTACCTTTAAAGAGCAATCTGGAAGGTGGAGCAGAAGCTGAGTATTTGCAAGCGCCCTATCCAGCCGTTCATAGAGTCGAGAATGACCACTCATTTTTGGTCCCCTCCATGTAAACTTGAGGCCTTGATAACTGATGTCCGTGAAGCCGCACACTAATATTCTATCACAAAACCAGTTGATTCTTATCATCAGGATTATCAAACCCCCAACACTTTCATCCAGGTTCAAAATGTCATTAAAGTCCCTACAAAAAATCTATGGGCTTGAAATGGCATAGGAGAGTGACTTTAGCTTCATCCACAGAACTTGGCGAAGATTTGAGTGAGGAATATCATAAATAGTTGTTAAAAGGAACTTGGGAAGGCTTGAAATTATGCAATTAAGGTGGAAATATTGCCTGTCTTCTTCGAGTATTGAAACTTAAATAGCTAAACTTTTCCAAATAGCAACTAATCCACCAAAATGACCTAAACTAGGAATGATCTTGATAGCATCAAGACCTAAGGTACAAAGAGGCCAAAATCTAGATTTCGTATCCTATTGTGTTTCAGCTAGAATAATCATTAAAGGTTTTGAGCTTTTGCATAAAGCTCGCAAATTTTGAAGGAGACCTTTTCCACAGGCTCCCTTAGAATTCTAATAAATGACACAATCCATAAAATATAATTAGATAAGTTATATTTTAGGTTGGAAGCCTAATCAAGTTTCTCATGGGTATTGTGTTTCTTGGACCATAGAGTCCAACCCATTCTTCTCTTGTGAAGATACTCATGGCGACAGGTTATCTCCAGATGGCCTAGTATTGGGATCTCCCGGGTCCAATTCCTCTGTGTCCATATTTAATGGATTGAAGGGAGTATTTGGTGATTTGCCCACCTCATTTAAGGCCTTTTGACCTTTTCCATTATTAATTCTTGTAATCTGCATGTTTTCATCCCCTTCGGCCACATCAACAATCTCATTTTCATTACTCTCTTCTAGGGTCAACATCAATATTTCACCACTATTCATCTCTTATTGAATCATTTCCCTTATTCTTTTCTCTCTCTTCCAACGTAATTATTGAGTGGTAGGATTTTTATTTGTTTACATTAACATCAATTCCTGCAATTCCTCTACAATGTTCTTTTGTTTTGTGGACACTTTTGTTTTTCCTTTTAATGGTCGTACATTTTGAGTGCTTAGCGTAAGGGGTTGTTGCAGAGGTACAGAAGGAAAGGATTGTAAAACCATTACCTGAATGTTATTTTGAAATTCATCTGATTTTTCCATCTCAGCAAGGACACCAAATCTGGACCCATGATTCCCTTGGTAGTTGACTCGCCTTTGTTATCCGACAATTTTCTTTGCCATTGAGGTTTCTGAACTATTTTCCACTGATTATACCCAAATCTAGCGGAACCATATTCCTCTGTTCTTTTATTGGTTGATGGGATGTATCTTGGGGAGCATTTGTATTATTTGTTTCTGATTTATCCGTGCAAGTCTCAGCTCTATGTCCATAGACTCCACAATGCACACACAACATATGGAGGCCTTCATATTCAAGGAAATGCTCCTCACCCTCCAAGGTGAAACCTTACATGAATTTTTTTTCCAAATCTACCAGGATGCAGATCCTTGCATAATGCCCATACAATTGGCAAGAAGTATTCATGTCGACCTGATAACTCTCCATTTTTAATAAAATGTGAAATATAGTTTTGATATAATTAGGAAGTTATCAAAGCTAAATTAAAGGGATTTTCTTAAGATTTTATAAGATATCAATTAGATACATTATTTAGGGGATTTTAATATAAATATCATAGTTTTTAAATAAAAATAGAATTGATTTAATTTAGGATGATAATAATAATCATGATTCAATGTTCTTAAAAAAAGAAAAAAAGAAGAAGAGGCTTGGGAAAACTCAAAGAAAAGAACCCATATTTTTAGGAAATTCTGATTGAGCTCTAAAACATTTCAAAATTTTTCACTTAAGCCTCTCAAAAAAAACTTTTGAAAATACTCACGTAGGTCCCTGGTCAAAACTTGCGTTTTAACCAGGGAATTAGGTTATTGTTGGCAGCTAGAGGGTGAGTTAAGGAGGAGCTACAGGAGCGGCCGTCTTGGGACCATCGTGGAATAAGAGAAAATAAAGGAGGAAACTGAGAGTCATATGTGAAAAGTGGATGACAGATCATCATCGTTCTATTGCAACAAGAGACCAAAGGGAGCCGCTGGTTTGAGAGTCGGAGATAGTTTGGAACGGGGAAGGAGGGCTGTCAGAGGAAAAAAAAAGGAGCTTATCGAGGTTTTTCATCGTAAGCTCCGGTGCCACCATCGCCAGAGCTGATTGATTGAGAACCAGAAGGCAGCCAACATTACAGCTGGAAAAAAATATGGTTCAGATCTGTTAGATGTGGCTGACACCCAAGAGGGGGGTGAATTGGGTATACGATAAGAAAGTCTGATCTTTTAAAATCTTTTCGCAACTTATCAAATCAATACATATGGAACTATAAAATCATATGCAAATATATAGATTATATATGCTGGAAATATAAAAGCTTAGGGAAGAGAAGACACAAACTGTGATTTATCCTGGTTGAGTCCAATCCACGATGAACTACGTCCAGTCCTCAGGCTCCTCCTGAGATTTTCAATCCACTATCTTGTTTATTCGGGTACACGAAAAGTCGCTACAACCCACAAGTTTAACCGGGCACTTGTATAGCCTATTACAGAGTTACTCCCCCTCACATACTGTAAGGTTCACTTCCCCTTACAACAAGTCTTACGAGCAGAGCAATCCCGAAGACCTTTCTCTCCTGCTTACCCGTGCAATTCTTACAATCAGAAAGTATAACCGAAAATTCTCTCTACAGCTTCCCTCGTAAGGAATCCAACCCTCTCAAGGTCCCTCTACCTTGAGATCAATACAGAAGTATATTTGTAAAGATTTACAAACTCTCTCACAGAGTAGATATGATACTCACTGAAGTACAATACAGATATGCTCACTCTCAATTATACATGACAAGGAAAGCATATATTAATAGAGAGTGTGAGAGACGAAGTAGCATGTTGACAGTTGGGTTCTCGTTACTTCATCATAGTTTTTGGCTTTGAATCTTTGCATGAATATATAGATGAGTTTTGGAAGATGACCGTTGCAACATCCGTCCGTTAGAGTTTGTTGATCCATTTGACCGTTGAGCCCATTCGGATATTTTCCTATTGTAATCCCATTTCTTTGTATAGTCGTTGAGTGTATTAAATATTTTCCCGTTGATCATGCTCTGACATATGCTTAAGCGTTTCTTACAATTTATCCGTTGATTCGATAGATGCTTCAGCGTTAGGTAGTTTGTTGATCCGTTTGTTGAATATGATTGTTGCCTATGATTTGTTGTCGCTAAATATTGTTCCTTTATTTGTCATGTGCAGAGTGATAATGAGCAACAACTGTAAAGCACTAAGAGAGAGAGAGAGAGTCATTACATCAGATGCTTTCTCTTCTACACAGAAGTTGTTTTCATCACTGTATGATCTCTCCATTATTTTTCTGTTTCATACTTGGAACAAATGTTAAATGATGTTTAAGATTGATAACAAGCGTAAACATAATGATTAGATAACATTTAGGCATATTCGGATTCGTCCCGTAATTTTTCTTTGCTTCAGCGTCTGCCAAACTCAAGTTTGCTATATGAAACTCGAGTGCATAGTGAAGTTTCCACATCTCCAGATAGTCTCAGCCAGGAACTCGCAAGAATGCACTTCTGGAACTCGAATGCACTTTGCTTCAGAACTCGAGTACTGAACTATGAACTCGAGTGCATCATGAGTTTTCAAGTTTCTGCAACATCCTCTGGTTGAAACTCTCAGAAGTGCATAATTAAACTTAAGTGCAAATCTCCATAGAACTCGAGTATGCTTGGTAGAACTTGAGTGCTTCATGTTAATCTTACTTTTCAAGCTTCTCTGGAACAAACTCACTTGCCAACACTCTCTGAACTCGAGTGCAGTGAGATAGAGAACTCGAGTGCAGTGAGGAGAACTCGAGTGTACTTCCTTTTCTTCATGGCTCCAAATCTCTCGGGTATAAACTTTCATGGCCATACTCTCATAACTTGAGTGCATTGTTGATTGAGAACTCGAGTGCAAACATGAGGACTCAAGTGTACCACATTTTCTTCAGACTGCAAGACTCTCGAGCAAAAACTCTCTCGGCAAAACTCTCATGACTCGAGTGCATTGCTTCATAGAACTTGAGTTGTCCTCCTTAAACTTGAGTGTACTTCATATCAGGTGATTCTCGCAAACTCTCTGGAACAAACTCTCATTCCTGAACTTCCAACACTCGAGTGCATATCATATGTTTGCGGGAGTATAAACAGTAGACTCAAAATATGATCCATTCATTTTTGAATCCAAGTATGATAAATGATTGATCATTAAAAAGCTCTTGTTTTTTACATTCCAATGCAAAAGGAATCAGCTCTAAACTAAATGAATTCTTCAAGTTATGTTCCAACGAATGCAGAGAGTGTATGTATTTTCAAGCATCATCTTCCAGAAGCTATACCTCATTGAATATAACTCCAAATTTGACTTATTGTATATCCATGGAAATATCTTGGAGTCTAGTTTCATATGGAACCATTTTGAACTCCTTTGGAAGTGTATTTTGAGAGATATGTGTAAAATATGAAAGTTGTTCCTGAATATGACGGTGATTTGAAGTTCCACTTCAAAAATTCCTATCGGCTTCATCTTAGCTCCTTTGATGTTAGTTTTGGTGTCAATGACGCATTGTGAGTCTAGTTTCATATGCCACTAGTTTCGTCTCAATCGAAGTTATGGTTTAGGAGATATGGTTGAATAAATGAAGCTCGTTTAAGCTGAACATAAAACAGGGATGAACAGTCCAGAACTCAAGTTCTAAATTCCAAACTCGAGTTCTCTTCAGATTTTAAGGCCAGATCTTGAAGTTTTGATGCCAAACTCAAGTGTGCTTCAATCCCAACTCGAGTTTAAAGTCCCAACTCGAGTTATCACCCATTGTTTCAGTTTTGAACAGTGCCAACTCAAGTTTTACAAAGCCAACTCGAGTTCTCAACTTGGGCAACTTCAACAACTGCATTTCTGTCAAAAACTTGCTTGGAGAACTCTTTGAACTCGAGTGCTACAGTGACAACTTGATGCTACAGTGCCAAACAGTACCAATAGCTATAGTACCACTTGAATTCCCTTCTGAGCATAGAAACATCCAGTATTTCTTCTAAGAGCTTGAATCTTGATATTCCCATTAATTCTTATAAATTCTTCTTTCTCCAATCTCTTTCTTTCTTTGCTTGACTATTCTACAAGATATGTAATATTAAATATAGTAGTTAGTCAATTTTGGAGATTAATACATTATGTAAACTTTTTGCTCTTAATATCTTTTATCTATATTTGGCATCATCAAAACTATTCATATCTAACATTCTCCCCCTTTTTTATGATGACAAATCCTACAAGAAAAATATGCATGAATGTGACTTGTACAAATATTATGCAACATATTTTTCTTGCCTCTCTCTCCCCTTATTTGTCATTAGCAAAAAGTTTGAAGGATAAGGAATAAATGCTTATAGAGAGATATTTATAAAAATAAATTTGAAATGTCTCTCTCTCTATTAATAAAAAAAATGTGTCTAGAAAACAATTTTCTCTCTCCCTCTTTATGTTTTAATATGATACAAATGAGTAAATAATTTGAAGATATTTTCAAGAAAAATTATCATAATGAAATCAAAGAAATGCACAATATCTTCAAAATTTAAAGAGATAGGGTTTAGAGATGCTCATTTGGATTTGGCAAGCTGATGATAAATTCATGAAGT
Source organism: Albizia julibrissin (assembly GCA_037074505.1). Lineage (NCBI taxonomy): Eukaryota > Viridiplantae > Streptophyta > Magnoliopsida > Fabales > Fabaceae > Albizia > Albizia julibrissin. The sequence goes on along the minus strand of CM073478.1, from coordinate 43,606,040 downwards.
TCAGTCCATCACACTTTCACTGTACAGCTCTAATGATGTCTCCAGGATGCTCTTGAGCTTTTGTTCCATATTTTTATCACATATGGTTAGTGCTCTTTTGTATTGGCATAGATAAATTTGTTACTTTGAATATTGCAACCAATATATTTTCCTTGATTGAGCGTCAAAGCATATGTCCTCAAGGTTGATATATTCTCCTTTTAGTATGTTGAGGAATGATCTTGCACAGAGTAAATTCTCTTGTCATAAGTTAAAAATATTCTTGCAAGGAGAATGGTTAGTGTAATCAAAAGTTTCCTTTCTATAGGATATATTCAAATTAAGATCAAGAAAAGAAAATGTATAAGTATCTCATCATCAAAACTAATCAATTGAGGGTAAATACAAATGAGTATACTATAATGATTTTCTTCAAATAAAGGAGATAAGCTTTTAAGATATAAAACACATGTAAATGTGAAGCTCCCCCTTAATGTATGCATGGTCTTAAAAATTATCATGAGAAATACAGTTAAAAACTCTTATGGATTTGGGAAAAAAACATTGAAAACCTTGAGTGTGAAAGTTGAAGGAATTAGAGAGAGAAATCAAATTTTGAAAATGATGATGCTATTTATGGATTTTAACAAATGTACTCCCATAGCGTTTGAGTCAGAAAAGCAATCCATAATGACCAACTTTTATGAAATTATAAATCATGAATGAAAATATGCAAATTGTTTCAGAATTTCAAATGTTCTTTCAAATCATGAATATGCATTATGACATTAAGATTTTGAATGTATGAAAACTCATTTATGAAATTTGTGAAGTATCAATCCTCATGCTAAAAATGGTAGAAGTCAATAGTTTAAGTATATACATGTACCAAAAAGCTTCCTTCTTAAAGATAACATGTTTGAGAATCTTTCCAAGAGCAAAAGTCATATGGAAAATGAATTAGCCAAAAGCATTAGCTTGATAGACATATATGAGTACAATGACTTTGCTATTTATCAAGTGATAACCTTGGCTCTTAGAATTATATCAAGATATATATGATCATTCATGGCAAGAATTTGAATACAAGGTTCTAATTACTCGAAAATAGATGAAGACAAATGTTGATGTAATTGAGTAACAATATGAGTATAATGGATTTATAGAGGATGAAGCACATACTCATTAGTTCAAATAATTAGAGTTCTAAAGTATCATCCTATTATGTTATTCCACTATAATGGTTAATGCATTAGCATTCATTCAATGCATTAATGAACATTTATAATACTTGGAATAACTCAACCAATAAAGATTTTTGCATTAGGAACAAGGCTTTTCATGAATTCAATTTTTTTTTAGGAAATAGACTTAAAACTCATATAGATACTTAACTTATTAGACATGAGGTCCAAAAAATTAGAAAATAAATACTAAGGAGTTCAAGCATTGGATAGCACATTTAAGATCAATGATTAGTATGTCAATGATAGGGAAATATTCTGGAGGATGGATTTGAAGCCTTTATGACATTCATTATACAGAAATATTAACTTCCAATTTTGAAAATGATTTGAATGCAAACAAAATATGAATAATTTTCAAATCAGTTGTATGCACTTTTATAAAAACAATATGAATCAAAATGTATTCTTGAATTGTTCATTTCAAACTCAAATGAATAAAAGAATTATGCACAATTTCATTTTCAATTCATTTAGAAATCTGAAATATTTTGAAAACCATAAGAGATTGATTGCTAATGGTATGCAGTAAAGAGGAAGAATTTACCAATCAAATTGAGTTAGGAAGAATAGGTGCAACATTAACCTCAGGAAACTGAAATAAACTCCTAACACTCGAGTTCTTCCCAAAGAACTCGAGGTCATCTCCACTCGAGTTTGGCCCTCCAAACTCAAGTTTATACATTATGCAAACATTTTGCTCTTAATTTCTTTTATCTATATTTGACATCATCAAAATTAATCATATCTAACTAGATCATCTTCATCAGCTTCATCTTCAGCAACCACATGAAAGAAACAGAGGGAGCAGCGGTTGGTTTTGGAAGCTGTTACAATGAAGCTTTATCTTCAACAGAACCAGAGAGATAGAGATGGAAGGAGCAATTTTGGGAGCTACTGGAGACAGAGGCGGCGTCATGGTCAGCCTTTGCGGCTTGCAAACATAAAGCTTGAGAGATAAGGGAGGTAACCAATCAGAGGCAACTATTATTTCCTCTGTTCTGTATCATCTTCATCTACCGTCACACTCTATTTGCAATTCATTATTTCCATTTTTCATTTCACATTGTCTATTGTTTTATTGATGATTCATGCTATGTGCTGTAATGAGATGATGATTCTGATTAAGGTGATGCTTGGCAAATTTTTATTTTAATCTAGAATAGCTATGAACTAATTTGGAGATTTGAGCATGTATGAACCAATTAATTGTGCTTATTGTTAGTTTAGTTTACTTAATCTTGTATTATTTTGTCTATTTAGTGCTTGATCACCACTAAGTATGAATTGGGGAATTTATATTAACCTTGTAAGAGGGATCTTAAATAGACCATAGGATTAAGTAATGTGGGATTAGTATTTATTCTAATTTGCCAATAGGATAAGAATATACCTATTAGACCCATATAATCATATGAGTAAAATTAAACATTTCTTGCCTCTTGAGTAAATTAGTTAGGAATAACAATTTTAACTTGAGAGAGGGGTATTAGTAATTGGAAGATACTTATATCCATTTAAACTCTAGATTAACACATTAACATTAAGTGCATTTATTTGGGTAAATACATGCTCTAAAACCTGAAAAGGGAATTAGCCATTATAGGTTGTTTTCCTCCATTTAAATTTTAAAAATATTAAATTTAGGACTTTGCTTTTGTTTAAATTGATTTTCAAATTAGTTTCTTCCTTGATTTGCTCAACTTAAATGAACATGGGAAATTTAATGCCTAATCACTAGTTTAATTGAATCTATGTGGGATGACCTTGATTTGCTACTATACTATTTCCATGGCCCGTACATTTACGGTACTTATTTAAAATTCAATAGCATCAAGTTTTTGGCGCCGTTGCCAAAGATTCAAGGTAATTGGTGATTAAAATTAAAAATCCTTTAATTGTACTTTAAACTTGAGTTTTGTGAATATTTTTATTTTCATTATTTCTTGTTTGTCTATGAAAAAGAAAAATAAAAAAAAGGATTATTCACAGCATTCGTTTGGTTCAATGAGTGATTAATTGTGCTATCTTGGTTCTTTACAAGGAATGCATGTGGATGGAATGAAACATGAAAATATAAATGCTGGTTGGATTGAAAATGTTGATTCTTCTCAATATACTTACTTTTCTTGTGTTTATTGTGGAGAGAGTCATTCATATGAGCATTGTCCATATAACACTACCAATCATAATGTGAGAGATGTTTTCACTAGGCATCAAACTTGTTTTGATTATCCTTTTTGTCCTAGTGGAAGTTTAGAGCAACAAGAGCCTTGAGATCCTCATTTCAATTCCAATCCAATAGAAATTACCCCATTTTTTCACTCTTATCCTCATTTTGAAGAAAACATCCTTGAATATAAAGAAAAGTCTAATTTAGAAAGATTATTTGAGAACTATATGGAATCATCAGAGAGATTTAGTAGAGAGCAAAGGGAATTTGCCACTGATTTTAAAACAAGGGCCCAAAATATTGGAGTATGTGTGAATCAAATTGTTTCAACCCTTGAGACAATAAGGCAAGATAATTCTTTAAGCATAATGACCACTTCTTGTGTTGATGATGATTATTGTGAGGAAATTGAGGATGTGCAATTGCATGAGACTTTTGATAATATGAAAAATGAATATGAGCCTAAAATTAATTTAGAATGGAATAATGGGTGTAGTCTAGAAGAGGTTTCGGTTGTGGAACCTAATTCTTATTATTTTGATGTTGAAATTGATGCGGATGTCCTAAAAGCTCTTATTCATGACTATCCTATTAACTCTTTGACTCTTACTGATGAGAGTTAAGTGGATTTTGTGGGATGCTATAAATTGTTGGAAGCTCCTAAATCTGTTTGCAAAGATGTGGATGTTGTGTTTTATTTGCATTCAGTGAATACTTGTACTCTTAAATTGTCTATGATTGAAGAAGTACAAGTAAGTAACTTGAATGATCATTTCTTGTGTCTGAAACCTTGTTGCTTGAAAAGAAATAAAGGCAAGGTAATCCTGGTATTTGATACTTATGATTAGTGCTTGTTTTGAGAAGTCTGGATGAAGACTTTAAACTTAGTGCTTCTTGGGAGGCAACCCAAGGTTTGGTTTGATGTTTGTTAATTTTATAGGATTTTTGGTAGCCCCTGATAATGTATTCCACATTGGTAGCCACAAGCTAGAGCATTCAAAAGCATAAGACAAGGATTGAAAATGGAGTATTCTTCTACTTTTCTTTGTTTTGTTCGAATTAATTGTTGATAACATGTTTTGGGATATAAGTGCTTGTTATAGTCTAGTTTTGCATGTGATTGATATTTGTTGTTGACTATTGAGTTAAGTGGGGGCATTTGTGAATTGTGCTTAATTGGTGAACATTTGAAATCTTTGGAACTTTAGATATCCTTACACTTGGATATGGTGAATTCTTCAATTCCATTACTTAGTGTTACGTGTTCACATTATAATATTCTGAATTTTGGGACTAAAGGCTTAAGATTTAGCCTAAAATAAAGGGGACTACTAGACCCTTGTTTGGTAAATGTCATAGTAAGACATAGTATTATTTCCCAACATTCCTTTATATCCTTGGATATTAAAAAGAATTATATTGGTGAGCTAAAGAGCTCGGGGAATAACAAAATAAAGTGATTGGAAGTCACACACAATATAGTAAAATGGAACACAAAGTAATTTCGCTATCAGTGAAATTCCTGGTATTGCAGTGATGATTGTGTGACATGTTTTAATAGGTAAATGATGGTGAAAATTTATAAAACTTTCCAAAATGAAAGTAGACTTATTAAGATTTAATTTGATAGGTCATATAAGTCATTTGGAGTTGTACACAAAGAGAAAAGAATTTTTGAAGTTAGCCCAGTGAAATTAATTATTTTCTGGGACATCATTTAAAGATTAAAATTTTGGGAAGAGTGAACTTCCAATTGGCTAAAGGTTATATTTTTCCTTAAAACTAGACTCAATAAGGGTCAAATATACTTTAGAACCACCCCAATTGGATATCTACACAATTAGATATGAATTTTCAAAATTTAATGAAAATTCTGCCAAATTGGATATTATATGCGAAAATTAAAATTTTGAACCAATGAGGGAGTGTCACGTGTCCAAGTCATTTGCTGATTCATTTAATCAGTAATTCTCCATCTTCTTCACCATTTTCACGCAGAAACAAACCAGAAGAGAGAGAAAGAGCTGCATAACGAAAATGGAGGGAGAGGAGAGAGAAACTTTGAGGCGCCGAAACCCTACTGAAACGGCGTCATCTCTCAAAGTACCCTTCAGGAAACTTCTTCCACTCATCGCAAGCTTCATTCCTACGGTTTTGGATTTTTATTTAGAGGTATTTGGTGCCGTATCCCTTGCCGGAATTCCGAACCGTTTGTGGAAACAGGTAGAGGTAAGCGTAAGTTTCCTTTTTAACCGATTGATTTGTCGTTTGGATGAGTATAAAGGAAGTTTGGTACTGTTCATGGCTGGTTTAAATTGGTGTTTTCAATGGCTAAATCATGTGTAATGAGTGTTTAAATAGCTAATCACTTGACTAGAAGTAGAAAGGAAGAGATTAAGTCAAAGAAAACAACATATTGCACCTAAGAATATGATTTTCTGCCCTGTTTTTGATGTGGAGAAGGAGTAAGAATTTGATGATTTTGATGCTTCCATTGGCTTTAGGAGGTAAAATTGTGTGGGTATGCAAGTGTTCATGAATTTTGGGTACTTGTACATGAATTTAGAAATTTTAGAAGTTAAAGGGTAAATGTTGTGTATTCCGTTTTCTGGAGGCAGTGTTATGGTGACGTGTTTTTGAGTGGTCAAATGTTATCCAATGACTATAAAACTCTTCATTTTGAAAGTAGACGTATAGACCTTTAATTTGATAGGTCATAGTGATCAATTGGATTTATGTGCTAGAAGTTCTACATTCTCAAAGTTTGAGCATGCAAAACTGGAAGTTTCTGGGATAATGTGTAGAAAGTTAATATATTGTACTAACTCGTGTATATATAGCTAATGGATATATTTTTAATTTAAACTATACTTAACAAGGGTCAATAAGGACTTAGAACTAGCTCAATTGGATTTTTTTGGATTTAGATATGAATGTTTGAACTTCTGCGCTGTTTCTGGAATGTGATTTGGACAGGTTGAATTTGTCGAAATTTTGGGAAATATGTGGCTGTGATAGTTAGAATTTAGTATTTCTATGTGAAACTAGAAAAAAATATATTTCCATAGAATTTGGAACCACTCAATTTGGAGTTTCCTAGAATTAATGGTGAATTCTTAAAGTTTGACCTTATTTCTGAAACTAAATCTGGAACAGTTGATGTTTGGAAACTTTCTGGGGATTTTGTGTTGGTAGTTTCCAGAAAGTGATATTTTTCCTTGAAATTATGCTTAAATAATATCAAATAGAGCTTTGAACCACCTCAATTGGGATTCTATGGAATTAATTGTGATTTTTCAAAATTTGGTGAAAAATCTGTCAGCTTTAAGTCTTATGCGAAATTTAAGACTTAATGGCACAAATATAATTGGAATGAACTCCAAGGGTGAAAGTAAGCCTATAGGGCTAATGTGGGCCATTGGGTATTCACTTTTCATGGCTCTAATGATGTTATCACTTGCCTAGGGCCATGAAGTGATAAAGAAGGAGCAATGGTTGGCGGATCAAGGGACAAGAAGAGAAGGACATAAAGTCCACCAGGTAGTGAACTTACCTTTTTCTGCATGTATGTGATATGTATATTTTGCATTGATTATGTGACTGCTTTGCCTATTTGTGTGAAACATGTATGGTTGGTTGAAGCTCTGTTATATTTGTGCAATGGCCATATGTATGTCATAACATCGAGCATGCAGCATGTCATTATGTTGGCATGAAATAGTGTAGGCAAGCATGTCATGCATTCATATATGTCTAGCATGCATAGTGGTAATGTTTGCTACTGAGATTCTCTCGAATCTCACTCCTCCCAACCAACCATTCAGACAGGTGAGCATTGGAAACGTGCTGAGATCAGAAAAGAGGTATGCACGAAGATGAATGTTGCTGGTTGTTTGAAGGCCTTTTAGTTATTAAGGTCTGTAAATATTATGTAAACCCCTGGTGGGGAAACTTTTGTATTATAATCAAGCAATATTTTATTAATATTATCAGTATATTTATGCTATTCATGTGTGCTCACTGAACTATGCATTACTACTCTGAGTAAGGTCAGTAATAAGGAATATATGAGGCGGGTCTTTACACACATTGAGGACAATATGACATTTAAGTGTGGGGTGAGAAGTACAATTGATTTTGTATGACTTGTCCTCAAGTTTGACAAATTTCTTTGGTTTTGCATATAAATAGAAAATGTTTGACAAATTTTGAACAAAAGTCTTTGTTTTTTCATGGAAGCTTGGATTTTACTTGTGTATATTGGCAAAGTTGGATTTATTTGAATTTAAAAGAATTGAGTTTTGTTAGAATTCGATTTTATCTTCTTCGAATGTTAGTAAATAGGCAAATAATTTGGCTTAGGTAAATGACTTTAGAATGTCAAATGCCGGTGAGAAATTTGAGCCTAAGAATTCATTTCTTTCAAGAGGGAGTACACTTATTGTGATTTCATCTCTAGAACTTGTCTTAAATCTCTTTTGAAGTGTTAAATCCTATTGCATGCACAAAGATGATTTAGGCATTCATTTCATAGCTAGTTAGGCCAAATGACCATCCTTGTATTATGAAAATTCTTTGCTTTACCCCATTTGAGCCTCAACTTGATTTTAAAAAAAAGAAAATTGCATAGAGTAAATAGCTATTTGCTCAAGACATGCAATTTTTATATATATTTCCCTTTCCATCCATTTTCTACTTCAGTAAGTGCTAAGTAAAGCAATTTTAGAACAAAAATGAAGGGATTAGGAAGTCTATGTTATATGATGAGTTGGTGTGGATACTTTGAAAAAGAGAGAGAGAGAAAGTGAAATAGAAAGAAAAGAAAGATTGAAAGAAGTGTATGAAAAAAAAAGATATATAAAAAAATAGAATGAAAATGAAAAATAGAAGAAAGAAAGAAAAAAATGGTGAGGTTAAATGAATAAATGTTATTTATAGTATAAGTGATTTTGTTTTCTTTAAGTAATTATTCCTTCATTTTTCATGAATTTCATTGAATTGCTTTACACTAATTAAAGTATTCCTCCATATCATTTGCCTACTTTCATTTCATTATCCTACCATATTCATCACAACCCTTGGAAAAATCCTTTTGATTTGAGTATGCAATGGGATAATGTACTGGAGATTGAGATTATAAACAAGTCTATGGTAGATAGGTTACAAGAGGTAGAATTGAGTGAAACACAAGTCAATTATTATCTTGAGAGATGAGTGCAAACACTTACCTTGTGAGGGACATTCTACTGTGATTTATCTTTGTCAAATTAATTATCTTGCTACTTGCATTTTTAGAAGGTAGAAAAGAGTTATAATAAAGCTTCATTCTTAAAAATTTGAATTACTTCCAATTTTGTATTACTTGCTTTAAAATCTTGCTTCCATGATTTTCTTTGGTTATTTGATATTTTAAAATCTTGAGGACAAGATTTGATGTAAGTGTGGGGGTGTGATAACTCTCCATTTCTAATAAAATTTGAGATATATTTTTTATATAATTAAGGAGTTATCAAAGCTAAATTAAAGGGATTTTCTTAGGATTTTATAATATATCAATTGGATACATTATTTAGAGGATTTTAATATAAATATCATAGTTTTTAAATAAAAATAGAAATAATTTAATTTAGGATGATAATAATAATCATGATTCAATGTTCTTAAAAAAAGAAAAAAAAAGAAGAAGAAAAGGCTTGGGAAAACTCAAAGAAAAGAACCCATATTTTAAGAAAATTCCGATTGAGCTCTAAAACATTTCAAACTTTTTCACTTAAGCCCCTCAAAAAAACTTTTGAAAATACTCACGTGGTCCCTGGTCAAAACTTGCGTTTTGACCAGGGAATTAGGTTATTGTTGGCAGCTAGAGGGTGAGTTAAGGAAGAGCTACAAGAGCGGCGGTCTTGGGACCATCGTGGAATAAGAGAAAATAAGGGAGGAAACCGAGAGTCAGCTGTGAAAAGTGGAGGACGGATCATCATCGTTCTATTGCAGCAAGAGACCAAAGGGAGCCGCTGGTTTGAGAGTCGGAGATAGTTTGGAACGGGGAAAGAAGGCTGTCAGAGGAAAAAGAAAAAGGAGCTGGTCGAGGTTTTTCATCATAAGCTCCGGCGCCACCATCACCGAAGCTGATTGATTGAGAACCAGAAGGCAGCCGACATTGCAGTTGGAAAAAAATCTGGTTCAGATCATCTTCATCAGCTTCATCTTCAGTAACCACAAGAGAGAAACAGAGGGAGCAGCAGTTGGTTTTGGAAGCTGTTACGATGAAGCTTTATCTTTAGCAGAACCAGAGAGATAGAGATGGCAGCAGCAATTTTGGGAGCTACTGGAGACAGAGGCGGCGTCATGGTCAGCCTTTGCAGCTCGCAAACTTGAAGCTTGAGAGATAAGGGAGGGCATAAATCGGAGGCAACTGTTATTTCCTCTGTTCTGTATCATCTTTATCTACCGTCACACTCTGTTTGCAATTCATTATTTCCATTTTTCATTTCCCATTGTCTATTGCTTTATTGATGATTCATGCTATGTGCTGTAATGAGATGATTCTGATTAAGGTAATGTTTGGCTGATTTTATTTTAATCTAAAATAGCTATGAACTAATTTAGGGATTTGAGTATGTATGAACCAATTAATTGTACTTATCGTTAGTTTAGTTTACTTAATCTTGTATTATTTTGTCTATTTAATGCTTGATCACCACTAAGTATTAATGGAGGAATTTAGATTAACCTTGTAAGAGGGATCTTAATTGGACCATAGGATTAAGTAATGTCGGATTAGAATTTATTATAATTTGCCAATATGATAAGAATATACCTATTAGACCCATATAATCATATTAGAGTAAAATTAAACATTTCTTGCCTCTTGAGTAAATTAGTTAGGAATAACAATTTTAACTTGAGAGAGGGGTATTAGTAATTGGAAGATATTTATATCCATTTAAACTCTAGATTAACAAATTAACATTAAGTGCATTTATTTGGGTAAATACATGCTCTAAAACCTGAAAAGGGAATTAGCCATTATAGGTTGTTTTCCTCCATTTAAATTTCAAAAATATTAAATTTAGGACTTTGCTTTTGTCTAAATTGATTTTCAAATTAGTTTCTTTCTTGATTTGCTCAACTTAAATGAACATGGGAAATTTAATGCCTAATCACTAGTTTAATTGAATCTATGTGGGATGACCTTAATTTGCTATTATACTATTTCAACGGCCCGTACACTTACAGTGCTTATTTAAAATTCAGTAGCATTATCACCTTAAGAGTGGTTCCAATTCTGTTGCCAATAAAAGCTAGAGATGTTCATCATAGTATTCTAAAGGGAGCTTAGGTAGTCTGAACCAAACAACTTTGTCAATGGTAGCTTTCTTAGGGCAAAATTTTGGTTCCCAAGGCCTCACAGTTAAATAGTGGTCGTAGATCATCCAAGGGCCACCAGTAAGATCATTGAAATAGTCTTCTTTATTGGACAGTTTAACCACATAAAACTCATGGCAGATGTTAATAAGGTTAACGACACCTCTTTTTGCCTACATAGATTGTAGCTGAGAAAGAGAGCTTTATAGCCAATAGCTCTGTCAAGAAGCTTCACAATTATAACTTTCCTCCAAGCTTTATATAGTCTTTTCTTTATTTTTCCAAAGAAGGAGAAGATTGGGAAAAAAATTTTCGGGTTTTCTATTATTTTGCATATTAGTTCCTCACCATTTTTCTGGGATTCGGGCATACTGTCATTCGAGGAATCTTTCGAATCATCATCTTTATCTTCCGATTAGTCTTCTTGTCAATTGACTCCCTTCAGTTTGTCAGCAAAACTCGGTCCACCAGAAATGTAGCCGTTGCCACCAGAGCCAAGCTTTTGGGCAGTTACCTTGCATCATATTCTTTGAAAAAGTTTTGGTTCCCCTATTCTTAACTTTTTTTGAGCTTTGCAGCAGCTAATCATCTTCTTCTTAAGTAGGAGGCAGGAAGGAAGACGTAGAATCGAAGAGTGTTCCCATTTTTTTTACGAGTAATAATACATATTTGTTTGTACAGGTTTTCGAGCGTATCTGGAGTGTTGTTCTGTACTCTCGAGATACCCACGCGAACCAGATTAGGTGGAGTCCGGCTATAATACACAGCAAACGCACTGATGGAATAGAGAGAAAAGTAGGCAGAGGAAAATTTTCTCAACATGTATGGTTTTCTAGAGAGATAGTGTATTAAAACACAATCTCACGTACTTCTCAACCGTTCCCACCAAAGCATTCAGGAAAAACTGTTCCCGCTTTGTTTCAAATATTTGGAAAATATTACTGATGAAGGCCCAGAATATTGCAAATAGATGTCCATGAAATTGTGTATTTCATTTTGGTCTCAAGGTCAATGGGTTTGGGCCTAATCCACCAAGGATAGATCAAGTCTATTTTCCAACATTTTGTTTTGTCCTTTCAAAATAAATGAACTTGTCATTCGACCAATTTAATGTTTGGGTTGGGTTGGTTCTTACATATGCGTCGTCATTTTTTTTTTTGGTTTTCTTTTCGGACATAATATAAGCTATATGTAACCTCACAATCACATGCTTCGTATCCTTCTTTTCTTTTCTTTTCATTAACAATAACAATATCATCACTGTTTGTAAAGAACAAGGAATTTCTGAAAATTTAAGCACCTTCTTGAGGTTCTAGCTTCTCTGTAGTCTCTTTATAGTGTTTATAAAAGGCCTTTTGGTTATACTATATTTTGTTTTGGCCAGAGGTCCTCATGTGCATTTCACTTTTTTTTTTTTTTTTTTTTTTTTGCCCAGCTTCTGCGCATTTCCCTATCTTTATTTTTTCTTCAATTCATTTTTCGTTTCCCCCTCGCTTTCCCCTAACTTAATTTATGAGTGCGATATCTCTAATTTTAGGTTCTCTTGCTCAAATTTATGGATTTTTTTCATCTAAATGGTTAATGATGTGAAGAGTTTCTTTATTACTTCTGCTCCTATATCTCTATTCTCTCTAGAAGATGAATGATAGCATAATTGATTCCTTAGATTATGGCTGAGACAACAATAGGCAATTTCAAAGTATATTGGATGAAGTTGGAGGCAACAATTCCTATAAATTTTCCAACACGGGCAAATGAAGGTAGCGAATGTCTGTGTAATGTTTCTTGATCATCATTTTCTAACAATAGAAAATGGGGTTATTTAGTTTTATAGTTAACAAGTTCAAAACTGTAGACCTTCAATATAAGTTTAGATTTAGATTTGATTTATAAGTTTTGGTTCTGTTTACAAGCTAAATAAAGAACTTTCTTACTTGATGATTTTAGTATTGGTTGGCACTTCCTGTGTACAAACGGACATAAACCACTAAGATGAAATAAACTCACTTTGGTTACATAGGCAAATAAATGTTGGAAGAAGGAAGAAGATTAAACAAAGCAATGCTCCAGAAAGTAGCTTTGGAGAAACAAATAAACATAAATAGCGATTGACGTCTTTAAAAGTAACTTTTCAATCATGATTTACAATATATAAGGTAAGTATGTGAGAGGAGTTTTATCTCAATTTACGTAAAAATCACTTATAAACTAAAAATAAGCTATCCAAGACAAACATATAAAAAGGTCCCAAATTTACATCAAAATAGTAATGTCAATAGCCATATTTTGAAAGTTAAAGTTGAAATGACCCTTTGTAAGAATAGTACAAAATAATCAGAGCTATGAATTTACTTGACCAACATTGGGCAGCTGCATATTTTGATTAATCACGGTCAATATAACAATATATAAAGTAAACCTGCATCAGTTGGATGCATAAACCCTCTATGAAGCAACATGTAAAGTTGCCACACAAAAAAAAGCAACATGTAAAACCTCAAATGACAATGAGGTCTTGTGACCGTTTGACTAAACAAAGATTAGTGACCACATAGAGGACAAAAGGCTGGAAATTTGAGAAACCGTGCACTGTCTAAGATGTGACATGAATAACCTTCTGATGTTATGACATAATAGATAGCAGGCCACATAATCCTCTTAGGTGTAGGATATGAGATTTTAAATGATACCTTAATCTGATTAGAAACAAAAGTTCATAAAAATGAAAAATAAAAATCAATTCCTATTAAGGTGATAACAGTGACATAACAAATATAAAAATAGTATCTTGAAGATACCACTTAGCCGCCGCTTCTGGGTGGTCAAAAAGCAAAGAGGAAAAGATTTAAAAAAACCAAAAAACAGATCGTTTACAGGGATATTATGGAAATAACAATTTGCTCAAATCCATTAGAGCTTAAGGACATGTGACATGACAAAAAAAGAAAAGTATGATGCATTGAATAACATATTAAATGACAACTTTCCACTTGCGTGATAGTTTGTTAAGTCAGCATAAGACAGAAATAACAACAGTTACATATTGTAGCTATTGACATTTAGAGTTATGAGCATTGGATATTAACACATCCACATTGTGCGTTATTTATCCGTGGGTACAGCTGTTGATAAATACCACTTGTATGGCCAAATAAGTCAAGTACTTAAAGGTTAAAGATAAGACACAAACATATGAGCTCATCCAAGGAATTCAGGGTGGTAGATTTCTTCAACTTGCTCAGCCATTGGAGAAATGAGGGGGTCAATTACCTTTGTATATGTTGCAGCCCATTCATGAAGCATGGAGGACATTCCTGCGATTAATGGATATATAATTACCAATTGAAGAACAATAAATTCTAAAAAGGGTAAACATCTCTAATGTTGGTAAAACTTCTATAACTTATTTTCATGGCGAAAAGCACCGACTTGTGAGGAGATAGAATACACTAACTTCGCTTGCACATTTCGATATCAAATGCGAAATGCTTTTTGGTTGGGAAAAAAAAAAGAGAAATGCGTTTTGAAATGAATTGCTTTAAATGTTATATTCGTAGTTATTGATATTGTGTTATAGCAATGCTGCGATTCTTGGCACACTGTCACATGTGATAGCATATCAGGAGGTAGTCAACATGTAGGTGAACAAGCCCAAAATGAATTCATCCAATTTGAGGCCCAACAAACCTTCCAAGGTTTTTAAGGAGAATATCAAGTCTTGAAAATACTTACATGGAGGCAAACATGAATTTTGCTTGGATGAAGATATGGATAATGACATATGTGGCACTTGACGTGACACGTGACATGACACCTCCAAAGCCACCGTGGCATGTGTGTCATTGGTTTATGCACACTTGGATGTTAAGAAAGATAATGGGGTGTTTGAAATAGTGGTAGGAAAAAGAGCTTATTGCAATTTGATTTATGAAAAAGTCAGATTGGGTAAAAGTCAGATTATGTAATTGATTTATGTTTGAATTGGCAATTGCATAAGTGCTTTTATGAAAATGAAAGATGTTTAGTTAAACTTTTTCATAAGTGACTTTTGTGATATTTAAGAGAGAAAAAATGTAAAATTTATTAAATGTGAAAAAATTAACTTTGAAAATTTTATAATGGTAAAATACATAATTAAATTACTATAAAAATATAAATAAATTAAAAATGATTTTAAGATAAAAATTGTAATACAGTATGGGACTTTATCTCTCATTTTGAGCTTATTTCTTTTGAGCTTTATCTCTCATTTATTTGACTTTCCTTCTTACCTTCTCAGCTTCATATCCACCGTCGATCAACCTCCACACACCATTCTTAATCTTCACCCTACATACTACCTTCTTCATTCTCTCATATGGCCCCCACCTCCACCCCACAACCTTGTGCACCTGTGTTATCAACTTCTCATTATAAAATTGCTTCGCAAAAATCGGCCATGTGATCAACGGCACCCCTGCGCTCATCACCTCCATCACCGACGTCCACCCATAATGTGTCAAAAAACCTTTGGTCGCTGGATGGTTCAGTATCAACTCATGTGGGACCCTTTTTGTTATTAGCAACCCTCTATTTTCCTCCGTTATTCTCTCTTCAAACCCTTGAGGCAGCCATACTTTCTTCCCTTCATCTACTTCCTTACTAGCCTTCCATATGAAGGGATGCCTAGAAGATTCCATCGTACATGCTATTTCAAAAAGTTGAGTATCAGGTAAATAACATAGGGTTTCGAATCCAATGAAGACCCGCTAGAACTTGTATCGGCTAGAGAAGAACTAGAACTCATAGAAGAGAAGAGAGAGAAATAAAAGACAAGATTGCGCATTGCATTTAACCAAATAACGGCCATAAATTCCCAAAAGCACAAGTCAAAAGCTGGATCAATGAGCTTTTCAAAAAAGCTACTTATTGCAGTATAAGCTAGATACGGTAATCATTGAACCAAACATTTTTTTTCATGGATCATGGCTAATCGAGCTTATACTTATTCAATCGGGCTTATAGCAGCTCCAAACATCCAAACAAACATGCTCAATATCACGTTTTAAAAGCTTAAAAGAAGCATTTGGATTTAACTTCCACGTTTCTAAAGGCTCAATACAATTATATGTGCATGGAGGTGTTCAATGGTACTACAATCTTTTAAATTGGGGTCTAAATGCATTGTGTAATAGGCCATAGGAGTTTTAGAACATAATTCAATCATATTCAAGCCTGAATGGATGTCTAAAAGGGCTATTCATGGTCATAAACGTGAGTAGTAAGATGATGATCCATTTAGAATATCTAAAAAGCATCAAGAATAGTCTTATATGAAGTTAATTAGGATTCTATTTGCTTTAGTGAGTTTCCTATTTAATAGCTTCCTATTTTGTATTGATTGCTTCTTGGAGGCAAAGACTTACCTATTTTGTATTCTATCAATTACTAGAGTCAAATAAGTGTTATTAATGATGAGATCATTTAGGTAGTGTGGGTCATTTTATCTTGACTTACAAGTTAGAGTATTCTAGAAGGTTTTTTGGTTTTTCCATTTTCATTGAATTTTCGCACCTATTTTTTATTTATTTTGTTCAGTTGGTGTTTTAGACTCAAATAACTTATATTGGGCTTTTGAGCTTAGGTTATCAACTAGGATTTTCATGGTAGGATTTTTTAAGAGCTTTAGCTTATAAATACTTCATTATGTACCCTATTCAAAATAGATAATATTTGAATGAATAAGAACTTTGTTCTTTGAGAATGTTTAATTCTTTGTATGTGAGCTTTGCTTGTATCGTTGTATTCTCATGATAATACTCTGACTGTATTAAGGACTGATTATCTTTGTGGTGTTTTTATGACTAGAGTTGTAAGAGACATGTTCTCTTAAGGTCCTACCTTTAATCATCCGTCTCGTTTGTGTCTTCAAACTTATTTTCTAACCGGTCTATTTTCCCATCGTATCAACATATATGTGCAGTGTTGCAATCTAGAACCAATATAGATACATGAGTTATGTTACTGCAGCAAACTATTAATGGATTTCATGAAGGATATTAACAGAAGTCATGTAAACACTCATTCTATTTTCAGAAAATAGAAAATGTCTATTCCCGCAAGAGGCTTATCATCTTATATTTAATACTTTTTGACATTGTGGACTTTCTTGTAGGGGCTATTAAAAAAAAGTTTAAGCTATACAGACTCTGTACTGTACATTCAGATATGTGGCCTCTTGATCCTAAGATTTGGGAATCGGACAAGGTAATAGATTGGAGTTTTCTTGTCTTTCTAAATGCCACCTCAGCCGATTGCTTAGAGGGGCTGTAAGAAAAATTATAGCTGAACTATATTTTCTACATACTTAATAATTTCATTTGTATATTGTTGATAATTGGAGTTACTCTTTCTATTATACAATTTATTTCTAAACCTAATGATATACTCTAATTATTAAGAGTGTCCCTTAACTTGATTTTTCTTGATATACATTTTTAAGTGATGTATAATCTAATTATCTTGTATTAAATTGTTCCTTTATAACATTCTCCTCAGTGTATCGCATGGGGAGTAAATGCTCGTTTTGATAAATAAAATCATCTAACTCAATATTTTTATAATATTCTCTTTTATGTACATATTATCTTTAAAAGTTATCCATAAGAAAATAACTTTTAAAATCTAAAAATAATTAGAAATCTACCTCTTTCTATGTTTTGATTATTTTTAAAAGAAATAATAAATTCACAAGTCCTTATAGTTTCAACCAATTTTTAATTAAGTCCCTATAGTTTTTCTATATCAGATCCTTATACTTTCACTTTTCTTTTTATCAGGTCCTTGTAGTTTTTTTTCTTTTTATTAGATCCTTATAGTTTCACAGTATTTTTAATTAGGTGCATGTACTTTTTGTATTATTTATTTAATAAAATATAATATTATTAAGTATAATATCATTAAATATTATTCTATAAATATTTGTACTTTATAAATAATAAATTATTATGATAATTTTATTTTAACATTCTTTCTTATGAATTATTGTAATACTCTTTATACTTTTTAATTAAATATATATTTATATTTTATATTTTTTATTTATTAGTATAATTATAAAATTTTAATTATAATAATAAAATTTTCCAAAAATAGAATAGAATTATAATTGATTAATTAAGATTTACTAACTAATCATACTAATTATTTTTATGATCATATAATTATTAATTTAAATTTATTATTAGTAAATTATATTTTAATATTATTCATTTATTTAATTTTCAATCAAATTAATAAATTAAATCCAAAAAACCTACAAGGACTTGATTAAAAATCCGATGGCATGATAAGAACCTGATAAAAAGGAAAAAAACAAACTACAATAACTTGATTAAAAATAGGTGAAAGTTTACTTGTTAAAAAAGAAAAAATATATATAGGGATCTAATTAAAAAATTGGTTGAAATTATAAGGACTTGCAGATTAATTTTTCCTTTTTTGAAAACTTAAAAAAACCACACACAAATTTCTTACAATATATTTATTTTAAAAATATGTGATTTTTTTTATAAAATAAAGCTTAAAAAAAGGGGATGCACTCTAAATAGAATGTTATAAAAATGAAAAGGGAAAACTAATTCCCAAGTCCTTATAGTTTTCTTGAGCTTTGAATCAAGTCCCTGAATTTTTTTCCTTTTCATTTAGTCCTTATGTTTACTTAGTTATATTTGATATTCCTTTAGACATAAAAGTCTTTAAATAAAGACTGACTGTGTTAAAAACATGTTATACTGCTTTCATTGAGTCCACGTAGGGAATACTTTCACCACCGAGTCAGTTTAGGGCATTTTTTGGGAGAGAAGAGAAGGTCCTCAACCAACGCCATAAACGTCGATTGCTACACCGAGTCTTTAATTATAATTTCGGCATCCTCTTCATCTAAAGCTTTATCCCCAATTATGACAAGCTCACAATCTGCTTCTCACTCAAAAGACAGCTATATCGGTATCTTATCTCCCGCATTGATGATCTTGTGGCATTGGGCTAATGGGAGACATGAGCCGGTGGGAGGATTATAATATTAGATCCAATTTTTAATGAATACAAACCTTTATTTGTTTAATTTCGCACTCATTCTTAACGAAATTTTTAATTTACATTCAAGTGGATGATATACTCATATGTGTGGACCAATTTGTCAAGATGCCGCTGGCGAATTTAGTGGCCATTTTATTAAGGAAGAAAGGTTTGATGGTGTTGCTTGCTTCTCTTCCCTGCGGTTTCCTCTACAATCGACGGCCCCACCATTGTCCTTCCCCCAAAATGCCACCGTACCCCATGGTTAAAATAATCCAATTATAGTGTATGTTTGGATTAGCGGTGGAGAAATAACTTTTTTTTAATCTGACTTTTATAAAAGTCGTATTGAAAAAAAGTCAAATTGTAAATGTGATTTGTGTTTGGATTGGCGGTGGCAGAAGTAGTTTTTTTTTTCTAACCTTGAATCTGTTTGGATTAACGTTTGAAAAACTCGTTTAGATGGAAATGACTGAAAATGACATGAACCTTATTAAATACTACATATATATATATTATTTGTATATATTGTGATAATTGAAGTGTAAAAATATAAATAAAGGTAGGCCCAATTTTTTTTAAGAAAAAATTAAGTTAGAAAATTTTAAAAATTTAGTTCCATTTTATTTTTTTAATTTGATGAAGAAAAAAATATTTCCTATCCATTACTTTATCTAAAATTAATAAAAAAAAAATAAAAGGACGGGTTTTCTTTACATATTAAATAAGTGTGAAAGATGAAAAAGGATAAAACAAGTGGCTTATGCATACATGATGGGCCCACAAATGAGGCAAGAGAAGAAGAATTTCCTAACATTTATTGTTCTTTCCAGTAGTCTTACCGTGCCGTGCGGAAGAGAAAAGCAAGATCAGTGGACTTTTATTAAAAGTATATTTTCTCAAAAAAGCCTAGTCAATTGTAATGTAAATCCAAACACTCATTTCACCTCTTACTATGCTTTTTTTTTTTTTGTAACCACAAGTTTTGGGCTGCTGACCGTGAATCCAAACAGACACATTGTCTATGTGAACTCATTTGTGCCTAATTAGACCCATATCATCAATGTCTAACAGATTTTTAACACCATCAGTGTTTATTTAACTATTTTATGCTTAAAGAAGTAATGGATAAAACTGAGTAAACTTAAAAGTCCCAATAAAAAGGAAAAAAATATAATTCAAAAGTCAAGAAAACGTACTATAAGGATGTAGGAATTAGTTTTCCCAAATGAAAAACACTAAAATTTAAAAATTTCTTTGAAAATAAAGCTTAAACAAACGGGATGCACCCCAATCTATAAGACAAGCAGTAAAGTGATTTCTATTCGCTTTATCTACTAGTAGGAATTTTTGAGAAAACTCTGGCTTAGGATTACCTTCTTTGTAGATCTGGTATGTCCCTTTGATTTTTGAGCCAAAACCTTATGTTATGGGACTTGTTTGAAAAGGACTACTGACTGGATATAATCTATTTGAAAAACCTCATAAATTTGTATATCTATGTGCTCGAATTACACTTGCTTAGAGTGGGTGCAATTGCACTACTCACCTCGGCGAACAACATGCTCGCCAAGGTGAGTTTGTCACTGTTTTCCCCCCGTCAGCAACATGCTTGCCACAGGGAACTAAGTGCTACTCACCTCGGTAAGAGACATGCTCACTAAGGCAAGTTGCACTAAAAAGATATTTTCTCACAAACAAGGCTATTAGCCTAATTAAATGTATTAACAATCCAGTTTGAATTTAATAAATAGTTAACCATAATAGAAAATGTTCAAGCCACATCTTCCAAAACACTATCATGGTTAAAAGCAATTAAACCATAACTAGAAACAAACCATGATAGGAAAGAGCTTATCATTAATTTCAAATATCCCTATCAATCCTCAGCCCCATCAAAACACATTTTTCCACAAAGCCATCTAGATTAACACATCGGGGTTGGCTAAAAACTCACTCACAAACTCGCTACATCAACCTGAATACAAGATTAAGGGTGCAATCAGAATAGGGGTTGGAAACCCAACCCAATAGTCCATATCATAACATATTATAGATAGAGTTGTGAATCAGGTCTCGCCCTTGACGAGCCAGGGCCTAAAAGTGCCAGACCTTTTAGGCCCGGAATAAAAAAAATTGTTGTTTTTCAAGGCCCGGTCTGAGAGCATGCAGGCTAGGGCCGGCCCGCAGGGCTGGAAGCTCTTTTCACAAGATTTAACTATATGTCTCATGCAATAAACAAATATAGTTACTAATTCATAATCAAAGGTAAAATAGTTCCAACAAATAACTCATAGTCTCACACAAAAGTATAAGAAGTAGAGCTGGTAAAAACGGCCGACACTTTTAGGCTCGGCTAAAGAAAGACAATCATTTTTTGAGACCCGACCGGTGAGCATAAGGGTTAGGGCCGAAGCTATTTTAAAAAATTTTATTTTTTTCATTTTTTTTATTTACAACAATGAATGTCTTAATTTAACACATAAGTATTGTCAAGATTAGGGTGTAAACGATATACATTATGCAACAAATAAACATAGTCATTAAGTCATAACCAAATGTAAATTATTGTCTACATACTACAATTACAAATAATTAATGAGAAGACTAAGCAAAATTAAAAATACTTCTTATAAATATGTCTTCAAAAGTGTAAGTAGTTAACAAAATAAACAACACAAGATATAAATAAAAAAATCACCAGAAAATAAGTTAAAAAATACAAAATTGGTAAGAATATTTATAAAATAAGAAATATCTTTTATAAATTTTTAATTTTTGGGATTCTTAATACAAGATATTCTTATGAAACTTAATTCTAAAAAAGATAATAACAATTAAATATTTGTAACATCATTAACAAAATATAAAAAAAAATCAATAATATTATTATCATATAAATAATTTTTAAAAATAAAAAAATATATACGGCCCTTTTAGGCCCTCGACCCTATAGGGCTGGCCCTTTTAGGCTCGTTTTCACTTTTAAGGCAAAAATCTTAGGCCCGGCCTGACGGGCTTGGCCCTTTTTCCCGGCTCTAATCATAGAACCCCATAACAAAAAGGTCTTAACATAACAGTATATAATCATAATGTAATGGATCCATACAATAGTTGAGTGCACAAGTTAAGACCTCAGGCCCAATAAAATCCACACAGTATCCAAAAACATAGTGCATAATGAATATAAATATGTGAGACCTAGATGGCAATATGATAACCATTACAATGCCAATACCAAGAGGCCTACATATGCTACCATCGTCTATGCCGTTGGCTGCTTTCCTTGGCCTCTAGTAGGATTAGAGGTATTGCTTAAAAAATATTAACAACACAGGGTGAGAAATAAAGTCTTAGTAACCAAAATTAATCCATAACATATGCAGGACAAGAATGCAAGTCAGAGAAGCATATGTACGCGCTCGCGCACATACACATATTTAAAATCATCCCACCCATACACCATACTCCTCCTTATAACTTTTAGACGCGATATAGCCTATCAGTACTAGTTTACTTGGTCAAATGTTAGCTAGTCACTTCAAAAACAATGCTCCCTCCCATGCCACTATCGAAATGATGTAATAGAGAGGTGTACACCCAAAACACTCAACTCAAATCTGGGTAAAAAATGAGAGAGTTGATTGACACATTAATTCTCCATAACCCCTACCACACAGTCTCAAAATACCCCCAAATAGTGAACATGACACACACACACACACATTTTTCAAAACCTTTCACATCAATACAACTCCTCAAATACATTTCCATCACAATATATCCATTAATAAAAATATCACAGTCTTGTATATACAAACCAAATACTCACATACAAATTTGAAAGTACACTACTTCACTGAACAAAATTCATATACAAAAAAACATAGGATTTTCCAAATCACATTTAAATTTCGCACAGAAGGTAAGGTTTAGGAAACACCGTACAGTCTGAATAAGCATACAAAATAAATTAATCCATATTACCTTAACTCAAAGATCAAACCTCACAATTGAGGGGCCAAGACACAAACAATCACCGGGCATAAAAAGGCTCTACATTATCAATACGGATACACAAGTCAAACAAAAGCAAACTTATAAAACAATAATTCAACTTAACTCTGAGAAACTCAATTTCACTAACCTCAACAACCCAAATCCTTTAAACACATTCTATTGGTCTAATTCAATCATTAGGAACCTTAATCATCCTCAAAATCATCCCTGATATCAATTACTCAATTTCACAATTCAAAGTTCTACCTCCAACATACCCATATTCACCAACCTATCAATATCATCATTCTAAATTAATTAAACCTCTTTTCTAACTCATATAAACATAATCAAATAATTAAACAACTCCTCCAACCATTAGATTATCAAAATCATAACAAACCCTAATTCAAATATCAAATCTTAGTTCATAATCTCATATACACTATTATAGAATCACACATATATAACGCTTAATAAATAATTATTATAGAAAATAAATGTCATGTATGTCGAGGCTGAGCTTGTGCAAGAATATATAACTCTAAAACTTATCGATTAAATATACACACCGTCATGTATTGAGAGTCTAAATTTGTGAAAGTGAAAACATAACGATTGTAATTATTAACTGTCATGTATTAACAAACAAAAATGATGATTCTTACCAACTAACCATCATTTAACACTTTCAAACTATTTGTCTTCCAATCTTATATCAGCAATAATAAAAACATAATGGTCATAACAATTGACCGTAAAGTATGAATGATAAAAATGACTTTTCTTAAGAAACATCAATCATGTAACACTTTTAAACTATCTATCTTCCATAACTTTAAACTACATTAAATTAAAATATCTTTAATTTTTATAAATCTCATAGGGCTCGACACCAAGTACCAGTTCATCAGTCATAACCCTTCATAATATTGTTGGACCTCTATTTAAACTCACATATTCCTTTTTATTATTAGTACTCTTCTTTATTGGCATCATCCTTCTCTCCTTCATCATATTAAGACCCTAGAGGGCTCCTCCTCCTCCTAAAATAGAGGCTCTGCTGCAAACATTGGCAAGCCTTGATGCTCAACAAAGCGTTTCACAACATATGCAAACAAGCTAACTAGGAAGTTGAACCTTATACTTCATCACAATGAAGTTGAATATGACTTACAGTCAGACCCTTCATCTCCTTCATCTAATAATGTCAATAAGGAGGAGGAGGAGGATGACAGTTGTAGTGATAACTGAATACCACTACTGTTTTCTTAAATATTAAAAAAATTAAGTTAACTGAAAATACAACTTAATACTTCACATTTATTAAGTTAAGACCATAAAGTATTCTTGTTACATAGCTAACGGTTCTAAATAACATCAACATAAAAATTTATTATCAATTAAGGCTCTTTAGGAATTAGGTTTTCTCTCTCTTAGTAGTCATGCCAGGAACTTGTACGTGAATGGAAGACATAGATCAACACAAAAATTTGTTGGATCAGCCTTAAGAGTCATCAAAAACCGACCAGAAAAAGAAGGTAGAAGAACCAAAAGCTACCATCATAGACGATGCCATGAATGATAATATCTCAATAAAACAAATGAAGAACTAGGGGGAGGCAAGCAAACGGTCATTTTTCAAGCTAGTTGTGGCAGGTCAACATAGGAAATCTGAAGGTCTCTCCTATAAGCAATCTTTGATGGGATTCAATAATCTAGCAAATAGAGGAGAAAGTATGGAATTTGAGGATTTTATTTTCTAATGATAGAGAAATTTATTGGAAGTTTCCTGAGCCTTCATAAGAGGTTAAAAGAATAATGAAAATTTATCTTGTGGTCCCTATTTCAGAATAGGAGTATAATAGGTGGTGTAACCCGTGAAATTACTTGCTTATTATTATGGTACTAGGTCAAAGATTCAACTTATAGATGTTAAGATCATATTTGATAAAGATATCAGGATTCTTTGATTTTTAATTTATTGACTTACCAAATAACTACTTTGCAGTTAGATTTACAAATCAGGAGCTTTAAAGGGTGCATTATAGAAAAGTTCTTTATGATGGACCTTGGAACATAGCTCAGCACTACATTATTATGCAGTGTTAGACCCCTTATTTCAACTTTTTCAAAAATCAGCCAGGTCAGATAGTTACTTTGGTGTGAATCCCACATATTCCAATATAGTGTTATAATGGGCATTGTATTACAAGAATGGGGGAAAGAATTGGTCGTCCCCTATAAGTCGATATGTATACACTTGTTGAAGGAAGCCTAACTAGAACTAAAGTAGAGAGTGGCTGATATGCAAGGTTGTGTGCTGAAATTGATCTATAGAAGCAACAGTTCCTTGAATAATGGTGGCGAGTAAGGTTTTTAATGTGGAATATGAGGATTTATGTTAGAACTAGCTAACACATAAGATGAGGTGAATTGGGTGTAAGATAACAACTTTAAAAATCTTTTCTTATCTTAATGAAAGCAATAAATATGAAAGTAATGAATCATAATTGCACAATCAAATAACTAAGTTTGCTATGCTGGAAACAAAAGATGAGGGAAGAAAAGATGTAAACTGTAATTTATCCTAGTTCGGTCCAATCATTAATGACCTACATTCAGTTCCCAGGCTCCTCTTGAGATTTTCAATCCACTATCTCCCTCATATATAAACTGTGTACTTGAGAACCCCTATAATCTCACAAGTTTAATCTAAGTACTTGTGAAGCCACTACAATCCTCACACTGAGGTAAAGACTCCCCCTACACACCATAAGGATACAACATTAGTGATAAAGAATTACAATCAATGATCTTCTCTCTTAGAAGTGAATTATAATAATCACTTAAGCACAATCAAATAATCTTACTCTCTGAGGTAAATGATATAGAAGCTGGAAGAACAGAGAGTATATGTGTTGGACGTGAATTTAGAGTGTCGGCATTTTGGTCTTATACATATTTGCTCTCCTTTCTTCTATTGTGGATGATCTTCTATTTATAGTTAATGAAGAGTATTTGGTCATTGATCTTTTTCTTCTTCCTGTTGAGAATATGGCTGTTGGAAATAGCTGCTAAAGTTTCTGACACAAAAGTTGCTTTTTAGCCGTTGAGCTCTAATCAAAGTTTAATCACTTATAATCCTCATATACACTAGATTAGTGATTATTAGGACTGGTTAGGAAAAATATAATTAAGAATTAAATAAGTTTGGAAGATTTTTGAGAAAATATAAGCGTTGATAAAATTTGTGAAGAACCATCATTCAAGTAATGTGAAAGTGATAGTGAATCACTTGAGTGATATGAAGTCACTCGAGTGATTTGCACTCTTATTTTGTAAAATTGGTGAATCACTATCAAGTGACTTCATAGTGATAAAAAAATTGATCATTATTCAAGTGATCCTTATAGCACTCAAATGATCTTCTTCAAAAAGTCTGGAGAAACAACTCATTACTATCAGGTGACTCTGTAGTGACTCTCATCACTCGAGTAATTTGCTACCAAATTACTTCATCACTATCAAGTGACTTGATAATGATCTAGAAGAGATGTGATATAACTCGAGTGATCCTTTAAATTTATAAAGAGATCACTATAAAGTGAATGTGTAGTGATGAGTTTTCAGGTCATCACTCAAGTTGATAATGGATCACTTCCAATAGGCATAACTCTTCCAATTTAACTCTAAATTTGGTAAATGACATATCCTTAAAAAGATCTATAAGTATTATTTTCAATGCAACATAAATTGTTCCCAAATCTATCATATTTAGAAAGATATAATACAACTTGTAACTTCTAGTTTGGAGCACAGCAGAGATTTCAAGCATCAATTTATGAAATTTTATATCTCTATTATCTGAACCTTTTTGAGCTTGTTCTTAGTGTCGTTGAAATGCCTCTTTGTCTACGTTCATATGCAATAAGTTTCAATCCAAAATGAATTGTCTTCCAAAAGTTATAATCCAAAGTGTAACTTGGAAATTCATATATCTTTCATCTGATATGCTTTAAGCTTGATCCTTGTGTCACTGAATTGAATTCTAAATCTTGTTTCATATGACATAGGTTTCATCTCTATCAGATTTGTAGTTTGTGAGACATAAGCAAATTACTGAACCTCTATTATGCTAAACAAAAACAGAGTTGAACGGAGTATGTTGAAATATGATCATCATTCGAGTGGAACTTCCTTAGCTAGAGTGAAACATGTAGAAACCACTTCTGGATGTGCAACTCAAGTTATTATAAAGTACAAATCGAATGAAGTTGATATAACTTCCATCTAAAGGCACTTTAACTTTTGATAAGCCATTTCCAACTTTCAATTTAGCATAACAACCTCTAATACCAAAAAGAACTTGAAACTTGATCTTCCCATTATATTTTGTAAGTTCTTCTTTCTTTAATCTCTCCTCTTCTTCTTATTAATTATTGTCCACAATCCAAACCCAATAACTTCTTTTTACTCTTGACTTCTCTTCACTTATTTGATAACTTCTATCTTCAATATCTTCTTATAATTCCTCTTGATCATTTAACTTAATATCTTCTTTCCTTGCTTGTCTAATCTAAATATATTTCACATTAAGCATAGTTGTTAGTCAAAGTATAAGATAAATTTATGATTCAAACTTTTTGCTCTTAATATTTAGCATCTATATTTAACATCATCAAAAGTAATCATATCTAATAATTTGAACATCATTTTCTTTGAGTATGATAGGTATGGCCAGCCAATGAAGCAAGGAGAAAAGACAAAGTTGCAAGCAGATAAATCACCAAAAATAAAAGCTAGAATCTCGATTGGATAAGGTACCTCTGGTGCAAGAATTACCCTCTGGGCTATGGATGTTTGCATCAAGTCCAATGAAATCTTAATTTTTGAAGGGGAAATTTAAGAAACCAAAATAGGGTGAGGTAAGGTATGGTGTGAAAAATGTCTAAAAAGTAGAGATTGCAAAGATGAAATCTCAATTTGCAGCTTTTGTGGATTTGGAAAAAGAAGAAAAACAAAAAGATAAAGTGAAAGATGTATAGGGTGGCGATGAAAGGGTGATCCATAGCTTTAAGGGATAGGGGACACATGTGATGGTCATTGAAAGGAGGCATGTTTTGAGTTAGCATCCAAGAGTGGTCACCAAGGCAAAAAATGGATGAAGGGCTAAACCCTCAAATAAAATGAAAGTAACTTATTGGGCTGAGAGGAAGGAAAATAAGAAGCCCATTACCAATATAAGGAATGAGGTCGTTGAGAGTGCTTTAGCCCAAGAATCAATTTTAAATAAAGAGAAGGGACAAATAGCCCAAGCTAAAAGTGGGAAACCCAAAGGACAAGTGTAGTTGTCAGTGCTAATGTGGCTCAAGTGGCTTACAAAAACTCAAAGCCTAAGCTGAATAAGAATGTAGAAGCCCAACAACAGGCTTTAGTCACAATCAATCAAATGGCCAAGACTGATACTCAATATCCAGTGCCGATGGGGGACTCAAGGCAACCAAGAGTTCCTATTCGTGATGACCTATTCCCACCAGAGCCAGGTTCAACAGTGCTAGAAATTGGTTTTTAAGCAATAGAGGAGGCGACTACTTATTTGGCTAACAATAGGCTTGACGAGCTGGAATTTGTTTCAAACACAGAGGAAGGTAGATGTTCGCTTCCGTAAGTACACGGGTCACGTCAAGTAATAGAGTTATAAGTAAAGATTGTTCCCACGAGGACTATGACTAAAACGAGCTAACTACTATGTTCTTAATTAGGTTGAATTGAATCATTTGAATTTGGTCAAGGTAAATAAAATTTATTAATGAAAAAATAAAGCAAACTATGAAAAACTAGGAAATTGGGTTTTACGTCAAGATGTTATAAACTTAGGATTACTTTCTTCCTATTGTGTTTCTTAAAACTATGCAATTATCCACTAATGTTGGTTAAATGAGTTTATATGCTAGTCAAAATTTCTAAAATCATCAACCAAGCTCTCTCAAGTCAAGATTGATTTTTAATCTTTATCAAAATTATTCAATCTCTTGTTTATAATTAATGAAAATCATCTTTCCAAAGTAATCCTTCAATAGACTATGCTAGGTTGTTAGATATATCTCTATTCTAACAACAAACCATCCATTTAATCCCTAAACTTCAAGTCTAACATACGTTTTCTTAAGTTCTACAGTCAAAACAGCTCTCTCAAGCATTTTCCAATTGAACGAATCTATTCATGTGGTGATCAGCACAAGAAAGCATTAAGCACAAAGAAAAATCATCATATATACTCATTAATCAACAAAAGCAAAATAATATAGTAGTTTAAAATAATGGGTAAAAGTAATCATAAATGAGAGTATTTACCTACTCATAATCTTTAAATGCCAAGAGTTCAGCTTAACAAAGTAACCAATATCAGCAAATGAAAGAAAAGGGAAGGAGAATGATAAAAACCACTTATTTTAGCTTCAATCTTCCTTAAAAATCCAACCCAAGGCTTCCAATCTTCAAAATACTCATTTCCTAAGCTCTCCCTTACATGCTCTGATGTTTCCCAGTACTGAGAATGTGTTTTTTGGTGCCTCCCTCTAGGTTAAGTAGTGTTTTTTTTACTTCTGATATCAAAACCTGCAACTGTACCTTTCACGACTGGCTACGACAAGTCTGTCAACTTGTTGTAGCCAATTACACAGATAGCAGATTTCTCTTCATATTCTCGACTGACTAGGGCAAGTTTGTCAACTTGTCGTGGCCAGTTACACAGAGAGCAAAATAGGGATGACTTGCCACATCAAGTGTGTTCAACTTGCCAAGGCCAGTTACACAGAGAGCATGACATGGATTTCTTGACACGGCCAGTTAGTCAACTTGCTGAAGCCAGTTATACAAACTCCTTCTAACTTGGCAATACTTCACTTCCTTGTTTCTGGGTTCTTGTAGGGCTTCAAAACTTGTCTGCATCCTTCTACAAAAGAGGGAGGATTTATAAATTCTCAATGGAACTACAAGTAACTATAATTTCTTGATTTTTTTGTCTACTATTTTGCTATGCACATTTTCTTCTATATACTTCTTTCTATGCACATTTTGAACCCAAAAATAGGTAAAAAGAGAAGAAAATGTGCTGGAATGATATCAATTTCTAACACTTAACAGTAGATAAGTACTCATTTCCCTTCTTTCCTTTTGAATTTTATATGAATTTTGCTAGCTGGAATTACAAGGGAGTCAAGAGCCAGTTTTTCACTACAATATTTAAAGATATTGTTCAAAAGAATCATATAAGAACTTTTTGTTTGATTGAACCCAAGATCAGCGAACTAAGAGCTGACAAAGTAGTGAGAAAATGGTTTTTAACAATTGGCTTAAGGTAGAAGCTTCAGGATTCTCTGGTGGAATTTGGGTCATATGGAATGAATGGGATTTCCAAGTAGAACTTGTCTCAACCAGTGAACAATTTATTCATTACCATGTGTGCAGGGGTGGTTCTAATAATTAGTATTTTGTTATGTTCACATATGGAGAGATAACTTACAGGAAGAGGACAAGGTTGTGGCAAGCAATCAAAGAAATGGCAAATTTAATGGATGAGGCATAGGTATTATTGGGGGATTTTAATGCTTATCTTTCTCCAAGCAACAAAATAGGTGGTACACCCCCAAATTATACCTCAATGTCTAATTGTAGTGTGTATTTCTGAAGTAGGTTTGCTTGAAATATATGACCCCATCTCAAAGTTTATCTGGGAAACTTATGGGATTAGTGAAAAGCTAGATTGTGTTTGGTAATTTGGCTTGGGAAGTGGTATTTCGTCATGCTAAAGTTGTCCATGATTTAAAGTATAAGTCTGATCATAAAGTAATTATGGTCTGTTGTACTAATTCTCAAGCACAAGATAGAATCCAAAGGCATTTCACTATCAAGCTGCATGGTGATAGAAGGAGGGCTTTGATTCAATCATTCAAAATGCTTGGGACAACAATAACTGGAGTCAAAGATTCGTTCAATTTCAAAATTCAGTCAAATAGTGGAATGATAAAAAAGTTGGCAATATCCTAAGGAAAAAGGCAAAGATCATTCGGTGGTTAGAGGGAATAGAAAGATGCAAAAGAAGCCAGTAGGAAAATGGATTATTCCATTTAGAAAAGAAGTTTTGGCAAGAATATAATAAATTAGCCTTACAAGAGGGACTTTTGTGGTACTAGAAGTAGAGGTGTAACTAGCTAAAATGGGGAGATAGGAGCAGCAAGTATCTTCATGCCTTTACAGTTTTCAAAAGGAAGAAACAGAAGATTTTCGCTCTCCAAGATGAAAATGGGTAGTGGGTAAGTGATCAAGAATGTCTTAGTGAAATGGCTAGTAATTTTTACAAAGTGCTCTATACAAAGGATTCAAATGTTAATCAATCTCAAATTTGGCAATGAGTTTCCTCAACTATCTTTGTTTAAAAAAGAGTTGCTTCATAGAGATGTGGATAGTGTAGAGATTAAAAATGCAACTTTTACCATGGGTACTTTCAAAGCTCAAGGACCTAATGATTTATAGGCTCATTTCTTTCAATCGCAATAGGAAAGAGTTGGGGAAGCAATTTACAAGCTGGTAAAGGATGCATTTGCTAACCCAAGGTCTATTGAAGAAGTAAATCAAACCAACATAGTCACACACCCAAGGTGGAATTGCCAACATCATTAAGAGATATGAAGCCTATTTCTATATGTAATGTAAGTTTTAAAATTCTCCCAAAGCTCCTTGAAAATAGGTTCAGAAGTGTTGTGAACAAGTTGGTGGGATCAGAGAAGTGTAGCTCCATAGCTTCTAGATCAAGTTGTGACAATATTGTCATCGCTCAAGAAGCTATACATGTCAAACCTCTTAACATTCCAATATTCACAGAATATTAAGCACATAGTTCACAAGGAATACAGAAATAGAAAAATATATTGATATTAAGTACTTGTTTACAATACAGGAATCCCCATAGGGTTTGAAAAATATTTACAAGGTGTTTAAAAGGAAACAAAAGTACAAACTAGATAACCAACGGTAGTCTCTATATGCACTAGGACTCTATTCGCCGGTAGCCACTGCCTTGCCCTTCGAGAGGCTACCTTCTGCTGGAATGTTTTGAATTTTGAAAAAGAGTGAGATTCGAGCAAATCTCAGTAATAACATGCATTTTAGACATATAAAATGTAAAAACAGATATGAGATGCATCATGTTATGTAAGATACGAACTCATACTATGTTGTGTGTATATTGTCTAAGGTCAAACGACTGTTTGCAACCTTTGCTTAACTTGTATACCATCACTAGATCCTAGACCACAGCTAGGTTGTGTACCTTAGGCACTGTCATGTTACAGAAGATGGCATACACAAAGCATACAAATTAGCACATAGTATATGAAAGAAAAAGTTACTACCTGAGTCCTTTTACAGTTCCACTGTCAGTCTTGTACTCTTGTTCTAGTTCAGTTATTACCAATTCCTATAAATTAAAGTTAACAAGTAACTAGTTATTACTTGCATTACTACTACATTTAATCATAGTTTGTTGGTTATCTATTGTTGGAAATTGTGCCCTAGGGGCTAATCATTGTACCTTAAACATTATTGTTATTTAAGAATTTCTCCATATTGTTATCATATCGTTTGCATGTTTATCATGATAATTGTATCATTGGATGAACTATAAAGATTATCCTAAATGTCCCTGGTCGGTTATCTATGCGAGATCAAAGATGAAATAAGACCAGTATGACTTTGATAAGGTATAAAGATACAAATCAAAGTCTTAGGCACTTGTAGGAGTACAAGGTGTTGAACCGACCCACTATGAGAAAGCTGCATAGATTAAGTCATAAGCTTATCTCATATATATAATCATGTCACAGTGCCCTCTGACCTGAGATCATCATAGATTCCTGCATGAGAGTTGCTAAGTTTTAACCTAGTCAAAAGTCACCTTTGACTGAGTGATGATAAAGGCTACAATCGGGCTTAGGAGTTTTCATGAAGAGGAATGTGAGTGGTCAAGATGAAATTTGTCCCTCACATTAGTGAGAGATATTACTGGGCCCTTCGATGAGTGAGTCTGAGAAATGTATGACCATACTGTAATGGGAATGAGTTTCCATTTCTAATTTCAGGCTACTCAAGAATCGAGAAAGTGATGGTCAGGAACAGGAGGATGACAATGTCCATGCCTCATCCTTGACCAAAATATCGTGTGACAAAAAGGGATGTGACATGGTTGTATAATAGGTTGCATCGTATCATCGATCCTCATGTGAATTGGGTAGTCGCAATGTCTTGCTAGAGGCCGCTTGCGACTTGTGGGCTAGAACAGTTTTGGCCTACTGCCAAATTCATGTGGGCCTATAGGGTCGCACACAAGAATAGCCCAACACGAGCTATGATGTCCAAATTCATTGAATCTAAGATGTGTCTAAGATTCAACGAATATAATATTTAATCTAGGGAGGACGGATTATATATATATATATATATATATATATATATATATATATATATATATATATATATATATATAATAAATTTGAAATAATAATAATATTGTGTATTATTATTATTATATAGTATTAGTTTTATATTTAATTTATTTGATAAATTAAATAACTAAAACTAATAGAGATATCGTATCTCAGATTTAATTTATAAAGATAAATTAAATCTATTGGCTCTTTATTTAGATTAAATAAATATGATAAAATTAAATCTGTTTGACAGATTTAATCAAATCATATTTATTTGATTTAATTTGAATTTCAAAATTAATTCAGATTAATTTTGAAAAACCTAATACGGCCCACAAAAGATATAAAAATTCGAAGGGCTAGAGAACCCTGGGCTGTACGGATTTTGGAGAGCCGCAAGAAACCCTAGAGAGGATTAGAGGTGCTAGCACTCTGCCGTGTTGAGTCTTGTTCGTGTGGATACCGGTAGGGGAGGCGACCAGAGGTGTTGACTCCTAGAGATCGAAAGCACAAAAACCACAAAGGTACTATTCTAACTACTCGATTTAGACGTCTTTGATAGATCCGTGATTAGGATTCGAGGATTTTAAACCGTTAATTTCTTCCGCTGCGTGTACGAATCCCAACATCTATCACAGTTTCAGCAATTTCGCTCCCTCTGTTATCACCAGTGCCTTCGCCCCCTCAACCAATCCATCTTTACATCGAATGATGAGATGGAACAAAAGAAAAGAGTATTAGGGAAGGGTCTTGTTGTCATAAAAGAGGTCCAGAAAACAAATTACGAGAAAGGGGAAGAGACTTATTGTGAGGTGGAATAAGAAAGGACAAATTGTGAAATCTAACAAATTGTGAACATTTAGTGGAATAGATGGATTGGTGTAGGGGGTGGAGGCACTGGCAACGGCGGAAGGATCGACGTGGTTAGGATCCTCAGTACTTGAGCCATTTTTTGCCACGAACAAGCCTTACAGAGAAGGAGGTGGATGAGGAGGGGGTAGTAGTGGCAGTGGAGGAGTTCCCTGGGAACTTATAACATGAAGAAGGAGAGGAGGAGGAGGCCGATAAAGAAAATTATTTAGAATCATAAGGAATAGTTTAGTTTAAATAGAGGTCTAACGGATTGCAATAGTTTATGAGTTATGACTTATCAAGGTCTAACATGATTACGAAAGGTTATGATGAGTTATGACATTAAAGGTCCGAATGTTACGAAGGGTTATGAAAGATAGATGAGGGTTGTTTCTGAAGACCGTTATGTATTGTCTTCACTGATATAAGAGGTTGGAAGTTAAATCATTTGTAAGTGTTACATGACGGTTGTTTTGAAAGAATCTTCACTTTTGTTACTAAATAAATGACATCGTCACTTTTGTTACTAAATAAATGACGGTTATTAACTACAACGGTTATTTTTGTGTTTTCATGAATTCTTCCTTGCAATACATGATGGTGCGCATAATTAACTATTATGTTTAAGCATTATATACCCTTGTGCGTCCTCTACCTTGACATACATGACATTTATTAGATGTAATTGTTATGTATTAGGCATTATAAAAGCCCAAATCTATAGTAGTGCTAGCCGCTGGAATCTGGTTTTTGGCCATAGGTAGGAGTGAGCATTCAGTTTTTTGGTTCAATTAACCAAAAACCTAAATAGAGCTAATGTTAAACACCAAACTGAAACCAATTAATCGAATTAACTAAAATATTTCGAATTGGGTCATTAATAACTGAATTTTTTTATTTATTATCTGAAAATTCAAATTTTTTATTTATTATCTAAAAAATAAAAGGTATATGAATAAATTTTGTGGAAAAAGATTACTTTTCATCCTTAATATTAGATTTAGGGGGAAATATATAAAATAAATTAAATAGAATTAAAATATCTATAGATTTTATCTAATATAATTCAAAATCTACACCTATTTAATGATAAAAAGGGTTAAAGTACAAAAATGCCCATAAACTTTTAATAAAAGTGCATTCAGTATCATATATATTTCAAAGATACAAAAATACCTATGAACATTCAAAATGGGAGCAAAAATGTCAGCACTGTTAAATTTAACCTAACACCGTTATATATGTATGTGTAAAAAGAGTGTGCGTCCCACTACAAAAAGTGACAGTTTTAGGTCAAATTCAACAGTGCTACATTATTGTTGCTCCCACTTTTAATTTTCATGGATATTTTTACACCTCCTTAACGTACATGGTGCTAGACTCACTTTTAGTAAAAGTTAATGAGTATTTTTATACCTCCACCCTTATAAAAATATGCACTTACCAAATAGTATCCATTAAATATAGATATATTATATATATTTTGGCTTTAACCAAATTATTTTTCTTAATTGAACTGAACACTAAAAACTTCAAAAACAAAAACTGAATCTTTAACTGAAAACCGAATTAAACAAACTAAAAAAATTGAATTGAGTTTAGTTCGATTTTTAGTTTCAATTCTGATTTGTTCACCCTTAGCCGTAAGTGGCGAGAGTATTTTCTTGGCAAATAAATTTTTTTAAATTACTATTAAGATTTATAGTATTCAAGTTAAACTGAACTATTTTTAAGTTTTAAATTGTAATCCTCAATCTTGTGTTGTCCCTATTTATCATTTTTCTCTTACACAGCAAATGATTGAATCAAAAGTAAACGTGACTTATAAAATCCAATTGATATGTTAAAAATGAAAAAGCGGATAAGTAATTAAATTAAAAGTTGTGTCTGTCCCAAAAATTTTTTACAAGTTTTAGACAATTTTAGTGCTTGAACTAGATCAGCTTAAATAACTTTTAAATAAAGGAACGACAGCAAGGCTAAGGTGAAGACGGAAGAACCTGAGTGGACTTTATGAAATGTGTATAGAGGTTTGGAGGTTGCCAATCTCAAGTAGAGCTGATGATAGGGCCTAAACTGCCCAAAAGTTACAAGTTCAAGTTGGCTAAATGACAACTCACACCATATACCTTGTGGGTTGGTAGGTTAGCCCACTTCTCTCCCTTTCTCTCATCTCTCAATGTTGTTTCGAACCCTAACTATGTGGTGAGGAATCTGCTCCTCTCAATCAACTAACATGGCACTCGAATATTGACAACCCACTTTTTTTCTAACTTACTATTCTATCTTTTTTTTATGTCATTGAGTGAATTATCAATCAATCAATCATTAATCAATTATATTTTTGAAATCTTGTAAAACCTTATTTATTAAGAAATGAGACGGTTCGGGTTTATCAGTTATATTTGGATCCTTAAACAATATAATTTATCGGTGTAATATTATCTCAAATAATATCCTGATAACTTCCTTTTTTATATTTATGAGAATCTCCTGTCAATAAACTTTGATCTCAATTAATGTTCATAACATTACAAATAATTTAAAGTCACATATTGTTTAATATCTCTTCATTATTTATGTAATTGTTACAAATCATTTAAAATGTTATTAACATTCAAATTAATACAAACACATGCGTCTATATAATTGATTAAGTTGGTATATAATGTTTTTATACTCAAAAAATATGCATAGAGATTTAAAAGCTAATGTTACAACATTGAAATATCTTCATTGTGTAATATTTGTCTTAATGCTCAAATATTGAGAGAATGCTTTATCGTTATAGAATTTAAATTTAAAAGGGTTCAATGCTGAAGCAGTGACTTTGTTTTCATTAAAAATAATTGTTGAAATAATGGTTGACTTTGGTTTCATCATTTTTATCCAAACATCATATTTGATAATCTAATTTTATAATTATATATACACAATATTTGATTTTATGTTAACTTATAATATCCCAATAACTTCTTTTTCTTACAATAATATCCCAATAAATATTCATTGAGTATTCCTATTTAATTATTTTAATTTTAATACTATTAATGAGATGTTGTTACTGATTATTTCTTTATTTCCTTTTATTTGTTTGTGGTAATGAGTAATTCTCATTTATTTCAAAAGCAAAGCAAGAGCAGTCATGTTAGAGGAATGAAGGGACGATTGGTGCTAAGGGTTCTTCGCTCTGTTCATGTGCGACTTGCTCTCTTCCTCTCTATTTACATCTTCCTCTCAAGTACCAAGTGCCCCCTTTTTCTTAGCTATGCTACCTCTCCCTTCTTTCTTATTCTTTTTTCTCCTTCTCTCACGGTTGTTGATCTGCAGGAGTATAGGATAGTGGTTTCTAAAGAGGGGAACACATTACTTGGCATTTTTCAATTGTCTTTTTTTTCCTGGCATTTTTTGATTGTCTTACTGTAACGATTACTTTTACTTTAAATTAATGGAGTATAGTTTATCCTTTTTTTAGAGTACATAATAATATATTCAATATTTTAATTTTATGTGCTATCAGTTTCATTGTGACAATGATGTTAGGAAAAATTTCATTTTGAGTGGTATTAGTTGATTATTCTAAGTCCTAAATCCTCTTCTAGGACAATAAAAATTGGCATGTAACATTATCTAATTTAATATCAATTAATTTACAATTGAAGAAGACCATCAACTCGTAAGTTTTCTTACATTATTACCTTTTGTTGGAAGTTTATGGAATTTGTGCAAAATAAGTAACATTTGTGATTTTGATGATAGGGCTATACGGACATTCCTACACACTGCTTATAGTAAGCATGTTCGTGAGTTAAAAGACCCTATATGGATCATCCCAACTGTTAGTACATATTTGTTTGTTTTAAGAATGTGTTAAATAAGCTATGATTTTATATTTGTTTTAATGATGTCATGTTCTTTTTCAGAGCTGTAGGCAACCACCAAGGTCCAACTTATGTGGTTTATATGTTTTGAGACACATTTATAATATTATCATCCTAGGCATAACTGATTTTACTAAAGAGGTAAATGTATATTTCAAAAATTTTGTATTACTTTTATTGTTTTTAAGTTAGCAAGTTAATATTTTGACTGGCTTTGGTGTTACATACGTTTGATCTTGCTGATCCCTTTCCTGAACAAGATATTGATTTCATCCGCAAATGTTGTGCTGAATTCATCTATAAAATTTTACAAGAACAGTGAGGTTTTTTTATCAAATGTTGTAATCTGTATTGCTTTTGTTGTATCATGATGTTCGCCATGTTTGACTTCTTTAATTGAATTTACAATCCGAACGTTTAATGTCATGCTTCACACTTGAAATATATGTTAGTTGATGTTGAAGTATAGTAACAAGTGTAAACATAATAAATAAGTGACATTTAACTATATTCGGATTGATCTCTGTAATTCATTATTCTTCAATTACTGTCAAACTCGAGTTCATACTCAAGACTCGAGTTCCTCATGTGATTTTCAAAGGTCTCAACTCAAGTTTTCATCAGAAACTCGAGTTCTCAGTGTTGTTAGCACTTCTTCAGGTTGTCTCTGCCAAAAACTCGTGAGAGTTCATTTGAAAATTCAAGTTCTTATCTATCAAGAACTCGAGTTTTGTCTCCAAACTTGAGTTCTCCCTGTATTGACCAAGTTTCTGCATGATTCTCTAGTTGGAACATGCGGTGTAATATTTTTTTTTTAAAAGGGAACTTTTTAGACATGTTGTATCAACAATAGGTCTAAAATGTCATTCTTTTTAGATTGGTTGTACAACAATCGGTCTAAAGAGTCATATTCTTTAGACCGATTGCTTAACCAATCTAAAAAGTAACATACTTTTTAGAACAATTGTATCAAAACCTCATACAGAACCAATTTAAAAAATCATTTTTACCCGATCTTAAAAGCATTTTCCACTGGTGTCTAGGACAATAAAAATTGGTATGTGACATTATCTAATTTAATATTAATTAATTTACAATTTAGTTGATTGTTGTTGAATTATATTTAGTTTAATAACTTCTATTATTTTATAAATGCATATAGAGATTTGTTGAGTTTAACTTCACAATATCTACACATACATATAGAGAAATCCCACTTCCACCAACACATCCCTCAATTTTGAGTGACATAGTTTATTTCTGTATTTAATTGTATTATTTTCTTTTTATAATTTTCTCTTTAGGCGATGATTTATAAAATTTTCTTTCAATTTTATATTGAATTATATTCATCACATGCGGGTGTAAATGCTTGTTAATTTTGAATTATGAATTAAAAAACAACTTCCAAGTCCTAACCTAAAACACCAGCCCTTCAGAACTACGCCATAGACACTTAGCAGGACTCATGGTGGCGACGCCTCACATAAGGACCTTAGTGATTACTCTTGTTCTTTGTGTTTAATCATGTTAAGTGCTTCAGTCTCGATATGCTCATTGTTTCAATGCTTTTTCTTCATGTTCGATCATTAATCTCATTGATTCTTCTCATTGTGTTTGATCGTGAATCAGCCTCACTGACTCGTTTAAATTAAAATATAAGTGAAATATAATATAATTTCAAAAAAGCCTAAACAAACCAAGCCTACAGGCTTTCGGTCAAGACCTTAACAAAATAGGTAATTTTAAGGGTACTTAAAAAGGCTTTGACCTTGCCTATTTGTTAAGTAGGCCAAGGTCAAGCTCTATTGTAGGTTACCTGAAAGAAAACATGTCTTATGTCAAATCCCTTCATATTTTAACATTTATCATAGTAGCAACGCATAGTTCAGTGGGCGTACAGAACTAACATTAATATACTGATATAAAATACTTGATTACATTAGAGGAATCCTCACAGAGTTTGTACATAATATTTACAAATCCCAAAATAACATAAAAGAACTGTAGATAACCAACACTACTTGGACAGGATCGGAACTCTCAGTTCCCGGTGTCGACCTCCTTGCCCTTGGAGCCGCCTCCTTTAGCTGAATAAATTTTTAATTTATGGAAAGGGGTTAGATTCATACGAATCTCAGTAGTAACACACAATCAATCATATAAAATGTGATAAATAAACATGCAATGCACCATATAATGTAACAGAAATAAAATATTGTAAACTTGTTTGTTTGCTCGATGTTCATGATCTAATAATAGTCATACTGTGTTCACTATTCATGATCAAATGATTTTTTAATCTCTACTTGCTGTAATTTTCCCGAGCAGACAACTGTCTGACCGTACTTATCTAACTACCTCAGCTGGGTCTCACTTGGCCTAATGGTAATTGTGTTTTCCCCACCGGGTGGTACTTGTGCTTTTCACACACCACAGCTAGGTTTTGTAACATGCAATTCTCATCACAGAACTTGACAACACAAAGCATATAAACAATCACATAGTGTGTGAAAGATAGAGTTATTATCTGGAATCCTTTCCAATGTCTAGCTAGTTTCGGTCCACTAATTCTTTGTCTAGCTCGAGCAATTGTCAATTCCTAAAATTTCAAATTTATAATAAATGAGTTATTACTCATTCATGTCTTAGTCCTAAACTCATATAGTTGGTTATCTCTACCCAAAAATGCATAATTACCAAAATGCCCTTAAGACTCCGATCTAATTCCTTTTATACCCGGTATAATTGTACTTTAACAAAAATTATGACCCGGCCTATTCCTACACAATTTCATGTGTAGAATCCATTTTTTACCTCAGTTTTGCTAAAATCACACTATATTTCCTAGAATACCCTTGGCATCCACATATATTAGGGTTTTAAGGATAAAAGTATCATTTCACACCCTAAAGCCTCCATATTTCATTTTTAACATGTTCCCTACATAATTTTTCATTTTAAACACAATGGAAGCATCAAATCCATCAAATTATAGCCCAAACACAACAAAACACCCCTGGCCAAAAATCATGAAATTTTAGGGAAATTGGATTTTCATGTTTTTATTTAACAAAACACCTCCTTTTCATCTTAAATCACTTCTTAAACCCTTTAATTACACTTCCTACATGGTTAATCAAAATTTGGGCAACACCTCCCCCTTACGATTTATGCCTTCCAAATTACAAAATCATGACAACTAATCAACCAAGTCACCAACAACAACTACAAATCAACAAGTAAATCAAGGTTTTATGATTACCTCTTGATTCTCTTCTTCCTCCTCTTGAAACCGTCCCCTCTTCCTTCTTGTTCTCTTTGATTTGCTTCTTGTTTCATGTGATTTCAAGAAGAATATGAGGATTAGAAGGGGTTCCTAAGAATTTAGAGACAAGAACAAGTGAATTTGCACCAACACTTACCTAGTTTTCCTTCTTGAACACTTGTCTCTTGCTTTGCTCTTTGTCTTCATCAAAATGCTATTCTCTCTATTCTTTCTCAACTTGGCTGAAAATATGGCCCTTGAAGAGCTAAATGGCTCTTATAATATCACATTCCACCTCCTTAAAAATAATATTTGTTTAATGATTTTTTGCACATGATTTTTACTTTTTTGCTTCTTCTTTTTCTACTTGGTCCCAAATGCTTCCACATGGCTTAATTTATGTCCAAATATTTATTTTCTTTTCCTTTCCTCCTTCTGGACCGACTTTGCTCCTTAATTATGAAAAAAATAAGAGTTTCTTGATTTATTAGCCAAATGATTATTTTGCCCTTACATTTCTTCAATTTTTGGATTAAATATTGTCTTCCTTCTTTCTTTTTGTTCTTGGCCGAAAATCACACCATAAATTAAGTCAAAAATTATGCTCTTCCATTCTTAATTTTGGGCTACAATATTAGGCTTTTATGAAGAAAAAAATTGGGCTTTTATATCTTAACTTGGCCAAAATTTCATGTAACCTCTACTTCTAATATTTTGCCATTTCAAGTGTATCAAAATTCACCATTTTATTCAATTTAATGTAACAAATGTACAAGAAATTTTGATGATTAAAATTTTGGATGTTACATCTTATTCCTATTGGCACACATTCATTGTATTACTTGAGCACCCCTTATTAATACAACATTAATCAAAGATATACCTAAATGATAGTTATGAGAAATAAATTAATAATTCCTTATTGTAAAGCAATACTATGTTGAAGCTCAATTAAATAATAAGTAGGTTAAGTGTAACTGCTCAAGGATCCCATACAGAGGAAATTGCACTAAATAAGGCAAGGTATTTCTAAAGCAAGATATTTGTTTCTTTTCAAATCAAGTTTTGTTTTGTCAACTTCAAATCAAGTACTATTTAAGAATATTTTTCGCAAATAGGTTTCATGAATAACCAAGAAATACCAATTTTGGTTAGAGAGCTTGTTACTTGTACACGAAATAAACCTTTAAGGAGAGTTTATTCTTAATTGAGGTTCACCTTAGCTTAAATACATATTGGTTGATAGTTTGATTAATAAAATAGGTATTGTTTATAGCCGATAAGTAATTTAGAGCCTTTCTTTTTTACTAATTCAGAGATAGTAATATATATAGGAAAAATGACACTTAAATACTATTTGAACTTCAAAATACCAAATCTGTGATTTCCCAAAAAACTAAGTTGTCAATTGTCATACTCTTTTTGTCAATCACATTATTCTTATAATCAATAAAACCAATTTAGGATTTTGAAGTTCAAGTAGTATTTAAGTGTCTTTTTTTCCATGTGTGTGTGTGTGTGTGTGTATGAGATATACTTAAATATTTCAGTAGTATCATATTATCTAAACTCAATCCAATAAAAATATAACAACTCAAATCATTTTAATCGTAATTGGCTTATGACTCATTTTAAACAATTCAAAATTTGCTTTATTAAGAAAAATAAGCACATTATTAATTTGAAAAAAAGAAAATAAAAACAGAATGATCAAATAAAATTAAAAAATTCATACTCATATCAGCCATTTTCACAATAAAACTTTTCAACGATTAAGTTAGAAAAATTTCACGTCAAAAAAAGTTTTAAGAAAATTCATACTCATATTAGCCATTTTCACTAATAAAATTTTTCATACCAGTAATTTAGTTGAAGTTCGAAATAGGATAAATTTCAAGCTACGTTAAAAATTCATAACTACAGATTCGTGAATAGTTGATGGGCTATAGTTAATGGTTTTAATGAAATTGTGAAATATAAAGAGACAGAGTTACAAAAATAAAATAGATAAAGGTTAGTTTGAAAAAATGTCAAGTATATGAGTAAATATTTGACGATTGTATATGACAACTGTGATATATTAGTTTGGTTTTTTTCAAAAAAAAAATTGTATCATTTACTTAACGGTTGTATGTGAACAATCGTAAAATATGGCTCACATATATTTGAAAATTATTTGTAAATAACTGTAAACTATCATATATTTCACAGCTGTTTAATAATAACCATGAAGTATAGTCTTTAAAAAAATCCCTACCAGACCCATTTTCGTTATTGAGAGCTTACTCTTGACACCTATAGACTCGATACAACTTCTCCAGCACCATTTCACTCTCCTTCACCTCTCCCTTAGTGCTTTTACTTCTTTCTCCTCCGTAGCTCACCTTCGTCGTTCATGGGTTTGTCAATTTTGTGGGTTTTGGAGTTATTTTGGGCTTGTGGTTCTCCTACTAGTGGCTTCTGGGTTTGTTTCTTCTTTTGGGGTTCGTGGGTTCAGTTTTTGAGCTCGTCTCTTCTTCCTAAATGTGAGTTCAGTTTCACCCTTCTTTGATTTGGTTATGTTGATGTGTTTTTTGGATATTGATTTTAGTAAAGAGCGTGTAAAGATTTTTTTTAGTGATTTTATATGTGCATAGGGTTTTGCCACTGATTTCATATGTTTGCTATCATTAAGGTAGTAATGGTCATCCACTACTCGGTGTATAGATATATGCAGCTCCTTATGTACATGCACTTCGTCCTTATTGTTATTTATGTACTCATAATTGTATAGATAGTAATGGATGATATGTTTTAATTTGTTGGCACTTGTTGGAATTATTTAATTTGAATATTGATATACCTCCAGCCAAAACTGGATTTGTTTGAGTTTTTAGTATATATATGTTATTTCTGTAGGTAAGTTTGTAGGGGGGCTGATCGAAAGTGAGCCCCCTAATTTCTTTAAAAAAATTGGTCTCACATACTTCATGGTTATTAGCCAATAACCGTCAAGTATTATACTATCTATCACTGTTCTTCTAAATAATTGTCAAATATAGTATTATATTTTACGATTATATACCAACAACCGTCAAATAAACACCTTAGTGATGACTAAAATTAGTATCAAATATGATGAACCGTAAAGTATTCTGCAAAATATTTCGCAGTTCTTAGTGAATA
Organism: Albizia julibrissin; assembly: GCA_037074505.1. Lineage (NCBI taxonomy): Eukaryota > Viridiplantae > Streptophyta > Magnoliopsida > Fabales > Fabaceae > Albizia > Albizia julibrissin. Next base: position 43,561,566 of record CM073478.1, on the reverse strand, counting down.
ACCGTTGAATATTATTTAATACATTTTACGGTCTTTGACATAAAACTGTGAAATATAGTACCCTATAAATAACGCTTGTATTTAAATAATCATGAAATATAGGGCCTTATATTTAATGGTTGACATCCATTAAATATTAATATTTAGCGTTCAGATATTTACTATTAAATATAGGTAAAAAAACTATAAAAGAAAATTAAATATGTAGTAGTGATCTTCAATAATAGAGTTAAGGAAATTTTATATTCATCGTCTTAAGTATTTTCAGTTATCACCAATTTAGTGTAATTCAAAAATAGCTTTGTTATAATTTTAGATATAAATATAAGTTGAGGTTGTCTTTCTATTAAAGTTTTTAAGTATATTGATAGAACATATCTCATCTTCTTATATACATTTAATTCAATGTGGAACTTCTCTTAGTACATTCTAATAAGCTCAATTTCTAAGCAAGGTTAAGATTTTTTTTTTCTTTAATAGTGAAGTTAAGAAATTTCATATTCAACTTAAGCATTTGTAGTTGTCATGTTCAAATTATTAATACAGGAATCTTTTTTAAATAGTTTTTGACTAGAAACAAAGTGTCTTGCCCATGGACTTCAATGAAGACAATGGGAATCCAGTCATCAGTAGCTAGCAGCGAGAGCATTTTTGGCAAAGAAAATTTTTTTATCAACTTGTGCCGAGGCTTACAGAATTTTTTTTTAATTACAATTAAGATTCAAAGTACTATTCAAGTTAAATTTAACTATTAATCCTCAGTCTTGTGTAGTCCTTAATTATCATTTTTCTCTTACACATATATAGCGACTTGGCACTACTAGAAAAAATGCCTTATAGACCAATTGAAATTGGCTTTTTAAACCGAGTTTAGGTCTGATCTCGTATCGACTGGCTTAAAAAGTATATCCTTATTAAAACCGGGCTTACAATAGGTCTTAAAAGTTACTTTTTAAGATCAATTGGTTAAACGATCCGTCTTAAGATGTTTCAATTTATAATAAAAAAATATCTACTCTTTAAACCAGGTAATTTCATATCCAGTCCAAAAAGTGGGCAATTTTTTTAAGAAAAAATGTGTGTTTTTTTTTTAACAAAAGTCCTATTGGATATTATTATATCTAAAAGTTATATTATATGATATAAATTCCACAGACATCCTAAAAAATACAAATGTGATCGATATAATATAATTATAACTAATAACCATGAATCTAAATCTTAATTATGGCATTTGCTCTTTCAAGGTTTACTTTTTTGCTTATATTTTTCCCACCTCCAAAGGAATTAAAAGATTTTTGAGTGTTGGCTTTAGTGGATATAATTTTAGGCCCAATACTGCATGTTGTTGATGAATGATTCATATTGTGAGCATCCCTAAAGTTGAATGTTATTACCCATGAATTGGGTACTAGGTTACCATACTTATGCATTTTGATTCTTTCGGACTTCAAATATGAAACATGGAAGTTCTTATTTAATGATGCTGAGTATAACATAGTCAATATACAAGTATGAGAACTGAATTTTATACGTCAGAATTTGATCTCGTGGGGAGGTATTGGTGGAGAAAGAAACCAAATTGAAGGCTAATAAGGCAGTAATCGAGGTGGAAATGCTAGTGACGATGTGAGGATTAATAACTCTAAACTGAATGATGAAAAATATTGGCTAGATGATCATCACTTGAAAGGATAAATTTGTTGGACTGGGTGGTAATCCAGTTCAACAAATTTTTCCTTGCAATCATTGATCGATCACCCGGCCTACATTTTTCATTGTCGAATTTAGATGTCATAATAATCAACCCGTCACTAGTAACTCCACCTAGTCAAATAGCTCCCTACTATTTGCCTTCACTTTGATTTCCCTCTCAATAAGGACCTCATCACATGACCATATTCAACCATATAAAATAGAATTCTCAAATTTGTATATCAACAATGTTAGACACGGCTTCATTAAATAAGATACTTCATCTTTATCACCTAAAACTGAGGTAGACTAGAGCCATATTCTATCTGAAGTCTCAAAAGAGTCAAAATGCCTAAGGTTTGTAAGCTTATAACCTAATCTAAGTATTGCCACAATAAACTATAAGGATGGCCCGCGGTACAAACTAGACATCAACAACTCCCATACATCGGGGTTAAACTTACAATTGACACTCCCTCCTAACACTCAATAATGATCTAAGCCCTTTAAAGGAGGGGGCATCCAAACAAAAAGACAAGAAAAGAACAAAGGCATGACAAACAAGATTCAATTAACACACATGTATACAAAATTTTGTTCATGGAATTCGTGATGATTGGATTTGTGAAACTTGTCATTATGATAGTGATACAATAAAATTGCATTACTGTCATAATCACAAGTTTCACAATCCCAACCATGACAAATTTCATAGACAAAAATTTGTATACATGTCTGTTAATTGAATATCGAGCAAGCAAAAAATGAATATCATATTTATACCTGTGGAAGAAAGACTTTTTTTCATTTTCCAAGTACTACAAGAATGGCTTACCGACCTCTATCTGCAACCTCCAACTACGTGTTTATTCCATGTTTTCAATTACACATAATTACATATTAGATTCGATTATTTAATGTTTTTCACATGCCTATAAAAACATAAGTGATAGCTACAAACAACCACTCAACTTGGCGCTCTTCACATATCTTTTCGATGCTCTCCATACTCCTTTCTATAAGTAAAAAGAATAAATTAGTAATAAGCAAGTTAAATAAAAATTCATTGTAATAAAAATAAATTTTTTGACTTACTCATGAATATATGGTCTGTTTAGTGCTTATCCAGTCTCTGTACTATTATGCATGTCTTGGTTGGCCAAAGTTAATTGTTATTATATAAAATTCTTACTTGCAAATGCAACGCAGCTCGTCAACGTATGTACTACATAACATAATTACTGCATATGTAATGTACTACATATGTTGATGAACTGCATTACATTTAGAGCAAGAAGCAAATTAAATAATCAAGGTTTCGATAGAACTGATTGTGATATAAGGGGTGATATCGGTTGGCCACAACTAATTGCTGCTCTACATTACATTTGGAGCAAGCAACAAATAATTCTGACAACCAACACTACCGCATATATAACATATCGGACACTTCTCATAAATCAAGACAAAAAAACTAAACTTTCAATTATGGTTTTGACAAATAAGAAAAAGGAGTAAACATCAATGTTTTGACAAAGGGCGATCATCTAGGTTATGTGTTATGTATGTATGCCTTGTATCCATTTCCATTGCATGTTGAACCTTATGATATATGTAGTGGTCAGAGAATACAAGAAATGAAGACATAGCACAAAGGCTATATGAGTGACAAGGTGTAACCCTCAGTGTTTCGACGAAGAATTAAAAGGAGTGACCAAGCAAAGACAATGAAAGATAACACTAACAGAAGAGGGCTAGCGAGGGTTAGTCAAAAGCAACAATTTTTACTAAAAGTGAGAGCAAAATGGCAATGATAGAGAGAAAGAGCCCAAAATAAAGGAATACCAAGCTATCTCGACAGCGGAGAGAGAGATATTATGGTAGCCGGAGAGGACGGAGAAAGAAAGAGCACACGTGAGGGACTAAGAGATGCTAGAGATGAAGGTTGATCACGAAAGTGAGTATATATACTAAGGCAATCTTTTCTACACCAGTCATTATTAAAGACCGATCTCAATATGTGAAAAATGTTTTAAATTCATAATGAGATCATCTTTTAAATCAACCGGTCTAGAATTTAATTTTTAGAACAAAGATATAAAATTTTATAGACAAAATTCATAAACAATAACTTCAACAATTTGAATGCTCTTCTAACATGAGATAATCATCAACAAGGAAATAATAGAATGATTGAAACTTAAAAGACATAAAAGATTGAAACTTTCTCATTAATAATCATATCCTAAAGGAGGTAGTATACATGCATGAAATCAAAATTACATGAAAATATTATATTTGATGATGAACAAGCACAAAATCATAATTACATCAAAGTATGATAACAATAAGGGTTCTTGAAACACATGCCTTCATATTACCATCATCATCCAAGAGACAATCGTCCCTAGTCCAAATGGTCGACGCTGTCGTTCAACACCGCCGCCAACTCCTCCAGTCTTTTGGAGAAGCGATCTTGCTTCTCTATGACCTTCAAAATGGTGCCCTCAAGGCAAAAGATGGCCTCAACGATTTACTCCAAGGTTAAAGATAGAAGGGGCTGCGAAGAGGAATTATTGGTAGCTGCTACCGGTGGAGGAGAGGGGGGAATGCTGCCTCTTTATTCTTGCTATTAGAAGTGTTTCCGCTCAAAGAAGAAAGAGAGAACTATAAAGGAAATTTTGAATTCGAACTTTAAAACTAAAGGTTCCTTGGTATTTATAATCAAAACTAATGGCAGGAAACTTTAGATGATGCTGACGAGACTTGATGATATGCATTGAAAGTTGAAAAATTACGTATTTAGACCGGTCATCTTTGAAAATGATATCTAAATAATAATTATGAGACCGGATGCATATCTTATCCGATCTAAATAAAAAGTGAACGATAGAAAAATAAACAAGATTTTGACCGGTCAAGAGTTAAACAACGGTTCAGATTAACATATTTAGATCTTATGCCACTACAACCGGTCTTAAAATAATCAAATTATATATTTAACAATATCCTAGATAATATAATTGACTAATAAATTGTACTCTATCATAAAATTAATTTATCAAGCAAGAGACATAAACAACAACGGAACAAAGATATAAGAATAAGAAACGTTCAAGATCAAGATTAAAAATAAAACAAAAAAATCATTAATATTATAATTTTTTTGCTGCCTGAAGACAGCAGATACATTGATTAAGAAAATATTTTACATAATAAAAAACCCTTAATCTTCCTCTTTATCGCCGGAGGCAAAGGAGGAGGAAGAGGAAGGGGGAAGAAAGGTCGTCTAAAAGATTGTACTCAACGTCATTTGTAACACCCGCCTTTCATACCCCCTAATTACAGACACGGAAGCATTCATTATTACTTTATTAGGGGTAATTACTTATTCACGACTTATTCTTACTGAATATCAGAGTTAATTCTTCTTCTGAGTGATCCCGATTACGGCTTAATTCAAATTCGAGAGTATTCTTACAACCAAATATTCTCTGTGCGTAAATAATGATACATACAGTAATCTAAACACAATTCGGTCTTCAGCTCTTCGTCTTCTTTCCTTCTTGTTCTTCTTCAAGTATTCTTCTCTTTCTTGTTCTCGTACCTATATGGTTGGTGGGGGAGGGTGAGATTCGAGAGAATCTCAGTAGCAAACATACATACAATGCATGTAAGATGAATGCTAGTGCATGATATGCTTGCCTTACATAGGCTCATGTTCACATAATGATATTCTGCATGCTCAATGTTTCGTACAACACACTTATGGCCAAAGTAAAAATAGAAACAGAGCTTCATTCATTCATACATGCTTCACATAATCAAGCAAAGCAATACAACAAATCAATACACAGCATAAACATCACATACATACAAGTAAGTAAGTTTACTACCTTTTGGACTTTGCCTCCTCCTCTTGTACTTCGATCTTCCAACCATAGTTTCTTCTTTGTCACTTTATGGCCCTAGATAAGTAATGACATTATTAGAGCCATGAAAAGTGAATGCCCAATGGGCTATATTAGCCCTAAAGGCTTACTTTCACCCTTGGAGTTCATACTAATTACATTTGGTCACTTTCTTTCTCAAATTCGCATGGTAGCCAAAAGCTGCCAGCATTTGGACCAAACTTTGAAAAATCATAATTAATTCTATAGAACTTCAATTGGGGTGGTTCAAAGTCCTATTTGAATATATTTCAGTATAATTTCTCATAAAAATCCTCCATTCAGGTTATCACAGCCACAACATTCCCATAATTTCTCCAAATATAACATGTTCCAGATTTCATTCCAAAAACAGGACACAACTTCAAAAATTCATATCTCCCAATGTACTTGTCCAAAAATTACAAACTACCTATCCAATTAAATATTATGATGTGTAATTTAATTATGGAAAGTTTCAGAATTTTTGGACAAGGTTTACCTTATGAAAAATCTCACACAATGTCACTGTTCCAGACAGGGCATATCAACAACATGTACATCCAACTTCATAAATTTCCAAATTCATATACAAGCATCCAAAAATCATGAACACTTGCATATCTACAAAAATTTTTGTGTAGAATCCAATGGAATCATAAAAATTATAAAATTCCTATTTCTTCATGAAATTCTGTTCAGACCAGAAAAACAGGATTTTCTACAACAATTCACCAATTCAGAATTTTGTCCAACAACTTAGTCCAATATCATCATAAGTCATCCTCTAACCATAAATACATGATTAAACTTCAAAAATACCCCTTGGATAAAAAATGAACAGTACCCAACCCTTACAAAAACTCATCCAAACAACAAACCAATCGGTTCAAAAGGAAGCTTACGCTTACCTCTACGCATATCCGCGGTCGGTTCGGAAATCCGGCAGTACTCCGGCAAGGGAGACGGCACCAAACACCTCCAATCAAAAATTCAAAACCGTAGAACTGAAGCTTAGGATGAGTAGAAGAAAGTTTGTGAAGGGTATTTTGAGAGAAAACGCCGATTCGGTAGAGTTTCAGCGGATTGAAGTTCTTGAAAAATACTATTCACTCTTCATCTCTCCTCCACCATTTCTCAACGTTTTTCCATCATTTTTCTGAATATTTGGGGCATCTTGGACGAAAATATAAGGCCAAGAAAGGGTCTTGAAAAATTATGCCACGTATCGCGATGTTATGGTGCCATTTGTTCGGTATTTCACTGATTCGGTGACACGTATCACTTCTTTTTTTTAAAGTGGGTCCTACATCTTTTCTTGGGCCTTTGGCCGTCCAAAATGTTAGAGGAAGTAAGGGTCTAATGATTTTTCCCGACTCCCCCGCTCAGTGTTCGAGAAAGTTGTCGGTGACCTGACCGGAGTCCGGTGACCTGACCGGAGTCCGGTAAATTCCCCTAACTTATGTGCCACATGTCACCATCTTAAAATGCCAACACAAAAGGCAAAATGACATTTCATCATTAATGGGACATGTGTCACCTTTCCATTTAGCCAACATAAAATTTATGTCATGATTACTTACTTTATTAAAGTTACTTTAATAAAGCTACTTTATCGGTGTCTACTCGGGACTTACTCGGGATTGCGTCACGCATATCGAAGCCCGTCAAATGACACCAAGTCGGAGTGTGTATGTGTGTGGGCCCCTCATGGCGCCACATACCAGTATCCACTTTACAAAACGTAGGTGACACATATACACCTTGAAAATGGCATGTGCACACCTACACCGGCCTATTTCACCCGACTAATCGGTCCCTTACGTCATGACATAGTTGGGTGGCGTCTTTCTACCAACCCAATGGCATTATATATGTGTTTTGTGCACATCTGCACTGACATTCTAATCATACTGTCTACAGATACCGAGCCCTTTACCCAGTAAGGCCCAAATCTCATAGCCCCTGAGAGTCTTTCTATATGTCATAATTTTTGGGACTCCACTAAAATGGGCTTGGTAGTCTACTTTATTCAGACTTATTCTTAGGCCTTTAGTCCCAAATTTTGGGATATTACATCATTGGCGTCAAGCACAAGGTTCAAGTTGTTGTTGAGAATGTGCAGTAAGGTGAAGAGTCTTCCGAAGCATCTCTTTATGCAAGCCATCCTTGTATTGAGGTTGTCAAGAAGCTGCCTCACTGACGGTTACGGTAGAGGCTATAGAGGAGGATGACTTGAAGCAGTCCTAATGCGTCTCACCATATTGATATTCGAGAGAGGAAAGATGAGGGAGTTGGATCTAAAGAAATGAAAGGAATAAGGAGTTTAAATAGATAAGATAGATGAAGATTACATTTATTGAAGTGGTTTCAGATTTTAAAGAGATGTATAGTTGGGAAGTTTACTTTGAAAGCTGAAGAAACTTTGAAACATTTAAGATCGGGTATAAAAAACTATAGTATCTAAAAGGATATTTAAACCGAATGTACAAGCGTCCGGGCTAAAGAGAATTTTAATTTTAATTTTTCGTAATATTTAATAATTATTAATATTACATTACAACCAGTCTAGACAATATTATTTAGACTACATAAAAGCACAACTAGTCTTAAATTGTATCAATATTTACAAAAATGTCACTTGTCATACTTTTTAAACTATCTCCATCTATAGAGGTCTAGATGTAACAATTTTATATCCATATGTTCTAGTAGGGTGACTCAAGAAAAATGAATTCAAACTAAAAAAAATTTTTTTACCAACAAAAAAACTATTAATATTACATTCAGCGGAGATTCAAAGTCTCTCGGGTAGAATTAAAATAATTAACAACAAAAGAACGGGAAATTAAGCACCTTAGGCTAGCATACAAGGTAAAAGACCAAGAAATTAAAATCTTTTTAATACAACAAGAACACAAGACTGGAGTTGGTACATCTTCCACACCATAAAATAAATTAGCCCGTAACTGGGACAAAGGTCGTAATACCCAACCAAAAGGGCAAGACTCTTCCACTGAAGTTTTGGTAATACACCTTACTACTAAACCTGCTTCTATGAGAACACATATGCAAGAAAGGTTCCTAACCAAGTTCTTTGGGACAAATATGTACTCAAGGAGAATAACACTCATCTTATTGTTAGAAAAAGCACTATCACATAGACAATAAGAACAGGAAACATACTTCCAACCTGAGGTTGAACAGTAATACCATATACACTGAGAAGGAACATGTCTAGCCCAACAATGAACAGTGATAATCATCACACTAAACAGGAACATGTTTAACCACTGACGAACAGCATATACAATCCTATTGAACAGGGCCAAATTGATAATTCTGATATATCTATCTAATGCACTTTCTTTGGACATTTGACCAATAGAGTGTTTTACTTGCCTTCCACATTCAGGAGCCCCTGACCAAGCATAACCAAATTTTGACAAGGTTTTAAGTCCCCTGTCTTTGGGGCTTAGATCAACTGTTCCTACTCTTGCCCCCTTATCTTTCCACACTAATACTAGTAGAACAGATGCATCTTGGATAAGGTATATAGACCTATAAAACCCACTTACCAGTGAAGAAATATATTGGACCACCCATACAAATGATACTAACCAAGTTATAGTAGGAACCAAATCTTCTATACTATCATCAAGATTTAATATAAAGAACCTAATATCCAGAGAAGCTATTATATCAATTTCAAATATCCATCCCAAAAAGCCATCAGAAGGAAAAGATCGAATCTTTAGTAAACTACAAAACCTCAAGCTCTAATAACCGCAAAGGAGTTACCTTTAACCGTATTGGTGTCGTTACCCTTGATTTCCTCTGAACGGCTAAACAACACCTCATTCCCCTTATTTATTGATTTTTCATCTCCTTACAGTCATTTGGAATTCCTATCGAGGTCTTTGAATTATGAAATATCATGCGCCACTCCTCTATCACAGATTTTCCCCCAGACACCTGAAAACCCTTGCTCCTACCCTTCAAAGCATCAATCAAGTTTGTCCTCTCACTAGCAAGGGGAGAAAACCACCGATTCAAAACATACCTCAATTGTAAAGGCTATGGGGGCACCCATCGGAGGTTATCAGAGGAAGACGTCTTGTAAGTATGATGCTTGAATACCTCACTGCCGTCCATCCTACAATCTCGCTCGCCCATGCTGCTGCCACCGGAAGTGTTTCCAGTCGGCGCCTTCACTGGACGCGACATAAGGAACCTATCTAGACACTCCACCAAAAGGGGAGAAGAAGCCCTACACCAGAAGGGACTGACCGTCACCACCGCAGTGCCCAGCTGCATCTAGACGATGAAGGGTCCCTACCCTAAGGTAGACCAAACCCTAGCAAAGGGATATTCTCACACTGGGCGAACTCGAATTCAAACTGAACTTGACTTATATATAAAATCTAATTGATATATGACAAAATAAAAATGAGGATAAGTAATGAAGTTAAATGTTGTGCTTTGCACCACTAGATCAATAAAGACATGATAATGATGAAGAAATTTGATAGGATGTCCTTTTTAGGACCTCCAAGATTCCAACAAAATTGCAACAAGTAACAACTACTACAATCTTTCTTTCTTTTTATAGAAATATTCTATCTTAATCATATAGATAGATTAAGAAAAATTATTAAAATAAGGAATATTATTTCTTAAAAAATTATTATAATATTTCAAAACTACTCCTAATTAAAGCTACTAACCAACTTAATTATATCGCTTTAATTTTTTTTTGTTTAAGATTATAAATGCTTCATTGCTTTTTAGGGGGAAAATCATATATTAAGAAACATGAAATTTTGTAAGTATAAAATCCAATTTTAAAATTTCTATAAAAAATTATTTTCGAACAACCACATGCGTGCGTAATTGTAAATTCTCAAGGGATTTGGATCCTTCTAATTGAGCTTACTCAATTGAGAAATATTAACTATTACCTCTAATCCTAAATAAAAAACCTAATTGACATTTTGAAAAGATCAAGGAAGTTAATTAAATTACTTTAAATTATTTATATTTATATTTTTTTCTCCAAACTAATTTATCTGACTTATACAATTATATATAATTGAAGCCTATATATAGGAGTAGTGAGGTGGGTCCAAGGTGAGATTTGATACCAATTGTAACATCACATGCTCCCAGTGTCTTGCTCTTGATATTTGCAGGCTTTGCAGACACCGTCACCCCTCATGGCTTTAAAACTTGTCGATAGGGAGATATCAGACCTTTATAAGGCATCTTTTGTTTCTCTCCCTAGCCGATTTGAGACTTCACACAAGACACTGGCTATCATATTGCAATATTACTTTTGGTCCTTAATATAAGATATCATTCATATATTGTAAATTACACTATATCGGAACCCTCCTCTCCTTCTCTCCCTCCTCTTTTTTTTAACCATTAAATCAATATATGAATGGTTCATATTTAGTTTTTTATAAAATTATTATTAAAATAAAATTATAAACAAAAAAATAATTAATTAAATAAAAATTGGTAATTTTTTATATAAATTATTCAATACTACAATAAAAAAATATTTTCTATAAAACTAAATATAACTATTCAAATGACGATCTTATACTTAGAAAAGAAAAGGGATGAAAAATTATGGGTGGGGAAGAGGATGGTTTCCAAGCGTTGTGATATTGACAATTGAATAGAGAGTTACAATTAGAGTTGGGAATACGAGCTAGCCCGCGGGTTGTGGGTTGGCCCTCATCAACTCGTGGGCCACACGATGCGAGCCTATGTGGCCCACACTTTCGCGGGCTGCCAAAATGCCAACCCTAACCCATAGTTGTGGGTTGGCAGGTCGCCCACGGTTTTTTTAATATATATATATATATATATATATATATAATGTTTTTTTATGATGGAAAAACTCTAAGATACATATATATGAGTAATCAAATTTATCTTCCTAGTATCAATCATTTCACTTATAAAAAATCAAAAACATAATCTATAATTTAAGAGATAAAGTTATCAAATTTGCTAAAGTTTATTGACAAAAAACATCAAATCATTCTCAAGCAATCAAGATATAATAATTTACTTTAAAGAAGGAGGAATGAGGCTGAGATTTTTTCTCTGAGATTGGAAGGTACCAAGTAAAAGTGTGGGAATTATGAATTTTATAAAATTATCATATTAAAAAAAATTTATGGGCCAACACACCAACCCGCAGGCCACACGGGTCAGGCCTGTGCAGCCCGCATTTTTATGAGTTGGGAAATCCCCAACCCTAACCCTATAAAAACTCACGGGTTGAACTTATATTACCGGCTCTAGTTACAATTGAAGGAATTCAAACTCTGTTCTCACAAGCTTTGATGTCTTTAGAAATTACTTTAAAAAACAATAATAATAAAACAAAGAGAAAAGAGAAGCAGGCGCATCTCCCAAACCAAAGCATATACTGATATAATCCCCCTAATCCCTTCTTATAATAAATTTTTATTAATTATTAATTTAATAAAATTAAGTAAATTAGTTAAGATTTAATAAATATAAATTTTTTTAAAACTTTCCAAAAATTTTATTTGGTATAGTTCACACATGGAAAGAGTGTCAATATTGACATGTAGAATGTGACCCTATCTTTATTCTCATCTAATTAATTAGTTCTTCAAAAAAATCTATTAGACTATAATGGAGTGAATTTAATCAATTAATATTTGATTATTTCTTCAATTTAGAATCGATTCACATATTTTATTTGTCATATAAATATTAAAATAAACCATAAAGGTTTTTGGTATGAACATACCATTATTCAAACTAAGAGTGATTAGGGCATCGCAGCTCAAATGACACTAAACACATTTTTAATTTTTTTTTTTAACTGTGAGGTTATGAATTTGAACTTGTTATAAGGTTATAATGAATACTGAGTTATTGTAAAAAGTAAAAAACGAAGAGTAAAAGTGAAAAGGAATTTTAAACGAGTCACATATATTATTAGATTAGAGTTCACTCATGTCACGAGATATTAAATGGGAGAAAAAAATGAGAAATGAAAATCTTTTTATACTTGGATGGTCATAAAAAATATGGAGAAAATAAAAAAATTTAATATTACAATAAAAATAATATGGGTATTAAAGGAATGCAGGACTTTTTTTTATTTAGAATAATTTTGAAAAAAAAATGTTTTTTCTATTTTTTATTTTTGAAAAAAAAAACTTTGGGAAAAAACTTATTTTCTACTTACATGATCAAGAGAAAAGCGTCTCATACTTCTTTTTCTATTTCACTTCTTTCTTTCACGGCTTTTCTTTTTAATTTTACCTTCCTACTCAAGAGAAAATTCTTTCTCTCTTATTTCCTCTTTTATTTTTCTCTTCTTTCTACATTTATACATGATCTTTTTTTTTTCCAGACATTTGTACATGATCAATGCTTGTTTAGTTTTCTTTTTTTTTTTTCTTTTGAATGTCAATGTTTGTTTTAATACTCCCTCCTATTTTAAAAATAAAAATTAGTATAACGATTTATTTTGATTCTACCTGTGAGATCTTAATTCATTTTATTTCTTAAATTTATAATTTTTCTCTAAACTTTATTTCTTGATTGCATGTATTACTACTATTAAGGGTGTTTTTTTTTAATTGAAAGAGTACTTTTCAATATGATAATTGATAAATGATTAAAAGAGGGATAATTTTGAAAAACCAACATATATATCTAATTCTTCATACATTTGTGTTTTTTTCTTGACCTGATCCATACTTTTGTGTTTACTATTAAATAAAAAATCAGATCGGACCGGCTGGTTTAACCGGTGACCGGTTGGTGGTCCGGTCCAGTTGATGAGTTAGACCGGTTGAAAATCGGTGGTTTGACCGATAACCGGTTTTTACCTTTTTTTTTAGAATTACATTTTTTTTATTCCTCTAACTACTATATTACGCTATTTTTTAGGGAAAAATGAAAGTTTGAAAACCAAGATGAAGAGAAAAGTAGGTAAATAAAGAACAAATCTAAAAAAAAGATTTTGAGGGGATAAAATAATTAATTAATTATAGGAGAGGAGATATCATTGCATAAATATAGGCACCATAACTAATATTAATAGATTTTAAGCATTTTTTGTCTAAAGATCTTTATTTTTATCTATAGAAATTTTAATATATATATATATATATATATATATATATATATATATATATATTCACTAATAAATTATAATATTTTAATATAACTGGTCTGACCCCGATAAAATTATTGACTCTTAAATATATCCTGTGACCGATTTATTACCCGGTCCGATTTTTTTTTTGTTTTACACTACTACAATGAAGAAGTTTGATGGCGTGTAACGTGTAGGGCCCCCAAATTAAAGTATGTACCAACCTTAAGTGCCAATGGGCAACAACCTCAACATGACCAGATGACAGTTACGTTATCTATAAATCATATCCACATTAGACACAATAATATATGATTTTGTGATGGTGAAAAAAATAATATAAGATTTTGTAAATATAAATTTGACTTTTCAACAACGACCACTTGCGTACGTTCTTAAAAGCTACGGTGTCTTACTAGAAATTGAAAAAAATAATTAAAAGATAAGTGTGACTAAAATTCACTCAATATTATTATTAGACTAAAATTCACTCAATGTTAATTATAATACTTTATTAATTTGGTAAATTACTTCTGCTCTCAGATTATTTTAATTAGTGAAGCTTGACTTTCGGGAGAGATAGATATTAGGAGTGATGATGCAATACAACCGTTTCTTTATCTTATTTTCTTTTTTATTTTTTTATTTTGGCTGGCATCCACTGGGTATAGGGTTGTGAACGAAATCCGGATAAAGAGACACATAAACCTCATACATTTCTTTAAACTTGATTGAATATGTACGTGTGTGTACACACTGCCTCCTGATATATATATATATATATATATATATATATATATATATATATATATATCATTTTTTAAAATTAATTTATCATGTAAAAGGATATAATTTGTTTAATCTTCCTAAAATTAGTCAACTCAACTGACAGGAGATGGTGTGTGTGTATGAGTGTGAATAAGTGCCAACCATGCATGTTTAAGTATTTAGGAAGCATATGAACCTTTTGAAACAGAAGAACTAATTTTTTTATTATGACACCTCATATTGAGATTAGAGAATTGACTTTTTAATGTTGAGTTTGAAATAAGGGGCCATCTTAGGGATATATATTATATTGTAGCAATTGACTACAACTGGGCATTGGACAGCCTTTCCGTTATAGATAAGGTTCAAAACTTCACATGAGTTGGCATTTTAATCCAATCCTCCCTCCCATAAATTCCAAAATTAAGTCAAAGTCTTCTTTCCCTGTTTTTTTGGGTTGTTTGTATACTACAGGCTCTCACTGTTTTTTTTTAATGGTCATTCATTGAAATGAAAAAACTTATGTTGTAATATGTTTCTTTGTTTCATCATTTTGTTAACTAATTTGACTTTTTATATTAAAAAAAAACTCACACACCCATCATATATAAAGAGAATTGAACTTACAACAACACATTAAAAAAAATTAAAGTACAAATTTACCAATAAACTATTTTTCTATGAGTACCCAATACAATTAATTATTTTGGGGTGTAAAAATAGACATAATTAATTTTTTTGGTAACATATATAACAACACAATTAACCTTAGCTAACTTCGGTTATTTTTTGTATTGTGGGTTTCACTAATCTTTTCACTCTATATTATTTTAATATATTTTTAAAAATATGTGCATTATCACCTTAAAATATGCATTTAGTTAGTGTCTTTGAGTCATAAGAGTTGGACTATAGATTAAAGTTATATGAACAATTTAAACAAATCATACTATTTATAAGTTATGAATAATATATTTTTATAAAATTAATTTAATCTTATTTCATATAAATATTTGATACCTAAGCTTTATTATTAGATCAGATTTGAGGGTTGTCAAATTTAATTAGTGATAATCAAGTGGTGTTGATTCTAGCGAAGGGGGCTTTGATCTTTTAAGTATAAGGTCTCGAGTTCAAGTCAAAGGGAAAAAAAAAAGAGACTAACATATATAATACTCCTTCCATTTCTTTTTATAAGATACCGTTGTTTGAATGTGTATATTCTTTTTTATAATATACTTTTAGAGATGTCTAAACATTTAATGTATTTTTCTATTTTTATTCTCAATTAATTATATGTCTTTCTTTTCACTTTCCCCCCTCATTTTCTCTCCTAACTTTTTCCCAAGAAACAAAAAACCGGATCGGGTAATAAACCGGTCACAGCACAGGTTCAATGGTCAATGGTCAACCGGGGTCAAACAGATCATATTAAAATATTATAATTTATTAGTGGCAATATATATATTAATATATTTTTAAACTTCTATAGATAAAAATGAAGATATTTAGAAAAAATGTTTAAAATTTATTAGTATTAGTTATGGTGCATGTACTTATGCAATGATATCTCATTTTCTATAATTAATTAATTATTATATCCCCAAAATCTTCTTTTTTTAGATTTGTTCCTCTTTTACTTACTTTTCTCTTCATCTTGGTCTTCAAACTTTCATTTTTCCCTCAAAAATAGCGTGAGATAGTAGTTAGAGGAATAAAAAATGTATTTTAAAAAAAAGGGGACCCATTCGACTACCGGTTTCCACCGGTTTTACCGGTTCACCGGTTTAACACATCAACCGGACCGGACTACCGACCGGTTCACTGATGTTCCGGTTTCGGTTTTTTGCACTTGGCTTTTTCCATTATCCCTCACACCCGCCTTCTTTATAAATAAGGATGTTTTTGGAAAATGAGTTACACATTTTATATATGTATTGTCTTTAAATAATTTTAACTAACTCGTTAAAAAAAATGAGTTACCCTGATGCTTCTTTCAGCCCTTAAATTTAGGAATAAGGGATTTACTTTCATCTTAATGGAAAGATATCAATATATTTTATTTTCCCAATTCATAATTTTTTTAAGCATATGTTAACGAAGTTTTTACCGATGTTACTTCTAACATGTGGTTAGATTAGTTTTTGAAGAATAACTTTTACAATTTACGAGATAAGTATATGAGAAGAATTTTATCTCAACTTGCGAAAAAAGAATTCTGAAACCGCGATTTTAATGTTTAAAAAAAAAAATACCACTGATTAAATAATGTAATTTATGAAAGCCAACCCATTGACTAACTTAATTTCTTTAATTATAGTACCGATTAGTTAATTATCTAGTTGCTGTGTTAGAACTAATGTTTTGAAACTCAGACCGACCACTAAACCGGTAGGAGTATTAGGTTAAAGGTCAGTGGGTCAAACCGAAGTCAAACTAGAATTGATATTTTAGGGCTAAACCGATAAAAAATTGAAGATTTTAACTTTATTAATATGAAATTAAAAAAAATAAAAAAATGGATTTTTTTAAAAACAATCTAAATCAGTCTAGTTTTTAGATCGGACCAGTTTACTCGCTAATTCAATCCAGGTTTAATAATCGAACCCGCAAATTGTGGGAAAGTGCATATGCAAGAAAAGCCAAACAACATGGTCGTCATCCTCTGAATGGTTATGAGCAAGGAACAAAAAACCGGACCGGTCAATGAACCGGTCACAGCACTGGTTTAAGGGTTAATGGTTCAACCGGGGTCAGACCGGTGGTCGAACCGGTGGTCAAACCGGTCATATTAAAACATTATAATTTATTAGTGGTAAAGATCTTTAAGTAAAAAATGCTTAAAATATATTAGTATTAGTTATGATGCCTATATTTATATAATGACATCTCCTTTCCTATAATTAATTAATTATTATATCCTCCCAAAATCATTTTTTTTAGATTTATTCTTTTTTTACTTACTTTTCTCTTCATCTTGGTCTTCAAACTTTTATTTTTCCCTAAAAAATAATGCCCAATAGTAGATAGAAAAATAAAAAAATGTATTTTATTTTATTTTTTAAAAAAAAGGCAAAACCGGTTAGACCGGTTCAACCACCGGTTTTACCGGTTCTGACCGGTTCGAACCGGTTTGACCGGTTTTGTCCTGAACCGGACCGGATCACCGGCCGGTCGCCGGTCGGACCGGTTGAACCGGCCGGTCCGGTCCGGTTTTTTTCTCCATGGTTATGAGTCGTGCCTTAGCCTGGAAATTGGGTCCACGTCATTTTCACTGTCCCTTTAAATCCCTCCCAAAAATATCTCTTCAATTTCCAAAATTGTCATCACTTCAATTTCCAAAAATGTCATCACTCTTTCTTTTGTAACCTTCATTTTATTACCCATAATCTTTAATATAAAAGTTAAGAAAAATGTCATTTAAATATCACATAAACTTACAAAATTTATAAAAATATGTTAATATTTAAAAATGATATAAAATTAATAGGTATCAAATTAGAATTTTAAAATATTGATGTTTTTACCATTTTTCCCCTCAATAAAAAAAAAATAAAAGGTGCCCTTTGTCAGAACACCACCACCAGCCAATCGGGACCCTCCGGTGACCTAAGTTTCGACCATTGGCCGCCGGAGCTCTAGCGTAAGGGGGCATTTTTTTGTTTTAAAAACATTTCTAAAAGGGGTAATGGGTGGGATCGAACCCACTCCAGCCTTTTTGTAAAGGGGTTTGGTGGACATTAGGCCATGAAACTCTTTTGATTGATATATATATATATAAAGGTATAATGGCTTTAACAAAATGAATGATGAAAATGACAAAAACCCGTAATGGTTTTGATAAAATGGATAATGAAAATGACAACTAACGCATGACCTCCTCATAAAATGTGTGAAAGTGTTGGTTGAAAGGGGGCTCTGACAAATTCACTAATGAAAATGACTAAACCCTTAATGATTTTGATAAAATTGATATATATTTCTCAACAAATGTTTGAAAGTGTTGGCCCAGAGGGGCTCTGACAAAACCATTATAGGTTTAGTCATTCTCATTAGTGAATTTGTTAGAGCCCCCTCTAGACCAACACTTTTACACATTTGATGAGGAGGTCATGCACTAGAGTTCATTTCCATTATCCATTTTGTCAAAGGCATTACGGGTTTAGTCATTCTCATTAGTGAATTTTTTAGAGCCCCTTTCTGGGTCAATACTTTTATACATTTGGTAAGAAGGTCATGGGCTAATTGTCATTCTCGTTATTCATTTTTTCAAAATCATTACAAATTTTGTCATTTCCATTACTGATTTTGTTAAAGTTATTATGTCTTTATATATATATATATATATATATATATTAATGTGTATATATATCAAAGGAGCTTGATGGCCCAATGGCCACCAAGCCCCATTATAAAGGGGGTGGGGTGGGTGCGATCCCACCTCTTGCCCCCTTCAGAAACTTTTTTTTTTAAAAAAAAAACCACGGAAAAAAATGTCCCCTATGTCGGAGCTCAGGCTGCTGGAGGGTCCCAGTTGGCTGGGCGGCGACGGCACTCCGGCAAGGGATACTATTTTTTTTAATTAAGGGGAAAAATAATAAAAGCATCAATACTTTAAAAATATCAATTTGATATATGTTACATTTATGTCATTTTCAAGTGTTAACAAACTTTTGTGGGTTTTGCAAGTTCATGTGGTATTTAAATGGAATTTTCCCTAAAAGTTAATTGATTAATTTAAGTAAATTAAAAAAATTAGTTATGATAGTTATTCATAATAAATACTAGTATATATTATTTTTTCTAAAATATCATATCTCATCATACTACTTTTAGATAAAAAAAACCTTAATAAGGGATACTTTGAGGAAAAAAATATAAATTTCAGATATAAAATAAATTATGGTCTTATATTCCCTCCAGTTTATAATATATGTCTTTTTTTTTTGAAGAAAACCCTGGTTCACAATATAAGTTACTTAGAGAGTAATTAATACTTATTTGTTAATTTTGCTCATATAGTTAATGTCTAAATATGACTTTTTGTATGCTCTCTTTTATTTGGAACCTAATTTAATATGGGTAAAGTTGAAAAAAAATTAATTTAAAGTATATTTAATAAATTAATTACTATTTTTCAGTTCTGATAAATTAATTAAAGTACTTTATATTATAGATAAAAAAGATTATTTAAAGTCAAATCTTATCTCAACTAACTTTTATATTAAATACGAGAGATGTAGTATTTTTATAAAAAGCTTGCTCGATATTTAATGCAATTGATTCTCTTTAATAATTATACTACTACTCTATATTTTTAAAATTAATTTTTTAATTTTTTTTGCCAGTAAACTTAAATTAATTTTTTAAAAATGCTTAAATACTTTATTACAAAGGCGAAATTCTTGTTGCATTGTTGGCCCAAAAAACAATAAAAAAAATTAAAAAGAAATTTAAAAAAATTCAACGTTCTCGTCCGTTTTTTCATATTTAAGATCGGAAGGAGATGCCAAGCTTTTCTTGTGATTTCATTCTTCCCTTCGTTGTTGTTGACTTGAGCTCTGAATAATCCATCGTCGTCTTCTGGTTTAGCTGTTAGCAGCAGCAGCAACAATGGCGGGAGGAGGATTTGCAGAAGCGGGCCCACTCAAAAGGGCTCATCTCTATGAGCACAAGTTTACTCTCTATTTCGCCTTTTCTTGCCTCGTCGGAGCTCTCGGTGGTTCTCTCTTCGGCTACGATCTCGGCGTTTCAGGTCTCATCTCTTCTTCTCCAACTCTATTTTTTTATCTTCATCTCCTTTTCCTTCCATGAATTTACTGGGAAAATTCTCGTTTCTTCCGCTGAACAGATTAGACGGCTTCTCTCGTTTAACTTTTTAGTCTCTTTGGAATTTGTATGCTGTCTAAGATTGACTGTATAAGGTCATGAGTAAAGAATCTGAGGATGAAGTTTTGTGATAGATAATTATTCTCTTACTCGATCTACATTGTTGCCAATTCATTATTACCACTAATTATCACTGTTCCCTTTCGTTTCGCGTTTCAACTGGTTAACTTTTATCCGATTAAATTTTCTAAGCATGCATGTTCTATCCTTTATCTCAATGTTCGTTAACTACGTAGCTCGCCACTTTCTTGGGCTTGGCTCTGTTTCTCTGGCATGAACAGAGAAACACATAAGGGTATATCGGTATAAAGGGCCAAAAGGGAAACTTATTTGGCAGAAAAAACCAAAAGAATGGGGGCCTTGAATTCAAACAAGGTTCAGAAATCTGCAGGTGGTTTTTAAAATTTCAAGATGCACCTTCAAAATTCCCACTTCTATGGTCTTCACCTTCAAGGCTCCTACTTCTTGGTCTTTTCTGCTAAACAAGTTCCCTGTTATGCGTCCCAATGTGGGGGCCTCATAAGTGAAGTGTAATTTATAAGTTCTTGAGGCTTTCCCACTGAACATGCTAGTATTTTGAGATGAGCTTTTCCTTTTAACTTGTACTCGTAATATTATCCTTTTGGTCCGTTGTACCAATTTTTCCAAAGCAAAAGTATGAAGTTTCATGAAAGATTAGTGGAGAAGCCTCCGTTCTGCATAAGTTCGGAATCTTCAAACCAGGGGTTGTGGGATTTTTCACCTTTTTTTTTTTCTGTGGGATTTATTAGAGGACAAAAATGGACAATTCATGATTGGAGTATGAGCTGTGTAAGCACCTAAGTGCAGCCGACAAGTTTGACTTCATGAAGTTTGACTTTGAAGTTTGAACTATGACAATATTAATAAAAAGTGGCAGTTTGATTATAGACTTGCAATGACTTTCTAAGATGGATTTGAGATCTCATGGTGAATAACTTATCTGAAAAATTAATCCTGATAGAGCCTGCTGATGCCATGTGATCTGCATAATCAACCTAATTTAGTGGACTAAACCACTTGTTAGATGACTTTCTGAGCACGAGGTTCCTAGCTTGGAAAAATATGAGGCAGATTGGTATTATTTAGAATTGACGTATCTGGAGTATCCGCTTGATAGCCTCCTCATGTTTCTTTTCTATTGTCAAAATAATTAGCAATGATCCATAAGAGATGTTTAAATCTTCTTTGGGGCGCAAATATGACTGAAATCTGTTCTTCCTCTTCTTGCTAACCCAGAAACGGTCCTGTTTCTCCATTAGTGTGTTTCAGTCAAACTTGAAAGGGAGTACCTCCTACAAACTAACGAAGAGTCAGTCACATTGTAGGAACTAGGAAACTATGAACTCGAGGTTTGAAATTTAAGATGATGGTGAGGCATGATGAACAAATGCTTGTAATTATGCAAACTTGATCATCTCAATTTCTTTGAGAAATTAAGAGAATCCTAATACGTGGAAGACCTCAAAAAGTTGTCATTGTAAATTAGATAGTAGAAGTTAAAAATAAAATGATGAATATATTAAAAGACTATAATTTCTAATCCTGGGGTTTTTATGGTATTCTTCCCATGACATGGTCAGCTAGACTTCAGTTAACGCACCTGAACATTATATAACTTCTTGACTACAGAATCTCTACAGATTAATAGGTTTCTTGCGTTATGCTTGGCAATTTACTGGACTGATCAAGTTGAAGGATGATATTCATATCACAGCAAAATCTGAACTGAACTTGATATTTTCAGGTGGAGTAACCTCCATGGATGATTTCCTCAAGAAATTCTTCCCAAATGTGTACAGAAGAAAGAATATGCATCTGAAAGAGACAGATTACTGTAAATATGACAACCAGTTGCTGACTCTTTTCACATCATCTCTATACTTCTCCGCACTTGTTGTGACATTTGCAGCTTCCCATTTAACCAGAAAGAGAGGTAGAAAAGCCAGTATTATAGTTGGATCTCTCAGCTTCCTTGCAGGAGCAATCCTCAATGCTGCTGCTGAGAACATTGCTATGCTAATCATTGGTCGTGTCCTTCTCGGTGGAGGCATTGGATTTGGCAACCAAGTAAGCCACATTCTCCATGAGAGAAATATAATATAATAAGATTAAATATTCAATAATGAGAAGCATAAGCATATCAAGCATAGTCTTGGTCTGATTTACCTCTAATATAATTTACATTTCCTATTTATCTTTTGCTGATTGAGAATAACTAAGAATTTTTCTTTCCCATTTTACTAACTGTCATTTGGTTGTGCAGGCTGTTCCCCTGTATCTATCAGAAATGGCTCCAGCAAACATCCGAGGAGCAGTGAACCAACTGTTTCAATTCACAACCTGCATTGGAATTTTGGTTGCGAACCTGGTGAATTATTTCACTAACAAAATCCATCCCAATGGATGGAGAATATCCCTTGGTTTGGCTGGGGTTCCAGCGATTCTAATGCTTATTGGAGGCCTTTTATGTCCTGAGACACCCAATAGTCTTGTGGAACAAGGTAAGATGGAAGAAGCAAGGGCAATATTAGAGAGAATTAGAGGTACCAAGAATGTTGAAGCCGAGTTTCTCGATCTCATTGATGCAAGTAAGGAAGCACAAGTTATCTCAAATCCATTCAGGAACCTCCTAAAGAGAAAGTACAGACCCCAGTTGGTAATAGGCGCCTTGGGGATTCCAGCATTCCAGCAGCTTACCGGCAATAACTCCATTCTCTTCTATGCTCCTGTCATCTTCCAGAGTTTAGGCTTCGGTTCTAACGCGTCTCTGTATTCATCTCTTATTACCAGCGGAGCACTTGTTGTTGCTACTTTGATATCAATGGCTTTAGTTGATAAGTTTGGCAGAAGAGCTTTTTTTTTGGAAGCTGGCCTTGAAATGATATGCTGCATGGTAATTCCTCTTGCAATGACATTACTTTAAATTTGACTTAAACGTTGCACATTTTCCAACGGAGATTGGGTTTAGCTAGAGGGTTAATCTCTCACAGCGTGGTGAAACGATGATCGAGTTCCCATTGGGAGAGGTACTCACATTTAATGTCTGACAATGCTTTGGAGTTGCTTCCACTAGGAAAATAAATGTGCCTATAAAAAACAAAAACACTACACATTTTTGCATTTTATCATGTTTTGTGCTCATAGTACTTCTGATCTGCAGGTCGCCGTGGGTGTGGTTTTGGCTCGTGAGTTTGGACATGGGAAAGAACTGTCAAAGGGCATCAGTGTCTTTCTTGTGATTCTGATTTTCATATTTGTTTTGGCATATGGAAGATCTTGGGGTCCCCTCGGATGGTTGGTTCCTAGTGAACTCTTCCCATTAGAGATAAGATCGGCTGCACAGAGTATTGTGGTTTGTGTGAACATGATTTTCACAGCTCTTGTAGCACAACTCTTCCTCTTGTCCCTTTGCCACCTCAGATATGGGATCTTCTTGCTGTTCGCTGGCTTGATTGTCGTCATGAGCTGCTTCGTGTTCTTCCTTTTGCCGGAAACAAAGAAAGTTCCGATCGAGGAGATTTATCTTCTATTTGAAAACCACTGGTTTTGGAAGAACATAGTCAAACAAAGAGACCAAGGGAAATAAACTGGAAAGGCTGCTGATAGATAAGAGCTTATTGACAAGACAGATTCTAAGTTTAGATTATTGT
This sequence comes from Albizia julibrissin, assembly GCA_037074505.1. NCBI lineage: Eukaryota > Viridiplantae > Streptophyta > Magnoliopsida > Fabales > Fabaceae > Albizia > Albizia julibrissin. Next base: position 43,537,453 of record CM073478.1, on the reverse strand, counting down.
TTTAAGAGGTTTCATGTCTGTATCCAAAAAACAATAAGTATTGCTAATTATAAGCATAATATTTGTTTCAATGTTTTGTTTTGTTTTGTTTTGTCTCAATGTGAATTTCTCTTTTAGTGATGACAATTTCCTACTACAAACGCCAAAATTTAGAGCCATGAGGAATCCAACAACTGGATCTTGATAGAATGCAGAGCACATTAAGATAAACAGGAAACATTATTGCATCAAACTAACAAAGGGTAGGATATAACAATAAATAACCGCTTCGAAATTTGTTTTATAGGTCAGCTGGTATTATGTAAACGTTTTGCAATTTCATCTACGTAAAAAAGCAAAAAAAAAAAAAAAAAAAGGTCTAAATGGTTTGCCCGTTTGAGACATAATAATTAAATTAATAATATTATTATATATCTATATAATAATATATGTGTAAAAAACTAAAATATCAAATTATTAAAAAAATTTCACAAAATTAAATATTCTAAATATATACAAATTTAACTTTAGGAAAATGTCATATAAATACCATCTTAACTTCCAAAACCCAGAAATGTCCCTTAACGCATACAAAGAATAAAGAAGGGATGGGGTGAGAATTTGAGTTTTTCATATTTAGGAGAAAATACCAAAAATCCCCCATTACTTGATCATTTTACACATATTGTCAGTACTTATTGATTTTGTCAAAATTATTACGAATTTTATAGAAACCATTACTCTTTTAGTAAATCACATTACTCAATTAGTCATAATTCAAAACTATGCTCATCCTTTTATACATTTTGTAAGTACTTATTAATTTCGTCAAAACTATTACAGATTTCGTCAACACCACTAATTCATTTCGTCAATCACATTACTCAATTGGTCACAATTCAAAACTCTTTGTTAATTTTTTACACATATTGTCAGTACTTACAGATTTTGTCAAAACCATTACGGATTTTTTCAAAATCATTACCCTTTTAGTTAACCTCATTACTCAATTAGTCACAACCTAAAACTCTTATTCAATCTTTTTATACATTTTGTTAGTACTTATTATTTTGTCAAAACCATTACATATTTCATCAACACCACTATTCATTTCATCAATCTCATTACTCAATTGGTCACAAGTCAAAACTCTATGCCAATCATTTTATACATATTGTCAGTACTTATGGATTTTGTCAAAACTATTACTCTTTTAGTCAGTCTCATTACTTAATTGGTCACAATCCAAAATTATTGATTTTGTCAAAACCATTACAGATTTCATCAACACCACTATTTATTTTGTCAATCTCATTACTCAATTGGTCACAATTCAAAACTCTTTATCAATAATTTTATACATATTGCCAGTACTTATGGATTTTGTCAAAACCATTACTCTTTTAGTTAATATCATTAATCAACTAGTCCCAAGTACCAAAACTTTGTATGGGAATTTTTTTTCCGGGCATACCTTTTCATCGCGACGCTTCCATAGGCAATAGCAAGCCTTTGGATGTTGAAACAGATGAAAAGCAGCTCTCTAGTACTAAGGGCAGAGTCTGACCCCAAATTCCAATTACTTAATCTCATACATTGACACTATATTCATCGCTTCTTCCTCTATAGCTACAATAAGCTTTGTAATATGAACTAAAACTTAAAACCATAGCAGTGAAGCTCTTAGGTTGATTCTCATAACTAACTTGGAATTTATATCGAAGCTCTTATGTCGACGAGCTGAACATTCCTCTTCTATGAGCAACACAACATCTGTCGCCAGGGCCAGTGCGAATTGCAATTTCATCTCCCAGAGCATGGTCGGTGACGAAGCCAGAGAGGATATGTCATTTCACAGAACAAACGTGGACGAGGAGAAAGTGGAGATAGAAAGAAAGAGGAGAGAGAAGAAAGTGAGAAATAAGAAGAAGAAAGACGAGGGCATTTTAATCTTTTCACTCAAGCTCTTATATTTCAGATTCCTACAAGAGGACCTCCATATATTTTGCATGTATTAAGGGATTTTTCTAAATTTTAGAAGTTCATATGGTATTTATAAGTCATTTCCCCCTTAACTTTATAATAATCATTATATATTCTGGCAAAAATAGGAGTAACATTTTATATAAAGATATTAAAGGAAAAATTGCCCATAAAGACCTCATTAGAAATTTATTTGCTAAATGCTGGGATCTGAAAGCATTTGAGGGAAGATCTTTTACACACGAAGAAGATTGTTTGAACATAAGGAAAGATCTTTTACACATGAAGAAAATTGTTTGAACACAAGAGAAGATATATTAAACATAGGAAATATTATTTGAACACAAAAGAAAATTTTTTACACACGAGGAATATTTTTTACACATAAAGTCCCATTTAACAATTAATTTGTTAAATATGTATTTATGAGAAATTTTTCCGATATTAAATGAATGTAATCTAACAATAAAATTAAAAATATAAAAGATAATTGATGAAAAATGAAAAAAATATTATAAATAAAAGAGAAGATTAAGAGTCTTTTCACTTGTCAACCTTCACGTTCTAGTAGAAGCAAAAGTGGGATAAATTTTAAATGTTACTTCATCCTTTCCAATGAGTGTTTCAAAACGTTGGAAAAGAAAAAAAATGGGAGTGAATAAAAAACTGTGCTTTATTTACTTGTAGAATTATCTTTCCCTACGCCTTTCTTTTAACTTCGCATCGTCGGACTCTTCAACATGTTTTCTTTGATCAGTGTTTCTGCAACCTCTTAAACGAGCACAAGTTACAGTAGCTAGTAACTATGGACTAACTATGGACAAAAGAAGTAGAAGAAAATGTGGTTGGTATATGGTTTATTTGTAATTGTTCTTTATTTTCCTTCTTCGTCTTTGTTATTTCCCCCTTCCCTCTTTTTCTTCATCATTGATCCTTATGCAAGTGTGGGACGGGAGGGCCTGACGGAAGAATTTTTTTCAGATCCAAAAGTTTTGAGATCCATCTGGTTCTCATAGATCTGCTCCCGGCTCTAACTTGACTCCAGTTTCTGGTTTAAACACCGATTCAAAGCGGCTCAAAATATATCAACCCTTTAGATGGCTTAAACTTGAGAAATGAGCAGGCAACGTAAACGGGCACCAGTTGGACTGGTCCAACCATCCGGTCCAGTCGAACTTTTAAACCCTTACTGCCACCACTCTATAAATAGGGGTGGCCACCGGAAACACAATAAGAAAGATTCCAAACAGTTAACCTCTTCAAACATAAATTTTGCATGTCCCTCGCCCTCCATTTATTTTGTAACAGGTATAAATTATGAACGTCATCAATATCTACAAAAGCTACACTTCCCCCTTCTAGAAGAGATGAATATATGATCATCAAACTTTTCATTCAACTCTAAATCTTGAAATATATGGAACCCCAATCCAATTATAAGAACAATTCACAAAAGAATCAATGACATGCAGCCTAAGACAGATGATAATGATAAGGTTTTGAAACCACGATTTGCTGGATCAAGGGTCAGTGTGTCATATCAGAATCAAACTGGAACTAAATCAGGGTTAAACCGGTGGGAAATTGAAGATTTTAGCTTATTAATATGAAATTCTAAAGAAAAGTAAAAAAAAATTGATTTTTTTTTTAAAAATACTAAACTGGACCAGTTTACCAGCTGGTTGCAGCCAATTTCCGGTTTAGGTTTAAAAACCCTGATAATGATTGACCCTTAATTTTTTTAATGAAGAAAATTATCATTTCTTAAATGAAAGGGTTAATACAATTCGAGGTCCCTCAAATTTTTTCTTATTTTAATCTTATTCTTAAATTTAAAATCATGGGTTATGATCCCTCAAGGAGCAAAATTATTTAGGTTTTTATTAACTTATAGAGACTAATATCTTAAACGTAATGAAATTTGAGAAATCAAAATAAAAATAAAAGCAGATTTGATGGATCAAAAGCTGCATTAACCCTAAATAAAATAAAAATATAATACATTCTATATTTTCTGCATTTTCAAGCGAGAAAAAGGCAATATGAAGATGCTGGCATTTTACCTTCGAGCAAGTTGAATTCCATGCATCCTTGCAACCAAGTGAAATTGGAACTAGGTCAATGTGTCATTTGCATTGAGGGGGAAATTTTATGAATAGAGGGAGATGAAATAAACCTTAATACTGAATATTCAATTCAAAATTAAAGCGGTTCAAATAAAATGAGTTGTTAGATTATTTACAGGCTTCAACCTAGCCTTAAAAAATTAATGACAAAACATTTGACAATGAATAATAAAAGATAACAAGCAATCAAAAAATTTTAAAAAAATTATAAAATAATAAAATATTCAAAAATCTTAATTAATCATTATTTCATATCCTATCACCAATGGTATTGTCCAAACTTCTTTTCTAAAATTAATAAATACTGACCCCATATAAATGAAATTAAAAAGTCCTCCTTTAAAAAAATTAAAATAAGATTTTAAAATGATTTTCACCCCGTGTGAGCTTTTGGAATCTCCGCATGTGGTTTAATCCAAAGCTTTTTTTAAGAAATATTTTACAAATAAAGATAAAGAGATTGTTTTATAAATAAAAAATACAAACCAAAAAATTCTTGAATAAATTGAATAAACATTTTCTTAAAACAAACACCAACTAAAGGATATGAACTACATAGATTTTGATCCCTTTTAAAATATATATAGGACATATGTTCTCTTCCTAGGTCAAGTGAAGTTTCGTATATAAATAATTTTTCCCTTTTGTTTCTTTTATTTATTTTTATGGTAATTAAAATATATTTAAAGGCCAAATTATTTCTGAATAGTTAACTTAGGTAATCGTACACATGAATGGGTGCTATGAGTTGTCTAACACATTTCTCATGCACAATAAACTCTTTTAATATACCATGTTGTCTAAAATAGGTTTCCAAAATCCCCCTAAAAATTTGGTGGCAACTCCCACATTTTCCCTCGTTACGGGAGACCGATATTTGGGCGCAACACTTTGGTGATTCCGTTAGGATGGTTTTGAGAGTCAAGCCCTTTCAAGTTAGTTATTCAAAATAATATGAACTTACTTATATTTTAATTATCCTTTTTCTATTTTATTTATTTACAATTTTCTCTTATTTATTTTTTATTTATTTTCTTAATTAAATTATATCTTCATTCATTTATTTTATTATTATTTTCCCCTCTATCTTGTGTATCATATATTTGGTTAGCAGATGAGGGTAAGGTAGAATCTAAGTCAACAGGTTTGTATGATCTTTACATACATTGAGCACTTATACCATCTACCTTACACACATATTGGGTCGTATACTCAAGTCTGAGTACCTTAGATGAGCAGAAGTTTCTAGTAGTTTCACTATGGGGTTTTTAAACCCTCGTAGGTTATCATGGAGACTCTATCCTAATTGTTAATCATTTGTCAATATTGACCCCTGTGGAACTTTTCTGTTCTTGTAGGGTCAAGTTCGTTAAATGAGGTCTTCATCTTTATGATGAAGACAACTAGGAAACCTTTTACTATGTCTGTGAGGACATTAGAACAAACTATAAAAAAGCACACCTATTAGAAGAAACTTAGTAACCAATTCATATTGTGGTACCTACCTTTATTAGGTTAAATACCTAGCTTAAGGTCATCCCCAAAATATGACACTAGAAGGCGCGCGCGCGCCCACACACACACACACACACATATATATATTTGATGAATATATTATTTATTGCCATCCATGCATAATTAATAAAACCCCTATAGGATCGAGTGGCAATCATTGTTTCATCTAAATGTAGTATTTTTCATCACTTCACATATAGATACCAACGTACAAAAAATAAGATCGGATCGGTCAGTTCAAACGGAAAACTAATGAACCAAGTGTATGTCGGGTCGGTTTAGTTCATAAGCCAGCGGAAGAACAACTCATATTAACTCATCATGATCCAATAAAACTCAGCCCTTAACCAGGTAACATGCCAAATTGGGTAGGTTACTCGGTTTATTGTTTAAAACACTAAAAAATTTAGTCACCATTGAAGACTTAGTAGTGTGTAGGAGTGTCTTTCTCTACTCTAAACTTTACTATTGTGATACCTCATTTTCTATAGCTTCGAATGAGTACAAAAGAATAGTGAAATCATTCAGGAGACCAAGATTCGAACCCGAACTACCTAACTTTGAAAATAGTTACAAATCCACACCCTCAACATATGAGTTAAACCTAGGGTTGAGAGGGTGATACAATTTTCACAAACCATTTTTTAAAAAAATATGCACTAACTCTTTATGTCTCATCACGCTCTTCTTTGATTTATTTATCAGAGTCGGCTAGCGTTTATCTTAATTACATTTCGTTAACGATTGGAAGCATAGATACTTATCAAAATATCATTCGTATATTAAATTGCACTCATGTTCTCGTCATGTTTGTATAACTATATACATCATATACAACCCAAAATATCCAAAACATAAGCGACTAGACAACCCAAAATGACTAAAGTCTTTAATGCCTTAACTCTAGTCATCCGTATTTACCTTCCGCTTACCCCTCGAGCTTTCTCCCTATACTGAAAGTGGGTTTTTGAAAAAAGGGTGAGATTCAAAAGAATCTCAGTAGCAACATATATCAATCATACAGTTATAACATCACAAAGCATGCTAGACAATCATCATTCATCAGAATCATCACAACATTATTCAATACATCACATGTAGCTTGTAAACTATCATAGCGCTAGATATATTATCAGGCCCCGAGGGTTACCCATGCAAATAGGCTCCAGGCACCCACTTGTGCAACAATAAGCGTTATATGGCCTGAGTGTCTAACCGTGCAAAGATAGGCCCCGGGCGGCCCCGTATATTCAAATACGTTAGACAACTCATGAAGAACACGCAAATCATACATTGCATATTATAACATATGAAAGATCAGTTACTACCTGATTGCTTTCCTTTAGTAATTTCCTCCCACCTATCCAAGCTCGAGCAAGCCTTGAGTTCTGACAATAACCAAGTCCTGAAATCTCGAATATACCATAAATGAGTCATTACTTATTCATGCATAATTCTAAATTCATAGTATTGATTAACTTAGCCTAATAGTGCTAAATTACCAAAATGCCTCTTTTGACCCGGTCTCACTATACATTACCAAAAGTTATGACTTGGCCAATCCTACATAATTTCATGTGTAGAATCCATTTTTGACTTCAGATTGGACAAAATCAAGCCCAAATGACCAAAATGCCCTTGACAACCCTTACTTAAAGCTTTTAAGGGGTAATTTAGTCATTTCACATTCAGGGGCTTTTCTCACTTTATCATCAACATAGGTCCTACACAATTTGGCTTCCTAAACCCAATAGAAGCATAAAAACTATCAAATTATTACTCCTTTACTATGTCCAATACAAGAAAATCCAATAGCATTCCTAGAAAAGTTGTGTCGATTTCTCGTTTTCTCTTCCTTAATCACCTCCTTACTACTTCTAATAACTCTATTAGCTATTTAGACATTCATTGGACTTGATTTGGAGAAACTTGAACACTAAGGTCTCTTAGGTTTCATGAACTAACTTTCACCAAAACAACCAAAACCAAACCAATAACAACTCTAATAGCATCAATCAAGCAAGAGGAACAAGTTTGGAAGATTACCTCTTGATTTCCAACATTTATCTCTCTACACATTTATTTCTCTCTCTCCACAACTCTTGATTTAGCTTGAAAATTATGGTTCCAAAGGAGAAGAAGTGAGTAGGAGAGGTTATGGAGGGATTAGGAAGCTTAAAGCACCAGGTATAAGCTCCCTTACCTTAATCTTTGGAGAACCCTAGCTCCCTTGTATGCTTCACCATCTCAGATCCCTCTCACTCTTTCTTATTCAGTTTTGGTTGAGAATGAGAAGGAAAAGATGCAGGGAATGGTAATATTAGGATTAGTCAAATGGCTTTGACAGTGGCAACTTCTAATTGGTCCAAAATGCCATTTATCTAATTATTTCATTTCCCTTCATACTCCTCTTGATCAGCCAAAAATGCATGAGAATTGAGGGAGTATATGTTGATCTTGCACTATTCCATTGCCATCTTACAATAGGTTGACTTTTGGGACTTTTGACTTTTGACTATTTGACCTTACTTGATAATATTTTACCAAAATAGGTTTATTAATTATCAAGTAGCCATTTTCTCTCTTTTTAATTCCCATATAACTAAAATCATTAGGAATATTAGGGAAAAATACTTATTTCCCACTTTATGACAAAATTACCGTTTTGCCCCTACGTTTCATGATTTACCGAAATAAATTATTTCTTACTCATTTCTTTTCATTTGGCCAAATTTTAACACTTAAATGAAGCCATTATTCGCATCATCTTATGCTCATATTTTGGTTACAATATTAGGCCTTTAAGTGGACATTAATTGCCTCTTTGTGTCTTTGCTTGGCCGAATTATATGTAACCGGCGATTGCCATTTTTCTGTAAATTCTTACACACTACAATTCACCATTTATTCCACTAAACATCACAAATATACATGTAAGGGATATTGGTGAAAAAGTAGGGTGTTACAACTATACTTGCAATTATCTACTCTTCCTTTGTCATCATTCTGGTTAGTCCATCAACATTCACTACTTCTTTCTTGCCCTTGGGAGAAGCTAAGGCTTATATGAGTTTTGCTTGTAGAAGCCAAGAAAGAAGCTGACAATCTTTCTTTGATGTGTGATGTAGATTTAAGACTAAAGAGAAGAGAGTAGGACTTAGAAAAGACTCAAGAAGAAATGCTTTTGCCTTACATGGGTGAGAGAAGAAAAAGAAGTTATGGAATTTTCAAAAATAAAAACATTCATGGAGAAGTGAGACTTTTGAGCATTTGTAAAAAGGTAAACAATTTGAAATAGAGAATAGAAAAATTGAATTATGGTAGTAAATTAAGAATGTTGGGAATTTGTATTAAAGTGAGCAATTTGAAAGTTATATGAAGATTTGAAAAGGAGTTTGATTTGTGAGTTAGATTTTGAGTTCATATTGATAATGTGATTATTGGGAATAACGTTTGGCAATTTGGTTGGTTGAATTGTTAGAGCTATTGTGACACCAATTTGGATGTTGAGTTGATTGGGAATGTTAAAAAATGAGAGTTGGGACTTTTAGACAGAATTTAAGTCTTTAAGTTGTTTTTGTTAACCACTCAATTAGTTTGTAATCTAATGTGTGGTGATGCTTTGATTGTATAGATTGATTGTACTTGGTGACTTGAGCATGGAGTTATTAATTGGTTGGTGATTTCTTCTTGCTTGGCGAGAGATAATTATTTTTCACTTATTTTGTGTGTTATCATGTTGTTTGTGAGTATTTCGTGAAATGATTATGAGAATGAAAATAGTATATTAATATTCTCAATAATTACTTTGAAATCTTTATTGAGATTGAGAAAGTTATTATGATGATGAGTATTTTGATAGAAATGTCCTTTTGGAACATTATGATTTGAATTATGAAATGTGTTTGTGTGTGTGTTCATAATTGAGAAATTATGGCATGTATATGAAAATGATTTCAATGTGAAAATCTTGTGAAACTCCTATTGAATTATTTAATAATAATTATTGTGATAATTAGATTGAGGGGATGGAGTAGTTTGTTCCACTACTTGGTGTAGCCTCCACTAGTGCATGATAGTTGCCATTTTATTGCCCTAATGGTTCAATAAGGGACTTCCCCACTAGTTCCACAAAGGGTTGCAACGCCCCACTGGTTCAATGAGAGGAAAAGACTCATGATCGGGACAAGCACTTTGTAGATTTTGGCATATCCTCATCACATGACCAGTGAGCTTTTTGAATGGCCAATAAGATGGATAACAACTCAGCTAATGGGTTTAGTCAACGGAAATAAGGTAGTTCAATTGGATTGATGGGAGGTGTAACACCTCATCCAAACGACATATATACTTAACGTTTAATATGTTAAATATCACTTGTGGGCTTAGGGACTCTATCCAAATTATGCAAAACTTGGTAACACTTACTTAATACTTTCAAATATTAGTTCAAGGGTTTAGCTTCAAACAAAAACATTTATCAACTGAAATATTGTAGAACAAAAAGTAATCCTAGTATCATGACAGTTAAATATAAAGTGACATATAGGTGCACGAGGAGCCCAATAGAGCCTACAAGGCTCACTCCATATTTGTCTTCCCTTGCTTCTTATTTGATTCACCTGAAAATTATTAATATAAAGGGATGAGATTTCACATCTTAGTAACTACTAAAAGTGTCTAACATACATAAGTAAACCACATATAATCTAAAAATAGAACTATATATACATACATATATATACAGACACACACACACACACATACACACACATATATAATGATTTCAAATGTAATCATTATTACGCCAATCACTATTTTCATGCACAACATGAAATATACAATTATGCAATATGCAACTTCCATTATATCACTGTCCATTTTTATTCCACTAACTGGAGCCATAAACTAATATATAGTCCAACAGAAACTCATATGTTTGACTAGATTGTCTCAAACTCACTAATTCTTAAGATACATCTAGTTAAAGGTGTAGAGATCAAGTTTAGACTATGGCTCCCATCCTTAATTAAAAGACCAAAACTAAGGAAGTGTCACATATCCCACAACTCCAATGCAATCCCGACCAAAGGAAAATATGAAAAAGGAGTCCTGACAAATGTCATCTGCTATGCACTAAGTGAAGCCATACCACATGGTAAAAGAATTCACCATACAAATTCCTCTTCTTTACTTCAACTCATCACAAATCCAAATGCCATGGCAGTTATATCCAATCACAAATAAATATATTATCATTAATAGTCAAAGTACATTAAATCATGCTTTCATTTATATTAAGTATCATTACACATACAAACATGCTTGAAAGGAAACAATAATTCAAAAATGTATTAATAACAATAATTACTATATTAATTGTATGAATAAAATGAGTTATAAAGAAATTTTAATTGTAACATCACTTATAAGAGAACTTAGAATACATACATATGTACTTATCATTTTTTAATTAATATTGGCATAATAGAGTATATCTTACTTCCATGGGAAAGATTTAAATCTGAAAGTCGTAATACATATATATTTATTTTTTATGATAACAATGGAGTATTTGTAGAAGTTGGAAAAAAAAGGTTATTGAAGTAACATCATCAAGATGCACCTATAGGTTTAATGGGTCTCATACATATGCATATTAAATTTTAAGACTCGCAGCTGAAATATTATTATATTTTTTAATTAATATTGGCATAATAGAGTATATCTTACTTCCATGGGAAAGATTTAAATCTGAAAGTCCTAATACATATCTATTTATTTTTTATGATAATAGTGGAGTATTTGTCGTAGAAGTTGAAAAAAAGGTTTTTGAAGTAACATCATCAAGATGCACCTATAGGCTTAATGGGTCTCATACATATGTGTATTAAATTGTAAGACTCATAACTGAAACATACACAGCAGGTTGAACACACATAAGGGAAGGACCTGAAAATACATAAAAAAAAAGGAATAAAATATACACAAAGGGAAAGGTGAAGGAATATATATGGGTTACAAAAAGAATATAATACACACGCAAGGGACGAGAAAGAATTCAAGCAATGGAAGCATAATGTTCATTTGATGGTAGCTAGTACAATAAATTGATTTAATATTAATATATGAGTATGTGTAAAAAGAAAAAGAGGGCTCTTGAATGACGGTGGGCCTTGATGAAATAAAAGAAAATATATATTTACATTCAAATATAGTTGAAGCTTGTGTAGATGATATGGGAAAAGTGATGGAGAAGAGTTGGAAAGACAAGAAAATGAGACATGCTACAGTGCAAAATAATACAAAAATGAAAGAAGATTTGAAATTTACCATAATCTCTTAATAACCTTATTGCAGCATACTAAACAATAACAAAATCCCTAGCTTCAAACCAAGTAGCTCAATCTTAACCATAGTAGTAACAACACACTCGTCAAACAACTCAATTGTCACATCATTTGATCCACTATAAAAACATAAATAAATAAACACAAATGTTTCCAATGTAATTGGCACTTTACCCTTCTTTATAACAAAATTCCAAAATACATACCTCCTTGCATCACTGATGCCATCAGTTAACAAAATGATTAATTGCTTCTAGGAAACACCTATAACCCTTGCAGGGTTAACATAGGACTATGATTTCAACACCCCACAGACATCTGCATACATCCATATTAATATCAACATGTAATTATTTGAAACAACAAACATGAAGAAACCCATAATATTATCCTACCTTAATAGAGAAGAAGAAAGAAGGATATCGGAGAATATCAGCCACATTCCTCAAATAGAAGCAGTGTTGCTGAAGAATTTTATCCAATATAACCACCTCAGTAGATAACATGCCAAAAAAGGTGATATGTGCTTTCAAAACCCATTCCCCGGGAAAAACCTGAAACCCTAATATGTTGTACACAATCCCTTGGCTCAGCACATGTGCTAGGTATCTATCAACTTATATGTATTTAGAAAAAACATCATTTGAGTATTCTATTAACATGATAATGAAAAGTTAAAAACAACAAACAATTAATAATGCAATTAACCACAAAAATTTAGCATAACCATACATCACAATCATATATAACAATGTCTAGGGACTTCAGCTACACGACAGGATAAACACTATCCAAATTATACCAAACCTTTTCATGCTTGATCTTACGATCCACCTTAAATGTAATGGTTAAACTGCACTTCCCTTCATGAAGATTAGATAGACAACCCTTATCAGACATGCTTTCTTCCTAAACAACAAAGAGTTTACAACCAAAGAAATTCATAGAACACGACTTCACCTTGCCCTCACACCTTACTCCTATATCACTCAGCCGAACCATCTACATCAAAGTCATCACATCCTACAACCAAAAAAGAAACACCTACTTTACTTGCATAATTAAACATGACACTCTCACTAAACCAAGCAACAAACTGATCTGACTTATTAAGAAGATCATAAATTAGAAAAAAAAAGATGTTAGACATTTCCAATTTAACCTATTGAATAATGAATCGGGTGAAAAAAAGCATACTTTATGCTTAAACATTGTCATGTTCATATTCACATCAAATTGGGCTTATTTTGCTCATGGCCCCAGTTGAAAAAATCCTCCTTGATCTATGTATAAATATATCCTCTTTCTAGGCTAAATAAAATATACGCCTTAAGTGTAAATTTTATTTAGCCATGATGTCATGCATTCTTTTAAGTACACAAAAAATTCTTGATACCCTAACCCAGACAACAAATTTAATTATAATCACTACTGACCAAAAAATAAAGTTGCATATAAAAGGTTGGATGCTTAATCAACAACATGTACCCTTTATCATATTAAAATAACCTTAATGGTGACACATTACAACAAATTCTGAAATACCTCCCTATAAATATTAATGGTCATACAATTAGTAGGGTCAGAATAATCATCTAAAACTATCTTAAGACCTCCAATGCTTCTTATCCTAGATAGTGTAACATACAATTGGTCATAGGTGAATATAGGCTTAGACAGATATAGTCCAACTGAACTTAATGACTGCCCTTGACTTTGATTAATAGTTATGGAAAATGAGAGCATTACCAGAAACTGTCTACGCTTCACAAGAAAAAGGGAGACTACTATTCAAAGGATTCAAATCCATTATATGGAATAAGACCTTCTTTTTTGGATGAGAGCCATTTAACGTCACAGCCTCAATCACATTCTTCCTAAGCAAAGTAACACGTAATCGAGTACTATTGTATAGGCCAGACGCTTGATAAATATTTCTCATTAGCACTAAATGACATCTGACCTTGAGAGTTATCTTATGCGGTGGCAATCTAGATTATTTGATTGTATTTAGGAACTCAAGCGAGTTGAGGTCACCGAATAAATCATTGTCTTGGCAAGAATTATACATGGTGTCACAACTAAAGTATTTAATTGACTCACCCATCATCATTGAACACATGAAATCATTAATCTTATCAACATTGTCAATAGTTGGGGCCAAAATAGCCCTATCATTGAAATAACTAACCTCCCCACTACTCTCAATCAAACTTGGAAATATTGATGAGATAATTGCCCTTATCATATCACAATTGCTATCAATCAACAACTTTGAAGGAATCTCTACTTGGGCTTCACCTTCATGCGGCATTCCTAATTTACCATCACTAATGTGCAAAAGCCACTATGAGAACCTATGTAATTCTTTATAATCTTCTCTATTACCACAGGGAGATAACCGCATATTCCAATTGAGGGTCAAAACCTTGCAATAATCCCATAAATAAGATGAACTAGTACATGCATCTACAATGGAAGCTCTAGAGCATTTAGGAAATATTGGAAGAATTTGATGAAAATCACTCCCCATAACAACACATTACCTCCGAAAGGATAATGTGATCCCATTATGTCCTATCAAATGCTTTAATACAAAATCTTTAAACCATAGGCGCTTCATCCCAAATAATTAACCTTGCTCACTGAATTAACTTAGCTAAATGTGAATTTTTAGTAATACTACAAACTGAATCATCATTAACCTGTATAGGTTTTTTTTCTCAAACCTGGAGTAAGCTATTCAACCAAATGGCAATAAATTTACAGCAATCCCACTTGAAGCAATAGTAATCATAATATCTCCTTTTGAATGAATTGACGCTGCCAAAGCTTTCCATAGAAATGTCTTCCTCATCCCTCCATAACCATAAACAAAATAAAATACGCCGTAGGGATCATTCAAAGATGGTAATATTGTGTCATAAATATGCTTCTGCTCAATGTTCATTAATCCCATCATAGTCATAATATGCTTTTGTAAGTTCGCTATGATCATAGTTCAACTCCTCTATAATTAAATGATTACTAAGATCAACTTCAAGACATGATTCAGGGAATGGCATAGAAGAGAAAACATGAAAGCTCCTTTCATTTTTTCCTAATAAAGCTTCAATATCTTTTAGAGCCACTTATTTCTTGTCCTTCTGAGAGAATTGAACACCTAGAACATGTAAACAAAATATCACACACTGATATAGCTTGAATATAATATTAAACTATGTGCTATGCACAAACAAACCTTTAATACTCGGGTACACTCAAGGTATATACAATAAATCATCTAATAAAATATATGAAGTTGACACCCACATGTGTTCAAGATTATTCAAGCATGAACACATTAGCATACTGATAAACAGCCTTCTCAATAATGCACTAGAGGCCCAAACTGCTGCCCCTTTTATGGCACATATATATTCCTTCTTATTGTCAACTAACCTAAGTGCAAAACATGCATCTTTGAATGTTGGATGTGTCATACCATTAACAATCCTAATCTCTTCAAATAATCTCAAACCTCTAACTTTTATTAGCAGTATCCTAAGATAGTAAAGTTTACCACCCGTTAGAAAGACATATGTAACCCTACTAACAGCAAACCCTTTTTACCTCTTTCTAAATCCGTTCAGAGAGATCATATACATAATAATTTGGAAAATGAGAATATAAAAAAGTCCTTAAAAAATCATCTCCATCATTTATGGACATCCACACAATGAACATGGACTCACATATGGTCGGCTTGTCTAACACATCAACAACATCTTTATTGTTTGAATAAATAATAGGTTGTTGATTAGGTAAATGAAAACTCAACCTCTCCATAGCTGGACTTTTATGGTGAATGTTAATGGCAAATATATCCTAAGTAGATTCACATGTCAATATGCACCTAAAGTTATAACATTGTTCAATCTCATCAATTACTTTGTTTGGGTCCTTAAAACCATTACTCTCTTATATTGAAGCAACCACACGATCATTTTCTTTACTTATATACTTAAACAAATATTTGGTTGCAATGGACTTATTACACTTCTCAACATTGATATGAGCTTGAAACATTGATAACAATTTATGATTATAAGGAACCACAGATCAATTGTCTAACTCAATAGCTTTAACTTCAACCTGCCTCCCATCATCCCACCTTCTACATGGACCATAGCATTCTTTTGACTGCATGGATCATATATCATGAATTTCTGCACTAACTCGTAGTTTAGGAAACCTTTCCTTATCATGAATCTCTATAGATATTGCATTATCAATAATAGATGGTCCTTTCAACTTGAAAGATGGTTTAAGCCAAAACAATATATGGGTATGGGGAAGCCCTCTCTTCTAAAATCAATCATATAAACCTCTACAAATGCACAAAATAATTTTCAACAGTTAGTTGGCGTATTATATGACAAATTCAACATCATGCACGTTAATATTGACTCACCTTCTCGAACCTCCCCAAAAATTTTGTTCTTATTGATTGATTTAATCAGTGCTTTTATCTTAAGCTTAAATACCTTGACCAATAGGTCAGGCTTGTCTGACAGAGATACTTGATCTTCCTCTCATACCCTTGAAACTTTAGGCCAAGTATGGTTACATGTAAAAGTGACAACAAAATCTGGATAACCTACATATGCACATAATGCCATCACATCTTGATAATCCTGCACCATATAGTGTGCAAGTATAAGCAAACAACAATATTGTTAGATATGATTAGTTTTGATGATGACATAGAAGTCAAATATTAAGAGAGCAAAAGTTTGCATAATATACTTGTCTCTTACCTTGACTAACTACTATTTAATATTGCATATCTTGTAGATTAGTCAAGCAATGAAAGAAAGAGATTGAGAAATGAAGAACTTGTAAGAATTAATGAAGAATATGAAGATTCAAGTTCTAAGGGTACTGTAGCATACGGTACTGTAGTGTATTGGCACTGTAGCACGGAGTGATTTTAACAATCACTCGAGTGATTCTGCAAATAGTGAAAATCACTTGGAGTGATTCACTGTTTCAGCAAGTGATGCACTGTAGCAGCGAGTCTTTGTTTTCCGTCCAGCTGAGCGAGGTCTGGTAATTCAATCATATCTCTCAAACCATAACTTCGATTGAAGTGAAATCAGTTTCATATGAAAACAGACTTCAAATGCATAATTTGGACACCAAATTTCAAAGGAGCTCAGATGAATCAGATATTAATGTTTGAAGTTGAAGTTGAAATCAGCGTTACCTTCCAGAACAGCTTTGGTATTTTAGCCATAACTCTCAAACCACATATCTAATTGAGCTGAAATTGGTGCCATATGAAACTAGACTTAAAGACCTTTCCATTGATATATAATATAGAAATTTTGGAGTTATATTTAAAGAGTTATATCATCTAGAAATTAACCCTTATTTGCTAAAAAATTGGAAACACAACAACGAAGTTAAAGTGATCTGAAGAACAGATCACTCGAGTAATTTTTAGTGATCACTCGAGTGATATGCCAGAAATTGTAGATCACTCGAGTGATTCCAGAATTCAGTCGAGTGATATGGCTTATTCCGTAGATCACTTCTAGTGGCCTATCAGATCACTCTCAGAATTTTTCACTGTGCTGAAAATCACTTCCAGTGTAGCAAATTCACTCAAGTGATTCTGTTGATTTTACAAATCACTTCCAGTGCAAGCCAAATCACTGCAAGAAAAATTCATTGTTTGCAATTTCACTTCCAGTGATATGGAATTCACTCAAGTGATATAAGATTTTTCAAAATCACTTCCAGTGCGCGACAAGATCGCTGTAAGAAAAATTTACTGTTTTGGAAATCACTTCCAGTGATAGTTAGATCACTCGAGTGATGTCTGAAATTTCCAAAATTACTTCCAGTGCATCTGAAATCACCAGAAGAAAATACACTGTTTTGGAAATCACTTCCAGTGATAGTCAGATCACTCGAGTGATGTTTGAAATTTCTAGATTCACTTCCAGTGGATTGAAAATCACTACAAGAAAATTTACTATTTGTAAAATCACTTCCAGTGATGCCAAATTCACTCGAGTGATATATGAAGTTTGTCATATCACTTCCAATGGATGCTGAATCACTTTCGGTGAATATTAAAATTCCTCATATCACCTCCAGTGCAGTAACTGATCATTTCCAGAGAATACCAATATGCACAGATCACTTCCAATGAACTGATATCCATTCAAGTGATCTTCTGTTTATGAGATATCAGTGAATGAAGTGATAACTCAAGTGATGTGATGATTAATCACTTTCAGGCTTGACAGAAACATGAAATCACCATAGTAATATTGTGAGCCATCCGAGTGAAATGTTGTTTCATGAAAATCACCTTCAGTGAAGTAATGTTGCACTCAAGTGAATTGATATCACCGCCAGAGAATTTACTGATAGCTAGAGTGATTCACTATTCTTAATAGAATCATGGAAATCACTCAAGGGATCTTGAGCTATACTCTAGGGATGCTGATCATTGCTAGTGGAATATTGTTTTGTCAAGATCACTACCAATGGAATATTATTTTCTGAGAATCACCTCCAGTGAAATCAAAATCACTTCCAGTAATTCTTCAGTTTTCAGAAATCACTGCCAGTGAAGTTTGTAATCACCCGAGTGATGTTTTCTAACGACTATTTCTCTGAGTACTTTTATAGGTGTTATGCACTACCGATCACATGGAATACACGAATCAATATTCAGCGACAACAAATCATGGGCAACAAGAGTATTCAATAAATGGCTCAACAAACGTGCAAAACAAAAAGAGAGTAACGCTGAAGCATTTGTAAGATATCAACGGGAAATGCTGAAGCATCTGTCAGATCACCACGATCAATGGACAACGGTGTGTAACCATTGAATTTTCTGTCTGAGCACACGATTGGCTTACAACAGGAAAATATTTGAATGCTCCAACGTCTCTCAACCTATCTTATATAAACCGAAGCATTCAAGAAGAAGAGATAGAGATTTTTACAGAAAAAGACTACAGTGAACAGAAACACGAGAACCCAACTACGCCAACATGTTGTTATTAAGTCTTCCACCTCACATACTCTCTGTGCTTATATGTTTTCTATATCATGTATTTGGAGAGTGAGATTATTTGTATCGTACTTCAGTAAGCATTTTACCCACTCTGTGAGAGAGCTTGTAAACACTTCATCTGTATCTCAGAAGTGATCTCAAGGTAGAGGGACCTTGAGAGGGTTGATTACCTTACGGGGAAGTTGTAGAGAGAATCGCCAGTAAGACTTTCTGCTCATAGGATTTACAAGGTGCAAGCAGTAGAGAACGTTGCTGCTCGTAAGACTTAGAGTAGTGTAAGCAGGAGAGAACGCTGCTGCTCGTAAGACTTGCATGGTTAAGCAAGAGAGAAAGGTCTTCGAGATTTCTTTGCTCGACTTTCCATAAGAGGTAGTAAACCTTACAGTGTGTAAGGGGGAGTAATTTCGTAAGAGAATTGTAAAGGCTTTTATTATGCCCGGTTAAACAAGAAGATAGTGGATTGAAAATCTCAGGAGGAGCCTGGGGACTGGACGTAGGTCATCATCGATTGGACCGAACAAGGATAAATCACAATTTGCACATTCTCTTCTCTAAGCTTTTATATTTCCAGCATATACGATTTATATAATTCTTGTGAGTTTATACTTCCATATATATACTGATTTAACTATATGCAAAAAAGATTTTAAAAGATCAGACATTCTTACCATACACCCAATTCACCCCCTCTTGGGTGTCAGCCAGTTCTAACAAATATTACATGCTTCCTTGTGGTAGAAGCATTCCTCTCCCCACTAGTCAATGCATCTGACAACCCTTAATATAAATCAACCCTACGTTCCTTCTGTTGTGTTCTTATCCATAATATCCTCCCCTCTTGGGAATAAAAACGAATATCAGAGAGGAAGATAAAAAGCACATAAGTTATCAATACATTGTGCCATCCCTAATAACTCTTCAATTATAATATCTCTCCTTTAAAATTAATATAAAAATTGCCAACAATAAGTGCAGCAACCTCATTGGTAGATGGAAAATTATAATGACGACCATCAGCTTGACAATTTCCAATAAGACAAATATGAAAATTACTATAAGGCCTATCCCTTATGATATCAGCTGCCAGTCGATATTGTCTAACAAATGGATTGTATTCATCCAAAACATATTTTATAGTGTCAACAGTTTGTGGATCAATTGTCACTCCCTTCAAATGCTTACTGTCAAGACAACAATGAGAAATAAGACTTCTAAGATCCAACAAACAAAATACGAGTAGAACACAAACAACAGGTTCATATAAAATTCTTAAAACTTAACTACCGACCTGACAGCACATACACAATTATTTACCTCATGTTTATTATCATATATGTATAATTGTGAATACGTTGGCCTTAACCCTTCTGGAGGCAACATGCTACCAATCCTATGATAATTCATTCATGACAAAATAAATGTATATGGACCTCCACCTGAATTCCTTGAATGATCTATCTTCCTACCTATTGATGTGAATACAAACATATTATTGTAAAATTGAATATTTAAATAGAAGTTCTTTGACAATGTTATCCTCTTGTTAAGAAAACATATCATAAAGAGGTTAAGGAGGAGTAACCAATATTAGTAGCTATACTTTCCCCTAAAGGCATAACAAAGAAAAAGATGCTCCATCTACACCAGACTTCTTCCCTAATCTTTCATTTAGTCACATTTTCATGTGGCAATACTGACACATATAAATATGCTCCCCCTTATCAACATATTCTACACACATGAATGTAAAATCACTACTACAGAAATCGCTATACATGATGGTTATTAACTATCATATATCACGATTCCGAATTGTCATATATGAGGGTGCTATATATGCTATACGCAGATAAATTATAGTTATAAACTGTAATGTATTCAGTATCATTAAATGGTTCTAATATAATACTCGTTATGTATTAAGGTGTGGTAAGGTCATGCTGTGCGTAATGCTATAATGTTAATAAAACAGGAGTAAACAACCTTTATATATACCGTAATGCTGGCATAATAAATAATGGTCTCAAGTAAGTAATTGTTATAAACTCTATAACATACATAACAGTACTTTCACAATAGCCATTATATAAAGTTTATTATACATAACGGTCATTATATTGCAATCGTTATTTATTTACTATAAAAACTAATAGATTTAATGAAACAACCATCATATATAGTGCATACATATATAACAGTTTTTACGTAAGAACTTTGAATTTTTGAGTCAATTTTTTTTAAAAAAAATAGGGATTCTCCTTATGATATCCCCTGCATGCATACAAAATAAAATTGTACACAAATTTGTACATACATACATACATACATACATATACATACATATATATACATATATATACATATATATAATAGAATAGAAGCTCACATATCAAGTATAGCCATACAATTTTAGATGGATCAAGACATTCCTAGCTTTGTGATTAAGCTCAATGAAACTCTCTATCGTAAAGGTCTCAGGGGGTATATCATATGTAGCATCAATAAGACTTGATAGAGAAAGAGAGGTCAGACCTTACTATAGTAAGCCATCTATTCCTTCTCATTTGCTAGCATATGGCATTCTATAATAACATTTGATCCTCCTTCTCTATTAAATCTTGCTCATGGCTGCATATCCCCTTGAGCCCTTTATAGTAGGGAGTTCCATTAAGCATAGCCATAAAAGCCAGGAATGTCTTGATAAATCCCAAATTCCATTAAGCCAAGCACAGCTCCTCTCACTAGCATCTGTGGTGGCCACTGGAAGAGCATACTTAGGATGATGGCGGCCTTTATCTCTTTAGGCTAACATGATTCAGAGGGATAGGTAAGTTGTATATCATTTTCTCTTTTTGTAAGTTATACATGTGGCCTATAGAGACAATTGTGAACTATCCTCTCTCCTTGTATGTTATACATGTTGCCTATAGTAATCATATGCCACTTGAGGCCACACACTTAACATTGTGAAAACATAAGCACAAGTACTATGAAAGCGAGAGGAATATAACAATTAATTTTTCCTACAACAGGAGAGAAACTTTTTATTAGAGCAATTGATTTTTCCAAAAAAAACATGAGTATGACGAAGGTCAAACCTAGTCACAAAACACGAAGTGAATAATAATAGGGAATGCAGAATTAAGAAGGGAAATCATACCTCCATATAATTAAAATAGGCTATGCAAAGAAATATGACCTATCTAAGGTTGAAGAACAAAAACGCTAGTTAGGGAAAGCAAAGCAACTCATATAGCTGTTGCTAACAAGTACAATGAATACCTTGGATTGCGTGGCTTTACTAAAAATGACTGACGAATGCTAGAAGGCTTTATGGATGGTTGCAATAAACCCTAACACATGTGTGATAATGAATGAAAATGTGTGTTAGGGCTTACGCAATAACTCGAGTAGCTACTACTGAGAAGTAGGGAAAAGGCTTTGTGGATAGTGTGGTTCGACTGAAAATGATGGTTGACAACCTAAGAAGATGACTGAAGTAGTGGGGTTCCGAGGTTGGTGGGTTTAGGGTTTACATTTGACCTAAGACAAGTAGACTAGTGAATGAAATAGAGAAGCAGATAGACATTTATATAAAGGTGAAAGCTTAATTTTATAAAGGTTCAAATACAACACATGTAAAGTATTGCTCCATTGTTACATATATTACAGTTATTGTAAGAAATCATTAGGTATTTTGAAAACATATATTATGGTTTCTATCTAATAGCTGTTAAATATCAGTAACATTTTTTTAAAAAAATTAAGGGGTACTACTATCGATTTCCACCTACTTTCATAAACAACACATAAAAAATAATAATACAACGCATCCACTTATATCGACACCAAGACTGCACTCTCCAAGCGATGTGGGACTCTACAGGGGGACATAGTCCCTGCTCCAACTCCTTCGTTCACCCGGGCACTGAGTGGCTACCTTGGGTTCCCTAATAGGCTAATCCACTCTACCACCACCCAGATGAGCGAGGCTTTGATACCAAACAAGGTTCAACGACTGCCACCCTAAAAGCTAGCTGTTAGGGAGGACGCACGCATCCACTTATATCGACACCAAGACCGCACTCTCCAGGCGATGTAGGACTTTACAGGGGGACATAGTCCCTGCCCCAACTCCTTCGTTCACCCGGGCACAATCATCCATTAAAACATAGAAATTATACATCCCAGCAGTAGAAAAACAACAAAACACAGTCAAAACACAGAAATTAAGTGTCTCATTTTTTTTCTTAGTCTTAGCTTTTTGTAAGTTACTTTTTTTAGCTTGAATTGTTCTCTTTTTGTCAAGTAATAATTTTCCCTTCTTCAAAACGCAAATGCCTTCATTATGATCATGCATAATGTCCAAAACATCTTCTTTATCTAAATTTAATGGTTCAAGTGACCTCCCATTGAATGGATAATCCACAACATCATCACCCATCTCCTTATCAATCACTTTAATTTTCAACAAAATAATAGACCATCCATGTTTATAAGAATCATGGATGTAGAACACTTGTTTAGCCTAAGAATCCAAAATAAAAGGCTCTTCTTTATACCCTTCCTTGTATAAATTTAATTGTATCAATCCAAAGTTATCAATTCTCAAGCCATGGTTATTGTCAACCTACTTGCTACTGAATATGGGAACCCAAAAGCCTATATAATCCAACTCTTAGATTTGCTCAATCACTCTGAAGTATAACATCTTCGCATATATAGGATTTCTATCTTTTGAACCAGCAGGATGTCAAAGCATGTGGGATTAATAAAGACTAGTTTCTTTTCCTTTGATGGTATGTGAGCCAAGGATGAAGAAATGACAAGATCCCCTCTCCTTTGGTGATAAATTTTCCCTTATTCTCATCTCAACCATGTCTAGCCTAGCATTTATGTCATCTTTGGTCTTCCCTAGCATATAGAGTAATGTTCATGTCAAACCCTTTGATATTTTGACACTTATCAGAGTCATAACGCACAGTTTAGTGGGCAAACAGAAATAGCATAAACATACTGATATAAAGTACTTGATTACATTACAAGAATCCTTGCAGGGTTTACACTTATTATTTACAAATCCCAAAAGATGATATAAAATAGCATATAACCAATATCAATACTTGGATATGACCGGATCTCTTAATTGCCGGTATCTACCTCTTTGCCCTTAAAGCCGCTGTTGGAAATTATACCCTAGGGGCCAATCATTGTACTTTAGACATTATTGTTATTTAATGAATTTCTCCGTTTTCTTATCATATCATTCGCATGTTTATTATGATAATTGTATCCTTGGATAAATCGTAAAGATTATCCTAAATGTCCATGGTCGGTTATCTATACGGGAGCAAAGATAAAATAAGACCAGTATGACTTTGATGAAGTATGGAGATACAAATCAAAGTCTTAGGCATTTGTAGGAGTACAAGGTGCTAGACCGACCCACTATGAGAAAACTACATGGATTAAGTCATAAGCTTATCTCATGTATAACCGCGTCACAATGTCCTTTGACCTGAGATCATCATGGTTTCCTTCATGATCGCTAATCTTTGACCAAGTCAAAAGTCACCTTTGATCGGATAATGATAAAGGCTTTGATCGAGCTTAGTGGTTTTCATGCAGAGGAATGTGAATGGTCAAGATGGAATTTATCCCTCACATCAGTAGAGAGATATTACTGGGCCCCTCGATGATTGAGTCTGAGAAATGTATGGTCATACTGAGATGGAAAGGAGTTTCCAGTTCTATAGTCAGACTACTCAGGAATCGGGAAAATGATGGTCAGGAACAAGAGGATGACACTGTCCATGCCTCATCCTTGACCAAAATATTGTATGACAAAAGGGACGTGACATAGTTGTATAATAGGTTGCATTGTATCATCGATCCTCATATGAATTGGGTAGTTGCAATGTCTTGCTAGAGGCCGCTTGCGACTTATGGGCTAGAACAGTTTTTGGCCCACTGCCAACTTCATGTAGGCCTACAGGGTCGCATATAAGAATAGCCCAACACGAGCTACAATGTCCAGATTCATTGAATCTAAGATGTGTCTAAGATTCAATGAATATAATATTTGACCTATGGTGGATGAATTATATATATATTATATATATATAAATTCAAATAATAATAATAATAATAATAATTGTAGTAATATTATATACATATTATAATATTATTATAAGGTGTTAGTTTTACATTTAATTTATTTGATAAATTAAATAATTAAAGTTAATACAGATATCATATCTTAGATTTAATTTATAGAGATAAATTAAATCTATTGGCTCTTTATTTAGATTAAATAAATATCATAAATTAAATCTGTTGGACAGATTTAATCAAATCATATTTATTTAATTTAATTTGAATTTCAAAATTAATTAAGATTAAATTTTGAAAATTCAATACGGCCTACATCAATTATAAAATTTGAAGGGCTAGAGAACCCTAGGCTGTACGGACAATTTGGAGAGCCGTAAGAAACCCTAGAGAGGCATCTCGGAGGTACTAGCACGCTGCCACGTTGGGTCTTGTTCGTTTGGATACCGGTAGAGGGAGGCGATCAGAAGTATTGACTCCTAGAGATCAAAAGTGCGAAAACCATAAAGGTACTATTCTAACTACTCAATTTAGACGTCTTTAATAGATCCGCGATTGGGATTCGAGGATTTTAAACGGTTAATTTATTCCGCTGCGTGTATGAATCCAAGCAGCCGCTTCCTCTAGCTGAATAAATTTTAAATTTTTGGAAAAGGGTGAGATTTATACGAATCTCAGTAGTAACACACAATCAATCATATAAAATGTGATAACTAAACATGCAATGCACCACATAATATAACAGAACTAATATACTGCAAACATGTATGTATGTTCGGCATTCAGGATCAAATGATGATTTGTCTCTATTGGCCACACTATGTACATTGTTTAGGATCAAATGACTATTTGACCCTTACTTACCGTAATGTTCTGGAGCAAATAACTGTCTGTCCGTACTTGTCACACTACCTTAGCTGGGTCCCACTTAGCCTGATGGTACTTGTGTTTTTCCTACCGGGTGGTACTTATGCTTTTCCCACACCACAGCTAGGTTTTGTAATAACAATTCATATAATAGAACATGGCAACACAAAGCATATAAATAATCACATAGTATATGAAAGATAGAGTTATAACCTGGAATCCTTTCCAATGTCTAGCTAGTTTCGGTCTACTAATTCTATCTGGCTCGGACAATTATCAATTCCTAAATTTTCAAATTTATAATAAATGAGTTATTACTCATTCATGTCTTATTCCTAAACTTATATAGTTGGTTATCTCTACCCAAAAATTCATAATTACCAAAATGCCCTTAAGACTCAAGTCTAATTCCTTTTATAGTTGGTATAATTGTAGTTTATCAAAAATTATGACCTGAGTTATTCCTGCACAATTTCATGTGTAGAATCCATTTTTAACTTCGATTTTACCAAAATCTTGCTTCATTTCCCAAAATACCCTTGGCAACCATATATTACAGTTTTAGGGGTAAAATTGTCATTTCACACCCTAAAGCCTCCTACTCCATTTTTCACATGTTCCCTACATAATTTTTCATTCTAAACACAATGGAATCATTAAATCCATTAAATTCCAACCTAAACACTAAAAATCACCTCTGGCCAAAAGTAAGGAAAAATTAGGGAAAATGAAGTTTCATGTTTCTTTTCAACATAGCACCTTTTTTCACCTTAAATCACTTATTGAACCCTTTAGTTACACATCCTATATGATTAATCAAAATTTGGGCAGCACTTCCCCTTAAGGTTTATGCCTTCCAAATCATAAAATCATACCAACCAAGCCAACCAATCAACCAAATTACCAACAATAACTACAAATCAACAAGTAAATCAAGGTTTCATGGTTTACTTCTTGGTTTCTCTTCTTTCTTCAAATTTCACCCTCCTATCCTTTTTCTCTTTGATTTTCTTCTTGCTTCATGGATGCGAGGATTAAAAGAGGTTTCTAATGATTTAGAGACAAGAGCAAGTGAATTTTGCTTACAAACTTACCTAGTTGCCTTCTTGATTTCCTTGTCTTTTCTCTTTGTTCTTTTTCTCTTCTAAGTTTTGCACTCTCTCTCTCTCTCTTCTCTTATTGGCCAAAAATATGGCCATTGGAAGTGATAAATGACTTCTTGAATAATCCATTTCCACCTCTTTAAAAATAATATTAGTTTAATAGAATTTTACCATGTCTCTTACTTTTTTGTTTGTTCTTTTTCTACTTGGTCTAATATGCTTCCACTTGGCATAATTTATGTCCAAAAATTCATTTCCTTTTCCCTTCTTCCTTCTTTGATGACTTTGGCTCTTAATCATGAAGAAAATAAGTGC
Source organism: Albizia julibrissin (assembly GCA_037074505.1). Lineage (NCBI taxonomy): Eukaryota > Viridiplantae > Streptophyta > Magnoliopsida > Fabales > Fabaceae > Albizia > Albizia julibrissin. The sequence continues at coordinate 43,510,023 of CM073478.1, read as the reverse complement.
TTCTTGATTTATTAGCCAAATAACCATTTTGCCCTTGCATTTCTTCAATTTTTGAATCAAAGTCTTCAAAATTTGAGCAATAATTTGGACCAAAATTTGTGCTCTTCCTTTCTTCATTTTGGGCTACAAAATTAGGCCTTTAAGAAGACAAAAATTGGCTTTTATGTTTTAACTTGGCCAAAATTTCATATAACCTCTATTTCCAATATTTTACCATTTCAAGTGTACCAAAATTCACCATTTTATTCCATTCAATGTAACAAATATACAAGCAATTTTGGTGAATAAAATTTAGGATGTTACAGTGCCAACAATACTTTCATACACATTTTTCTCAATATGCATGACATCAAGAAAATGTCTCACATTTAGGGTCCTCCAATAAGGCAAGTCAAAGAACATGGACATCTTCTTACACCCGCTTGTCCCAAAATCCCTTCCAAAAGGTTTGCAAAATCGATATTTTATACCTTTCACCTTTTGATACATCTATTCTCCGGTTAAAGGTTGAGGTACCTTACCCTCTAATGATTTTCCATTAAAATATTTTCTTAAACAACAGTAAGATGCTCCCGAAGCAACCAATTTTAATGTCCAATATAGGAATTCTTCATGCTATACTTTAATCTAATTGAATGCATACCCTCTTCGCAAATTGGATATCCAAGTTGGCCTTTAATATTGTATCCTAACAAATTACCATACGCAAGAAAGTCATTGATAGTGTCAAAGAGCATGGCTCACATGTTGAACGTTTCTTCCTTACAAGCATCATACACCATAACCCCATCATCCCACAAGCACACCAAGTCTTCAATTAGTAGAGCCGGGTAGACATTTGTCATTCCTGGGTTGTTGGGCCTCGAGATTAGCATGGACAACATAAAGTACTTGTGCTTTATGAAAATCCATAGAGGAAGGTTATATATAAACAATATTACCAACCATATGCTGTGGGTAATGTTGTGCCTCCCAAAACGGTTAAGTAGCTTTTAAGGTCTTACATTACGGTTTGTTGGTAAGTACCGCCAATTGTTTTATTTTTATAACCGTTACATTCAAATAACCATGGGGTATATTATTAACAAATCTCCAATGTTTAAGATCTTACATAATAGTTAGTTGGTAAGAACCGATAATTATTGTGTTTCCTTTATAATGATTATTTTTAGTTTACTGTGAGGTATGTTATTTATTTGATTTATCACATTTCTTTAATAACAATCATAAGTTATGTTATTTTTTTCAAAAAATTGGAGCCATAATTACATTAATATGTTTTTATAAATGAAACTAATAAACGAAAAACCTATCCATTATCCTCAGAGGAATGATCTGAATCATTTGAGAAGACGGAAGCAGGCGGGGGTGGAGGTTAGGAAGGAAGAGCATGAGGAGGGCGTGGAGGTTAGGGAGGAGGAAGAAGAGAAGTAGGCAGAGGAGCAGGTTGGGAAGGAGAAGCATGAGGAGGGCTTGGAGGTTAGGGAAAAGGAAGCAGAGAAGCAGGCAGAGGTACATGTTAGGAAGGAGGAGCACGTCACTTTACCATGGTGATTAAGATAACAGAGGAAGAGGATGAAAAAATGTATCAAAATAGGGAGTTTAAATAGATTGAAAGTGAAGCATATGTCAGAAGTTGAAGAGGATCAGTCCGCACGCAACTATGTTCTTTTTTCCACACCATGAGTTACATGACTATTGTTTTGTAAAAATTGTTATTTATCTACGCATTCATGACTGTAAAATAAGGAGGCGCCTAGAGTTAACATGGGGAAGAAATGTTTCAAAAGCTTTAATTAACATTTATTAAGTTTGAATCATTAAGTATGTGGTGTTATTTGTAACCACGTTACAAGAATAATTTGCGATGATTAATCAATAACTGTAAAGTATGACTTTTTTTTATAACATCTTTTTTTAATATTTTAAAAATACAATATTGGTATTCAGTCATCATCACCACTGTTGTGTGGCGGTCAAGACCTGCTAACAGCTACATTAGAGCCTCTATTTTAGGAAGAGGCAGAGGCAGAGGAGAAGGAGGTGGCAGTGGAGGAGCTCCTTGGGATCTTAACATGATGAAGGAGAGAAGGAGAAGGCTGATAAAGAAAAATATAGTAAGAATCATAAGGAATAGGTGAGTTTAAACAGAGGCAGGTCTAATGGATGTTAAAAAAGGTTATGACTTATGACAATCTGATGATGTTAATAAGGGTTACGAAAGTGTTAAAATATTAATTTCTTATAACTCAAATCAAATTTCATCATCAGTTAACCAACCCTTAGCCATCAAGTTTCGCCATCTAAATACTTTAATTAATCAAAATCCCCAATTTAGAGTTCAATCTCAAAATACCCATTTGTGTAATTTATCCTTAAACCACAAGTTAAACAGATAAAATCTCAATTCAATCTTAAATCCAAAATGGGAAAATCACTCACAAGTCCCAAGGGCCTAAAAAACCTATAAAAAAGTCTCAATACAAATTCCCAAATTTTGTGATTAATTGGGAATGTGAAATGACTAAATTACCCCAAATGAATTAAAAAGGAAAGGCATAACAGGAGAAGTTTTCTTGCCTTTTTTTCTCATCAATGAGAAAGAGAAAACGGATAAAGCTATAGTGGTTCGTTGTATATGAATAGTCTATGAGTTAAGATTAATAAGTGAGTGTTCGGCAATCCCTCGCGACCTAAACTTGATTTGTTATAATCTTTCTTCCTTAAGTGAGTGTTCAGCAATCCCTCTAGTTCACTTTTTTTCTCTATATTAGACCTTTTTTTTTACTGTGTATGTTCACTGAATTCAAATTGAAGAGTTGGTCAAAGGTTGGAGCTTGGGCTCATTAGTGGACTATATGCTAGAAGCTAGGTAAGTAATGCTAAGATTTTGCTAAAGATATTATCTTGACCATTGAAGTTGGGGTTTCACTATGGTTAGGTAGTGTGAATAAAATTATGCGCTGTTTTTCGTGAGGTAATAGAGGAATTGATCTGTTTTAAGTAGGAATGGTTGAATGTGATAAAGGTTTGTTTGCTTACAAAACACTAATATGAGATAAAAAATGTTGTTAATACATGCAGTTGTAATTATTAATATGGCTGTTGCAGTTGTTAATATAAAATATATGTTGCATATTGTCATGAAATATGGCTAGCTTCATCATTGTGGGAGATGCCATGAGACTGGACCCACAGTAAAAATTTGCAAAAATCCAAATCCAAGTTGAAAACAATTTGTACATGCATGTACATACTTTTGATAGTTACTTTTTTTGTGATTATGTCTATATACAACTAGGATTAGTAACTTCTTATGACCCCTTTTGGTTTTCTGATGGGTCTAGAAGTTAGTATAATAACAGCATAGATAAAGACATGAAACTATATTTCATATTTCAAAATAATATGATATTAAGTTAAATGAGTAGGTGGAAATAGCCACTTACTCATACAACTTAATATTTGGATGTTATATGATATTTGGATATGATATAATATTCAGCTGTGAAAGTAGACTCTTGACGTTGTCAAAATAGGCAAAAGCAGTTGTTAAAATCCTAATATACAGTTGTGATAGGTGAAACATGTGAAAATTCTGATATGTTAAAATCAGTTTATCAAAATAAGTCATACAGTTGTGAATATATGCATTATGATTTGTGAAAACAGACATTAGCTCTTGCCAAAATTGGCACATGCAATTGTGAAATTTCAAGACTCCTCCAGGAAGGGAAATGACTCACTAAGGTATGAAAAAGAAGTTATCAAATTGACTTATCAAGTTGTGCAAATAGGCAAAATAAGTTGTTAAAATTGTCATATACAGTTATAAAAGTTAGAACCTATGAAACTTGTAATCTAATATAGGTATGAAAAAGAAGTTGTCAAAATGACTCATCAAGTTGTGAAAATAGGTAAAATCAATTATTAAAATTGTCATATGCAGTTATGAAAACTGTGACTTGTGAAACTTATAATCTCAGTTAGGTATGAAAAAGAAGTTATCAAAATGACTCATCAAGTTATGAAGATAGGAAAAATCATTGGTTAAAATTGTTATATGCAGTTGTGAAAGTTGGGACTTGTGAAACTTTTAATCTCACACAAGTATGAAAAAGTTGTCAAAATAACTTATCAAGTGGTGAAAATAGGCAAAACCAGTTGTCAAAATTATCATTTGCAGCTATGAAAATTGGGACTTGTGAAACTTGTAATCTTAGTCAGGTATGAAAAAGAAGTTGTCAAAATGACTCACCAAGTTGTAAAAATAGGCAAAATTAGTTGTTAAAATTGTAATATACTATTGTGAAAGTTGAGACTTGTGAAACTTATAATCTCACCCAAATATGAAAAAGTTATCAAAATGACTCATCAAGTTGTGAAAATAAGTGAAACCAATTGTTAAATTACTAAGGGCTACATAGTCATTTTATATTTCCAATTAATCACAAAAAAGTCCTTATTTGGGAATTTAGATTGGGGCATTTTTTGTAATTTTTTTGGGTCCTTGGGACCTGTCAATGATTTTCCCATCCAAAAGTAAATAAAATTAGTTTAAAATTAAATAATAGGTAAAAAAAATAAAATTTTTTTTAAGTATACCCTCTATATAAAGGGCTGGTAAAAGAGAGAAATGTTGATGAAAAAAAGAATAAAAAATATTTATGGGAATAAAGGAGGAGGACAAGGACAGAGAATAAAATATTAATTAGGGATAAAATTAGTAAGAACAAATTTTATGTTTAGACAACAACCCTAAAATGAATTTTATAAAAATAATCAAACCAATTCAAAAGTTAGGATATTAAAAAAAGAAAGAATTGAGGGAGTAAATTACACAAGTCGAATAAATCTTCAAGCCAAATTTTAAATTTTGCACATTTATTCTTAAAAATTTAAAATTATTTATAAATACATTACGAATTTTCGTAGGTTTTTTTTTTTGAAATATCAATTATAAAAATTACAAAATAAATTAATTAATTTCTAAAATATTTTAATTTTGTCATTTAGCAATTTTAACGAAGTTTCTACAATCTACTGTTACACTTTTCTTTCTTCTAATGAATCTTTTGAGATTTACACATTTTTCATAATTTGCAACTTATTCTCTAGTATTTTTTATATTTACACTATAACTAAGCATATAAGATATACGCTTATATAAAAAACACTCACTCCCTTTATTTTTGAAACCTTCACCTATTCTCGTGCCTGTACCAATAAGAAAGTAAGCAGGCTACTTCATAATAAATACTTTAATATCCAACCTTCTTTTCCTGACATCTATTGATGTTGCTTCCCAGATTTCACCACTGAAGTCATCTGCATCAATAACTTTGGAACAGAATATGAGCTGACAAGGATGGCGTGAAGATGACTTAATCTTATCGTTTCTATTACTCTGATAGTTGACTTTAATTATCTTTCCATTAAAGAGTTATAATGCTTGGGTGGAACTCTTCTACTTTTCAATAGGAGTGTTTATCTTATTTTCCTTAAGCTTATTTTCATCTATGATTTGTTAGTTGCAAATATATATGCAATACAAAAACAATAAGATCATATACATTTAATATGGAAATAAAACTGCATAACATTATATTTTTATGAATAGCAAGTTTGTAGATTTTCTAAAAATTCTTAGATATAGTAGATGATAAAAAAATAAAAAAATATTTATGCAAAAAGATACTTTAAGCTTTGCAAATAATGTATATAATCTGCATTACATTATAATTTAAACTTCCCCAACAGTTTCAAAAAACTTCATCACCCAAGCAACAATACACGCTAACAACAATATACCTTATCTACATATTTGAAGGTTGACAGCCTACTTAAAAATGAGTTCAATACAGTAAATTACTATTTAAATTAAAATTAAAATCAATAAAATATCGGTGCACCAAAATAATCTCAATTCTTAACATCCAGATGAATAGATTAATTAAGTGCTTGTTTGGTTTAGGGAATCATAGGTAATGAAATGGAATGTAATGCAATGATGATTACATAAATTTATTTGATTCGTCATTAAAGAAAGATTATGCATGTGCATAAAAACTTTTGGTTAGATTACATCATACCTAAGAATATATAAGAATAATATAGCTAGAGACAAAATTACCTCTAATTACACATGTACATGTTGGGTTTATTGTAATTTTTTCAGTTTGTGTAGTGTACATGTTAGGTTTATAGTAATTTTTTAATATTTAATGATGGAAATATTATGTAGTATACAGGTTTGGTTCACGGTAATTTTTTAATATTCAATTGTGGGAATATTATTTGATGAGATATTTTAATATTTTTAACTATAAACTTTAATTTTTTTAATGGGGAATATGTTCTGAATTTTTATATTATTAATTAATTTTTTACTATTTAATGGTGGTAATTATTTAATATTTAACAGCATTTCTGGGTGAGCACTTTGGGCAATTTAAAAATTATAATGGCAATAATATCTTTTTCATTTGATTATAGCATGTCTGCATCAACATTCATCAGTCCTAACAATGTAATCCTGATTACATCAAATGATATAATCGGGATTATAAAATGTAATCTTCTTTACATTAAGTAAGTCAAACCAAACTCTGTGATCAGTCTATTACATCAAGATTACATGTAATCTTTTCTCATAAAATCAAACCAAATAGGCTATAAGAAAACTGAATTTTAAGAATAGCCCGTTTGTAGAATTGCTACAAATTCTAAAATATAGAAGATGATAAAAAAAATAGTTAGCCCAGCAGATGAAAAAAAAACCCAAGAAAAAAGATATTTTAAGATTTGCAAATAATGTATAATCTATATAACTTTATAATTTTAATTCTCGCGAAAATTTTGGCTTGAGGATTCACAAATTAACAATATACAATTAATTATCAATTTACCCAATCAAATAATTAAGTTATGGTGAGAGTAATGTAAGGAGTTGAATAAGGTAAATTACTATTTAAATTTACGTTAAATTTAATTAATTATTGGTTTACCAAAATAATATCAATTCTTAATTTCTTGGTTCTAATTTCTCTTTTTTTATAAAATATCGTGTATTTATTATTAATAGAGGCATATACTACCATTAATATTGAAATTAAAAGTTCACCTAAAAGGAAAAATAAATTATTGATCTATATCAAATTATCATTTATTTGAAATCTTGACAATAATTATAAATTATGTGACAAAATACATCATTCAATTATTATCTTGGTTGATTTCAATTATTATTACTATAATTACCGTACATTATTATTGTTGTTATTACTGCTACTACTGTACGTTTTTATAATGGTTAGCCCAGCAGATGATAAAAAAATAAAAAATACCAAAGAAAAAAGATATTTTAAGATTTGCAGATAATGTATAATCTACATAACATTATAATTTTAATTCTCACAAAAATTGTGGTCTGAGGATTCACAAATTAAGAACATCCCACTAGTTATCCATTTACTCGATCAAATAATAATAAAGTTACTGTTAGAGTAATGTAAGGAGTTGAATAAGGTAAATTACTATTTAAATTTAGGTTAAGTTTAATTAATTATTGGTTTACCAAATAATCTCAATTCGTAGTTTCTTGGTTCTAATTGCCATTTTTTATAAAATATTGTGTATTTATTATTGATAGATCTCTGCATATACTACTATTAATATTAAAATTAAAAGTTCACTTAAAAGGAAAAATAAATTATTGATCCTATATCAAATTAACATTAATTTGAAATCTTGACAATCATTAGAAATTATGTGACAAAATACTTCATTCAATTGTTATCTTGGTTGATTTCAATTATTATTATTATAATTACAGTACATTTTTATTATTATTACTATAATTACCGTACGTTTTTATTTTACCCCAATACCATCATATGTTAATCACTGATTACTCACGAAAATTGTGGTTTGAGGATCCACAAATTAACAACATGCGTTTAATGATTTGTTTACCCGATTGTTAGGGGTCTTAGTATCACAAATAATATTAATTACCTGATTAATTACCCATTTGATTATATTGGGCTATTATTGCATTAATTACTCATTTTCAAGCTTTTTGTAACAAATCAAATTTAAAACGAGATATTAACAACAATAGAGATTGATGCTCATCCAAATTCCAATTTCAACCATTATAGTAATCTCTATTCCTTTTCCACCTATGGCATAGTACTCTAGTCCTATTTATAAGGATTTTTTAACTAAATCTCACATGTCAAAGAAAGGTAATTAACTTAATGATTATGAGGTAAATTTTCAATTATGCCTTCATTTATAAATGGATACTTTTTAACTCTTTCTTCTCTATCTATGTTTAAATTATTTCTTCATTGGTACAATAAATAGGGGCAAAATTGTCACAATCCAATTTATTACACTGAAACTAGACTTATAAATAAGACCAAATTTTTTGGTTAAAAATTACTTATAAATAGAATTAGAGTGGTATGGGAATTTCAAAAACCCTATTATTTATTGCCATATAAGTGCCATTATTATTAGTTTTTCAACTTTAGAAATACATTAATGGTTCTTTAATTTCTGCTATTAACATTAAATACGGAAGCTAATTGATATGTCGGAAAACATAATCATTCATTTTCCATCAACACTGACAAACTGGAATAATTTTACAATCGGAGCAAGTGCAAGTGGAATCGCGGCCTTACAGAAGAATCATGAGTGCTATCTGATATGCAATGTTGGGTTTCAACCGATGATGACACACACTGTTTCTTCATTTAGTCGAATTTGGTAATGTAGATCTATGGGCAATAGCTAGGGCCACGGGGACTAACTTCTCAAACTTAAACTTAATGGACGATGATTCAAGCAACACTATTACTCAACACGTTGGTTTAATTGACAAGAAATAAAGGATGCCAGGACTATGGAATACATATGGAACTGAAGCTTGAGACAGTAATGCACCTGTTTGAATTTAATAAGTAGATTCAGAATTTAATAGTTAGTTTGAACCCCACTTTAAAATACATGAACTTTTTTATTCTTGCAATTCAAAAATTTTGTGACTTAGTATATAGCACAATTCAAAAATTTCGTTTCATCAGACAAATGACATATCTTTGAACATCTTTAATTTATGTCCATATACATGGTGTAATCATTTTCTTTCGGTGGTGTGGGGTTGCATGATTCGTTGATTTAATAACAGAAAAAGCGGAAAAACACATATATTATATCATGCTTTGGATGATTGTGTGCTTTTTCTTAAGTCTCTTGTTTTCATAGTAGATAGAGGCAAAGAGTATGCAATAGCTTGCAGAACCGCGTGATTTCTATGCGCTTGTACTCAACAACAAAAAAATATATAGTTATCAAAATAAAATATTTGGATATGAATCATGCCATCACATATTCTATAATTAATAAGATGAAGACCAATTTTAAGTGAATCCTTTGATTATTTTTTGGCAAGCAATTTAAAACAACTCTTAAGCTATGAACTTTTAATCTATTCCAGATTACCACTTTTCCCTCTTTTTGCATCTCGTATTGCAGACTTTCTTTTTAATTACTTTAACTTTTAATTTTAACATATTCAATAAAAATTTCCAAAATTAAAATAAATTTACAACATACTTCCATGGATATCAACTCCTTACATCTTTTAAAGCAATTATTGAATCGAAGGTATATGAGACAAATGCATTTGAGCATAATAGGTCAACTAATACAGCTATGACTCTTAACAATAATTTACATTAATTACAATGTACAGTTTCTGAAAGAAAGTCATGTTGGACAACAATTAATTCCAATATTAATAAAATATTGTTTATTTTAAGTAACTACAGTTGGATTGATCAAAATGCCAATATGCGCAAGGTACTTTGATTGACTTTTGAATCATTTTTTAGATTGTGACAAGTTTAGGATCGGAGTTATTTGGTTCCTTCAATATAGTGTCCATGGGAATGTCAAGGAAGAAAGTTGAAGTCACTGCACCTTCATGCATTGGAGATAAGGGTATTTACTTAATTTTAAGTAAAAAATAATCCCACAATGTCATCTTGTGCTCACAATGTAATAGTCTTTTCGCCCATTGAGTGGATATAAATCAATCACTATTTTATATTTTATATTTTATATTTGCTTAAAAATGAGTTTCATCACTTCATTATTTACAGGGAAGAATAGCCGTGCAAAACACCATGACGAAAATCCTACTTCTCAATCGAACAATTATACGCAAAATAAGAGAAAAAGAGCTGGAAGAAGAATGGCCGTACAAGGAACACCAGAAGTTACACAATGTGTGACGATGAAAATCACGACACTGGGGTGTTTATTAACCATCTTGAAAATAGTCTGCTACAATCCATGCACCCTGGGAGCAAATCCACATATATGATGCCTGCTTATAAAAAATCACCTTTACCCCGCATGCAAAAGGTTCAACTTCGACTCAGCCTTTCTTGGAGTAAGGATACATTAAAGGATATCACCAATTCGATCTAGGGTGATAAGTGGAAGACATCGTCGAGCCAATTGCGATAGAGGAACATTTTAACAACACACTTAGCATTCATATTTATCCAACCTGAGGTCAGACAATGGTAGCAAAGACAAAATCAAATGTTCTCAGCTTCGAAATATTTCCAAACTAGCAACTAATCTTTCATCTGGGCTTGATAATGCTGACACATTAGGTATAAATCTCATGAACGTATTCAATTATATATTAAATATTTCTTGCATTAAATAATTCACGTATGAGGTTTCACATCTTTTGAATATTTGCAGATGAAGAAGACATATAGTGACTTAGACTATAGTGATGTTGATGTTTTTGACTTAAACGATTTAGATGATGTCAACATGTCTACAAAAGGCTATATTAATGAAGGGGATCCAGATTATGTTCAATGAGAGGCTTAAGAGAGCTCTTGCAAATGAGTATCCAATATTATCAATTTGTTGCTGCCATGGAAAAATATTGGATCCTCTTATGCAGCCTCCACCAGAGACGCTTCGTACACTCTTCTTTGACAAAGGGAATCTCAGTCAAAGCTTTTTTTTTTTTTATCAAATATAAGGGTGTACAATAACATGTTTTGTTTCACTTCTGTGGGAGGCAAAATAAACTACACTATTAACAACGCTGGAGCAGCTCCGTACTCCTTCGTCATGTCCAGGCAGAATTAACATCTATTAGGAAGCTTACTACCTCCAGAGGGCTCTCAGCAAGTCTACTCTCAGCTCTACATATATGACACTGAAAATGAAATACAAAACAAAATATCAGCTGTGAGGTATGATCATCTAATTTAAACAATGTCTTTTGGTCATGAATTAGAATTTTAATTACATTAATGATTTATTATAAAACATAACAATTTAATTTATAGCAGTTTTCCCATATGAATTCCTTACTACTATTGTACATAATATTGACATTTCTTTTATATATATGTACACACACATATGACGCCAATTCTTTTTTATTGTGCATTTCTTATGTCATGATACTAATTTCATTTTGCGAGAATCCATCCTATCAATGTTGTAATTATTATTCACGGGCTATGAATGATGAATTTAATTGAGTATTGTGATATATGTGGTATGATTCATTCAGAATTAGGATTCGCTTTTCGAACATTAAGGAACGGTTTAATTCAAAAAGAGGTCTTCGTTATGCATTTAATTAGATAATACAGTCACAATTGTATTATATGGAATGCAATACTAACCTTATTTTCTTTTTTACCTTAAACTGGTGTTATTAATTGGCCTTAACAATTGGTTGTAGGTTATAAATTTGAATTTTGAATCATGGCTTTTTCAAATTATTTTTAGCCACACTTTAGACATTATCTTTTATGCGTAGCAAGCATTGTGATAGATCTGCAATTGATTAAGAAATCACTGAAGAAATAAAAGATTGTCTTGACAAGTATAATGGCCTTGTGATTAATTATAGGATGGCTTCTGAAATTCTCAAGCGTGCCCAACATGTAAACGTTGCCATTCGTCTGATGCGGAATTTAGATCATGGTGGCAGGGTCTACGATATGCCTAGAGCATCTGAGGTTGATGCCTTACTACCATGATAGATCATATTATAAAAGGGACATAATTGTTGAGAAAAGAGCAGGAATGTTGAAGAGGATTGATGAACTACACACATCATACCTTCCTCTCTAGTATTTAATTATTTTCCACTAAGGAAACAATGGTTATGACTCAACCATTCAAAAAATTGCTTCAACAGTTCATTGTTGATTGTTTTTCTATGGTAGAAAGTGAAAGGCTTCACTACATCCATAATCATGAAAGAACTACGGGTAGACATGTACAAAGGGCTCATGGATGCTCTCACTAGGGGTGAAATAGATCCTTCTCGAACAGAAAAAAGGATCATCCTTCCCTCCTCATTTATTGGGGGAGCTAAATATATGATATAAAACTTTCAAGATGCAATGGCAATATACAAATCTATAGGTTATCGGAACTTATTCCTAACTTTCACATGCAATCTAGTATGGCCAAAGGTGAAAAGATACTGCAAAAAACATTCATTAGGTCCAGCTAATCGACCAGACATATTATGTAGAATATTCAAGCTAAAGCTTGGCACGTTGATGAAAATGACAAAGGAAATTTTTTGGAAAATTCAAAGTAGTTAATGTTTAGTCTCATTTAGTATAAGGTGTAAACACAATTTTACTATTCATCAGTGATAAACTATCACTACTACAAATAACAGATTTAGTGGCGCACCTTTTGTGACCCTTATTTAAATAAGTGCCATGGCTTTAACTAATTTTTTTGATCTAAAATTTTTTTTTTTTGTGAATATACATTAGGTGGTGCTTATTTAAATAAGAGTCACAGCTGGTAAATGATATTAGGTGGCGCTTCCCTAATAAAGCGCCACCTAAAGTATTTTTTCCCAAAAAAAATTAAAAAAATAAAATTAAAAGAAACTGTGACACTTATTCAAATAAGCGCCACCCAATATTTTTTCTATTTTATAATTTTTTTAAAAGTTTTTGCTAAGATATTATCATATTTAAAAATTAAAGTCGTCTATGCATCCAAATAATAATTTTTTTTAATTTAAATATAATTTAATAATAAATATAATATATATTAATATATTTAAAGGCATCTCATTTAATTCATTGTAATAAATTAATTTAAAAATATTTTATTAAAATAAATCTAATATTTTAGTTTTAGTAAAATTATATTAATTAATAAACATATATGAATAATACAAATTTTTAAATGAATTTTTTAATTTAATATTAGATTGAGTGGCGCTTATTGAACTAAGCGTCACCCAATGTGGTCTGAAAAATATATAATATTATTATATAATTAATTAATAATATAATTTTATTAAAATATATATATTAATATATTAATTCATATAAAATATATTAAAAATAGAGTTTGAGTGGTGCTTATTAAATTAAGCGCCGCCCAAGGTGCACTGAAATCATTTTATAATATATAATATTATTATATAATTAATTAATAATATAATTTTATCAAAATATATATATTAATATATTAATTAATGCTAAAAAAAGGAGATTAGGTGGCGCTTATTAAAGTAAGCACCACCCAATGTCATTGACATTAAATTAATGTAAGTTATTATTCTATAGGTTATTAATAATATATTTATATTAAAATACATAAATTAATAATATAATTATATTAAAATATATATATTAAGATATTGATTAATATAAAAGATTAATTAAATATGGTGATTAGGTGGCGCTTATTGAATTAAGCTCCACCCAAAGTTCACTGAATTAATGCCCCAACGTATGATATGATTATATAATTAATTAATAATATAATTATGTGTGTGTGTGTGTGTGTAAATATTTATTAATATAAAGATGGGGATTGGGTGGTGCTTATTGAATTAAGCGCCACCCAAAGGTTTATTTATTAATAATTGATATTATTATAGAATTAATTAATAATATAATTTTATCAAATATATATATTAATATATTAATTAATATGAAATATTAATTAAAAATGGATATTGGGTGGCGCTTATTTCAATAAGCGCCACCCAATGTCTACCCAAAAATTAGATCCCGCCAATTATTTAATTTCCCTCCCACAATTTAATTTCCCCTCCCCCAATTTAATTTCTCGAGCCCACCCACAGCTATCCCTAAGCCCGAGCTCCCCCCCTGGAACCCCTAGCTCCCCTGCCCCCACCGTCCCCCTGACCCCCAGCTCCCTCGTCCCCGTCCCCCACCGTCCCCAAGCCCCCAGCTCCCCCCACCCTGGTCCCTCAGCTCCCCCCCGGCCCGCGGTCCCTCAGCTCTCTCCCTCAGGTCCTCCTGTTAAGGTCTCTTATTAGCTTTCAAGGTGGGTCTCTTATATTCGTAGTCACCTCTTCTCTTATAATTAAGTGATGTTTCTGATGGACTTTAATTTATTTATTATTGCTTAGCTTCAATTTCATCACATCTGATCAGCTGCGTCCCCATAGTACTGCCAAAATCAACCTTTTTTGTCTTGGTCCCTACTGCGAATCTGTAAGTTTGTCTTTTATTGTTTTTCTGTAATATGATTGAGACCTGCCCTTTTTTGTTATTTTTTTAATTTTAAGTAATTTTATTAATTTATCATTATTTTCAGTTATTTTTTTTCAGTCAAGCCCTATACTAGTAAATATAACAGCTAATTAACTTAATTTAAAAAATAAAAAATAAAGAATTAGGGAACATTTCTCAAGAATATAATCAAGAATTCACTTACTATAAAAATTTACTATTTTCTCCAAGAATTCAGTTGCCCTTTTTTGTTGCATCTTGGATAAAGTCTTTTTTTTCGTCTATTTGCATAATTGACAAAGTGAATTAGGATTTATTTTCTTACCAAAAAAATTGGGGATTTAATTATTTATTTATTTGGATTCTATAGTGACATAAATAATGTCACATAATTTCCCTTTTTTATTTTTTTTATTTTTATTGTATCTCGAACAAATTCTATTTTTTTCATTTAAACATATTGTGACCAATTGGTATAAATTGACTCATATAACCTTTGTAACGGATAGTTTTCTCATTTAGTGTGTATATAGGTTGAAGGCATAGATGACTTTCTCATATATAGCAACTAACCACTATTTAATTCTAGGTTATTGAAACCATATATGGATCAAAAATGGATGTCATCTGATCGGTGTTCAAGAGAATATATAGATGGGGTGAAGGAGTTTATTAGATTTGCAATTGAACATACAAAAGATCCTAACAAAATCTTGTGTCCCTGCTTATCTTGTTGTTATGAAAAGTGAATTAGTCCACTTGATTTTTTAGATCATTTAGTATGTCATGGGATTGATAAAACATATACACGATGGACAAGGCATGGTGAGACAAACGACCCCTGTAATGATCGGGCGCATACCACCGGTGGTCCTTCAAATGAGTTTGACCTAAGCATGTGTGATGAAGATGATGGTTTTCAAGAAATTCTTAATGTGGTTGAATAGGTACTTCATAACTGTCCTAGAGAATTTGAGAAGTTCAAAGGTGATGCAGAGAAACCGTTATATGCTGGTTGTACAAAATACACAAGATTGCTAACAGTGCTAAAATTATACAACTTTAAAGCCCGCTATGGGTTGAGTGATTTAGGTTTCACCACACTCCTTGAACTTTTGTAAGATATGGTTCTAGAAGAAAATATACTTCCTACGAAGACATACGAAACAAAGCGAATTCTTTGCGCAACAACTGGAATGGGATATGAGAAGATGCGTGCATACCCTAACGATTGCATATTATTTCAGAAACAATATGTAACGTTAGAAAAGTGCCCTAAATGCAATGCATCTCGATATGGGAAGAAGAAAGAAAAAGTCTCGTCAAGGTCCTATGGTATTTTCCTATTATCCTGAGATTTAAGCGTCTGTACAATAATGCAGAGATATCGAAGCAGTTGACATGGCATGCATATGAGAGGATTGAAGACACACAGCTGAGGCACTCTGCAGATGCCCCTCAATGGAAGAAAATTGATCATGAGTATCCTGACTTTTCAAACGAGGTAAGGAACCTACGGCTTGCACTGTCAACTAATGGAATCAATTCGCACAGCATTCAAAGTAGCACACACAGCACATGGCTGGTAATATTGATGATTTACAACATTCCTCCCATACTTAATAATGAAATTAAGTTTATGATGCTCTCGATGTTAATTTCTGGGCCAAAACAGCCTGGGAATGATATAGATGTATAATTGGCTCCTTTAATTTATGACTTGAAGCTACTTTGGGAAGATGGCATCAATGTTTATGATAGGTATAGGGAAGAAAGTTTCACTTTGAAAGCCATACTGTATGGCACAATTAATTATTTCCCAGCTTATGGTAATTTGTCTGGATACAGCGTTAAAGGATATTGTGCGTGCCCTATATATGAAGATGATACTCATTCAGTGCGAGTAGATAATTGTAAGAAAAATGTCTATATGGTACATCGAAGATTCTTACCATCAAAGCATCATTAGAGAAAGTGGAAAAAGGCTTTCAATGGTGACTCTGAAGAAGGTAGCCCACCGAAGATGTTGATCAAGGCTCAGGTTTTTGAAAAGGTGAAAGAGCTACATAACAATTTTGGCAAGCCATATGTCAATCAAACCGGGACAAGTGGTTGGAAGAAGAAGTATATTTTCTTTGAACTTCCATATTGGAAGTCCTTATATGTTTGGCATTTTATCGATGTGAGGCACATTGGAAAAAATATCTATGATAGCATAATTGACACGTTGCTCAATGTGCAAGGCAAGAGTAAGGATGGTGTTAATTCAAGGTTGGATTTGGTTAATTTGGGAATAAGAGAAGAGTTGGCACCTGTTGAGAAAGGGAACCACACTTATCTACCTCCAGCAGCTTAAACTATGTCGAAGAAGGAGAAAAAATTGTTTTGCAAGTTTTTACAAGGAATTAAAGTTCCAGAGAGGTACTCTTCAAATATCTAAAACATTGTTTCAATGAAAGAGTTGAAATTAAAGAACCTTAAATCTCATGACTGTCATGTGCTTATGAAGAACTTCTTACCAGTTGGTATACGGTCCATCTTACAGAAAAATGTCAGAAAGATAATCACTAAACTCTGCATATTTTTCAAGTTGATATGTAGTAAAGTGGTTGATTCAACAAAGTTGCGACATTTGCAAAGGCTAATTGTTTGTACTCTGTGTGAACTTGAAATGTACTTTCCACCTTCATTTTTTGATATTATGGTCCACTTAACTATACACTTGGTGAAAGAGGTTCAATTGTGTGGTCCAGTCTACTTGAGATGGATGTACCCGAACAAGCGATTTATGAAAATTTTAAAAGGGTTTGTTAAAAATAGATATCGACCAGATGGATGTATTGCTGAACGGTACATGGTTAAAGAAGCAAGTGACTTCTGTGCTGATTTTCTATCAAATGTTGACCCCATTGGGATCCCCAATTCCTGTCATGATGGCCGGAGATCAGGAAAAGGAACAAGTAGCCAAGATGTAATCAGGATAGCAGTGACTGATTGGGAGCAAGCCCACCTGTACGTGCTACATAACACTGATGAGGTTGAACCATTTGTTGATGAACATAAAGAAGCTCTTCAACAATTATATGGTGATAGGAATGAAAACTTAATAACAAAAGAACACAATCGACAATTTTCAACTTGGTTGAAAAAGCACATTAATGATGAGATGGAGAAGAATCCTACTTCAGTTTTTGAGAAATTGATATGGATGTCAAAGGGACCGAGCTTAGATGTATTATCTTACAATGGTTATGCAATTAATGGTTACACCTTCTACATATAAGAACAGGATACACGGAGTACGATGCAGAATAGTGGGGTAACACTTGTTGCTGATTCTTGGCACAGATCCAGTGCTAAAGACATACATCCTGTCTACACATCAATGTCATACTTTGGTGTCATTGAACGCATATGGGAGTTAGATTACTCTATGTTGAGGGTCCATGTATTCAGATGTAAGTGGGTGAACAACAACAGTGGATTGCGAACAGATGAGTTTGGCTTTGTTTAAGTGGACCTTTCTAAAGTTTGGTATAAAGATGATCCTTTCATTTTAGAATCACAAGTAGAACAATTGTTCTTTATTCCTGATCCTGCTAAGAAGAATTGGTCTATTGTACTCCCATCAAACAAGAATCTTCAAGAACAAGTTGATCTTGAAAGTCATGACTATTTGAATATTGTTCAGGAAGATCCCTCTTTTGAGCTTTTGGGGTCAGAAGATATTGGTATAGATGAATATGAAGATGAAGATGAACCCTTGTATTTGAGACATGATCGTGCAAAGGGGACTTGGGTTAGGCTGACAAATCCATCTACTAGGAGAGTCAAGGGACACATAACTATCAGTTTAACAAGAAAGAGGAAAAGATAATGAGTTCCTGATTTGTTTACTTGTATGTTTTACATGTCCATATGTCAAATTCATTTACTTTGATTGACATGATTGTCGCTGTGCACTTATATTTTCTTTTATTTGATTAACTTGTAGGAAAATGGATTCTCCACGTGAAGATGACAATGTTCCCACGCATGTTGGTAGACAAAGATTTGTTAAGCATGTCACTCGTGGCTGGACTATAATGGCGAGGTTGATCAAAATGAGAAGTAAGGGCATTAAGTTAGAACTTGATTAGAATGAAAAAGGGAATCCAATTAGACCGAACAGTAGCTCCCTCAATAATTTCATTGGGACTACAGTCCGAAACAGAGTTCCTATTACAATTTAAGATTGGAGACGAGTGCAGAAACAATATAGGAATGTAATATGGGGTGAAGTCCAGGTAAGACATTAATTAATTTAATATCCGGGTTTTTTTATTTCATATGATTACAATCTAACAAATTAGCTTTAGTTTATGACACAGTCTTGTTTTGTTATTGATGGTGATGATCACGAGAACTTTGTGCTTAGAAAAGCTGGCAAACTCATTAGAAAGTTTCGTTCCGATCTTATGAAATATTTCTTAAGGGATGATAACGAGAATATTATTCCAACACCGCTGGAATTATACGACAGGATCATCAGTCAAGAAACATGGGATGAGTTTGTGAGAACACATACAAGTCAAGAATTTCAGGTGATGTGACATCATACTTTATAAACTACTTGTAATATGTTTGTAATTAATATTTATTAATATGTATCATTTGGATGTAAACAGGAGCTAAGTGAGAAGAACTGCTCCAATGCAATCAATATGCCATACCGCTACACATAAGGACCTGTATCTTATGGAAAGTTAGAGCAAAAAATGGTAAGGACTAATGATTATTTCTTTAATTTGTGTGACTCATTTTTAACTTCAACTAACTTTCACATGAAGATAGAAGAATTAAATTCAGATATTACACAGGTTCAATGACATGACTTGTGGGTAGCCGGTTGCACAAACAAAAAGGGGAAATTCGAAGTGAAGAAGCAAGAAGAGTTGCAGAATATTGTGTAAGTATTGAAATGTATCTCGAACGTACAATAATCTCATTGCTTAAATGATTCTGAGTACGATGGTCGTATTCAAGGTACTGGTTTTGGCGTGACACAAACATCATACTTCGAACGTCATAAGCGCTCGAACAAGAGTGACTTTTTGCAGCTACACGAGGAGATGAATAGCTTCAAGCATCAAATGCAAGAACAATTTGATTCACAAATGCGTTTGTTGCAAGAGAAAAACGCGCAGCTGAGGGCAAACATTGATCAGTTAATGCAGTTTAAGGAAATGCCAAATGTTCCTCCTTGTGACAGCCCAAGTGTGAGAGATAGTTATACTTCTATCTCTAAAGTACATCTTCCTTCGGTAATTAATTTCTTCTCTAATTAATTGTTACATTTTCAGTTAGTATATAACATAACATCATAAATTGATCTATCTTTCACAGGGCGAGTTAGCGTGCAAGTTATATGTTGAACATTCTGGAAAGCACGCAGTTGCGGTGGGTGTTGCCTACAACACAGACAATGATACCCTCTACAATTCACCATTGCCAGAGAACACAATCCGAGTAAGGTTCGACATATGCACGGATGATGATGCGTTATTATCCATCCCTTCTCTGGATGACGAGACAATGGTTAAAGATATTATCGGTGGTTATGTTGCTTGGCCAATAGGTTTGATAGAGCCATGTTAGAAGGTAGTCAAGAACACAATTTCTTCTATTTTTCCTATGCACTGCATCATTTAATTTCAAGCTTTGTTTTTATAGGTTGAACGTTCTAAAGGAAAACAAGTTCAATTGCATGGCAAGGTCTCAAAGTGTTCTATCACACAGCTGAATTCCAAACCCTCAGCTAGCCAACAGAGCATAAGACAAACGAGCTCATATTGTGATCAGTTGGCATGCATTGCACCTAGGTTGATACACGAAGGAAGTCTGTCATTGCCATTTGATAGACACATCTATGGTGTTCAGGGCATAGAGGAACATATTACTGCTGATGTATTGAGTGAAATTTTCAATCGTGGATAGATTGGTGCTTTGATCATCAACATCTGGATTAGGTACTTTATTGTCATCATTTATCGTTGTTATTATTATTCATTTTTCAATTTTTTTGTCGTCATCATATTTCTTGTTCTTTGTAAAGGCACCTGTACCATGACATCTTGGTAGACACACAAAAGATCCAGTTCTCCTTTGTCAACCCTTATCTCATTGGACAACACGGGGGTAGATAGATCCCAATGCCCAATCTAATGATCTAAAAGAATACTTCAGATAAAGAGCAAACCCAAATATGTTATTTCTGGTGCTATACAATGCGGGGTAATAAATCTATTATTAGTAGTCGTATTTCACTTTACATTTCTTTACTGTAATACTTTTACTATATCATGCATGGTTTAAGAAAAACTTTCAAAATCTTTTAGGGCACATTGGATCTTGATTGTGATCAATGCAGCGACACCTTCTGGCCCTCGCATTTACTATATAGATCCTCTAAGTGGAGGTGTTCCTTCAAAGCGTCCTCATTTGTTGTGGCTGATTAATAGGTAAGCATATATATGCATGTATATGTGTGTGTAAATATATATTAGTGCAAGCCATTAAATACCCAAACATAATCAACATTTATTTGTTTTCCTAGTGCACTAACTGCATATAGAGCCTCTGCCATCTTGAGCTATTCTAAATCTGCAAATCCTGGCCATAGCTATACCTGAAAGAAGATAGAGGTACTGATTTAGGAATTTTGATTGAATTTTGATTTTAACAAAATTATATTTTCAAATTTATTTAACTATTTTACTATATTGTTACAGTTCCTTTTCCATCCCAATAACAATGATTACGGGTATTATATAATGAGATTCATGAATGATGTCATTACTCATGATCAGCTTCACGTTTCACTAAAAGTAAGTCATTTTAGTACAATACATATTGTATTTTAGATTTAATTAATTATCTGATAACTAATGTTTAGTTATATTAATTCATTGTTTGCATCATTGTATTGGTGTAGTATTATGAAGATCAACGTTCTGACAGTTTGACTGACAACCAAATCAATGAACTCATCAAAGAATGGTGTGAGTATCTGTTGAGGCACTATTCTGGCTAGCAATACTATATAAACATGTTAGGTTGTTTATTTGCCTATTGCATTTATTGTGGATTTAAGTAGCTGAATTAATTAATGTCTTATATTCACAGTTTAAGTAAATATATATTTAGAGGTGATTTTGTTAATTACCTATCTGTATATATCAATTTAGTTATTCCATTGTGGTTTGCATGGGTATAAAAATTTTTGTTTCCACTTTCATGATACAGGTAAGGTCTGACAAAAATATAGAAAAAATTTATTTAAAAAAACGAAAACTTAGGGTAGTGCTTTCTTAAGAAAGTGTCACCCTATCCAGAGAATTGAAAATAAAAAAAATCTATTCAAAAAAATAGCCAAGGGTGGCGTTTATTTAAGTAAGTGTCACCCGTGGTTTTTAAAAAATCTAGGGTGGCACTTATTTAACAAAGCACCACCATATATGTATATTTTTTTATATATTTTTAAAATACGTCGTTTCATTAATTTTTTAAAAAATATGTTTAAATAGACCTAGGGTGGTGCTTATTTAAAAAAGTGTCACCCTATGTATGAAAATAAAAAAAATATCCAAGGGTGGCGCTTACTTAAATAAGCGCCACCCTTGGTTTTAAAGAAATATAGGGTGGCGCTTTCTTTAAAACGCGCCACCCTATGTATTTAATTATTAAAAAAATTATATATAGGGTGGCGCTTATTTACCAAAACCCCACCATATATGTATATTTTTTAATATATTTTTATTTTACTATACGACGTTTGATTAATTTTTTAAAAAAAATATTTAAATGGACCTAGGGTGGCGCTTATTTAAGAAAGCGCCACCCTAGGTGAAAATAAAATTAAAAAAAATTTCAATTAAAAAAATATTTTTTGTTAAGAATATCTATAGTGGCGCTTATTAAAGGAAGCGCCACAAAAAGTACCACATAAGCTATGGCGCTTTCTTGAAAAAGCGCCACCCTTAGTTAGTTTAATTTTAAAAAAAAAATTAGCTACTGTGGCGCTTGTGATGGAGTGCCACAGCTTGTTTTAGTGGTGTTCCAATATGTGGCGCTTGTGAAGTGCTACTAATATTGTTATTATAAATGTCACAGCTTTTACTTTTTGTAGTAATGTATAATCATTATATTATTTACAAGATTATTATTCATTATTGTTAATTGTCAATATATTAAGTTATTATATTGATCAAGAACTAATATAAAAGCTATATTTTACTCGGAGTTACTAATATGTTTCTCATGAGTTTTTCATCTATGCCCAAGACAATTTAGAAGATAAAATAACAGCAAATAATACTATTTTTTTACTCATGTAGAAATTTATACAATTGAGTTCCAAAAAAGGGGTCTACCACATGGTCACATTATTTTGTTCCTGGATCCATTTGACAAACCAACAATTCCTAATTATGTAGATAGAATCATTTGTGCAGAAATTCTAGACAAAGAGAAAGACCCATTACTTTATGATATTATCAGCAAATACATGATACATGAACCGTATGGAACTTCCAACAAGAGATCTCCCTACATGAAAGATGGTAAATGTTCCAAGTACTTCCCCAAGAAATTTGGCAACCATACCATGGTAGACGAAGATGGCTATCCTACTTATAAGAGTCAAAATGATGGCAAGACCATCATTAAGAAGGGTATACCACTTGATAATAGATATGTCGTTCCTTATAATACGATGTTGTTAAAGCTATTTCATGCCCACATTAATGTTGAAAAAACAAATCAATCATGCACCATAAAGTATTTGTTCAATTTTGTAAGCAAAGGAAGTGATCGGGTTATTGTTGGCATCTAGAATAGTGATCGGTCTAAAAATAGAGACAGTGACTTTGATGAAATCTCATATTATTTGAACTGCAGGTATGTTTCTTCCAGTAAGGGTACATGGCATATTTTTTCAATTAATATTCACCATAGATATCCCTCTGTCAAGCGCTTGAGTTTCCACTTACCAGACCAGCAAGTAGTTTTCTATTCGGAGAAAGATTTTGTTTCCTCAATAGTTCACAAACCCAGAGTTAAGGAATCAATGTTTCTTGCATGGATGGCGTATAATAAAGATGATACATTTGCTAAGAGATTATCATATATTAAGTTTTCACATTATTATACATTTAACAAGCAAAAAAAGATATGGAAGACTAATGAAAGAGGCTTTGTTGTTAGAAGATTGGCATATGCATCTCCCTCTCAAGGCGAAATATACTATCTCAGAATACTATTAACAAAAGTTAGGGGACCTTATAGTTATGAATAGATAAGAATTGCATATAATGTTGTCCATCCAACTTTTAGGCCTGCTTGCTATACTCTAGGGTTAATAGATGATGACCAGGAATTCATTGATGTTATACAGGAGGCATCTTTTTGGGCTACAGGAAGTTATCTTAAAAGATTCTCTGTGTCCATGCTATTAAGTCATTGCATTTCACAACCACACATGGTATGGGAACAAACTAAAAAAATCTTGTGTGAGGACATGTCATATATGTACCTTGAAATAATCCTCAATATGCCAGTAAGTACAAACATCCAATTATTTTTTTTTTTTTGCAATTGTCATTAGTATGATGTCTGCTTTGTCTTTTTCAACTTATCAAATCAGTTTTTTTTTTCAAGAAAACATATTTGAATATTAGTGATGATAACAAGCAACAAGCTGGTTTAATTGACACTGAGAAGCTTCTACAAATGAATGGGAGATCTCTTTGTGATTACCTATCAATGCCAATGGCAATATCTACTGAGTATTTTGATATCAAGAATCATTTAGTGCTACAAGAACTAAATTTTGACAAAAACCATGTCGGGAAAAAGCTAATAGATTGGTAGCATCATTGACAGATGAGCAAAAAAATATATTGCCACATGTAATGAATGCAATATTCAACCTACTAATGGGTTATTTTTTTCTATGGCTTTGGTGGTACTGAAAAAACTTTCTTATAGAATGCACTTACAGCATTGGTTAGATCTCAAGGAGGAGTAGTGATTAATGTGCGTGGCATCAAGTGGAATAGCAACAACTTTACTACCTTCAGGCAGGACTGCATGCACATTCAAGATTTGCAATTCCAATAAATGTCAATGAATACTCTATGTGCAATATACCACAAAGTTCATCATTGTGTGAGATCATCAAGTGTGCCAAATTGATTAATTAGGATGAATCCCCAATGGTTAAATGATTTTGTGCAGAAGCTATTGATCGTACATTTAGAGATACAATGAAATGCAATCATCCCTTTGAAGGTAAGTGTATTTTCATGGGAGGGGACTTCAAACAAATATTGCATGTGATCCCAAGAGGTAACTACGCAGATATTGTCAACTTGAGCATAAACTCTTCTCATTTATGGGGTCATTACCATTCCAACTTAACAAGAACATGCAGTTATCTTCAAGTTCATCCACAAATAATTCAAAGATGAAACAATTTTCAAACTGGCTTTTGAATGTTGGAGATGGCCGGATTGGTTTTCCACATAATGGAATATCAAAGATAGAAATACCAACACAATTTTTATTCTAGACTATCATGATCCTCTACAATCGATCACAAAGCTACATATCCTGATCTCCTCCATCATTTGTATGATTCTAAATATCTTACTAACAGGGCTATTTGGTCACCAATAGTAGAAGTTGTAGAGAAAATCAACGACTACATGTGTGCCTTATTTCCTGGTAATGCTATTGAATATTTTAGCTCTAATTCTGTGAGTTCAGCAGATCGAGACTATGCATCATTTCAAGATATGTACACCACATAATTCTTGAACACTATAAAATGCTCTGCCTTACCTCCAGATAGGCTTGCATTGAAAGTCGAAGTTCCCATAATGCTTGTGAGAAATATAGATCAAGTTGCGGGACTCTGCAATGGAACCAAGCTGAAGGTCATATATCTTGGGAAACACTTTATTAAAGCAATCGCACTCAATGGTATAAGTGCAGGTCAATATGTTCTAATCCATTAAATTGATATGAATCCTTTGGAGTTTAAACTCCTATACATTAACGAGTAAGCAATTTCCCATCATACTATCATTTACTAAGACGATCAATAAGAGTCAAGGACAATCAATGACTAATGTTGACTTATACCTACCTAGACATGTCTTCACACATGATCAGTTATATATTACTTTATCAAAGGGCTAAATCAATATATGGCATCAAGATTTTAATACTTGATTCAGACAAAAAAAAACCCACTAAAACAACCAATGTGGTTTATAGAGAAAATATTCTAAATATCATGTAAGATTCATTTTTTGTTGAAATATTCTTTCGGTGATATATTTAGTGAATAACCAAAACTGTAGTCATTTAATCTCTACCTTATCAAATTTTATCTTGCACATAGCCTTCCATTTATTAATCTATCGACACACCAAGATGTCATAAATTCTCCCAAAAAAATGCTCCCTAATAAGGTTCTATATAAGCATGTTTTTAATCAACATTATACAATTTTGAGCTGAAAATTTAGTTATAAAGATAGACAAATAAATGTATTATAGTCATAAAAAATTAATTCTACACTATACCAATAATCAGAATTGTTAACACTAGTTTTTATTAAAAGAACATATTAAAAATTTCATATACATTACAATATTTAATTAAATTAGATAATATTTTTAAATTTTTAGAATTACTCTAATAAATAAATTATTTGGAACCAAGAAAAATTGAATTGGAAAAAAAATTAAGGGAAAATAATAGTTAAATACCATATGAAATTGCAAAACCCACAAAATACCATTAACACTTGCAAAAGACAAATAAGGGATGGGGTGGGAATCTAGGTTTTTGATGTTTTGGCTGAAAGACCAAAATGCCCTTAAGACTTAAAGAATTCAAAATACAGAGAGAGACTCCAACTTCTTCATCCTCTGGACATTCCAAAAAAGTTCTTCTTCCTCTAACTATCACAGTCGGCGTCGGCATCCCCAAATCGACAATTGTGGGTGCAATCCATCACATACTCACCTGAGGGAGAGTGAGAGTAAGCGAGTACTAAAGATATTGGGTTGTAGGTGTCGCATCACTGGCTCCAACTTCTTCTTCCTCAAGCTGTCACAGTCGGCGTCGGTGTCCCCAAATCGACAATGGTGGGTGCACATTTTTAGTCACTAATCATGTATACTAATTGAAACATTTGGTCTTTTGTAATGTACTGTTAGTGTATGGAGGTTGATTAAAGCTTTAGTCCCTTTATTCAAAAATTATGTTATTGTGCACTTTTTTGTACAGGAACAATTATGTGAAAATCAGTAATGGTATTAACTAAATGTATAATGGGTTTGACAAAATGCATAATAGAAATGACAAACTGCATAAAGTACTGACCAAATGTGTAAAGTGTTTGGCAAAAGGTATGGGCTATAACAAATTGAGTAATGGGAATGACTAAATGAATAATGGTTTTCACAAAATTTTTAATGGGAATGACAAAGACTACATGACGTCCAAATATGTTAAAGTATTTGGTAAAAGATGTGGCTATGAAAAATTGAGTAATGGGAATGACTAAATGAATAATGGTTTTCACAAAAGTTTCAATGGGAATGATAAATACTGCATGACGTCCAAATGTGTTAAAGTGTTTAGCAAAAGGTGTGAGCTATGACAAATTGAATAATGTGAATGACTATATGAATAATAGTTTTTACAAAATTTTCAATGGGAATGACAAATACTGCACGATGTACTAACCAAATATGTGGGCTATAAAACATTCAGTAATGGGAATGACTTAATCAGTAATGGCTTTGACAAATTTCATAATAGTTTTCAAATATGCCCGAGGTACTGACCACATGTGTGAAAGGTTTGGCCAATAGGTGTAGGCTATGAGCAATTCAGTAATGGGAATGACTAAATTAATAGTGGTGTTGACAAAATTCATAATGTTTTTCACAAATTCCTGACGTATTGACCAAATCAGTTATTGTGTTCACTAATTTTTTTAATAGGAATGACAAGTTTAGTAATAGTAATGACAAGTTCAGTTATGCCGTTGATAAAAAACTACAAATGTTTATGACTGCAACTATCGCACACATAGTCAAATGGTTTATGAATATCACCTACATCTAATGCATACAAGTCATGAACCCCAAAGAACATGTTCCTTCACGTCTATATTACTTACAAAAAAGTGTCACCATTAACAAAAGTTATAATGGTAATGACAAGTACAATATTGGAATTTACAAAAAAAATCAGATTCTTCATGACAACAATTGAGTAATGGGATTGACTAAAACATTAATGGTTTTGACAAAATTCGTAATGGTTTTGAAAAAATTTATACGTACTGACAAAATGTGTGAAATGATTAGCTAAGAGTTTTGGGCTATGACCAATTGAGTAATGGGATTGATTAAAGCATTAATAGTTTTGAAAAAATTCATAATGGTTTTAAAAAAATCAATAAGTACTTACAAAATGAGTGAAATGATTAGCCAAAAGTTTTAGGCTATAACCAATTGAGTAATAGGGTTGACTAAAACAGTAATAATTTTGACAAAATCCGTAATGGTTTTGACAAAATCAATAAGTACTGACAAAATATGTGAAAGGATTGGCCAAGAATTTTAGGCTATGACCAATTAAGTAATGAAATTAACTAAAAAATTAATGATCTTGACAAAATTTGTAATGGTTTTGACAAAATCAATAAGTATTGACAAAATGTGTGAAATGATTGGCCAAGAGTTTTGGGCTATGACCAATTGGGTAATAGGATTGACTAAAGTATTAATGGTTTTGACAAAATTCATAATAATTTTGACAAAATCAACAAATACTGACAAAATGTGTGAAAGGATTGGCAATCAATAAGCACTAAAATAGTAATAGTCAACGCTAGGAGAGTAAGAGTGACAGTATTCAGCATTTTGAGCATTTCAAAGACTGAGTATGCCATTGTCAAAGAAACTATAAAGAGTAGTTGGAGGAGTGATGTGTGATACCTCATTTCCTATAGCTTCAAATTAGTACAAAAGAGTAGTGAAATTATCCGTGAAACCAGGATTATGCCCCGGATTAAGAAATAACGAAGAACTTTTACAAATTCCAAACCTATCTTAGGACTTGAACCTAGGATTGGAAAGGATTTCAGAGGGTAATAAAATTTATAGCAAACCATTTTCACAAACATTTACTATCTCATTAAATCTCAACGCACTTTTCTTTTCGTTTTATCAGAGTTTGCGAGCGATTCTCTGCTTAGTTCTCATGTTCCATACTTTAATTATGGTTCATTAATGATTGAAAGTGTAATATAACTAAACCGTTCCAAAAATCGCCTACTGGCATTACCAGTTTAACTATTGTAGTGTGTCAGAGATACAAGCTATTTATAGTATATACATATCCAAAATATCCAAAGTACACATAACAGACAACCAATAAAATTAAAGTATTCAACGTTCAAACCCCTAACCATCCGCATTTACCTTCTTCTTACCGCTTGAGCTTTCTCCCTATACTGTAAATGGGTTTTGAAAAAAGAGTGAGATTCAAAAGAATCTCAATAGTAACGTAGTGTCAATCATACAGATATAACATCATGAAGCATGCTACGCAGTCATCATTCAACAGAATTATCACAACAATATTCAGTGCATCACATGCAATGCATAAACTACCATAGCGCTAGGTAAATTCAATGGCCTTGAGGGATACCTGCTCAGAAAGGCCCTGGGCATCCACTCGTGCATCATAGAATGTTATTAGCCCGAGCGTCTACCTACGCAGAAAGGCCCCAGGCGACCACTCCGCATAACCAGAATGTGCTAGACAATTCATGCTGAACACACAAAATATGCAATGCATCTTATAAATATATGAAAGACAAGTTACTACCTAGTTGCTTTCCTTTGGCTATTTCCTCCCGTTTGTTAGAGCTCGAGCAAATCTCAAGCTTCGAACCGCTGTTAGGTCCTATAATTAGAATTTACAGACGATAGGTTATTAGTTCATCTAATACTTGCATAATGCAATTAGTCAAGTTGGTTGTAATTAAAGTTAGTATACTAAGCTAAAAGTAAAGCCAAGGTGGCCCAACCATCCCAAGTTGGTTATTTCCACCCTTGTTCTCAAATCTACTAACTTTTGCTTAACTTCAAAAATTCACCATTAATTCTAGGAAACTCTAAATTGAGTGGTTCTAAATTCTATGTAAAGATATTTTAGTATACTTTCACATAAAAATACTCAATTTTGTCCACCACAACCACAACATTCCCATAATTTCTCCAAATATGATTGTTCCATATTTCTTTTTCAGAAAACAAGGTATAACTTCAACAATTCATATATCTAAAGTATTTGTCCAAAAATTACAAATTACCTATCAAGTTAAAGCTCTATGTATTTACTTTAATTATGAAAAGTTTCAAAACTTTTGGATAAGTTTTGACCCATGAAACTCCACGTACAAAAAAATTGTTCCAGATAGGGCAGATTAACATCATGAACAACCATACTTCATAAATTTCCTAATTCATATACAAGTATCCAAAAATCAAGAACATTTGTATACCTACACAATTTTTCCCTCTAAAGCCAATGGAAACATCAAAATTATCAAATTCTCACTTCTCCCTCACGTCACACACACAAGGCAGCAAATTGGGTTCTTAGGTGACTTATGTTGCTTTCTTGTTTCTTCTTACTTAATCACTTACTTTCTACTTATAATCACATGATTAGCTATTTAAACACTCATTGGACATGTTTTGAAGGAATTTGGACAATAAGACCCCTTAGATTTTCATCATCCAATCCTCACAAAACAACCAATTCCAAGCCAACAACAACAACATCAAAGGCAAAAGAAGCAAATTTGGAAGTTTACCTCTTGATTCTTACTCCTTCTCTCTCTAAAAACGTTAGCCCCTCTCTCTCTTCT
The DNA here is from genome assembly GCA_037074505.1 of Albizia julibrissin. NCBI lineage: Eukaryota > Viridiplantae > Streptophyta > Magnoliopsida > Fabales > Fabaceae > Albizia > Albizia julibrissin. The sequence goes on along the minus strand of CM073478.1, from coordinate 43,479,432 downwards.
CTTGAGATTTTTTCTAGAAACTATGAATTTAATGGTGAAGAAGAGATTAGGAGAGGTTTTAGAGGGATTAGGAAGCTTAAACTTCAAGATTACAAGTTTTCTTACCTTTGATCTTTGGAAATCCTAGCTCTTCCTTGTGCTTCTTGCTCTTCAACCGTTCTCAAGCTCCCTCTCTCTCTCTCTCTTTGGTTCAGATTTTGCACAAAAATGAAGGGAAAAGATGAAGAAATGATGATTAAATGAATCATCAAAAGTGACTTTGCATGTGGAAATTTTTCATTGGTCCATAATTTGACTTTTTGCACAATTTAATCTCAATATTCTTGTTTCCCTTTTTCCTTCATCATTCCACTGAAAATGCATGAGAATTGAGGGAGAGATTATTGCTCTTGAATTATCCTAATGTCATCTTGTAAATTATCGACTTTTGAACCTTTAACTTTTTTACTCTTTGACCTTCCTTGATAATAATTCACCAAAATAGACTTATTAATTATCAAGTAGCCATTTTCCTCTTTTTAATTCTCATTTAACTGAAATTATTGGGAATATTAGGGGGGGAAAATAATTATGTCTTGTTTTATAGCAAAATTACCGTTTTACCCTTACATTTTATGATTTATCAAAATAAATCATTTTTTGCTCATTTCCTTTGGTTTGGCCTAATTTTGACACTTGTATGAAGCCATTATTTGTGTCATTTTATGGTCAAATTTTGGTTATAATATTAGGCCTTTAAGTGGACATTAATTGCCTCTTTGTGTCCTTATTTGGCCGAATTATGTGTAATAAGCGATTGAAATATTTCTGTAAATTTAGGTGCACCACAATTCACCATTTTATTCCACTAAAGATCACAAATATACATATAAGAAATAATGGTGGAAAAGTGGGGTATTACATGATGTGATTAGGTGAAAACTATAAAGGAAATAGATGACTTGAGATCAAAGGAGCAGTGGCAGTGGATGCAGCATGTGCTTTGTGGGAGAGGCCGCCGACGGTAAGGTAGAAATGTTTGGTACAATTTGTTGATGAAGGTGAGGAGAGAGAAACTGGAGAAAAGACATAAGGAATAATGAAATAACAATTCTGTCTTTTACCCAAACATTCAAAACCTAACCCAAATTCCCACCTAAAAACTTCTCTTTCCTTTACATTTTTTAGCAAGTTGAGGAGGTATTTTATTGTCATTTTCTCAAATATTAACAATTTATGGACTGGAATGATAAGTTTTTTTTTGTCCTGGTTGCTTCACTTTACCGACGCAGGGGACCTTGCTTGACTACCCAACATGAATATCTGAGATATTGAGCGCATTTTTCTATTCTGCCTGGTTCGACTGGCCTGAGATACCAGGGAAGTAAAGAAAGAAGCAGCGTAGAAATGACTCCGTTGGGACATGGAAGCACCTTTTGGGTATTATTCCATCATAATTCCTTTTGAGATTTGTACTCCATTAATGCGATTTTAGAAATCAGTAGTGTTCCATAGCAAGTAGCGAAGTTTTCTTCAGGTTTGAAGTGATCCAGTAATTCTTTAATTTCCTGTCTACTACATTCCACAGGTGTGACTGACTAGCTTGCCGTGTTTTGTAGCTGAGTGCTGGTTTAACATTTTTGTCGCTTTTTTTGGGTTCAATGCTCTTGGAAGTTAAATTAATGAACCAGTTTCTACTTGTTCATACTGCATCTAGTAAGCTCTTTTTATTTGGTCCATGTCTTACTTTTCAGGACTGGACTTGAAAATTTAAAACCAGTATGATGACCGATTTATAGTTTGGAGGCGTCGGAGTGTGCTTGAAGTGACTGATCGCTTTTTACATGAAATGGGTACTTCTGCTCTAGCTCGGAGGTTGTTTCATGGGAAGATTAGATTGTTCTTCATTTTAATTGCTGTATTAGTTGTTTCACAATGTTTTGCATTTCCCTTCTGGACAACATTGTCTCTATCCCATTCTCGTAGACCTTCAACAGGACCACCTGCCGAATTTGCCATCTCTGCAAACAGAAAAGGGGATATGTCTGAATTAACTAGAATCAGTCCCATACCTAAAGTTATTTATGCCTCTAGTCCAAATGCTTTTGAGAAAGAAGCAGATATAGACTATGAATTGGTATCTGATGGGGACAGAAACTCAGGAAAAGGGTTCATTTTTGAGAAACGTGAAATGCTTGATAAAAGTTTTACTCAAAAAGGACCTAAACATACACATGGTCTCATAGAGCAGTCTAGACCAATTGATAATATTAGTGATGTGTTCTATGACTCTGAAGCACACAGCAAAGTAGTGTTTGGTAATATTCAAGGTCAAGTGGATAACATGCAAGTTCTGTCAAAAGGAGTTCCTTCAGAGGGTATCAAATATATGAACGCAGGTCTGAGTTCATCTGATCTGTTATTTACTGCCAACATATCTTCAAATGGAAGTGGAATGCAAAGTATGGCGGATATGGAGCATAAGAATGAAAGAACTGAACTATTAAAATCGACTTTGCCCATCTTGAGAAATAAATCTATGATGGGTATGCTATCCATGAGGAATAAGTTGGTTAAGCCAACATCAATAACTCAGATGAACTCTTTATTGCTTCAGACTTACAATTCTTCTTCATATATGGTATGAATTTGAGCTTTAATTCTTCCAATTTAAGCAATTTCTGTTCTATACTGGATCCTGATGTTCACTTACCATTGCTGTCAGAGGCCAAGATGGACATCTCAACGTGACCGTGAACTATTATCTGCAAAAGTAGATATTGAGCATGCCCCTGCCATATCAAATGCCTCAGGACTCTATGCGCCTATATTTAGAAATGTTTCCAAGTTTATAAGGTAGCCTGGCAATTGGTCAGTATCTAAGTATACAGCACTGCAAAGTAAATTATTCTCTTTCCTTTCTTTATTCTTTTATTATTGCCAACTTTTACTCATGTGTGCTGGTGTTACAAATGGTTATTTTAGGTTAAACTTTGGAATTGCTTACATATATCAGCATTACTGTAGTTTCAATCCTACAAATTTAAATTGCTAATGGTCAATAGCGTGACTTCTGTACCAGTTTGCCATATCTGTCTATTTTTTGGCCAGGAAAACATTCTTTATCATAACTAGTTCTTGCGATGGGCTTCTTTCGGTAGGGAGCCCTTAACATTTCAGTGATCTGAACTTTTTTTATTTTTGGTATGTGATCTTCAGGAGTTATGAATTGATGGAGCACAAGCTTAAAGTCTATATATATAAAGAAGGGGAAAAACCTATATTTCATCAACCAAAGATGAGAGGACTTTATGCCTCAGAAGGGTGGTTCATGAAATTGATGGAGGCAAATAAAAAATTCATTGTGAGGGATCCTCGCAAAGCTCATTTGTTTTACCTACCATTTAGTATCCAAATGCTAAGGATTAATCTTTCTGGACAAAACTCCCAAATTAAGAAGATGGAGCAATACGTTGAAAGATATATGGAATTAATTGCCAAAAAGTATCGCTTCTGGAACAGAACTGAGGGAGCAGATCATTTTTTTGTTGCTTGTCATGATTGGGTAGGCTCTTCAATCTCTAAGCATCATTCTTATTCTTATATTCATCACTACTTTACTACCAGATAATACTATTTAAAGTTCTTTTTATTTGTTTGCTTTCGTAAAAAATCCCAAAATTGACCTTTGTTTAGATTGTTCATAAATCTAGAACATGAATCTAAAATTTATCCTACAATAGTGATTTCATTGTTCTCACATATGTGTGTGTACTAAGAAATTCGATTGTTTCTATTAATCTGTTGAGTATCTGTAGTTGGGGTAAGAAAATTTAATAACACATGCAGATAAGTATACAATCCTTCTTGTCTACGGACCGTGCTTTCAGAATTATGTGACAAAATTAACCATTCTTTTATGGCACATCACATGATTCAAGCGAATAATTCACACGTTTTACATGTGAGAACTCTATGAATTGTAGGTAAATTTTTGCCAGGAAAATTGGTTAAAACTACCCGTTTGAAAATTTTATTGGTCATAAGGACCTAAATTCGAGTGTTGGTATTTTCTATATGTCAAAATATATCAGGTCTTTATGACTAATAAAATTTTCAAACAGTTACTTTTAACTAGTTTTCCCAAAGAAATGATGGTCTCTGACCCAGTACTCTTGTTTTACTGTGAATTACTTGAATTCAATCGTTCATGCTTTTGAACCTGGATCTACTGCAGATTTAAGTTTTTCTGCATTAATTTAACGAGACGGATGAAAATGCAGGCCTCCCGGATCACAAGGCGGGTAATGCAAAATTGCATCAGGTCTCTTTGCAATGCTAATATAGCTCAAGGATTCAAGATAGGCAAGGACACGTCTCTACCCGTTACATATATACATTCTATGATGGATCCAGTTAGAGGTATTGGAGAAAAACCTCCTTTGGAAAGGCCTATTCTTGCCTTCTTTGCAGGAGGCTTGCATGGTTACCTCCGAGAAATCCTACTAAAACACTGGCAGAACAAAGTGCCTGAGATGAAAATTTTCGGTCCGATGCCACGTGACTTGGAAGGCAAAAGAACTTACAGGGAATATATGAAGAGTAGCAAGTATTGCATATGTGCTAGAGGTTATGAGGTTCACACCCCAAGAATAGTGGAAGCCATTATGTTTGAGTGTGTGCCAGTGATCATATCAGATAATTATGTTCCTCCTTTCTTTGAGGTGTTGAAGTGGGAAGAATTTGCTGTATTTGTTCAAGAAAAAGACATCCCACATCTAAGAAACATACTTCTCTCAGTAACAGAAGAGAAGTACCAGGCGTTGCAGTTAGGAGTAAAGAAGGTGCAGAAGCATTTCCAGTGGCACAGAAGTCCTGTAAAGTATGATTTATTTCATATGATTCTTCACTCAGTGTGGTACAATAGAGTTTCTCAGATCACACCCAGGTGATAATGGGTTCGGGCCTCTAATGTCTCCTTTTAATGCCCTTTGTAACACCCCAACCTCCCAAATATTTTTTTTTTCCCTATTTCTTTTGATTATTAGATTTTAGATAAAATAAGTGACATTTTAATGTCTTACGATTATAAAATGGTCCAGTTTAAAAAAAATTTATGATTTTTCAAAAAAGAATCATCTAAAATTGTGCTTTTTTTATAAAACAAAATCAAAACTGCGTAAAGTTATTCATTTTATGTAGAATCTAATCATCAAAAGATGATAAAAAAAACATATTTGGGATGTTGGGGAATTACAAAGGACATTAGAGATATTAGAGACCTCAAAGCCCGGTGATAATATCCCTGGATTGAATGAAGCTTGATTTGGTGGAGAAAGTTAGCATAACAACTCTACCAGGAGAAGCTTGGCATTGACACCACCTATGCTCACTAAATTAGTCATATGGGCTCAGAATATGGCATGTAATGTATTTTGATTGTGGTTTTCATGGATCTGGTTAGTGGCTGTTAAACACACTATTCCTATCTCATGGATATAACATTTCTTACAAGCTGGGTGACTCACAAAATTGAATTGTTCTGTTGCATGCAATACGACCAGAAAGTGCAGCGCAGGAAGAAAGAAAGTGTTGAGTCAAAAGCCCATTATGATTTTAATCATGTTTCAATTAATTATGTCAAACAATGTGAATTTTCCTGAAATGAAAAAGTAACTGATAGAAATTTAAGGGGACAAAAAAAAAAAGGCAGGGATCAAACCCAACAGGATGTATGAGTTCTTGTTAGGAAGGGGCCAATTCAACTCTTATGCCCACACCAGATATGGATTGAACTGTTTCACAACATTTTGAACTCAGTTCATGTAACGCTTTAATGGATGAACAGCCCAACTCTTAGAACATACTGCAGCTTCGAAGAGCCGACATCGAGGAAGTAAACCTATCTATAATTGTGGGGGCATATTTAAGAAATAAATTTATTCTTTTGAAAAAACTTTCAAGTGAAGTAGCACCAACCAAAATTAAAAAAAAAAATACATACATACATACATGTATGTATGTACGTACCATCAATTGTAGATAAATGAACGAAAATGTTCTTATCACACATGGTTCTAGTGTGTTCTAGTGTAAATTTCGAAGCTCAAGTGATAAGTTTGATTGTAACAAACAAACAAAAAACCTAGTTACAAGTTAGTTTTAAATTGTGAAAGAGTACATATATACCCTAAAATCTTCGTTTTTTGTTTTAACAAAGTTACATTTTGAGGAGTAAAATTCTTCAGCAAAGTGAAAATTTCCTACAACATAACGTTGCTTGCAAGGACCTAAAATCTGTGTTGTAAAAGAAACAACTGGATAGTCCTTTGATATATTTATTTATTTTTTTCCTTTGTGCGTCATTTTCCCTAAGACCGAATTAACAGACGATAAAATCTTAAAGATATTTATTTCTGCACTTTAAGCATTCTGCTGGAAATTTGGACAAGAAGGGGAGAATATCATTTAGATCTTAATTTAGGAAATAATATATTGATAAGTCTCATAAATTATTAATGATAACTATTTTACTAGTCAATAACATCTTTTCACTTGTTAATGAAAACTTTTTTTAATATTATTTTGAGAAAATTACATTAAAGTTCTAGATAAGAGAAAATATAAATAAATAATCTCTTAAAATTATATTTAAATCATGTGGGACTTTTTTGTAATAAATTTTAATAGTTAAATACCCATAGAATTATCAATACACGTCCATCAACTTGTCAATGAATGCTCATAAACTTGTCAGTGTAATATCCATAGACTTATTATTGTAAAACCCATGAACTTACCAGTAAAAACCCTTGTACTTATTAGTAAAATTAGAATGTATTATAAAATAATCTCACAAGACTTAAATAAAAATTTAAAAAACCATTTTTTTTCATACTTATTCTTATTATAGGCCTTCAAGTAAATATATCGTATAAGAGTTGGCAAAAAAATATATCGTACAAGAAAGATAATCTTGAAAAGTGACAATGACGTAATCCTCTGTCTGCAGAGAATACGACGTCGTAGCGAGGTCCTTCTCTAGTCCCCAGCAGTCCAGCTCTCAGCAGTTATCACTCTCCTCCGGTCACTGGTTGGTCAGTGACAAGACAATTACTTTAATGGGAATGTAAACAGATCAACTAATGAATTTTTTTTTCTTGCTTCAATAATTCGCACCTTTTAGGTTAATTGTCAAAAAATCCTTCGCCGGAGGTTAGACTCTTTGATGTGCACTGCATGAGGGTTGCTTTACTCTGCTTCTGCTTGCTTCATTGTAGAGTTCGAAAGAAGACCCTGCTTCAAGTTTCACTCTCCTCCATAGCTAGTTGAGTATTGTTCTTACTAGTTTCTTCGCTTTTGTCTGAAACCAAAACAAGTTCAATTTTTGCTTCATTCTTGTACTTAATGCATGCTTGGGAATGATACAGCCACTCTTTTTCTCACTCTCCCTCACACACAAGCATAAATTATTACTCGTCCTAGCTGATTTGTGTGGTGCCTGATAAGAACTAGTGGAACTTTACACCCCCAATGGTCGTTTTTCATAGTTTCCGTTTATATTGGAACTTTATTTCGTAACCATGGTTATTTTGTAACCTATCTACGAAGTCTCTAATGTTTTATTACTTCATAACCCTATATTTCAACTAATTTGAGTTTCTGTTGAACTTAAATGCACAGCACAACGATGGAAAGATTGGGTGTTAGATTCTAATTTAAGAAGCTTGATCAAGAAGTTATGGTGTTTTCTCTGTTTTGAGTGGATATTCTGAAATGTTCCGATTATGCCTTATGGGAAAGGGAAGGTGGCTTTATCTATTAGGAATAGTGGCTGTTAACTCCTTACTGTTTCAGTCAATATTGGTTACAGTGGGAAATGCTCCTTGGTTCTCTTCATTGCAAGAATATCATAAGCCCAGGGATGATTTTATAAGCTTCCCAAAGATTTCAACTATTCAGAATCCTCTGACAGTTGATGGTTCAAATTCTATTAATTATTCTGCTTTCACTGGCACTGTGGACAATGTGCATATTTCCATTGTTAGTGAAGAAATCCATTATCATCATAAGTGGTTAAATGGAATGAAAAATCATACACAGAGTTCTACTGATGCTTTTGAAGTTGGGAGAGATAGAAATGACGTCCTTAGTTTCCCTGAGAAGAAAGTTGATGATAAAAAGATGAGCTCAGAGTTTGATAGTGTTGGAATTAAGAAGAGCAATCTCTTGCCAATTTTAGCCAGGAAAAGTGAATATGCCCTTTCAGCAAAGAAAATTTTGAAGACCAAACGTGAAATTTCGACAAGTTATCAGTTGATAGAAAATAAAAATGCGGATTCAAGTGAAGCTGAGAGAGTTCATATTCATTTCCAGTCTCCTGTGCCTGCTAATCTGACACGTTCAAATTCCAACTCTTCAGTTCGTTCTTCTCTGAAGCAAAATGATTCAACTGACTTAGGTAATGGTGTTTCAACAAGTATTCCCGGGAGTAGGAAAATGAGGTGTGAACTGCCACCTAAGTCAAGAACCTTAATACAAGAGATGAACCGGATATTAGTGAGGCGTCGGGCTAAGTCTCGTGCAATGGTATAATATCTGTTTCAATTAGAACATACTTATTTTGGAAAGAAAAAAAAAATAGTTGATGTGATCTATAGTCCAATTTTGATTGCAGAAACCACGATGGTCCTCCAAACTTGACCATGAAATTCATGCTGCTAAGTTGGAGATTATGCATGCTCCTATGGTGACACATGACAAAGAACTTTATGCTCCTCTCTTCCGTAATGTTTCCATGTTCAAAAGGTAAGTTTGATAGAGTTAAGTTAACATGAACTGCATAGTCATACTTATGTTAATAGTGTTTTCTTCATGCCTAATTCCGTTCGATCCATATTTGACCTTGAAAGGAGAATGGAAGGGTGTTGACTTTCTGTAGTACTAATCACTACTTAACTCCTTACAATCTTTCTGAGGAATACTTTATCAGAACCTAACAGTGAAATCTCTCAATTTGCAACATTAAATGTTTTCTTCTAAATACATTTTTTAAAAATAAGATATTGGGTTTTTCCTTGTTTTCTCTTAAATTCCTGCTCTTTCTGTTTTTCTGTGTCTGAGGACATCTGACCTACTATGGCCAATGTTCAAGAGAGTAACTTCTCTCTCCTTGCATTTTCAGGAGCTATGAACTGATGGAACGCACACTCAAAGTTTATATATACAAGGATGGAGACAAACCCATTTTCCATCAACCTATACTCAAAGGACTTTATGCAGCAGAGGGATGGTTTATGAAACTCATGGAGGGAGACAAGCATTTTGTTGTGAAGGATCCTGCAAATGCCCACCTCTTTTATATGCCATTTAGTTCGCGTATGTTACAGCACTCCCTTTATGTACGTAACTCTCATAATCGGACAAATCTTCGCCGGTATTTGAAGGACTATACAGAGAAAATTGCAGCAAAATATCCTTACTTCAACAGAACTGGTGGAGCTGACCATTTTCTTGTCTCATGCCATGACTGGGTATGTTGTATCCTTCTTGGTTTTCTTACTTGCATGATCACAGGAATGTGTTTCTTTAATGTGTCAAACTGATATTTTTCACTCCAACTAATCCCTTACATTTAACCATATTGTAATCTATATATGAAAACTGAATTGTGTGCCTATGTTTTACACAAAGTCTGAGGCATGCTGCATTGTCGATGGCTTACGAATAGGGCAGCTTCGTATAAATTTTATATTATATGTAGAATATAGATGAGAGAAAGAGTTAGCAACCATTCTTTTGCATATGTTTAAAATAATGGTCGTGCTGTATCGCATCATTTCTAGTTGTCTGCTGTAGGTTGCATATCAGTTAAAAAAAAATCAATTTGGAAGCATATGGTATATCATCATCTTCACCTTGGTATATACATTATCAGGTATTGTTAAAGATGTGTATTTATGGTAGACATGCCAGGTGGCATGAGATGACAAAAATCATGGGGATTTCACATCCCATTCTTGTTAGCTGGTTAATTCTATAAAGGGAAAATCATTCTTGGGATACCTATAGTTCCCTTCAATTTTTAATTCGGTACCTGTGAATTTTTCTCTTCTTTAATTTCACTCTGTTAGCACAATTAACTTCTGTACAAGAGTTGCTAAAAGAATATTTAATAAAGGAAAAAAACATACACAAGTACCAAATTAAAAATCGAAGGAAACTATAGGTACTTCAAAAGTAGTTTTCCCTTCTATAACAGACTGAAAGTATCCTTAACTGTGATATCTTATACATTGTTGTACAAATCCAAGATACTAGGGAACATGAAATAACAGCTACCTGACAGCTTATTCTATGGAGAATGAGTTCATGCATGAATGCACATGTAATGACGTAAATGAATAAAATATGCACAACTCTTACAGACTCCATATGAAAATATCATGAATAAAAATATGCACTACTTTTCCCTTACAGGCTCCATATGAAACAAGGCACCATATGGAATACTGCATCAAAGCTCTCTGTATAGCTGATGTAACACAAGGTTTCAAAATTGGAAGGGATGTTTCTCTTCCAGAAACTTATATCCGGTCGGCGAGAAACCCTCTAAGAGATCTGGGTGGAAGGCCACCTGATCAAAGGCCTATTCTTGCTTTCTATGCCGGTAGTTTGCACGGCTATTTGCGTCCAACATTGCTAAAGCACTGGAAGGACAAAGACCCCAATATGAAGATATTTGGTCGAATGCCTCCTGGTGTTGCTAGCAAAATGAGTTACATTCAGCACATGAAGAACAGCAAGTACTGCATTTGCCCCAAAGGGTACGAGGTGAACAGCCCGAGGGTGGTCGAAGCTATATTTTATGAGTGTGTGCCTGTGATTATATCTGACAACTTTGTGCCACCATTTTTTGAGGTCTTGAACTGGGATGCATTCTCTGTAATCCTTGCAGAGAAGGATGTTCCGAGGTTGAAAGACGTACTTGATTCGATACCTGAAGAGAAGTATCTCAGCTTGCAACTTGGGGTCAGGAGGGTTCAGAAACATTTTCTGTGGCACACAAAGCCCCTTAAATATGACCTCTTTCACATGACCCTTCACTCCATTTGGTATAACAGGGTGTTTCAAATAAACCTGAGGTCATGATGCACTCTAAAGTGTTTAAAAGGTGCACAAAAGGGAATATGGCTGTAATATCAAACTCTGTAACATAATGTACCATATTCTGAATGAGGGGGGATGATTGTGTATTTGATTTTATAGCTTGATGTTGTATCATTTTCCTTCTCAAGGTTGAGAAAAGAAGTTTCAGAGGTGTGAAATCTGGTTGCTAGACTTGTACATTTTCTGGGTTTCAAGTGTACAGTATGTTGTAACAGTAACAGAGAACATGTTTTGAAGCCTGCACTGCAATGTAGGGTTGGGTTGAATAAAAACATCAACTTGGGCTCAGCCCGTTTTCTCAATTCTATTCAATGTCGATTGGAGGATACTCTATCAAAACCAACATGACACTAAATATCGACATAGTAAAAACATTTGGATCTCTTAGGCCTGTTGTTAAAGTTTTTATCTTTAGCTCAGTTATGAAGAAGTCATTGTTGGAAGAGGTAAACTCCATTTTTGTCATGTCAGGCTCTTGGTACACTCACAGTAAAAACAAAATTAGCTGCCACTGACTTTAATGGCTTCAAACAAATCTACCTTGAAGCTGATAGGGACAATAGCTTAGTGGTCATTATTGGGCCATGATCAGTGAGAGAAATCCAAACCAAAACCTAAAGCGTCATCATGTCCTTGATGGAAAATGTGCTTTACAAAGCCGACAGGCTTTGGCCAAAAAAAAAAATGCCGACAGGCAATGTCATTTGAGAGAGATAATGATTAATGACAGATATTTAATAATTAAGTAATAAATCATATATATATATATATAGGACGGGAAAACCACGTGGGATCGTACCCTTGTTTGCCTCCGGGTAGTATCATTATTCAATATTTCATAATTTCATGGCTGCATTGGAAAACCGGACCCGTTCTCATTATGATGTTAAAATAAAAACCCGTCTTCATTCAAGTGCCTTCTTTTCACTTCTGTTTCTGTAGCACCATACTGATAGCCAGAGAGGAGGTTTCTCAGAAACAGAGAAAATAAAAGGCCACAATTTTTATTGGTTGGAAGATGATGGGTCTTGATCACTGTATAAATTATTTTAGTTAATTAAGCGTTGGATTGTGCTGCCAAACCACCAGTGAGAAATACCTTTGACAGATCATGAAATGAGTTAACTAATTTCTCTATCAACAACATGAAGCTAATAAATGAGGGAGAAAATCATGGCTCTGTCAGTATTTATTTATTTATTGAGTGCAAAATTCAATTCTTTTTTAATATAAGAGCTTCAAGTTCAGACGTGAGACCCATTAGTTCCGGCCACTTCATGGTCCAGGAATCAATGATGCATCACACTCCCCCCCCCCAAAAAAAAATATATTCTGGTGTTTACTATGAGTCATATCTCATACTGTAGAAGAAATAAATATTAGTTATTATAATCCACTAAGTGGGACTGTGCGGTGTTAATTTTTGGGAAAATTTTAAAAAAATACCATTTAAATTTTAAAATTCTAAATAGGTGATTTAACAATAAAATGTTTTGTCAATTGCATTACAATTCTTGTTAATCTCATTAACGACTTTGTCAACAGGATTTTGAAGTTTACAAGGTATTTTTTTGAAATTTTCCCTTAATTTTATTTGTTCAAGATTGTCTCATGGCATATTATCTGGATAATTTTGAAATTTTATTTCATTTTCAAACAAGAGTAATGACTTAACAATCTTTTCTTAGTTTTAATAAGGCAGTTAGATGTTACTCGTGATGCTGTTTGGAGTGGTATCTACTCCTCTTATCCTATTTATAGAGCAGAAAGAGAAAAAACATTTTAATCCTATTTATAAGACACTTTATTTAAATTTTTCATACGAATGTACAGTTTTACCTTCTATTTATTATTATGTTAGCTTTGTTTTCATGTGGTATAATATATATTAGATAGGGATACAGTTGAAAAAGTTATTGAATTTTATAGCAAAGTTAATGAAGTTTAAGGTTTTTTTTATCTATATAAAATATACTAGAAGTTTTTTATAAATAGAATGGAAGGATTATATAATTCCTACAATCCAAAAGATAGGGCACCTTTTGTGGGGGATCCTTATTCCATAATATAAGTTGCCTAGAAAGTTATTAACTACTAATAGTTTTCAATTTTATCCCTATTTATTGATAATTTGGTATTACACAATGGTTGTGGGGAAAGATAAGAGAAGTCTAACAAATTTGAATAGGAGTAAAGTTGAAAAAAAAAATCAATTTAAAACAAATTTAATAAGTTAACCATTTTTTTTAGTTTCAGTGAACATGTTGGAAATAACTTATATTTTAAATCAAACAAACTAGATATAGATAATAGCACAAGGAGGAGGGAAACTTTTGTGATCCAATTTAAAATAGATTTAATGAGTTAGCCGTTGTCACTTAATTTCAATGAAAAAATTAAAAATGATTTATATTTTAAACCAAACTGAATAAATATAAGAGCAAGAAGAAGGGAAAATTTATGTGATCCATTAAGGTAGAAGGAAAGAATCTGGAAAAGAAGGATGAGGTTACTTAATGAGGACCCCAAAACTGTGGAGTATGGGTGCCACATGAATTGCATGTGAGTGAGATATGAGATACTTGTTGGCAAAAAAAAAAAAAGAGATATGAGATACTATGCGTCCAATGCATTTTTATCACATTCATTCAAGATTAATAATAATATAAATTAATAAATAAGTATATTCATAATTAATAAAATGCAGATGGTTCATGGCTCCACTTATGTGGTCTATGACTTCTATTATGACATGATTGTTTGAGGTATACTATTTTTCATTTTAAAAAAACACACAATTTTAACATCATTAAATTAGTTATTATATAAATATTAAATATATGAATATTTTTATTAAAATGTACATGCTTATATAGTTATATATTTTGATATAGAAGTGACTCAATTGAGTGTTTTAATTTTAAATAACGATATTTTTTATCTTTTTTAAATAAATACAATTTTATCACTTCTTCTACTATTTAATATAAGACTCAGTTGATTCTTTTAAGAGATTAAAAAAATTAAAAAAATTATTTAATTGTAATATATGTTGTGTATTATTAGATTATAGGGAAAATTTCATGTAAAGACGTTTAAATTAATGTATTTTAAAATCAAATCGGTAAATTCAATAAATACTTAATTAGATTATAGACTCAATTTAAAATATTAAAATATAAGTAAAATAATTTTTATGCCATCCACTCACTCTCTCTCTCTCTCTCTTATCTCTAGATATTCCCCTCATATTCTCCTTCTCTATGGTGTCCTCTTCCTCACAACAGCCTCAACTCTATTCTATCTCCCACAGCAACCTCAACTGTGTTACGTTTTTTTTTTTTTTTTTTTGTGAAATTTTTTATTTTTATGGAGTAAATTAAAAGAAATAGAGAAATACGTCTCTCGAACGTCTGACGCGAGAGCATCGTGCTCAAACTCAGGTGGGGAATTGAAGAAGACCACACCTCCAGCAAAGCTAAGCAATTCTTTAGCTAATAAAACATCTGCAACTGTATTCGTATCCCTACTGCAACTTACATCGATTCACAATGCTGATTCAATCATTTTCTATTTGCACAAATTATAAATCTTATTTCACTCATCTCATAATTATAAAAAAATATATAAAAAATTAAGCAATATATATATATATATATATGCGCTATCAAATTAAGCTTATTGAGTTATAAACTTAAATATGTGATTATATTGTTTACAAATGGATAGAGTAAAAATGAAAAACTGTTTAGTTTAACAGCATCCGCTGTGGGAAATCGGAAATGTCCCTGCGTTTTTTTCCCCCAGCAACTGACTAAACAGAGTAAGGACCTATCTTTAAGATAATTTTATTCATTTATGATTTATAATTTATAAATTATTATTTTTCATTTGAAATTCTTTTATATATATATATATATATATATATATATATATATATATATATATTAAAAATTTAAAATAGTTTAATACTATAATTTTTAATAGTTAATTTTATTCTTAATTTTTCTGAAATCCTTTTAATATTGAAACGTGATTGCTGTGTGAACTTTTTTTTTTGGGAAAGTTAAAATGAAGGACCTAAAAAAATAATATTTATTGTAAAGGACCAAACATCATAATATAAATTTAAAATTATTAAATTGCCCCTATCAAACCTCCTATATTATCTCTTATATTCATAATTAAAAAAATAAAATAACTAATATTGAAACTAAAACCGCCCATCATTTATATGTGACACGATCGTATTTTTTTTTAATTTTTATTTTTCACCAACTTTCATATTCATGTAATCAATATATTATTTAATAAAAAAACAGTTAAACTCGTATCTTTATTAATTTTTTTCCACTAAGTTCCATATCAGTATAATCAATATACTACGTCCCGTCTATAATATAGAACACTTCAACTATATCAATATAATTGCTTTAGGAATGTTATTTTAGAGAGAGAAGATATATAATAAATGACAAAGTTTGAAAGTGAATATTAATCATAGTGGAAAACATGAAAAAAAAAGCATTAATTAAACTAGAGGTGACTTATATTATGGATCATGTATTTCTTCTAGAAGTACCCTAATCGTGGACCAGAGGGAGTATCATTTAATTTTATTAACATTAAATGAATTTTTTTAGTTTAATGTTTAAATTAATTTTTTTAACCCACATAAATTTCTTCTAAAATAAAAAAAATCATATAAAATTTCTTGGCTTAACATATATAATAAATTATAAAATACCCTAAGTTTTATTAAAATTATATAATTTCATTTTTAATTAAAATTTTTGTTTATTTAAAAAATATAATTTTGACAAAATTGAAGAATGCGTAATTTTTCCATAGATATCTATATAAGTTGTGAAAAATGAAAAAATAAGAAAACTTTTATTTAATTTAGTGAAGTTTAGAATTTTGTATTTTTTAAAATAGAATGTGGGAGAGAATGTAAGAGGAGATACAAAAAAATTTATTAGGGGCATTTTAGTATTTTTAATTTTATATTTTTATATTTGGTCCTTATAAATTATTATAATTTTTATGATCTTCTCAATAATTATCTTTTTCTCCAACTCCTTCATTCTAATTTTCTCCTTTTTTTTTTAAGAATCAAAGGATGGCATTTTAAGGGGGGGGGGGGGGAAAAGACACACACAAAGAAGAAATATTAAAAAAAAAAAAAGTGGGGGAGGGAGCTGGTGTTGTTGTGGGAGAGAGAATAGAGGCGGGTGTTGTTGGAGAGAGAGAGCAACTGTGATAAAGAATGAAGGCAAAATATCTAGAGACCAAAGAAGATAGAGGAGTGGAGTAAAATTATTTTATCCACGTTTTAAAATCTTAAATTGAGTTTATAACTGAATTTAAAATTTTGTAAATTTATTAATCTGATTTTGAATTTTATTAATTCAAATGACTGTATATGAGATTTTTCCTAAACCATATATCAATTTATAAGTAGGTAAATTAGTTTATAAAAAAACTAGCTCTTTTGTCCTTGTTTTTCATTATTCATATCCTTTTTTAGCTGCAGAGTATTAATATGTAACATCATTTGATTTTTTTAATGAAACTGGTCTCTATAAAAAAAATGGTTTGTGAAAAAATAATGAATAAAAATATTTAAAATAATTTATTTAATTTTATTAGCCTCACAAAAAAATCAAATAGATTTTATATTAAACATAAGAAAAAGTACTAGCTAAGTAAAATGATACAAAGAAGATGCTTCAGCAACAAACAAATGTAAATCCCAAACATATAAAGCAATAAACGAAAAAAGAATGAAAAATAAAAAATCCAACAATCATGAAAACAACTAAAAGAAAAACCAAAAAAAAAAATCATGGAACTTAGAGGCGAGACACACACCAAGGATCCACCAATACTGCCGGCTCAAGGAAGATGAAGACCACCATGAGCGTATAGATCAAGATTTAGGAAAAAAAAAAAAAAACACTACTCCAAATCGCGCCACTATGCGCTAAAACCCTAAAAACATTCATAAATGTAACATCTTAATTAATTTTATCTTTTAAATTTATAATTTTTATCAAAATATTTAAGTTCTGAAATCTGGACCGGACCAGCCAGTCCGGCCCAGAAACCTGCCAACTAGTACATAAATTAGGGTAATCTAGTCCAGTAATTTTAAAAACAAAATCAGTTTTTTTTATTTTTTTAAAAAATTTCATATTAATAAGCCTAAAATATTTAATTTCTTACTAGTTTGGCCCCAGTTTGTCTTCAATCTGACTCACTAACCTTTGACATAATACCTTAATTGATTCAATGACTGGTCTGGATTTCAGAACCTTGCAAAACATCCCCATTACATTATTTTATACCTGAAAAGAAAAGGTATTATTATATATGTAAATAGATTTTCTATCCATGAGGATAGTTCTAAATGCAAATTATTATAAAGGGTATTTAGAAAAATCAATACATCATTTTTATAAATAACTAATTTAACTATTTTCTTAATATTTGTCAATAAGTTTTTTTACATTTAGGATGGAATAAAATATTTTAATGTTGAATCTGTTTTATGACTATTGACATCATCCCAAAAAAAAATTCAATATCTATTACAAATCTTTCCTCTATTTTTGGAAAAAAAATATATATCCCATTTTCTTTTTAAAATATCCTTAGGATCAAAATAAGTTTCTCAACTGGCTCCTACATTTATAACTATAATTAAAGGGAGTACAAGGAGAAGTCATTTTGCATTTTTAATTTATTTTTATTTTTATTTTTTTAGTACAATTTTACATTTTTATTTGTGACCGACAAATATTGTATAACTACTTGAGATGGCTAACAGATAGTTTTTCCCCTCTTGATAGACTAATTGAAAGATATTTTGCTTGGGCCGTGTTTCTACCTCATAAATAAATAAATAGAATGGGGCTGCAAAAACAAATAATTAATGGCCCTTTTGGTAATCACAAACTCCTAACCAGCACCAAAAAATACAGTCACATCTTAATTAAATATTCCAATAATTGAATGGCACAATCTATAGCTTGTTTGAATGAGGATTAAAAGATTTATAAATATTTATACACATAAATTAAGATAATATTTATTTTAAATACTTATCTCATATATTATAAATTATAATTAAAAATTTATTTTAAAAACTTAAATCGTTGTTCTAAATGAATACATTAAACCAATAAAAAACGATTAAGATCGAACAAAACAGAAAGGGGCCCTCCGACAACCTGGTGGTTTAGCCCAATGGCTCAAATGAGCCATGCGATTCAAGGACCTTCTATTTTATGAGATTTAACGTCGGCTTTAATTAGTGTCTCTTTTACCATTTTTGTCGATAATCCTTTCTCGCCATCCACTCACCCTACCTCGCTAATTTTGTCACAATCCACATACTTTTCCTTACCTATAGTGCATTGCATAGATAACTTTGTACTAGAGGTGGGAATATAGGTCGGATTACTAGATTTGGATTAATCTTTTATAAGTTGGGATCATATAAATTCAGATATAAAAGGACCGCATCAATATGAGTCGGTATTTAGCCAACCCAACTCATAATAACTGAATTGACAAGTTAGCCTGCCCGATCCATATTTTTTTAAAAAAATATTTTATTCTGCATTTTTCAAAAAAAAATTTAAACAATATACTAAAATTGTTTTTTCTACAAACCTAAACTACAAAAAAATAAAAAAAAATACATTACAAATTAAACATTCATCACAAGCCCACACATGACAAAATAAACATTAATTCAAAAGCCATGAGTAAAACTTAAAAATAATCAAGAATTAGTTATATTAATGATGTTCGAATTTGAAGTATAACGGTAAAACACGAGTAGGCGAGAGTCTAAGATTGAGGAGTGAGGAGTGACACTAACAAACCACTAGATTAGGCTGGCAAAGGCAATGAGGCCATATGCAAGAGTAAGACGCGAGACTTAGAGTTTGAGACTGATTTGGATCTTTTGGTTTGAGTCTATCTTTTTAGAACTTGGGTTGGGATGCATTTAAAATATATATATATATATATGTATGTGTGTGTGTGCCAACCTGGTAGTCCAACCCACCATGGGGTTAGGTCCATATGGATTTGGACTTAAAAAAACTCTCAAATAGTCTCACTTTTATAGGACCTAAACCGTCCATTTTATCAGATTGGGCGAGTTCGACCCATAATCTTAACATATATTAGCTCTAACTTGCACATTTTATACTTTGTAATAATAAATACTTTTTCTAAAATGAAAAATCTCTAATAAATTTCTCTCCTAATAAGTGTGCTCCTTAATATTTTAGTTTGTGTTCTTCTCCTTCTGGAAACAATTTACTGATAACAAGTTACATCACTGAAAAAACCAAAAGTAACGCTATTTTAATTGTATGTCTACTTTATTTTTTTTTAAGTGTATTTTTGTTCTTGAACTATTCATTCTCGTACATTAGGTGACCAAAACTATCAAGTGGTGCCATATCACTCTTGTTTTTTCCCCCAAAGTGCAATATCGCTTTTGAGGTATTAGAAAAAAAGGGTAATGTTGTTTCTTTATTAAACATTCATTATTTTGATAGTTAATTAACTCAAAAAATTATAAGAAAATAACTTAGAAAATTACAAATAAATAGATTATTAAAAATTAATATCAATTATGTTTAAAAAACTACAAATAAATGTCAAGGAAATAGTGTTTTTTTTTTACGGATCTTTATACACAGCTTACAAGTCAATTTTTAGGGTATGTTTGGTTTAAAGGAGAAGAGGGGAGGTGAGAGATTTTAATATTACTTTGTTTGGATTGATGAGGGGGGAGGGAAGGAGAAAGATTTTAATGTTACCTTATTTAGTTGATGAGGGGAGGGGAGGTAAAATATTTTCATATGGACAACTTTATCCTTATTTTATTTAAGTCATTTTTTTTTAATTTTGTAGAATGTTTAATAGTTATATAAAATTATAATTTTATAATTTTTAAATTGAATAATTATGACTTTCATGAGTATGATAGTCAGATCATGCCAAAATATTAAAGTGAGGATGGGGATGAGGAAAAAAGTCAGAAAAATAATATATTAATATTAAAAAACTTTCATGGGCATAATAGTAACACCATAGCAAAATGTTACATCTCCCCTCCAAATCCTCCCATTTTAGGAGGTGATGGGAAGGGAAATTTCAAAAACTTTTAACTCCCCTTCTTAAATTTTTATATTGCCAAATAAAGAAATGAAAGTAAAATCCATCTCCTCCCCTCTTACGAAACAGACCCTTAAGATATACAAATCCTTCAGAAATTTACAACTTAATTAGTGTATCTGTAAGTTATAAATGCATGTACATTATCTGTAAATTCCTTAAGGAGGGGTTGTAAATTTTGGAAAAAGACTTGAAAATTATCACACCAGTTTACTTTCTAGCTAACTAATATGAAAAACACATTTACTTTTAAAAATCTTGAATACATACACCAGTTGAATTGTAAATTTTTGAAGGAGAAAACCTATAATTTATTACACTATTTTAATTTACAACTTAGCTAGTGTGAAAATTATTCACGTATAAAACTTGGACGCACTAGCTGAGCTATAAATTTTTAAAGGGGCACCTAAAAATTGTGGAACGCATGAACTTATACATAACAAATACACTAGTTATGTTGTAAATTTTTAGAGGATTTGTAAATTTCAAAAGTTGACTTGTAAATTGTGTGTGAAGATTTGTAAATAACATTGATATTTAACTTTGAGAGATGTATATATTAAATGGTATAAACTTGGAAGACTACGAGTTAAAATTTTAAGGACTTAATGATTAATATTTATTTTTTAATTAATTGTTGCCACTAATAAAGTAGTCAATCACTTGGTAACCGGTCAAAGTAAATTGTTAAAATAATATTTTGATTTTTTACCCAAGTAAAAAATAATAACGTTAGTACCTTGGCATTATTTGAAATTTTTGGAATTTAATTAGTATTAACTTTTGTAGGGTACTTATTTATAATTTTTGAAGCCATTTCTGTAATTTTATTCGGTGGCATCACTTGATAGTTTACACCATGAACCCATGACGATGGCTCGGAAGTTGTGACTTGTGAGACCCCCGGGGGGTTTGAGACGATGAGGGACTGGGGAAAAAAAGGAAAATAAAAAGGGCAGTGTGAAAATATTAAAAAATATTTTTTAGAGGGAAGAGTTAGAAGGGGAGGGATAAATTTATTTAGTTTGTCATTAAGAAAATGTGATATGATGTATAGGTGTAAAAATATTCTGTTAAATTACATTGAACGTAAGAATTGATAAGAATAACATCGTAAGAGATAAAATTATTACTGTTTATATATATATATATATATATATATATATATATATATATATATATAACAAAAATTATAATTTCTATATATTAATTTTTAACATTATTTGTAATCCACGTTGGCATCAACATATTAATTTCCGTTTATAATTGATAGAATTATATTCTTTATTTGATTTTATTATTCTAATATTTGAACAAAATAAATTTATCATATTTTTATTTGACGTATATAACATAAAAGGTCAAACAAACTTTATTATTAATAAAATAAAAATACTATATTTCATTTTGTGAGTTGTATACAACGGGTTTATGGTAAATTTCTAATATTTAACGATAGGAATATTATGCAATGAACACGTTGTATTCATGTTAATTTCTTACTAATATTTAAGTGTAAAAATAATTTTTAATATGATATTTTAATATTTTTAATGGTAGAATATAATTTTTTAAAATTTTATTTTTTTATGACTGAATATATTCTAAATTTCTATATTATTATTTAATTTCACAATACTAAATGGTGGTATTTTTTAATTTTTTCAAACCAACTTTATTATTAATAAAAAAATACTATATTTATTTTGTGCAGTGTATATAGCAGGTTTATGATAAATTTTTAATATTTAACGATAGAAATATTATATAATGGATATGTTGTGTTCATGGTAATTTTTTTACTAATA
This sequence comes from Albizia julibrissin, assembly GCA_037074505.1. NCBI lineage: Eukaryota > Viridiplantae > Streptophyta > Magnoliopsida > Fabales > Fabaceae > Albizia > Albizia julibrissin. Next base: position 43,457,269 of record CM073478.1, on the reverse strand, counting down.
TTAAGTGTAAAAATATTATTTAATGGAATATTTTAATATTTTTAATGGTAGAATACAATTTTTTTTATTTTTAATTTTTTTATGACTGATATATTTTAAATTTCTATATTACTATTATTTAATTTTTCAATCCTAGATGGTGGTATTTTTTAATGTTTAATAGAGTTTATAGGTGGGCACCTTAGTCAATTTAAAAAATTATAATGACAATAAGATCTTTTTCACATAATTATAAGATATTTGCATTAGTTCTAATAATATAATTTTAATTACATCAAATAAATAATATAATTAAGATTATAAAATTATTATTCTTTTTATATTATATAAATCCAATAAAATGTCACAATCACTATGTTTTATTAGAATTATATATAATTCTCTCATATAGAATTAAACCAAACCAGCTAGAAGAGAATTTGTTTGTTTAAAAATTGCAATAATAAATAATGTTGTACTGGGACACTTTTTTTTCTATTGAGAATTGTACTGGGACACTGAATCCATTAAATTTGGGGATAATGGAACTCTCACGCGCTATTCTGGAGAGCAATTATTTCACCTTATATAAAAAAATAATTATTTCAAACAAAATTTTTATTTTCAAATGTACTTTTTAAAAAAACTATCAAACTATATTTTTCATTTTTTAAAAATTATTTTAAAAATAATTTTATAAAGCTGCTTTTAAAAAAAATGGCAATACAAACAAGGAAGGCCTTAATTTTTTCCATCGCTTTAGAAAATAAGTAAACAAACAGTCATAGTGTAACCATGGAAGAATGTATCAGCTACGGGCTACCCCATAGTAGCTCTACACAATTAATTATTCAATGCCTTTTTTTCCGTAATTAATTTAAAATAATTACTATGAAATTCTAAGAAAAGGATTTATTATTAAAAAGTCCTAATGATAAATGAGAAAGATAAATTTATTAAAGAAAATTAAAGAGAAAGACTAAAAAAATAATATTTAATTATAAAGAATCGTAAAAAATGTAATTATTTGGAAGGACCAAATTTTAAAATATACATTTAAAAATACTAAATGACCCTTGATCAAACTTCATGTAACATCTTCTCCCCACATTCTATTTTAAAATTAATTTTAATTTTAATTTCCACTAAAATTATAACTGCCAAAATTATTCACGATAAGATTTTTTTTAACTTTAATTTCCCACTAACATTAACATGATCAATATATTAGCAGTACATGAATTTTTTATTTTTTAAACTCACATAAATTTATTTTTAAATAAAAATAAATCACGCACACTCATTTTTTATATCATTAAAAGTCACATAAATTGCAAAGCAGTTTGCACAACTTATTTTTATTTTAAAATAAATTTATTTATGAGAGTTTTAAAAAGGCTAAAGTATAATTTTAGTCTTAAAAGTTTTACATAAGATATATTTGTGATCATTTAACTTTATAAAGTTTTACATCAATTTCTCATTGTATATTAGGGGTGGAATTAAATTACCAAACACCTTAGAGGACTGGATGCACCCTAAAAAATAATTCAAATTCAAAGTGTTGTTATACATCTTAACCTTTTAACTTACATTATCAAACACTTTAGAGTATTGGATGCACCCTAAAAAATAATTCAAATTCAAAATGTTGTATACACCTTAACCCTTCAACTTATACTTTTTTATAATTTTAGTGATGATAAGATTCTTTGTGTAATATTCCAACACTTAATATCAGCCATCTTTTAGAATGTTTTTATGGTTCTAAATTCCATATTCCCCTTTAAAATCATCACCCTTATTAATTGTATTGTACGAAATTAAAATTAATTAATTTATATTTTTTAATTAAAGGATAATTTTTAAAGGTAGTAAATTTTTATTATTTTAATGATACAAACTATTTTTAACTATTTTTTTAATTCTTTTGAACTCGTTGGAAAAGACTTAACATATACATGTAATATTATAAGGGGACCGGAGTGGTGTGTAATATTATATTCATATACATGTACCTGCTTTCAACAGAAAATTTGAGAATTAATATATACACTAAAGTTGGAATTATCTCATAATTTGTTTTCAAAAAATCTAATACATACCAGTTAAAGAAAATATTTCAAAATGAATATTATAATATTTTAATAATTAAATTCTGGGGAAAAATTTTTAATAATTAAATTATGTCAACATCGAAAGAAATTATTAAGGTAATTTAATGGAGATCGGTGGAGTACCAAGTGGGACTTGAACGTACAGTTTATATTTTGGTTCTTTATAAATTTAATAGAAAAAATGACATCCAAGTTTTTAATTAAAAAATATAATATTAAAAAAATCTTATAAATTTATCAATAATAAGTAAATGAACTACTATTAACAAATAAAAGAGTTGTCTTTAATAAATTATAAGAATTTTCTGATATTATTTTTTTAATTAGGGTCTTAATATCATTTTTCCAATTTAATATTAAATGACTTGCACATTAATTTGTCTCCCTTTATCAGGAGGGCGGAGCTATTATTCATTATTTATTATATGGTTGCATTGCATTTATCATCAAATAATATTCATATTTAAATCCTAATTGTATTTTTGTCACATTTAACATGTAATTTCAAACCACGAAATGATAAAATGAAATGATAATTTATGTTTTAGAAGTTGGATGGGACATGAAATAAAAAATGTTAGCAATATAATTATACATCACGCCACGTGAGGTAATTAAATGGGTCTCAATTTTCATGGCTAGACCCGTTAGGCAGGTGATCAAAACAATAGCATAATAATTAAATAAAGGTTTAATCTATATAATTATATGTATATACAATAATATAAAAGAAATAAATTCATAATAAGTTGAATTGCCAACATAATAACACCACAATACATAAAATTTTCAATGAAATAACATTATATTACTACAAATGGTTTGAAAATATATTGGGCTTTGAGGTGGCGAATTTTCTTATAAGGTTTTTATTTCATTTTCATCCTTTTTCTTTTTTGTTTTAAATATCGAATGCCAAATTCCTGAAGGCAAAAAAAAAAAAAAAACAGTGAAAGAGAGAGTGGCAAATTCCAACTTGAAAGTTACTAGGCAGTTAATATGAGGATCTCCTCCCAGTCAAGTAGCATAACCTAATTAAATCCAACTTAATCATGAAAATGGTTTCCTAATTCAAACCAAGCCGATAATAAATCCGACCGGCTGCACCATCTAGTACAATCCGGTTCTTTAATAATTGATATCGCATTATACTAATAATTATAAACTAGAATAAATAAGGTCCATTGTACAATATTGTCAAACACCCATGGAATTAAACTTGGTTTATTAAAATCCTCAAAGGACTTGAGCCTTATTTGGAGACTATTAAAAAAAAGAAAAAAGAAAGATAAAACTGACTACCAGCCGAACCACGTTAAAAGATAAATGATCATTTTTACTTATTTTATTAAGTATTACTATTTTATCAGTACTAGTGTGATTTAAACATATACATGTGAGATCTATAAGTCCAAGTTTTCCATCACCTATCATCATTTATCTCAAAACTATGTAGTTTTAGAGATAAACAAAGTACCATGGAGCACTTTTTTTTAATTAAAAAAAATCCATCACCTTAAAATAATTTTCAATGGATCCTAAATTAATTTTTAGTATGTTCAACTGTCTAAAATATTTTTTGTGATGCCCATTATCCAGTTTTAGCACTCTAAATTATTTTTCAAATTGCAATAGATAATGACTATAAGTAAGAAAATTTAATAATTTAGCGTGCCTAGTGTAATAAAAATTAATTTAAGATATTGAATGTTACTAAAAAAAAATATTGTAAAGTATTATGTGCTCTTTTTTGTTAAAAAAATAAAATGCCATCCTCGCTTTGTTCACCCAAAAACTACTGTAGCTTTAAGGTAAATAACGGGAACGTATGTAAAAAGAAAATAAGAGTGGCCAAATCTCTCCATTTATGCGTTATATATATATTTTTCAAAATTGTTTGTACTTCAATTACTAGTTTTTTGTTTTTGAAATTTTACAACTACATATTCCTTTAGTATTTTATTTTATCTTAAAAATAAATTGTAGTTTTATTATTATGTGAAGATTTACAAGTTTTCTTTTAAAATTTAGGGTAAATTGTATAAAAATCCTTAAATTTAACCTCCTATCTTTTACTTTTTTGAATTATGGACTTGCTAAGTTACCATTATTTTATTGATGAAATTTTTTTTATTAGATCAATTAAAGAGAGCTAATCATACATAGCATCCTAAATAGATAGCATTCTATGTAGGCTAATAATTTTACAATAGTTATATCATTTCTACATAAAGGTTAAAAATATAATTCTATCATTAAAAAAATTCTCCTTCTCCTTCTCATCTACTACACACCCTTCCAGCTTTTAGATTCATCAGCTCTCAAAAGAACTCTCGTGTGGAAGATTATCAAAGTGAAGAAGGCTTCCATGTTCTTAGTTCTTAGTTTCGTGGCCAAAGCCACTATAATCTATTACTATAAAATGACATTTCAATTAACACTTATGTAGAAATAATATAATTACTATAAAATTATTATGATGTCATATAAGCTGCAAGGTATGATACCAACTGTCTTCTATTAATCTGACATGGCAAATTCTGTCAAAAGAAGGACTAAGGGACAATTTTGTCCCAAAAGTTGTCATCGATGGGCCATTTTATCTTGAAAGTGTCAAAAGTGGAGCAATTTTATCTTGATTGTTATCTCACTTAATTTTGACTGTTAGTTGACCAAATATATTGAGTTAACAGTCCATATTTCATCCATGTCATTTTTGTTAAAATACAAATTCGTCACGAAAGTTTTAAATCTAAGGTTAAAAAAAATGAAGTAGATGATACATTGACTTCCGGATAAATTTGAACCTTAACAAAGATGACGTGAATGAGATGTGGACTATTAGTTCAGCATATCTGATCAATTAATGATCAAAATTAATTAGATAATGGCCAGGGCAAAATTGTCCCTTAACCTTCAAAAGAATAACAGTAAATTAATGACAAGAGGTCCATAATAAAAAAAATTAAAGATCAAGAAATTAAATTTAAAAATTGAAATACCATAAAGATTATAGACAACTAACCCAAACTTCATGGCGTGTATATAATTTAACCTATAATTTATGAGGCAAACTATTACATTTACATCTTAAACAATACTTTTTTTCACTGATTTTTCAAAATTGTATGTTACCAACATTCATTCATTTTAACATCCGACATTTTTTTGACCAAAAAAACGATAATTACGAAAATTTATTGCAAAAAAATTGAAAACTTAACAAATAAAAATGTATAAAGACTTGTAACAATTTCAGCAAAATTATTATGAATAATTTTAAATAATATAATATTTGGTCCTTCAAATTTAACCCTATTTTAATTTTGATTTCTCAAATTTAAAACTATAGGTTTTTTGGCACCTCAAGGCAAAATGATTGAGATTTTTATTAAATTATGAGGACCATTGATTTTAAAAATGTAATGAAGCTTGAGGGAATAAAACCAAAATAAGGAATAAATTTGAGGGACCAAATATTGTACTAACCCCTTATTTAATGATGTAAACAAAATATTTTCATGATGAATATTTAATTAAGAAAAGAATAATATATGTTTACTGACTCTCACCAACAAAATTTGAAGACTTACTTGTTATTACTATCTGGGAAATTATATTAGGCTATCAGTATATTATTATATATCTATGCTGACCGAATATCAATGTATCATTTTTTGGTCAACTATATCAATACATTTATTGAAGTTTCAAAAAAGTGACACTTTCTCAAAATTATGAGAAGTTTTACTTATTTTGAATTTTATGCTAATGCACATCCACTCTAATAATACGATGAAATTGAAAGGTCATGAAAGTTATTTTTTTTATAATAATAAAAAAAGAGCATGGGTGTAAATAAAGGAAGAATAGGGTATCCTGAATTGATATGCGAGTGAATGAGAAAGCTTCCATTCCCACAACCGCTTCCAGCTTCCTCCTCGGACCGACATTACTATGCCCATCAGTGTAGTGAGATTTTAAGGTGTAAATCTAATTTCAATGGTTTCAATTTAATATTTTTAACTGATAAATTTAAATTAAAAATTATTTTTCTAAAACCCAACTGTTCAAAAAGTTATCTTTATTTTAGGTTTGTAAACATTAAGATAATTTTTTAAATAGATAAAAGAAAAAAATTAAATTTGGATGTTCTAAATTTTGGTGCTCATCAGACGCTCCTTCCTCCCATTAAATCCAAGGTACTGAAAATCAGACTGAACATTGAATCGATTGAGGTACTGAATCAAGGGTCAGTGATTCATATATATATATATATATATATAATTTAAATTTTCATGTATACCATTCAAAAAACTACATAAGTATTTTTCTCCAACAAATGCAAAACAATAAAAATATTCCATAATCTTTTTAAAGCTCCTTGCAAATCAAAAAATTTTAGGGAAATAATTTTTTTAAAAAAAGTCTAAAAAGATGTCGTTTGAGGTATAAAAAAGTAAAAAAATAAAAGGGGGTAAATCGTGACCATTTGGTTCACCCTGGGTCGGCCGAGTCGGTTCACCCCCGGTTTCTAACCCCAAACCAGACCAGTTCGGCGTCTGATTCACCGATTTTCTGGTTTAAACTGGCCGGTTCGATCCGGTTTTTAATACACTGACTAAATCCTTAGATCAAACTCTCTCTCTCTCACCCATGAGCACCCTCCTATCCTCATGGTGCCCAATAATTAAACCAGTTGAATCATTGACTAGCCTTGGTGGTAGCAAAATATGGATCAAAAAATCATTTTCATGCTTGAAACAATATTTTTTTATACTATCAATGGCTATCCGAGCACCTAAGTAGAGAACACATAAAAAATGATGAGATAAAATGTTGGATTTTTTTATTATTGAGCATTTCACGTTCCTAAACTTTAGTAACTCAAATTATATATTGAAATAAGGTTTGTTGAATCAGGTTCTGAGATTTGCTCAAAGTTTTATATTTGTCAATGTTTACTATATTCTGATTTTCATATATAGTTATATTCTGATATTTGTTTAAATTTTTTTATTTGCTTATTTTTACTATATATATTCTTATTTTCATATTTATATTATCATTTTGCAGTTAAATGATATGTGATAGGAACTCTTAGAGCACTGATATGTGATCTATGGACAACCTACAATAGAAGTATTAGAAAATATTGTAAAAATTTTTATTAATTGATTTTCTTTTAAAATTCAAAATATTATAAGATAATGTTCTATTGTGAGAGTATTTAAGTGATTTATTTCTTTTAAATTGTATGATATTTATCTATAATGTATTGAATTTTGAATCCTATAAATATAAGTTTTTTATTTAATATTATTATCTTGTTATTATCAATGATTATATTGTGTCTTATATAATAAATATTAATAATAAAACTAAATAAAAACTATATATAATAAAAAAAATAAAGCTAATACATTATTGTTATTAACAAAGAACCATTGTGTATACCCTCAATATATTACAGTTTGGAACTGTTATGTATATGCATCGATCATATATAACACCTTCATATGTGACGGTTCAGAACCGTAATGCATGGTTGATAATAAATGTCATATGTGTGTGATTCTGTAGTAGTTTGATAAAAATAAGGGTTAAAATGCAATTTTGGCAATAAAGTTTTTTGCTATAAGTATTTGGCACAATTGAGTTTTAAATGATGTAAAAATAGTTACAATCTTTTAAAAACGGAGCAATTTTAGCAATTTTGTCAAATTTGTTCAAATGTTTGTCTTTTTTTTTTACGTGGGACCCATTTATTCTTCTTCTAACTTTATAAAGGACACAATTGCTAATATCACACATTTTTTAAGGATTATGTCTACTTTTATACCATTTAAAACTTAATTATGCCAATTGATCCAGTGAAAAACTTTGTTACTAAAATTACATATTAAAGCTATGTTTGGTTGGATAAAGGGGAGGGGAGGGATTTTAATAGAGGGGAGGGTTTGAGAGGATTTTTCTTTTACCTTGTTTGGTATAAGAGGGGAAGGGAGGGGAAACATTTTTATATGGATAACTTTACCCTTATTTCATTTAATTTGCATTTTATAACTTTCTAACATATTTAATAAAATATAATTATAAATGGTATTCAATACATAAAATTATAATTATATAATTATAAAAATTAAATAACTATAATTATAAAATGTGTGATAGTTTTGGGTAAATAATTGAAAAGGTACTGTAGGAAAATTATAAAATAGTAAGGACATATTAGTCAATGTATAACTAAACATTAACATTTCCCTCCAAATTCTCTCAATTTTGGAGGGGTCCCCTCCTAAAAATTTTAACAATCCAAACAAGGGGAGGGGAGCAAAATCCTCCATTCCCTTCCCTTTCCCTCCCCTCCCCTTATACCAAACAAACCGTAAACCTAATACTAATAATAATAAAGCTTAAGCTTAGGTATAGAGATTACCTTGAGAACAAATTAGGGTCTATTTGGAATCCAGTAGAGGGGAAAAAATCCCAGTTGAACCATAAAAAAGCTGAAAAGGCTAGTTGGGTGTGTTTGGAAATGCATCATTTTTCACTGAGCTTCTGAAAAAAAAGGCAGCTTTTATAAGAAGCTGATTTCAGCTGCTTTTTCCGTCGGTGCGGTGAAGCTGAGAAGAAGACTGTAAAATCTTGGAGGTATTATTCCTCTCTTGCCCCATTATGGGCCCCACCCACTTCCTTTGTTTTTTTCCTCGAAACCCACCAGCTTCTTTTTCCATTGTATTGTATACACGTTCTCATCCCATCAAGAATGGACCGACAGTGAATGTAAAACAGAGTTTATTCCAAAATCACAATTTGTTAAGTAATTTAAATATAAATTTATCTATTTTTAATTAAATATTTTAGTGCATTTTTATTTGTTTCAATAATAATTGATTTTTTTAGTTTATCAAATTTTATTTACATTTTTTTTCTTTAATTATCATAAAATATATAAATGATATATATATAGTATTCAATAAAATTCATACTCTTTTAAGTCATTTTCTATCAAAATGAACTTTTCAAACTTTCATCCAAATAGGTTCAAAGTTAAAAAAAGTTACTTTTTTACTGTCAATCCAAAACATAAATCACATATACAATTTAATTTTTTTTAATTTAATTTTTATAAAAGTTAGATTAAAAAAAAAACTTTCCCTTCGTTAACCAGTCAGGAAATTAGTGTACGAAAGCAAAAGCGATATCTGACTTTTGGATTGACGTAAACAATCGGGTTTATTTTATAAGCCCGATTTATGTAAATTGAGATAAATTTCTTCCACATATTTTTTTCGTAAATCGTAAAATTTACCTTATAAACCATAAAAGCTACTTTATATTCCGTAAATCACGATTTATAAGCACTTATAGAATTTCTATAAGCTCATTTAAATAAACTAATACTCTCTATACTCTCTCTCTGCGACAGCTCATCATCATCATCATTCATAAGCGCCATGTTGGAAATCAAAGTAATGATTGAACCAAAACTGTTTAAATGGGCTTTTGGTAGATCATCGTCATCCGCATCACTGTGCTACGTCCGTACGTTGATGAACCCTCCCATTCGTACTCTGTAACTTCAGCACACAAGGTACAGATGCGCATTGCAGTACAGTGACAGTGACCTTTCATGTTTATTATTTATTTAGAACAGTGGTTGAAATATTTAAAAATAATTTTTTAATCATAATTTATGATTTATAAGATAAAATGTGAGATACGTTTTATCTCAATTTATATAAATAAATACTTTTAAGGATTCCAAACAAGCACGTTTCTAATGTTCCTACACACACATATAATGTTATATCAAATAGAATAATAATGTTCAGTAATTGAAATTTCATCAGCCTAAAAAGGAATACACACACACAGGCCAATTTATTTATTTACTCTATCTGATCCTAAATATAAAATTTAGTTTATTTTTTTTAGAAAGATTAAGGAAACTAAATATATTATTTAATTATAGTATATATTTCGTATCATTAAATTACATATTAGTTTTTAAATCAGATTAATTAGTTTGGACAAAAATGATATATATAAATACTTTAAAATATTTTATTTAATTTCCTTAATCTCTACAAAAAAAAATTAACTCGATCTTATGTTTATGATTGGAAGTAATATAATTTTTTATAGTCACAAATATCATCTTATTGGAGGCAATTGAGAGTGGCTCTTTCAAAAAGGTCACAACATCAAATTTAAGACATTGTGGTTAAGTTGTTATAATTATTTTTATTAGAATCAATGTTTATTTGTTCTCATGTCTTATGTTGAGAGAATTTTCTTGGGCATTTTTACTTGAAGACATTAGTAGATATTTGATGCTAAAATGATTGGTTTGAATATTATTTTATGCATATATCCACATTAATAATTTTCGATATATTTATGACAATATAAAAAAAAATATGATCTTTTTTCTCATAATTGATGTCCTCCTACCAAATCGTGCAGTTCCAATTCAAAGGACCAAAATATTTGTCTTGTTGGGAAGATGCCAAATATTTAATTTTAGCGAAATATAAAATACATACAAAAAATAATGCAGAGGGGACCAAATCTAATACAGCTCAATTCATTATAAGAGGAAGAAATGAAAATAATATTAAGAAATGGAGTCCAAAGAAGAATCCAAAATACAGATATCCCTATCCTGTCGTGAATCATTCATTGACATTCACTTGATATGGACACTTCAGTAAATTTATTTTTTTTAAAAAAAGGAAAATAATGCTTTTACTTAAACATCAAAAGTGTGTGCATTATTCTATCTAATATATTTTACATGTTACTCCCTTTGCTCCGAGTTACTGTATGGGTTTTATACTTAAAGAAAATGATAGAAAAATATTGTCAAAATTTATAAAAGATAAATTAAAATGGTGAATTTTAATAACTCTAAATTGACTTATTTATAATTTTGAAATGTTGATAAATATGTGAAATTATATAAGTGCCCTTACTTATTACGTTATTTTTTTAAAAAAATCCATAGAACCCCTTACTCAGTGACGGCTGCTCGTCACCGGAGCTCCAGTATCCTTTCTAGTGATCAGTGACTGGAACTCCGACAACCTAATTTTTTTTTATTTCTCAAGTAAAAGTTGTTAATACAGATATTTGAGTTATTAATAGTGATATTAAAGTTGTAAATGATTGCCTAATATGTATTTTTTTAATTTCTCATGCAAAAGTCGTCAATAACGGTGGCCTAATATGTATTTTTTTAAATTTCTCATGCAAAAATTGTTAGTATATTGACAACTTTTACTTGAGAAATAAAAAAAAATAGAGAATCTGAGCTCCAATGAAATTTATTAGGAAATATTCAATAAATACCTCATTTACAACTTTAACATCGCTATTAGCATCTTGAGTATCAATATTAGTGACTTTTGCTTGAGAAAGGCAAAAAAAATGAGACCACCAGAGCTGTAAAGAAAGTTATTATGAAATATTCAATAAATACCATGTTTACAACTTGAGTATCACTATTAATAACCCAAATATCAATATTGATGACTTTTGCTTGAAAATGCAAAAACATATTAAACCACCGAAGCTCCGATGAAAGTTATTAGAAAACATTCAACAAATATTTGGTTTACAACTTTAGTATCATTATTAACAACTCAAGTATTCATATTGACAACTTTTGCCTAACAAATTCCAAATATATATATATATATATATATATATATATATATATATATATATATATATATAGAGTTGCTGTTTACAATTTTAATACCGCTATTATCAACTAAAGTATCTATATTAACAACTTTTACTTAAAAAATTCTAAAAATATATATTATGCCACCGGAGCTCTGGTCACTGGTCAATGTCGCCGGAGCTCCAGTGGCTGATCGTTGGCAAGGACATCAAAGCTTTGGTGATGGGTTGTCGCTAGTGGCAGGTAAGAGTCTTTCGGATTTTTTTTAAAAAAAATAAAAAGTAAGGGCACTTATGTAATTTCATACATTTGTTGATATTTCAAAATTTCAAAATAGTCAATTTAGAATTATTGAAATTCAGCACCTTTATTTATCTTTTACAAATTTTGACAGTATTTTTCTATCATATTTTCTTTATACTTTGATATTAAATATAAGAATTTGATTAAATTTATCTTTTAAATTTATATTTTTTTTCCTAAACTCTTCATATTGTGGCACATAATAAGGGTGTTTTTCATTAGAAGAATAGTTTTCAGTGCAAATTATTAAAATGGTATTATAAGGAAACTAGCACAAATATTTTTTAAGTAAGTAACTGAACTAATTTTTTTAATATCTATAAATTAGTTATATATATTCTATATTTTTAAAGAGTGTTTATAGAAGGCAACAAATAAATATTTTCTAACTAATTAAACTTGTTCTCGCGCTAAATGATTTTAAGTGTATCATCTTAGATACTTCCCACCTATAGCATTTTAATAATTTTTTATTGTAAAGGATATTAATAATAAAAAAAAAGGAATCTTTGTTTTTTTGGTGTTGTAAATGCTTAGGTAAGTTGGGTCATCCTAGGGAATCACTAAGGTTAAGGTATATCTATGAATTTAAAGAGTACTTATAAAAGTATATTTATAAATCACTCACCAATCAACAAGGTTTTCACATTGGTAGTATTTATACTCATAATTTTATGATGTTATGAGCCAACCTTTTTACCCGCTAGACTAAACTCTGTTGGTAAAAAAAAAAATCTTAATTCTTATAATTTCACTCAATTTTCAAAACGGTCTTAATATTTTTAAAAATTCCTCTTTTTCAACCTAGCTAACTCAACTTTGATTGATTAACGGTAACATGTCAAATGACTTGCTCAACTAGTATGATACATGCATTAAAGTCTACATGTTATTTGTTATTGAAATTTTTAAAAATAATTTTTCAATTGTGATTTATGATATATGAAATAAGTATGTTAGAGTAGTCTTATCTTTATTTATATGAAAAATATTTATAAATTACTTTTAAGTCATACTATCATGAGCTGTAAATAATATCTTCACTTTAATATGCCAGAAACTAAACAAGAATGATCTCATTAACCAAGAATCTAACGGTGATCACACAACCCCGAAACTCTTGGAGTTGAGGAGAGACCTAAATTAATCTCCCTACAGTTGGTGATCAGGATTTCTCCTATCCCACACTAGCTATATATTATGTATGAAAAATATATGGTTAAAATATAAATTTGTCCTAAAAATTTTTGTTCAAGAGCATTATTATTCCGAAAGTTTTCTTTTTGGTTTGATGTTGCATCGAAAGTATTAAAAATGAGCGATGTTGTCCCTTAATGTTAAAAATATTTAACAGTTAATATTATTTTTTAATGGTATGAGGTAATATTGATATACTTTAAAACTTTCAAGATTACATTAAACTTAAAAAAAACTTCAAGAGCAATATTTTTTTTGAATAAAAAATTTTAGAACAAATTTACACTTTGGTACAAAAATAAATCTAATATATGATTAAATCATTAACAATAATTTATTTATAAATTATGCGCAATTGATGGGTCATCATATATGCATAAAAAAGCAAAGGAAAAAAAAACAGAGAGAAAAAAAAAAGGGAATGTGATACGACAATAACAGTATTTTTTTAAAATAAAACAATAACAGTATTTTGAGTGTCCCTATCACACGAAAACAACTATTCATTGAAGATGGTGGTGTCCGTACAAAGGGCCTCTTACTCTGTTAGGTCCATGTCATTTTAACCAAGTGAATTGACACTTGACAGGATGTGAATGTGTCGTCCATATGGAACATTTGGTAAGTATTTTTTTTTAATGTATGTATTCCTTACTCATAAAAAAGATGAACAGAATATGTTTATCATTTTATTTTATGATGATCTATTTTTTTTATATTTTTATTTATTTAAATTAAATTATATATTATATTTTAAAATATTTTTATTATTTGATATTTCAAATTAATTAATTTTTAATCCTGCATACATTAATATTTTTCCTATAATGTCAGAATCCTGAAATATTTTTTCAAAAACATCCAATATTTAAATTTTTTTTAACACCCAATATCTTAAGCTAATTAATTTTTAGTGTATGAAATATTTTTTCAAAAAAATAAAATAAAAAACCTAAAATTGAGGTGATGAGCTTTCTCCTACTAAGCAGGAAATGTGGATCCATTTTTTTAATGTGTTATTTTTTATGTTCTTCATACAATTATGAGTGTAGAAAATGTACCATATTAATGAATTAAATTATTATAAAATTTGTATACTTTGTCTTATGTTTATTATTTGAATTACACCAATGAAAAAATTACTTTTTAGATATGTTAAAAATGATTTTTTAGACTGGTTTTGAATTAGGTTTTGATACTTTTTAGACCGGTTGCGAAAGAGGGATTGCTACTTCCACTTTCAAGCTTAGGAAAAAGTCATACTTTTTAGACTGATTGTTTAACAACTTGTCTAAAAAATAAGACATTAAGACCTGTTTTGAAATAACAGGTTTTAATGTTAGACTTTTTAGATTGGTTGTTGTTACAACCATCTAAAAAGTTTCATTTTTTTAAAATGATTCTTCTTATAAATTAGTTTTACCCAACAAACCATTTCAACGACATCTCATATTCCATAGAAGCAACAATACATTATCACACACAATCAGAAGCAATGACAACAGTATTACTACACCTCACATTTCACAGAAGCAACAATAATAAAAATCATTGAAAATCAACACATTATCACACATAATCAAAAGCAACAATTTCATTTGTTAACAATTATTATCATTCTTCCTACCCACTTTCTCAGCAACACTGTCAACACATTATCATCAATCATTTTAAAATACAATTTGAATCTACCGAGATAACAATGACCCATAATTTAACAATGATAGCAGCAAAATCTCAACTTGGTACACTTTCAATTCCACAACTTTTAAAGAAAAGTAGAGGGAAGACAAATTCCTCAGTATGTACAGAAAATTCCTTTGTTTTACAGAAAAACAAAGGGAAGAAAAAGTACAGAGGTCAATCCTTTAAATCTCATACGTGTATCAATATTAGACATGTATCACCGATATCCCAGAAATTGTTTTACACAGAGACATAAACCCAGATAGATATGAAAACCACAACACTTTATAATTGACACACATCATGTAATTGCATTGAAATGGAATTGCACCTGGCAACACAGTAATCCAGCACATAGCATGTAATCCATTGCAACAACACTTTATAATTCATATAGCAGAAGCAATACGTATAAGAACAACGTAACATTGGATTAAAAAACTCACTATTATTGTAAAATCTCATAGATGAATTCAGTATAACATTTGCGGATGAAATCAATATCTTTTTCAAGAAATGGATCAGCAAGATCAAACATCTGTAATACTAAAGCTAGACAAAACATTAACTTGCTAACTTAAAAACAATAAAAGTAATACAAAATTTTTGAAATATACATTTATCTCTTTAGTAAAATTAGTCATGTCTAGGGTGATAATATTGTAAATGTGTCTTAAAATATATAAACCATATAAGTTGGACTCCGGTGGTTGCCTACGGCTCTGAAAAAGAACATGACATCATTAAAACAATTATAAAGCATAGCTTATTGAATACATTCTTAAAACAAATAAATATGTACTAACCTTTGAGATGATCCATGTAGGGTCTTTTAACATGCGAACATGCTTACCACAAGCAGCGTGTAGGAATGTCCGCATAGCCCTATCATTAAAATCACAAAGGTTACTTATTTTGTATAAATTCTATAAACTTTGCACACAAAAAGTAATATTATAAGAAAACTTACGAGTTCATGGTTTTCTTCAATTCATTCCCTGGTTTGAAGTGGAGGGAGTATAAGATGATGACAGTGTAACTATTCTTGCATAAAAGAATCAATTGCATTGATTACTGAAAAAAAGAGATGAATATTAAGCTATATATATTAATATATTTCTTACTCATGCACATATGGAGCTAAAAAATACTCAATTGCGGTTTTACTAAGACTTTCTTATAAGTATCTATGTCTAATAGCAGTCGTGGTCCTTTTCTCTTAGATTTGAATTGGGCATACAAATCCAAATTTATCGCTATTTCCAGAGGAGACCAATCTACGATTTAGATACCTATAATAATGCAAGCACACAAATCAAAGTTAAACAACATAATTTTTAAAATATTTACTTTCAATTGAAGAAGATACTTACATTAAAAATAATTAGACAATCGCAACCATAAGATGTTGTCTAGGAGCTACCAAAGATATTAAATCATCCCTCTCAAGAAAGCATGTCACCCCTGACTTGCCAACAGCTAAATCCATAGGGTAGTCTCTTGGTTGAAAGGATGTATCATATGCCTTCATAATTACTTGTTGCATGAAATTCAATGAAGGCTATGAAACTTTTTGAGTGAAGGGAGCTGGAATTGGAGCTATGATTGAGGTTTCCTTAGCTCGAACAGAAATAAGCTTCTTTGATCACAAAATGAAAGTACCTAGGACATCACTCACAATCTTCAAATCATCAGAAGGGATAGGGATAGATGCATTTGCAATGATCACCTCTTCAACTAACACTTTGACTTGATCATCTTTCATTTGTTGGTGGTGGACAGTTGATCCTAGCTTATGCACACTCCCCCATGCAACTAATTATCTTAGAAGATCCTCGACAAAAATGTCACAAGGCTCAGCAATTTCTTTTCCAAAACCCTCTGATAACTGCACAATATTGCAACAACTCCCTTTAGTGCTCTGCTTATTAGGTGCAAGTGATTGTACCTGGGAGCACTGGTATCTTGTCTTGTGCTCACAATCATCATCATTTCCTCTTTCATCTTGCTCAACCGAGCTTTTAATCTTACATCAACGGATGCTTTTGCCTCAACCCTTGCTTATGTCTTTGCAGTGGCCAACATATGCTCCATCTCCTCCTAGTCACCAAGCTTGAGGAATGGCGTAAAGGTGCTCCAAAGTAATCCCTTATAACAAACCCTCCTCCAACTCCCCTGATACGTCCTGGATGCTCATGTTTTTTAGTAGCAACTGTCAGGATATTATTCCTCCCCTCCGACCTAAAAGATCCCTCAGCTTGCTTTTTTTAAGTTCATCTTGTAAGATACAGATAACAAACATAAATAATAAAACCTATTTACTAAATAATTAATAACAACCATGATACTTACAATTTTTTTACCTACTATACGAGATTGTTCACTTGTATAAGACCTACTCCACTTTTGGTGAGAAAACAACCATTTCTCTTCGCGACGTATCGGAGATGGTGGAGAAAAAAGAACAGAAGGATTGGATTGAGCTATTTCTTCCAATCTCTTTCGTTTGGTCGCCAACAAGTCTTTTTCAGCCTTTGCATAATCCTCACGAGACATTGTATGAGGACAATCATTCTTTCTACCACTCTCTTGTACTTTTTACATTTTTGCGTGTGAATATGAAATTAAAAAAAGATTACAATCAATAAAGACAATTGATAAGTAAATAAAATATAAAATAAGTCAACTCACTAAAGCTTCTGGAGTAATCCGAAGCCTAAAAAATTCCTGCCAAGTCGCTTCATCAATATATGAATACTTGCAGTACGGATTAGAACGGGGCTCACTATCTTTAACCTTGATATCCACGTAATTGTTGGCTAGATTTATCTTAAACTTCATCTAGCGCTCACAACAATATGTTATTGTCTTTTTGTGTAAGAATTCACTTTGAGAAGCATTGTAGGTAAACTGTAATGCATGCATTGAAGGAGTTAGTGACAAATTTGATAACCATTACATACAAAGGAGAATTTTATACCTGGATAATGTCTCAAATATGTTGCTTAACACTTTCATCAATATTTCTCCACTCCTTTATCAAGATACTAGGCTTGTTGCGTGCAAGGAGGCCGCCAAAACTCTCTATATCGACTTGCATTAGGCCCGATTGATTTCCAATATCTATCAAACTCAATCGGTATCTATTGCCCAGCACTTCAACTAAAGGCAATGTCTCTCAACCGTGTGGCACTTCTACCCCTCCGTACAGATTGGTTACTAGGCTTACTTTGATTCTGGCTTGAAGCATTACTAGGCTTGCTCTAATTAACACTAGCTGGCTCTAGAGCCTCTACACTAGGACGCCTCAAATCCTTTATTTTCCTGTTAAAAAAAAAGATAAATCCTTAAATTATAACATGAAAAGACTATATCTAAAAAATAACTACATACACAAATCGAATATGTTAGAATCCATGTTTTGATGATAAATAAAAGATAATTAATTGTTTTGCAAAAAATTAACAAATTTTAATCAAGAACATTGAGCCAAATTCATTGATAAATGTAATTGTTAAATTGACAGCCTTATATTCTGCAGATTATCTGATGCACTCGAGTTTTAGAGAAGAAGTCGAGTTCATGTTCATAAAGAACTCAGGTTTGGGTAAAGAACTTGAGTTTGGTGGGTAAGTTTCAATATAAATTTTGCAAGTTTTTCTTAACACTCGAGTTTGCCATGAGAACTTGAGTTTTGTGTGTTGATGAACTCGAGTTGGCTAGTTAACTCCCTTGAGTTTAATCTAGAAACTTAGCCAGAAACTTGTATTGATTGAGGAACTTGAGTTTGGAACTAAAACTCAAGTTGTGGTATGAAGAAAACTCGAGTTGATATTTAAACATTCAAAAGTTTTACACAAACGCTGAGCCAGAAACCAAAATTGTCTCAATAACTCGAGTTTTGGGACAAAACTCGAGTTGTGGCCAAAGATAAACTCGAGTTGGCATTTTCACACTTGCGAGTATTATCAAGAGATTTGTTCAAAATCTTGCAACACCTGAAGAACTCGAGTTCTGGTAAAAATGAAACTCGAGTATGCTTTTGAACTTTCACAACTTTTCATTTAGAGATTTAGTCAGAAACCTAAAGTTCTTAGAGAACTTGAGTTTGAGAACAAAACTTGAGTTTTTGGAAGAGAGAAGCTCAAGTTTGCATTTTAACTTCTGTAAGTTTTATCTAGAGAAACATTCAAAAGCATACAATATAGGAAGAACTCAAGTTTGGTAGCAAAACTCGAGTTCTAGTGTAAGAAAAACTTGAGTTTGGTAGCAAAATTCGAGTTCTAGTGTAAGAAACAAAGTCTAGTCAATGTGTTGAAGATCATATTCGAGAATGCCTTGAATAGCTACTGGGAGTAGTTGTTGCATTAAGACATGAAAATCATGAGACTTTAGCCATACTAACTTCAAGTCTCTCATCGACACAAACTTTTTAAAATTTGAAGAATACCTTGAGGGAACTTTGATGTCATGTAAATACTCACAAAAAATTATTTTCTCATCTTTAGACAAAGTATGAGAAGCTGGAGGACAAAAAGTTCTCTTACTATATGGCCTTGGATGTAAGTCTTCTCGTATTCCCATTTCTTGCAAATATAATCTTGCCTTCACGTTATCCTTAGAACTACCTTATATGTTGACTAATGTCCCAACAATACTATCACATATGTTTTTCTCCACGTGCATGAAATCAATACAATGTTTTACATCAAAATTGCGCCAATATGGAAGATCAAAAAAGACAAACCTCTTTTTTAATATATTTTTCTCATTTCCACTCATTGTAGTCTTACTAAAGATAACATTGATATTTTTCACATTTTCACAAACTTTCTCCCCAGTCAATGCCTCCGGAGCATCTTCAAATTCTTGGCCACCAAAAAAAGCTTTTTTTATTCAACGATATGGGTGGTCTCATGTTAACCTCATGAAATTCATGTCAAATTGACACATTTACCTTTAGTTTTTAATATATTTTAGGTGAATTCATAGATAATTGAGGATAAATGTGAAAAAGTAATGTGTCAAGGGATATTAGTGATAAAAAGGATCTAAATTCTTTATTTAAATCGTAAAATTCTGCTAGATTTCATCGACATTATTTTTATAGATTTCATTGTGTTGATAGGTTAACATTTGAGTCATTGGAAGCAGAAATTGATAAGTAAAATATTTGCATATTCATTTTCCCTTATATGATGATTTTGTGGACTATATTTGAGCTGAATGTAATTAATTTGGGTATAATTAATAAATAAATAATGATTTTCTTGCAGCCATGGATAGTACCGGATTAAAAAGAATTAAAGAAGGCATTTAAGGGAAAGTATTATTCACTGTGCACTATTCATACGGGTACTGTTTACTGTGTACTGTAGCAGTTTCACTGTAGCGGACGGTGTGGTCGGTTCACTGTAGCAGTCGGTACACTGTAGCAAGTGGGTGGTCGGTTCACTGTAGCAGTGCGGTTCACTGTAGCAAATCACTGTAGGAAAATCACTGAGCAGTCCTAAAATGAAGCCTATAAATAGAGCTTCTTGGCACCCTAAAATGAAGAGGAAGGAAGAGAGAGAGAGAGAGTTTCTATTTTAGAGAGAGAGTTGTTATTTTTAGAATTTATTTCTTGCATTTTTTTACTTCTTGCATGCCTCCTACATGGATGGTTTTACCTCCTATATGGAAGGCCTAGGTAGTCCTCCTTTATGGATGGTATAGGTTGCCACCCACATGGATGGTTTTACCTCCTATATGGTAGGATAGATTTTCCATTTTCATGCATCTTGTAGTTGTATTTTTATATTTTTGTAATTAATTTTTATGCAATATTTATGATGTTTGTAATATATTTTGGTTTTGTTTTTAATTTTATCATGAGCTAAATTTTCCTTTTCCTAGGGTGATGACGTAGCTTACTAATGACGGATTGAATCTTAACTTATTAAATCTAGTTTTAATTTTTCCTTCATGATTGAGTTTTAATTATTGCTCTTAATGCTTACAATTGATTGGCCACCTTTTGGATGATTTTAATATGCATGTTGAGACCGGAAGGAGATACATGTGTGTGGATCCTATAATTAAAACCATAATTTGCATATGAAATAGGAATATATTCATATGGGTTATGTAGTCTTAATTGAGTTCCATAAATCTTAATGCATGATTGATTGCTTAAATTCATATAGGAATATATTGGGTTAGCAATTAATTATAGAATTACTTGACCTTGGAAGAGGCTAGTAATTAAAATAGGGAAACTCGACTATCAATCATGTGGAATAAATTGGACTAGAATAGATAAGTGATTCAATCCGGAATTTATTAAGTGAAATCTAATCCCTAGGGCTTTTTCTCATATTTGTCTTTATATCACTTGTATTCATATTTCATCATTTCTATCTTGCAATCTCAATCACAACTAATCAACCGACTAAATAGAATTAAAATTACCAATTTTGGTACTTAGTGATCAATCCTCGTGGGAACGATACTCTACTCACTTCTATATTACTTGATTACGACAGTGTACACTTGCACTTATAAATACACCATCCTACACTCGTAACAAGTTTTTGGCGCCGTTGCCGGGGATTGTCATTAATATCAATACCAATTAATTTTAATACTAATTTGGTATTCATATTACATTTTTTTTGT
The DNA here is from genome assembly GCA_037074505.1 of Albizia julibrissin. NCBI lineage: Eukaryota > Viridiplantae > Streptophyta > Magnoliopsida > Fabales > Fabaceae > Albizia > Albizia julibrissin. The sequence goes on along the minus strand of CM073478.1, from coordinate 43,435,636 downwards.
CTTTTGTTTCTTTTCAGGTTTTTGCTTAGTATATGATCAGATCGAAGAAGACTGAATTACAACCTTGTGATTCTGAGATCGAGAGAACTTGTCGAAGAAATCAGAGAGTTCGAAAGCAGTCTACTTCAATCAATTCAATGGCAAAACCGGAAGGAGAAGCAGCAGATACCAAAACACTCCGTGATTATGCAACACCAACAGTCATGGAGACAACTTCTGGAATCAGAAAACCACCAGTAGCAGCCAACAATTTTGAAATCAAGCCTGCAATTATCCAGATGGTGCAAGCCAATCAGTTTGGTGGTTTATCAACAGAAGATCCCAATACACATATAGCCAGCTTCCTAGAAATATGCGACACATTCAAGCATAATGGTGTTACTGATGATGCCATTAGACTTAGACTTTTCCCTTTCTCACTCAGGGATAAGGCTAAGAGCTGGTTACATTCTCTACCAGTGGGAAGCATAACTACATGGGATGCCTTGGCACAGAAATTTTTGGCGAAATACTTTCCATCAGGAAAAACTGCAAAATTGAGGAATGAAATTACCTCATTTTCCCAGCATGAACTAGAAAGCCTTTATGAAGCCTGTGAAAGATACAAGGAGTTGCTAAGGAGATGTCCTCATCATGGGTTACTAGATTGGTGGACACTGCAAACATTCTACAATGGGATGACGCATACCACCAGAATTCTTGTAGATGCTGCAGCTGGAGGATCTTTAATGGGAAAAAATCTAGATGATGCCTACAATTTACTTGAGGAGATGGCAGCAAATGCATATCAATGGCCTTCTGAACGTCATAATTCAAAGAAGGTACTTGGAGTGCACGAGCTGGATATCCTTACAACTTTATCTTCTCAAGTTGCATCTATATCCAAGCAAGTGAGCTCGTTGACTAGTCAAGCAAATGCAATCAATACTCCTTATGAAACATGTGACCGATATGGAGGACCTCATATGAGTACACAAAGTCAAGATGGACAGTTATCCATACCTTCTCAGTCAGAGCAAGCTCATTATATCGGAAATCAAAGAAATGACTCATTCTCAAACACTTATAATCCAGGTTGGCGGAATCATCCAAACTTTGGCTGGAGGAATAATCAAAATGTGTTCAAACCGCAAGGGAACTACCAGCAACAAGCTCTTCAACCACTAAATCCACTACAGCAAAAAGTGAATGTGGAAGATGCACTGGCTCAACTAACCATGAATACATCTCAATTCATGGCTAGGACTGATGCAACACTTAAAAGCCAGGAAGCCTTGATAAAGAACTTGGAGATCCAAATGGGCCAAATTGCAAATATGCTGAATTCCAGACAACCAGGTACTCTTCCAAGTGACACTGAAAAAAACCCAAGAGAGCATGTGAAGGCTATTGCATTAAGGAGTGGGAAAGAATTGAAAGATCCTGTAATTCTACATAAGAATGATGGAGAAAAGAAAGAAAGTGAACAAGAAAAGAAGGAGGAAGCACAAAAACCTCAAGAAGATGATGTGGTACCAGGAAGAATAAGCTTTCCAGATAACCCTCCTCCATATGTACCACCAGTTCCATACCCTCAGAGACTTGTGAAGGCAAAGCTAGACAAGCAGTTTAAAAAGTTTCTGGAGGTTTTCAAAAAGTTACATATCAACATCCCTTTTGCAGACGCTCTTGCCCAAATGCCCAGTTATGTAAAATTCATGAAGGACATTCTCTCAAATAAGCGTAAGCTGGAGGAATTTGAGATAGTTGCACTTACTGAGGAGTGCAGTGCCATTTTGCAAAAGAAACTACCACCAAAGCTGAAAGATCCAGAAAGCTTTTGCATACCTTGCACCATAGGTCAATGTAACTTTGAAAGAGCACTTTGTGACCTAGGAGCAAGTGTAAATCTCATGCCCTTATCTGTCTACAGAAAACTTGGTCTTGGAGAGGTGAAGCCTACCACAGTTTCACTACTTCTTGCTGATCAATCAATTAAACATCCGAGGGGTGTCTTAGAAGATGTTCTGGTGAAGGTGGACAAACTCATATTTCCAGCTGATTTCATCATACTCGACATGGAAGAAGATCAAGAAATTCCTATCATTCTTGGGAGGCCATTCCTAGCAACTGGGAGAACTTTAATAGATGTGCAACAGGGAAAGTTAACTTTACGAGCTCAAGATAACCAAGTATCTTTTAACATTTTTAAGGCTTGGTCATGTCCAAATGAAGGTGACACCTGTTACAGAGTAGATACATTGACCAGCTGCACAAAGACGTGGTGAATAAAAGCTGCATGAATCAACCACTCGCAATAGGAATAGTAGATGTTTCAAAATCAACTAATCCTGAAGTGCACAAGGAATATTGGGCAATAAAAGCCTTAAATTCTGACTTAAAGGCAGCTGGTAAGAAGAGACTTCTCCAACTCAATGAGCTTGAAAAATCCAGACAACAAGCTCATAAGAATGCAAAGTTATACAAGGAGAAGACAAAAATGTGGCAGGATAAAAGAATTTTGAGCAGAGAGTTCACGCCGGGACAAAAAGTTCTGATATGCAACTCAAGGTTAAAGCTCTTTCCAGGAAAGTTGAGATCAAGGTGGTCAGGACCTTTTACTGTGGTTCAAACATGACCATATGGAGCAGTGGAGATTCAAGATGGTGATCGAAAATTCAAAGTAAATGAGCAAAGGCTGAAAGAATATAATGACAGTACACTCAACACTTTGAAAACTGTCATCACTTTGGAGGAAACAACAGGTAAGTCCTAATTTTTTTTTAAAAAAAGAAATTAAAAAATTAAAAAATAAAATAAAATAAAAAATTTTATTGGGTTGGTCTTTGTCTAGCTAAAGACATTAAAGAAGGGCAGCTATTTGGGAGGCAACCCAAAACTTCTTTTCCTTAATCTTTCATTTTTCTTTCTTACTTACTTAAGCACATAAAACTGCATCTTTAAATTTTAGTCTCATCATGGAGGAAATTATTGTAAAGCTTAAGAACAGGTTCCCTACTCTTCCCAAATATGTGTTTAGGAAGATCTATAGCTGTCGACTTGAAAGAATGAAGACATTCAAGCGTTTGGGCCTTCCTGAGGATGTCTGCTGGATTATTGAAGCTAAGGTACGTTTAATAGGTGAGATTCATGATTCATTTATTAAACCTATGCCAGGTATAGGAAGAAGCTCTTACTCCAAAAAGAGAAGAGCTAAAAGAATGAAGGTTTGTCCTAAATGTGCAAGGTGAAATTGTGATCAGCGCTGTAGGAGCAAAGGTATGGTTTCTATAAATCGGGAAGATAAAATTCAATTTATAAAGGATGGACTGAGTACGGAGTCATTGGATGATATCATTCAGACTCTTGAGACGCATCCTAGTGGTGATGTTCATCGTGTACTTCTTGATTTATTAGACATATTCAACAAAGAAAAAGAGCGCTACCGTCTTGGGAATCTGACGTTAAAAGACCCTGTTTGCCAGTTTATAAGAAAACTGGATGGGAAGCAAATCCTCGATTCATAGAAAGCGTTTAAGCCGTTACTGGACGTAAAACTAGAGGAAGATGTGAGCCACAATCATAACTACTGTACATAATCTTGCTTTTGTCAATCTGTCTTATCTTTTTCAGTAACTTTTGACTTTCTTTACTCACTTAATTTCTTGGCACAGTGGCCCACTGGTCATTCGTGTCAGAAATTTTTTTTCAAATTTTTTTTTGAAAAATGTGTGATTTGCATGATTTTGTTGTCGTTGTTTTTGTAATATAAATATGTAATCTTCCATTTGAAAAAAACACAAAATTCCTGAGAGAGAAAAAGAGAGGAGTGGTATCACTCTAAAATGCAGTTTTAAATCTATATGCATTTTTGGTGAAACTGACTCAGGAAAGGATGGAGAGTTTATACCTGCAGCACAGGAACTGGGAAGTGCACTAGCCGCTAGGAAAATCAACTTTGTCTACGGGAGAGGTCTCGAGGGCTTGAAGATTCATACCCTAAGCGACTCGTCATTCCATCATTTCTGCACCAACTGCTGATCAACTACTAGATAAACTGCAAACCTATGAACCTCAACCAGATCTGTTAGTAAAAGAAAAAGGTGGGCAATCTTCAAATAGCAGTCAGAAGCAAGATCCAGATACCACTCTCCGGTTGTAACTTTCTTTTATCTTATGGTTTTACTCTTAGCATTTTGGTTTAATTTATTGTGTGTTTAGGTTGTTAAAAAAAACCTTTCTTTAATCTTTAGAAGACATTGAGGACAATGTCTGATTTAGGTTGGGGGAGGATTATTAAAAAAAAATTGCATGATTTCTACATTAGGTAGTTAGTAGTAAAACCATTAGATGCATGGGGTGTGAAAAGATGGCAGAATAAAGAGTTATTCTTAACTCTTGAGACGCATCTTATTAGTTGTAATTTTTTTCTTTCTTTCTATTTCATCTAAAAAAAATAAAAAAATAAAAATAAAATTTGAGTGTTTTTCAATGATTTTAAGAAGTATATAAGTTTGAAGCATGGATCAATTGAGTTTAGAGATTTTATAGCATGATTGAATAACTGATTGTTGAATTTGGTGATGAATTTTGAGATTGAATGAGCTGAATTTGAAAGTCCCTAACCGTGAGCTTTTGAGCCTATATGATCAATAGTGATTATCTTTCTAGTGTGTGATATTCACCTATTAAGTTGTCACTCTAGAACTTGCTTTAAATCTAGTTGAAATTACATGTCGCATGCACATTCAAAAATGATAAAGGCATTCATTTTGTTTAGCCAGAGCCAAATAGCCAACCTTGCAATTATACCATTGATAAGCCCCTTTGAGCCTAATTGATTATTTCTTTATTCTCAACCCATTAATATGTGTTTTAATGATTTATCAAGTGCTTTCATTGAATTCGAAAGATTAACAGAGCATTTGAAATTTTTGTGAAATGGGCTTTTGACAAGTGTGAGGGTCTATATATCATCAACTACAAAAGTGCAGAAGTTGTTAAAAAAAAGAGAAAAAAAAGAAAAAAGGAAAAAAAAATTGTAAATTATGGGTTGTTGGGATGAGATAGGCCAGGTTTATTCATAAAATGACCCATTTTTCAATTGCTCTATTTACTTAGTAAATATAGCCCTTCATATCACTTTTTACATTCCTTTTACTTTAACCCCATTACAACCTTTAATAAGTCCTTTTGATTTCAATTATGCATGTGAATTAGGTAGTGGAGATTGAGATATTTGGCAAGCTTATGGTAGTGCAATTTTTTCAGGTGAATTTGAGCGAAAAACTTACCCTAAAACACTTGAGACATTGAGGCAATGAGCCACAATTATGAATTCGGTTCATTTATTTTCAAATGAAGTTACCAGTTTATACTTCTATTGATTCAAGAATACTATGATCTCTTTATTCTTTAATTGTGTCCTTGTTTATGACTTGACACTTCTGATTTTGTTGGAAGCACTTATTAGTTACTCTTTCTTGTCTGAGGACGTCCAAGAGCTAAGTGTGGGGGAATTTGATAAGTAAAATATTTGCATATTCATTTTCCCTTATATGATGATTTTGTGGACTATATTTGAGCTGAATGTAATTAATTTGGGTATAATTAATAAATAAATAATGATTTTCTTGCAGCCATGGATAGTACCGGATTAAAAAGAATTAAAGAAGGCATTTAAGGGAAAGACTATTCACGTGGGCTATTCACTGTACACTGTTCATGCGGTACTGTTCACTGTGCACTGTAGCAGTTTCACTGTAGCGGACGGTGTGGTCGGTTCACTGTAGCAGTACGGTTCCTGTAGCAGTCGGTACACTGTAGCAAGTGGGTGGTCTGTTCACTGTAGTAGTGCGGTTCACTGTAGCAAATCACTGTAGGAAAATCACTGTAGGAAAATACTGTAGCAGTCCGAAAATGAAGCCTATAAATAGAGCTTCTTGGCACCCTAAAGTGAAGAGGAAGGAAGAGAGAGAGAGAGAGAGTTTCTATTTTAGAGAGAGAGTTGTTATTTTTAGAATTTATTTCTTGCATTTTTTTACTTCTTGCATGCCTCCTACATGGATGGTTTTACCTCCTATATGGAAGGCCTAGGTAGTCCTCCTTTATGGATGGTATAGGTTGCCACCCACATGGATGGTTTTACCTCCTATATGGTAGGATAGATTTTCCATTTTCATGCATCTTGTAGTTGTATTTTTATATTTTTGTAATTAATTTTTATGCAATATTTATGATGTTTGTAATATATTTTGGTTTTGTTTTTAATTTTATCATGAGCTAAATTTTCCTTTTCCTAGGGTGATGACGTAGCTTACTAATGACGGATTGAATCTTAACTTATTAAATCTAGTTTTAATTTTTCCTTCATGATTGAGTTTTAATTATTGCTCTTAATGTTACAATTGATTGGCCACCTTTTGGATGATTTTAATATGCATGTTGAGACCGGAAGGAGATACATGTGTGTGGATCCTATAATTAAAACCATAATTTGCATATGAAATAGGAATATATTCATATGGGTTATGTAGTCTTAATTGAGTTCCATAAATCTTAATGCATGATTGATTGCTTAAATTCATATAGGAATATATTGGGTTAGCAATTAATTATAGAATTACTTGACCTTGGAAGAGGCTAGTAATTAAAATAGGGAAACTCGACTATCAATCATGTGGAATAAATTGGACTAGAATAGATAAGTGATTCAATCCGGAATTTATTAAGTGAAATCTAATCCCTAGGGCTTTTTCTCATATTTGTCTTTATATCACTTGTATTCATATTTCATCATTTCTATCTTGCAATCTCAATCACAACTAATCAACCGACTAAATAGAATTAAAATTACCAATTTTGGTACTTAGTGATCAATCCTCGTGGGAACGATACTCTACTCACTTCTATATTACTTGATTACGACAGTGTACACTTGCACTTATAAATACACCATCCTACACTCGTAACAGAAATCAATGACTAAGAAGTGGGAAATGAGCTTAGGAAGTCAAAGCATTATGAAAAAGTAAGAAAGGGATTAAGACATGCCAAAATATTTTGGCCTCAGCCAAGACATGTTTAGCTGTAGCTAAAGCTTGAAATTTGCAACTATGTGTTTTGATGTTAGAACGGATTTTAGAGCTTATAAATACTAAAACCTTGAACTAGAGAGGCATTCTGGGCAGCAGAGGCTACTCTGGAGGGTGGCTCTGCTAGGGTTTGGAGCTTAGAGGTGTAGATTGAGCTAGAATTAAAGATTTAAAGAGATTTAAGCTTCTCCTTTTGATTTTCCCTCTCCATCTGTTATCCTTTCCTTATGTTCTACTATATTTATGGTGTATCCCCATTCTCTCATGGGTTTATGAACATGTGTAGCTAGATCTTTGATGTTAGGATTATCTTAAACCCTTGTATGGATTATATATTTATTTCCCCTTTATATATGTGATGAGTGATTAGATTTTGTTGATTTCACTTTGTGCTTAATGCCTCTTGTTGCTGGCCATCAATGAAATTGTTGGGTTTACTTGGTTAATGCTTGAGAGGGCTAGATTGATTTTAAAATGTGAGTTTAATCGTGTGAGAACTTGAAATTTGTGAGTTGAATGAATAGTTTTGTCAATGAGGTAGAGATATACTCATTGACCTCACATAATTATATATGCTCTACAATGAAAACTGGATTTAATTAATCAGTCAAGAGATTAATGAATTAAGTAAGCTAAACACCTATTTGGAGATTTGAGAGAGCACTTATAGGTAATTTAGTAACCTTGGTTAGTATAACCTTTCATTAAGAAGTTCATGTTGTGGGGATTTGAATGAGTATTTTTGAAATACAAGGGGGATAAATAATCCTAACTCCCATTGTATCCTTTAAGTCCATGAATCACTCATTTTTATTTTCTTTCGAATTTCTAAATGTGTTTATCTTCATTCTTGATAATTGTGTGACTCAAATTAGGCGAAAGTGCTATAATTGATACTTGACCGGGTTCTAGAACCAAATTCTTATGGGAACGATACTTTACTTATCACTTTATTACTTGGCACGACCCGTACACTTACGGAGGTGAATACCCCTGTCTAAGAAATCTCCTATGGCCAAGATAAACGGTCTTTTTTCCATGTTGAAGTTGATGGTAGGGAAGTTTCTATATGGCCTTTAACGCTATCTTAACAAGTTTCTATGTGCAGGGAAGTCATTTATAATACAAAAGATCATAACTCACATTTTAAAAATCTCCTTGTTCTCATAAAAAACATTGATACCTTTGTCATACATCTCTTTCAAGTCTTTGATCAAGGGTTCTAGGTAAACATCTATGTCATTTTCAGGTTGTTTTGGTCTCGAAATCAACATAGACAACATGATGTACTTTTGTTTCATGCATAACAAAGGAGATAAGTTGTAAATTACCAACATAATATGCCATGAACTATATATACTGCTTAGGTACCATAAGGATTTATGCCATCCGTGCTAAGCCCAAGCCTAAGGTTCCCAGGTTCTTCGCCGAAGCTAGGAAATAATTGATCAATTTTCGTCCATTGAGAACAATCATCCGGATGTTAAAGCTTTCCATCGAAAATCCTCTCATCTACATGCCATCTCAAATTTTTGGCATCAATTTCATTAGCAAACAATCATTTGAACCTTGGTATGATTGAAAACAATTTTGTAGGGGCCTTATTTGATTTGTACCTTGGGGTTTCACCTATCGGACATTGCTGCTTCTCTTCATGCTCTTTTCTGTACTATATGCAATCCTTAGGGCATGCATGTATCTTTTTATACTTCATCCCTAGTAGACACAGTATTTTCTTAGCATAATAGTATCGATAAGACAACACATTATCATCTTGAAGCATGTCCTTAAAGGCATCAAGCGTTTCTAAAAAAATCTTGTCGCTCCATTTATGTCGTGCTTTCAAGCTTACCAATTTCAATACTGCTTTCAACAATTGGTATTTTTTACACCCAGGGTATAATGGCTTCTTAGCATTATTACACATATTACCATATGCATGTGATTGCTCAAAAGCCTCTTCTTTTATATCATGAATAGTATCATCTATCCAATCATCTAGATCTATGTCATTATCATCAAAGGCCACTCCTCCCTGTTGAGATGCACTTAACATTTTTAATTATTTATCATGTCATACTCATACTATATAACTCTTACAAAATCATTCACAAATTAAATGTGTATATATATCTGTAGCACTTAGTTGTTTCTCATTCAAACATTATACATAAGGGTAATAAAACATCCCACTGTCATCATCAACATTTCTTCTAACAAAGTCTAAAAATTCCCTCACCCCATTGTCATATTCAACACTCGTCTTGTAATATCTCAAATTTGGGGACAAGAGGCTTGAGATTAAGTTTGGATTAAGTAGACTGCTAGACCCCAGTTTAACAATTGTCCTAGTGAGGCATATTTGTATTCCCCAAAATTTTTTTATACCTTTGGGGTATTAAAGGGAATATCATGATGAATTATAAGAGCTTGGGGGAATGACAAGAAAATACAATGAGGAGTCACACACGACATAGTGAATTGGAACACAAAATAGTGTTGCTACCGGTGAATTTTTTGGTGTGACAGTCATGTTTGTGTAACATCTTTTAAGGAGAAAATGATATTCAAAGACTTTAAAACTTTCCAGAATGAAAGTAGACTTATCAAGATTTAATTTGATAGGTTATATGAGTTATTTAGAGCTGTATACAAGGAGTTAAGTATTTTTGAAGTTAGCCTAGTGAAATTGGTGATTTTTGGTGTCAGCTTCCAAAAATGAGAATTCTAGGAATGATGAGCTTCCATTTGGTCAAATGTTATATTTTTTCCTTGAAAGTAGACTCAATAAGGGTCGTATAGACTTTAGAATCATCCCAATTGGACATTTGTGAAATTAGATATAAATTTTCAAAGTTTGATAAAAATTCTGCTCAATTTTCCTTAAGTGCGAAAATGGGAAAAATGTAAAGGAAAAATGATAATTTTTTCATAAAACAAGAAATGAGTATTTTCCATAATATTCCTAATGATTGCAGTTAAATGAGAATTAAAATGAGGAAAATGACTACTTAGTAATTAATAAACATATTCCGGTGAATTATTATCAAGGAAAGTCAATGAGTGGAAAAGCTTAAGGCTTTGGTCAACCACTTGTAAGGTGGTATAATGTGATAGTTTGAGAGTAATATTTCTCTCTCTTGATCTCATTATTTTTAGTGGATGAAGAAGCATGAAAAGAAATGAATTATCATGCAAGAAAGTCAAAGAATTGGACTAATACAATGTGACCACATAAAGGCCACTTGGTTAATTCATTTAACCATCATTAAATCACTCTTTCTTCATCCTTTCCATCTCATTCTTTCGTGTGATCAAAACAAAATGCAGAGAGAGAGAGAGAGAGAGAGAGTTGGACGGAGGGAACTTGAAGAAGCAAGGGAGCTTGGAGCTTCCAAAGATCAAGGTAAGGAGCTTGTGATCTTGAAGTTAAAACTTCCTAATCTCTCTACTACCTCTTATAATCTCTTCTTTACCATTAAATATTGGTTTTCAAGGAAAAACCTCAAGAGAAGAGATATAGAGAGAGGGCAGATGTTCTATAGAGAGAAAGTGGAGGAATCAAGAGGTAAACTTTAAGACTTGCTTTCTTTACCTTAATTAATGATTATTCTTGTTGTTATTGGTAGATATGGGGTTGTTTTCTCTTGTTTTTGGGCAATATAGGCTGAAGTGAATTATGAGAATATGTTGCTCTAATTCCCTTTAAATCATATCTAATGATTGTAAAAATAGCTAATCATGTGACTAGAAGTAAAAAGTAAGTGATTAAGTAAGAGAAAACAAGAAACCAACACAACTTTTATGAGAATCATAAATTGCTGCACTGTGTGTTATATGATTGAAGAGTTGGAATTTCATCGATTGGATGATTCCATTGAGTTTATAAGGAAAGATTGTGTAAGGTTCATGTTGAGGGCGAAGTGATAAAAGCCTTAGAATGTGAAATAACCAAACTACCCCTCAAAGCTCTAAGTAGAGGCTGTCAAGGGTATTTTCATCATTTTGGCCTGAATTTGACCAATCTGAGGTTAGAAATGGATTCTACATATGAAATTGTGTAGAATTATCTCAGGTTATAATTTCTGATATGGTATAGTTGGACCGGGTACAGAGGGCGTAGGTCGGGTCTCCAAGGACATTTTGGTAATTTAGTATTGTTAAGCTAAGTTAACCAATGATATGAGTATAGAATGATACATGGATGAGTAATGACTCATTTATTGTATTTGAGAATTTAGGACCCGACAGTCATGCCCGAGTCGGAGCAAAGACGATGAATTGAGGAAGGACACAAAGTCCAAGAGGTAGTGAACTTACCTAGCCTGCATGTATTTTGACATATATGTGTTTGCATTGTTATATGTGACTGCTTTGCCTATTTGTGTTGAGCATACTTGATTAATTGAAGCTCTATTATATTTATGCGATGTCCATGAGTATGCCATACCATTGAACATGTAGATATGTCATTATGTTGGCATGAAGTTATGAGAAGCAAGCATGTTATGCATAATATGTATATATATATATATATGTATGTATGTATGTATGTATGTATGTATGTATGTATGTATTTTACATGCATAATGGTATCGTTTACTACTGAGATTCTCTCGAATCTCACTCCTCCCCCCCAACCATATAGGTATGTTAAGTATAGGTGAAGAATGTCTGAAGATGAGCGAGGAGGACTTGCAATGGTGAATTGAAGATTGTAGTGCAATGCACTATTATTTGTATTTGATGTAAAGTGTTTAGATAGTTTTGTGAATTATACATTTTATGTATATGAATGAAGTTTAAGCAGAGAATAGCTCTAATTTAATTACAAGTATAACGCTCACGCACTTTGATATAATGAATTTAAGAGCCGATGAGGTATTGGTGACGTAATAAAACTTGTGGGAATGATTGAAAGGTTTTCTACCTTTTGAAAAATGAAACGACCATTTCTCACAAACTGTGATTATCCAATACAGTTATACAAAATCAGTGATTTTTTTTAATATCAGAAATACATTTTCGGAGTTTAGGATACAAGATTCGCCTACAAACCCTTTCACAACATATCGGAGTTTAGGGCACAAACTTGCCCACAAACTCTCTCAAGACATATCGGAGTTTAGGACACAAACTCACCTACAAACTCACTATAAAGAAATTTATTATTCTGATCTCACATCACAATTAACCCATGAATCACAAAATGATTTCCAACACAGTTATAGTTGTGGACCTACCAACATATCAGAGTATGCAACATAAAATCTTAGGCCTAATAAGGGTTAAGCATTTATTCTAAGACAAATATCCAAACAGTAAATGTGGCATTTTAAAAAATATGAGGGCCCTATAATGGCAATATATAAATTAACACAACACTAACACCAAAAGAGGCCTACAAGATTTTCAATGTCTATGCCTCTGGTTGCTTCCCTTGGCCTCTAGTCAGATTAGAGGTCTCACCTGAAAAAAATTATTTATAATGATAGGGTGAGACATAAAGTCTCAATAACCAAAATCAATTTACAAAATATGCAGGAAAGGATTGTAAGTCAGATAAGCAGGTTTAACTAACATAAAATAATAATAATCTCGTAAATTAAAACTTCATATAATATGATAATCAAATAAAACCATCCGTACTCATCCATCCTGCTCCTCTTTATTTCCTGTGGACTGGTACAACCTATCAGTGCTAGTATACTCAGTCAAAGGTTAGCTAGTCACTTCAAGAATACTGCCCCTTCCCATGCCACCATCAATATACTGTAACAGGGAGGTGTTCGCTCAAAACACTAAACTCAAAATCCGGGTCAGGATTGAGAGAGCCGATGGGCATACATTTCACCATATCTCTTCCACCACAACCCAACATATCTCATAATATAAAAATAATAAATTAATACAGCTTTTGAAAACAATTACGAGATTCTCAATTCTTATACAACATTCTATCACAAATAACATATCCATCACAACAATAACAATTTAATAATAATTTCCACTTATATATGTAAATTGGAAAATACACTGCTTCATTGAAGTAAATTCATATTCAGACATAAACATAATCTTACAAAACACATGCAAGTAATATAGATAAAAGTAAGGTTTATAAAACACCTTATAGTCCAAAATAAGCATACAAAATAAATTAACCCCAGTTACCTCGATTCTAAGCTTAACCTTAATTTGGATAGTAACACCCTGCAATTACCGATCACAAGAAAACTCTACATTATGAATGTAGATATCGATTAACCACAAATAACAATAAAATAAATAATTTACGTAATTCAACTCCTACAACTCATTTCCTTTACAATTATTATCCTTAATTATTCTAATTTTCTTATAAAATCCTTAGCCATAGGTCATTCCTCATGAACCCAAATTACTCATTAAAATCCTTAAACACCTTTATATCATTCTCTCACTTTATCCACCTAATTTTTTATAAATTAAAATTTCACCTTTTACGTATCTATAATTATAAAATGCTCAATATCAACATTCTCAACAATTAAATCTCTTTTTCATAATTTATATGGGTATACTCTAATTATTAAATAAATCTTCAAATCTCCACATAATTAAAATCACATTAAATTTTAATTTAAATATTAAGTCCTAATTCATATTTTCCATAGAGCCTAGATCTAACAAAAAAAAACCGATTAAAACCTCAATAATATCTCCAATAATCTAAATAAATTATTTAAACAAATTTTTATCAGTAAAAACGCCCTATGCAAATTAATTTATATCATAGTTATAAATAAAATTAATTATAAAATCACATAACAACAAAATAAAAAATCTAAACCCATTAAAACTAACTATTAATTATTCTCTACATTTCTACAGTTATATATTGACAAAACTTAAAACTTGCCTAAAATCATATCCCTAAAATATTCTATAACTAACATAAAATTACTATAATAGGGAAGAGAAAATTATTTAGAATATGTTTCATAAAAGAAATTTTGTGATTAGAAGAGAGTTTGAGTATCTTATTGATCCCCGAAGAAACAAAGATACTCTTATCAGAACCACACGGTGCAAATAGCTACCAAGTGGCTCTTAGAACTCGTACTTAACCCCAGATCGAGTGTTCGAGCCCTTGGGGAGGCGTTCCTGGTAGGCGAGTATGTGCCCTTAGGAGAAAACCCCTAGGGAAGGGAACTGTTCTTGGCCATGGCTAGGGACCCTGTCATGAGCGATGCTGTGGTTCGGGCCGATAGGGACCCTCAAGGACCCTTCGGGGGTGATAGGGTGACGCCGTTCGTTACAAAAAACCCTCTCGACCTTAGGTTCAAATCATAAGTTGAGAGTAGGGGTGGAAACAGGCCAGGCTTGTGCCTTAACAGGCCTGGCCTGTTAAGGTACTATATGGCTTGAGCCTGGCCTGTGGCCTGTAACAGGCATATTTTCAGGCCTGAGCCTGGCCTGTGGCCTGTTAAAGAAGCTTGAATTTTTTTTAAAAGGCTAACAAGCCACAGGCCAAAAACTAGTCTATTTCAAATAGGCAAAAAAAGGCCCAATTACATAAATTAATTATCCAAAATACATCATAAAATGTGAAATAAAATACAATATAATAATTTTCAATACAAATTCTCCAATTTTCACATCAAATCTTCAATATGATTTCTTCTTCTCCTTCGAAGACCTTGAAAAAAAATTAATAAAATATATAATATTAGAGCATAACACAATTTAACAAATAATATATATAAGAAATAACATTATTTTAACAACGGAAAATTTATACCTTTTGTTTCTTCTTTAAACTGTACTTGTTGCGAAGCCTTTCATTCGAATTTAATTCATTTTCAACCAAAAAAAAATTATTACACTAATATTTATTTTTTTTACAAAAAAAAAACCTTAACAGGCCTGTCAGTAGGCCTTGGACTGGCCTTTTAATGCAAACAGGCTTTTTATATGGCCTTGGCCTGGCCTATTAGCCTGACAGGCCAGGCCGCAGGCCCCTGACAGGCCGCCTAGCCTGTTTCCACCCCTAGTTGAGAGTATCAATTTATGAATGTTTTGTAACGTTGGATAATATGGAGTCAAATCCTTATACCACAATAGATTTCACTACTCGTTTGTACTCATTTGAGGTTATTGGAAAGAGGGTATCATACGTCTATTTAGCGTTTATCCAACTACGATCTATATATTTCAACACCTTTTTTTCTCTCTTTTCTATTTTCCCCCCTAGAAAAGACATGAGTATAATGAGAGCATGGAATCATTACACTCATCAAGTACCTAATTTAACTACTACATAATGAACAAGTACATAACAAATTTTATATTATAATGCATTTGTACAGCAAAGATTAATCACTTCAATTAATTAATGGCAAAGACTAATTAAATTACATGTCAATCACTCGAAGAACGAATTTCAAGACCGAAAACTACACAACAAAGATTAGTTTGGTATGATGGGGTGGATTGCACGCTGAAAGAAAGGCTTTGAAGACCGGAAACTACACAACAATAACCAAATGCAAAATAAGCCTCAAGAGCAACAATAGAAAAACTGAACTTTAGTAATAATAAAACCTAGATTCAGAGATCAAGCTAAACTAGTAACATCCTAACAGAAGCAAAGAAAATCAAAGTTTTGAGCAACTATACAAAGTGAAAAAAAGGCCTCTTGTAGTGTGACTAATGCCCACATGTTGAAATGAGCTAATTTATATTCCTCTGTGGTCATGACACTTTAAATTTCAGCCTTTAATTTTCATTTAAAATACATTAGATCAGTAAGCAACAAATATAATTTTGATGGTCTTAATGGAAAGCATTGAACAAATTGGCAGTATGATCTCATTATAACATCTGCCATAGCGTTCTCCCAGAAGTTTACCCTATTAAAAATACAGCATATACATATAGAGGTTCAACATACTGCAGTTCCACTATATATCCATTATCATGTTGATAAAAAATCCAGATCATGGTCATAACTCATGAACTTAATACAAAACAATTTAGTCAAATGAATATTACTTTGTCGTATCAGTGTCTTTAACTACAAGTTGCAAAGCTCATTTTACAGTAAACCACTTGCTTTTTATCTCCTGAAAGGATCATATGCAAACTGAGAGACAAAAAATATAAGTATTTAAATATATCTGTGTTTGCAAGTAGCTCAGGTATCATATACCTGCTTTTTTAGCAATCTAGATTCTTCTAAACTACTTAGTGCTTTCCATGTGCTCAAACCCATAGCTATGAAGTAGTTCCCTCGTAAATTGTAAATACAAAATATATTGACATCTTTAAGTCCTCTAAAAAAAAGAGCTATAAAATGCAAAATGGGGGTTAATTTTATAAGTTAGTGTTGCCATGTACTCAAGTCCACAGCTGTAGAGTAGTTCTCTCCTAAATTGGAAGCAAAATATACAAACATATTTAAGTCCTAAAAAAATCACACACACAAAAAGGAGGAAAAGAACTAAAGAACAAACAAGGGGGGCTTAATCTTATAAGTTAAAGAGTCCCAATATCTAATGTGTCACCAAAAGGAAAAAGGCCACAATATTCCTCTAGTTTGGGCAGAGTATGTGATGAATCAGTATAGCAAACATCAAAGAATATATAATTGACATCGGCTTCTTCCTAATTACTAAACTACATACAAATCAGACCTTGATTAATGCTTCCAAGATGGAAAATCATACCTTCAAGAATTCCAGCACTTGATCAATTTATTTTGAAGAATTCCTTAATTGCACAACGCACTCACAATGCAGTTCAAGTAGTTTATTTCTTTCCCTTGCTTCTCTCAGCGACCTAACAAATATATAGCAGAACAAAGAAAAATAGAAAACAGACATGAACTTATTCTACATGAGAGAGCGATTTTAGTTCTTCCGGGATTAAGAACTTAGAATTGGACACTAGAAAAAGAATAATAGCAATTTTGGCAGAATATTCAACTGGAGTAAAGGAGCAAGGAAGAGGAGAGAGTCGTGAGAAGACCAAGGTACCTTATAAAACACACAAAATGTCTCAAGTTTGGAGGAGGCAGGACACGCAAAATGTCGCAAGGGAGGAGGACCACCATGCACAGATCTCCAATGCTCAGTTTTCACCTTTCACAGCCATGCCACAATCGCCAAATGTCGCAAGTTCAGAGGAAACAGAACAAAAAAACTATCGCCAGGGGAGGAAGGGGGAAAATTTATGGCGGGAACGTTAAGACTAGTTATACTAAAAACCGATCTTAAAAGTCATTTTTTAGATAGGTTGATCCAAATAACCGGTTTTAAAAGTAATGAATTTTTTTAAAAAAAAATTCTCTATTTTTTAGACCGGTTCCAATGGACAACTAGTCTGAAAGTTTTAATATTTTAAACCAATTTTTAGTCACAATCGGTCTAAAAAGATATAAACATATTATTTTTTTAGTTGCTTTGAATTCAGAAAATATATTAGACCTATTATAAGTAGAATCAATCTAGAAAATGTATTGCATATTTTTTTAAATTATTTTTATCTTTTTAGATCGGTTCCTTATAAAACTGATCTTAATAATATATTTTAGACCGGTTTTGTAAGGAACATATCTCACAAGTTTCTCATAATTACAAAAATGCCATCGATTATACCTTTTAGACCTTATCCGCTGTAAACGGTTTAAATGTATTAGTCTAAAACACCTTTTTGTACTAGTGTTAATATCATGGAGGCTGTTTAAACAAAATAAAGAATTAAAATGTTGGAACTTGGAATACCTTGGGTAAATGATAGATCCAGAAACTATGAAAGGAGAAGGGAAAGTACTAACCAATTAGAATTCCAACCATTTACTCTTTGTTTGTTCTTAGAAAGAAAATGCCAATTATTAGGTTAGGTCAATTTAGCAACAGTCTTGCTTGGGGGAGAGGGGAGCGATAGTGTGGTCCTAAAATATTTTGTTTAAAAATAAATTATAAATAATAATTTAGACAAATGAAAATATGAAATTCTCAAATTGCAAAATGTAAATCACTAAGAGTGGCTGATAAAACTTAGGGTGGTTTGTTTCTATTTTCTGTTTTTTTAAAAACAATTTTTAGAATAAAAATTTTTAAAAAATATGTTTGGATAGTTTTTCTTAAAAAATTACATATGAAAACTATAAACATAAAAATTTGTTTGAAATAATTGTTCTTATAGCATTAACTTAGATAAAAATTCCATTGCTGGTGGTGATGTGGCGAAGATTGATGTCCATCAGCATTAGTAGGTAAAGTCAGTCAATGGTTGACACTAGATGTGGTGGTGGTTATCACCAATCAGCAGCGACACTATGGCGGTCGTCATTGTTGATGATGATGTGGCAATCAGCAGTGGGGATGTGGTGTGGATGGTGGGATAGGTAGCAACCTCAAGCCTTCACACCAAGGAGTTTTCTCATTTTCTAAAACAAAAACTAAAAATGAAAAAACACAAACTATAAAAATAATACCTAAAAACTAGTTTGATATTTTCGTTTTTCTAAAAATAACCTAATGTTTTTTTTAAAAAAACCTGATTAAAAATATATTTCCAAACAAGTTTATTTTTGTTTTTAAGACCAAAAACTGTTTTTAAAACTGAAAACAAATAGGCCCTTAATACTAGATTTGCTGCTTAAACTCCCTTGCATGTAATTATTATTGTTTTTAAAAACTACTAAGGCAAGTTAAAACTTTAAAACTACATAAAAACCAATCTTAAACAAAAGACACAGAGCCTATTGAGAAATATCCTCTCTCTTGCAACCCTGCAACACAGGGAGGGCCATGCAAAATCGGCAAGTCTTATGAGCTTCTCTAGCCAGAGAAAATCAGCACATCTCTAATAGCTCTATACAAAAAAATAATAAATTTCAATATCCCAATTGAAGTAGATAATGTTTCAAACATTAATGATTTATTACCTCACTGGGTTATTAGCCCCCACCAACTTTCATGATCAGTTGCAACACATGTAAAGAATAAGTATAAGCTATAATTCTGTTAAAACCATATTGAACACAAACTTGGAGACTAGTTAATAAGGCAATCAACTTAGAAGTAGAGGCAACAAACCCCAATTTCCTTTGGAATCCAATGATCCATTCCCCTATTTGGAGTCAATAACCATGCCGGAACCGGAAGTCTTCAATTATTGACTGAATCCTCATAGGCATCTATAGGTGGCATCATTGTTACCTCCCTTACCTTTTCTTCCTTTCCCCCCTTCATTATCATTACATCTAAATTTAATGTTACAAATTTAATATTTTATAAAAATATTATTCTCCTGGTCTTAATTATAGAAAAATATTTGAGAGTTAATCTTGATACTAAATATAAGATATAGTTTACATATTTATCAGTTTTTTCCTAATTTACCATTATTGATGATTCCTCAATAATTATAAAAAAGAAGAGGGAATAAAAGAATTAGGGTTTATTTGGTATGAGGGGAGGGGAGGGGAGGGAAATGGGGGGATTTTGCTCCCCTCCCCTTGTTTGGATAACTAAAAATTTTAGGAGAGAACCCCTCCAAAATTGGGGGGATTTGGAGGGAAAGGTTAATGTTTGAACTTAAATTGACTAATATGTCCATACCATTTTAAAATATTCTCACAATACCCTTCTCATTATTTAATTACAAAATTATAATTTTTATAGTAAATGTCATTTATAATTATATTTATTTAATTTTTATAATTATAAAATTATAATTTTATGTATTAAATTTCTTATATAATTATATTTTATTAAATATGTTAGAAATTTATTAATTATAAATTAAATGAAATAAGAGCAAAATTGTCCATATAAAAAATATTTCTCCTCCCCTCCCCTCCTATACCAAACATAATACTATTAAAATCCCTCCCCTCCCCTATCTTTTTATCAACCCAAACAAGGTAAAAGAAAATATCTCTCAAACCCTCCCCTCCCCTCCCCTCCATTGAGCCAAACATAGCTTAAGACGTTTAAGGTGTTTTAGAAAATACATGTCATATTAACTAACTTTCTTAATCTAATCAAATTAAATAAATATGTCATATATTAAGAATCAAAGGAGTATTATAATTTTATAAAAAAATATATAAATAATTTTATATAAATAAAGTTATAGATTATTATTATTATTATAAAGCGGATTTTTTTTTTCACTTTTTTCACTACCGTTACAAACTGTTCATATCAAAATTTAATAGTTTAAATTTTCTTATATATTTTTATGTAAAATTATAATAATATTTTTATGAAATATTAAATCTGAAAAATTAGATATGAATCCAATGGAAATTGAAGGGGTAAAGGAGGGGGAAGGTAAGGAAGAGAAACTGCTTTGTGTTTAGATTAGCATTTAGGGAGTGATTTTACACTATATAAGGTGAGCCTGTGAGATAAATTGTGTCTCCACTTGCGTGAAGAACTTTTTTTTTTTAGCTAAAGTATACTTTTAGTCTTTTAAATTTTATCTGAGGTATATTATTAGTCTTTTAACTTTATAAAATAAACTTTTGATCTTATATTGTTAACACCATTAATGTTACTAACGAAAAATATTGAAGTAGCAAACTCAAATTATGATTGTGCAACTGACAAAGCATTTAATTTTTTTAATATCATATAATTAGATTATTAAACTAAAATAAATCGACAAATCATTGTAAATGAAATTTCGGTTTTGGTATTTAGATTATCAAATTAAAATTTGTTAACACAATCGAGGTTTTGATATTGATTACTTCATTACGTTTTTAGAGATTTTTCAATTCATATATATTTTAAATTAAAGATTAATATCTTTTAATTACACAGTCATCATTTGAGTTTATTGCGTCAGCGTTTTCTATTAGCAACATTAACAGTATTAGAATTATAAGATCAGAAATAGACTTTATAAAATTAAAAGACTAAAAATATATCCCAAATAAACTTAAAGAAATAAAAGTATATTTTAGCTGATTTTTTTAATGTGTTTCTAGGTTTCCAATTAAAAGGTTATAGATTTAGTTTTATCATTATTTTGTATACAAAAAATAAAGATAAAGATAAAGATAACATGACCCTTTTGCTTCTAGCCACAAAATATTTTTCAATGTTCTCCCTCATTGTTCTTTTTCCCTAGCACCAACACTACCATCGCTCATTTTACTTGTTGACAGACTGAGACTGAAAAAAGGAAAGGGAAAACTAATGTTTTAGTCCCTCAACATTTAAATCAATCAAAATTCAGTCCCTTAAATATGAGTCGACAATCGACATGACTTAATTTTTAAACTTTTGGACTCCCTTAAAACGCAGCCCCTAATATTGGATCAATTTACATTGTTATCCTTTGTGACCCATAACTCATCTCCAGCTGGCAAAAGATTTTGAGTCATCCTCCACGTCATATCATGAATTTCTAGAAAGGAGCTTTATAAGAAAGTGTTTTCCGATTAGGGGAGAAGCAAGATGGAGAAATCAATTCCTAGAAAAAGGAGCATTCGCAAATTGGATTTCACTTCTCATGCCTCATTGTGCAGATTAATGATAATCTGAAGAATTCTCTTGGACCTGGTAAGTGGCAACTTAGACAAGCCACCAAACATGTCCGATTCATTTGCTTCAACATAACTATCCTGAATTCATAGCTAAAACAGGTATCACTTTTTAATTTCTCCTGCTCCACTCGGACGATGAACAAAAGGGAGAAAGCAATTTGTCTTGATGTTCCATTCATGATATGACGTGGAGGGTGACTTAAAATTTTTTTGACCGCTGGAGATGAGTTATGGACGACAAAGGACAAAAAAATATTGGGTTTGGTTTGATGAGAGTGGAGGGAGAATGAGAAATCTTATCTTATTTAGTTTATCAGAATAAGGGGAATACTTAGTGTAAAATAAAAAGAGAGGAAGGAAATATAGTCCAAAATTTCCTGATCGCTCCCCCACCCTCAAATCATGCAGGCCCAACGAGTTTAGTGACTGAGTTTTAAGCGAGTCGGAACTTCACTGACTGAGACGTGCCAAGTCATACTCAAGGGATTGAGTTTTAACCGAATTAAAATTTTATGAACAAATTTTAATTTTCTAAAAAATATATATATATAATAACACAAAATTTCAAAGCAATGCAAACTTTTATATCCGCACACAGAAACCCGTAATTTATACCTGAATTAAAAAATCGAGAATCGAAATTCAAATTTGGCACAACAGCCCCAATTTATTTTCCATTTATATTTTCATTAAAATGTTTCTAACCCATGATCCCCTAAATGTATAAATACTATTTAATCGCTAAATAGTGCAACTCTTTTTGTCTTTTTAAATATTAATCACTCTCTAGTATTAGATACATTATGGGGGATTAATATTGGATTGAATTAGATTCATGGATTATATAAATGTTAATAAATGACAATTATTTTTCCCATACTCATCAAACTTAATTTAAACTTCAAGGTAAAAAAAAAATTAAAACCTAAACTTTAAAAGAAATAATTATAGAATGAGTTCCACTAACTCATTTAAACTGATGCGCAGGAGTCATCCTATTTTAAATTATACATTTATTATTGACTTAACTTGGTGTGGACAGAAAGTAGGAAATGATCATGTATCATGGCAGGAATGGAATGGGAGGGTTTTCAACGAAAAACCACTTATATGGGGATATCCAAACAAATGCATATAATTTAAATATGTTGTGTACAATTAATAAAGGTTATATTTTCTCAAGGACATGGATATTTAGATATTTTTGGATAATAAATTTTACAATGAAATAATTTGTAGCAATTTTTTTTTAGATTAAATATTTACGGGTTAAGATTCAAAAATATTCATAAATTTATATTTAATGTATAAAAATATCTATAAACTTTCTTCAAACGCAAAAATACTATAAATTTAAAAAATCAAAGTAAAAATGTTAGACAGTTAAAAAAACCTAGTGCATTATTTTTTATGGCAAAACCCACCATCTTCCTTTTATTTTAATATATAAAAAAAGGAATGAATGTTAGGCAGTTTTAATGATTATGTCATTTTTTATTTTATTTTAAAGTTCATGGTAATTTTAAAACTGAAAAATTATGGATATGTTTACACATTGAATATAAGTTCATTGGTATTTTGTTTTACTTTAACTCTATATTCAGTATGGAATTAATTTGGGTAGGAAATGTGCATGAATGGAAGAAGTGGAATGGAATGGAAGAGCTTTCAAAGGAAAAACCACTCGTGTGGGGGACACTTGAGAGATAAGACACCCCACGTTTCTCTCTCTCCCCTCACACACACACTCTCTCTCCTCCTCTGCCTACTAAAATCCCTCCCTCCCTCCTCTGTTTTCATTCCCCCTCGCTGCTCTCTCTCTCTCTCTCTCTCTCTGCTTTCCACAAACTTCCTCTGCAGCAAACTCTTGAAGCCCTTCACCAAACCATCTAGAACCTTCTCCTACATTACAACAGAGCAGCTCTCCTTTCTGGTTCGGAGCTTTGCTACTTCTAATGGCTGAGCCACTTCTTAGCTCAGAGACTGGCACTTCCACCAACTGCTCTTCTCCTTCTCCTTCTCCTTCTCCATCTTCGTCTTCCTCTTCTTCTTCGTCCTTGTCTTCTTCTTCTGCTCAAAAGAAGCAGCTCAAGCGAGCGAGAGAAGAAGATAGTAATAGCAAGCACTCTGTTTATAGAGGGGTCCGAATGCGAACGTGGGGTAAATGGGTTTCTGAAATCCGCGAACCCAGGAAGAAAAATCGGATCTGGCTTGGCACTTTCGCCACTGCCGAGATGGCCGCCCGTGCCCACGACGTCGCTGCCCTTAGTATTAAAGGCACCTCCGCCATCCTCAACTTCCCTGAGCTCGCCAATTCCCTGCCCCGACCCGCCTCCAAATCGCCCCGAGACGTCCAGACCGCGGCCGCCAAAGCCGCTTCCATGGAGATACTTTCCACCACCACCACCAACAATCTCATCCCCACACCCACAACCTCATCTTCGTCTTCTTCCTCTGCTGAAGATGTTTCCACACCAGAGGAACTAGGCGAGATAGTGGAGCTTCCATCACTGGGTACAAGCTTCCAAGAACCCGACCCGAATAAAGATTTTGTGTTTTTCGACCCGGTAGATGGGTGGTCCTATCCTCACCCATGGTATCACAGTCTTTACGATGATGAGAACAAGTACTGTGGTGGCGACTATTTCACTATGGATCACACATCATCACTACAAGAAGAAGAAACAGAGGGTTTGATTCTTTGTGGCTTTGAAGGCTCGTTGTGGCAACATTAGAAAAAATCAGTGAAAGAGTCTTTGTTTCCTTCTCTCTCTTCTGAGTTATCATTCTAAATGTCAGCCCTTTTTTCCATTTTTCTTTTCAAGGGCCAAATACGTTTCTTGTCTCTCAAGTTCATACTTCTTCTTTCTCCTTTCTTCTATCACTTTTACTTTTGTGGCCATGTGATTTGGATCTATATGAAAGTTGCAGAGCTAGTTGATGATGATGAGTTTGCCATATATATTGGGAATGATCTGAACTAAAAAAATATGATGATTTGGTTGGTGAAAAAAGCATCATATATTGTTATTATTATTATTATTATTATTATTATTACAAGTTTTCTTCTCAGCAACAGCATTTAGTTTTCTTCTCCTTTGTGCTGACAAGAATAAAGGGTTAAAGCTAAGATTCTTTTGTATTACCATTTTACAGCTCATATATGTTGTGTTGATGGGTCCATAAGAATTTGATCAACATGGTACATAAAAATTCCAATTCTTTATCATAATTAGGTTTTCAAGTCCTGTGTGTGTATATGTGGCTGTTCTTTAAGTAAGGTTAGAAGCTTTTGGATATGGTGAATTGACCAAAGTGTGTTATGAATTATGATACAGCTAGCTAGCTAGCTTAGCTACAAGACTTTTGACGAGTTTTGGGTTTTTTGTTCTTTCTTTTAGTATTGTGGGGTTATTGCTATTGTGTGGAAAAGGGATAATTACATGTTTGGCTAAATATGTAAATGGGGACCGTCTGAAATTTATTGGATAAAATTATGGATTTAAATAAAGGTCCTAAAAGAGTGTTTTTTCATTTGGGAACTATACTTTAGACCAAAATTTTTTTGGCAAATAAACATATTTGATTTGGAATTAATTGGTAGTGTACAATACTAAAATACTTTGTGGGCATGTAGAAAGCATGATGAAGATTTGATGTCCTTTTAAATATGATCTTATGCAAGACTTTTATTAATGAAACTAATTTAAAAAAGTATTAAATTGTGGGGCTTTATTTTCCCCCCTTTTATGGGTCTATACATTCTAGCTCCAAATCAGTTAACAGTCACCAAATACTACTTAACTAATATTATTAAAAGCAGAACCACCCTATTGTTAAGTTGTCTTGTGTATATATTTATGCACTCTCTTAGTGGTTAATTGTTATGAGTTTGGAGGGTACGGGAAATGATTTGAAGGGAAAAAGTTTTTTTTGAGTTGGATTTAAAAGAATTAGAGAAATGAGGTTATAAAATTTTAATAAAAAGAAGATGTAAGACGAAAAAGTAAAAAAAATCAATTAAAAACTTTTAATCCTCATTTTTTTAATTTTTTAAAATCTAACTCGTAAAAATTGTTCCCACCCTCCCCTCTCGATCCCAAATCCCTAGTAACAAAGTTACAACTCCTTAGTTAGATCATAAATAAT
Source organism: Albizia julibrissin (assembly GCA_037074505.1). NCBI lineage: Eukaryota > Viridiplantae > Streptophyta > Magnoliopsida > Fabales > Fabaceae > Albizia > Albizia julibrissin. The sequence continues at coordinate 43,409,863 of CM073478.1, read as the reverse complement.
CAAATAATTCATTTTCTATAAGGAAAAAAAAAAGTCTCCAAAATAGGTTCACCATAACTTTTGAGTCAACTTATTTATAACTAAATAAAAATATACTTTAAGAGAGATATCATTAGAAAAATTTCACTTAAATACTACTTGAACTTCAAAATTCTAAATTAGTAATTTTTTAAAAATCTGAATTGTCAAAATTGCTATATTTTTTTATCAATCATATTACTCTTATAATCAATAAAATTAATTTAAAATTTTAAACTTCAAATGATATTTTTTTTATCTTTTTCCAATATCATATTATTCTCAATTTTCAAAACATGATTAATAACAATTAATTATCTTTTTCCAATATCATATTATTCTCAATTTTCAAAACATGATTAATAACAATTAATTCCTTCATGTTGGAGTGGGTGATAGATCCATATGTTTATGACGTCGGCAACTTTGCATTTTGATCACGGCGTGTGGTACTATATACGCAAGACAAGTGAGCATGCATGTGCTCTCTAAAAAACAGATTTTTTTTTTGCCATAAAAAAAAATTATATATATGTGTGTGTATCATTGATTTGACATATATTGTATAAGAGCTTGGTTGTTTTATATAAAATAGCAAGAATGGGAAATATTAATAATATACATAACTATATAAAGACCTGAATACTATAGGTCTCTATTAGTCTTAGGATTGTTTAAATTAGAGTGATCAAATGACAGAACCAATGCTTTTTAAGGTTAGTAATGAAATTAAGAAAGGGGTATTACAAAAATAAGTATATATTAAGTGGCACACAAATTAAGGCTCCTAAGCTTAGCCTTGAAGCCTGCAATAAGAAAATGAGGTTGAGACCTGCCCTAGTTGAGATCTCAAAAGTACTTTTATTTTATTTTTGGTTAACTGTCAAAATAATGAGTTTTTTAAATAATTGTAAATCTAAGCTTATTATATATATGAATCCGAACTATATTAAAATACAGAGGAAAGTTTCCTTTGCATTGTTGTAGGTGTAAGTAACTGCTTCAAAATGCTTGTTTTGATTGTTTAGATTAAATTATTTTTAGTGATTTTATATTATATAAGATAAATATACTATTAGGAGTTTTGTTCCGTAAAAACATAAAAATATTTATTTTAAATTAAACCAAGTACCCCCTCGGTCGTTGATGCTAAACATCCTAATGATTGACGTTTTGTTTTCCTTTAATCATACAAAGTTTAAATGAGTCGAATTTTATAGATTCATTAAGGTTAAGATGAATCTCGTGATTCATATGATATTAGTGTTGATTTGGAATAACAATTGAAACTTTTAAAAACAGCTTTTCAATCGTAATTTACGGTATATGAGATAAGTATGTAAGATGAGTTTTATCTCGATTTACGTGAAAAGTACTCCCTCTGATCCTTATTATAAGGCACCAACTAGCAAATTTTCTTGATCCTTTTTATAAGGCACTTGCAAGTTTTCAAGGAGTATTAAATTTATTTTTTCATATATGCCCATAATTAATAAGGATAGTGGGAGAGAGTAATAATTAATATGATTTTTGAGTTTAGTGTAGTTGGTAGAAGCAATATTGGAAGTCACTTAAATTTTAAAACAACTTTAATGCTTTTAACTATTTTTATTGGTTTGTGAGAATTGTTGGTTAGTGTCTTATATTAAGGACCAGAGGGAGTATTTATACGCTACTCTCTATGATCATTATTATAAGGTACCAACTAAAAAGTGCTCTTGATCTTTTTTATAAGGCACTTGTAAGTTTCTAATAAAAATTTAATTTATTCTTTCATGTCTACCCATATTTAATAAAGGTAGTGAGAGAGAGTAATAATAAATATATATTTTAGTTTAGTGTAGTTGATAAGGGTAATATTAGAAATTACTTGAATTTTAGAACAACTTTAATACTTTTAACTACCTTTATTAGTTTATAAGAATTGATAGTTGATGCCTTATAATAAAGATCAGAGCTTTTAAGTCATTCTAAACACACATATAAAGATCATCAAATGGAAGATGTGCTGGCTTGGGAACAAAGAAAAAGTGCTTTTTAAAACATTTTTCTATCGGTCAAAATAAAACTCATCTTATGTATTTATTTTGAGGCCAGTAATAGCCACTTTAAAAAGTTAAATCAAACATGTACATTATATTTAAATTTAATTTTTTTATGAGATTTGAAACGTATTCTAATCAACGACAACAACAAAAAGCAGTTTTATCACATTGAGATTAACTACATAAATTTATATGATGCCATTATTATACTCTATAATCACCAAACTCTCTACATATTTCATTCACTAATAAGTTCCAATCGATAAATTTCTTGAGTATTTTTCTTGTCCCTCGTTAATTACTTCTCTTCGTAAAACTTTGAAGGTTATCAGCTCAACTCTCTTCGTTGACCTTTTTATTTATTGGCTTTCTTTGTATGTGTTTACCCTATCTTATCCGATTCTTAATCATTTTATTCTCAAAAAATTATGTTTTGTGGGGGGAAAAAAGTTGCAAGTTGTGTGTGCACACTAAATAAGAGTAATGAAAAGGGGAAAAGAAGAGCAAATTAATAAGGGAAAGGGGTGAAAGCCCAAAAAGTCAGTGAGTTCACACCAACCTAATAAATGGCAAGGCATTGAGTTTGGTATTAGAAGAAGGAAGGCATCTACCATTCACTACATTAAATGGTATTAACTGCTGGTCCATTGCTGCAATCATTATGAGAATGATTATTGTGAATAGGACATGCCTCAACTCTAATCTTTACACTTGTCAGTCTTTTATGGCCAGTTAATCCTTTTGGTCCTATTATAAAGTATTCCTTAGGTTCTATTTATAGGTTGATAGAAAAGTTTTTTTTTAATTTATAGATCATATCATTAAATTTTTAATATGAGCTTATAATTTTACTTTTATTTACTATTTTATTAATTTTATTCTTATGAGGTATAATATATATTAATAGAGATAAAATTAGAAAGTTATTAAATTTAAAGGTATAATTAATAAATTTTAATATTTTTTTTATTAGTGTGAAATATAATGAGAGTGACTCACAAATATGAAAAGAGGAGTACTTCATAGAAAGAATGATTGGTCTTTGTTATAAGTTTCTAATTGAGGTATTGTTATTTTTTTCAGACGCCCCTATTTAAGATTGTTGCAATTTTCTTTTTTCACTTTTCAAGAAGTAATTTATAATTTTAATTTAAGTATAGGTAAATTTAAAAAAATATTTTTAAAAAAATTAATGTCTTAATTACCTCTCCCTCGTTCTGGTGACGTAATTAAAAGTTTCGTATAATAGAGGCTTGAAGGAGTACACTACAACTTTGAAGAAGATGAATGCCATAGAGGATTTTGATCAAATATTGCCCCACTCGTTTCTATTTATATAATTTATTTTATTATTTTTTAATATAAAATATTCTATAAAATTTACCCCTTCCAATCCTATTTATATAGTCATTATTATCAAATTCGTGAGTTAACTTTTAAGTTTACCATTTTTACATTTCTATATTTAAAAATCGTGTCAATTTACTTTTAAACTTATATTAGTTTGAACTTGCAAATTCATTCTCTAAAATTATCATTTTTGCATTTGACATGCTCTTAAACTCGTGTTAGTCTGTTGGATTTGATTATACTTAGTTACTTTATATATAGAAATTTTCTTTGTCAAGTATGATTAATTATGAATGTTGATCGATTTAATTTCAATATTTCGATTTAAAATATATTTAAACCAAATCATTCTCATTTTTTATATTTAATTATTTAATCATGTGGATTTAATAGTTATTTATTAATAAAAATAAACTTTAGTGGATTTAGGATTCGAGTTCATGATCCGAATTTATGTTCATGTTACGAATTTGTTTGAACTTATATATGGCAATTTGAGGATGGGTTTTGTGATCATTTTCATAAGGTATCATATTAATTATTCATTATAATTTTTTTACTCATATTCAATGTTGACATAAGAAAATATGAAACTTTCTTAAAGATGTTTTTAATACGGGCAAAGTAATGTGTTGTGTTCCCAGTTGACTTGGGAGATTTTCAGAACTCTTAAAAAAAAAAAAGGGGCAACTCACCAAAAATATTAATGAATTTTAATGTTTTTCTTAATTTTGATAAAAAAAAATTAAAATGACTTATAAATAATATTAAAAAGGGCACGAAGCATTTATAATTTTTTTTGGAGAATTGCTTAAAAATACCTTAGGAGCAAATTAATTGCTAAATGCTACCATGAAAGATCTGTTGCATAAGACGAAAAATATTTCGCACACGACAGGAAGATATTTTGCACACAACGGAAGATGTTTGCACATTCGTAGAGAAGATTTATGCACATACGGAAGATCTATTGCATACGACGGATGACTGTTTGTACGCGTGGTAGAATTTGACAATTAATTTATCCCTAAGGTATTTTTAAACCATGTTCCCTTTGTTTTTTAAGATTTTCTATTCATCGACTTGGGTAAAATCTTTGTATAAGAAAAAGACTTAGATAAAATCCGTTTCAACTAATGAAACTAACCCTAATTTTGATAAATTTTCAAAACTCTATTTACCTAGAGTTTCATATTACTAAAAAAAATTACTTGACAGAGATTATCATATAACTCTTCCCTTGAGGAAATGAAATCTTTAAAGCGAAGCTCAATGATTCTCATGCCATAGACTATGAAAAGTCTTGACTGGTTGAATTGATCTCACACCAATCCATAATTTCCTATTTGAGGAAACTAATGCAGCTCCCCAATCCCAATAGGTTCCTTTTTGTAATATAATATACTTAATATAAGATATAGTTAATTTTTTTTAAAGAGGTTAAAGAAACTAAATAAGTTATTTAACTATAACATATGTCATGTATCATTTGATTCTATATAAGTTCATAAGTCACACAAATTAAGTTAGTATAAATAAGATAAATATAAAGAATTTAAAATAATTTATTTAACTTCCTTAATTTCTCCAAAAAAATCAACTATATCTTATATTAAGAATTAAAAGAGTACTATTTTTCTGTTCGTTTCCTAACCTTTAACTAAATATAACACAAGTGGTTGGATGATGATGATTGACAACAACAACAACAACATATCATCATCATCCTCAGGGTTTATATAATCTTTAGTTTCTTAAATTTATCCTAATTTTTATTTTGGTCCATCAAGTTTCAAACCATAAATTTTGATAGGGTTTTATTAAATTACTAGAAATAAAATTTGAGGGACTAAAACTAAAGTAAATGTAATCTTAAAAAATTAAAAGATTATATTAACTATTATTGTTGTTGTTGATATTTTTATTGTTATTATATCATCATCAATAATTGAGGAGAAGCCATGACCCATTTCTTATCTCTGTTCAATTTAGCACTGATTTTGTCACTTACATTTCATTTCTTTATATACTTATTCAAGTAGAATAATATATATAATTAAAGCTTCATGACCCATTTCATAGCTGTAAGATGTGAGGGCAAAGGACCGCACGCCTTTGCTTACCATTTTTGTCTTCTTTTATAGCTTTGTGTGTCCGTTCTTTAATAACAATCAGATTCAAATTAATTAAATTAAGATCATATTTAATTTTAAATATAAGATCTAATTTTTTAAAAAAATATTAAAGAAGTTAATTAAATTACTTTAAAGTATTTATATTTATAATTTTTCTTTAAATTAATTTATTTAACTTATAAACTAATATATAATTTAATTATATATAATATATGACATAATTAAATAACTTATTTAAATTTTTTAATATTTTTAAAGAAATTCAACTAGGTTATATATTTAAGACCGGAGTAGTAATATCAAAACATCAATTTTCAAGGAAAATACTTATCTAATTTGGTGGGGATATTCTCTCTCTAGCTAGATTTTGCTTTCTTCATCAAAATATACTCTAGTTACCTTCTTTGTTTCTGTATCTTCTTCCTTGATGCTTCCTTATAGTATCTAAGAACAATCAATCACAACTAAAAAAATAATATCAAGTTTCTAAGTACAGCAGAGTTATTAGTATATATTTATAATAAAAAATAACAATATTTTTATTTATTACAAAAAAATACAGTTGAATATTTTGAGAACTGAGCTATTTGCAGGTGTGATGAAGCATATGCTACTCGCAAATACTTTATATGTGATGCAAAGCTTAACAATAACTGGCTAGTTGATGCATTTTGACCCAGTTAAATTTATATATATATTATTGTACTATACCTTATTGAGAATTGTTATTCGCATTAGAGCCAACACGTGGACTAGGATTTGAAAGTTGACTTATAAGTAGTGAAGGAATTTTACTTGGGAATCAAAACGTAAGATTGATGTGCACACATTATAAAAACCCCACATTTACCACTTAAAATTTATTTCTATATATCACTGATCCATTACTTGTCCTCTCCGTTGGGGCCTTCTTTAAATAAGTATCTTCCTATCACTTTACCATGTCTTCATAGATTAATTTATATTAGCTTTGGTCTTTAACATAAAATCCACTCTATATTTTTTATATTAAGGATTAGAAATAATATCTCATACTTTCATGCATACAAATTTTTTAAAAAAGATTCGTTAATTGATATACAATAATTAAATCAATTTAAATGTTCCTCATGTTAACCGTGATTTGAACTTCATTCTAGACGAGTCTAAATGCCAAATACAGATGTTCATATATAAAGATAAAAATCTCAGTGTATCAAATCATCATATACTTTTCTTTTCCTGGTCAAAGGTCAAGTCATTATATTATCAACCAATAAATGTTAACATCAACATAAAATATATTTAACAAGTATTACAAGTTGCAAACCATAAGCTCATTTTTAAAAATTCTATGTATTTAAAAGCTGTCTTAAAACAATTGTCCCCATGAATTAATAAGGAGTTCTTTTGGCTGAGATATGATCTTTGTTCTATTATTTTCAGTATCTGAATTATCACCAAATATCTTGAATATCATATACTGAATGCAAAATATTTTACATATTAATATATTAAGAAGAAAATCTGAGAGTGTCAAATCATTAATGTCAATATCAACACAAATTAAAATCTACAACAAAAATCACTAGTCACAACACAGCTTATTCTTTAAATTCAATGCAATACACAGGACGCTCACTAATTATTGTTAGATATCTCATAAAAATATTTTTAACATCAAGCTGGGGACAAAATACAATATCTTTGTTTAATTTCCTATTAAGGTCTAGCTAATAGGGACAATATACGTGATGAAACATATTTTTGATGGAGTAAGATATAAACTGTTATTTTGCCAGGAATCTAATAACATCACATGCTTGAGCAGAGCGTTGCATGCGCTACAAAAGACCAAGTCTTGTGATTTGCCTTAATTTGCTATATATATATATATATATATAACAAATATAAATCACCATCAGATGCAACAGAGAGAGACAACAGTCTAGCTGAGATTACTAAGATCTTAGATGGCCTTTCTATTTCTTAACAATTTAACATTAAGGTTGCTTCATAATTAAATCTGTAAAGAGTGCTTGATTCCAACTCCATATTGAAATAACAAGCAAATAAAACATACAGCTAAAGAAAGAGAATCTTTTCCCGTCCTTGCATTTTAGTATTATTTTATTTCACAGATTTTAATTTATTTCCCTGGAACTGATCCTAATTGATTTGCATTATTAGCCTCATAATGCCTTAACTAAACTCAGAGGTAAGTTATTGTAAGAAACTTACATGATGTCTGAAATGCTTGGTAGGCTATAGCTACTTCCAGAAATACAGAGTTAGGAAAGATGTCATAAGACACTATATAATAGAGCATGGGAATAAGATATTTTAAAAGAAAATTATTATTCTATTGATCTAATGCACCTGAATCATATCACTCCGTAAAGACAAGTCTTGTATTTACAACAACAACTGAATCAGTTCTGGGCCCTCTCTTGTATCTGGAAAAGACAGAGTGAAAAATAATGATATCTCTGGATATCATTAATTGGCTTTAAAGTTTATATTTTTCTTCTTTCGGTTTTAGTGTGTAGGAGATAAGCCAGGGTGTGGGGGGATGACAATAATAACCAGAAGATCCTCGTGTACATCTTTCTAATAATGCATATTTGGTTTTATATGTAGGTACATGTTCATCAAAATTCAGTCCACTTGAGCCACCACATGTGTCACATATAAACATGCAATTAATTCTCAAGCAATTAAAATAATAATAATAATAATAATAATGGAAGCCTTCACTAATTTAAAAGAGTGTGGGCAAAGCAAATGAAGTTGCTGGGTTCATATCAATTTATTAATTTTTATTCACATTTTGCAAGCAACACTTAATGGAAGTTTTTATTGCAAATATAATAAACTAGTTAAATAGTCATTTAGATTCAATCCACTGGAGCTACCATGTATCTCGTATAAGCTAATTACTAGAAAACGTGCAATTAATTCTCAAGCAATTCAAGAAAATAATTGAAGCCTTCACTAATTAAACAGAGTATATGTCAAGCAAGCGAGGTTGCTGGGTTCATATCAATTTGTTAATTTTTCTTCACATTTTACAAGCAAAACCTGATTGAAGCTTTTTATTTCTAATTATGATAATCAAGCTAAATAGTCATCTAACCTCAATGCACTTGAGCAACTAACATGTGTCTCATATAAGCTAATTGCTAGAAAACGTGCAATTGATTCTCAAGCAATTCAAGAAAATAATTGAAGCCTTCACTAATTAAACAGAGTATTTGCAAAGCAAACGAGGTTGCTGGGTTCATGTCAATTTATCAATTTTTTCTTCACATTTTGCAAGCAACACCTGACTGAATCTTTTTCTTCCCATCATAGTAATCAAACTAAAGTGGTCATCTGTCTCTTAACAGACTATTACTTATTAGAGACGATGTATCATCATTTAATATAAAAGTGTTGTTTTGCCTAACATATTATATAGTTTGAACCATCTTTCCTAATGGTCTACAGTGACAGTACAACAAGCATATGTTAAGATTGTTGATTAGAGGAAAATGTCAGAAAAGAATTTTAAATATGGTTTATGAGTTAAATCTTTAATTGCTCAAAGGAGAAGAGAGCGGATATATTTAAGCAGCCAATAATGCCTTCACAAAAAGATGAAAAAGAAAGATGCAACCACAGCATGTTAATAAACAAGCTTATTTACATTATACTACTATATTATATTCATCAATATGATCGACTAATCTTAGGAAAAATACAAATTCAATTATTATATTGGAATCATACAACTAATGATAGTGACTGCAGAAACATATACCCAATACAATGCACTAAAAACTGCCAAAAACAGCAGCTATATAACATCCTATGTGGATGATGAAAGTGAAAACTTTTTATCTTCCGAAGTGAAACATCACTGGAATCAAGTGGATGATGAAAGTGAAACAATTAAAAAACAAAAAAGAACAGCAAAGAAATAAATATATCTTACATCAGCCTCGTAGTAGCAGTTCAAGAATGAATCGTCATTGTCCCACAAAGCATGAGCTTGCAAATTATTATACACTAAAAGTGCTTTATGAAGGTGATAAGCATAGTATAGCAAACAGAAAATGACAAACGGGTACAGTCGGGTCTGTTTGGCTCCCCCCCTTTAATGAAAATCACTTTCAATTTGTAAAGCCTAAAAAGAATTGCCTATCATCATTGTATTAGCTTTTTCATCACTAGGTTGCTGATGACGAGCATATAACACTTGTCGTTTGCTTAAAGCTTTAATACTCACAGAAGTAATGGGAAACATCTTAATTTTTTAAAAAAAATTTCCAGTCTTTTTTTATGTGAGATTTTTTACTGTATTTTGGAAAGTTCGTTGACATGAAAGGGTAAATACATACATTAATTATACTTGGATGGATAGAACTATCTTATCTGAGAGCTTATTTCAATATATTAATTTGTGGAGAAAGATGGCTGAAGGCTCGGTTACCCCCCCCCACCACAACAACCCTTCATAAATATATACTCTTAAAAGTTTCAGGATTAAGGCTAACAAGTCAGTGCACGTTTTATTTATGCTTAATTGATGAACTCTTAAAAGTTTCATAACCCCTCAAAGAGTCCCATGTAAGTAATTAAGCACGCTTGAAATTTTTTAATAAAAAAAAGTCTTGGTTTGTTCACACTAGTACAAAAAAGTATATTTAGATCATCACATTTAGACCGGTTTTCGCGGGAAAGGTCTAAAAAAAAAACGCAGTGGCAATTTTGTAATTAAGAGAAACTTCTAAGATCGGTTTTTAAAAAAAAGCGGTTTTAAAAAAATTATTTAGACCGGTTATTTAAATAACCGGTCTTAAAAATAACAAAAATACAAATTATTTAAAGAGAGAATTTTTTTTAATTTTTAGACCGGTTAAAATAAAAATTGGTCTAAAATATACCATTTTTTAGACCAGTCATCATTTAGAACTGGTCTAAAAATTAACTGAGAAAATAAAAAAAAATCCGGTCTGTTTTTAAGACCGGTTATATATATAACCTATTTTAAAAGTCCACTACTTAAGACCGGTTATCTTAAAAGTCCACTACTTAAAAGTCCGAAAATTCAAACCTAATCCCACTCCTTTTCGTTACCCTCCCCGTCATTTCCACTACTGCGAAAGCTTCATCTCAACTCTGCACCTTCTTCTTTGGTCATATTCCACCATTTTCTCTGCCCTCTGCTCCAGCCACCGCCACCGCCGCCTCCTCCTTCTCTATTTTCCGACCTAAAATCCTCCCGCCTTCCGGTCATTGCACCCGTTGCTGCGGAATCTCTGACTGTGCCTATCTTTTCACTGTTATCTCGTCTGTGTTCTCCAGCCGCTGCAACCGCAGCTCCTCCTTCTCCTCAAGCCACAATCGAATGTCACTACCTCCAGTAAGAGTAATGTCTCATCTATCTTAGTTAATTCTTTGATGATCTGGTCTGTGATTTACGGATTTGGATGTTATGAATCTGTTCAATCACAAGTGTTTGACCTTTCGCATTTTGCATATCAATTTCTTTCTGTTGAATCTATTGAAGTGGTCCCTTGAAGATGTTATGAACCTGTTTAATCTATTAAATCATTTTCTTTCTTGAGTCTATCAATTTCGTTATTTATATCTTCAAAATCAGATATAATTGTAGTGGTCCCTTGAATAGAAATAAGAACTCTGTGAAAGGGAAAAAATTACTTGAAGAAAATGGAATAGACTGTAATTACATCTGATGAAAAATTCTATTAAACTAGGTAACTTGATGAGTGTAATGATTTCATACTCTCATCATACTCCTGCCTTTTCCAGGGGAAAAAATATACAGAAGAGAAGGAAAAAAAAGGTGTTGAAATATATGGATCGTAGTTGGGTAAACGCTAAACGGACTAGTGTTGAATATGATAATGGGGTGAGGGATTTTTTGGAATTTGCTAGAAGAAATTCCGATAATGATAGTGAGATGTTCTATTGTCCTTGTGTACAATGTTTGAATGAAAAGCGACTAAGTGCTGCAAATATATATACTCATTTAATTTGTGAAGGATTTTGTAAGAGTTATACAATATGGGTATGGCATGGTGAAGAATTAGAAATTTCAAGCGCAGCTCAAAAAGGGGGGAGTAGCCTTTGATGATAATGACACTGATATGGATGATCGGATAGAGGATATTATTCTTGATGTAGGAGAAGAGGCTTTTGAGCAATCACATGCATACGGTAATATGTGCAGTGATGCTGAGAAGTCGTTGTATCCAGGGTGCACAAAATACCAATTGTTGAAAGCAATATTGAAATTGGTAAGTTTGAAAGCACGATATGGATGGAGCGATAATAGTTTTTCAGAAACACTTAAGGCCTTTAAGGACATGCTTCCAGATGATAACGTGTTGCCTTGTCGATACTATGATGCTAAGAAAATATTGTGTCCACTAGGGATGAAGTATAAAAAGATCTATACATGCACTAAAGATTGCATATTGTACAGAAAAAAACATGAAGAGAAGCAGCAGTGTCCGATATGTGAAAACCCCAAGTACAAATCAAATAAGGCCCCTGCAAAAGTGTTGTGGTATCTTCCAATCATAACGAGGTTCAAACACTTGTTTGCTAATGAAATTGATGCAAAAAATTTGAGATGGCATGCGGATGAGAGGATTTCCGATGGAAAGCTTCGACATCCGGCTGATTCTTCTCAATTGAAGAAAATTGATAAATTATTTCCTACCTTCGGCGAAGAACCTAGAAACCTTAGACTTGGGCTTAGCACGAATGACATGAATCCTTAGGGTAGCCTAAGCAGTATACATAGTTCATGACTTGCTCTGTTGGTAATTTACAACTTATCTCCTTTGCTATGCATGAAACGAAAATACATCATGTTATCTATGTTGATTTCGGGACCAAAACAACCCGAAAATGACATAGATGTTTATCTAGAACCCTTGATTGAAGACTTGAAAGAGTTTGGGATGAAGGTGTTGATGTTTTTTACGTGAACAAGAAAGATATTTTTAAAATGCGAGCCATGATCTTTTGTACTATAAATGACTTCCCTGCATATGAAAACTTGTCAGGATATAGCTTTACAGGCCACAAAGCATGTCTGATTTGTGAAGAAGGCACATGCTACCATCAACTTCAACATAGAAAAAAGATCGTTTATCTTGGCCATAGAAGATTCCTTAGACGAGGCCACCCATATTGTAGATTAAAGAAAACCTTTTTTTGTGGCCAAGATTTTGAAGATGATCCATAGGCATTGACTGGGGAGAAAGTTTATTAAAAGGTACAAAATATCAATGTTATCTTCGGTAAGGCTACAAAGAGTAGAAATAAGAAAAATATATAGAAAAAGAGGTCAGTCTTCTTCAATCTTCCATATTGACGCAATCTTGATGTGAGACACTATATTGACTTCATGTATGTGGAGAAAAACGTATGTGATAGTATTGTTGGGACACTGCTCAACATGCAAGGTAGTTCTAAGAATGACATGAAGGCAAGATTAGATTTGCAAGAAATGGGAATACGAGAAGACTTGCATTCGAGGCCACATGGTAAGAGAACCTTTTGTCCTCCAGCTTGTCATACTTTGTCCAAGGATGAGAAAATAAGTTTTTGTGAGTGTTTACATGGAATCAAAGTTCCGTTAGGGTATTCCTCAAATTTTAAGACTCTTGTGTCGATGAAAAACTTGAAGTTAGTAGGGCTAAAATCTCATGATTGTCATGTATTAATGCAACAACTACTCCCAATAGCTATTCGAGGCATTGTTGAATATGATCTTTAACATATATTGACTAGACTTTGTTTCTTATTCAATGCAATTTGTAGTAAAGTCATTGAGACGGAAAGATTGGATGAATTGGAAAATGAAGGATATTTGATCTTGTGCCAGCTTGAAAAGCTTTTTCTTCCTTCTTTTTTTGACATCATGGTACATCTAATTGTTCATCTAGTGATGGAGAGAAAGTTGTGTGGCCCTATCTATTTCCGGTGGATGTACCCAATTGAAAGAATTATGAAAATCTTAAAAGGGTATGTGAAGAACCCTAACCGGCCTGAAGCATCTATTATTCAAAAATATGTTTATGAAGAAGCCATGTAATTTTGTCAACATTATTTATCAAATATAGGACATATCGGCCTTCCTAAGTGCCATAATGAAAAAGGGGGTAGACGCGGGGCTACAGTAAAGAGTGTGGATCCTGATGAATTACAACAAGTCCACTTGTACATCTTGAATAATGTTGATGCAGTTCAAGATTACATGAATGCTCATAAAGAAATTGTACGGAAAACAAACAGTCGAATGACTGAACAAAGGTTAATTAGGGAGCATATAAGAACTTTTGCATATTGGTCAAACATAAGGTTGACGGAGAAGAATTTGTTTCTGATATAATTAAATGGCTAGCACGTGGTCTTGAGGTTGATGTCATAAGTTGGACTTCATTTGTGATCAATGGTTATACCTTTTACACGAAGTCCTTGGATGATAGGACCACTGTCCAGAACAATGGTGTTATGTTAGTGGCTGAATCTATGCACTTCTCTAGTTCAAAAGATAAGAACCCTAAATTGACAACCATACCTTATTATGGGGTTATTGAGGAGATTTTGGTGGTTGACTATGTTAAAATTAAATTTTCCATTTTCAAATGCAAGTAGGTTGATGTCAATAATGGTGTGAAGATTGATCAGTTAGGATTTATATTAGTAGATCTGAACAGTAGAAGTTTTGGAGATGAACCTTTCATTATGGTAAATCAGGCGAAACAAGTGTCATATATTACCGATCATGAAAATAAAATGTGGTCTGTAGCTCTCCAAGGAAAAAGGGTCTTTGATATTAATGAGGAAAGTCGCTCAAATTACGATCTTCTCGAGATTCCTTCTTTTTCCAGGGGTCTTCCTGAATTGAACGAAGAAGATGAAACAGATAATGAACACGGCACAAGAAATGATCATCGTGAAGGGATATGGGAAGATATCTCTTTATAAACTACTTTAAAAGTTAGCTATCTATCTAAAGTAATTATTATTATGAGTTATATCCAGATTATATATACAGTTATTTTATAGTTTACTAACTTAACGATTTGTCTTAACAGGACAATGACGGATCCGAGATGTCCTAGTAAGGAGGCTCAGGAGTCACCTAGTGCTTATCAAAGCGAGTATTAATCAGAGCCAGAATCAAAGTAAGCCGAGTAACCAGTCCGTACGGAGGGGTAGGAGGACCACACGGTTGAGAGACGTTACCCTCAGTAGGAGTGTCGGCAAAAAGATACCGATTGAGTTTGATCAATATTGAATACCAATTGGGCCTAATGCAAGCCGATATAAGAGTTTCGTCAGCCTCCTAGCATGCAATAAGCCTAGTATCTTGATAGAGGAGTGGAGAAATGTCAACAAAAAAGTGAAGCAACATATTTGGGATACTATTCAGGTATAAAGTTTTCTTTTGCATGTTATAATTATCAAATTTGTCACTAACTGTGTTAATGCATGCATAACAGCTCACCTACGACGTCCCTCAGAGTGACGTCTTGTACAATAAGACTATGACGTATTGTTGTGAGCGTTGGAGGAAGTTCAAGACGAATATTGCCAACAATTACGTGCATATCGAGGTGGAAGCTAGTAAGCCTCGTCCTACTCCGTGCAGCAAGTATTCATATATCGATGAAGCCACTTGGCAAGAGTTTTTTAGGCTTCAGATTACTCCAGAGGCTTTGGTGAGTTAACTTATTTTATATTTTATTTTTTTATCAATCGTCTATACTGATTGTAACCTTTTTTTGTCCCAATTTCTTATTTGCAGGCAAGAAGTACAAGAGAGTGGTAGGAAGAATGATTGCCCCCATACAATGTCTCGTGGGGGATACGTAAAGGCCAAAAAGGACTTGTTGGCGGCCAAACGGAAGAGATTTGAGGAAGCATCTCAATCCGATCCTTTTGTTCTTCTTTCTCCACCATCTCTACTACGACACGAAGAATTGTGGTTGCATGCTCACCGAAAGAGTAGTGGGTCATATACGAGTGAACAGTCTCGTATAGTCGGTGAAAAAATTGTAAGTATTGTTGTTGTTATTAACTATTTAGTAAACATGTTTCATTACTCATATGTCTTCTCTGTATATCTCATAGGAGGAACTTCAAAAAAAACAAGCTGAGGGATCCTTTAAGGCGAAGGGGAGGGATGATATCCTCACAGTTGCTACTGGAAAATGTGAGCATCCAGGCTGTGTTAGGGGAGTTGAAGGAGGGGTGGGCAAAAAGGATTACTTTGGAGCCCCCTCACGCTATTCCTCAAATATGGTGACGAGAGACGAATTGGAGCGTATGTTAGCCACTGCGAGGGCGGAAGCAAGGGCCGAGGTAGAAGCATCATTTGATGTACTATTAGATTCCCAGTTAAGCAAGATGAAGGAGGAAGTGTATGCCATGGTCAGCACTAGACAAGATACCAATGCTCCCCAGGCACATTCGGTAGATCCTAAAAAGCAGAGCACTAAAGGGAGTTGTTGCAATATAGGGCAGTCATCAGAGGGTCCTGGAAAAGAAATTGCTGAGCCTTGTGACATTTTTGTCAAGGATCCTTTGAGACGGTTAGTTGCACGAGGGAGTGTGCATAACCTAGGATCAACTGTTCACCACCAGCAAATGACAGATGATCAAGTCAGGGTGTCAGTTGAAGAGGTTATCATCGCAGACACAACTGTCCCTATCCCTTCTGAGGAGTTCAAGATTGTAAGTAATGTCATGGGTACTTTCATATCATAGCCGAAGAACCTTGTTTCTGTTCGAGCTGTGGAATCCCCGATCAGAGCCCCAAGTCCAGCTCCCTTCCCTCATGAAGTTTCACAGCCTCTATTGAATGTCATGCAGTAAGTGATTCTGATGGCATACGATACATCCTTCCTACCAAGAAGTTGGCCTACGGATTCAGCTGTTGGGAAGTCAGGGGAGACATGCTATATTGATAAGGAAGATTTAATGTCCCTGGTCGCTCATAGACAATATCTTACGGTTGGGATTGTCCAACTATTTTTAATGTAAGTATCTTCTTCAATTGGGAGTAAATATTTTAAAAATTACGCTGTTTAACTTTGATTTGTGTGCTTACGTTATTGTAGGTACATGAATCGTAGGTTGGTCTCCTCTGGGCAGAGCGATAAATTTGGATTCATGTGTCCTCATTAAGCCCAAGAGAAAGGGACTACTTCTGCCATCAGACATAGATACTTATCAGAGAGGCTTAGTGAAATAGAAACTGACTGTTTCTTAGTTCCTTATATGCATGGGTAAGAAGCAAATTTATATTCCAAAACACATATAATGCTTTATATTTGCTTAACATTCATCTCTTTTTTTTAAAGGGATCATTGGCAATTGATTCTTCTGTGTAAGGCTAGTTACACAGTCATCCTTCTATGCTCCCTTCACTTGAAACCAGGAAGTGACTTGAAGAAGACCGTGAACTCGTAAGTTTTCTTGCTTTATTACCTTTTGTGTGTAAAGTTTGTGTGCAAGATAAGTAATCTTTATGATTTTGATGATAGGGCTATGCAAACATTCCTATACGCTAAGTGTGGTAAGCATGTTTGTGACTTAAAAGACCCTACATGGATCACACCAAATGTTAGTAAATATTTGTTTTCTTTAAGATGTGTTCCATAAGCTATGCTTTAATGATGTCATATTCTTTTTTAGAGCCGTAGGCAACCACCAGGGTCCAACTTATGTGGTCTTTATATTTTGAGGTAAATTTACAATATTATCAGCCTAGACACGACAGATTTTACCGAAGAGGTAATAAATGTATATTTCAAAAATTTTGTATTACTTTATTGTTTTTAAGTTAGTAAGTTAATATTTTGTTTGGCTTGTGTTACACATACAGATGTTTGATCTTGCTGATCCCTTTCCTGAAGAAGATATTGATTTCATCCGTAACTGTTGTGCTGAATTCATATATGAGCTTTTATAAGATTAGTAAGTTTTTTAATCCAATGTTGTTCTAATAATACTTATGGTTTTCATATCTAACTTGGCTTATATCTCTGTTTAGGAAAATTTTTGGGATATTGGTGATACTAGTTGCGGTTGTTGATACATTCATGGGATCACTATTGTATATTTTCTTCCACTTTTCTGTGAAGCTTAGGAATTTTTTGCACATATTGAGAAATTTTTCTTCTCCCTCTTTTCCTTAGAAGTTTTGGGATTGAAAGTACACAATGTTGAAATTTTCCTTCTATCATTGTTAAATTGTGCTTCATTGTGTTTCAAATGCCTAATAATGATAAATTGTTGATATTGTTGCTGAAAATTGAATGAGTTGATAATGTGTTATCAGTTGTTATTGGAATTGAATGTATTGATTTTGAATGATTTTTATTGATAATGTTGCTTCTGTGAAATGTGGGTGTAATAATGTTGCTGCCATTACTTCTGATAGTTAATATATATGTGTTGTTGCTTGTGTGGAAATGTGATTGTCGTTAAATGACTTACTAGCCTGGACAAAGTTGAAACCAAAAATAATAATAAAAAAATCATATTTTTAAGACCGGTTATCAACAAAACCGGTCTTAAAGGTCGTCTTTTGTAGTTTACGGTCTTATTGTCAGACTTTTAAGACCGGTTGTGATCACAACCGGTCTTAAAAGTTATGACTTTTAGACGGTTTTTTAACCGGTCTAAAAAGTCACAGACTTTTTAGACCGGTTGCATCAAGACCGTTTCCAGAACCGGTCTAAAATATCCTTTTTAACCGGTCTAAAAAATTTTTTTTTTGTAATAGTATCACCATGTGAATTTTTCTCGTGGAACTAAAGGTTTGTTTGGATTAACATTCAAAAAACACGTTCATGTAAATTAAGATAAGACTCTTCTTATAAATTTACTTCATATACCATAAATTATGTTAGAAAAACAGCTTCTACTGTTAATCTAAACATGTACTTAAACAAAAAAGAAGGTTATAAAATATAAATTTTGACCCAGACAACCAATGATAATACTCACTAATGAGCAATTTCAACGGGTATGCCTAGATATATTCTCTATGAAAAGTAAAGAAACATCATATGTCAATTATCTTATGGTTTGCAACGAAAGCCAGCAGATTTGAAGCTATATAGAGATTTCATCAATGTTGGGAACAGAGTTAAGATGCTTCATTTGATTGTGTTTTTGTCTCTTATGAAGTGAACCTAAGTGTAAAATGGTTTTATTCTGAACTGAATAGTCCTAAAGATAAGGAGAGTCTAGAAAAAGTTGTGGCTCTTGTTTATTATTCATATTTGCCTTTTCACTTTCTGCCACTATTCACTGTAGATTGCTTTGACGCTATTCGTTGTGGTCAAGATATTTTAATGTAATTAGCAAACACAATATGCTTAACTTTTGATTATTGTTTCTTTTCCCCACTTGTTCCTTAGCTTTAAACTTTTCTTTTTCTCTCTATCCCACAATTATATATTCATGCAACAAGGAAAAGATGACCTAAATATAGTCCATGCAGCATATTAATCATTGGATTACCAATCTTCTTTCTTAGACCATTATGCTTTTAAGTATTGACAACTCGTTTTCATCTTACACCTTAGGGTGAGGTGGGCCGCATTACAAGTACAGGTGTCGTAAATTGGATTGTTTACTTCATTTTACGTGGCAACACAAAGAAATAAAGCAGATAAAAAACAAACTAGCATAATTTGATTGATATATGATATATAAAAGGTGACACAGCCCATTAAACCTAAGAAAGGTCGATGTATTTTTTTGGGGTTAAAGCCTATCCTCCTTGGGGACAGAGAAATATAAAGGACTCGGTATTGGCTTGATTTAGGTTCCTTTTTCAAACACTACTTTGATTTACGATAAAATAAGAAATCCCTATATTACTATATAAAAATCATTTTCTAATGTTTTTAAACTACTGATCTTTTTAATGTGATTTTTACATGATTTCATCCCTCTGCCACTTCTCTGGCCTCAGATTCAAAACCACCAGTGATACTTTACATATTACAATGAGCCATATTCTTTTCTCCTTAACTTAAGTTTCCAAACACTATACGCTTAAAAGTACCCCCCCCCCCAAAAAAAAACACACAAAGCCCAGCTAGCTATTTAATATAGATGGTATATTTAGATCTAATATACACTACATCCACATTTCCCTACTATTTACGTTAGATGCAACAACAAATTGACCCAGATAATTAAAGATTTCCTTGAGTTCTATTCTTAGTTCTTACTACTAGAGACTTTTAAAATCACATAATGCAAAATGTGTTGGACGTCTCATTAAAAACAGGTTGGTTCTATTGCTCGCATCCCAGGCAAATAAAATAGTAATAACTGACAGAAAAATACTCTTAAAAGACGTCACTTTCTTAGGGATTAACAGTTTCTTCAGCACACTAATATCTCTCTGCCGCATATATATATATATATATATATATATATATAATATGAAAGTGCTCTGATGGAACTGCATACTAGATTTTAATTAAAGCATATTAATGCAGTATCATTTTCAACAAACAGTAGGCTCTCAGCATCCTAAACCAATTGGATTTGGATTTAGTGCTTGACACCTACAGACAGAGACTAGGACCTCCTGTCAACAACCCTATGCAGTTCACTTCATATCCAGAGGTAATGTTTCAACTTTCAACCCCAAACACATTACTCTGTTCAAGGGCATGTGTCATAGTCCCCGCCAAAAGGGCGGGGCTACATTTACCCTTCATTATTCTTATCTCATTCTCCAGAGATCTGTCAATTTGTTTTAGTTGTCCTACAATAATTGGCCACACTCATCGAATGGTTTTAGCCCTAATCAGTCTTTGCCTTGAGAGAGTAAAGATGGAACTATGGCTAACGTGTCCCACTAATAACTAAACTACAATATTTGTACTGATTGATCAGGGATTCTTTTTGACATTTTATCCCTTGTCATCATTAACACAGATATGTAATTTAAAAAAATTTGCTTTTGTACGTGTTCTCTTCCTTACATCTATACCCTACAGAAGTTTTACCAACCTTGGATAAGCCAGAGGATAATGGCCTTGGTTGGATAGCCGCGGATTATTTTATAAATATGATTTATATAAATTAAAATAAAATATATCTTATATATTTATTTTATATATTATAAATTAAATTAAAAAACACTTTTAAATATTCTAATCACCATTTCAAACAACACAGTGTTATTTTAATTTAACACCCAAATGGGTCATGCAAAGCAAATTCAGCATTTCATGTTCCCCACATAAAATCCTAGGGCGAAAAATCCATTACTCATGTGTCATATCCTTATCCTATTCTATTTAAACAAAAGCAGGTAAAAATTCACATCAAGCAGATTGTGAGATCTGATTGGAAGATCTACCATAATTGAAGAGAGCTATTGAGCGCTCTCCAGAAGCACTCAAGCATGTATAAAAAGCTAACAGTCACTTGAATTTGATATAAGATATGCTAAATAGGGTAAACAGAAATCACAAAAATGTGCAAAGTTATGTGCCCATTAGATGCCCAGACAAAACAGGGGGGAGAAACAGGAAGCATCCACTGGCACATGTGTGTGAAGACCGTGGTCTCAATTTATGGGCTTATAAAAAGTAATAGGATATAATAAAAATCTGATGTAGAAATCATTATCATTACTTTACCAGAAAGTCTCAATTGAAAGGGGGAACATATCGTTATTTAATTTGACTTTGAAGGGGAAGATTTCTTTTAGTGTAAAATCTAATCAATCGCCATGAGATTGAAAGATAGAGAGAGCAATAAGGAACTAGAGAAGAAGGAGGGTGTGCATAGGGTTTATAAACCTGAAGAGAGAGGGAAAAACAGCGGCGACGGCGAAGGAATCGGGGAGTGGTGGTGGTGGGGCCATGGCGGTGGAAGCACGATCTGACCAATCAGTAATCGCTGTCGGCTTCCCTAACCTCAACATCACGTGCTTCCCTCGCTTCACCGCTTCCTGAAGGTGAAAACGAAATCCTCCTCCTTCGTTTCTTTCGCCTTCTTCGTCTCACTTACATCACCATCACATCAATCTATCTCTCACACCCACTCCCCATCTACATCTCCCACTAGTTGTACGGCTTCTATACCCGTACTATACTCCTCTATACGGCTTTTTTTTTTAAAAAATAAATATAAATTGAAATTTAGTCCCCCGTATATATACAGTAGAGGGAGTATTTTTTTAGGGTGAATGTAAAAAAAAAATACAAACTTTTTCAGAGATTAATAAGAATGATAATGTAATTAATAAATCATTTTATTGTTAAATCACCTATTTAAGATTTTGAAGTTTAAATTGTATTTTTTTAGAATTCTCTTTTTTATTTATTTATAAGGTATATCATCAATTTTCTTACGTAAACCTACCATCCTATTCTTCATTTATTATTGTAAGTATGTTGTTATTTTTTTTTTGAAAAATGTATGATTAAATAAAGTTAAAGTTAATTAGAAGGTTGTTCACTTTTAAAATAAATTAATTATGTTTAAAGTTTTTATTTATCTGTGGGAAATAGGATGGCACCACATGGCTATTTTTTTTCCCGTCACCACATGGCTAATTAATAATGTATATTAGCATCAAATGGTGCAAACCGTAGGCGAATTGACCACCATGCTACAAATAATCTGATTTATTAAAATGTCCATATAGTAAAAGAGACAATATTTGTAAATTATTGGAAGCATTTTCTTCTCAAACCAAAGCAAATTTTCTAATTGCTTGTTTGGAATCATATTTAGGACCCCCTAAAAGTGCTTATTTATTTAATTAAGATAAAATTTTTCTCATATATTTATCTTGTATACCTAAAATCATAATTGAAAAGTTATTTTTGAATGTCTCAATCACTATTTTAAACAAGCACTAAATCCTTACATCATTGGCTTCTCAACATACCTCAATGGCAGGTATTGTATTTCAAATAGAACTGGGAATAAAGGCCCACCCTTCATGGGCTGAGTAGGGGTGAGCATTCGGTTTTAAGTAAAAACTGAAATATATGAATTCTTCAAACCGAACCGAAATAACTGAAATAATTCGGTTCGGTTTCGGTTTTTATTGATAAAACTGAAATATTTTTACCTTCATGATTAATTAGAATATCTGAATTTTCAACAAGTAAAAATTAATATAAATTATAAATTGAATAGCCTCAACAAGATTTAAAGAAAGATGATACAAAATATAAACAATATATATGATCAATATAGTATTGACACTTAATTAAATCATAAAAAAATATATGATCTATTTTTTTATGCTTTTTCGGTTATTCAGTTAAAACCAAATTAAAAAAAAAATGAATCGGTCTTTAGTTTTTGGTTTTATTTTGCTCACCCCTAGGCTCGAGTCTAAACAGGCCGGTCCGTTTAGGCCCAATTTTCCTAAAACCTTCCAATTTTGAAACCCAGCCCTTATACTATCAGGCCAAGGCTTTAGGCCCGTTTAGTTGGAAAAATACTATTTTTTTTCTATTTTTTAAAGAAGTAAAGTTAAAGTAATAATTTTCTAATTTAAGACATAAATATTATAAAAACTAAACTACAAAGAAATAAAGTTAGAATAACAAGTTATCATGATGAAAATTTCAACACTTTACACATACATGCTCATACTGTCACACATAAAAACTGTTATTAGTAGCCACATGTCAGTAACTTATCTTTTTTTGCGAAAAAAATAATCTTTATAGGTATCTACACCTATGAATTTATCACAGGTGATGTAAGTTTTACAAATTGCAATATTTATTTTAATTCAAATAAAGTTCACTTTCAAGTTTTACAATCTAGTAATTATTTTGCTTTAAATTGAGATACATTGTTATTAAAACTAAAAAAATTATAGTAAAAAATCGAATGTCCAAATTAAATTATTTTTTTAAAGTTTAAATGAATAAACCATTGTGGAAAACCAAATAAATCAAACTATTTTATAAAATTAAATTAAAGAAAAAGATAATAACAACTAAATATTTACATAATTATTAATAATATAAAAACTATAGTTTTATATGAATAGTTTTAAAAAAATAAAAATAAAAGGGCCTAAATGGGCTGGCTCTTCTAGGCCCTCAGCCTATTAGGGTCAACCCTTTCAGGCTCGTTAGCAATTTTTGAGGTAATTTTTCAAGCCCCGCCCTTGTGATAAAAAGGCTTGTCTAATGAGCTCGACCCATTTTTCAGGTTCTAATTTCACATCTAAATTTATAGTTTATTCATATTATTTTTATTTTTCATTCTATGGCTAAGGTGCATTAATCACCAAAGTATTTTTCATTTATATCTAATATCATAAAGTATTTTGAAATACTTTTTATGTGCGTCCAACACCTAAATTATTCAATATAAAGTTGCACAAAAAATTTTTTTAGAATGATGTACGTATTTGAAGAAATTTTTTTTTCAGGTTGTTGATTTCACCTCAACCCTCCATTCTATTCCATTTTACTTCTAAAACTAGACCATGCTTGTTTCACCCATCTTTATGATTGTTTGGATTAATAGTAAAAATTATTTTTTCAACATGATTTATAATATATGAGGTTAATATATAAAAAGAGTTTTATTTTAACTTATCTTAACATATTTTTTTTAAACACTAATTTAAATAAGCCCTACAATGATGGGTTGTGTGAAATTGTCAAATAAAAATAAAACAGAGGGAAAGGAGGAGAAACAAGTGTGACGGGAGTGGCGTTGACTATAGGCTACTCCTTGCCTTAAATGTTGATTTGATTGCATTAAGATATTAATATTTAGAAATTATTAAAATCCTGATTTTAGAAGATTTTTTTTTATAAATTAAGATAAAATTTTTCTCACATACTTATTTTATAAATTATAAAAATTATTCTTTAAAAACTAATCTAAATATACCTAAGCTAAAGTGACATGGGTCTCTATGATATTTGGGTAAGCGTACGTTAGCCTTGTTTAATAGGGCAATAGGCACTACCTTTATTTTATTATCACAGGCGTCAATCTTTATTAACTTTGCAATATTATCTGGATGAGAGAGGTTAATAGTGATCGCCCCTTTTGCTAATTATTTTGATGTAAACGTACCGATGTAAATTCGGATTCTCAATATATTCCCATTTTCATTCAAAAGAACTTTGCAGTATCATCGACATTATCAATAAGAAAAAGGTTAAGGTTAAATGGAACTTTGTTTCTTCAATTGGTATATGTGAAAAATGTTGTGCCGGAAGTATTTTTTAAATTCAACATCCTAAGTTTTAAAATCATAATAATGTTACAATAATCATTATCCTAATTAATTTTAACTGTCAATTAATTAAATATATTGACTTGGTATAACTACATATCATCTACATCATTTTTATTTTAGGTTGAGGTACAAATTTACCTTATCACTTAAAAATTTTCAAATTGTAACAATTTCATCTTAATTATTATTCTGATTACATTTGATTGTCAATTGGTCAAAGAGGTGAAATGTGGTGAATAGAAAATTGAAAGGGTACTTGCATATGTTAGTGTCGTTAGAGTGCAACAACAGAGAGCTTCCCGTAGCTTTGTTCTTGGCAATATCCCTCAATGTATCTTGTATCCAATAATCGCTTTTTCTTTTTTATTACTCTCTAATGAACTTAAACTCCTCCTCCATCTATAGCTTCTTTTTCTTTATTATTGTTCATTCTACCAACTTAACTTATTTGGTCAACTAATAATTTACTTAACATGGATAACGGCTAAGGCACCATTGCCATAATTTAAAAACTTTCGAGGCAATATTAAACTCAAAACACTTTTTAAAAAAATATTGCTCCTCAATGAAATCTTTTAAGATAAATTTGCATATTAAAAAAAATAACGTGAATAATATATGGACATGCAAGTTCAATATATTTTGTCAACTATCAGTCTAATTTAATTTGGATAACGGTTGAGTTGTAATTGTTATGATTTGGGAATTTTCATAATAATATTTTTTCCAAAAAAAACTTTGAGGACAACTTTATTCATACGTGATAGTATTAAGGGTAAAAGTGAACCTTAACCATGATTAAAAAAAACGTCGTAAATTCATGGACCATGCATAACCTACGTTAAGGGCTTATAAGAAGATATATAGTTATATGTTTTTATTAAAAGATATATCTACATTAGGTAACATGTGAAAGAAAAAGTAGTTAAATTAATTATTTATAAAAAAATATGTATTATTTTTTTTAAAAAAATATTTATTTCAATCATTTCTATTGGTAATACTAATTTAATAGGAAATTCCTTTAATATGTGCAATCAATGAGGAGTTTAAGAAAAAAAAAATTACTCAATCTGATTCTATATTTAAAAGTTAGTTAAGGAGTTTACTTTGATATTTAATATAATCATCAATCTACCTTGTCTACAACTTTTTCCTCCAAACTATGCCCTATTGAGTGCATATAGTAAGAAGGCTCCATCAAGGGTTATTTCCAACATAAATGATGATTAAAGAGAGTTTTTAAGAAAATCAACACAATTTTTTTTATAAATACTAACTTAAGTAATTTTCTTAATATATATATACAAATTAGTTATTTAGTTTATATATTAAAGGCATGATGCATCATAAATTTGAAAAATAAAATGAATTGAGATCTTATATTTATTATCAAAACAAATCCTTATACTAACTCTTACCAACACTTATCCATGCTTGCACCAGCAAACTATGAGCCCATTGGTTCAACCCCATTATATGTCTGTAATGGTAATCATAATTGCATTACCAAGAAAAGAGTGTTTGGTTGCTCTTTAACATGGTAATAGGGTTTACCATGGTAATAATGATTATAAAAAAAAATGGTAATCCTCATTCATACTTCCCTTATAAATCCTTATTACCACCCTATTATATTATTGAAAAAGTCCAATTGATCCTTTAGTCTCATTTGTCTTTACTTTAATTGTCTCATTTCACCAGTCACGTTGTGCCACATCTGTTGCCACCATCACCTCCTCTCCCACCACCACCATTGTTGCCACCACCCCGCGCTATTGACACCTCCAACGTTGTTATTGCCTCCTCCTTTATTGTTGTTTCTGTCACCACTTGTTATCGCCACCGCAAACCACCACTACCTTCTCTTCCTTTGCCGTCACCTTCACCACTGCCACTGCCATGACAGTTGTCGCTATCTTCTCCTCCACCATTGTCGCTATCACCACCTACTATTGCCACCGTCACCATTACTATCGTTACTATCGTCTCCACCATTAAGACCATCGCCATCGAACGATCCTCGGCGAGGTAGCGCGATGGCTCTTAATTGTTTTTTCTACAAAAATTATATTAAGGGTTAAAATAGACTTTGTGATATACTAATTTTAAATAATTGCTAACAAATAACTCATTGCACCTTACTTAAAAATAAAACCTAACACTAACTCTATAATTAATATTGTATTATATTACCATTACATCGCATTACACTGCAAGATGCAATGAGATCGAACAAAAATGGGCCCTACAATTTATGAATGAACACAAAGTTTGCACTATTTGTATTACTTACTTGGTCCTTACTGTTAATTAAACAGTGAGAGGCATGATACTTGTGGAGGCCTAATTAGCGCAACAAGGGTGATTAGGTAGAGGGTTTTCAACACAGACTTAGCTCCAGCTCGTTAACTGTTGCGGAACTCCCATGTATTCAATCTGGGTTATAATTTTTTGGCCAGCTATATGGACTATAATTGGGTAAAACATACACATTTTTTTAGAGGCCTATCTCGCTAATCTGGGCTACGTTTTGCCAGTGATATGGACTATAATTGTGTAAACATACATATTTTTTTAGAGGCTTATCTTACTGTGAGAAATGAGTTTGTTGATGTGAGATCTCTAACAAGGCTTTGTTTGATTTTGTTTTTAAAAATTATTTTTTATTTTTAAAAAAAAAATAAAAAACTTGTTTGTAAAACTATTTTCAAATAAGTTGCTTTTTTTTTTAAGAAACTAAAAAACCTGCAATAGTATTTTCTTGTTTTTGTTTTTTTATTTCTTATTTTTTAAAGCCGTCATCTATCTATTATTGCTGCATTTTTATTAGGCAAAAAAAGGGTAACGCATTGGAAATGACACTAAATGAGTCGCTGTGATAGCAAAAAGAAAATATTTTCAAAGTCATCTCCAATCCTCGTAATAATGATAGTTAATGCTTTTATGCCAGAATAATGATAATTAATGTTGTATGTATACATAAATATGACAATTTGAAAGCATATCAACAAAACCTCGAAATATTTATATAAATATTTATTTAATTATTTAATGATAAAATTACTCATCTCCCCCCTTTTTTACCAGAATAAAATGAGTCAGTTTAAGCCAAAGTTTTTTGAGACTAAACTTAAATATAACTATTTATATTACTGATATTATACTTTTAAATTGCAATATAGGAAGTTACAACTTTTATTCAAAATATTACAAACATTTTCTGTGAAAAGAATCATGATGTTATTATTTTGTACACATTTTTTTTTTGATATTTCATGTTTTTTTTCTTATTCTGCACCTTGTATTAGTTTGATATAAATACAAATAAATACAATATGAAAAATCTTGTATGAACCATTTTTATCATAAATATTTTATTTATGGTTCAATAATCTTTAAGCATATACTAACTGAAAAATAAAAATAAAATACCTTATCTAATACTCCCCATCTTTTTTATATGCAACAACTATCTAAATTACACAACATGAATTTATGGTTAAAATTAGTTAAAAGCAATGAAAGTGTAAGAAATATAATTTTTTTCCCCAAATATATCTTTATTTATGAAGATTGAGTGAGAAGGAGAATGAGTGGGGAACAAAACTGCTTATAAATTAGGATCATAAGGAGTAACAGAAGCTAGGCTTACACAGACAAAATCAGTGAAGTACTTGCATCCACTTACTTACATACCCCCTAGGTCTTAAATATAAAAACCAGTATGAGGTTTTTTTTATTCTAAATGTAAGATTTTTTTTTGTTTTTTGCTTCAACTCTTCTTATTGTTTGCAGACATTATGAGATTTTTCCATTAACAGAATAGTTTGCAAAGCAAATGATTAAGATGAGTATTTTAAAGAAACCAGCACACGTTTTTTTGTTTACAAATACTTGAATTAATTAATTTTCTTAACCCTTATGAATCAGTTATCTAACTCTTACTTATATTTAGGACAGAAGGGAATATGCTTTTATATTATTATGTTTGATCAACTTGTTAAAAGCTCTGGTTTACACACATGTTCTGTTGAAGCACAGGATAGAATAGAATCATATGATCATGTAGTTGGTAAGAAAATATATGCTCAAAATCATTGATTGATATGATTTAACATTTTTTTTTGATAATGATATAATTTAACCAACTAAGGCCGGCAAAATCTCTGCTTGTCCCATGTAATGCATGTGTATGGAATACGCACTGCTAAATATGTTAACCTTACCTGTGACAAAAATCATACATCAACCACTAAACTAAAACGGGTTCCTTTTTGTTCCTCTTCTTTTGGATCCACTTGTTGAGCTTGAGCTTGTTTTCTGTTTCAGGGCAAGACGCAATTAACAGTTTATTCATTTGAGACCAAAATATGTGGAGATAGATTTCTAAGGCAAATAAAGGTAACATATGAGACATACCGATTTTGATTTCTTTGCCTTTCCTCGAATCCTGTTCCTTGGAGGTTTCAGCTTGTATATCCGAACCATCCAATGGTGAGTTGTGAATACCTGGAAGCATTACAAGTCATTGTTAGTGTATAGGCCTTGGCCATGCATTTCCCATATTATACTCCCTTTAGTCTCTAATATAAGAGCTAGTTGAGGGGTTGGATTTAGTTATAAATATAAATCTCAATCCACTTTATCTCGCAAATTTATCAAAATTTCCCTAAACTACCCTATTTTTTTGAAAGAGGTAGTTACAATGCATATGATTAAATATGGTATTTTAAGGAAACCATCACATATTTTTTACAAATAATTAATTTAACATATCTCTTTAATCTTTATAAATTAGTTATCTAGCCTTCTGTATCAAGGACCGGAGGGAGTATTTCTTATGTTTTTGACATCTCGCTCTGTCGTTGCATTTTTAGTTAGTCATGACTCCCTATAACAAGAAATGCCATAAATGGGCGCGAGATGATCATTCCCTAGGAACAACATCGAAAGTGATAGGCAAAGCTGCAGTATAATTCATTTATAAATCTAAGTTTCAATGTGTATCTATATTAATGACCAAAAGTAAACAAAAATCAACAAACCAGGGAGCTAGAGACAGCGGTTATAGTTACTGTCATGGACATATGAGCAGTTGTTTATAGTGCATACAAAGGCAAGGGACTGACTTGTGAACAAAGTTCAATTACGTCCGACTTAGTCTTCCAGTCCTTAATATAAGATACATTTAGAAAATTGATTTTGATTTTATATATAAGACATAGTTTTCATATTTGTCAAGCATTTTCTAATTTACCCTTATTGATGCTCCCTTAACAATAATCAAGGAGAAGAGGGAATTAAAGAAGATGGCTAGAGTTAATTAGAAAATACATGTCATATTAATTAACTTAACTAGCTTCTTTAATCTAATCAAATTAGGTAAATATGTCTTATATTAAGAACCAGAAGGAGCATGTTGGAATGACCCAAAATGAAATTCTTGTTAGATTTTGCCATCTTTATTCCATACGCCAGAAAATTTGTATTCTTATTCTGGTCAGATCTATTTATCTCCTTTTTTTGCCAACCAGATCTATTTATCTCAGACCCTGTGTTTGTGATAAATTAGAAATTCCTCTGACCTCTTCGAAATGGGTAAGTTTGAAAAATTTCTTCCCAATTTCCGTCCGCCTCACTTTGTCAAAGGCCTTACCGTCGGTTTCAACAAATCTGTAAAATCAAGAGTTGAGTGCCTAAACATTAAACAAAAAAAAAAAAAAAGAGAGAACTAAACTAAACTTGCAAACAGCCAAATTCCTGCAGAGGAGAGACCTGTAATAGCAGAGCTTATACATGAGACAGTTAAGCATTGTTGGAGTGGCCATAGAATCGATCCGATAATTACCATCCCTCTATTATCATCAGAACAGTAAGATATTAACATCCCAATAACTCATCTCGGAACCAAGTAATTATTAAAGCAAGCTAAATTATCACCTACTGTCCATACTCATATAATAGGGTCAATATCATTATTAGTCCTTAAAGTTTGATCAAATTTTGGTTATGGTCCCTATAGTTTCAAATCATTGGTTTTAATCCCTATAGTTTCATAAGGATTTGGTCTAAGTTTAGTGAATCATCCCTACACTTTTAACCAGTTTTGGTTTTAAACTCTAGACTTAGACCAAGTTTTTGTGAAACTAAGGGAAGCCAAAACCAACGATTTGACACTACAGGACCAAAACCAAAATTCCATCAAATTGTAAGGACCAACAATAATATTATTATTAACCTTATATAATATTAACAGGGCTTGATAGAGAAACTAATGTTGCTCATAAGTAACTTACTAGATAATCTGCTTCTCTTATGTGAGGGAATACGCCCCCTCCGATACGGACCATCCATAGGAACTTGTTGATATCATCACTGGGGTAGCCAACCAATCCTAGAAAGTGAAGCAACACGTTAGAACAGGGTGTGACTAAGATCAAACAATCTCATAGAAGAGAAAGGATGCTGACCTCCAAAGACAACAAGAACATATTTTACATCCAAGGAGTGGAAAATTTCCCAAGCTGCCTTCTCAGGAGAAGACATTGCTGTACCAACAGTGGCAATATGTGTGTTATTCCAGGTATTATTGTCGACGATAACAGTTCGGTTAGCCATGGCAGTAGTTTGATATCCATAGTCCCACCAAGATGCCACCTACAAGAAAATTGCGTATACACATTAGGTTTCTTAAACATTTATAGGCAATAGGTTTATAGCAACACATTAATTTACTTTTCTTTAAGGGAAAAAAACTGTATGTGGAACTAGTATCGTACAGAGAAAAATTTTGTTAAGATAATATGAACCTATAAGGAGAGGGAATGTCTTCAATTTTTTTTTTTTTTTTTTAAGGTGGCTACACAAACCAACCTGACGAATTTATAAATATAGAAGACTAGGTTTCAAATAAACAACATAATTTGTAGATGAATAGAAATTATTACTTATATATATGCTCGGAGTATTGGAATAACCTATCTTCACTTCTATTTTTTTCACCCAAAAAACAAATTTAGGGGAAAGAAACACAATGGGACGAAAAACCGACAAAAGGCAAATTATCCCCCAATGCAATCCACAACACCATTTAATCAAATCAACAAAATTACAATTCATTTACATTCTATATTACTAAACTTCTAAGGAAAAAGATATTTTCATTATAAAAAACGTAAATATCCATCAAAGAGTACTATGTTTAAAAATCAAAAAGGAAAAAAATCACTTGTCAATCGTCATAGATTTTTCATTCAAATTGATGGTAAAAGAGTAATTACTCCCCTAGGTCCTATATATAAGAAACAAATAACTAACTTACGAAGATAAAAAAAATTAGTTGAAAGCATTTACTCTTCATAAATATTTCAGAGTAATTTTTCCAAAAACGCATAAATTAATTTTGAACTTCTACCAAATATTTAATGACACTCATAAAGCCAATTTATATTTAATGAAGGACATGAGGGGAACTTTTTAATAAATAAGCTAGGTAGATACCAACAAGTTGTTAGTTGACCCCGTAAGGAGGAAAACACAAGTTTGAATTCGAAAAAGCGCACTTGTTAGGGTGAGAAAATTTTGCCCTCTAAGCTTTGAGGGATCCCTTGATCAAATAAAAAAAAAAAAAAAAAAAGCTGGGTAGATAGTCTCTTAAATTTAGGACTAAGAGAAGGCTCCGTAAATTCTCTTATATATAGGTCAGGAGCGAGAATTTAAATTCACAACTTAAATCAGAAAATGTCAAGAATTCCACACAGATATGTGAACTTTTCAAGAAAAAGATAATGACATATTCCATAACAATGAGCAGCCTAAATGCTGACCTTCCAAAAGAAAAACCATGATTCTTCTAAAATTGAGCAGTATAGAACATACACACACAACTACAAGCGCAACACTAGTACGTAGAAAAGTCAGGAAATGTCATAGAAACTCACTTTATCATCTACTTCTGTATTATGGCTCAACCAAGCATAAGCTTCCCTAAAATCATCGAATACATGTAATCCGTCATGTGAACGTGATGTTAGAACAATAGAAGGGGCTGAATAAGCTTCTGCTGCTGCCCATACGCTATGAACCTACAAAAGAGTGAAAATGCCTTAAATAAACTCTAATGAACTACGTTAGACTCCTGAAATTACACGAGTAGAGAAAAGGAAAGCTAAATTACCACATAGAAGGCACCCAACAACATAAGTAAGAAAATAGCAATGATGGATGCTTCCAGAGGCAAAACCAAGAGCCTCTTCTTAGCCTGGGACTTACTCGGTGGCTTTTCCACGGGCCCTTTTTCCTTCTTTTTGCTCCTTTTTGACGTGCGTTCCTTGGTTGTGTCCTCACTTTTAGATGTCTTCGCCACATCAGTTGGTGCCACAGCATTATCAGAAGTCGCATCCTTTACCTTGATTGTTAAACACACAATATGAACGAGGCAACCTCATGTGGAATGACTATAAGAATGGAAAGCAGTGCCAAATTTGTGAAGCACAGTAAATAAATGCTTACATCATTACGAGAATCATCTAAAAGGTTGGGTAACTGAAATTTGATTGATCTTGTGAAGACATCAAAAGCTTGAGAAAGAGCAATCCCAGACATTATGCATGCTGCTGGGGCAAGTACAAGCATCAGGCGAACCTGATATTTAACAACACAATGATGGCTTCCATAATTAGTTAATAACAGAGAAAAAAAAAATTATAATACAAGATAAATAGAGTACCACAATAGTTCTTACCATGACTCCAGAAAAGTATACAGACATTACAATATACAGCACCACAAAAGAGCTTGCATCAGATAAAGGCGAGAAGCATGCCTACAGCAGGTAAAGAAAAGGATGACATAGTTCGTATAAAACCCATAAGAAAAGGACGTGCAAAAGGATAACAGGATTTCTGGCAAGAAAATTAACTTACAATAATGCCTGCTGGAACCAAGAATGCCAAGACATTGATGTCCATAAAGTAAGATGGCCAGGTAGGCGGTTGATGCTCACTCACACTAGCTATGATTGGTATATACTTGCTGGCATAAGTACTGTTAAATACAGAATTACAGACCAGTTTTCAAGTTAGAGTCAGTTCATAATACCAAAGACATAAAAGAAAAGAGGATATAGTAAAATGAAAAAAAAAAAAAAAGAATCAAAAGATACTTCTTATAGTCCATACATGTATTTATGGACCAACAGTCACCTCAAACAGTAAACCAAACTGAAAAGCAAAAATGAAAAAGTGGTTGCCAAATTCTGTCATGCCATTAACTTGCCGTAGCTAGTAATTTTTGTATTCATGGACTCCAAAGCAACTAGACAACATATAATTGAGAACAAGGATCTTACGGGTCTAGCAGACTCAAACTCCGTCCACTCCATCCCTTTGTTGGGCTTGAAGCTACCACAGCTACAAGTACCGCTACTGTTGCACAACATACTGCCCTGAAAATTAAGAGATCCATAAGTTTCAAATAAATTCAGTTTTCCACTAGCCCTGCTTCCAGCAGTTAAATAAATCATACAAAGGGATGCTCACAGGCCAACAGATACAACTAGTGTCACAGCTACTTTGAACATTTTTGGAGATAGAATCCCTCTGATGTAGTATACAAGAGCCACCACATGGATAATGATGAAAACCTGCAGGACAAGAATTAGCAAAAGGGAAACAGGGTTTCAAAGTAAACAAAGAAAAAGGGGATAAATTGCTGTGGTTCAAGCAATAAAAGTTAACTAGTATATTCAATTTCCTTATCCATTTTCCAAGTCAGCAAGATGCTCAAATGAGTTTATTGTGCACAAACATAAAAAAGTGGATGAAGAAAAAGTAAATATCAATTAAATTATACCAGTTTGATTAAATAGGTTTTAAAATAGTTGTAGATTCCAAATTTAAAATGATCAAGTATATAAGAAAATACTCATAACCCGTGCAATACATTATAGCCCAAAAAAGCTTCAGGCTACTTCCACCACTGAAATGGCACACAAGACAGTGCAGAATTCCAGACTAAAACTCCAAAATGTAATTGAGAAGAAACAGAATTTTCAGAGTTTAGATAGAGAAATAGAAGAAATTGTTGCTAATAGTAGACCATTACCTAAAAGTAATGCGATGTAAGGAATGAGTACAGTGACAAATGAGGAAGAGCTGTTGCATTGTCACCTAAATGTAGCGTTAAATAAGTAAGGGCTACCACACTCTCCTGAATGGATGTGGCCAACGAAGTTAGTTGATGAGAGGAAGATCAAATTTGGTACGAAAAACATTGGAACCTTGTCTTGCAAATCTATGGAGGTGGTGGGAGTTATGAAAGAGAGAAATATTAACATCTTGTGCCTCCAGGATACTAAATGGGCTGGAGAAAAATCTAGGCAATTTGAAGATTTAAAATTTGGGTACACAAGTAAGGAATAGTGTTGGTATCATCATTGATGATAGTGGAAGAAGATTGGGGTGAAAGTTAAAAGGATTGAGGATGAAATCCTAACTTTAAGAATGATTGTTAGATAGGATACTGTTAATATTATTAACACTTATGCACCTCAAGTAGAGGCAGAAACACATCTTAAGGAAATGTTTTGGGAAGAAATGGAGGGTTATCAAGGCTTGCCATTTTATCAGAAGATTTTCGTTGGTAGGGGGACCTTGATGGATATATTGGTAAGGAGGTAAGACAATAAGCAGGACTCATGGTGGTTTTTGTTTTGAGAAGCTTAATTATGAAGGATAGTCTATTGATTTCTCCCTAGCATACAATCTCAAGATTGTCAACAATTGTTCTAAGAAGTGAGAAGAGCATTTAACCACATTGACCCTCACTTAGGCTGATGCATAATTGATTATGCCCAAAACCTAACTCTATGGCCATTTACTTCCTCGAGAAAAACCTATGAAAAAACAAAAATCCTCCAAGGCATCATCTCAATTCATTTGTCCAAGACACAGAATTTAAACTTTGTTGACGCCGGAGCCCATTTCCTCATGAGTTGGACTTGACTGTCAATCATGGATTTTTTTTTTTGGATTTTACCTTTTATTAATTATGATGAAAGGAGGCCTTTTGAAATTCATTATCTGATTGTAATAAAATTCTAGTGTGGTCAGTTGCTCTAATAGGCATTTTAGAGATCTTTCCTTGCCCACTTGGAGGAAGGTCAATAATTCCCTCAACAAATGAATACAGCACAAAGGGGCAGTAGGTCTCACATCTCAAGAACTTTTCTTTAGCTGTGCCACACACGAGCCAGGGGATTTTTTATGTATGTGCAGAGGGATTGAACGCATCTCTTGTTTCTTGTGTTTTTGTCTTGATTTATTATTTCAAGGAGAATACATTGTCCTTCTCTCTAATCTTCTTTAAATTCTTTTTTATCAGAAAAATGGTCAAAGTGAATTTAAGGATCTACAAATTAGCCATGAAGTAGAAATAGTTATTATTTTCTCGTAAAGCATGATTTTATTGACAATAATCACTGTTATTTCAAAGAATACGGGAGAACTCACCAGAAACGATGCAAAGTGTTCTGATGTCATTACAGCATTGAATCCAACAACAGGCACCAAGGAAGCTAAAAGTGTGCCCAAGACAACCTGCATTGAGAAGTTTCACAATTTGAACCAGAAACAAGATCTAGGGCATTGCTGGACGACAGAAAGTTTCCAAAAAAACAATTTAAGTAAACACGAACATATCTAACTTGTAAATGATGATTCATGACAAATTGACAGGCTGCAAGAATGTTGTGTTCCAAATCAATTTTTTTTTTTCAAAAAAAAAAAATCATGTTAAACAGCAGCATTTGCATAATGCGGATATCACAGTCCAGTTGAATATATAATAAAAATTTTCCTCTGAGAACCATCACATGCACTCTCCGTATTTCAATTAAGAGAAAAGGCATTGATCTGAACTAAAGAAGATAATTACTAGATACTCACAAGGGGTGCATAAGCAATGTACAGTCGAGAAGAATAGCGACCAGTTATTATGCACAACAGCACATGCATTGGAATGAGGTTGATAATAAAAGTGTACCCTCCCCATGAGCAAACCTGCAAGATATGGAAAAACAATAGAAGGATGACATCAAATTGAAGCATCATAATAAGAAATAAAAAGAACAAAAAAATTTCCATAATAAAAAGCTCACCATATAAAAGTATGCTATGGCATTCAAAGTGGCATAAAAGAGGGACCCTGTATTTAGTGTCTACATGACAGTTTGTTAAGTCAGAAAAATAACAGAGAAGACGAGTGCATAACAACAAATCATACAGAAAAATTTAATAATACACTAATGGAAAATGAATTTAACAATATACATATTTTGAGGCGATCAGCACAAGACATTCAAAAAAACAAGGAAAAACATGCTGAAATTATTAGAGGCTAACCTTTATATAGAGGTAGAAAGTGAAAATCAAAGCAAATATAGCAACAGCTTCATTATCATAGCTCCCAGCCACTGACCGAGAAATATATGAGGGGACCTGCAAATAGAAACATATTTTCAGAAAAAGAACCACTTATATAAAAGAGGAGAGTCACGGACCAGCACATAAAAACAAAATAGAATAGAGAATGATTACATATTTATAATTGAACCATGTAATTCATATAGGGCTTTAATCTTTTTTAACAGGAAAACTGCCAAGTGTTCAAATAAATCCATACGCATAACTGTCAATCAACTTGTATACGCTGCTTCTACAAAAGATATATATTCATCAAGCTTAAAATCTAGGAATGCTGAACAATTAAATCATTAATGCCGGAAGATAGAATTAACACCACATTCTACGTCAAACTTAAGTGACAGGTCGAGTCAAATATCATCAAATGACATTTCCAACAACAAAAAAGGGAAACTTTCATCACCATTGCATATCCCAAAAAAAAAAAAATTAAGGAGGTAAAACGGTGATATTGCATATGAATTAGGAGGTAGCAACAAACAAGATTCAATTGAGAAGAATCTTCGCGCATTGATATGGTTATTGTAATAATAGTATTATATGGTATTATAAGAATAATTGGTTGGTGGCTTACTAAGTCTATAAGGTCACTAAGGTTGCTTATTAGTAGTTATTAGGGGTAGGATGGTAATTAGGGTGACATACTAATTAGGGTGGCTTACTAATTCAATAAGGTCACCAGGGTAGTTAGGACAAGGCCTATATATAAGGTCTTGGGATACTATTGCAAAGGACTTTTGACAGAAAAGTAACTGAATAGTAATTCACAGATTCTTCTTCTCTCTCTCGTATCTCCCCTTTGACTCTTCTCTTCCCTATTCTCTACTCTCTTTCTCCTTAATTCTTCCAATTACTCAACAGTGGTATTAGAGCTTTGACTCCTTGGCCTTCATTCATTCCGTTCTGTTCTGATCAATGGTTTCTACAAGATCCAAGGCTTCTACCTCAGATATGGTTGATACATCCGATGCTTGGCTCCAAGCCATTGAGACCGAATTGGAGGGTCTCCGTGGCCTACCAGCAGTGGTTCAAGATTTGGGTTCTTTACCGAAGGTGGTACAAAATCTTGCGGCCGAATTGGCTCTACTACGTCAAGATAGGGAATTAGGAATTCAAGGTGGAGGCGTCGGGGTCTTTTTCACGCAAGATCGGCTCCTAAATTCGGGTTGCACAACGATCACGACAATTTCCATGAATTTCGGCGGCCTCGACAAAATCACCACTAGGAGTATCACTGTCCTCACGCAGATGACGAGGGGTATCATCCTCAACAAGACTCGCAAAAATGAATTTCTTGTGCTTCCATCGAACTGATATTGAAGGATGGATTCAAAAATGTGAATGCTACTTTGAACTTGACGGTACTCCGGAGGGGTGGAAGGTGCGATTGACAAGCATCAATTTGGATGACCGTGGATACTTGTGGCATCGAGCATATGAAGAGGAAGAGTTGGGTCAGCTGATTTCTTGGTCAGAACATAAATATGCGTTGCGTGTGCGATTTGGCAACCCGTATGAAGCACCGATGGTCGAGTTTAAACAGCTGCATCAGAAGGACTCGTTGGATGATTACAATGATGACTTCGATACGCTGCGTTGCAGACTTCGCCTGTCCAAAGATCATGCCATTCAAGTCTATGTTGAAGGACTTCGGCCAGATTAAGCTCGTCGCTACGTGGCAGAATTCCAAGAATGTGGGTGTTACAGGTAGGACCCCATTCTCTGCCAATAGGACCACGCCGTCGACTAACTAAAGCTCTTACTCGGCTAGGAATAATTCTTCCTAGATTTCCGCGATGTCATCTTCCTCGCTCGCTTCGACAGGACAACAAACAATGTCATCGCAGGCGTCTCACTGGAACCAGAAAATCTCGCCGAAATAGTTTGATTAATGCAGAGCAAAGAATCTCTATTTTTATTGTCACCAACCTTATTGGGGTGGCCATACATGTGCTCAACGCCAAAAATTTCAACTCGAATTAATTAAACTAGAATCTAGGGTGTCAGATGATGAAGACGCAAGGGAAGATCCTTTACCGACCGACGATAAGAACGCAGAAGTCTCTGAATGCCTCCAAATCTCTCTTCATGCAATATAGGGAGGGGTTGGTGTCGCTTCGATGCGAATTCAAGGTTATGTTGGCAAACAACCAGTGCAAATTTTAATCGATAATGGGGCTTCTCATGGGTATTTGGATTATGCACTAGCTAAATGATTGGGGTGGAAGGATCAAGCGGCAACTCTAGGAGAGGTTGAAGTGGCAAGTAGGGGTAGATTGCATTAATATGGTACTTGGAAGAATTTCAAGTGGAAGATGCAGGGTGAAGAATCCCAATTGGATATGAAGGTGATGAATATTAAAACCTATGATTTGGTGTTGGGTTTACAATGGCTGCAACAGGTAGTGCACCATGCTTCTTGGAATAATGATGATCTTGCAATGACCTTCTGGTACAAAGGGGCTATGTGCACCCTGAAACCTAAACTTATGATGTGCTGTAAGTTTGTTAGGCATTTGGAGAACCATATAGAGGAGGGTAGACAACTCTTCCTTCTTCAGGTAGTTGAAGCGTCTAATCAACCTAGTTGTGTCTTGAATAATAGGCCTCAAGAAGTGGGTGCAAGGGTGAGAGGGTTGTTGAAGGAATTTCAGGAGGTGTTTTTTAAACCAAAGACACTGCCTCCTTTGCGTGAAGGGCATAATCATTCCATTATACTTTAGGATGGGGCTGAGCTGGTTAACGTTCAACCCTACCGGTATCTAACAATGCAGAAGGATGAAATTGAACGACAGGTTAAGGGACTGCTAGAGAGTGGGGTAATCCAAGAAAGTTCTTCTCCTTTAGCCTCTCCCATAGTTTTGGTTAAGAAAAAGGTTGGTTCTTGGCGTATGTGTATAGATTTCCGAGAACTTAACAAGAAAATTGTTAAGAACAAGTACCCTATTCCTTTGGAAGAAGAATTGTTGGATAAGCTTAGGGAGGCGAGGTGGTTTACCAAATTAGATCTCCGGGCTGGTTATCACCAAATCAGGACGGAACCGTGTGACACGCACAAAACAGCTTTTCGAACTCATTTCGGTCACTACGAATGGCTAGTAATGCCATTGGGGCTTACTAATGTGTTGGCGACATTTCAAGGTGCAATGATCAGTATTTTTTGAGAATATCTTAGGAAGTTTGTGTTGGTATTTTTTTATGACATCCTAGTCTATAGCTCTAGTATGATTCTACATCTTGAACACCTTAAGGTTGTGATTGAAACCCTAAAGAAGAACCAGTATTTT
This sequence comes from Albizia julibrissin, assembly GCA_037074505.1. Classification (NCBI taxonomy): domain Eukaryota; kingdom Viridiplantae; phylum Streptophyta; class Magnoliopsida; order Fabales; family Fabaceae; genus Albizia; species Albizia julibrissin. The sequence continues at coordinate 43,369,258 of CM073478.1, read as the reverse complement.
GTTACAGAGAGTAAATGCACCTTTGCTGCCACGCAAGTCTAATATTTAGAACATATTATTCGGAATGGGGAAGTGGCTATGGATCCTCAAAAGATAAAAGCTGTTGTGGAATGACCGGAGCCTACTACAGTAAAACAACTCCACTCTTTCCTTAGGTTAGCTGGTTATTATAGGTGGTTTATCAAGGGATATGGAGAAATAGCGAGACCCTTGACTGATTTGTTGAAAAAGGATGGCTTCTTATGGTCACCAGAGGCTATTACAATATTTCAAAAGCTGAAAGACACTTTGAGTTCTGCACCGGTATTAGCTTTACTTGATTTTTCAAAGCCATTTATTGTTGAGACTGATGCTCATGGTGTAGGTATTGGTGTTGTGTTAATGTAGGGGGGACAGCCACTTGCATTTTTTTAGCAAGGCCTTAGCGCCTAGGCACCATGGGTTGTCAATTCACGAAAAGGAGTTGTTGGCAGTAGTGCAAGCAGTGGAACATTGGCATCAATACCTAGAGGGAAGAAGGTTTGTTATACGGACAGATCAACGAAATTTAAAATATTTGTTGGATCAAAAGTTAAAGATCTGCTTCCAAATGTATTGGGTTTCGAAACTTATGGGATTCGATTATGAAATACAGTATAAGGGCACTAATAATAATGTGGTTGATGCCCTGTCTCGTAAACCAAAATTGGAGATTATGCAATTGACCTTATCTAAATGCTCAAATGATTTACTGCAGGAAATTAGGAATAGCTGGGAAGAGGATGGTTTGAAGAGGCTGTGAGAACAGTTGCAGCAGAGTAATGGCAGCAATGGGAAATATACTTGGGCAGATGGGTTGTTGAAAAAGAGTGGCCGTATAGTGGTTGGGCCCAGGGTAGCTACTCGGCACAAAATTTTGGATTGGTTGCATGCAAGTGCTCAAGGGGGACACTTTGGTATTCATGCTACCTATCAACAAGTTAAGTCTCTCTTTTGGTGGAATAATTTGTTTGAAGAGGTCAAGGAATTTATTCGACATTGTGATGTTTGTGCTCGTTGTAAGTACGATACGACTGCTTCTCCGGGGTTGTTGCAACCTCTTCTAATTCCTAGTAGGGTGTGGGAGATTATTACTATGGACTTTTGTAGGAATTAATAATTAATATATTAGGAGAGATTTTCTGAATTGTTAGTTCTAATTATGTGGGTTAGTTTTAAATATATTAGATTAGATTTTATTAGTTAAGATTTTATTTCCATTAAAATCTCAACCACCTTGATTAGTGTGCATATATATTTAGTACTCTGATCAATGATTAATTAGCTTGGTAATTCATAATTAATCTCTAGACTCCTACATGGTATTAGATTTTTTAGGAGTTAGCGCACACCTGAGCTCCTGAGTGTTTAGCGTTAGCTTCGAGCAACCATGAGCGATCGTGAGTTAAACACGAGTGACCGAGAGTGAGAGATCAGCCCGACGCAAGTGACCAAGAGCGTTCAGCCGCCAGCATCAGTCACATCCATTTTCACTCTGACTTCGCAACTCCTCGCACGTCTCAGTTTCCGTTATCGCCTGAATAAGTTTTTCACTCAGACTTCGCACCTCATCACTAGAATCAGCCGCCATCATCACTAGAATCAGACGCATCTCATGGCCTTGTCTCAGCCGTTTGCATTGTCACCCAGCGACCACATGCCTTCATCCTCTTCATCGGTCGACTCCCTCTGTCACGACGCCCCACGCCCTGCCGTTGACCTTAATGTCCTGATTGTTCTGATCGTTCCTCAGCGACTCGCTGGCGATTGGGAGAACTTCCGGGAATGGGCTTGGTCTATTCATCTTGCTGTTGATGGTAGGGGCCGCCTTAGAACCCTCAGTGGAACCACCGCTGCTCCTCCTCTCGCGGATGTAATAGCCCATCAGAAGTGGCAATCCGAAAACGCCATAGTTTCATCATGGCTAATCAACGCCATGTTCCCGGGTCTCCGCAAAAGCTTCATGTTCCTTCCCACGGCACACGACATTTGGGAGGCAGTTACCAAAGCATTTGGAGATAGAGCGAATGACTCGTTGATCTTCGACTTAAAGCAAAAGGTTTAGGATCTTAAACAAAATTCCCTTTCTCTCAGTGAATATTATCTGCAGAAGACGGCCTTATGGCAGGAAATTGACCTTATAAACGAAGAGGTTGAATGCTGCCCCACTAACGCCGCAACATACCAGAAACGCGTCTCCAGAGAACGTTTGTTTGAATTATTGGCAGGCTTGAATCCGACCTTTGATGATGTTCGAGGCAGGATACTTGCTCAAAATCCCCTTCCGTCTGTACGTACTGCTTTTGCTATTCTTCATGATGAGCAAACTCGGAAGAAAGTAATGCTTAGAGGGACCCATGAACAACCTGAAGCTTCCGCACTCATTACCAGAACAAGTCAACAACGAAATACTAAACCCAGATCGACGTGTGATCACTGCAAGAAGGTTGGACACACAAAGGATACCTGTTGGGACCTTCATGGTAAACCAGCAAATTGGAAATCTAAGAGGGGGAGAGGCTGTGGCTATATGGCTGAGACTATTGCATTGGAGGACAATGAATCTTCACCATCTGACACCTTGAGTCCGATTCTTGAACGACTCGCTGCTTTAAAAGGTACTACGAAACAACGATGTGCCACTATAGCAAAGCGCGGTAATTATTCTATTGCATTTACTACTGCCGAAGGTATATCTTCTCGTAATTGTTGGATTATTGATTCTGGTGCATCTAATCACATGACCGACGACATCACATTATTCTTTAATTATCTGCCAACCAAGAAACGACTTACGGTAAAAATTGTTGATGCCTCTCATTCACTCGTTACTGGTATTGGAAGTGTGAAGATATCTAATACCATAACTCTTCATGTTGTTCTACATGTCCTGAACCTAAAATGCAATTTGTTATCTGTGGGTAAACTAGCAAAAGATTTGTGATGCCATGCTAACTTCTTTACCACTGATTGTATTTTCCAAGATTTGTTGACGGGGACGACGATTGGAGTTGCTAAGGAGTTTGAAGGGCTTTATTATCTAGTCAATTGTGTCAATAAAGGTGTCAAACTTTGCAATAAGGTGTCTTCCTCTAGGATTAGTGATTTTGAATTACAGCACAAACGTTTAGGACACCCAAATTTTCATTTTATGGCAGTTGTTTCCATCTGTTTATTCTAATAAAATCTCTACTGAATTTCACTGTGATTCGTGTGAACGCGCTAAACATCACTGAACCTCTTTTTCGAGTAATCCTTACATCGCATAACGTCTTAACCATTCACTACTATTCACACTGATTTGTGGGGCCCCTCTTTCACTTCAAACAGGTCCCACTCAAAGTGGTTCATCAGCTTTATTGATTATCACACCCGGGTATGTTGGGTCTATCTACTAGAAGAAAAAATTGATATGTTGAACACCTTCGTCAATTTTCACACCATGATCCGAAATCAGTTCCAAACTACCATCCAAATCCTTCATACAGACAACAGCACTGAATATTTCAACTAATCCCTTTCTCAATTCCTCACAGCTCATGGCATTATCCATAAAAGTACTTGTCCCTATAGTCCCCAACAAAACAGTGTGGCAGAAAGAAAAAATAGACACATCCTAGAAACTGCCCGGGCCATCATGTTCGATAGTAACACCCCTAAATACCATTGAGATGATGCCATGCTTATAGCTTCCTTCCTTACTGTCTTATTGCAGCCCCCTCTAGGTCCTTCACAACCACTATAATCGACCCTACCTTGAAAACACCTTACCATTACGGGTCTTCGGTTATCTCTCCTAAGTCTGCCTTCAACGCACCAGCAAATTAGATCCTCAATCCGTTAGGTGCATCTTTCTGGGATACTCAACGACACAAAAAGGGTACAAATGTTATGATTCAATCACTAAGCGGCTCTACATTACATGTGATGTCACTTTTTACAAAAATATCCCATTTTATTCTCAGCCTAAAATTCAGGGGGAGAACAGTCCTCGGAATGAATTCCAGCCTATATACCAATTAGAGCCGACCTACTTCCATGAGTACACACTTGAACCTGAATCCATACACATACCAAAAGTAGCCAAAACAATCCCTATCCCACATAAGGAAAATACTAATTGAGGGGGAGACACTTGCAACACCTTGAAAGTCTATACACGCAGACACAAAACAGAGATTTCCCCTTAAATGACTTGCACACTCCATGAGTCTGAACCACAAGCAGATCCAGGAAGACTGCAACCTGTGAGCCAAAGTGACCTCGACCTTCCAATTGCAATCAGAAAGTAACCTAGAACATGCACCGGACATCCAATTGAGAAGTATGTCATATTAGGCTCTTTCTTCCAAATATAGTGCTTTTTCATCTCATCTCGACAACATTAGAATCCCTCATAATATAGACGAAGCACTAGCGAGTGTAGAATGGAGACGGGCAGCCATGCAAGAAATAGAAAGCCTTTAAGAAACTAAAAATACGTGGGACATAGTGGATAAACCTGAAGGAAAAAACCAGTAGGCAGCAAGTGGGTGTTCACGCCTAAGTAAAGGCTGATGGAACCCTTGACAAATATAAAGCAAGATTGGTTGCAAAAGGGTTCTCACAGGTATATGGCATGGACTATAATGAAACATTTGCTCCAGTAGCAAAACTAAACACTATACGGATATTACTCTCACTAGCCGTGAATTTAGACTGGTCATTACATCAAATGGACATAAAAAACACCTTCCTTAATGGGGATCTAAAGGAAGAAGTTTATATGAAGATGCCTCCAGGGTTCCCAGGGAAAAAGGGAGATTAGGTATGCAAATTAAAAAAGTCACTACATGGACTGAAGCAATTCACACGAGCCTAGTTTGAGCGGTTTACTTGAGTATTGAAGACACAGGGCTATATACAGGGACAAAGTGATCATACTCCTTTCTTTAAGCAAATAAAAGGGAGAATTACGATCCTTGTAGTATATGTAGATGACATAGTTCTCATTGGCGACAACGAAGATGAGATAAACAGGATAAAGAAGGCCTTAAACCAAGAATTTCAAGTAAAAGACCTTGGTGAGATGAAGTATTTCCTTGGAATGGAGGTTGCTCATTCTGCCAAAGGAATTTACATTTCACAGAGGAAATGCATTCTTGACCTTCTCAAGGAAACAGGTATGTTGGGCTGTAGACCTAGTAGTACTCCAATCAAGGTTGAAAAGATCGATGACAATGAAGACCTAGGCCAAGATGTGGATGTGGGAAGATACCAGCGTATGGTAGGAAAGTTGATTTACCTATCACATACATGCCCTGATATTGCATTTGCCGTTAGTATGGTAAGTAAACATTCCCATGACCCCAAACAAAAACACCTAAGTGAAGTATACATAATTCTTAGGTACCTAAAAAGCTCACCAGGAAGAGGACTCTTATTCAAGAAAACTAATGAGAGAAATGTTAGAATGTTCGCTGATGCTGATTGGGCAGGAGACCAGGAAGATAGAAAATCTACCTTTGGATATTGCACATTTGTGTGGGGCAATCTGGTCACCTAGCGCAGTAAGAATCATAATATAGTAGCTAGAAGTAGTGCTGAGGCTGAGTTTCGAGCCATAGCACTTGGCATCTGTGAAGGTATTTGGGTTAAAAGAGTGCTTGAAGAGCTTAAACGGAGTGTGAACCTGCCTATAAAGATGTATTCCGACAACATGGCGGCCATCAACATATGCCACAGTCCTATCCAGCATGATAGAATGAAACATGTGGAGATAGATGATGGGATAATAGATATCAGATATATACCGTCATGCCAGCAGACAACATACATCCTTACTAAAGGACTTGCCAACGACAAGTTTGAATTCCTAGTTGGCAAGTTGGAGATGATCGACATCTATGCTCCAACTTGAGGGGGAGTGTAGGAATTAATAATCAATAATTAATATATTATGAGTTAATATATTAGGCGAGATTTTCTGAGTTGTTAGTTCTAATTATATGGGTTAGTTGTAAATATATTAGATTAGATTTTATTAGATTTTATTAGGTCATATTTTATTTCCATTAAAATCTCAACCACCTTGATTAGTGTGTGTGTATATTCAGTACTCTGATCAATGAATAATTAGCTTGGTGATTCATAATTAATCTCTAGACTCCTACAACTTCATCGAAGGGTTGCCTAAGTCTAATGGCAAAGATACTATATGGGTGATTGTGGATAGGTTGAGTAAGTATGCTCATTTCATTGCCCTTTCTCATCCCTTTTTTGCATCTAGTTTGGCTTAACAATTTTTGGATGGGGTTTATCGGTTGCATGGAGCTCCCGTAGAGATCATAAGCGATTGTGATCCTATTTTTATTGGCAACTTTTGGCAGGAGTTTCTCAAGGTTTTGAAGGTAGATCAGAAATTAACATCGTCTTATCATCCACAAACGGATGGCTACTCAGAGGTTGTCAATTGTTGTTTGGAAACCTACCTTCGTTGTATGTGTTGGGAGCTTCCTAAGGAGTGGAGTCGTTGGTTACCATTGGCTGAGTGGTGGTATAACACTACTTACCATTCCTCCACCAAGGTTACTCTTCATGAACTATTGTATGGGCAAAAACCGTCGGTTTACGTACCCTATCTGCCGAGGTCTATTGTTGTTGGTGCTGTGGATAGGCCCTTTGTAGCTAGGGAGGAAGCTTTATTGATAGCTAAGCATCATGTAGCTAGGGCTGCAAATATGATGAAGCAGAGGGTTGATTCTCATCGTACAGATCGTGAGTTTCAAGTAGGTCAGTGGGTATTCTTGAAACTCCAGCCTTGCCGTCAAATTTCAGCTGCTGCTAGGAGTAATCAGAAATTAGCTCCTCGGTATTTTGGGCCTTATAGGGTCCTCAAACGTATTGGGGCTGTGGCTTATTAGTTGGAGCTACCCCCTGAGGTCAGAATTCATCATACCTTCCATATTTCATTGCTGAAATTGTGTCGTGATTCGGCTGTTCATCCACGTCATCCTCCTTTAGATTGGCCAAAACCGCCTGTGACTAAGGAGCCTAAGAGGATTTTGAATAAGCGAATTAGTCGGCGTAAAGGGCGCATTGTAATTGAGGTCTTGGTTGAAGAAGCAACTCCCAGAGGAAGAAGCCTCTTGGGTTCTGCTATATCAGTTGCAGAGACAACACCCTTCAGCTGTGCTGGAAGACCCTTGAGGTCAAGGGTTCTTGTATTGATATGGTTATTGTAATAGTAGTATTATATGGTATTATAAGAATAATTGGCTGGTGGCTTACTAAGTCTATAAGGTCACTAAGGTTGCTTATTAGTAGTTATTAGGGGTAGGATGGTAATTAGGGTGACATACTAATTAGGGTGGCTTACTAATTCAATAAGGTCACCAGGGTAGTTAGGACAAGGCCTATATATAAGGTCTTGGGATACTATTGCAAAGGACTTTTGACGGAATAGTAACTGAATAGTAATTGACAAATTCTTCTTCTTCTCTCTCTCTCTCTCGTCTCTTTCCCTCTGACTCTTCTCTTCCCTGTTCTCTACTCTCTTTCTCCTTAATTCTTCCAATTACTCAACACGCATATGGAATGAAACAAACAACAACAGGATTCACAATCTTGAGGAATGTTCCTTTTCATGAAAATTAGTATTACTACAACCAAGTGACCAACAACTTGTACAGTTCACAGTAAATAGCAGTGATGATAAGAATAAAACATATTGCATTGAATGCTTATTTACTTATTTATTTATTCATCTTTTGTTGCCAACACTGAGTTGAATGGTTCTAAACAGTCAACACAAACCAATGAGACTTTCTCAGATAATTTACGTTAGCATGTTACTAGCATCACTGTCGAGAGTTAGACAAAATTCAACAAAAACAATCTTATTTAGTCACAAAGCCAGACAAGATATTCACCATAGCCAAAAGAGCTGCAGCTGTCAGCCCAGCCCCAGAACCCTTAACTTCCTGCATATAGAGGCAGGCACACTATATTAATACACAAATTAATAATTTCAAAATTCCAAATATAAAATTTGGGTTGAACAAACCTTAGTCAGAAGATAAGTTGCCCAAGAAGCAAAGGCTGAAAATATAGGTGCAGTAAATACACAAACGGTCTCTACTGAGAGAGGAATATTTAAAGAATTCAGTAACCTGATATCAAAAGAGATTCACCCAAAAAGCAGTCAAATTCTTTGAAAACCACAGAGAAATGTTTAAAGTGTTCAGATAAACAAAACAATAATGGCTAGCGCATGTATCTATCAACATTATGTCTGCTATCATCAGAAAACCAAGAGCGTTAGTATAAATAGCACAAAATGCACTATTTCAGACACTCACCACCATAAGGTGCCTGCTGTCAAGGTCAAACCAGGATAGACAGTCCCACCAATTACACGACCCAGAGGATACCTTAAAAGAAAGGAGTGGCACTCATTAACACTAGAAATATAATTCAATGATTTACAAGCTGGTCAAACTGAATAGATGATCAAGAAGGAAAAGTGTTTCAATTCATGCACCGGCTACTTACCAAGTTCGGTCATCAAACCAATTCCAAAAATCATAGATCCCATTCTTCGTTAGAAACTGAAACAAACCAACACTCCTGTCATCTGCTGTGAGTTTTCATTGCATTGCTATAGATTTTTTATTTCCGAAAATAATATAATCCAGAAAACATATAGTTGTTTCTTTGTCACCCATATACTGGGAATAAAAAAAAAAAAATTATCCTTTGTGTATATTCACGATATAGCAAGTTGGAAACGCAACAAATTGAAATCGGACTGCAAAAAATATTGTCACATACAATAATAATTGATTTAAATTTTTAAACACACTAATCAACAGCTAAGAAACTCGGGAAACCAACAGCATCAGTTTGAGAGACTAATAAATCATGGCAAGAATATGTCCCAATGGATGGGAAAAGGTTTCATTTCAAATAAAGCTTACCTGTGTGACTCTATAATTGAAATAAGGATCAAACTCATGAATGACGCTCTCGTACTTTATAACCTGTATCGGTACACGAAAGATGTCAATGTCATGAACTGCTAGACAAACTCCGATCAACAAATGAAATACATATACTACTATGGTGCTGCTAGAAAGAATACGGGAAAAAGTAAAAAATGTAATGCAAGCAGAGAAATTAACTTTATGAGCCCACATTTTATAAAGCAGGATATGATGAGAAGAAGATAGCATTTAGAGTTTATTGATAAATAAAAATCGCCCAGTCAAGCTACACCAAACTTATAACAGCAAGTATGACACCGAGACTCGGCAGTCTGCACCATTGTTTCCATTACTTTTTCATCAACCAGAAACGAAAACTTTCGCTAAAACAAAATTGTTGATCTTATGAATAAGCAAAAAATATATTAATTGGCCAGCCATTCATGCAGTTCAAATCAGCACCGGAAAAACGCACAAACGAAAAATGTATTGTGAAGAAATTACATTATCAGATCGATGGACACAGAAATGTTGAAATTCTTACAGAGAAGAGACGGATCGAGAAGGCGAGCACACCAATCAGGATTAAGATGAAGAACGAAAGGACGCTTCCCAAAGCATTCCGGAAGAAGCTGCCGCTGGAGGCATCGGAGGCCGCCATTGACGGCCAAAATTGAGCTTGGGGGGAAGAGAGAGTACGTGTCTCAGGGACTAAGAACCCAGTTATTGAAGTCGTCGTCGAGAAGGAAGACTCGAGAGGGGAGGGGAGACTCAATTTGTGTGTATGCGAACCATTACTGTAACTTTTATGCGAAAAGACCATAACAGATCTGAAGGTTTGTATTTAATGACGTAGATTTCCACGTGGCGAAATGTTATTGCGTGGTAACCTGTTGCCTCGGAATTGGTTCAGGAATGCTGTTTTTGCCACGCTGCGTCACTCAATTGGAGGTTCGTTCCCTCACACAGCTCCCCGTCTGACCATCGGTGTGTTGGGTTTTTGGAAAATAGCTCCGGAATAAAAACGATAATGTAATTTTAGACAATCCACTCCCCAATAATTTAGAAAACACCTAATATAAAGTGATTTGAAATAGGAAAATTTTAAATTATGTTTTTAAATTTAATAAATTCTTAATTATGTTAGTGATTCAATTTAAAATTTTAAAATATAAATAAAATAATTTTATTACATTCTCGTCTTAGCTATCATTTTTTTCTTTCTTAAAAGTGTTGTTGATTGTAATTTAATTTTTAAATAAGAAGGGAAAAACTTAGTTTTTTTTAAAAAAAGCATGATTGTATATATTAATTTTAATATATAGTAAAATAAAATATTATTTGTCTAAATCAAAGAAAATTTTTAAAAGAATCATAACAAATAATTCAAGCCAAAAAATAAAAAGAAAAACATAACATCAATATCAATTAAATTATTTTTATTTAAATCATGTCAATAAAAAAATTATTCTTGGGAGAACTACACTTAAATTTGTTTTGTTAATAAAAATAAAACCAAACTTCATTAATCATAGTTTATGTCATGTGTGATATTTAGTTTGGTTTTTTATGTTAATGAATTTTTTTTAAAATTCCCTTAATGAAAATATTTGATATATAATATCACACAAGTAAGATTTTCTTATTAATTTTTTTCTTATCTAAAAAAATTCAAGTCAAAAATAAAATTTTCTATTCTAAATATTTAGCTAAAAATCATTTAATTGTTTTTGGGTTATCATTTCCTTTCTTTTAGCTTGAATTATTTTTTATGATCTTTCAAAACTACAAAAAAAATCTTTGATTTAAGAAAATTGTATTTTTTTTATATTATACATTAATGTTGTTATATATATGCACTTATTAAAAAAATAAATTAGAAAGCACTAAAACCCTTTTAAGATGAGAGAAGAGACAAAGAGAGGGTAATAAAGTTATTTAACTCATTTTTTAAAATTCTTAAATTAGGTTGATAATTTAACTAAGGATTTATTGAATTTACCAACCTAATTTAGAATTTCTCAATTTCAAGCAACTTTACATGAGATTTTCCCTTATATTTATAATAGCTTTATAATTGAATTACAATGTTTAAAAAAAACAGTTAAAATTAGTTTAAAATAATAAGTATATCTGAAATAAATTTTTCCTCTCGAAGAATCTCATTATTTATGTGGAGACAAGTAAAAGAGAAATAAAGTAATAATGATAGAAAGTATGAAAAGGAATATAGTATTGGAAAAAGATAGGGGCAAAAATTAAAAAAAACTAATTAAATGTTTAGGCAATTATTGTCAGGGACTTATAAAAAAGATCAAAGTAATTTAAACTTTAGACTCTTATAAAAAAGATTGAAAGGAGTAGCTTCCAAAAATTTAGCATAGGAGTTTGTTTTGATCTAATCTAAATTTAAGACTGCAATTATAATTTTTCTTTTATGATCAAAAGAAATTATAATTTTTTTATGAGGGTTTTTATCAATATAAATTTTTTTTATGCAAATGATTATAAAGGATATTTTAGAAAAATCAACACACATTTTAATAAATAGTATAAAAATATATCTTTAAGAAATAATTTTATTTTAAATTATTTAATGTTGATAATTTTAAAATGATTATTGTATAAAAGACAGAAAAAGAACTTTGATATTGCAAAATCATAAATCAAATTTGTTACCAAAAGTTGATAATGAAATAACGAAACTTAATAAGTAATTCACAACTCATTTTTTGGGAAATACCGGATTTCGAATTTTGAAAATTCAAATTTATTTTTCTATTTTTTCCCCATGATTATTCCATTATGATATTTAATTTGATTTTAAACATGATATATTTTAGGGTTAATATAATTTTTTCTCCCTGAAGTTTGGCCCGATTTTGGTTTTGATCCCTTAAGTTTGAAATCGGTGGTTTTGGTCCCTGCAATTTGGCTCGATTTTGGTTTTGGTCCCTCAAGTTTACTCTATTTATAATTGTTGGTCCCTTAAATTTGAAAATGACTCGATGACTTAAGGAACTAGCAGTTATAAACGGAGTAAACATGAAGGACCAATAGTTATAAACAGAGTAAACTTGAGAGACAAAAACTACCGATTTTAAACTTGAGGGACTAAAACCAAAATTGGGCCAAATTTCAGATACCAAAACCACTGATTTCAAACTTGAAAAACCAAAATCATAATCGGGTCAAACTTCATGGATCAAAAGTTATATTAACTCTATATTCTAAGGTATGTTTAGGATGCGTTTAACCATCTCAAAAGTGACTTTTTCATGGGTAAATGTGCTTATGGGTGATTTTGGCTTTTTAAAGATGGTTGTGATAGCTTTTTTTCAATTGGGCTTTTGGAAAAAAAAAGAGAGAGTAGCTTTATAAGCCAAAATTTCTTGCTTTTAGCTTTTCCACCATGGAGAGAGAAAAGAAGCTTATGAAAGAAAGATGCTAGATCCCATTTTTTTAATTGAAATACTATTCTAATCCTTATAGACAAAATTTTTTATCCTAAATATAAATTAATTTAAAAGTTAATAATCATGATAGTATTATGATTTAGGACAATGAGAAATTTAATTGGTGAGAATTACTTGATAATTTTTTATATAATAATCATGACAGTACCTTGATTTAGGTTATTTTCACCAATTAAATTTTTAGAGGACTTTTCCCATATTTTTCCTAAAAAATTTAAGTATTATAGTACTGTAAAACTTTTTCCCAATAATACATTACCAATTTTATTTTTGTAAGATTTATGTCTTTTTTAGTCTTTTACGTTTAAACTTGCTTTTCCATTACTTATCCAAACAAGTTTTAATATATATATATAGACACACATCTATGTATATGTACGTATATACGTATACATACATCTATATGTATACATACTTATACATATGTACATATACATACATATACATACGTGAGTGCACGTGCATGCGTATTATTTAATAAGATTCACGTCATTTTCAGTCATTTTCCATCTAAATTTGCTTTTTAAAATAATTATTCAAACAAGTTTCAGTTTCAAAAAAAGCTATTTATGTTATCACCAATTCAAACATAAATCATACTACACAATCTGACTTTGACCCAATCTTAAGTTTGCAAAATTCAGATTGCAAAAGCGCCACTTTTGCCATCATTGTTTTAAACACACACTTAGGGCTTGTTTGGTTCGATCTCATTGCACCTTATAGTGCAGTGCAATACAAAATAATGGTAATGCAATGTAATATTAATTATAGAGCTGGTGTTTGGTTTGATTTTTAAATAAGGTGCAATGATTTATTTTTAATAATTATTTAAAATAAAAATATCACACAAAGTCTATTTTACCCTTAATATAATCTTTACAGAAAAAATAGTTAAGAGCTATCACGTTACCTTATCATAATCGTCACGCAAACTCGTCGAGGATCATTCGATAATGAAGGTTATGGTGGTGGAGGAAAAGGTAATGGTGGTATGGCGATGGCGGTGATAGCAATGATAGTAACAAGTGGTGACAGTGAATGTAAAGGAGAAGCTAATTGTGGTGATGACAAGTGGTGACAATAGAGTGACAGTGGCAACGGTGGAGATGGCAGCGGTGGGAGGTGGCAATGGAGGATGAGGAGGTAGTGGTGGCGATAATAGGTGGTGACAGCGACAATGGTAGAGGTGGCTATAGGGGAGGGTGGCGGTAAAGGATAAGAAGGTAGTGACAGCCATAACGGTGGACGAGGAGATAGTGGCAAAGGCAACAACTATCATTGTAGTGGCAGTGGTGACAACAATAGAGTTAGTGGTGATGAGGGGTGGCGGTGGCAACGATGGAATAGGTAGTGGTGGCAATGGCATGTGGTGACAGGGGCAACGGTGGAGGAGGAGGTAATAGTGGTGATGGTAGCTGCCATGGCAGTAATGACAGAGGAGAAGTAGTGGTAGTGACGCAACTATCATGGTAGTGGTGGCGAGGGGTGGCAGTGGCAACAGTGGAAGAGGTAGTGGTAGCAATGGCATGTGGTGACAGCGATAACGGTGGAGAAGGAGGTGGTAGTGGTGACGGCAGCTGCCATGGCGGTGACGGCGGCAAATTAGGAATTTTGTCATAAATTTAGGACTTTTTTAGAAAACAGGGTTCTAAAGGTTAGAATCCCAAATTGAGATCATAGAAACATTGGATAAGTCTATTCTAACACTCTAATGATATGAGAATACTCGCATGAAATTCTTAGTAATTGAATGGAGGTAAAATTGTGAAAATCCAGTATTGCAAAATAATTTTATTTTAATTAAGTTTCTTGTTACTCTGCAGTTGAATTTGAGCTTTGTGATAAGGACTTTTCTTGGTTGCAACTTAGAGAATACTAGGTAACGTGACCCTATCTATCTTAATTATCGGTATTGCTCGTGGTTTTTTCTGAAAACTACACAAGCCTAGATTGAGTAGAGCTAGTATGAACACTACAATTTTAAGACTAAAATTGCCTTGTAGGACCTTTGTATGAACCCTAGGACTGGATAGATTGATATGTGTGATAATTAGATACAACTATAGGCTTATATGTGTGAATTGAGTTGAATTTTGTATGATTGTGACTCATGCCTTATTTTGGTAAACATCACTCCTGTCGAAGCAAGTTTGATATAGGCTTGCCCTGGTAAGGAACATACTCACCGAGGCGAATAGCCCAATAAGGGCCAAAAGTGATTTCCATGTTATGATAACCATGATACTACTATGTGATTTATTCATATGTATTTAATATCAAAGCATGTGATCTTTTGATATATTGTGAAAGTATAATTGGTATATGCATCTTATGAGAGTTGAGTTTATGACATTGATTGACATGTATGAGCATGTGAACATATGGAAACTCCTTGAGAATAATGTGATATAAATGGCGGATTTAGTGATTGGGTTGTGATTTGTAAAAAACTGAATACCACATGGCATGCTACTAGTTTGATTATTGTGCACCATTAGCTGGCATATATTTTATAGGGTAGTATTCCCTGATACGACACTTCAGGGGCTTCTAGACAGTATTCTCAAGGCCCGGGCAATATTTCGGAGGGCAAAAACCCTATTGGAGGAACCATGGTCCCTTTTGTGCTCTGTAGTACTTTGGATGGTCTACATTGAACTTATGGAGAGCTCTTGAGAGTAACTAGTAACATGGAATGTACTTAGTCCATGAGTTCAGTCAGAGAAAATAAGGATGGTTAGGAGTTAATGAAAGATAAAGAGTAATCGTTGCATTATGACATTTTGTAATACAGTATGTTGTGTTATGAATAAATGTTCTTTAAGGCATATGAATCGATACTATTATACTCATGCTTATTATGTTTGCTTGCCTTCCTGCTTATTATATCTATTTAACATGTACGTATATTAGTCCTACCTGTTACCCCATGGGTGGTGCCGGTAGTTAAGGTGGGTAGTGACTATATTACTGAGATAGTGGTCCCATCCCTTTACTTCTTACACTTTTCAGGTGAGAGCTTGAGGGGCGACGTGACTAGGAAGGTACATAAGGCCTAAGGCTATAACTGTTAGTTGCCGCAATGTACTTGTTTGATTCCATTTATTGCCATATTTAAGATCTACATTTTAAATTCATGATTATGTTGAACTTTGAGTAATCATTTATTTGGATTTTGGTAGTAGACGACCTAAGGCCTAGGTTTTTCATAGAAATGCATTATTATAGCTTATGAAATTTATGTGATGGATTTTGGACCTATAATTATTATATATGGCTGTGTGAGATTTGTGGGCTAGGGGCTCGGAGCTCTCATAGAATTTGATATTTGTTATAATAGCATGGTAATTATACCCAATGTATGACGATAAATGAAAGGTTTTCTTAAAATTCATTCTAAGAGTAGAGAATAAGAGATAGGGTATTACAATTAGTGGTCAACCACTGGATTACTATCTGTACATATTGACTGACTATATGTGCATATTGACCGACTATATGTGCATATAGCCAGTTTGCCCCATCATGGTATCAGAGCTTGATAAGTAAAGATATACACGAATCCTTGATCCCTAGTAAATACAAATTTCTTTTATTTTCACTCAGTTGTTGGTAATTAATTTTTTTTCTACATTGTATTACTTTGCTTTGTTAGTGTTTAAATTCATAGTTGTTATTCAGCTTATCTTAGTGAAAGTTTATATTGTTAAGGTTTAGTATATACAAGTATTATAAAATTTTAATAATGGATACAATAAAAATAGTGGAACCAAGAATATATGGTACATAATGTAATAAACTTCCAAAAAGTTCATATATGCCTATAAATAAAGATACATATGTATGTTGTCTCCATTCATCTTAGGAGGAGATGAAGATAGTACTTATAATCAAGTAAATTGGACAAATATGTATTTAATGAAACAATTAAGATGTTATATGAATATGAATATTGAACATTTATTAAAAGTATATACATTAGAAGATATAATAGAAAAATTACCTGAAGATACAAAAATAATTATAGAAAAAGAACACCTGAAATATAGACTAGATAGATTATTAGAATTAGCAAAACTATTGGAACAAAAAATATATGATATAAAGACAAAGATAAGAAATAATACAAATGAATTAGCTTATGTAAAAAGAAATATTAAACAAATTATGAAAACCTTAGGAATAGAACAAAAGATATAGCCAGTTCAGAATAACCCGTAAGTAAACATGATGAGAATACTAAAAGAACAATATGAATATGAAATAACTAACCAACAAGTAAGATCTCAAATATTAGATGAGAATATGAGACAAACAAGAATTATGACAGAAGAAATTCATAAAGGATAGGAAGTTATTAATAGAAACTTATGGACTATATTTGAAGAAATATAAAAAATAGATTTAAAAAGAGAACAAGAAAGAATTGGACAAATAATTTATAAGCAATAAGAGATAAAAGAAGTAAATCAAAAAGAAAATAATAGAATATCATAAATAACTTGTTATATAGGATCAGAAACTGATAATCTATTTAGAATATTAAGACCATCAGTAGAAAAAGAAAAAGAACAAAACAAAACTTCTATAAATATGATGAATGCATTATACGAATTAGAACAATTAGACAAATATGAGATAGAAGAAATTATGGGACAAGAAGAAAATAATTTAGAAGAAATAAGAAAGGAATTTGCACATATAACAAATATAGGAAATTCAGAAGCACAAATAAATATGCAACAAAGACAAGAAACAAATAATCGACAAACTTTTAATGTTCCGAGTATAAATAGTCGAGAATATAATATAAATGATGCTTTGGCAAGTACATCAATAAATGAAATAAGTAGAGAAGAAAAAGTAGAAGTAACTAATTTATATCATGAAGAACCATTAAAATCATTTGATATGCCATTTGAAACAACATTTAAAACACCTAATAATTCGAGATTTATAGCGACACCAATGGAACAATATGAAACTAGACCAATATCAAATTCAGAAGTATGGTTAGATTTAGATTGTAATTTAGATAATGAAAAAATATTAGAAAAATGAACAAAATCAAAATTAATAACATTAATAGAAAGAAATATTGAGACTAATATAGCTAGTATGTTAGTAGAAGCAGGTTTCGTAGGAAATATATAAAATTGGTGGAAGAGTAAAACACATGAATTTAGAGAACAAGCAAGAATAATAACAGAACCATACAAGAATATGAAAGAATTTTATGCATTACTAATAAGACAGTATGAACAATTATTAAGAAATGAATACATAGGAAGAAGTGTAAGAGCAAATGAAATAATAAAAATAGAAAAATCTATTACTAAACTACATCAAATAGAAATATGTTCTTTAAATCCTAAATATTTAAACCAATATATTTGCGAATACAAAAAATATTACTACGAAGCAAGATTACAAAATTATGAATCACAAAAATTTTATGTGGAATTATTTTATTGAAAATTACTAAGATTAATATCAGAAACCATAGTAGAAGATCATAATAAAGCTTTTGGACAAAGAAATGATTTAATGCCATTTATTGATACTATGGGAAGAAGAGAAGAATTTTTAAGAGAATATTTATCAGATAAATGTAAACAAGCATGGAGAAATGTAAAGTATTACAAAACTAACAAAACAATATTAAAATGTGGAGAATTAGAAACACCATATAAATAGGGATGTATACTAGAAAATTAAGAAGAAGAAAGAAAGGTAAAACTAAATATCAGTTTGAAAAATACCCTAAAGAAAATTTTTACCAGAAATATAAACCTAGAAAATATTTTAAGAAAGGAAAAAAGGAAATAAATTATAGTAAGAAACCAACAAAATGTAAATGTTATAAATGTGGAAAATTAGGACATATATCTACTAATTGCCCAGTAACAGAAAATAAAAAGATGATGAATATGTTAGAGTAAGCTTTTCACCCAAGAGGGGGGTGAATTGGGTGATTACAAAATAATAAGATATTTAAATTAAATTTATAAAACTTTAAGGCACAATTATAAGAAAATATAAGAAGGAAGAGATATCACTGAAGTTCACACAAGGGTTTATAATGGTTCGGTCTCAACTACTTGACCTACGTCCAGTCCTCAGAAATCCTTTTGAGCCTTTCACTATATCTTCTAAGATTCAGTAGGTTCTTGGCACCACAGTACAATCAGCAAGTTCCTCTGGACACTTGCTCCCCCTTACATAAGGTAATCTTAAATCTCAACTTAAGGTTCCTCAACCTTAAGTTATCACTATTGGAAATAAATGCGTAAGACTGACAAATCTCTCTCACAGAGTATATAGATAAAAACTGAAATACAGATGAAGAGTTGAAGTACTTGTCAAAATATTGTTTGCAGTGTATTCAAGTGTTTCTTATAGTTCTTCTATTTATCGAATGACTGGACATATATATTAGAGGCTTTGAAGACCGTTGTAAAATTGTCCGTTGATTCAAAGTGCTTCTAACAGATGCAATAGTATTTGTCTTCCGTTGCTTATGAATTTTGCTGCCGCCACGAATAGTTGTCGTTTGAATAGAGAGTTCAGTTATTTGTCATGTGCGTGATGGTGGAGTACAGCTGTAATACACTTGAGAACAATACCGTTAGAAAATATTTGAATATCATCAGAGTGATGTGATTCACTGGGAGTGATTTCTGAAAATCAAGGAAACCATCGGAAGTGATCTTGCTTTCACTGGAGATGGATTTCAGTAATTGAGTAATTTTAATGAAATAATATGCCACATGATTTTGACAATACTCTGGAATAAATAGCAATGATAATTACTATCTAACTAACAAAGTCTATTGATTTACGTGGAAGTGATTGCTAATGAATCACAGTGACTGCCTGAGAGTGATACTGAGAAAATGAAGCATCACTGGAGTGAATTTGATGTCACTGGAAATGATTTGAAAAACCTTAAGATCTTATGCAAGTGATAACAGACTCACTGGAAGTGAACATGAGTTTTCATATATCACTCGAGTGAATTTGACATCACTGGAAGTGATTTTGTAAACAGTGATTCTCAATCCAATGGAAGTGATTTAGTGAAAATACTATATCACTAAAGTGATTCAAGATCACTGGAAGTGATTTGACAAACAGTAAAATATTCTTGCAGTGTTTTTTATTTCACTAGAAGTGATTTGGAAAATTTCAAGCATCACTCGAGTGATCTGGTAATCACTGGAAGTGATTTTCAAAACAGTGACTTTTTCTTCCGGTGTTTTCAGATTCACTGGAAGTGATTTGGTAGATATAACGTATCACTCAAGTGATTCAGGATCACTGGAAGTGAAATCTGGAACAGTGATATTTTCTTGCAGTGATTTTTCAATCACTGGAAGTGATTTGACGCACCACTCGAGTGATTTCACATATCAGTCGAGCGATCTGGTTATTTTCAATATTACTCGAGTGATTTTAATGATCACTTGAGTGATCTTGATTATCACTCGAGTGGTTGTCCAAATCACTCGAGTGATCTTGCTCAGATCACTTTTATCACTTCCTTTGTTGATATATTTGGTTTAATCAAATCTAAGGAATTCCAAAACATGATTTGTTATCATCAAAACATGAAATCTAACAGAATATATTATAACATGCTTACGAATATGATTTAGAGCCTTTAGAATTTGGTGAAGCTATATATAGTGAAATAGATAGTCTTATGGTAGCTAATGAATTTGTTAGATTTCACAATTTATCTTTTCTTGTTCCATCTTACAATAAGTTTCCTCCCATATCTCTTAATTTACTTTTTGGACCTCTTTCATGACAACAAGACCCTTCCCTAGTATTCTTTTCTCTTGTGTCATGTTGTCATTTGGCAAAATAGATAGATTGGTGGAGGGGGTAGAGGCGCTGGCTATGCCAGAGAGGGCGACGTGGTTAGGATCCTCAATACAAATACATAATGGTTATTAAGTAAAACATGTCACTTAATAGAAACCATGCTAATGAATAATGGTTCTAAATTAATAAACATCAAGTTAATAATAAATTTTAAAAAATTTTCAAATACATAACGACTGTTAAGAATTAACCGTCACCATTTATAAAATATAATACAAGATACGACAACTCGATAATCCACGAAACCCTCTTCATATAAATTTTTGAAAACTGAACTCCATTTCTCTACTTCAATTTCAACTTCTCAAAGTCAACTTCTGTTTCAACAAAACATCATGGACAAACACAAGAAAACTTTTGATTCATTATCTAGCAAAAAATTGAAAGATGAACTCCTTCCGCTAGCAAGCATTGAAGGTCTCGTTTATGGAAACTATGAGCTCCATCATATGGTCCAAGTTTACATATGAGAGCAAGGATGTATGAACCAGTACTTTAAGGAACTTACCTCTCTCGTTCGCTCTTTAGATGAGAAAGTGGACAAGTTACTAGAAAAGGAAGAATCTGCTGATACATTGTATTCTTAATAACATCTCCGTAACTTTTTATTTTTTTAGGTAAAATAGTGGTTACATAATCAACTGCCAACTTTTTTGACAAAAATGTATATACGTTACAGTTATTAAGTAACAATTGTCACTTATTAGATTATCATGAAAATACATAACGGTTGTAATTTGTAACCGTCATATATTGTCTCACAAGATAGATGGTTCTTACGGTAAAACCATCATGAAATGTTAGATAAACAAACAAATGATTTGTCTTCCAACTCATATCAGCAAAACAATATAACAGTTTCTCTTAAATAACTGTCAATTAAACGGTTCTAACTTTTCCCCCTCCCCATGCTTATGATGAGAATACTATGTTCTTTGTTTTTTGATGATCAGTACGAGAACCAAGTACCCTTTCATTACCCACCACTGCACGCGACTGCTCCTCTTCAACTTCTACCATGTACAATGATGGTTCGAACCCGTCACTTCCAATCTATATAAACTCTCCATTTCCTTATGTTTATCATACGATTTCTTCTTCATCCTCCTTTATTCTTTCAATTACTAAGATGAAAAGCTATTCTGAAGACTTGCTAGAAAATCCATGGCAACATCCTCCTCCTCTACGTCCTTCTCGCCCTTTTTCTCCTCTATAACCTTCGATTCAAGTGGAGGCAATGATGTAGCATGTAGAACGACCATGTTGTGAGGAGGTAGGCCGGATATTTGTCGAGTATGAACTGAAAGACCAATCTCATTCTTAATGAGTATGAGATTGGTCACCATGATCCTAACAGAATCTCAGATGATTTAGGACACTCCTTTGGTGATGAGTAGCATAGTGATGCGAGGTTTGCTACAAATTTATGAAATTTTTGATTCATTCAAATTGAAAGAAACAAAAGTTTCTAGATTCACAATAGACCTTAGATCATCTATCAGGCAACTAGTCACTAGATCGAAGGTGATATTTTTTGATTTTATTTTTATAAAATATAAAACTGTAATTATCTGGGCATTGGCTGCCCAAAAAGTAAAAAAAATACCTCACAATTATTAAATAATAATCATGACATATGTGTATGTTAAAACAATGAAATAACTCACGGTTATTAACAAATAACCATAATGAATATAATCAAATAAACACAATTTTATCGATACAACCGTTATATAAAGTCTTAGGTACGACAACCTAAAAAACCCTACCATTCCTCTTCTATTTAAACTTTTGAAAAGGAATACACTTGGCACTTGTTTGTTTGAATGAATCCTACCAACATCGTAACCCTACTACTCATATTGTATTTTCTGGCAGTCGAGAATCGTTTCAAGTCTAGCCCCACCATAAAAAGCCTTCATCTTACTTCTTAGCGATAGCTACACTAGTGAATATATTCACACTTGTCTTAGTGACTACCGAGCAAGTTGCTTTTGCTTTCCTAACTCGCGTTTTTGTTGTTCGTGAGCCTTAGCTAGGTCGCATTTCTTTGGTGCTCTGTTCTCCTTATTTGATTAAGGTGC
This sequence comes from Albizia julibrissin, assembly GCA_037074505.1. Classification (NCBI taxonomy): domain Eukaryota; kingdom Viridiplantae; phylum Streptophyta; class Magnoliopsida; order Fabales; family Fabaceae; genus Albizia; species Albizia julibrissin. Next base: position 43,346,824 of record CM073478.1, on the reverse strand, counting down.
CTTTGTGAAGTCACACCATGATAAAGCATTCAAGGTGACATTAACTTGCTTTTGTGAAGTCATGTTTTTTTTTAAAAAAACTTATTATTGCTATGATCAAAGGTTCATTTCCTGTTACAGGAAGTTGCCAACCCATTGTTTTAACCAAAGGTTCCTACTTTATTAATCTTTTTAAATGTAACTTTTGAAGATATGATCCCTAAGCAAATACATCTCCTTTTTGGAAGTATATCTTCGAAAGTTACTTTAAAAAGTTTGATAGGGATGTGATGAATAAACTAATTCAGTTTTACCGATGAGAGTCATACATGAACAAGTTCTATGAATAAACTAGTTCAGATGTACCAAGAGTCATACACGAACAAGCTCTGTGAATAAACTAGTTCAGGTGATATATTGAATTTCTTTTGTGAAGTTATATTTTTTTGGAAATCCTATATTGCTCCGACTGAAGGTTCCTCTCTTGTTTTTCTATTGAGTAGGTGGCACCAAGTTAAAAGCTATGAAATTCAATATTGTGATCAATTCTATACTCTTCAATGTGAGAGTTTCTGAGCTACTTGGTCTCGTCTCTATATATGTAATAGAGTAGTACTTCTTACATCAAGTAGTCATGCAATTTGGATGGATCAAGATTTTCTTGGTTTTATGGGTAGAATCAATCGCACTTTTAATATATATGTGTGTGTGTGTGTGTATATATATATATATATATAATAATAATAATAATAATAATAATGTAAGTGTTCAATTATACATTGCGTCTCTTCGCGTAATTAAGCCTGGAAAGCAAGGAAGATGGGGGAAAACAAATTTCCTTATCAAAAAGGATGTAGGGGTTATGAAAATCCTTGAGTTCAAGGGTTTGCATACTCCTCCTTCTTTTCTGATAGGGATATATCTTTTTTTCCAAAGTCCTTTGCTTTGCTTTCCAAGGGTTAATTTCTTTGAAGAGACACAATTAGATATAGGTCATTGGTTACATTATTACTTATATATGTCAACAGTTGCCATTGATTCTCCTCATAAAACTTAGAATGTCTTATTCATGTCAAATTGTATAGCCACTCGATGTAGATGGTATTGATGTTCTATGATATATGGAGAGGAGATCAACTAGCTCAGAAACTCTCACGTGAAGACCCTTATATCCATACATCAAGGTTCTTATTTAGAAATCATTATTTATATACTTAATACATAAGAGTTGTCTGTGAGATTGTTATTAATTTTTATTAAAAGTCACGGTTCTTATATACAAACCGTTATGTATGTTACTGAATAAATAACAGCTATAAAATAAGACCATTATGTATTATGTAAGAATTATAATATATTATGATGGTTGTTTACGTATGCCCATTAATTATTATCATAGCAATAGGCAGCTGATGACCTCACCAAACTTCAATACATAACAATTGTTATATTATAACTGTTATAATAGGTCCGAAATAAATAATAGTTCTTAACTGTAATGTATATGCGCCAAGCTTTTATAGCGCTTATATATATGATGGTTTAGAACTGTGATTTATGGAAGTTAATAACCGTCATATATCACGATTTCTGTGGTAGTGGTCATTAAACAAATTTCAGTTAACTTAAGGTAATATGTAATCCGTTACTTTAGGTAATATGTAATCAGAAAATTTTCAATAAATTTTACCTTACTTTTAATAATATTTGTTAATTGTTAATATATGTGTTCAATAATTCAATCTTAAACATAAGACCCTCTTAACTAATTTATAGTGTCCAAAACATGTAAGTTAGTTGTTTATAATTAGTATGTAGAGAATTTGTAACGCTTTTTCAAAAATACCCCTACTATTTAATAATTAAAATTTAATGCATAGAGATAAAAATGTCTTAATGAATAGGAGTATTATAGGAAAAAAATTAACCTAGGAGACAAAAAGAAAAAGTGACCCTATATTTAGGGGGGAAGACTCTTAATTGAGTCTTATATTTTGGAGAATAGAGAATGCTGAATATGTTCCTTATATTGATAATAGAGGAGTGTCATGAGTTACTCTATGCAACCAAAAAAAATAATAGTTTTATCATTAAGTATATAATTATTTAGAATTTTAAAAACTAGTTTAATACCTATTAAAATATAAATCAAATTATAAATTAGTCAAACCAACACAAAATTGGTTTAGCAGTGTAAGGCCCTATTACATCCTTCTGGGTCTTGAGGAGAAACTTGTAATGAGAATAGTAGCCACGAACCCCAAACCAAATACTGGATGATAATATAAAATTATAAATTATTAAAAACTTTCCCAAATCAATTTAAAAATCCAAGATGAAATAAAAACAAATTTAAAAGAACTAAAACTATGCATTTTCTAAGTAGTGCAACTGCTAAAGTTGATTACAATACACTACACCCCCAATATTTTTAATTAAATTATTTTAAGAGTTACATACACAGTGGAGAAATTCTTAGTTGCACTTGATGCTCTAACAAATGAAAATATGACATTTCATACTATCTTAATCCTACGTGGTAGGGCTTTAATTTTCATTTTAGGTTTTGTACGTTGCTTCCTCCTCATTCAACCTTCCGATGGACTCCCTCCCATCTTCTTCTTTCAAAAATTCAAGCCCTCACCCCATATCTTCGTCGACTTTAGCAACTAGAAAGATTAAAGTAAAAAATCAAGGAGAGCTAGAAGAAGAAATTTAAAAATCATAATATTTATATAGATTTTGAAATCTACAACTTCCCGTTTTCCTTTCAAATATGCGATTTCCAAAAACTTCGACAACGGAAATGGTGGCCTTGAAAAAGACAAGAAGATGATGTCATCTTGCGAGTAAGTCATCTTATGCCAATCTCTTCAACCCATTGCTTTTGGGGTGGGCTACAAGTGACTTGGTACATGGAGTATGTACCCAACAATTTCTCTCCCATGTACACAAGTGACCTGGTTTGTGTAAGAGATTGAAATTTTATTGTTTATAATAATACGTACGTACCTGTTGTTATTGTTGCACAATCATAATCTTAAAAAAAATTTGGGGGAAAATCCCCCAGTGAAAATTTTATTTGTTAAAAAGGCCTACTAAATTTCTTTTCACAAAAAATCAGAATCTACTAATACTTTGCAAATTTTGTATAAACAGGGTAACATTACTTAGGTATTTTTTACCAATAAAAATTTTAAGAGGATTTTCCCTCAATATTTCCTAATTTCTTTTAACTATTAAATAAACTCACTTCTTTTCTCTCATCCATGCCTACCAAACACATGGAAATGTCTATCACAGGGATCCATATTGGCCAGCCCAACCATTTATGTATAATGAGAAAGTTCCTCAAAGACTAATTTAATACCTTAATCTTATAAAAAGCACATAAATTGTACTCATATTCATTATTCCCCTCTTGCCAAATATAATTCTTCTAAACAATTCACACATACTAATAGAATCAATTATAAGCATTAAATTTGTCATAAATTCAAGTGATTTCTAATATTATTCTTATTAACTATACTAAACTTGAAAATATTAATCTTTACTCTCTCCTTCTATATATTTATTAAATATGGGTGTATATGAAAAAAAAATTTAATACTCTTTAAAATTAGCAAATGCTTTATTTAAAAAAGTCAATAACACCAAATAGAAAGCGCTCTATAATAAGAGGGGAGGGAGTACATAATTTTGGATACCTTCTTTGAAATATATAAATGCATGGACATAAATAATTTATGGTGAAGGTGTAAATCCATCCTGAAAGTATTCATGAAATCTCAATGTAGCCCTGAAAGGCCTTTTGGTATCAATGTCGCCTTGGAAATATTAAAACACAACAATTTCACCCTTGACTAATGGTGAGGTAATGTTGACTGTTAAATGGACATAGTGGCGCATTAAAAAGAACACAATGTTCAATAACCTATTATCCACTTGCACAAGTAGTGATGAGTAGGCAAAGACAGGTTGGTTTAGGATGAATAAAAGGAAGCAAAATATGAAAAGTCATTTAGGGTTTTAAATTGGAGTGCCAAATAGGAGAAAAAGGGAAGTGAGTCGCATGTGCTCTACCTCTGAATCATGTACAAGATTCGAAAATAACCCAGTACAAAGATTCGTTCGAATCTAAGAGGTATGAAATCTCAATTTGTTTGGAAAGTGTGTGACTTTGATTGATTCGTAAGTGCGTTTTTTAAAAATTAATGTAGGGTTTCAATGACATGGCTTCGAATGGGAATGGTGGACCCAATGGTAGTCCTGACGGTGGTGGTCCATCAAGTAGTGGCAAAAAGTTGTCTAAGTTGGAGAATTTTATCATGATTTGGACAATGCAAAGAAGGTGGTTCAAGAAGCAAAGATGATGGCATAATTGAAAAATTTTTACACTCCCGTGTCTCTGTAAGTGAAAAAGGTATTGGTGAGGTTAGAGAAGTTGTTCATACGCATGAGGAAGGTGATGGCAAGGGGATGAGGCATTTTGTTATGTTAGAAAAAATTATTTTGATGTAATTAGTAGAAATTTGTGTGACTTTAAGAATCAAGTGAATGATGTTAGAGGGGGGAGCTAGTTGACGGTGATGGTAGGGAACTAGTTGAGGATGTTGGTGGTGAGCCAATTAATGTTGAAGATGGCAGGGAACCAATTGAGGGTGATGGTGGTAAGCAAATTGCTGTGGAAACATTACATGACAATGGAGAGAATGATAACATAATTGCAAGTGAAGGTGAGGATTTTGAAGGTGATGCGGAATTTGATGGTTGTGGTGAGGACGCTGATGAAGGTGATTGTGATTCTGATAATTGTGGTGGGGAATTTGATTAGGAGTCCGAAAGTGAGTCTGGTGATAGTTGTAATATCTTACATATATGCCCCTTTATTACGTACTCGCAAGCATTTATTTATATTATCTTTGGGGATTATTACTCATTTTCGGCGGTTGATCCGTTATTCTTACCAAGTATCAGAGTTATTTTAATTTTGGTTCTTATTCTTAATTTCAGTTATTCAATAAATTAGTGCTTTTAGTGATCTCGGTTATTATTCAATTTTTACTGCACGTATTCATACTTATATTCGGGTAGTGCAAATAATTTACAAACAGTAAATTAATACACGTGTGTAATTTAATACACTACATTCTCTTATTCTTCTACATTCTTCCTTCTGGTTCATCATCAAGCATTCCTTCTCTTTCATATTCTTGTACCTATATGGTTGGTGGGGGAGGGTAAGATTCGAGGGGAATCTCAGCAGCAAACATTATAGACAATGTATGGAAGATGAATACTAGTGCATGATATACTTGCCTTACGTAGGCTCATGTTCACATAATAATATTTTACATGCTCAATATTTCGTGCAACATACTTATGTCCATAATAAAAACAGACAAAAACAGAGCTTCATTCATTCTACATGCTTCACATAATCAAGAAAAGCAATACTAGAAATCAATAAATATCAAATACATGTAAGTAAGTTCACTACCTTGTGGATAAAGCCCTTCTTCTTGTCCCATTTTCTCCCAACCATTGAGGCTTCTTGGAAATTATTCCATTCTTCTTCTTTCTTGGTCTCTCATGTCCCTAGATAAATACCACATTATTGGTGCCATGAAAATTGAATGCCTAATGGGCTACATTAGCCTTAAATTCTTATTTTCACCCTTAGAGTTCATACTAATTACATTTGGGCCTTTCTTTCTTAAATTTGTATGGTGGCTAAAAGCTGCAAGCATTTTGACTAAACTTTGAAAAATCATATTTAACTTTATAGAATTCTAATTAGGGTGGTTCAAATTCCTAATTAAATATATTTGAGTCTATTTTATAAGAAAAATATTAATGAGAGCCAATTTTAGCCACATAATTCCAAACTTATGACTAAAGCCTCACTGGTCCAAGATTTTATCCAGATTCAATACCTAACTTCAAAAATTCATAATTCTTAGTGTACTTGTCCAAATGGTACAAATGACCTATAAAATTAAAGCTTGATATGTATAATTTCATTATAAAAAGTTTCATAGCTATTAGACAACATTTTATTACCCAAAAGCACCACAAAAATAGACTGCCATGCAGAACCCTAATTGGGCAGCAACATTCCACTTTTTGGATTTCAAATCCATTCTTTCTAAAACCATACCAACAACCTATTCCTATAAAATTTTTCCCAAGGAATCCATTGGAGACCTCAAAAATATAAAAATCATACTCTTTATTCATGACTTGTTCTGACTAAAAATTAGGTCATAAGGCAACAATTCACCAATTCACAATTTATTCACTATACTAGTTTCATATGCTTCCCAAACCTCATATAACTACATGTACATGAAAAAAGTATGATGAAACCCTAAATAAAATATTTGTACAAAATTAGGGTAGGACAAACAAGGCCAAAAAATTCCACCAAACAATACAATACTTAGGTCAAAATAAAGCTTATACTTACCTCTTTCACTTTTTAGGGCTCATTTTTGAGTTCTTCAATTTTTGTATTTTGTATCCAGCACAAAAAACCTCTTCTCAAGAAAATAAAACCATATAAATGAAGCTCTTAGTGAGAGAAATAACATTCATGAAGACCACAAGAGCAATAGAGGTGATTTGGAAGGTGAAAATCAAGATAGAAACTCACCTTTGCTTCTTGTCTTCTCTTTTCTCTTGTGTCTTGCTTGTTAGCCGAAAGTTTAGGTGAGAGAGGGAGTGAAAATGTTCATATTTTTCCTCTTCCCTTGACCTAAAGAACTTGGCCAAAAATGGCCAAAAGAAAAGAGAAACATATGGCCATAAATTCACTCTTCCTGCACAAGCCAAAGAGTTACCATGGGTGGTATATTCTTATGGTAATTATGTTGACTTTTCCTCCTCTTCCCTTCTTGCTTTTGGACGAAATTTAACTACCCATAATGGAAGAAGAATTGTTGACCTTCTTGCTTCTCTTTGTCTTGCCATTGGTCATTTAATTTTCCAAGTTGGAAAAGTTGACCAAACTTGGACCAATTGACTAAGCTTTTCCTTACCCTTTTTGCCTTAAGTTGGATGGCTTATAGGGTCAATGGGAGAGAAAATTTTCTTTTTTATTCTCATAATTACTCTTACTTTTGAAGAGTAAATCCTAACCCTTTAATTTGTCTTCCAATTTTAACCTCAAGATCAAGTGGCAATTGCCTCTTTTGCCCTTGATTATAGCAATATTAATTCTTGTGCCATTAATTCTTTCAATTCTCTTTCTTAATTCTTTCTAGACACTACTTCCCTTTTCCTTTGGATTTGAGTTAGTTTTCTTGTCATTCGGACACATCCTAAAGGAATTGGGTATTTTCATTTGACTAATTCGCATCAAAATTCATACTTTATTCCTAGTGTAGTTTCTAATAGTCATTCTATATCTTATTCATTCTTGAGATACTTGCTAAAATAGGTTTAGTAGTCTACTTTATCTAGGCTTATTCTCTACCCTCTAGTCTTAAAATTTGGGGTATTACAATAGTGATAGTGATAGTGAAGATTATGCTTTTGTCCCAAAAGATGGTGAAGTCTTAGTGGATGATAGGGATGATAGAAGTGACTATAAAGATGAAGAATTTGTGGAAAAGTTGGGCTTAGTTGGTGGACATGGGTCTTTACCAAAAGTAACAAGTAGAGAAGAAAATGTTGGGCCTGATGGGAGACCATTTTTCGTGTTGGGGTCTACATATGGAGATAAGAAGGAGTTGCTTGCAACTTTAAACCAGTATGCAATAAAGGCTAGAGTGAAGTTGCACCTCAAAAAAAATAAGCCATATAGAGTGAGGGTTGTTTGTGAGAAGGGTTGTCCATTTTATTTCTATGCCTCTAAAGAAGGATCCAACCTATGGCTTAGTGTGAAGACTTTATTGTTGAAGCATAGCTGCAGTAGGGTTTACAAAAATCCTAGGGCTACTGTGAAATAGCTAGCTTCTTACTTCAAGAACAAGATGCAACAGAGGCCACAATATAAGGTGGCCGACATGAAGAATGATGTTCAAGATGAGTTGATGATGTATGTAAGCATTTACAAATGTAAAAGAGAAAAGAAAATGATTATGGAAGATATGGAATGGAATTATATTGATGAGTTTAAGAAGCTATAGGAATATTGTCATGAGTCGAAGAGTTGTAATTTCGAATATGATATTTATGTTGAAATTAGCAAAGAGATGCTTGAAGGTGGGAGGAGAGTGTTCAACCACATATATGTCTGCTTCAATGCTGCTAAGGTATTCCTTATATGAAGAATTTTTGTTGTTTCTGAATTGATTATTAAGTAATGTGTTTGTGAAAGGCTAATACTGAAGCTATTAAGGTATTATTATGTAAGACTAGTAATGTATCTGAATTTTTGTTGTTTCTAAATTGATTATTAAGGTATTCCGAATACTAGCTATCTGGAATCATATTAACTATATGATTTTATCTTAGGTTATCAATTTGAAGACACTTACTTTATATTTTTTGTCATTGCAAAAATATACTCAAACAGTAGAGTTACATAAACTCTCTTAATATAATTTTTTGTAATTTACAAAATTTATATGCATTTTTGCATATAGGAAGGTTGTTGAATTCATGGGAGTATCAGCTCAATTGGCTTGATCCATTCTATACTTCTTGAGGAGTTATTTAAGATATTTAGATTGTGATATAAATATTCTATTCTTTCTTTATTTGATTTGCAAACCAAAAAGAATGTCAATTCTCCCATCATAGACATCTCAAATTCTTTTTTCATTATATCAGATAATTCCTTGCACAAAGAATCATTAGTAGCTCTAAAGATAATATCATCAACATATATTTGTACAACTAAAATTTTATTTTTCTTACATTTTATAAATATAGTTATATCTACCCTTCCTCTGTCAAACTTGTGATCAATGAGAAAATTACTTAGTCTTTCGTACCAAGTTCTTGGAGCTTGCTTAAGACCATAAAATGTCTATAGACATGGTTTGGATTAGAAAAATCTTCAAAACCATTAAGTTATTCAACATAAACTTCCTCCATTATGTAACCATTAAGGAAATCACTTTTTACGTCTATTTGATAGAGTTTGAATTCTTTGATGCATGTAAAGGCTGAGAGTACACGTATGGCTTCCAATCTAGCCACTGGAGCATACGTTTTCTCATAATCAATTCATTCTTCCTTATTATAGCCTTTGGCCACCAAGCTTACCTTGTTTCTGATAATGATTGTAGATTCATCAAGTTTGTTTTTAAATACTCATTTAGTGCCAATGGCCGGATGATCCTTAAGCCGAGGTACTAAGTCCCAAACTTGATTTCTCTTAAATTGATTAAGTTTCTCCTACATTGCTATAACATAATCATTGTCTGTTAAGGCTTCATCAATGCTGGAGGATTCTAGTTCTGAAATAAAGGCTAAAAAGCTTACTTCATTAAGAATCCTATTTCTAGTTTTTACACCTTATTCAACATTACTTATGACCTGATCTATGGGATAATTTTTATTAAACTTCTAGGCTTTTGGTTGTTTAGGAGAAGAAGGCTGACTCTGATTTTCCATTGGTTTAAAAGACACATAGGGAGTTTTTGAAACATTTAGATTTATTTCAAAGCTAATCAATTCTAGCTCATCATCTAAAGGTTTGATAGGAGAATCAACTTCAGCAAACACAACATGAATAGATTCTTCAACAACACAAGTTTGTTTATTAAAAACTCTATAAGCTTTACTTCTATTAGAATATCCTAAGAAAATACCTTCATCAGTTTTGTGATCAAATTTCCCTAGGTTATCCTTACCATTATTGTGAATAAAGCACTTACATCCAAATATGTGCAGATGACTGAGGTTTATCTTTCTTCCCTTGTAAAGCTCATATGGTGTTTTTCCCAGCTTTAATATGATATAAGCTCTGTTGGAGATGTAGCTGGCAATACTCATAGCTTCAGCCCAAAATACTTGTGAGACTTATTTCTCATTAAGCATTGCTCTGGCCATCTTAGTGAGGACTCTATTCTTCCTTTCTACAACACCATTTTGTTAAGGAGTTTTTGGTGCTGAGAAGTTTTGTTCAATGCCATTTGCATCACAGTAGTCTCCAAATACTTGGTTTTCAAACTCTCCTCCATGATTTGTTCTAATTGTTGTAATAGACATACCTTTCTCATTTTGCACTTTCTTGGCAAAAATAATGAATTCACTAAAAGTTTCATCTTTTGATGACAAAAAGATAGTCCATATGAATCTTGAGAAATCATCAACAATAACTAAGGTATATAGGTTCCCCAAGGCTTTTAACCCTTGCTGGTCTAACTAGATCTATGTAGAGCAGTTGTAATGGTCTTTTTGCTGATATTTCCTTTTTAGTTTTTAAAGAAGATTTAGTTTATTTCCCCTTTTGACAAGAGTCACATACTAAATCATTTTTAAAATGCAATTTAGGCAAATATATCACCAAATTCTTTTTGATAAGCTTATCTAACTGATGCATATTTACATGTGCTAATCTTTTGTACAACAACCAGCTCTCATCAGTATTACTGAAAAAAAAAATTTTAGAAATTTGATTATTGATATTAATAGTATGACAATTACCTTCCCTTATATATTTGATTTTTACCTTTAGTTCATCTTTCTTAATAGGCAAGTTCTTCTTGCTGATTATAAGACATTCCTCAGAATCAAAGATGAACCAGTTATCCTTGTCAGTACTTTGACGCATACTCAGTAGATTGTGTATTAATCCTTCTACATAGTAGACATTTTTTATTCGTGTTCCATTTTCAACTCCAACTTCTCCTATTCCAGCAATTTTTCCATATTGATTTCCACCAAACTTGACTTTGCCTCCTTCTTTTGGATTTATGGAGGTAAACCTCTCTCTGTCACCGGTCATGTGTCTGGAGCATCTACTGTCTATGTACCATTTACTTCCTTTGGATGCCTTAAAGTACACCTATATAAAGAAATGATCAATTTTTAGGTACCCACACCTTATTAGGTCCTTTGAGGTTAGTTTGAACTATCTTGGGCAAATATGACCCTTTAGGTACTTATTTGTAGATTCCCATAGTTCCTTCTTTTCTGTGATAACAGGATGAAATATAATGTCCTTTTCTATTACATAAATTGCAATGAGCGAAGGGATTGGAGACATGTGCAGATTTTTGAAAATAATTCAAATAAGTTTGTTTACCAACCTTTTTCCTTTCTTTTGACTTATCTAACTTTGGATCATATCCAACTCCAGATTTGTCATTGGTGAATTTTTTTTATTTTTCAAAATCACCTTGAGCATTTCACTTCCTTTTGTAAATTTCTTAAGGGTTTTGGTAATATCATTATTTTTGTTTCTAAAATCTGACAAGTGTCACAAGAAACTGGTTTTGGTTCTTTGAGTTGTTCCTAAAGTATTTTCACCCTTTTCTTATGACTCGCAAGTTATTTTACAATTTTTATAAACTTAGTATGCAAAGCATTATATTCATCATAAGTAGGATTTTCATTTACCTCATCTTCCTCTAATTGTTCTTGAGCTACAAGGTAGATATTGGCCATTTCTTCATCGTTACTTTCTTCCTCATCAGAAGAATTGTCACCCAGATGGCTGAGACATAAGCTTTCTTATTTGCAAATTTACTCTTCTTTCTTTTTTTGTTCTTTAAGTACTCAGAGAATTCGGATTTGATATGTACAGGTTTCTCGCATTCGTAGCAGATGATCTGCTCTTTTGTTTCTCTTTTGCTGCTAATTCCTCTTATGTTGAAATTTTTAAATCCTTAACATTTCTTGTAAAATTTCTTGAATCTTCTTACAATCATTCCCATTTCATCGTCTTCAATTTCTTGTTGTTGTTGTTTTTCTTCTTTGATGACATTTAATGCTACTCCTTTCTTTTTCTTGCCATCAATTTCTTTCAGTTTACGTTTGAACTTTAGCTTGCTTTCATATCTGATAGACTCTAAATAGAGAAGCCACTGATAGCATAGATTCGCCTTTGGCTTCTTCTATTCATGTGACTTTAGCCTCCCATTCCTTTGAAAGAATATTCAATATCTTCCTAACTTGGATATTCTAATCATAGAACTTCTCGAGAGCTCCACGTTGATTTACAAGATGAGTGTATCTGAGTTTAAACTTAGCTATTGATTCTTCAAATTTCATACGGAGCTGATCATATTTAGTAATGAGAGTATTGATTCAATTTTCTTTGATGCCTGAGGTTCCTTCATGGGCTATTTCCAATGCTTGCCATATTTCCTTAGTTGTTGGAAGTGTGCAAATCCTGAAATACTCCTTTTAACTTAAGGAACTTTTGATCATTAGGATTGCTTTGTTGTTAAGAGTCACAAGCTTTTTGTCATTGTCATCATATTCTTCTGGTGACTTAGGAACTAGTTGTCCTTCTACAGTCTTTACATAAATGTAATTCCGGTTTTAAATGACCTCCCAGAGTTTGTATTATGTGGCCATAATGAACACTCTGAACTTAGCTTTCCAGAAAGAGAAGCGTTCTCCATTAAAACTTGGAGATCTTGTGATTAAGGCTCCGTCGGGGAGTATTCATTCACCTATGCTTGCCATTAGATCCCTCTTAAGTTGTTATACCTGAACAAGAAGACTTACTTCTAATACCAAATGTTAGTGTAAGCGTTTCACTTAAGAGGGGGTGAATTGGTTGATAATAAAATTTTAACTAAGGTTACCAAATAATGGAAATTTAAAGTAAAGAAATCAAGGTTAAGAGTTAGAGAAATATCACTGAAATGTACAGCAGGAATTATACTGGTTCGGTCACAATAATTCTGACCTACGTCCAGTTCTTAGATTGCCTCTGAGCTTTTCACTATAACTTCTAAGATTCAATGGGTCATTGGCACCTCAGTATACATTAAGTTCCTTCTTTGACACTCGCTCCCCCTTACACTATGTAAGTCAATACCCAATTCAAGATTCCACTAACTTAAGTTATCTCTCAATGAAGTGTATTGAGTTTACAACAAATCTCTCTTAAAGAGTGAATAAAATGATCAATGAAGTACAAAATACACAAGGAACAATGAAAACAGAGCACTTAAATGCATAATTGAATATTCGTCAGTTCGGTGGTTGCTCCGCTTTGAATGCTCTCATATTTATAGTTTGAGTGAATTTAATGACCGTTATGAGCATTTCATTTGTCCGTTACTCAGTTAATGCTTCTCTGGACATTCTTTGTGTTGTAAGAATATAGCTGTTGTAGCAGAGAGAATGTGTTAGTTGAAATTCTACTTAGCATTTAATGCTTCTGACACAAAATCTAATTTTCTTGGAATTCAAGTATTTGATGAAGAAATTCCCTGAAACTTGCGTCAATTATGTAAAAGAATAATAACAAGCAAGATTCAGGCTTTTACCAAAAGTTCCTTTGTTTTCATGAATCTTTAGTTGCATGCTCTGTTTTCTGGAACAATAAATTATTCAAATGTTATCACTTGTATTCGAATAAAATGACTCTTTTTTAGTTATGAACTATTCGAATAATCTCTTTACTATTTGAATAGTATTTAGCCAATTTGTACTAAGACTATTTGAATAGTTTGATCTCCTATTCGAATAGTCCCTTATGAAAACCAAATGATTTTATTCTGATACAACATTTGACTATTTGAATAATCTTTTGATATTGGATTTTGAAATAGATGAGTTTCATGTTCAAATACTATTTGAATAGTGTTCCCACTATTCAAATAGTACTCTTACTAATCAAATAGGAATACCTTTAATCTTTAAATCTATCTTAGCCTTATTCAAATAGTTAACTTATTATTCGAATACTCTTTTTAGAAATAAACTTGAAAGAGAATTTGTTATTCGAATAGTAACTTGACTATTCGAATATTTTTTGTCTTATGTTATTTTTAGAAAAATTGGTCAGACTTACTATTTGAATACTAATATGTCTATTCGAATACTCTCAATTTTTAACAGTACATCTTTATTCGAATAGCTTATTCAATATTCGAATAATACTTTGCTTATCTGAATAATCTAAGACTTATTCGAATAGTCCTTGACTGAAGGTAAGTTTTACTATTCAAATAATCAAAAGTGTCAAGCAATATGAACATAATAAGAAAATCCTATTCGAGTAATCCTAAATTTGTTAACATCAAAACTCTGAATCTAACACATATTTCATTATCTCCATTTTAAATCTGATGGAAATAAAATCTGATTGCATTATAGTTTGCTAACTTCCTTCAACTTAATTTCAAATCATATCAATACACTTGATTTTAAATCTCCCCAACTCATACATTAATATTCAGGAGACACTAGAACTGATCCAAAATCAACCATCATTTAAAAACACAATAAAAAGAAATATAAACACCCAAGTTAACAACAATGCACAAAAAGTTATCTTTAGTCTTCTTTCATTTTTTTTATGTTGGCATAAATGCCAACAATATCATCTTCAATATATCCAGCTACTCCTTGCCCATCCCTTCTCCTCAGCCTTAGGCTCCCATCATACACCTGATCAACATGACCAAGGAGCTTGTTGATAACGTCCATGTACCTATTTCCCATTTCATCATCATGTCATTGGAAAAACTCATATCCCCCTCCCTATACATTCAAATCACAATAATCCAAGCCATCCAATGATTGTCAAAAAATATCACAACCCCCTCCATAGGTTTACAAATATTAAACAACGATTTCTAGATACTTGTAGATAATTTTTGCATCTAAAAAATCTTTTGCTTGGATTCTGCTCCGTCCATGAGTTACAAAGCAGAGAAACCACCCCCACAGTGGCAGAACCTCACTGGAGAGTTGTTTTCAGCCTTTCCATGAAGATGCGCAAGCGTCATCACCCTTCTCCTCCTAGCCATTGTCGAAGATGCCACCAAGTCCCCCATTCTTCTGCTTTTCTGTTTTGTTCGATGCTTCTTTATTCGAAACCTTATATTTATTCATCGCAAATGGGGTTGATGGGGATATAAACACCCATCTTTATTAACCCCACCTAACCCAGTCAAAAGGCCCCTAATAATTCTCATCTTCCGTATGGCTGTCCAAAATGGCATTCGACGTGGCTAGAAATCCTATGTAGCAAACGTTAGTTGGCCCTACTGTTAGTCAAGTGTGACATTGCTATATTTTAATACTTTCAAGATGATATTGAGACCAAAAAAACTTTCAAGGCTACACTGAGATTTCACGAATACTTTCGGGGGGGATTTGTATCTTAACCCAATAATTTAAACTGATATTTATACACCTGAAGTAACCTGCATGAACTTCTAAAAGGACAAGTCCAACATATAAAGCATTGAGAATGATGCTAGGAAAAACTTACCCATTTTATCTAGGTCATTCCAATTCTTCATAAAATACATTTACTTTTTTTTTCTCTAAATTTGATAATCATTTCTTCCCACATTCTCATCAATCTCTTCAATAAAACTAAATGTTGATGAAATTTATTTTTAGAAAAATTAGTCATTTGGTCCTTCAATCCTTAATTCATTTATAACTTAATCCCTTAAGTTTAACTCGTTGTGACTCAATTCTTGAAGTTTGGTGCATCTAACAAGTTTGTCATAAGTAGATCAAGCTGGACATCCAATGGTGTTAACTTCTTGCCATTATCTTCATCAGTGATTGTCTCGAGAAGGCTGGATGAAGAAGAAGGAAAAGGGGGCCAATGAAGAATATGAAAAGCTATGAAGTGTCATCCCTATCTAATAGGCGACTGACGGTCTGGAGTTAACATTGTTTGACTTCCAACTTGATTAACTAACTATAAGGACTGATTTGTTAAATGAACTAAACTTCAAAAGTCAAGTTGCGACAAGTTCAACTTGAAGGATTGAGTCACAACTAAGTTAAAAGTCGATAGACCAAATGACTAGTTTTTACTTTATGCATGAAGTGAGAGCAAAAAGTGAAGAAGCCAGGGCTAAGTTATATAATGAAGGCTAGGCTTAAGAAGTATATATAATAAAAAATTGGAAAATTAATACTTACTCTCTATTATTTCACCTGATTTTAACTTGGTTTGTATAATTATTATTAGGTCCTTATAGTTTTCAATTATAAGCATTAGCTCATATGCTGTTAATTAGGGTTGATGTGGATGCTGGCCAAGAAACATGTAAGTTGCCACAAAATGCAACATATAAAAGACGTTCTAAAAATAAAATAAAATGATGGAATACAATTTATTTATTATCAACATAAAAATAAAAAAGTTAACATGATGATAGGATCTATATATAATTTCTAATCTAATTGGGTTGATTTCAATTTTATTTATATCCATGTGGCAAATTATAATCCCAATATATACTGAGCGAGGGCCACGTCATCAACTACTCACACCGTTTCTCTTCCAAATTATAAATATCGCCAATACATATAATTGAGGAAACTGTAAGGAATTAAAGACCCAATAAAAAAACTACGATGATCTAATTAAAAATTAAGGTGAAATTATAGTAACTTGCATATTAATTTTTCCTACAAAATTTACACATATTTTGTAGGGCAAAAAATGTGATACCCATATAATAATAATAAAATATGGAAAACATAACGGGCGGGCTATAGCACCCATATACCCTCACCTCCACCTCCTATTGCCTATGACTGAAAATGAACAAAAACAAAAACAAAAACAAAAACAAAAACATTTCAAGTTAATTATAAACAATATGGCTCATTTGATTTTTATCATCGGCTCTTGTTTACATGAGAAACAGTTCTATACTAATCATCTTAAAAAAAAAAACTGAAGAATACCCAACACTCGTTCCTAAAGTATCACAATGAGTTATAATACTTTGAGAATTACTCATTAAACATATCCAGAAAAATATGACTGATTCATCATGAGCAGTATTCATTTCCCCAAATCTGGTTGTTATTATTATTTCCTTTCTAAAACTAACAAAACCTGAACCGTTAACATAATAAAGGCTCTGTTTCATTACCTTCTTCAGGTGGAACTCCATTTTCATCATGAAACGTGTAAAATCTATCTGTTTCATCCTCCTTCTCATCATCTTCATTGATCTGCACATTAATATTCTTTGAGTGCTTACTATCATGATCATTAATTTCTTGCACTTTCTGATCTGAGTCTGACTCGCTTCTTATTGATTTTTCCTCATCAGTCCCATTTTCATATTCTGCTACAAAATGAGGGATCTGATTCCACCATGACGATGATGATGGAATCACTTTACGCCCCAACAATACAATCTTATATTTTTCAGAAATTGTGATTTTCCCACCAAATCTTTCTGTTTGAATCTGATATAGCAACCACAAACAAACAAGAAGCAACATGATCTGCAATTTCTGCTTCATGCAAGCCCTCTTAGATCTCTGGTTTCTTCTGAGAAAATCACAGTCCATTGAATTATTCTCTGCAAATTTTAAACCTATATTTATCGTCAGAATGAAATAGAGATTCTCTAAAAGGAAAATTTAGATTCGTTCGACTGATTTCCAACAATTTTCTGGGTAACCAAACAAGAATCAACAACTAATCTGCTCGCTAACTCCGAAACATTTTCAAAATATCACTCAGATTCAGTTGTACAACGGTTTCCGAAATTTTCTCGGCAACCAAACAGGGAGAAGAGAAAATTACTCTTGAATCACGAGAAAACGATCGAGGGAATCATCAAGAAAAGCCCAATTCGACAAACGGTAAATTCATAAGAAGGTAACTATTTTTTCTTGGGGAAGAAGATAACTTACTTCTCAGTTCGCTTGCTGATATATTGTTTGATTCTTTGATCTGTTTGAAGATTCTTTTCAACAAAATATATAGATTCAAAATTGAATGCCTGGGAAAAAGGGAGGGTCCTTGAGAGCATGCTCAAACGTGGCGGTTACCTTTTTGTTTGTAATCTCCAAAATACCCTCAGAATCTCCAAAAATTCCTTGGACTGCTTAAGAGTTACCGCAAGAACCGTGTGATCACATCTACATTTAAATTAGGGAAAATTTTTGAAAAAAAGTTAAAAATGTTTCAAATATTTATAATATCAGAGAAGTGTAAGGGTCTAATTTATCCTTTTCAAAATTGAATTGAAATGACATAAATGCCCTTTTGAGTTTACAAAACGTGTTCCCATTTTTTTTATAACAATTTAACAAGTTCTTATAAGAATTTATAAATTCTAATTCAAAAATCACCACTTACTATAATATAATGACAATATATTGATTCTTACTTTTGATATGGGTTTCATAAATTCAGATAAAGTTTTAATAATAAGTTTTAATAAGATTTTCATATATTCCAATTCAAAAATCACTATTTGCTACAGTGACAAGGTATTGATTCTCACTTCTGATAAGGCTTTCACAAGTTCATATAAGGTTTTAATAAGATTTTCACATATTTCAATTCAAAAATCACCACTTGTTACAATGACAAGGTATTGATTCTCATTTCTGATAAGGGTTTCACAAGTTTAGATAAGATTTTTAATAAGTTCTGATAAAATTTTAACAAATTTCAATTCAAAATTCATACATGTTATAATGGCAAAATATTGATTACTACTTCTGATAAAGTTTTCACAAGTTCATATAAGATTTTAACAAGTTTTGAAAAGATTTTATCACAAGTAGAAATCAAAATCTTGTCATTATAACAAATGAGGATTTTTGAATTAGAATTTATGAAAACCTTATTTGAACTTGTTAAACATTTATCAGAAGTGAGAATCAATACCTTGTCATTGTAGCAAGTGATAATTTTTGAATTGAAATTTTGAAAATCTTATAAGAATTTATTAAAACCTTATCTGAACTTGTTAAAATCTTATAAAAAAATGGGAGTGAATTTTTCAAACTCAGATGCACATTTATGTCATTTTTATTTTTATTTTTTTTTTAAAAAAAGTCAAACACTCATACCTTTCTGACATTATGAATATTTGGAACACATTTATGTCCTTTAGTATTTTAAAGTTCTTTTTCAAGGATTTCCTTATAAATTAATTTAATTTGTATATTTTAGGTAACATTTTGTTTTAATATATGTAAAACTTAAAATAAAGGTAATCTTATAACTATTAATTTTTTTTTAAATATATATTATTTAAAAAATTATTAGATTACAAATTTTAAATTTGGACCTTTAAAATTATCCTTAAAAGGTATAGATCTCGTCTTTTATGATGAGCATTCGGTGCTCATCAGGTGATAAGCACTACCATGAAGAAGCTCACAAAGTCACAAGGGTGATTTGGGAATTATAAAAAATTACGGTTCCATCAAGCGTTGCCTTTTTCTTTTGTTTTTTTTTTTTTCGGTCAAAATCAAGCGTTGCCTTTTCAATGCTCACGACTTTCCATTTTTCTAGTTTGTAGGGTAGGCTGAAACGCGGATTTGTGTGAGTCAACTACCATTTTTTCGGCCAAAGATGTTTCGTGTGAAATAGAAAGGAAAAACATGGACGTATGTGGAATAAGGTTTCTAAGGCGTGCGAGGTAAATCTGAACTCATCAATTCGAGATTCTTAAATGATCTGGTCCTTATGAAGTCGGACTAGTATAGGATTAAATTTTATTACAAATTACTTAAACGCCCTTAATATGAAATAAATGAAATAATTACTTGACGGGGAATAACTTTAATTTCCTACTAAATTTTAATGAAATTTCTTGCTGAATATTAATTGCAACAAAAAAATAATTATAAAATAGTTCCTAAAAGCTTCTGAGAAATTAAGAGCGTGTTTGATTCTTATTCTTTTTTTTTTTTTTGGTAAACGGGGACATTACTTTGTATTCAGTGCCTTTTCTAGATCATGGCCTTTCAAATAGATCAGGTATCCAAGCAACCAGTTAGCCCAAGTTTGAGAAGCGATAGTATCCAACACATTTTTTAAACCCTAACCTTCTCAACTGAGCCAGGTATCTAAGCAACTAATTAGTTCGAGCTCAGAACGGGAGTGCTTTGTTTAACATATCTCCTTTCCTAACAAATATATTTTACGAAATTTAAATTTATATTCTCATTTTTACTAGGCAAACCTCTTGTCATCCCGACCAATCACTTGTTGGTAGAGGACATTTGATTCTATTAACTATTTTTATGTTATTAGAACAATTATGTAAAGTAATTTTTTAGAATAAGTTTCAAAAACAAAAATTAATGAAAAAATATGTTTGAATCATTGTTTTAAAAAGCATATCTAAAATGGTGAAGTGAGGGCCAACAAAGGTTGGTTCAATCGGTAAATGTGTTGATTTATAACCATAAGGTTATAGATTAATATCTCACCGATGTGAGACCCTTATTGATGGGCGATATATAACTAACTTAAGTACTTCTGTGGGCGATATATAACTAACTATAAGTACTTCTGTAAGGGCTCTTTGAGCCCAGAGGCATCCTTAGCCTGGGTGAACGCCTGAAACTCAACTCACTGAAACTTTTTAATATAAAAATAAATAAATAAGATGAAGTGATATGATCTTCATAACAAAGTTTAATTTGTATATTTTCAAGAATACATAACCGAAAACACATTTTTAAACAGGTTTTTTTTCCTTTCTCAAAACCAAAAAACTGTTTTGAAAATAGAAAAAAAAAACAGTCCCAATAAGTCATTTTAATGAATCATTTTGAGATCCTTGTAGAAATAAAAAATAAAAACTACCAGGCTCATCATCACTACAAAGCCGGAACCGTTTCCTTGCTCGTCTTTTGGACGAGCAGGGGGCGCTTGTCCCTGGGGCAAATATGGACCATCCAGATTTGATCTAGACGGTCTAGATTTTATTTTTTAAAATTCATAATTTTTTATAAAAAATTATTTTAATAGGTATAGAATCTAAAATAAAAATAATCTCTAGACTAACATTTTTTTAAAAAATAATTTTTTATTTAAAAATTATAAATTTTAAAAAATAAAATCTGAATCGTCTAGATTAAATCTAGACGACCCAAATTTATCCCCCAAAGATACGAACGCCTTTGGACGAGCAAGGAAACGCGTTCCCTACAAAGCTTAGCTAGTATAGGTTGTAACATTATCAACATAGTAAATTAAAAATGCATTGGTTTCTGCCTGAAAAAATGGATTGGTGGCCAAGTGACGTAGCCCATTATTTGTAGGCTACAACTTTATCAAATCAATCCATTAATGATGAGTTGGTCTGCCAAGCGAGCCAACCCGCCTTGTCTTTTTTTGTTTTTGTGTGGAGGGGGGATACTGTTTTTTTTATATAAAGTAAACTGAAATTGCTATATGCATAGTGACAAATCACAATTTATAAAAATAAATTGTCAAGTGAGCTTACTCACTTGTGTCAAAAAAATTGAAAAATTAATCCCCATATCTTTATAATTTACTTTACCATTTGCACTGAAAGAACAGAGGAAAAAAATGATGTGAGTCAACCTCAAATCCATTTGTATGTAGCCGATAACAATAGGGCCCACAAATTGATGTGTATTCAAATCTAGGAACTAGTAATTGATGATATGCCTATATTTGTGACGTTATTGTTACTATAATCAAGAAAGTAGTACCAAATATACCGTTAGAAATAATTTACCTCAATTTTTAATTATGTCTACGTAGTTTATTTTATTTGAAATGGACTCTTATTGTTTAATTAGGTAATTTTAATTTATAGACTTCATGAAATTTCAACTATAAAAATGTAAGGATGTTAAAGGAAACGGAAGAAATTTGATAAAGTTCATAAAATTCTATAAATTAAAGTTAACAAATTTTATACTCTAGGATGAATGCTTATAACTAACTCAAATATAAGGGCTCAATTCAAATAAAATGAACTAAAGAGACCTAATTTAAAATTGAAGTACATTATAAGGGTATGTTGTGGCAGCAAAGCACTGCATGCATCTAAGTCTCTATATGATGTTTGTGAGTTGATGTTTAAGCTTAACTGGTTTGTCGCTAAGTGCTTATCTAGGAAGCACTCACAAGTCACAAGCACTCATAATCATTAAATAAAAAGTTATCTTTCGTTTGTCTAGGGCTCAAATCCTTTGGGTATGTCGGAAAAAGGAAAAAAGCTTTAATAAGGAGGATTGAAGGTATGCAAAGGAAATTGCAAGAGGGATATAACTAGAATTTGAAAGTTGTATGGCACGTTCGGTATGCAGAATCAATTTTGATAGGAATGGATATTAATATGGAGATAAAAATGGATATGAAGATAGAAATGAAATTTAAAAATATGTTTGGTATATTTTAGAAATGAGAGCTACTTTTTATATAGAAATACCAAGACGCCCTTCTAATAAAAAAAATGTTCTCAAAATAACATCAATGAACCCTTCTTCATTGCCTTTCGAAACTCAACCTCCACTGATGGAGGCAATTGATTTTCAAACCGCCAACAACCACCAAAATCAGAGCAACCTTGCTAGAGATTTCAAACTTGATTTGGAGAACATTTGTTTAGACATCAGACTAAGAAAATTATTTCTATAATGTCTTAAACATATGAACAATTAGCTAGACACAACCAATGAACAAGCATCGCATTTTGACGGGAAGAAATAACAAAAAGAAAAAGAACAATTTTCTTTTAGGCAATAGCCAAGCTTTGACCATGAAGACGATCCACGAGATATGTGAAGGAAGATTTTGAACACAAGTCACGAAAAAAGATTTGATAAGTGTAATACCCCAAATTTTGGGACAAGAGGTTTGAGATTAAACCTATATTAAGTGAACTGCTAGACCCCAATTTAGCAAATGTCCTAATGGGGCATGGTTGTATTCCCCAAAATTTTTTTATATCCTTGGGGTATTAAAGGGAATATTATGGTGAATTAAAGAGTTTAGGGAATAAAAAAACAATGCAATTAGAAGTCACACACAACATGGTTAATTGGAACACAAAGTAGTGTTGCTATCGGTGAATTTTCTTATGTGTCGGTTGTGTTGTGTGACATCTTTCAAGGGGAAAATGATGTCCAAAAATTATGAAACTTTTCAAAATGAAAGTAGATTTATCAATATTTAATTTTATAGGTCATATGAGTTATTTGGAGCTGTACACAAAGATAAATATATATTTGAAGTTAGCCAAGTGAAACTGGTTATTCTCAGTGGCAGCGCCCAAAAACAATAATTATGAGAAGTGTAAGCTTCTAATTGGTTAAATATTATATTTTTTTTCTTAAAAATAGAATCAATAAGGGTCGTATAGCCTTTAGAACCACCCCAATTGGATATCTACACAATTAGATATGAATTTTCAAAGTTTGATGAAAATTTTGTCAAGTTTTGTATTAAGTGCGAAAATGGAATAAAATGTAAGGGCAAAATGGTAAATTTTTCCATAAAACAAGAAATGATTATTTTTCCCTAATATTTCCAATAATTTCAATTAAATGAAAATTAAAAAGGGGAAATTGCTACTTGGTAATTAATAAGCCTATTTTGGCAAATTATTATCAAGAAAGGTTAAATAGTCAAAAAGCCAAAGGCTTTGGTCAACAAATTGCAAGATGGCATTGTGATAAATTAAGATTAGCATTTTTCCTCTAATATCTCATGCAAATTCGGTGGATGAGGAAGGAAAAAAAAGAAAATGAATTTTATATCAAAATTTGACAAAAGTCAAAATATGGACCAATTAGAATTCACCACATGTAAAGCCATTTGATGATTCATTTAATCATCAACTCTTCATCTTCTTCATCCATTCATTCTCATGCAAACTGAACCAGAGAGAGAGAGGGAGGGAGCTTGGGAACGGTTGAAGAGCAAAAAGCATACAAGAGCTAGGGTTTTCACAAATCTAAGGTAAGATGCTTGTAATCTTGTGATTTTTGCCTCCTAGTCACATTATAAGCACTTCTAACCTCTTATCCTCCTTGAAATCCATCATTTTCAAGAAAAAATTAAGAGAGAGGAGAGAGTGAACAGTGGCATTTTAGAGAGAGAAAGTGGTGAATTCAAGAGGTAATATCATAAACTTGATCCTCTTGTGTTATAAGATGTTATGATTGTTGTTGTTGGTTTTGTCTTGGTTTTTTGCTTGCTTTGTAAAATATGGGCTGAAGCAAAATCTAAGGGAAATGCTACCCAAATTTCCTATAAATATTTCCAATGAGTGCTTAAATAGCTAATCATTTGATTAGAAGTAGAGAGGAAGTGATTAAGTAAGAGAAAACAAGAAAACAACATAAGTCATCTAAGAACCTAAAATTGCTGCTATGTGGGTGACATGATGAAGGAGTTAGAATTTGGTAATTTTCATACTTTTATAGGCTTTAGAAGGCAAAGTTTTGTAGGTATGCAAGTGTTCATGATTTTTGGATGCTTGTATATCAATTTAGAAATTTATGAAGTATGTTTGTTCATGATGTTAATTTGCCCTGTCTGGAACAGTGACTTTGTACGAGATGTTTCATGGGTCTAACCTTATCCAAAAATTTTGAAACTTTCCATAATGAAATTAGAGACATTGAACTTTAATTTTATAGGTAATTTGAAATTTTTGAACAAGTACTTTAGGAGATATGAGTTTTTAAAGTTTGAGCATGAAAAACTGGAAATTTTTGAAATAGGGTCTAATAAAATGGAATTATGTACTTATAAGAGTGCGTTTAGCTTATGTATATATTTTCCCCTAAAATTATACTTAAATATAGTTCCATAGAACTTGGAATCACCTCATTTTGATTTTTCTAGATTTAGTTATGATTTTTGGAAGTTTGATCAAGAAACAGAAAATTCTTGGCCACGGCCAAAAAGTTACTGACCTGTTTTTAGCTGCAGCCAGCCATTTTTGGCCACGGCCAAGACCCCCAAATTTCAGTATTTCATGTTTTTGAGGGAAATTAATCTATTTAGCCCTTCCTAGATTCTTGAGCCTTAATATACACTTCTAATGACTCACAATCATGGCTCTAATGATGTAATTGGGTATTTAGGGCCATGGAGAAGTCAAGAAAGAAGATGAATGGAAGAATTTCCAAGAAGCTCCAATGGTTGGAAGAAGAGGAAACAAAGGAATGACAGTGGTCCATAAGGTAGTGAACTTACCTAGCTTATATGTATTTGATATGTATGTTTTTGCATTAATTTATATGATTGCTTTGCTTATTTGTGTTGAACATAGTTGATTGATTAAAGCTCTGTTATATTATGCAATGGCCATATGTATGTCATAACATTGAGCATGCAGATATGTCATTATGTTGGCATGAGGTATGAAAGGCAAGCATGTCATGCATTAACTATATATATATATATATATATCTTGCATGCATAGTGGTAATGTTTGTTATTGAGATTCTCCGAATCTCACTCTTCCTCACTTAACCATATAGGTGTTGAGTATAGGTGGAGAATGCAAGGAGATATGCAAAGAGGAATTTTGAAGGTGAAATGAAGATTGTAGTGCAATGCACTATCTTTTGTATTTGGTGTAAATGTTTTGATAGTTTTATACGACTATACATTTTATGTGTATAAACGAATGAATGAAGTTTGAATAGAGAATAGTTCCAATTTAATTAAAAGAAAAATGCTTTCATATACTCTGATATAATGAATTTCAGAGTCGATGAGGCATTGGGGACGTAGTGAAACTCGTAAAAATGATTGAAAAGTTTTCTACCCTCTAAAAACACCATCTTAACCCTAGGTTCAAATCCAGAGTTGAGAGTGAGAATTTGTGAAAGATTTCAAAAGTTGGGTAGTCCAAGTTTAAATCCTAGTTCCAGAATGGATTTCACTACTCTTTTGTACTCATATGAGGCTATTAGAAATAATGTATTACAATAAGCTTCAAAGTTCAGAGTTGTAATAGATTTGTGAAGGAGGTAGAGATCATCAAGGAGGTGCGGATCTCATCACCATCACCGGATATCTAAAGAAAAGGAAGAAAACCTGGGTGTTGTCAAATAACCCTATTGAAGAAGTAAAAGAAGAAGAAGTCGGAGTTAAGTGAAAATATCACCGCCGCTGCCGCTGCCGTCAGGTGGGCACTTGCCATTGCTGTTAGATTTACAAGCACAAGCTGCCGGTGGATCTTGTCAACATTAGAAGGATGTTAGGGATGGTGGCATGGTGGTGATAGCTCGAGAGGGAGATGAGAAATTGAAAATGGAAATAGGGGCATATAATTAGAAATATTAAGGTCCCAACATGGAAGCCATTTCTATGTGTTTTGACGGATATGGAAATGGAATTTTTTCAAGTTCTATCATACCAAAGATGCTCACGGTATGGAATTGGTTTCCAATTCCATTTCTATAGGCTCAATTCCATGGTACCAAATAGTCCTTTAGAGTTTCGAATAAACTTGAAACTTAGTGAAATTCTCAAATAAGATGAAGTTTTGTGGTTTCAAAAAGCAAGAACAAAATGGATGTTTGATGGAGATAGGAATACCTTGTACTACCATACCCAAACCAAGATCCAACGATATAAGGATCGGGTCACTACTCTTATAAATAATGAGGGCAAGTGGGTATAAGGTAAAATTGAAGTTGGAGAGATGGTTAATGAGTTCTTCCAAGGTCTGTTTTGGGAAGAAAGATTTGACTAGGAATGGATACAAACAAATCATTCATGGCCTAACACCCAAATGACAGAACGAGACACAATCTGCCAAGATATTACTCAAGAGTATATCAAGGATACCCTATTCTCCATCCATGGTATGAAAGCACCAGCAAAGGATGGTTATCCAACTATCTTCTTCCAAAGGAACTAGAAAATTATGGGAGATAGTGTGTGATCAGCGGTGAGAAATATGTGGTACAATACTGAGTCCATTCAAGAAATGAACCAAACTCTAATCACCTTATATCAAAGGTTGATAACCCTAAACATGTAAATCGGTTAAGGCCCATTTATCTTTACAATGTTATATATAAATGCCTTTCTAAGGTCGTTGTTAAAAGATTGAAAAAGATCATGCCTACAATTATGTCTCCATACCAAGTCAGTTTTGTCTCGGGGTGCAACATCCAAGACAATATTATTATTGCAAATGAGCTAGTTCATTCATGAGGAGAAAGAGAGGGGGGGAAAGGATTCATGGCCATCAAAATTGATCTTGAAAAGATCTATGACAAAATTAGTTGGAACTACATGGAGAAGGTTTTAAGAGAACTTAAGTGTCTTGAGGATATGAGTGCTAGAATCATGAGTTGTGTTGTAGCATCCTTATCCTTAAGTTTATTATAGCTTAAGTTGTACTCCCTCTGATTCTTATTATAATGCACCAAATAACAATTCTCACAAACCAATAAAAATAGTTGAAGTCATTAAATTTGTCCTAAAATTTAAGTAATTTCCAATATTATCCCTATTAATTGTACTAAACTCTAATATCATACTAATTATTACTTTCACCCACTACCC
Organism: Albizia julibrissin; assembly: GCA_037074505.1. Classification (NCBI taxonomy): domain Eukaryota; kingdom Viridiplantae; phylum Streptophyta; class Magnoliopsida; order Fabales; family Fabaceae; genus Albizia; species Albizia julibrissin. The sequence goes on along the minus strand of CM073478.1, from coordinate 43,319,445 downwards.
TTATTAATTATAGGCATACATGGAAAAAAATTTAATGCTCTTTGGAAACAAGCAAGTGCCTTATAAAAAGGACCAAATACACTTGTTAGTTGGTGTCTTATAATAAGGATCAGAGAGAGTATTTAGTCAAAAAGTTAGAATAAATTAATACTTTAAAAAGAAGTATTAAGTTCAAGAAAAAATTATTACTCTATAAAATAAAATAATACAAAGTTTTAAAATAATTATTTTAAATATATGAGTGTGTGTAAACTTATCTTATTATTGGAAAGTAATATTAAAAAAATGTTGTTTGAATATCATACCCATTATTATTTTATTCTTTTAAAAAAATATTCTTTTATTCAAAAGTCAACCCTAACCCTAATTCTCTATTTTATAAATACTGAGCCTGGAACCTCTCCACTAAGGCATACCTCCACTTACCCTCCATTTATACACAACGACTGTGTTTTGATTAAAAAGAACAAGTTAAATTAAGATCATGGGAAACTCATTCTAAGCGGGAAAAAACAGAGCAGCACTTTGGAGGAGAAAAAAGATCCTGGGAAACTCATGCTAAGCGGGAAACTCACGTTTTTACCTCCAAAAGACCTTTGCAAGTTGTACCTGGGAAGAAATCATTTGAGAAGAAAGGTATTAGCTTGTTCATCTTTTGCATTTATTGATTGATTCTTCATTAGTTATGTATGTTTGTTTTATAGTTTGTATCCATCCCTTTGAGTTTTTTTGCTTGTGTTGCTTCTTATAATCGGATAACCATGGAAAAAAAGGAATCATTTTATTTTATACTAATTACATCATTTGTATATGCTAGTTGTTTTTCTTATGTTTGTTTTAATTTAGTATATGTTTAAGCTAGGATATTCATGCTTTATATTAATTACTTGTTTTTTCAGGTATCTCTTTTTTTTCAACTTCTCCTAAGCAATGGATACAAATATGACTCCCATTTTGGGTCTTGAATTTGATAATATAGAAGAGGCATGATAATATTAGGTTGACTATGGTGGAAGAATGAGATTTGGTGTTAGAAAAGAAAACTCTAATAAGAGTAGGAAAGATGGTTCTATCATATATTATAGATACGTTTGTCACAAGGAGGGAGTGAGAAAACCATATAAAAGATATTTGAAAATTAAGAAGCCTCGACAAAAGACAAGAACTAGGTGTGAAGTTAGAATGATAATAAAAAAGTGAATAAGAGATATAGAATTACTGAACTATTTTTGGATTATAATCATCATTTAGAGCCTTGTGAAACTATTCATATATTGATATCACAAAGGAGATTACCAAAAGCACAGGGCTATGCTTTGGAAGCTGCTGAAGATGTTAGGATTAAGCAAAAATCCTCTTTTAATTTAAATAGTAAATATGTAGGAGGAAGGGCTAATTTTGGGTATACTAAAGAGGATGTAAAGAGTTATCTAACATCAAAGAGGTAGCGAGAAATGGTATATGGTGAAGCTGGGTGTCTACTTCGTTCTTTCCAACAACAACTCGCTGAAAATCCTTCATTTTTTCATATGTATCAAATGGATTCAAAAGAACAAATAACTAATGTGTTTTGGGCCGATGCACATATGTTAATAGACTATAGTTGTTTTGGAGATGTGATTTCATTTGATACAACATATTCTACAAATTGTGAAAATAGACTAGTCATTTTCTCAGGTTTCAACCATTATAGAGAAATAGTGATATTTGGTGTCACTTTGTTATATGATGAGACTATTGAGTCTTTCAAATGGCCTTTTGAAAATTTTTTGGAAGCACATAAGAAGAAAATTCCATTTACTATATTTACTAACCAAGATGCAGCAACGGCACGAGCCTTAAAAAAGGAAATACCAAGTGTAAAGTTTGGCCTATACACATTTCATATTAATAAAAATGTGGTAAAACATCTTGGAAATTTGATGAAAGATGACTCGCATTTCTTAAGTAAGTTTAATTGGTGCATGTATCAATGTGATGAAGAGATAGCATTTGAGGAAGCTTGGAAAGCATTATTGTCAAAATATAATGCTGCAGAGAATCCATGACTGATGTCTATTTATGAGATAAAAGAAAAGAGGGCAGGATGTTATATAAAGGGTTCAAAGACTCTTGGTATGAGAAGCACTCAACTAAGTGAAAGTATCAATTCATTCATCAAAAGTTGCACAAATCCCAAATGGAAAGTCAATCAATTCTTTAAAGTCTTTGAATAGGTTATTGTGGATAAACGGTATAATGAATTGAAGAGTGCATTTAACTCATGACGAAAGCTACCAAGATTGATTTTGAAGAGTTTGACAATGCTTCAATAGCTTTCTCAAGTTTACACTCCACCGATTTTTGACTTGTTCCAACAGGAGTATGACTTACGTGATGTTACATGTATAAAAGAGAGAAAAGAAAGAAAGATAAATGAAGATGATGATTCTTTTGTATTCGATTATGTCAACACAAGAGTTGATAAGAAGGGACAATGGAGATTGGCATTTGAACTATCAAGAGAAGAGAAGGAGGCTACCATTACTTGTAGTTGTAAGAAGTTTAAACAATGGGAAATATTATGCTGTCATGTCTTGAGGATATTGTGCTACCACGATGTCAAGATACTTCCATAAAAATATATTTTAAAAAGATGGACAAGAGAAATGATAACAAGGAAAAGGAAGTTAAGGTTGATCTTAAACTAAAATGCTCAAATCGATATAAGCAATTATGCACAATGTTAATAAACTTAGCCAGTGATGCATATGAGTGTCCAGAGGCATTCTCTACGGTTCATCAAGAAATGCTGGAACTCAACAAGAAAGTATCTGAACTTCTTATTAAACACTTATCAAATGGTGTTGATAGTGAAGTTAGTGTTGATGATGATGATGGTAAGAATGGTGATGAAGGCATTGGATTCAAAAAGAGAGAGCGGAAAAAGATGATAAAAGTTGGGTTAGCAACCCTAGTAAAAAAAAGAGAAGTTAAAAATAAAAATAAACCTACTAACAAGACATTAAAAAGTTCAAAGGTATATATTTTTACATTGATATTTTTAAGTAAGGTACACTGTGTGTTGGTAATGAGTTTTTATTGATATTATTGCAGGAAACCCAAAATACATTGGAAGTAGCTGGCTCATCAACTTTGGTGCAATGTGATACACTTGCATTATTGCAACATAGGCCCCCTAGATCAAATATCCCAGTACCAGTGCAGTATAGTCTCGCTATGCCATGTAACCTGTGCCAATGCAATATGGTCCCCCTATATCAAGCAATATTGCCAATGCAATATAGTCCTGCTATGTCATATACACTACTGTCAGTGCAAAATGGTCCCTCAATGTCAAATACATAAGTGTAAAAGCAATATGGTCTTCCTATGTCAACTACAGTATTGTCACTGCAATATGGTGCACTAATCTTAAATTCCATTCACAAGATTAAGTATGGTGAGGCTACTATTTTTCAAGTCCTTGAGCTGTTTATTTCAAACATATCATGTTATTGTGATTTTATTATTTATGCTTGTAGGCTCTATTGGATTATGATGTCAAGTCACTTGAAGCATTACAATTTAGTCAAGTGTTTACAAAAGGTAAATTATATCACTACATGAAAATACGTTAAAAACATTGAGAGAATTGTTCTGAAATAAAGGAACTTTTATTACAATAGAATTGCATTACATTGTTTGCTTATAAACTATGTCACAACATGTTACAGATACAAGTTCACAAATGAACTTAGATCTTCCTAAATTAAGTCATCCAGTTAAGCTCTTTGCATTCTAACTCCTTTTGCTTCCTTTTGTGCCAACCACTACTTCTGCACTTGTTCCAGTCCTAGCTTCTAGTGGATACATTTGAGCTTCTCTTTGTAGCTCATTTTGTTCATAACTCATTGGTTGATTCCACCTGCTATTTTCTTTTTGGACTACAATTATAAAGTTTCACAGTGTATAGCTATTGTAATTATCTACCACAATGTATTAAGACAAAAGTGCAAAATATATGAAACTTGTAAAGTCCCTTTTTATGCATGTTATAAATTCCAATTCATAACAAGTTTTCTTTTTGCCATCAGAAATCAACCTATAACCCAACCTAATAAAATATGCCAATCATGCCATCATATTAGCATTTTGGCACGCTTTGAACTTAAAATCAAACTATTATACATCAATGAACACAAGAGCCTGCATACCATCTTTCAATAGCATCAAAATTAATATCTGAAATGTGAATCAAAAGGTTGATTTTTCGTTCACCTAAAATATAATTACATTGAGGTCAAATAAAGCTACAAGCCATATTTTATTTAACAGCTCAAGAGACTCCACCTAATAATAACTACATAGTCCCATTAAAAAGAAACAGAGTGCTAAAACTCACATTTCAAATATATGCCTTATTGTCTATCCCTTTACTAAGTTGTTCAGTCATTGTAGAGAATCATTATTCACAAAAGAACCCCATCTAGAACTACAAGATCAAATGAAACTTGAAATCTGAAGTGACCAAATATGAAATTCATGTCAAAAAGCTAAGAAAAACAAGTAAAGAATAGTCAGGTTTATGGATTGGGATTCAAAACAAAAAAGGCAGTAGAATAAAGGTGTAATACCTTATCTCCAATACTCATAAATGAGTATAAGTGACTAGTGAAATCCGTTGTGGAACCAGGATTTGAACCCGGACTACCCAACTATCACAATAGTTCATAAAACTCCTAAACTCAACTAAGGACTTGAACCTAGGCTGAGTGGGTTTTTCAGAGGGTAGAATACTTAAAACTTATTCCCATAAGATTTACTACGTCGCTAATACATCATCGGCTCTTAATTCCACTATATCAGAGTATACGCAAGCGAATCACTTTCTTTTATACTGGAATTAGAGCTATTCTCTTCATTTTATTAGAGCGGTTTAGTTCTCTACTTAAACTATATTCATTTATATAGATACATCCACATACATGCATATCTATACACATATACACAAAGCCAACTTATCAAATCATTTACACCAAACACAAGGTAGTACCTTGCCCTACGTTCTTTACTTGAACTTCATATCTCCTCCATGCATCCTCCTACATCTTCACCTATCTAAATGGTTGGTTGGGTGGAGTGAGATTCAAGAGAATCTCAATAGCAAACATTACCACTATACATGCTAGATATATATGAATGCATGACATACTTGTCTACACTATTTCATGCCAACATAATGACATATATGCATGCTCAATGTTATGACATACACATGACCATTACACAAATATAACAGAGCTTCAATCAATTAAGTATGTTCAACACAGTTAGGCAAAGAAGTCACAAAATCAATGCAAAACATACATATCAAATACATGCAGGCTAGGTAAGTTCACTACCTCTTAGACTTTATGTCATTCTCTTCTTGTCCCTTGATCTTCCAACCATTGCTTCTTTTTTATCACTTCATGGCCCTAGATAAGTAATGACGTCATTAGAGCCATGAAAAGTAAATGCTCAATGGCCCATATTAGCCCTAAAGGCTTACTTTCACCCTTGGAGTTCATACCAATTACATTGGTGCCATTAAATCTTAATTTTGTATAAGACATAAAGCTGACAGATTTTTCACCAAATTTTGAAAAATCATAATTAATTCTATAGAACTTCAATTGAGGTGGTTAAAAAGCCTATGTGACCCTTGTTAAGTATAGTTTATAGGAAAAATGATTACTCCTATAGTTCCTAGGCACACAAATCCATATTTTACAATTACTCTCCACTATCCTAAGACAACTTTTAGAACCATTACTAAATTTTAAAAATTTGTATCTCCCAATGTACTTGTCAAATTTTTATAGAATGTCCACCAAATTCAAGCTTGTTGGGTCTACCTTATTCCTGGAAAATATCATGGACATTGGGGTTCATTTGATTAGACCAAAATTATGTTACAATAAATCTATCCCAGGGCAGCTTCCAGATTCAATGTCCAACTTTCAAAAATTATAAATAATTCTAGAAAACTTCAAATTGAGTGGTTATAAATTCTATATAAATATATTTCAATATAATTTGAGATAAAAATACTCAATTTTGGCCACCACAATCACAAAATACCCATAATTTCAGAAAACGTCACTGTTTTATATTTATTTCCAGAAAACTGGGCATATCTTCAACAATTCACATCTCCTATTATACTTATCCAAAAATTACAAACCACCTAGCAAATTAAATTTCCACATGTCTAATTTAATCTTGAAAAATTTCATAATTTTTGGATAAGTTGTAGATCTTCAAACATCACGCCCAACACTTACTGCCATACAGGGCAGATTAAGCAATATGCCCACACATACTTCATAATTTCCCAAATTCATATACAAGCATCCAAAATTCATGAACACTTGAATACCTACACAATTTTTCCTCCTAAAGCCAATGGAATCATCAAAATCATCAAATTTCCACTCCTTCCCTACGAAACAGCCAGAACAAAAAATTCAAAGTTTTCGGGAAGAGTTTGTCGGTTTCTTGTTTTCTTTGGCTTAATCTCTTCATTTCTACTTCTAATCAAATGATTAGCTATTTAGATATCTATTGGACATCGTTTAGCTATTAAAAACACCATTTTAAACCAGCCATGAATAGTATCCAACTTCATTTATACTCATCCAATCGACAAACCAATCGGTTAAAAAGAAAGCTTACGCTTACCTCTACTCGTTTCCGCAAACAGTTCAGAATTCTGGTAATGCTCTGGCCGGTGAGATGGGGCCAACAACCTCTAAACAAGAATCTGAAACCATAGAAATGAAGCTCGCGATGAGTAGAAGAAGTTTCTTAAATGGCACTTTGAGAGAGGATGCCGTTACGGTAGAGTTTCGGCGAATATAATTTTCTCTCTCCTCTCTCTCCATTTTCTCATCTGATCACTCTCTCTTTCAGATTTTTCTACGTAGAATAATGAGGAGGAAGATTCTGAATTAATGGATAAATGAATCAGCCATCTCATTTGCCACATGTTAGACTATGATTGGCCCAAAAATCAAATTTTCGCTCATAATACATAATCTGGCAGAATTTTCATTAAACTTTGAAAATTCATATCTAATTGTAAAAATGTCCAATTGGGGTGGTTCTAAAGGCTATACGACCCTCATTGAGTCTAGTTTTAAATAAAAATGTAAAATTTATCCAATTAAAAGGTCACTCTTCCCATAATTTTAATCTTTGGATGTTGTCCCAGATAATAGTTAATTTCACTGGGCTAAATTCAAAAATTCATTTCTCTTTGTGTACAAATCCAAATGAATTATATGACCTATCAAATTAAATCTTGATAAGTATACTTTCATTCTAAAAATTTTCATAATTTTTGGACATCATTTGCCCCTTGAAATCTGCCACACAAACACGACTGTCACATCGAGAATTTCATCAATAGCAACAATACTTTGTATTCCACTCCACTATGTTGTGTGTGACTTCCAATTACTTCGTTTTATTATTCCTCGAGCTCTTTAGCTCACCAATATAATTCCTTTTAATATCCAAGGATATAAAGGAATTTTGGAAAATAATACTATATCTCACTATGACTTTTACCAAACATGGGTCTAGTAGTTCCCTTTAATCCAGGCTAAATCTTAAGCCTCTAGTCCCAAAATTTAGGATATCACAAAAGGCATATAATGCTTTCTCACTATTTACAAACAAAGCCAATAATTTCATATGATGCGGTATTGGAAATGCTACTAATAATCATATGATGTAGTATTGACAAGTTCCAAGATTACCAGTTCTAGATGCAATATTGGACATGCTTGTTTCATTCCACTTATCAAGTGAACATTAGCAGGGATAACCTGGATTTTATCAAATTCAACCTTTCTAAAAGATATGATATCATCTCATCTGCATTTGATTAATCACCATTAAAGTATGTAACTTTACTATAGTATTTTTTATTCTGTTCACACACCTAAAGTATGCATACCAAAGCATAGTACCACAATCCATAAAATCAAAACCTACTTTAGAGTTGACTACAAAAAATCAAATTAATATTTAAAGATGATACAAGCTACCAGAGTTCAGAGTAATAACAAGGAACACCAATAAAATTATGCCTCATATGCCATTGAAACTTCTTGAACTTCTTTCCAACCTCAGGATCGTCTTTGTTCATTTCTGGATAGAGTTTCTTTGAAAGCTGAAAATTGTAGACAATAATTGAGACAATAAGAAAAGTAAAATAGAAAAAATTTATAGCAACTATTCAAATAGATTATTCATGATGAACATTACCCGTTTTACAAAACTTAAGACCTTACCATATAATAAAAATTGAAGGTCACCAAATGATATTTTTCTAAATGTTCCTTCAAAATCTTTTTACCAAGCTAAATTTTTCAATTGTTCCCAACTATTTCGCATAAACCAAGACTGAAAATAAGATAGAGGGGTTTAATTTATGAGGCAAAAAGGTGATGACATTTAAAGCATTTTAAAGACTAAGAAATCGACGGCATCGAAGAATGGAACCTTACCTCTCTTCTGTAAATGATGGTTTCAATCTATACGACGGTAGGTGACGGCGAAGCAGATGACAATAGGCAACAGTTAAAGGGTACAACGATAGGCGATGGAGATGAAGACCTACACAAGCACGATGGGCGATGGTGAATGAGATTTCTTCTGGGCAACTTATTTTTCTTTTTTAATATATAAAATTGAGTTTCCCAAGATCTTTTATTTTCCCCTAAAGTGCTCTCTATTTTTTCCCGCTTAGCATGAGTTTCCCAGGATTTTATTTTGACTTGTTTTTTTTAATCAAAACACAATCGTTTTGTGTAAATGGAGGGTAAATGTAGGGATCCCGAGACATTCCGGGCCCATAAATACCTTATCTTTTCTACTTATTGAGTATCCCTAAGTACCGAGTTGCTCCCTCTAAGAGGCTGTTTGGAATGGCTTATGGAAGCTCCATAAGTACTTATGAATTGTGATTCACGGAATACAAAGTAACTTTTACGGTCTACGAGGTAGCTTTTACGATCTACGAGGTGCTTTTACGCTCTACGAGGTGTTTTTACGGTCTATGAGATAAATATGTGGAGGATATTTATCTCGATTTACGTGAATCCGGCTTATATAATAAGCCCAATTCATAAAAGCAATGGGTGTGTTTGGTTGAGCTTTTCTTCCCCTTTAAGCCCAATTGAATGCCAATAAGCTCAATTGAAACTTAATTGAGTGTTTGGAAAGGCTTAATAATTAAGCTCTTAAAGGAAAATAAGTGACTTTTCCTTTAAGCTCCCCCCAGTAGCTTTTACGCAGCTTTTTCAAATGTTACCGTTAATAAATAATTATGTTCCTTTGTTGGAAATTGTGCCCTAAGGGCCAATCATTGTACCTTAAACATTATTGTTATTTAAGAATTTCTCCTTATTGTTATCATATCATTTGCATGTTTATTATGATAATTGTATCCTTGGATGAACTATAAAGATTATCCTAAATGTCCCTGGTCAATTATCTATGTGGGAGCAAAGATGAAATAAGACCAGTATGACTTTGATGAGGTATAGAGATACAAATCAAAGTCTTAGGCACTTGTAGGAGTATAAGGTGCTGGACCGACCCGCTATGAGAAAGTTGCATGGATTAAGTCATAAGCTTATCTCATACATATAATCATGTCACAGTGCCCTCTGACCTGAGATCATCATAGATTCCTGCATGAAACTTGCTAAGTTTTGACCTAGTTAAAAGTCACCTTTGACCGGGTGATGATAAAGGCTACAATCGGGCTTAGGAGCTTTCATGAAGAGGAATGTGAGTGGTCAGGATGGAATTTGTCTATCACATTAGTGAGAGATATTACTGGGCCCTTCAATGAGTGAGTCTGAGAAATGTATGGCCATACTGTAATGGGAAGAAGTTTCCATTTCTAATTTCAGGCTACTCAGGAATTGGGAAAGTGATGGTCAGGAACAGGAGGATGACGTTGTCCATGCCTCATCCTTGACCAAAATATCGTGTGACAAAAAGGGACGTGACATGGTTGTATAAAAGGTTGCATCGTATCATCGATCCTCATGTGAATTGGGTAGTCGCAATGTCTTGCTAGAGGCCACTTGCGACTTGTGGGCTAGAATAGTTTTTGGCCCACTGCCAACTTCATGTGGGCCTACAGGGTAGCACACAAGAATAGCCCAACACGAGCTATGATGTCCAGATTCATTGAATCTAAGATGTGTCTAAGATTCAATGAATACAATATTTGACCTAGGGTGGATGAATTATATATATATATATATATTTGAAAAAATAATAATAATAATATATATAGATTATAATATTATTATAAGATGTTAGTTTTATATTTAATTTATTTGATAAATTAAATAATTAAAACTAATACAGATATCATATCTTAGATTTAATTTATAAAGATAAATTAAATCTATTGGCTCTTTAATTAGATTAAATGAATATGATAAATTAAATCTGTTTGATAGATTTAATCAAGTCAGATTTATTTGATTTGATTTGAATTTCAAATTAATTAAGATTAATTTTGAGATTCCAATACGGCCTACATCAGATATAAAATTCGAAGGGCTAGAGAACCCTAGGCTGTATGGAGAACTTGGAGAGCCGCGAGAAACCCTAGAGAGGCATCTTGGAGGCGCTAGCACGCTGCCGCATTGGGTCTTGTTCGTGTGGATACCGGTAGAGGGAGGCGACCAGAGGTGTTGACTCCTAGAGATCGAAAGCACGAAAAACATAAAGGTACTATTCTAACTACTCGATTTAGACGTCTTTGATAGATCCGTGATTGGGATTCGAGGTTTTTAAACGGTTAATTTTTCCGCTGCGTGTACGAATCCCAACATCCTTACCAACCAAATATTCCTGGCCACCTAATATTCCTTCACTCTCGGTCTCTCTCTCCCTCCCTCTGTTCGATTTCTCATTCAGTTCTGAACCTTGATTCCTCTCTCAATCTTAGATTCTCGGTCTCTCTCTCCCACCCCTCCTTCACTCTCGATCTCTCTCAATCTCAGATTCTCGGTCTTTGTCTCCCCTCCATTTGATATTCCTCATAAGCTTTGTGTGCGATTCCAGCTCAGTCCTCCATCAACTCGCCATTGTTCTCACTCAAAGTGTTGGATCTCTCTTCCCTCCGTCGGCGGCAAGGCAAGGTTCAACCTAAAGAGCGTGTGATATCTACCTTGGATCTGTCTTCATCTTTGAGGTTAGATTTGTACAAGGGTGTATGAGCGTGTCCATCTTGATTCATCTTCTATCTGGGTTCTAAGCTTCGGTCGGCGTCTTCCACTGTGATTTGTTCAAGCTTTTCCGGCGGTGGCCTGTCGAACGGAGTTTGCGGCAACAACTAGTCTTCAACCTTCTCTCTCGCCGTCGATCTACTCTCCAACAGTATGGTTTGTAAAGTGGTAAGCTATAAAAGTTCTCTGTCTTCATCTATTTTCCAATCTATGAATTCATCTGATCTGTGCTTTGCTCTGTGTCTGTCGATATGCTTCTTTTCCTTCTGCAGTGTGTATGTTATGAGAAAGTGGTTTTTTTATCTGTTTATCTATGAATGCCTCTGCTCTAAACATAGCCATAGTATATATATATATATATATATATATATATATATATATTCCTATTTTATCTTTGTCCTGGAAAGCACAAGACCGTTTTTAAGATGTTGTTCTGCAAAGAATTTAGCCTCTGAAAAAACACGTTGGAATATAAAGTATTGGCCATTATTCCTTGTTATTCCAGGCACGGAAGCAAGAGTTCAAAATAGACTTGGGCACACAAACAGAAGCTAGCTCAATATCACACCATTCTATCATTAAAAAGAGATATTCTATTGCGCCAGAAGCCTAATTGACTTGAACTTGTAATTTTGTAACCTTGTCTATATATGTCTAATATATTTCAATTTCCACTCAAGAGAGAGAGATGGTAACACAGATGAAGAAAATGATCATGTGCTAGTAGGGGTAGGAGCCTTGTCTTGGTGAAAGGATTCCCTGATGAAATTCACAACGACAGAGGCTAGCTCATCTTGATGCTTTGAGAATGAATGATTAGCTCCTTTTATGATATGTAACTTGTGGTTGGGTATAATCTTGGCAAACTCATGCAATTTCAGCACCCTTAATTTTATCAAAAGAACCATGAACTATAAGCACCCTGTAATATATATATCAAAGTGATATGACACTGTATTTTAGAAATTCTTGGCAAACTCACAGGACAAGGAAAATGAAAGTCATCAGAATTTCCTTTATTGCTCACCTGCATCCATTCTCAATCTGAAGACATGCTTCATGCATATTCGTATTTAACCGATCCATCAAGCTTTCCTCGGTCACATGATAAAGAAGATTTCCTGCAGAAGTAGATGTTCTCAAATGGTCAAAGAATAATGAAATTGATGCATGCAAGAACCATTCCTATTTGACTTTATTTTTTTTGTTCTATTGTTTCGTTCTTTATATATATATGTATTTTGTGTTGATAATTTAGAGAAATTTTTGGTAGAGTAGGTGTAAAACTTTGTTATAGGAAAAAATGGACAGCAAAGCAAATTGGGATGAAGAGACAACTGAGATTTTCGTTAATGCATGCGTTGATCAAATTTACCGCAAAGAATGAAATGGGTTGGCATTTACAAAAACAGGGTGGAACAACATAGTCTCAACATTCAATGAAAAGACGGGAAAATCATATGATAGGAAACAGTTGAAGAATAGGTTAGACATATTAAAGAAGGATTTCAAGATCTGGGTTTCTTTACTGAAAGAGACTGGTGTAGGCTATGACCCCGCATCCAATAAGGTGTCAGCAACCGATGATTGGTGGACTGAGAAAATACAGGTTTAAAGTGATTTTTTTGTATTAACATAGGTTACTTGACTATAGTATTGATTTTTTAATTAAAGTCTTGACTTGGTTTACCTGGCAGGTGAACGCGGGATACAAGAAGTTTAGACGTTCGGGCCTTAAGTTTGAAAGAGAGCTTAGAATTATATTTAAGGATGTTATGGCTACCGGGGATGATATTTTCTCACCCTGCATGACTCAACCTCCCGCGAATCAAGAAGAAGGGAACAATGTGTATAGACCCGGAATAAATGAAGAAAAAGGGTCTGGTGACAGCGAGGACGAGAATTTTGGTAGACCCTGTAATTAGTACAGGAGTAACCGATGAAATGGCCAGCATCGGATTAGCCACATCAACGCCATCAGACACAGGTCCTTCTGCATCTGCTTTCCTACAGAAATGAAAGAGAGGTGAAGGCTCTAGTAAGAGCAAAAAGCAAAAAGCACCGGCTGTAAAGCAAATAGCTTATGCTATTAGTGCCATTGCTAATGTGACTATGGATAAAGCAGCTGCCTTGACAGAGATTGATGAGACTAGCATCGGAGAGGTTATGAAATATCTGAAGTCCTTTGATGAATTCAAGCGTGACATACCATTTGGAGTCCGGTGTATGAAGGCTCTAGAGAGCAAGGCACGTCGGGAATTTTTTGTGACATTGAAAGGAGACCCTGAGTACTTGTTCCAGTGGTTGCGTTATATTATAGAGGAGCAGTAGCTCCAACTGTAGTTCATGTGGGGATGCCTGACTTAAGACAATTTTAGTTTTTTTAAAAATATGTAGGCTTATATGACTTGTCGTTTAGAACGATTTATGTGGTTTATATTTATATGGTAATGTTATCTTTCTTACTCCTGTTGCTCACACCTAAGTTTAACTACAATCACAGGTACATCAATGGCAAATCGTAACAATCAAAACATGTTACAAGGGATGGAGGAAGATGAAGAGCATGATAATGCTAATATTCTTGACGCCCAATTAGAAATGAATGCACAATTATGTGCATTGCTTAGTCAATATTTACTACCCTATCTATGTAGACAACCGTATAGAATGAGTACGCGAACAGGTCACCACTGGGTGCAAGAAATTTTAGCAAGTGAAGGTTCAAAGTGTCATGAGATTTTTAGAATGGAAAAACATATATTCTACAGTTTATGCAATAAGTTGGGTGAGCATGAGTTAAGAAATTCTATGAATGTAGGAGTCTAGGAAATGGTTGCGATGTTTTTGCTCACTATCGGACATGGAGTAGGGAATAGGCTAGCACAACAAATATTTCAACACTCTGGCGAAACCATTAGTAGGCTGCTACATACTGTTTTGGATGCGTGCCTTAATCTTGCAACTGAAATTATCAGGCCAATCGATCCTGAATTCCTTGAATGTCATCCAAAAATAAAGAACGATGACCGATATTTCCCATTTTTTGAGAATGCTATTGGAGCTATAGATGGTACTCACATCAAGTGTGTGATAAGTGGACCGGGCTGGGAAAAGTTCATTGGGAGAAAGGGATATCCTACGCAAAATGTCATGGCTGCTTGTGATTGGGATACTTGCTTTACGTTTGTGTTAGCGGGATGGGAATGTTCAGCACATGATGCTCGTGTGTTTCACTCTGTTGTGTCAAATCCAGCCATGAATTTCCCACATCCACCACAAGGTATGTTTTAGTATACTTCAGTTACGTTATTTCACTTTTAAAATAATCTAACGTTTGCAATTATTTTAACTCATGTTAGGCAAATATTATTTGGTTGATTCTGGCTACCCATCATCACTTGGATTTCTTGGTCCGTACAGAGGTGAACGTTACCACCTCCCTGAATTCAGGAATCAACGGGGGTTTCGGAATCCTAATGAGGCCTTCAATTTTTATCATTCAAGCTTGAGATGCACAATAGAAAGGACGTTTGGAGTGTGGAAAAATAGGTTCCATATCTTACAAAACATGCCCAAGTACAGCTTCCACACTCAAGTGCGCATGGTCTGTGCAACAATGGCTGTACATAATTTTATTAGAAGAAATTCTCAAACTGATGAGCACTTTAGGGATGCAGCAAATAAGGCCACAATTTTGGTGGATGATAGCCAAGATCAAGAGCCATCATCAGCAAATGATTCTCGGACATCTGCAACCCAAATAAATCATGTTCGTGACGCCATCAGGAATCTAATTGTTGCGAACATTTGATATGATTTGTTCTGTTATATTTGACTATATCAGAAACTTTAACTTTGTATTATTTCTAATTTATTTACATTTTCATTGCAATTTAATTATCTAAATTATTTCTAATACATTTTTCCACTTTTAATATATTTACAATTTTTTATTTTAAATATCTCAAAAGTCACTTATGGAAAAGCCAAACCAAACACATTCACTTTTATAAAAACACTTATTCAATCGCTAATCCAAACATAAAAAACTTACACCAATTTAACTTTTACCCAATTAGACTTATCCATAAGTCACTTTTTAAATAAGTCACTTTTTTCACCCTCAATCCAAACACACCCAATGCCAAACAACCTCTAAGTCAACTTTTGCCTCCTCCACTCTTCAAATTCATTACTTCTATAGTTCCCATGTTCTTTATCATGTCTTTAAACTGTTCATTTCATGTTTTTCTTCTCCTATTTCTTCAATATTTTATGCCTTGTCTAATCATAACCATCCTCTCTCCTTTACTGTTGAGTAGGTGTAGGTATACTTTTTTTTTTGGCATTACTTCAGACCCCACATGCCTATCTTTATTACTGTGTGTTGTCTCTTTAATGCTTCAAAACTCGCAAGTTCTCCTTAATATTTTTTTGTCAATTTGATATTTTATTCTCTCTCTCTCAGACTATTCATCCAGCTTGTATGTGAGATTTATTCTAATTTTTTACCCATTCCTTTCTTCTAGGTAAATGTTGGTTGTGAAAGTTATTTGTTTTTTGTTCTTCCTTTGGCTCATATATTTACCATTTCATTTTGCTTCTGGTGTGTACCTGTATACATACTTCATTTTCTCTTTCTTCATAAGCCACCAACCCCTAAGAATCATATATATATATATCCAAGATCCACGTGCTTTCCTTTTCGATTTGTGTGTGTACTTTTCTCTCATAACGCAATAGCACCTAGTACCTATACCTGAATTACTCTTGACATTTTTTTATTTATTCATTTTATTTCAGATTGTTTTTTTTTTCAAATGCCAAATCTACCTTTTGACTTGTAGCTGAGTACTCTCTAGTTCCCCCCCTCCCCCTAACCAATCCTAGTTTTGTATTTTTTTTAGATGTGTGTGTGTAAGGTACTCCTTGGTTATTAATTAATGCTTCAAAAGCCCTTCTTTCTTCTTATCAACTCACACCTATTGATACACACATGTTGTTTTATATTTAAAACTTCGATACTGTATAATAATCTTCACTTCTAATTTCTAACTAATATAAAGTCTCTTGATAGAAAAGTTTATACGTGGTAACTAGTAAATGTGAATCTATATAATATTAATTTTTAGAGGGTAGTTTGAGGCTTTAGAGTAATTTTAGAATAGTATTGGAATGACTTTAGAGTAGTTTTTTGTAGTATATTAATAGATATTTGTACATGTGATTTTGTAGACTCTTATTGAGGGCTTTCAAGTTACTCATGTGTGATTACTTGTACACTAAGGAGTAACATGTAACTCTAAATGCTCTTCTATATATTTGTGAATTGTGTATAATTATGAATAACTATCGTTTGTAAAAAAAAATGGATTGAATTACACACACACATGTATGTATGTATGTATAATATACATACATACATACATATATATATGTATGTATGTATGAATTGTAAATTTTCAAGTAAGTAATGTTACAAGTAATTTTTTTATAACTCACTTTATTTATATAGTTACTAATTTAATTATAATTAATGGATTGTTGGATTATTATTTCCTTTTATGCATTGAATATATGATGATATTTGATATGAATGTAATAATGATTTATTGTACCTTGTCTTTTAATGATAATTATATTTATTGATGATTGAATATAATTATTATAGCAATTGCATTTGTGATGGGTTGGCATAAGAAGGAATTTGTATGATGAGATTTTTTACCATGTGGTATGTCATTACTCAATTCACAATAAATGGCATTTGTCAGGGCCCCTTCTTCTATATTTACCTTTTGTTGTGATTGCATTAGAGCTGTGGAACATATGTGACACCTCTTTAGTTTTGTTCTCTTAAGGAGGGGAGCCATAGTCCAAACATAAACTCTACATCTTTGGCCGAGTGCATCTTAAGAACTAGTGAGTTTAGGACAATCCAGTTAAATGGATGAGTTTCTATTGGACTATATGTTAGCCTATGGCTCCAATCAGCAGAATAAGGATGGATGGTGATATAAGGGAGGTTGCATGTTACATATTATGATGAAAATAGAGATTGACACAATAATGATTATTTTGAAATCATTTTATATGAAGATTGTGATATATGTAAATATACATGTAATCAATTCTCTCTTTTAAATCATATGTGGTTTGCTTGTATAGAAACTTTCAGTAGTTACTAAGACGTGGAATCTCATCCCTTATATTAATATTTTTCAGGTGATTGTTCTAGTGGGGAGTAAAGAAAGACACCTATGAAGTGATTCTTGAAGGCTCTCTTGTGCTTCTGCAGTACATGTTATATTGTTTTTATTTGCCATGACCTAAAGACTTTCGCATTTTATTTTTACTTATTAAAATGTTGAGGATTTAAATTGACACCATGGTGTGTGTCTTATTTGAACTAATTATATATTTTAATGATGTGGATGTTGGACATCTTTATTGACTATATGTGAGATATACTTTGGTTAAGTATTTTGTTTGTTGGATTTTAGGTGTTACATGTGTGACATCTACTATAACCAAAATCCTCTAGCATGGAGAAAAATTAGACGAGTTTCATCCATCTCGAAGTCTACGACAAGGAAGCCTCCTATTCCGTTACTTATTTATGCTTGTCATGGAAAAACTCACACATTATTCTTAAGAGAGTGTGAGAGAGAAAATAGAAAGGAATGTGAGCCGGCCAAAATGGTCCCATAATTACACATATGATGTTTCCTGATGATCTTATTCTTTTTACAGAGGCATACATTTCTCAAATCAATTTAATCATGCATTGTTTGTAGGAATTTGGTGACATCTCCGGCCATAAAGTCAATAAAGAAAAAAATACAAAATCTCGAATCCCCAATGTACTGCACCAACGGAAAAGATAAATATGAAGAATAAGCAACTTTATTCAGGTTGAGGAGTTGGGACATTACTTAGGTGCAAACATTTCCTTCCCGAGGAAGAGGAATGAGAAGTTTGGAGTGATAGTGGAAAATGTTAAAAAGAGGCACAATGGATGGGAGGCGGCGAGCCTCTCTTTTGCGGGAAGAATGACATTGGTGAAATCGGTTATGAGCTCAATGGCAACTCATCTCATGCAACATGGCTCTATTCTTAAAGGAGTCATAGAGGGCATAGTGAAGGAATAGTGAAGTTTTATCTGAGGTGAGCAGGGAGAGAGCCGAAAATGGCATACAATAGGATGGTAGACAATGTGTAAGTCCAAAATAGCAGGAGTATGGGAAAAGTCTATGGAAACAATGAATGATGCATTTGTAATAAAAATAATTTGGAGAATGCAAAAGGATCAAAATAATCTTTGGGTTCAGGTTTTGCAAGGAAAATACGATAGAGGAGCGATTAGAGGGGAGGAACCAATTGTGAAAAAAGAAGATTTGAAGTTGTGGAAAGAAATTGGTCGAATGTGAGGGAGTTTTCAAGAAGTCACGAGGATGGAACCCAAGAATGGCCACAACACTTATGTATGGCTTGATCGTTGGTTAGGTAATTATCCACTACTCATATCCTTGGTACCATAAGGGGGAGGAAATAGACAAACACCATATAGTGAGTAGCTTGGTAAACAATCAAGGCAGTTGGAACACTCAGCCATTGGCCATATTCTTCCAACTCAAATACTAAATGCAATAGTGGGATCTCCTATCCCCAGTAACGAGTCCGATGAAGATACGCTCCTCTGGTCTTTAACAGCTAATGGGTAGTTCACGACGGCGAGTGCATATCAGTGGTTATAGGAAGAACTTGACGACACAGGGACATCTATATAGAAGACCATATGGAAATTAAAACCAAAAAGAGTATGAGTCTTTCTATGGCAAGTAAATCATGGGTGCCCGGCCACCAAAGACCGAACAAGTTGCTGGGGTTCAGGGGACACAAGATGTGCAATCTGCCAATAGGGATGTGAGGACCCACTTGATGCACTTCAAGAAAAAACTTGGTTTGAATATAATCTCAATAGAAGAGATATAGGGGAGGACGGCCATACATGGCCAGAGCTTTTTGCCGTTGGTTTCTTGTTCAATTGGAGGTGGAGAAATTAGGCCCTTCATGAAAACAATTTCTAGTCACCACGTGTACTAGATAGTACTATAAAGCAATATCTGAAAAATTATACATGCAAGTGGGATGGCGGTGTAGCACAGAATCAGAAGCAGGAGGTTATTTAGGTCTTGTGGAAAACTCCGGGAATCGGGTGGTGTAAATTAAAGTCTCGTTTGGATTAACTTATGGAAGTTCTATAAGTGCTTATAAATCGTGATTTACAGAATACGAAATAACTTTTACGGTTTATAAGGTTGCTTTTACAGTCTACGAGATAAATATGTAGAGGAGATTTATCTGGATTTACGTAAATCGAGCTTATAAAATAAACCCGATTATTGATAGAGTTTCCAAACGAGACTTAAACGTGGATGGCATGCTTCATATTAGAATTTATCCGGTTATGGGGGAGTTGTAAGAGGAGACTGTGGAGAATGGCTGGGAGGTTTCTCTTACAGAATTAACAAATGCAATAGCAAAACTGTAGAAGCTTAGGGAATACTAGAAGGGCTCAAATTATGTTGGGATTTGGGTTTCAGAAAGATTGAGGTTGAATGTGATGCTGATCAAGTAGTGAGAGAACTTAACAAGGACCAGAGTATCCAAGGATGCTACTTACTCTCGAACAGAATTAGGCATATGATAAGGAAGGACTGGAAAGTCAGTATCAAACATATTTATAGAGAGACTAACCGACGATGTGCTAATAGATTGGCTGCCATGTGTTACTATGCGCCAAATCAGCGTACTTTCTGGCAATCGCCTCCTGTAGAAGTGGAAGATATCCTAAGTGATGACCTAACAGGAATCACATTCCCGCGAAGTGTAGTAGTGTAGTGTCCTAGGTTTTTGCCCTCTCTTCACAAAAAAAAAAGAAAATAAAAACAACTCTTCTTACATATTTATATTCTACGGTATAAAATTATCACTACTTAATTTTTTTGGGATATAGTGTGGATTACCAAGCATCACAAGACCGCGAACTTTTGCATAATTTGGGAAAAGCTTTTAAAGAACAATTTTCCTCATGGAAACTACTACTTAATTTTGTATGACGTTTTTTTTTTTTTACTTTTTTTGAAAATATGGTGCAATAACGTATATTATCTACATGTGTTGCTTCTTGCTAGATAATTAATACCGAAGAAGCATCTCCAAACCAAATAAATGCGAGCAAGTGGCAGCAACTACCGAATTATAACGTGTGATAGCTCCAAACATAGCAACAAGGAAAATGTGGGCACAAGTGTGCAGACTACCTTGCCAAGGCTCATGTTTTGGGTGAGGATTATATCATTATATCCATGAACCACCTGTTTTTTGCTTGAACCGAATTCGGTCTGATTGTGGTCATATAGCAAGTACCAACCACGGGTTAACTTGTGATTGTTGTCTCATTGGGTAACTATTTATATAGAGGAATAATAAGCACAAAGAACTTATCGTTACGGTAAGATATGCATAATTCAAATAAAATTTCAATAGTTTAGATTTAAGATTTTTTAACTAATGATTTTTAAATAGAAATCATTATTTAAGAAATTGTATTATCTTTATTTTAAATTTTGTACACATGAAATAATTTTTATTTTAAAAAAAAAGTAAAAGTAAAACAATCCAATTTGAACTGTAGCGATGGGGTTGTGTTGGGGGGGATAGTTTTGATGCAAATTATTAAAGAGTATAATTTAGAGAAACCAATTACACGCATTTTTATATAAATAATAACTAAGTTAATTAATTTTTTTAATATCTGTAAATTAATTGTCTAACTCCAACATTAGAAACAGAACGAATTAACCAAATTACTTAAGGTCCTAATTAAGTAGGAGAGTAATCATGATCATTATTTGGAGTCGCAGGTGATTATGATATTGGTAATTTCTCTGGAGTTTCAGAAGTCATTGTCGATTGTGAAAACAAAGAAAGACTTCACCGCCCTTGATTTTAAATTAACTTTCTCCTCTATTACTTAAATTTTCAAAATGTCAAGAAGAACGGCGTCAACGTTGATTTCCACTCCATAAAAAACATTAAGAGACTTGA
The DNA here is from genome assembly GCA_037074505.1 of Albizia julibrissin. Taxonomy (NCBI): domain Eukaryota; kingdom Viridiplantae; phylum Streptophyta; class Magnoliopsida; order Fabales; family Fabaceae; genus Albizia; species Albizia julibrissin. The sequence goes on along the minus strand of CM073478.1, from coordinate 43,298,041 downwards.
TATCAAGTTTCGAAAATTGCAAACAACTTCCTCATATATCTTATATTTATCACTGGAATTTCTGAAGAAATTCGTGCATGTTGACACATTTTCAATATAACCTCTATGTCAAAGCTCTTTTTTTTTTAAAAAAAAAATATATTGCTCCCCTGTTTCTCCTTACAGTTGAATGACTCGTATATTCATATCAAGTACTTAAAATCCAACCAGTCTAAGTAATGATTCAATTGGAGTCAGCTCGGTTGGTCATGATTAAAGTGATACTTAAAATATAAAAGGCATTAACTCATAAATTAGTAGAACATTCAAGTCCGTTTGAAACATTTTAAACCATGATTTGAAATCATTGTTTTCATAAATTAAGATAAAACTCATTTCACATATTTACTTCGCAAATCATAAAAACTATTATCTAAAAGTTAATCCAATTAAAGTGTTTGAGGAGAGAGAAAATCATGATTTTAGAAGTTATTTTCTTCAAATCGAGACAACATTCCTCTCACATACTTAATTCGTAAACCGTAAAAGCTATTTTATAAAAGCTAATCCAAAAGCTATTTAAGTACAAATTTGGTGGACTTTTATTTTTTTTTTCTCTTTTAACTCAAAGTGACATAATTTCAAGCTTAGTAAAATAATTATATAAAATTTAATACGCCCAACCTGCCGGGTTGATTTTGAGTCTCTTATTTTTTTCAATTTAATTTATTGATCGGATTTGTTAGACCACCACTGAATTACCAGTGGGATGGGACAATTTGATCTTGATTATAATACCACGATTTGTATTATGTAAATTATGAACACCCCCCGAAATTTATGTCTTAGATAAATAACCTCCATAATATTTGATGCTTTACAATAAATCTCCTTGAACTTGTACATTTATGCAAATAACTTTAATACTACTAATTTTAATTTGTTAATTATTTATATGCAAATGTCATAAAGTTTAAATGATTTATTTGTATACAGCTCAAAGTTTAAGGAGTTATATAAGTAAAAAATAAATTTCAAAGGGTATAAAATTGGTAGTTTGGAGTTATTTCTATAAATATAAAAATTCATAGAAGTTTATTGTAAAATTTTGAAAGTTAGGGAGGTCATTTATATATGACATAAAATTTAAGAGAATGTTGTATGATTTAGCAAAGTTTTATAAACCTCTAGAGAAGCTAAGTTTATTTAAATTTTAATTAGTAACTAATTTATTTAATTATCCAGTCCAAGATCCTAAGAGCCTGTTTCATATGAGGGATTTAAAGAGAAGGGGGGAGAAATTTTTATGAGTTTGATTTAAAAAAATTAAAGAAGTGAGGTTAAAATTTTTTAATTAATTTTATTTACTCTTTTATCTTATATCTACTTTTTATTAAAATTTTATAGTCACATTTTTCTATTTTTTAAAAATACAACTCTACAAAATTTCCCCTTCACCCACTTTCCCTCTACTCCTCTCATACCAAATAACCCTTAAAAGTTCTTATATTTTAATGAACTACTTAAGTGAAATTTATTAACTATAAATTTAACCCTTTAACTTGATAAAAAAGATGGGACAAATGGGGTGGTTCTTCAAATCATCATCCCTTATTTTTGGCATTGTTCCTGGTGTTTCTTTGTTTTCTCCGACCACGATGACAGTGGCGGCAACACGGAAAGCTCTCTATCATCCCTTATACTTTTTATGTTTTGTTTTGTGTTGGATATTTATGCTGAACTTTGTTTCTGTTGATTATATTTAATGAAGTTAATATTTCTGCAATATATATATATATATATATGATGCTGTCATGCATTAAGAAAAATCCTTGATAATACGTCATTTATTTGTCCTTCTTTTCTCCCATACAAATTACTCTCTTCAGACCGTTCTACAAAACTTAATTTAAATAATTTTTTAGTCTAATTCTATGAAACAATTACCTATTATATTATGTATGAATTTATTTTTTTTCTTTCATTAAAATTAGCATTATTAATTACACAGTGATCATGTCAAATAATTGATATGAATATTTTTTTGAAAAATAAATTTCATGCATTTTTATTAATATTAACTATATTTCTTAACTATATTGATATAATTTGATTATTTGTTCTTTACAAAAATATGTTGGGAGAAAGTAAATATAAAGACACAACCGCATGTGCTTTTGGCTACTCCGTTCACTAGAGTTGAGAAAATAGGTCGAGCTCGTCAGGCTATCTTGTATAAGTCTTGAATTTATAAGGGTCAGATCTAAGATGTTTGCCTCAAAAGTAAAAGCAGGCCTAAAAAGGCCAGCCCAGGGACAACCCTTTTAGACACACACACACACACACACACACACATATATATATATTATTTTTAAAAATTATTTATATGATAATAATATTATTGATTTTTTATATTTTGTTAATGATGTTGCAAATATTTAATTGTTATTATCTTTTTAGAATTAAGTTTCATAAGAAATCTTGTATTAAGAATCCTAAAAATTAAAAATTTTATAAAATATATTTCTTATTTTATAAGTATTCTTACCAATTTTGTATTTTTTGACTTATTTTCTGGTGATTGTTTTGTTTATATCTTGTGTTATTTATTTTGTGAACTACTTACACTTTTTAAGACATATCTACAAGAAATGTTTTTAATTTTGTTAAGTCTTCTCATTAATTATTTATAATTGTAGTATGTGGACAATAATTTACATTTGATTATGACTTAATGTTTATTTGTTGCATAATGCATACTGTTTACACCCTAATTTTGACAATATTTATGTGTTACATTAAGATTTTCATTGTTGTAATTTAAAAAAACTGAAAAAAAATAAAAATTGTTAAAATAGATTCGGTTCTGGTCCTTATGCTCACTAGTCGGGCCTCAAAAAATAACTGTCTTTCTTTAGCCTAGCCTAAAAAGGCTGGCCCTTTTTACTAGCTCTACTTCTTATGCTTTTTTTGTGAGACTGTGAGTTATTTGTGGGCATTATTTTACCTTTGATTATGAATTAGTAACTGTATTTGTTTATTGCATGAGACGTGTAGTTAAATCTTGTGAAAAGAGCTTCCGTCCCTGAAGGGGCTCTCAGGCCAGGCTTTGAAAAATAATAATTTTTCTTACCCCGGTCTTGACCCGTCAAAGACCAGCCCTAATTTCCAACTCTACCGTGCAGTCCAATCCCTTCTATAAGATGTCTTCTAAAAGATACTTTTGCTCATTTTATAAAATGTTTTGATAGTTTTAATGAGCATTAAATATTTTTTTTTTTCATATATGCCTATATTTAATAATCATAGTGAGAGAAAATATGAATTGATATGATGTTGGAATTTGATATAATTAATAAATGTAATTTTAAAAATCATTTAAATTTTATGATTTTAACTGTTTTAATTATTTGTACAAGTAAATTAGTTAGAAACATTTTATAATAAGGCAGGACGGTGTATAAAAAGGTAAAGTGTGAGTTAAAGGGGAAAAGAAAAAGAATCAAACAAATCAAGGCTCCAGGATGGAGTATTAAAATATTTTATTTAAACCTTGTAATTTAGTTATATGAAAATCTCTATAAATGAAATTATCTGGGTTGAGTGTGACTTGATAACTTCATGCTGTTAATATCTGTACTTCTAAATAAAAAAGAATATTTAATTTAAGAAAGCATTTTCTAAGGAAGAGGAAGAGGCTAAGGAAACTCAAATGACTTGATCAAAACTCAAAACACATTCTCAGGAAATTTTGCTTTACTTTCAAATCGTAATAAAGAAAGAATCATGTAAAAATCACGCTCCAGAATAAGCAAACCCGCCATTAGGGGCCCACTTGTGTGAGCAAAAATACTTGTGGATGTGAAATTAGAATTAAAATAATTTTATAAAGCGCTCATTTAAAATACTGCTATTTAAAAGTAGTTTTTTATTTCATAATTTATGGAATACAAAGTAAGTATGTAAAATGAGTGTTGTCTCAATTTATATTTATAAGTACTTATAAGATCTTCAAAAGTTCTTCCAAACACACTTTAACAGTAATTGAGTCTATGAGAAAATGGTGTTAGCGATTAATAACATGTCAAATCAATATTTAAATTTTAGTTGGGAGATGTTGTTAGTGCTCAACAATACTTTCAACATCATTGCTTTATTCTTGCAGCTAAAAAAAAGGATTAAAATAATTTTAAGATAAAAATGTGAATTTAATCTTCTAATTTTATATAAAATTTTTGTTTGATTTCTCAATTTTACAAATTATATTTTCAATTATTCATTCTCGTCCTATATATAAAATATGAACAACTAAATTATGTATATAAAAATTTTGGTTAAAATTTAGTAAAGGCAAAAATTGAGAAAAAATTATTTTATTTTTAAAGATACTCTTATTCATGAGGAGGGAGTGAAAGGGAGATAATGACTATGAAAAGACGTGGGTGTGAGATAATTAATACAATGATATAATATGTAATTAATGGGAATAGGAATGAAAAACAAAGTTGATTAAAATCTCAAATATTCTTTAGGTGTATCTCATAATAAGACGGACCACCTCAAAAATTTGTATATTATATCTAAGATGGAAGGGAGTATTTAATTCTAGCATTGGTAGTATTGAATGATGAATTTATGTGTCAATAATTGTTATTTTAAAAAATTAAATTTAATATATCACACATTTGAGAATGTTTTGTTAATATTTATAATTTTAATGTCAATACTTTTTGTTCAAATAATTTACAATACTAGAATTAGAAGACTAAAAAAATACAGTATAAAACTAAGGTGTAATTTCACTAACAAAGTTTTTTCATAAATGTGTTTAGTATAAATATGTTTTGAAAGTGGTAAAAATACCAATAAATAATTAAAAAGGGTGTAAATTTACCAAAACTGTTAATTTCACCAAACGCCGATATATTTTCTTCTAATTTAACAGTTGTTTAGTGAAATTTAACAGTTTTGGTGAATTTATATCATTTTAAATTGTTTATTGGTATTTTTGCCCATTCCAAACCTTATTTGTGTCAAATGCTCCTCGGAAAAAATTTTATTGGTAAAATTACACCTTAAATCTAAAATTTTATGTAAAATAAAAGGATCAAGAATGCACTTTTGCCTAATTTTAAAGAATTTATCCCAATTTCAGGCCAACCAAAAAAGAATTCATCCCCATTATATCCAAACATCAGCTTATGGAAAATAACACTTTGCAACCATGTCAAAGGAAAAAAACAAAGGATCCCCAAATTTTAAAACGTACAATTTGTTATAAAAATATCAACAATAAGATAGTAAAAGAGAGAAAATTTGAGAGAGAAAATGTAGGAAATTTTTCCTTCAATTGTTTGTATCAACATTCATAGTTCAAGGAGCTATTTATAGGAAAATTTCGGCCTGCTACAGTAATTCTCCCGCCATGCTACAGTACCACCGTGATGTTACAATGATTTGCCAGTGCTACAGTGTTTTTCCACTTGCTATAGTACTCCACTGCTACAGTAATCCCTCTACTACATTAAATATATTATCTTATAGATCACATTGATTGGAAGAGCAAGTTGACCTGGATATGAGCTAATGGACATCCACATAATTAATATTCATAACACTCCCCCTTGGATGTCCAATATGAATGTGCCTCATTAAAAACTTTAACTAGGAAAAACCTATTAGAATAAAAGCCTAGCCAAAGAAAAGAGTACATCATTCATTGATACACTTTTCAGTGTTGCCTCATTAAAAACCTTTCTAGGAAAACCCAGTGGGACAAAACATATATAAGGAAAAAAGAGTACAGCGTGTATCCACTCCCCCTCTTAACAACATCAGTTGATATCTCTGAATCTTCAAATGCCAATGTCATAGACAAATTTTTCAAAAATTGTACCTGGAAGTGACTTTGTAAATAAATCTGCTAGATTTTCACTAGAACTAATTTGATGGACATCTATTTCACCATCCTTTTGAAGGTCACGAGTAAAGAAGAATTTTGGTGAAATATGCTTCGTTTTGTCTCCCTTAATATATCCTTCTTTAAGTTGAGTAATGCATGCAGTATTATCTTCGTATAGAATTGTTGGTGCCATTTTGCCTAAAGATAAATGACAAGTTGTTCGTATACGATGTATTACTGACCTCAACCACACACATTCTCGACTTGCTTCATGTATTGCTAAAATTTCTACATGATTGGATGATGTAGCTGATATAGTCTGTTTCATTGATAGCCATGAAATAGTTATACTTCCACATGTGAACAGATAGCCTGTTTGTAATTTACCATCATGTAGATCGGATAAAAATCCAGCATCTGCATAACCTACCAGTTCATGCTTAGATACATTTGAGTAGTATAACCCCATGTCTATAGTGCCTCTCAGGTAACGAAAAATATGTTTTACTCCATTCCAATGTCTTCGTGTTGGTGAAGAACTATATCTTGCTAATAAATTAACATCAAATGACATATCAGGACGTGTATGATTAGCAAGATACATTAGTGCTCAAATGGCACTAAGGTATGGTACTTATAGACCAATTAGTTCTTCATCACCTTCTTCACTCATTACCCGAGGTCGGAATGGATCTTTATCCGGCTCCAAAGACCTTACAATCATTGGGGTACATAATGGGTGAGATTTATCCATATAAAATCTCTTTAGGATCTTTCTTGTATAAGTTCCTTGATATACAAAGATCCTATTTTTAAGATACTCAATCTGTAATCCAAGATAGAATTTTTTTCTTCCCAAATCTTTCATCTCAAATTCTTTCTTCAAACAATGAATTGCCTTTTGGAGCTCTTCAGGAGTTTCAATAATGTTGATATCATCAACATAAACAGCAATTATAGAAAATTCACTATTAGATCTTTTTATAAAAATGCATGGGTATATTGGATCATTTTTGAATCCTTCTTTCAATAGATATTCATTAAGACGATTATACCACATGCGCCCTGATTGCTTCAGGCCATACATGAACTTGTTTAATTTAATTGAGTATTGTCCTCGAGAACCTGAATTGCATGCTTCTGGCACCTTAAGTCCTTCAAGGACTTTCATATAAATATCATTGTCAAGTGACCCATATAAATAGGCAGTCACGACATCCATTAAAAGCAAATCAAGCCTTTCTCTTACTGCTAGGCTAATTAAATAATGAAAAGTAGTCGCATCCACTACAGATGAATACGTTTGTTCAAAATCAATGCCATGTTTTTGTGTAAAGCCTTGGGCTATAAGACGTGCCTTATATCTTATTATTTCGCCTTTTTTCATTTCTTTTTCGTACAAAGACCTATTTACATCTAACCGGTTTTACATCTTCAGGTGTAAGGACTACATGTCCTAATACTTTTCGTTTTTCCAATGATTTTAATTCTGCATTAATGACATCTTTTCATAGGAGCCAATCTTTTCTTTGTTGGCACTCGCTAATGGATGTTGGCTCATGATTCTCATTATTATTCATTATATCATTTTCTACATGATAAATAAATGTGTCGTCAACGTTGACATCATTTCGATCCCATCGGATTCCATTTACAATATAATTTATTAAGATCTCATTATTTTCACATATATCAGGTACATGGGTCTCTTCTGGGACTACAACATTCTCTTTTAGAGATATCTCTACTGGAGATAATAACTCTTCAGGAGATGGCTCTTTTGGAGCTTTTAACTTTTCTTGATTATCCTCAATTTGGCCATATATATTCTTTGCTCATTTTCTTTTTTGAGGATTTCTGTCTTTAGAACTGATGGGTCTGCCACGCTTTAGGCGTGCTTTAGATTTATCTATAGTAGATTGTCCTTCAGGGACATCAATTTTAACAAGAGCATTAGCAGCTGGTATATGTGACTTTGTCACTTTCTTTAGGTCAGTAAATGCTTCTGGAATTTGATTAGCTAAATTTTGTAAATGAATTATCTTTTGAACTTCCAGTTCACACTAATTTGTACGAGGATCAAAATGAGCCAATGATAATTCATTCCAGCTAATTTCTTTATCCAACTGCTTGTTTTCTCCCCCTAATGTTGGGAAAAGTGATTCATCAAAATGATAATCGACAAATCGTGTCGTAAATAAATCTCCCGTATATAGTTCTAAATATTTTATAATTGAAGGAGATTCATACCCAACATATATTCTCATCCTTCTTTGAGAACTCATTTTGATGTGTTGTGGTGGTGCTACTGGCACATATACCGCACACCCAAAAGTTCTTATATGGGAAATATTATGTTCCTGACCATAAATCATTTGTGATGGGGAAAACTTTTGGTAACTTATTGGCCTGATACGAATTAATATTGATGCATGTAAAATAGCATGGCCCCAAGCAAAAATTAGAAGATTAGATTTCATAAGTAAATGTCTTGCAATCATTTGCAATCTTTTCATCAATGATTATGCAAGTCTATTTTGTGTATGAACATGAGCTGCATGATGTTCAACATCAATTCCAAGAGACATACAATATTCATTAAAAGCTTTTGAAGTAAATTCACCAGCATTATCAAGACGTATTTTCTTGATATGATAATCAAGGTAATGTGCTCTTAATCTAATCAATTGAGCAAGTAATCTCGCAAACGTCAGGTTGGGAGAAGATAATAAACACACATGTGACCATTTAGTTGATGCATCAATTAAAATCATATAGTACCTAAATGGTCCACTGGTGGGTGTATTGGCCCACAAATATCTCCCTGTATCCATTCTAGAAATGTGAGAGACTCACTTTCTACTTTGCTTGGTGAGGGGCGAATAATTAATTTTCTTTTGGAACATGCAACACATAAGAAATCATGGGATTATGGTATTTGTTTACACTTCAGAGTATGTCCACATGAATTCTCAATTATTTGTCGCATCATAATTGAATCGGGATGGCCTAACCGGTCATGTCAAACATTAAATTCATTAGTAAACTTATGGTTTACATTGGCAGACTTCTGGTCTGTATTGGTAAACTTATGGTTCTCAATAACATGTGTTTTAATTGTATTGATAAATGTATAACATAAACCAGAAGAAAAAGCAGCACAACTTTCTAATATGCATTTTCTACCAGCAACTATTTTTGTAATGACAATATATTCCTGATTATTTTTAGTTGTTGTTTCTATATGATATCCATTTCTGCGGATATCTTTGAAACTCAAAAAATTTCTTCCAGACTTGGGAGAATAAATTGCATTATCAATACATAATTTTGTTCATTCAGGTAACAAAATATTAGCTCTTTCGGAGCCTTCAATCAAATCTATATTACCAGATATAGTCTGAACGTTGGCTTTTTGCATTACTAAGGAAGAAAAATATTTATCATTCTGAATATGGTGTTGGTTGTTGCGCTATCAACGAGACATAAATCTTCAGGATTGATGCTAGTAAGATTCATTCTTCATTAAAAGAAACATAAAAACATGATTAAGATAAATACATTCGATAAAAGTAACATAAAAGTTCAAATAGATAAATAATTATGCTAAGAAATCAGCAACATCCAAATAACTAAAATCCATGTCTCCATGCTCAGAATTCTCAGCCTGATCCACATGATTTACTTTAGTTGTTGATCCTTTACCATTATTTTTTAGTGATTCTTGGTAAAGTTCAACCAGGTGTCTTGGTGTACGACAGGTACGAGATCAATAACCCTTGCCACCACAATGATAACATGGATTTTGTGCATTTTTCTTTTGCCCACTGTTTTCCCTTTTGTGGTTCTAATTCTTTCCCCACTTCTGGTAGGAATTTGAACCACCATAACTTTGACCACGCCCACGCCCACGGCTGTAGCCACGTCCACGTCCACGACCTCAAATAGATTCATTTGTTACTACATTCGTTTATGGGAATGGAGTTGAGCCTGTTGTACGAAATTCATGATTTTTCAATAAAAGTTCATTATTCTGTTCAGCCACAAGGAGGCAAGAAATTAATTCTGTATATTTCTTGAAACCTTTTTCTTGGTATTGCTGCTGCAGGAGCAAATTTGATGTATAAAATGTGGAGAATGTTTTTTCTAGCATATCTTCATCAGTAATATTCTCTCCACATAATTTAAACTGAGAAGTTATTTTGAACATGGCCGAGTTATACTCACTGACAGATTTAAAATCTTGCAACCTCAAATGTATTCAGTCATAACGAGCTTTCGGGAAGATGACCATCTTCAGGTGATCATACCTGTCTTTCAAATTATTCTAAAGAACAAGTGGGTCTTTCACTGTTAAATATTCAATTTTTAAACTTTCATATAAATGGTGGATTAGAAAAATTATGGATTTTGCTTTATTATGGTTGGATGCCTTATTCCCTTCTTTTATTGTGTCTTCCAGACCATAGGCATTTAGGTGGATTTCCGCATCTAGCATCCAAGGTAAATAATTCTTTCCAGTAATATCCAAAGCCATAAATTCAAGTTTTGCAAGATTTGACATGGTTCAAACTAATTAAAGAAATAAACAAGAATAAATAAAAATATGCAATATAATATCATAAACTAAAATAATAGTAAATATATAAAGGCAAGGTAAGAAAATTAAAAATTTTATGGCTTCAGGCCATTCAGTTCTCATGGCTTCAGACCAATTAATCTCATGATGAGAAATTAAATATATATGGCATCTGGCTATTTATCTTTAGGATAAATAAAAGTTGTACATAGCTTCTAGCTGTGATATATATGGCTTCTAGTCATATAATAGGAGATGATATGTATATAGCTTTTGACCATATCATATCATATAAAAATCAAAATAATATAACTTCTGGTCATATAATTTCACAAATCAGATATGTATGGCTTATTGCCATGATAATAATAATAATAATACAAATGAATGTATAAATGATATATATAAGATATAATAAGAACGATAGTGATCTCTAATCTTAGCTAAGGAACCCGATGTTTATAACAATCGGTGAAGATATATTTCTTAATTCCATATAGTGGCTCAGATTATCCCAGATCTATGAAATAAATATACTGTAAAACAATAGATATGAGATTGTCAAATAAACCATGAGAAGATCATACCTTTGGTAGAGCTTCGTGCTGATAACGTGTTATAAAAATATCAACAATAAGATAGTAGAAGAGAGAAAATTTGAGAGAGAAAATGTAGGAAATTATTCCTTCAATTGTATGTATCAACATTCATAGTTCAAGGAGCTATTTATAGGAAAATTTCGGCATGCTATAGTAATTCTCCCGCTATGCTACAGTACCACCGTAATGCTACAATGATTTCCCACTGCTACAATGTTTTTCCACTTGCTACAGTACTCCACTGCTATAGTAAATCCCACTACTACATTAAATATATTATCTTATAGATTTGAAAAATTTTAAATTGTTAAATATACTCTATATAATTCATATATCGACCCCACTTTGACCTCACACTATACAATCTACAGAATATATCATACTACCTCTTGTGTTAAATATAAATCCTAATTAATTTTTTTGAAATTAAGAAAATTAATTAAATTATTTTAAAATATTTATATTTATCATTTTTTAAAATTTATTTATTTAATTTATAAATTAATATATAATTTAATTAAATATAATATATAATATAATTAAATAGTAAATCATAGTGGAATATATGCTGGTTTGATGGTTTTATAATGGGGAGAGAGACAAAGATTCAACTTGCAATATTATATCTCAATTCCAATTATTGAAAATTAATTTCCCATCACACAAACTTTTCCGGTAACTTTCAATCCAACTTCGAAGGAAACTGACAGCAAACAAACAATTCAATAATTTATATATCTAAAATCATTACGGCTTTATTGCGCGTCATCAGTATTTTATCTCCAAATATCCCTCCCACAATATTTGTACACGTTCGTACTATCATGGGCGAAATTCACCACCATCTTCTTAAATGTGCTCATCTTAAATCAACACTCCGAAAATCACCTATTCACTTTCAAGTTTTAAAGGACTAGTTTAAGATTTAAATTTTATATTAACATTATCTAAATATCCCTATTTTGGGAAATTTAAAATGATAAAAAAAGTTCAACAATAAAATATTGAATTTTTTTTAAAAAAATACCTTTTAAACTTCAAAATCTCGTTAACAAAGTCGTTAATGAGATTAACAAAAATAGTAATGTAATTAACAAATCATTTTATTATTAAATCACCTATTTGAAATTTTGAAGTTTAAATTATATTTTTTTAAAAAATTTTCTCTAAAATATTTGAATTTATTAAATGACAAAAACGAAGATGATAACAATTATTTTCAATAAAATTTAGGGAGAATGCTAAAAAAATACTTTTTAAACTTCAAAATCCCGTTAACAAGTTCGTTAATGGGATTAACAAGAATGGTAATGCAATTAACAAATCATTTTATTGTTAAATCACCTATTTAAAATTTTGAAGTTTAAATGGTATTTTTTTAGAATTCTCCCTAAAATTTATCGTTGAATATTAATAACAGAAACAATTTAACAAATAATAACTTTAACACATCAAATGGTAGCAACAAGACATCAATAATTAATTTCATTGAGAATAATTAGGTCATCTATAAAAAACTAAATTTCAAAAGTTGTAAGAATTAAACCATTTCAAAAGTTGATGATGGTCCTTATATGACATTATTCTACTCCTCATTCATGATATTTTATATACTTTGTTTTAAAAATTATTCAGGTACTCATTTGGTTAAATGTGTATAAATATTTATCCTGTTAGGAAATCAGGGGGAAGCCCTTACAATTTATAAATATGATTTTAGTTGCTTAAAACCTAAATCTTATATAAAGTCAGAGAACCAAATAACATTTTTTTTAATTGTTACCTCAATTTAATTATTATTAACAAAACAAAACAAAAGTTAATTTAACCATTTGTCAAACTCACACCTTCGGTTGGGAACCAGTTTCCTTACCTTCCTTTCGACAGGTGGGGGGGGGGGGTAAATCTCATATGGATCTTTTAGATGAGATATGTATGATACAAATTTATTTTTTTAATTTTTATTTTTAAAAAAAATTATTTTAATAAATATAAATTTAAAATAAAGATAATCTCATAATTAATATTTTTTATTTAAAAATCACTGACTAAAAATATTAAATCTGGAGGATCTAATCACATTTGAATCCCAATCTTCCCATACAAACGACGGGTAGGCAGGGAAACTGGTTGGGGGCTAGACCCTTTAAATATCCGTACTTCCCTCTCAAACGTTGCATACAATTACAGAAACACCTTCTTCTTCCTCTCTCTCCCCCCCCCCCCTCCAAACACTTGCCCTCGCACTGTTGCAGAATGGAAATGGAGGCCAATCCGGCGGCGCCAGTTGTGGCGGCAAGTAAGCTGTGGAACATTGTACGTATAGTGGTGTTCATGTTGAAAAAGGGAATAGCGAAGAGCAAAATAAAGATCGATCTCAATTTATTGGTGAAACGAGGGAAGATCGCCGCCGACAAGGCCATTGCCGGCAGCATCATGCTCCACCACCACTACGCCGCCTTCACCTGCCGATCCAACGACTCTCACCTCTCCTTCATTTCTCCCAGCGACTACGAATTCAGCTGCAGCAACAGCCCCGCTCTCCCCTTTCGCGCCATCACGAACAACAACAACAAACGCAAGCACCACAAGCCCTACAAATACGACGACGTTTCAGCCTTCAATGCCTTCCAGAAGGTTCTTGTCGATAATCCCGAGGTGGCGAATTCGCCGTTGGCGACTTTGCCTGGATTCGGCAAGAGCCCTATCGGAAGGCAACTCAGAATCACCGATTCGCCCTTCCCCGACGACGGCGGAGATGCACAAGTCGACAAGGCTGCTGAAGAATTCATCAATAAGTTCTACACACATCTGAATTTACAGAAAAGAATGACTGCTTCCGATTCACCTTACAGTAACTTCTGGGACAGATGAAAAGTTCGTCAATTACTTTCTTATTTCTTAGTTTACTGTGTAGATTTGATCCTCGTTTCTATGTTCACATTGTAATTCCAGTGTTCTTCTTCCTGTGATTTTCCCCCATTTTGAATGCTCTGTTTTTCTTTTTCTTGCAGCTGTATTGAGAGTTCTGTTTTCTTTACTGAAACGTATATTATATTTCTATGTATCTTCCACTATATTTCAATAACTTCTAGGGAAGATTTGAAGTATAAACTTCTTCATTTATCTCACTAGAAGCTTCATTTTGTTCATCATGTTGGTTTGATCATTCTATTTCCCCTGTTTCAACTCCTCTGTTTTTGCCCCTTTCTTTTTTGATGTATTTGAATCTTGTTTCATATTGATCATAAAAAGGAAGAAATTAATTTTTTGGAAAAAAAAAGCAGAAGTGAGAGGAAGAAGAGGAATCGTGGCTTGTGGGATGGGAATTTCTCTTCAATCGATAAAGCGTATCACCTTCTGTACGATTCTGAGATGTAAAGGGAATTAAAGCAAGAGCGTTATGTTCTGTTCTGTACCATTTAACTTTGCTCGGGGAGGATTGGTGAGTTGGGTGATTTCGCTTTACTACTCAGTATCCTTTCTTTCTCTTTTGTTCTTCTTGTCTCTGAATTGCAATGGTGGATGTGCCGGTGCCGGTTCTGGTTCTGGTTCTGGTTCACTCAATGGTTAACACTGATGGGAGTTGTTTGTAAGCTTGGTTGGGATGGATTTTAGAGTTTAGACTAACCATGAAGTACTCTCTCTAGTTATTAATATAGTAAATATTTAATGAATTGATTATAAATAAGAGGTTTATTTTTTATATATTTTTTTTCATTTATCACTTATTAATGATCTCTTGACAATAATTAAAGAAGATAAGTAATAAAGAAATTAAGAAAAATGATTAGGGTGTTTTAAAAAATATATATTATATTAACTAATTTAACTAACTTTTTTAATTTAATCAAACTAGATAAATATTTCTTATATTAAAGACAAGAATGAGTAATTTAATCAAATTTTTATTAGTTGAAATATGGGAAAATTAATATATTTTCAATTAGATCTTTGTAGGTTTTTCCCCTTTTTATTCTTTGAGCTAATATTATCTTTGATTATTATAGTTTACAGTCATTTTGGTTTTTGTCTCCAAAATTTCAAACATGTGGTTTTTGTTCATCTAGTTTACTCTTATTTCAAACAGTTATCCCCTAAGTTTCAGAAGGACTTAGAGTGAGAGTTAACATCTGGCTTTGATTTCTTAAATTTACTCCATTTTTAATTTAATAGTTTTGACATTTTTACTCTTATTTTAAATGTTGATATTTATTTTTGACCTCCCAAATATATATATATATATATATATATATATATATATATATATTGTTTGATGCACTTGGTATTCTTACTCTTTCACCCTTTTCTAAAGCATAATGTGATGTGTTTTTTTTTAAAAAAGTAAATTTTACAAAACTCATAAATTTAAACCATATACAAAATCTTTAACACTTAAGAATAAACTCTCCTAAACTTTTAAATATATGCAAATAATCCCAAACTAATTAATTTGATACATTTAAACTTTATTTTCATATACATACTTTAAGTTTTATGTAGTTAAATCTCGTAAATTTACACCATTTGCAGGTAACTAATTATCAAAATTAATAATATGAGAGTTATCTGCATAAATTTAAAAAAAGGGGTTATTGTAAGTTAACATTTAATTCCAAAGGTGGAGTTTATTTACATATAAGATAAAGTTTAGGGGATATTCGCATAGTTTTTTTTTTTAAGTTGACATAAACGCATACTATTACCTAACAAAAACATTGAGAAGTATGGGAAAAGGAATGCTTTTGAGATTCTTAACTTTCATACGTATTTGTGTGTACACGTAACACTCATACTAAACTTCAATAATTATACACTTTACACAGTTTATAAGAGTCATGTGTTTCTTTTGGTTCATTTGCTCTCACATTTCACCATGGTTATTAAATCCGGACCGGACCGACCGGTCCGGCCCGAAAACCGGCGATCCGGATAGAAAACCGGTCCGGTCTGGGTAGTGAACCGGTCTACCTTTTTTTTTATTATTTATAAAATCGATTTTTTTAAATTTTTTTTATAATTTCATATTAATAAGCCTGAAATTTTCATTTTCTCACCGGTTTGGTCACTGTTAGCTCCGGTTTAACTCCGGTCTGACCCACTAACCCTTAACTCAGTATCCCGACCGATTTCCTGACTGGTCCCGATTTAATAACCTTACATTTCACACATCAATGAATAATCATGGATCATGAGAATACTCACGAAACTAGCTAGTTACGTGCCAAAACTAAATTCCGGGGCATTTAGTTCAAACAAGAATAAGACGTGGTTGCATTTCATTTTTGAGTTTTGGATCTGGTAGAGAAAATGATTAGTACGTGGTCCCCCTAATCTTAAATATAGGTCATTGTTAAAAAATTTATCTTGGACACTTTTGTCTCTCACATTAGTTATTTTTCCTGTGATCTCTCGCGCTCCGGGTAATGGCTTGTTTAGTTCAATTCTAAATATCAGGATATGTAATCTTGATGCATTCTATTCATTAAGGTGTTTGGTTGGCACACTATAATATAATGTAATCTTGATCACAACATAATATAATAAATCAGGTAATTCATATTACACAATTTTGGTTTTGTAATTCAGATTCAAATTAACTTACATGAATCAACATGTGACCTTTATAGCCTCAATGAATTAACAATTTCCAGATTTATACTTTTTTTTCCTTGATATAGAGTTAAAATAATTTAAAATTTATTCTTTAGATAAAATATAAATTTCATTCCATAATTTTTTATGGCATACCAAATTTCTCCCTATTATATTACCTTCCCTATTATCATATTGTGATTCTTTGAACTAAACTGGCACAAATAATCCTTATTCAATACGCTATTTAAAAAAAAAAGTTTAAATGAATGAGAGGGATATTTAGAGAAATTATCATAAATTATTGACACACTAATTAAAAATTTAATTTAAATTTTTAAATCCTCCTGAATTAAAAGTAAAGAGATATTATGGTAATACTCTGGTTATATTTATAAGTTATTTTCAGCATATTTAATCATAACTAAGAAAAAAAGTTTAAACCTAATTTATTATACTTTAAAATTTAATAACTTTCTAACTTTATCTTTATTTAATATGTACTATAACCCATAAAAATAAAATCAATAAAATAATTAATAAAGAATAAAATTGTAAAAAATAAAATAATGTAACCTATAAATATATGACAAAAAGAAAATACATTCTCTTTGCTTAAATGGGTTTCGTGGAGTATTTAAGAGTAATAAATTAAAAATAGATGAGACGTCTTAAATACTTTGTTCCACTAGTGACGTGTAATGGAAGCTCAGTCCCCTCAAGTTTCGAAATAAAGGCACATGTCTTCTTCATTATAACTAGTGAGATATGAGATAAGAAATATTTAGGGTTTAATTAGGAGTTCTAGGCCTTGTTTGATTTAATAGAGGGGGAGGTGAGGTGAGGGAAGGTTATGAGTTTTGTTTGGTTGAATGGAAGAGAAAGAGAAGAGAAGTTTCTTGTTTAATTCAGAAGGAAAAGGGATGTGAGTTAATTAAATATTAACAAATATATCATTAATACATTATTTAGTTATTAAAGTTATTATTTCTAAATTATCAGTCACAAAAATGCATGTACCTCACTTATATGATAAAAACCTTTACACATATATATATTTGAAATGATGATTTTATTAATTTTAATATGTTAACTCATCAAATTTAATATGCTTTTTAAATTTCAATTTAAATCTAAATCCTAAATCAAATTATAATCCTAAGATAATGAAGATAATTATGGTATAATATGGATATCCTTTGTTATTGAGATACTTATGATCAAGTTAAAAACAAACAAACATCTGTGAACAATAATGGCTGAGGAATAACAAAAAATAGAAAGGTGAAAATAAAAGGAAATAGCAAACACAACAAGGATCTGACATAAGAGTTAAATAGCAGAATTAATTTACTTAAGGAGTCAGATAACATTAGACTAGTTTAGATGGAATTTAACATCTGGTAAAAGAGTTAAGAACAATAGAACATACCTTGGTCGCTTTGGAATTTTCAATGCAACTGGGTAATATAGATTCTGAGGTGTTGGGAGGAACATTGAGAGACGACTAGATTTTAGAACTAATAAGGAGAGCCGTTGTTGCAATTTTGTTTTGTTTTTTGTTTTATATTGAGTTCAATGTCATATATGATTTGATTAGATAGATTTATGACCTATTTGAGAAAGCGATGGAAAAACACATTTACGCAAGTCCAGGAAAAACTCTTCTTACAAACTTATCTCGTATACCGTAAATCATGTTGGAAAAACATCTTTTACCACTAATCCAAACAGGTACTTAATGTTTAATATTTTAGTAAGATATGATTTGATTAGATAGATTTTTATTATATATATTTTCTGATTTATTTGGTCGATCCTAGTAACAATTAGATGGATTTTATAATATATGGGTAAGCTTGGGATAATAAAAAAAATTAGTATGAGCATTTTAGTAAGATATAACATAATATTTCTTATTTCTCTAAAAAAAACCCCAAATTTAAAAGGACGTGGAAAAACTCCCCCCATTTTTTTCAACCAAACACGCTAACCCCTCACCACACCACACCCCTCCCTCTCCTTCCTTTCCAAAAATCTTGAACCAAACAATACCCTAAGGTTATCCATTAGAGATATTAAATAAAAATATTTATCCATTAGATTATGATTTATTAAATTTATAATTTTAATATCTGCAGTATCTCAATAAAATAAAATATCTAGTATCCTATGATCTTATTTAGGATTTAGATTTAAATTTTGAATTTTAAATTTAAGGTTTAGATTTAAATTTTAAATTATTATTTTATTATTTCCTAAGCTTTATAAATAGATTTAGGGTTTTTAGTTGTAATCAGCTTTAAAATAATTGATTGAATAAATAATCCTTTTTCCCTCTGAATATTCTCTCTTCTCTCTCTCCCTTCATCTAATTTCCCCGCCTTCTTGCTGTCATCCCTTCCGAGTCTATCTCCCCTCTCTTCACCAATCGGTTTCACATAAAAAACCATCAGAGTGTACATTTGAAAATAAAAATAATATTAATGACTTATTTTTAATTTTGATGGAAACACCGTACACTTTTAACTTTTCCTAAAAAATGGTATACATGTTTCATTTGTGATCCTATGCTTGTTGTATGTACTTAAATTTGTAAATTAACATCAACGCTTTTTGTTATGTGTATATTATATCAAGCTTTCCATATCTCTCCTCCATTTATATTACCCTTTTTCCTAAGGTCTTATTATAATGTCTTATTTGAGTTTATTTGAATAACTGATATATTTTTACCCATTTTATCTTAAATTAATTTCATACGTTACATTAATTAAAATGTTGACTCATTCTCTTCATTTTTTCACATCACCTTTCCCTATTTTCTTATTATTACTATTTCTCTTACTCATTCATAAGTGAGCACTTTTCAAAAAAAAAAAAAAGTATATTTCTTACATATTTATTACTTTTAACTAATTTTAACTATATTCTAGAACCTACACATTCATTTATTTAAAGCACCTTTCACACACACATTAATGGAGGGAGTATTACAGAGCCTTGGAAAAACTAATTCCTGTTTTTTTTTTCTCTAAGTTTTGAAACAGGTCCCAAAATTTTATTATATTTTTAAGCTTATTTCATTAGCTCTATTAGCCCCTAATGTTTAAAAGAAACATGATAGAAAAAGAATTTTGAAATTGTAAAATCCCTAATCAGGTTTGTTATAAGGACTAAAAAGATAATTACGAGACTTAATATTCATAACTCATTTTATAAGACATATATAATTTAAAATTTTACAATTTTAAAATTCTTTTTTATTTATCATTTTCTCATGTTTAAAAGCTCCGTTTTTTCCAAGACCCTGATGTTTAAAACCATTTAGTATGAGTTAACGTCTTAAGAAATCTATTAAAAAAATAAGGGAAAATGGTTGTGAGGTCCCAAGGGAGCCAATTAATATCAAAGAAGTCCCAAAGCAAAATCCTCCAATAGAAAAGTCCCTAGGGACTTTTCTGAAATGAATTCCCAAAGGCAAAAGACCAACATGCCCCTAATTAAAAAAAAGGAAGGAAAACCCATAAATGAAGTACTCCACATTTCTGTCGGATTATTAATGACAAAAAAACTCCACGTTCAGAAAGTCCACGCGAAAGAGAAAGCACACGAGCAAGGCGACGTTGGTTGAGCGGCAAGGTTGAAGAGTTGAAGTGTGGTGATGACATCAAACTAAAAAGGTTTGAGCTTGTGTTATTGTCATCGAATTTTATAGCCACTGAACAGTAAAGAGAAGAAATTCTGTTTTTTTTTATTTTGTATTGGGTAATCAAAGGTTGGAGCTTTTGGTAAATATTGAACTATGTGGTAGGAGATATATTAGTAATGCTAAAATTTTGCTAAAAATATGAACTTGATCATTGAAGTTGTGGTTTTTAATATGATTGGGTAATGAGGATGTTAATGTGCTCTGTTTTTGTAGTTGGTTACAGAGGTTTTGAGTTGTTTGTAATTGAAATAGTTGAATGTGGTGGGGTTGATTCATCACAAAACGTTGAAATGATAATAAAAATATTGTTGTTAATATGTGCTGCAGGAGTTGTAAATTTAGCTGTTGTTGTTGTTATTACAGCACACGTGCTGTGTTTCAGAAAGATAACTGACAGATTGATCTGGTTTTGGGATATGTAACAGAGGAATTGATCAGTTTTAGGTTGGATTGAATGAATATGATGATGGTTTTTGTGATAAGAAAATTATGAGTTGATATAAAATTACTGTTGTTAATATTATCTTTCGTAGTTATTATTGTTGGTGATGCAATTATTAATACGCAGGTTGTGTTTCATATTGTCATAAAAGATGAGAAGTTGTTCGGGGAAGAATCTATTATGTTTCTTTCATGTGGGAGGGAAGTTTTTAAATGGTAGAGAAGATGAAATGCAATATGTTGGGGGTGTGGTAAGAACAAGATGCATAAAGGAAGGCACAACGTATGAGACGTTGCGTAAAATCGTTTCATCTATAATTGGAACAGAAAGTAATGACTTTTGTTTGAAATTTAAAGTTGCCCTTGATACATCAACTTATGCGGAGCTTGTAGACAATGAAGGGGTGGAACATTTAATAAAGTTTAATGAAGATTATGGTCATGTGTATGTGGAAGAGGATTGCCACAATGCGGGTATAAAAGGAACAACAAATGATGAAAGGGAAGAGGAAGAAGTGTGAGTAGTCTTAAGAAAAGTAACTTGTCGGTAGATAAGTTGTGAATGATAGCGCATACATTGTCATTTATAGCTCTCTAACTTGTTATTTCTTGCAGGATTGATCAATGGTTTGAAGTTGCAGGTCGGTTGTCTATGTCTCCACCTCCTTCGTTAAATGAAAGTGAAGAGGTCCCATCATTGGCATGCTGCACTCAACTGGTGCCAACACATAGACCAGAAATGAATCATGGGAAATGGAAGGATTTGATTATTGGAGAAGGAAAATTTTTTGCAAATGCAGTGACTCTTCGGCAAATGCTATATAAATACAGCATTTCGCACAAGTTTTCGTATCAATTTGTGAAGAACAATCAACATAAGATAATTGTGAAGTGCAAGGTTGATGGTTGTCCGTGGTACATAGGAGCCTATTCATCTGGAGAACATCAAGATACAGAGTTTCTAACTATCAGAATGTACAAAAAGTGAACACATCCACCATGCACAGGACAACCTAATTGTTTGTCATCCACCCAGGGCCACCTTGACATCATCAATTGTAGTGGATAGTTTGAGGACCAATGTTGACAAAAGTGCTAATGAAATTCGTGGGGATTTTTACAGAGAGTATGGGGTGCGACTGAACTATACTCAAGCGTATAGGGCGAAAGAAAGAGCAATGAGGCAAATACATGGGCGAGTAGAGGACTCTTACATGGTAATTCCTTGGATATGTGAAAGACTCATAGAAAGTGATCCAGACACTGTGGCTAAATAGGAAGGGTCATCTAACAATATATTTGAGAGGGTATTCATTGCTTATGGTTACTCGGTTAAAGGTTTTAGGGATAGTTGCCAGCCTATACTATATATAGATGGATGCTATCTTAGCAGCCCTTATAAGGGCAAAATGTTGTCAGCTTGTGCATATGATGCAGACAATGATATGTTTCCCTTTGTATATGCCATTATTAGCGGTGAGACGTATGATGAATGGGCTTGGTTTCTATTCAATGTGAAAGGGATAACAAGATCAAGGATGATTACGATTGTGTCAGATAGGAATAATGCCATTATTAGTGCTGTAAAAGAAATATTTGGCAGTGACAGGCACACTTTTTGCTACTGGCATGCGAAGGAAAATCATAGTGCAGAGTTCCTTAATATCAATAGAGGTCGGACAAAAACTTCAGGGAATAGCAAGGAGACTACACTTAGTCTCCTTGATGCAATTGCATATGCACGGCTAGATGAGGACTTTACTAATGCAATGGGGAAGCTAAGATTGCTTAATCCACAATTGGCGCAATGGGTAGAGAGTAATGGTGATGTCGACCGCTGGGCTCTTAGCAAGTTTCCGTTCAAAAGGTAGGATAAAATAACCACTAATATTGCAGTTGCTGTAAATAAAGCTGTTGATATTGTTAAAACACACTCAGGACGTTGTAAACACAGGGTACGACAATTCTGTACTACTTCAGCTGATTGTACGCGTGCAAAGTGAAAAAGGTTGTAAAAAAAGTTCAAGTTGTGAACTAATGAAAAGCCATATTTGAACTGTTTACTACCACCTAACCACATAGAGACTGATGATGTCATAAAAAATGCTAAAAATAGTTGTTAAAAGCTGCTCAATAAGATCGCAACAAGGAAAATGGCAACAACTATGCAGCTATGTGAATCAACTACGTACTTCACAAAAGACTAAAGAGTAGCTGAACTAGGCAGTCATTCAATTTGAAATACCTGATGCATTTATAATGTAGTCATAACTAGGCAGTCACTCAGGAAGCGTTTCCTTCAAAATGCCATTGACTTGGCAAATTACATTTGAACATGTCAGTATGGATTGTGTACCAAATAACTAAACATATAACTAAACTAAACTACTCCTATGTCTCTTTTTTCCTCTTGCTTGGTTGGTTGGGAGCTATAATTGCTAGCACCCTTTGCGCATGGTTGTTCCTCGGATATGTCACAAGCCACCATAAGCAGTCGACCTTCGTCTGGCGAATTTCTGCCTGGGATAACTTAGGCATGGTGTACCCCTGTTTGTCACATGTTGACCCGTCCCACCTGTGTAACCATGATATCACATGTACTCCACAAGAATCCCTGCAAACAAAATTCCACATGTATAGTACTCAACTTTTAAAAGACAACCAATACATACCACATAAACAAACACCAAACTCATAACACACAAAGACTAAACAAATACTTACGTATCACATTGCATATGCACTTTTGCCCATGAAATTTCCTTAGGTATTTTTGTTTGATCGGCAAATAGTTCAAGTTTAATCCTTCGAACTATGTCAACTATGCAATCTCTCTGCATGAACAACACACAGTAGTGATCATAGAAAACTTCAATGACAACTTCACAACAGTTTTTTACAACAACATGCACAATTCACAACACAAAGTATATAGTCAAGGATTAGTGCTTACACACTGGCTTGCTAATCTTTCCTTCCCGCGTAACTCTTCTTGTTTCTTTTGACTCAGTGTCTTTCTGCCCTTCTTTCCCTGCTCAACCCCTTTCAATTCACCTTCCTCCTTCTGCAGCCTTTCATATGTCAGGTGGTCTACTAATGAGTCCAACACATAGAAACACATTGTCTTCATGTCTAAAACATAACAAAACCAGTGATCGAGGCGCAAGACTGGGGCAAAAATAAAAACGCAATCACCAATGTGATAACCAATATGTATGGGCAGGATCTCTGCTTCATGTGCTTCCCAAGACCACTTCTTCGGATCATAACACATTTTTTCCATCAACTCTGAAGAAAATATATGTCTCCTTACACGGCCAGAGTGCTGTAATTCATCCCCCACCAATGTCTTGGATACCATTGACATGAACTGTCGACAATTACGTTAATGTCTGAAACTAACAGGAATATCATAACTAAGTATGAGTAATATTAAATTATGAGTCTTACCCTATTATTTATCCATCCCCTTGGACGCAGACAATATAGTTCACCTCGGGTGAGAACATAGTCATACATAGCTACGAACTCTCTAATAACAAAACAAGCATAGCAAGTCAGTTTTCATGCAAGAATTTGCTTATAGGAAGAACAAATAGAATGACTTACTCCTCGCCCTCCTCTTTACTACATCTTGCTATGCATAAGTTATATAAAGCTTTCTTCTCTTTCTCATCTTTTGGTCTCTTCTTACCCATGGTTGTCACCCACGGGGAGACAATTGTTGGTTTTTTAACCCTTGTCGATTTTTGCAATTGTAATTCTTCCTCCTCTTTTGATTCAGATGCAGCAGAGTCATCTTTGTCTTGACCTTCAATCCCTTCACTTTTCCCCCCTCCAACTCCTGTGGTTCTTCTTCCACTTCGTCTTGTGTATAAGCTCCACCTTCATCAATTTACCCCCCAACTTCATGATCCTCTTCTTTTTCTGTGTCTGACCCCTCATGTTCAGTTGATGATAAAGGTTGTTCATGTTCCCCTTCATCAGTTTTAACCCCCCCCAAACAGCCTTGACTGAAGGGACGCGAGTTCCTCTTGAACTATACGCATGACCCTTAACATCAATCTGTCATATGTGGCTTTTATTTCCTGCAAATTATGAACCAAAAATTGATCACTGATTAAATTCGATATAATGGAAAGCATGCAACCAAATTTAACACTTACCGGGTGAGTTAACACTGCTTCTAAATCCAAATTGGAAGACGAAGGCGTAGGTAAACTAACGACAGAATGCACCATCCCTTGATTGCTTTCCTTCTCAATTTGCACTCTACTCTTGACATTATTATCATTCCAATATGCCATCGCATCATGTACTGTAGAGGCCTGTAATGGACCAAGGGGAAAATGTTGCAAGCAATAAATCTGCACAACAAAAACAAATAACAACTTATCAGCAGGAAGTTGCAACATGCAGTGCACTTATTTACAACTCAGGTTACATGAATAACAATTGCACTTACCATCAGAAAATATATACAACCTCCTATATTGATTTTTTCAGAAGCTTTCCCTTTCCTGACTTTGTTCTTATACTGCGCAATTGAATTGGATAGTTCGTTCAACACAAGGCTGGACTAATCATACTCATTAAAGGCTCCCTTTGTTGCCACCATCACCTTCAAGACATGGTCACTTACTTTAATACCCGCTCCAGGACACAAGAGGGTTCCCAATGCATACATAACAAACAAGAATTCAAAATCAGGATCATCCTCTCTCTCAATCAGCCATTTTGCTATCGTCTTGTATGGCACACTCCCATACAATGACTTCATTGCCTTAAATGCTCCATCTTCCTTCTTCAGCTTCTTCTCAATATCCCTCCCCTCACAAGGTAATCCCATAAAATCTTTTACATCTTCCTTACGTATGTGAAGCGACCTCCCTCAAATCGAAACATTGTTTGTCGAAGGGTCAAATGAAACCATAAATTTACCACATAAATCTCGGGGAATTTGAGAGCAGCATATATTAACCAGCTTATCGAAGCCTATTTTTTTAAGTCAATCCATCCTATCTGTCTATCTTTCAAACTTTTGCAAACGTCCATAAACTGCTTAGGGGCACACCGAGTCAAGAATGGAAGCACATATTTCGTCCCTTTCGCATTACTTTTTACTTCCTTCGCTTTCATCCTGTATTTCTCCTTCTCATAATCTTTTAAAGCATTCCAACCTTGTTTCAGTGACTTACTCTCCTCCATGAATGACTTTATCTCCTCATTATTATTATTATTCTTCTCATAATAGTCTTGAGTGAATAATGTATACCCAGACACCTTTGGCCGCCTCTCTCCCTCCTTCTCTACCCTTTTTGTACTCTCCACCATTTGGTTTTTTACCTGTAACTCAGTTACTATTTCTGACTTTTTTTCCACTCCACAGTCCAAAAAATCCAAATTTCAAAAGTTCATAGTCCAAATTTTTTTTACCTTAATAATCTGAAGAAGCACATTTTAAACACATTATAGACATTAACAAATGCATTACACACAAAGAAGGAAGGATAAGGAAAAGAGAGTCATGTTTGCAGAATTAGATGACAATTTTTTCTGCATAAGTATAATATCATACTCTATAGCTAAGCATCAGAATCAGTCTTAGAAACTGTTGTAAATAGGTATGAATGCTATAACTATAAATTCCTAAATGCTAGTTTCACTTCATCCTTGACTCAAAACCATAAGTTCATACACAAAGTATTACCTTAATGAAGTTGCTTCTAGTTCATCCAAATTTCTACAAGCATGATACCCAGAACCCTTAAAGTAAGCAGCAAACTTGTATGCACATTAATTTCTCACAACAAATAGCAATAGATTCCCACATCCATGACTTCTCATTTGACTTATAATATTCCAAAAATCGCTCAATCCTATCACATGAAACTTCAGCAGGCTAAACGATAATCATTTTATACCTAAGCTTTCAATCCAATTCCTCATTAGCATGGTGTTTCAAAAATCACTATTAGGGGGTTAAACAAATTCAAATTGTGAATTCGTACTTTAACGTGCATATAGGTATTTGACTTCACAAAAAGAGGCACTACCGAAGAGAGAAAACCTAGATTGACCGTACAAATAACTAATTCCCATTAATTGATAATGGCAGCCTAAATGAACCCTAAATAACAAATTACAATAGAAAAATAGCAAAAAAAAGCATTCCTAAGTGAATCTAAATAAATCGTGTGGGTGCTGCTGTGGCTGTAATATGAATATCCATTACATTAAACACAGAAAAGGATGCTCACCATAAACGATGGCTTTGCAGGAGTGAGGGCTTCGTCGGACTCGTTGTCAGGCTTCGGACGATCTACAGCTTCGAAAACACGGCGTATTTGGAGGAGTCACTGCGACGCTTTCGAGGGCTTCGTCGGACTCGTTGTGGGGCTTTAGACCATCTACAGCTTCGAAGGAACAACATCTTTGGAGGAGTCATTGCGAGGCTTCAGAGGTGGGATGGCTTCAGACGAGTGATGCCTTCGGCGACAGTGGGGCTTCAAACGGGCGGGAGAACGGACGAGATGCACAGAACCAAACACTACTGACTTTCCAACATTTTCAAATTTCAACCATGATTTTTGTTTAAACAATAAGGGCATATTGGTCTTTTGCCATTGGGAATTCATTTCAGAAAAGTCCCCAGGGACTTTTCTGTTGGAGGATTTTGCTTTGGGACTTCTTTGATATTAATTGGCTCCCTTGGGACCTCACAACCATTTTCCCAAAAAATAATGAGGTGACAGACTCCTGAACATCTTTTGACAATTAAACCTGATCAAGAAGAAATGCTTCTGTACTTGCAAAGGGCCATATCATAACAACTCGCCAATTAAAAAGCAACACGCCTATCTTATGTGTCAGGCTTTTTGAGTTATATAAAAAAATGAAATACCATGCCTCCTATTAATATATATATATATATATATATATATATATATATATATATATATATGAAATATAACTATGAATTTAAAATGAAAAAACATAATATGCAAAGTATCTTAGTAATATACAGATATCCCTGAGAAGATATTGTGGATTCCAATAGACATTCTTAGACTTAGTAATGATTCTAACGGGGGGTTGTTTGAAAAATTTACAATGGATAAGAAAACTACTTGGAAGATCTATATGGCGCTGCTTGAGGATGAATGTCACTACCTCCCAAAGTGCCAATAACTAGAATTAAAGAATTCCAAATATGATGTGAGGAACAATTGTCCATTGATGAAAGTAGATGCCGTCGAAAAAGATTGTGATAGATATACCATGACAACCACTACTAGCTATAAAGACCATGCAACTAACTTGCCAATGATTAGAATAAGCCCATAGAACAAATTGGCTTCCCCCATTGGGTACGACATGGTCTCTTAGCGTATCATCTCCTTGGTGATAGGGATGCAGAAGTTGAGTTATGAGGGTACTTGCTCTAGATTGTGCTGATTTAATCACCCACATTGGAGATGTTTTCGATCATGCATGGAAAACATTATTTCTTGCAAACTACAAAGATTCTAATAGTTGAAAAGGTACATTACTAGGATCTTTGTGGTTTGATAACCATTGTACTATCCAATCGTGTAAACTTTTATTAGGGTGAGAGTCAAATCCTTAAACCAGCACAAATCCAAACAAGCAAGCTCTAGAAAAAGAACAATATAAAAACAAATGCTTTAAAGATTCATTACTATTATTACAAAAATGACATACCTTAGTAATAGCCAAATGTCTAGTGCGCAATAAATGGTTTATTGGTAAGATATGTCAAGCAATCTTCCACAATAACAAATTAATTCTACGAGGTAATGAGGATTTCCAAATTAATTCATATATCGTATTGTGTGATTTTCTGGATTGTCTCAAAGAAGATTGAAGCAGTCAATAACCATCCTAGATAGTGTATATCCATGAATTATCGATGATCCATTTAATAATATCAGGGGATTAAGACAGAGGAAATTGGATGCCTTGTAACTTGTTGAACCACTTACCAAGGGTAACATGATGATAGTAGATGAAAATTCCAAGTTCCCTTAGAGTGTAGTATAAGGTCAGGTACCCTAAGATTAGGATAAGCCTTACCATACTGCTACAAAAGACCACTAGAACCGACTATTTAGATATATTAAAGAACCCTCACCCACTTGCCAAGTAAGATGATCAATGATAGCATGCCCTATCTTAACTATATATCTCCATATGGATGAACTATTATAAGTGGGTTTAAATATATAATTGTGGTCAGAATCCAAATATTTTATTAGCATTATTTTTTGAGTAAGGAAGATTTGTTAGAAATAATTTACCACAAATGCTTAGCTGACATTGCATCGTTGAGATCTTCCAATTGGACAATTTGTAGTCTACCATTAACCTTGGGGAGGCATAGTTCCTCCTGTAACATCTCAAATTTTAAGACAAGAGAACTGAGAATAAGCCTAATTTAAGAGGACTACTAGGCCCTAGTTTAGCCAGTGTCCCAAATAGGCATGAGTAATTCCCACTATTTCTTGATACCTTGGGGGTATTAAAGAGCATAGGGAATGCCAAAATGAAGCAATTGGGACACACATACGACATAGTTATGTTATAAAACAAGGTAGTGTTCATACCAATGATTTTACTATGTGGTGGTCGTGTTTGTGTGACGAATATTCAATGGGAAAATAACGTAAGGGCAAAATAGTAATTTTACCATAAAGCAAGGAATGAATATTTTTCCTAATAATTTCAATGAGATGAGAACTAAAAAGGAGGAAAACGAATATTAAGTGAATTAATACTCAAGAAAAGTCAAGAGCCATAAAGCATAAGGCTACGATTAACCACGTGTAAGGTGATATAATGGGATAGTTTGAGAATAATAATTCTCCCTATGTATCTCATTATTTTAGTGGATAAAGAAGCATGGCAAGGGAAATGAATTATCATGCAAAGAAAGTTAAAGAAGTGGACTAATAAGTATAACCACATAAGAGCCACTTTTAATGACTCATAACTCTTCATCCTTTCCTTTTTATTCATTTATGCGTGCCAATTGAATGAGAACACAGAAACAGAACAAAGACGAGAATGAGAAAACGAGAATGGAGGAGAGAGAGAAGAGAGAGAAATCTTTAGAAGGTCGAAATGCTATTGAAACGACGTCTTCTTTTCAAGTACCCTTCACAAATATTCTTCTACTCATCACAAGCTTCAATTCTATAGATTCGGATTCTCGATTGGAGGCCATTGGTGCCGTCTCGCTATTCGGAGTGTCATTGGAATTCCGAACTGAATTCATAAACGAGTTAAGGTAAGCGTATGCTTCCTTTCTACCATTTCGGTTTGTTGATTAGATGAGTATGGTAGAAGTTGGGTACTATTCATCTCTCATTCAATTATGTGTTTTAACGGTCAAAACGATATCTAATGCTTTCCTAACTAGTTAATCATGTGATTAGAAGTAAAAATGATATGTTTAGGCAAGAGAAAACGAGAAACTGACATAACTCTTTTGAGAACTCAATAATTGCTACTAGTTGTGTGGCATGAAGAATAAGTTGGAATTTCATTGATTGGATGATTCCATTGAGTTCAGGAGAGAAAAATGAGTTAGGTTCATGTTGATGTCGAAGTGAGAAGAGGCTAGTGTGTGAAATGATTGAATTGCCCTTAAAACGCTAATTAATAGCTATCAAGGGGTATTTTCATCATTTAGGGTCTGAATTTGAGTAAACCGAGGTCACAAATGGATTCTACACGTGAAATTGTGTCTACACGTGAAATTGTGTAGGATTGATGTAAGGCACAATTTGGACTAAAGTGCAATGAACTAGGTATAAATGGGCATGAACCAAGTCTTAGGGGTATTTTGGTAATTATACAGCTATGAGTCAAGATAACTAATAATATGAGTTCAAAATGAGTTACGAGCAGCTAATAACTCATTTATCCTAAATGTGTAATTTTAGCATATATCAATAGACGAACCGGAATTGGAGCTGGACTAAGGACGAGCAAGGAAATGTCATATTCCAGGTAGTACATCCTTCATACTTATACTATGTGATACTAAATCATGAATGTCATACATTGTAACATGAGCAAGTGTCCTAGACACACCATTCCCCCATGTTGTGGTCGAGGACCCAACAGGGGCACCAAGTCGACCAAGGTGCAGACGTAAGTTTGGCCTTGAGCTAGTGTATACATGAAAAGTCGATCATCTTACATGCCATGACATTGCATATATATTTTCACATTCTATTTGTATGTAAGCATGCTACTATTGAGATTCCTCTGAATCTCACCTTTTCCATAAAAATGTAAGTTTCCAGCAGCAGGCAACGGCTCGAAGAACAAAAAGGGTGTTTTTCGTCAACTGGAGGTGGCAAACTAGTACAAGAAGAGACGTTGGTTATCTGAAGACTCCATAAAATATTTTAAGGTTTGTAGCTATTTTGTAAACCCCTATGAAACTATTGTATATATATCAAGCATTATCGCATCATTATATCATTATATTAGTGCTGCGATGATTTTAATGGGCCATTGTATTCCGCACAATTGCGACTTTGAGTATTTTTCCATATTGGAACGAGGGACGTCACAATTTTGGTATCAGAGCATAAGACAGATTTATGCTCATAAGGACAGACATTACATATTTTGGTATCAGAGCATAAGACATATTTATGCTCATAAGGACGGACGTTACACCTCCCATCAAAGAAAATGAGCCTTATTTGAAGTATTAGCCTATCCCCAGAAGAAATTTTCCATTTTCATTGCTATTGAGTGACATATCTAAGGAGATAACTTTAGAGAGGAAAAAGGGTACACCAATAAGGAAGATAAAGAGTGCTTTATCAAAACAAGTCTTCTTGCTTGTGATAAAAGATTACCCTTCCATTTTGCGAGGAGTTTGTTAAGTTTCTCCAAAACTTCATAGTACTTACTTTTCTATGATCTTGGGTCGTCGACATATGTACCCAGATATTTCCCGCGTGAATGGAATTTAATTTGAAGAAACTCTAATAGTTTCTAGTTATTTTGATGTGGAACTAATGGGCTAAATACCATAGAAGATTTTTTATAATTAATATGTTGGCCTGAGATCAGAGAGTATGAGGAGCAAGGCTTTTGATAATACAACAATCCTTCTCCATTGCATGACAAAATAGGATAGTATCATTAGCATACATTAGTTGTGTTAATGGAATTACATAACGAAAAAACACTAATATCTTCCCACCAGTGATAGTTCTCAGCTTGATGAATCATATAAGACAATATATTTGGACAAAGAAAAAAAATATAAGGAGAGAGAGGGTCGCCCTGTCTAAGCCCTTGTGATGGATTGAAAGGACTTTCCAGAGATCTATTAAGTATGACCTAATAAGAGACAGTTGAAATGCATTGTATGATTAATTGAGTAATCATTGGCGAAAATTCCATTTTTGATAAAAATTTGTATAGAAAAGCCCATGACACCATGTCTGTCAAATCCCTTAACATTTCGATATTCGCAGAGTATTAAGCGCAAGTTCACAAGGCATACAGAAATAGCGGAAACATACTGACATTAAGTACTTGTTTACAGTACAAGAAATCCCCGTAGAGTTTGAAAAATATTTACAAAGTGTTCAAAAGAAATAAAAGTACAACAATAGATAACCAATAGCAGCCTCTGATGTACTGGGACTCTATTCGCTGGTTGCCACTACTTTGCCCTTAGAGTCGTTACCTTCTGCTGGAATGTTATGTAAGATGATAATGTTGTGTGCACACTGTCCAATGCCAAATGACTGTTTACAACCTTGGCTTAATTATGAGCCTCCGTTACGTCCCATACCACAGCTAAGCTAATGTGCGCTCGGTACTGTGTTCGTGTCCCAGAAACTATGCTCATGTTACAGAAGATGACATACACAAACATACAAATAATCACAAAGTATATAAAGGAAGTTATTACTTGAATCCTTTTTCAGTTCCACTGTTAGTCCAAGACTCTTGTTTCGCCTTGGACTATTACCAATTCCTATAAATTAAGGTTAACAAGTAACTAGATATTACTTGCATTACTACTTCCTTTAATCACAATTTGTTGGTTATCTATCACAGTTTCAACAGTTCTTGCACAGTACAACTCTACAGAGTGCAGTTTCACAGTTTTCTAGAAAATTGGGAGATTTTCAATCAAATTTGAAAAATCATAATTAATTCTAGGAAATTCCAAATTGACTAATTCTAAAGGATATAAAAATATATTTAAGTTTAATTTTATATAAAAATACACAAGTCTAACTACTATGGTTATATTATTCCCAAAATTTTGTCAAACTTCCCCTGTTCCGGATTGCATTCCAGAAACAAGGCCCAAATTTGAAAATCTATATCTTTTAATCTATTAGTCAAAAAGTTATGATCAACCTATCAAATTAAAGCTCTACATGTCTACTTTATTTGTGTAATTTTTCATAACATTTAGACTAGATTTGACTAACAAAATTCATTCAGAATAGCACTACCTCCATTGTGACAAATCAAACAACATTTCCTTTTACTTCTAAAATTTCCAAATTCACATAAAATCATCAAAAAATCATGAACATATGTATTCCTGCACAATTTTCCCTTATAAATACAATAAAATAATCAACATTACAAAATTCCCACTCCTCCACTATGTTCTGCATCTAGCCAAAACTTGTAAGAGAAAAGGAAAAAAATGTGTTTTCTTGATTCCAATCCACAAACACCTTCCTTTTCACTCCTAATCATATGATTAACCATCTAAACACTCAATAAACATGATTTATAGAAATTTTGACAGCATAAAATCTTAGAGTTTCATCTTCCCAATTTCACAAAATCCACAAAATCAAGCCAATATCAACAACAACCACCACCTCTACATCATAGTACATAAGAGGATTAGGGTTCTTAAGATTACCTCTTGATTCTTCAAATTTATCTTTTTAGGTTTCACTGCCCTCTCTCTCTTTCCTCTTGATTTTGCTTGCTAACCATGATTTCCAAGAAAAATAAGAGATTATAAGAGGTTCTAAGTGAATTAGAAGGCAAGAACACTTGAAATCAAGCCTCTTACCTTGATTCTTGATTCTTGAACCTTAGCTCCTTCTTGTTCCTCTTGTGTTCTTGAGCTCTCTTCTCTCTCTCTCTATATCTGTTACTCAACTGAAATAATGAGGAAGGAAAGAGAAAAATATGTCTCGAAATATCTCCTCTTATTTTTTGAAATAATATTGTTTAATGCTTATTACCATGTGCATGTTTTTACTTGGCCATAATTTTTCCTTCTTCTTTTAATATAGACCAAGTAAATCATTTTTCTTTATTTCCCCTTAGTTGGCCGAAATATCAAGAGGAAAAGGGGAAAATAAATTGTTTCCTGCAATTTCCATAATTCCCTTTTTTAATTAGTTAATTATGTCATATTTACTATTTTGGCTTTTCCACTTATTTTCACTTGGCTTCAAATGCTCCAAAATTAATATTTATCTCCCAAATAATTATTTTCCCTCTTATTTCCTTGTTTGGCAAAAAAATTGGCCTAATCAGAGGAGGAAAATAATTAGTTTCTTAGTTTATGGTAAATTACCATTTTACCATTACATTTTGTTATTTATTGAAATAAATCCTAACTTGCTCTTTTCCTTGTTTGTGGCTGAATTTTAAGACTATTATTGGACCAATATTTGTTTCCTTCTATGCTACAATTTAGGTTACAATGTTAGGCCTTTCAATGGACAATAGTTACTCCTTTATGTCTTAGCTAAGCTAAGTTGTGTGTAACCACCGATTGAAGTGTTTATCATTTTATGTGCATCACAATTCACCATTTTATTTCATTAAATGTCACAAGTATATATAGAGAATATTAGTGAATAAAAATGGGATGTTACAGCTCTCACCCTTAAATAAATTTCATCCCCGAAATTTGCTATATGTACTGACTCATGAATTCCAAGTAACGCTTATGCATGTCTCCCTTGGCTTCCAGGTAGTCTCTCTAGGAGATAACCCCTTCCATACCAATTTTATAAACAAGATACTCCTATGTTTGAATTATTTCTCTTGTCGATCAATGACTCGGTCAGGTGTGACCTCATACGTAAGATCATCTCCAACGTTTACCTCTTTGTATTCGATCACATGTTCTAGGTCAAGTTGATATTTCTTTAATTATGAGACATGGAAGACATCGTGCAGCCTGCTTAAGCTTGGGGGTAAAGCTATTTGGTACCCTACTGGCCCAATCTTTGATAATATTTCAAATAGATCGATGTACCTAGGGCTTAGCTTCTTCACCTTTAGCACCCTGCAAATGCCGGTAATAGACGAAACCTTCATGAATACATGATATCTGACCTTAAACTCTAGAGGTTTTTGCCTCTTGTCAAAATAGCTCTTTTACCTGCTTTGAGCAACTAACAATCTCTACTTTATTAACCTGATCTGCTCTGTTGTTTGATTAACAATGTCCAGCCCATACATCTGCCTCTCAGACATCTCTGTCCAGTACAAGGGTGACTAATACTTTCTTCTATATAACACTTTATATGGAGCCATTTAGATGCTCAAGTGATAACTGTTATTGTATGCGAATTCCAACAGTGGAAGGAACTGCTCCCAACTACCTTTAGAATATAGTACGCATACCCTTAGTATATCCTCTAACGTCTGTATCTTTCTTTCTATTTGTTTATCTATCTGAGGATGATAGGCCAAACTGAACCTAAGTTTAGTACCTAAAGCCTCACGCATTGCCTTCTAAAACTTGGAAGTGAATCGGTGATCTCTGTCAGATATTATATTCTTTGGTATACCATGTAGACGCATAATCTCCTTGATGTAGATCTCTGCTAATTTATCGAGAGAATAGTGAATGTTGATTGGGAGAAAATGGGATGTCTTCATAAACCAATCAACTATGGCCCATATTACATCGTGATTTATGACCTTAGGAAATCTTGTCATGAAATCCATGGTGATGCTTTCCTATTTCTACTCAGGAATTTCAGGGTTTTGTAGAAGCCCTAAAGGTCATTAATGCTTGGCTTTCACTTTCTGACAAGTAAGACAACGAGCAATGAACCTTGTCACATCTCTTTTCATGCCTGGCTACCAATATGTGGACTTCAGATTGTAGTATATTTTGGTCGCTCCTGGGTGTTAATTATATTTACTCTTATATGCCTCTTCCAGGATTTTCCACTTCACCTCTGTTTGTGGTGGAACATATATCTGTTTCTTGTATCTGACTAGCGCACTTGGTGACAAGTCATATTCTTGAGTCTCCACCATTTCAATCATGTCTTTGATAGACTGCGCTCATTTATCCTGTATCTGAACTTCTTATATAATTGCTCTCAGGTCATTTTCTATCTGACTACCATTGCTGTTGTTAATTATGATATGATTAGACAGATTCAGATCTTTGAAATCTTCAATCAGTCTTTGCTAGTAAATCATGAGGGCTGCAACTTGCACTATTTTGTGGCTCAATGCATCTGTTACTACATTAGCTTTGCCTGGATGGTATTTGATCTCTAGGTTGTAATCTTTAAGTATCTCTATCCATTTACACTGTCTCATGTTGAGCTCTTTCTGATCGTACAGATATTTTAAGCTCTTGTGGTCGCAGTACAGCTTTACGGTCACCCCATAGAGATAGTGTCTCTTGATTTTCAATGCGAACACAATCCCTACTAACTCAAGATCATGTGTGAGATATCTCTGCTGGTGAGGCTTTAGCTGACGGGATGCATATGCCACTACTTGGCCTTGCTGCATCAGAACACATCCCAATCTATGTCCACTGGCATCTGTGTAGACCACGAAAGTTAATTACTAGAATTGTTAACACTGGTGCTATTTTTAATTTTTGTTTCATCTCTGCGAAGCTCCTCTCACAACTACTGTCCCATACAAAATATTGAGTTTTTCATGTTAACTTTGTCAACGGCAAAGCTATTCTAGATAAATTTTGTATAAACCTCCTGTAATACCCGGGAAGACCCAGAAAACTACGTATCTCAAAAATAGTCTATGGCCTTTTCCAGTTCAATACTGCTTCCACTTTGCTTAGATCCATTGAGACCCTTTGCTGTGAGACTATATGGCCCAGAAATTTAACTTTTGGAAGCCGAAACTCACAGTTGCTTAGCTTGGTATAGAGTTGATTGCCCCTCTGTGTGTTTAATATAGTTCTCAGATAGTGTTCATGTTATGCTCTACTATGTGAACACACCATAATATCATCAATAAAGACTACCATAAATTGGTCCAAGTATGGATGAAAAATTCGATTCATGTAGTCCATAAACATAGCAGGTGCATTGATCAGCCCAAATAGCATTACTATAAACTCGTGACGACCATATCTAGTTTTAAAAGTAGTATTCGCTACGTTGTTTGCCTTCACCCTGAGTTGGTGATACCCATATATCAAATTAATCTTAAAGAACACACATGAACCCAATAACTGATCGAGAAAATCATCTATTCTAGGAAGTAGGTTTTATTTTTTACAGTCACCTTGTTTAACTCCCTGTAATCAATAAGGAGTCGTAGGGTCCCGTCTTTCTTTGTAACCAAAAAAACTGGAGCTCCTCATGGCAAGACACTGGGTCTGATAAAACCTTTCTCTAGCAGTTCTTAAATATGCTTTTTTAGCTCTGCTATCTCGCTAGGTGCCATTCTATATGGGGCTTTGGATATTGTTCCTGCTGCCAGCGTGGTTTCAATCACAAAATCCACTTCCCTGTCTGCGGGTAATCTGCTGATATCCTCCAGAAACACATCAATAAATTCATTTATCACAGGGATACTCTCTAATACTGTTCCAACATCTGATTGCATGGAGAAGAATATGATGTGTCCCTAACAACCTTTATGCAGGCATCTCTTAGCCTCAGCTATGGAGAGAAAGATAAGGTTGATCGCCATATTGGCCTTTGATAGTGGATTAGGGTAAATAACCATTTTGCTTCCACAGTCTAGTAAAATGTTGTTTGCAATTAGCTAGTTGATACCGAAAATTACCTCCAGTATATTAAATGATGAACAAATCAAGTCTACTGTTGACTCGTGTCCCTCTGTACTTACGATGCAATTCAGACAAACCTCGGTTGTGATGAATCCCTTACTCGTAGTCGTAGATACAGTTAGATCATACGATAATCGATACATACTCATACTTAGTCGTCTTACACAGTCGTATGCAATGAATGAATGACTAGCTCCTAAATCATACAATGCTTGTACCAGATTACCATTGAGGAAAATTGTACTTGAATAAGCTCAGGTGATTTTTGGGCTTCTTCCTGCGTTAAAGCAAAAACTCTACCTTGAACTCTTGCCTAGGCTCTCCGGGTTCTTACTGTTGTAAAAAATCTCTTGCAAAATGTCCCAGCTTGTGGTAGTTGTAGCGGACTTTCTTCCTTATTGGTGCTAATGCTTGCCTTACTTGACCACATGTCTAGCCAGGATGGTAAGGATTGTCACAGAATTTACAGGTCCTGTTCCCAAGGGGTCTTTGGTTACTACAGCCATCAGGCTCGTATGGCTTTTTATTACTCCTTCCAAAAGGACCACCCTGATTTCTGCGCTTCTGAGAAGAGTTCCTACTACCATATATGTTCTTACTGCTAGTATTTTTATGGGAGAACAGATCCAACAGATTGTGCTCTATGATCTGACACTCTTCAACTGCCTTGTTAAACTCTTTGAAATGTCTAGATACGAGTTTCTCCTTCAGTTCCGGCTTTAAACCCTGTATCACCATATCTGAACTCCATTCTTCATCGTTGTGATACTTCAGATATGAGGAATATCGAGATAGCCAAATATATAGAGCCAAATATTTGTCAAAGCCCTCTTTCTCACCCTGCTATATCATCAAAAACTCTGTCTCTTTGGCTGGTCTCACTGACCGGGGGAAGTACTTATCATTACAATTTTCTTGGAATACTTCCCACGTTATAGGAATATTCTAGCCCTGCAAAATCGGCTCAGTGCTCCTTTACTACTTATCGGCATCTCCTTCAAGCTTGTAGATTGCCAATTATGCTTTTACATCATCTGGGCAGTCCAGAATTCTAAAAATCTTCTCAAGAAAGTATAACTAGTCCTCAACTGCTTAAGGGTCATACTTCTATCAAAAAATAGTTGGATGATATTGGTTAAGTCTGGTCACCAAAGTTTACATACTCTCGACCTCGAAAATAGGGTTATTAGGAGGCTCTGGTACAGGTTCTAAAGGTTGTACGTGACCAC
Source organism: Albizia julibrissin (assembly GCA_037074505.1). NCBI lineage: Eukaryota > Viridiplantae > Streptophyta > Magnoliopsida > Fabales > Fabaceae > Albizia > Albizia julibrissin. The sequence continues at coordinate 43,258,934 of CM073478.1, read as the reverse complement.
CTCTCTGCCTACCAGGGTTATTTTGTGCTTCTACATTCGTATTTTGTTTTTATTGTACCTCCCTCAATAGTTCATTCAGCATGGTCTTCTGCTTCATCATCATGCCCAGTAGCTGTTGCATCGGATCAGGTTTGGCTTTCTGATCTTGGTTATTATTCCCTTGTCTATCTCTAACTCTGCCTCTACTACCCCTTCTTATTCGTGCCGTCTCTATACTTCACTATATGAAAATAGAGAATAAATGAATTTCATATGAACACAAGGACATTTTTGTCATTTCACAAAATTTTGGGTACACAAGTATGTCATACATAGCATACAACAAGTATTTACAGCAGTTAAGGATAGTACTACACATCATATATCCTAAAACTACTGTACAATAGGTCTTTATTCCTTTTACGTATTATGTCCTTACTATACATAAGGCTTCCTAAGGAGTCACCCATCTCGTGATTGCCTTGAGTTAAGCACCCTTAACTTTTTCTATACCCACATAAAATACAGATACTGACTTTTTTCGACTTCTGTCCACCGGTTCCCAGTGACATCCCTTGCCTCAAAAACTGTGCTGGCTGCCTTCGGTTACCCAAAATACTGTGTTAGGACCATAGATCACTCCTGGTACATATATCTCTGCACGTACTTGGACATATGCTCCATGAACTCCCTGAAGTGATCATTTGGCCCTCTCTCGACAATATCATTCTTCTTCCTGTTCCAGAAAACTGTGTCTGAAAAGAAATCCATGGTAGTGAAGATCCAAAACTCATTCCAAAGATTTATATTGAGCAACACTTGCTACCAATACAACGTGTCCACTGCGTCCAGATAGCGAAGGTTCTAGTCAATTGGGGTATCATGAGCTCATACTGCTCGTATGTACCTGCCTTGAACATATTCCCACAGCTCCTCGTCTAGCTGCAAGTCATAGGGCACATGTATTGTCTCCGCTCAGGAGCTATCAATAATGATCAAGTCTAACTCTGGACTGTTAGACAATAGTTGGTCAGTATCCCCTACTAATGTGTTGGGTACTGGCTCTGGTTGCAGATGTAGACCGTATACAGGTCTGACTCTTATCCTCTTCTGAGGTGTCACTAGCACTCTCTACCCCTCGCCGTTTGATACTGGATATAGTGCTGCCCCTTAGGGATATGCTGCTTTGGGGGACAATGGTTCACCAATGGGGGTGATCCTCATGCTATCGTTGTCATTGTTCATGAATAATTCATGTTGCCATGTAAACAAGACTATATCAGTATACTATTCTGAAAATGCCAGAACCGCTTTAAGCTCTGATATCAAAAATGCCAAACCCCTAACATTTCGATATTCACAAGTCAGAAAAAAATGTCATAATTTTTGGGATCCACAATAACTTTCTCAAAAGTTGCACAAAACAGGATCCACGATCAAAAGTCATAATTTATAACCATAGCCTTAAGTCGTCATTATCTACACTCCAACATAGTAAAAAAAACTAGTCATGCAATCCTTAAAATAGTTTCATAAGTTATATTAGAGTATGAATGAGCCTTAAGTGGCAATAAACAAAGTCAACACATAATTACCAAAAGAGGAGGTTTACAATTTGCACAATGTAAACCTACCTCCAAGCCTTCCCTAAAGATATCACATTATGAACCTTTCCTGAAAAATTGTAAAAGTAACGGGGTGAGTCACTCAGACCCAATAACCACAATTCCAATCTAACAAGTATGCAGGGAATGATTACAAGATAGTGAAACTGACTTTTATATAACAAAGTATAAATAGTTTTTCATAATCAATAATAGCTTAAGGAGTAATTAAGCATGCATAAGACTCACAAAACCATCCTTATAAACGCTAACAAAGCCCATGGGCTACAAAAATAACATGATTTGTCCTTGTGGCAAGACTGCACCAAGCTCTCCAATAGTAAGGTGTAACCTGGTCAAAAGCTACATAACTCATATCAGACTATATGTTGCCTTTCTTTAAAATATGGAAAGGGATCATATGTCCCTTGACTTAACCCTTGACTTGGCCAAGGAAGGGTGATACCAAGGGCCCTGAGAATGTTAAAGTCAACCACTAGGCGCCAAGTAACAGCTATACTATACCACGTGGTATAATAACATCAATCCTCCCATAACCACAACCTTATACAATCCAACACAAATTAATATGCAATCCAACAATTTAACATCATAAACTAGTATCACCAGGTTGTTCTCATAATCAATACTCAATGCCATACATTATTGACATTTAAATAAACCATTTAAGCTCACTTAACTAACAAGTTTACTAAAAACTTAATTCATATTTTCATTGTATATTTTTCCTATATAAAATACTATAACATATATTTTAGCAATTAAAAATATCAACATACACTTATAATCAGCTCAACAAGCAAATAAAACAAATTGGAAAGTAGTTACTGCTTGCCAAAGCTAACAAAAAGTACCACCATTCTTGTGAAGCCCAACTAAGAAAAGTCTACATAATATATGTCCATATTCATCAATAAGATGATAACTAATGTAACGATATACAATTAGTAACTAAACCTCCAACATACACTTAATTTTTTCTTAGAAAAATTCATAATATCTCTACTATTCATATATTTACTATTCTAATGATATTCTCTTTATCCCTCCACTTTATTAAACTCGTTAAAATCATTAACTAACTTCCAAATGCTCAACTTAAATGATCATTTCTCAATTCTAAGCTCAAATGTTCAAGTTCATAATTATTTTTATATAACTAAATCATTCATTCTTTTTTCATAAAGAATTTTCAATTCAAACTTGAAAAATGAATTCCACAAATTTTCAAACATTTTATAACCTGTTACTTAAATCTCAAATCACTTTTAAAAGCCACAAGAAAATTTATAAGTTTCAATTTCACTATTCCAAAATCCCCTTTTTTAAGTAAGAATTTTGAGTACTTACTCGTCATGAAAATTTAAATACAAGATCCTTATTAACTAAAGTTTCTAATTGAAATAATTCCTTAGCCAAATAGTGCCCAAATCGGTCATTCCAAAAATGATTCAAAAATTCTCAATAATTCATCCATAAATAGAAAATCCACTCAAACTTATAATTTATCCATAAAATCATCTTTCAACAAGTATTTCTAAGTTGCCCATAGCCAATTATCAAAGTTTCAACCAAAAATTGACTCTAAAAACTAAAATCCCCCTTCTGTTACTTAGGGTTCAACCTCAACAAACCTAAAGTGTAAACAATTAACCTTATTCAATAAAGTAAATCGATTAAAAATTAGCTACTAATTTACCTCTTAAATCCTATGGTCTCTGAATAATGAAACTCAACCTTTACTCTAAGCCCTAATCTTCAAACTTGCTTTGTTCCTAATGAAATGTGTACTAATGACAAGCTCTTATTGAATAGAACAATATTTAGGAAATATATATTATAGTTTGGTGATTTTATGTGAAAGAAATGAAGCTTAAAAATATCACAATCCTCCATTAATGGAGGATTGATGCTACAGGACGCCGAAAATCCAAAGGAAGGAGGAGAAGAATGTTGAGTGTTGTGGGTGGGTGAAGGGGGTATTATATTGTAATGGTATGGGCCCCACTATTTTTTATTATTTCTTTTTTTCATTACCTTTTTATTTTATTTTATTTTCCTTTATTTTATCTCTTATTTTTTTTAAATCTAATTACTTTTAAATACATATTTTGACTTGGAGAAATCTCTAATACCTTTTCCTTAATTAACCACCATTATTTAAAATTATCCAATGGTCTAAATAATTAACTATTTGTATACTTTATCCCAATAAAACCTTTATAATATATAAATAATTAAAATCACTTAGATGAGAAAATACATTAATTACTTCTATTTACTGTCAAACCCCTTAATATTTCGATATTCGCAGAGTACAAGCGCATAATTCCGTAGGCATACAGAAAAAGTGGAAACATACTGACATTAAGTACTTGTTTACAATATAGGAATTCCTCGTAGGGTTTGAAACATATATACAAATATACAAGTGTTCAAAAGAAACAAAATACAGCAATAGATAACCAGTGGCAGCTTTAGTCTGCACCGGGACTCTATTCACTAGTAACCACTGCTTTGCCCTTCGAGCTACTAGCCTCAGCTGTAATGTTTGTAATGTTGAAAAATGGTGAGATTCGAATGAATCTCAATAGTAACATGCATTTCATACATATAGAATGCAAAAATAAATATGCAATGCACTATGTTATGTAAGATGCGAACTCAAATAATGTTGTGTGCATACTGTTTGAGGCCAAATGAGTGTTTGCAAACCCGGCTTAACTCATATACCATAGCTGGGTTCCAGACCACAGCAAGGTCGTGTGTGCCCTGAGCACTGTCATGCTATAGAAAATGACATAGATAAAGTATAAAAATACCATATAGTATATGAAATAAAGAGTTACTATATGAGTCCTTTTTCAGTCCTACTGTTTGTCCAAAACTTTTACTTTGGCTCGAGCTATTACCAATTTCTATAAAATAAATTACAAGTAACTCGTTATTACTTGCATTATTATTGCCTTTAATCATGTTTTTCTGGTTAACTAATATAGTTATTACAGTTTCTGCATAATGCATTTTCACTGTTTTCCAGAAAACTGGCAGATTTTCAGTCAACTTTGAAAAATCATAATTAATTCTAGGAGATTCTAAATTGACTGGTTTCAAAGCCTATGTATATATATTTAAGTTTATTTTCATATAAAAATACCTAAGTCTAACTAGTATCATCACATGTTTCCTAGAAATTCACTAAACTTCCCATATTCCAAATTGTGTTCCAGAAACAAAGCTTAACTTTGAAAATCCATATCTTTTAATCTTCTAGTCCAAAAATTATGATCTACCTATAAAATTAAAGCTATAGATATCTAGTTTAATCTTGCCAAATTTCATAACATTTGGATTATTTTTGGCCAAATAAATTCATTTCACAACAACACTGCCTCCAATGAGACAATTAAACAACATTTCCCTTTAACTTCAATAGTTTCAAGATTTGCATAAAAACATCCAAAAATCATGAACTCATGTATTCCTCTACAATTTTTCCTTTTAAATCCAATGGAATAATCAGAATTAAAAAATTCATACTCCTTCCTATGGTTCTGCACTTGGCCAAAAATCAGAACCTTAGAAGAGAAGTTGGGTTTTCTTGATTTCTCTTGATTAACCACTTTCTTTTCATTTATAATCACAATATTGACTACTTAAACACTTAATAAACATGATTCATGGAAATTTTAGCAACATTTTATCTTAGGGTTTCATCTCCCAAATTTTACAAAATCAACATGTCCAAGCCAAAATCAACAACCACCACCACAACAACAACATATAAAGCAAGAGGATCAAAGTTTTGGAGACTACCTCTTAATTTTATCTCTTTATCTCTTTAGGAATATCTTCCCTCTCTCTCTTCTATCTTGAGTTTTTTGGCTAACCATGATTTTCAAGAAGAAGAGGTTATAAGAGGTTCCTCTGTGATTTAGAAGGCATAAGCACTTGAAATCAAGCCTCTTACCTTAGATTTTGGCTTTTTGAACCCTGGCTCCTTCTCTTGTTCTTCAAGCTCTTCTCTCTCTCTCTCTCTCTCTCTCTCTCTATTTTCTTCAACTTGACCGAAAATGAGGAAGGAAGAGAAGGGATTATAGTTTTATTAAAATATCTCTTCTTGTTTTCTTGAAATAATATTATTTTATGGCAATTTTTTTACCACATGCAAATTTTACTTCTTCATATTTAATTCTTCTTCTTTTAATATGGTCCAATCAAATTATTTTCCATTTTTATTCCCCTTTTGGATGAAAATAATGAGGAAAAGGGAATAAATAAATGATTCTTGCATTTTCCCATAATCTCATCTTCTATTTAATTAGTTGTGTCATATTTGCTTTTTGACTTTTTCACGTATTTTCACTTGGCCACAAATGCTCCAAAATTAGGATATTTATCTCTAATTATTTATTTCCCTCTATTTTGCCTATTTGGCTGAAATTATTAAGAGGAGAGGGAAAAATGAATTGCTTCTTGCTTTGTTGGCAAATTACTATTTTGCCATTACATTTTGTGATTTATTGAAATAAATCATATATTGCTCTTCTTCCTTGTTTTTGGCTGAATTTTGACACTTATATCAGGCCAAGATTTATGTCCTTTCATGCTCCAATTTAGGTTACAATGTTAGGCCTTTCTGTGGACAAGAGTTGCTCCTTTGTGTCATAGCTTAGTCAAGTTAGGTGTAACCACCGATTGGAGTGTTTACCAATTTAGGTACATCACAATTTACCATTTTATTCAATTAAATGTATCAATTATATACAAGGAATATTGGTGAATAAAAATAGGATTTTACATTTAATCCCACCAAACCGTATAAACTTTTCTTTTCATTCTATTTTAAAAACAATAATCATAAAATTTAATCTATTCAAGATAGTTTCTTTATACTCAAATAATCACACAAAAATTTCCATTAACCATGAAATAATCCCTTTAAATTTAACCCATTATTTTGATTCCAAAATTCAACTCTTTATTAATAGATATACTACTTACAACTTTCAATCATATTTTACTATTTTCTTAATTTTGTGTTTATATGTCCAAATAATGTGTTTGATTTATTCTACACTTCAAATTACTTAATAAATTATATCCTAATAACGAAAATAAAAATTGAGATGTTACAGCTTCCCTTGGCCTGTAGCCGAATTAGAGTCTCACCTGAAAAATATTAGCAACGACAGAATGAGACATAAAGTTCCAGTAACTAATAATCATTTTATAAAATATACATGAAATAATTGCAAGGTAGAAAAGTAGATTTAACTAACATAATATTAATATTCTCAATCATTAAATATTACATAATAATTTCAACAATTAGAACCATCTCCACTCATCTGTCTGCTCCTCTTTATGTTTCCTGGATGTGGTACAACCAATCTGTGCTAGTATACCCAGTCAAAGGTTAGCTAATCATTTCAAGAATATTTTCCCCTCCCATATCACCATCGATAGACCGTAACAGGGAGGTCTTTACCCAACATACTCAACTCAAAATCCAGGCCAGGAATGAGAGAGCCAATGGGCACAATTTCACTATATCTCTTCCAACAACCCAACACATCCAATAACAAAAAAAAACTGATATATCAATATAGTTTTTGAAAACATTTATAGTATTATCATTCCTTATATAACATTCCATCACAGACATCATAACTATCACAACAGTAATAATTTTAATTGCAATCTCCACTCATATATACAAATTGGAAAATAGACTATTTCACTAAACTAATTTTATATTCAAACATACACATAATTTTTCAAAACACATACAAGTAGTATAGATGAAAGTAAGGTTTAGAAAACACATTACAACCCAAAACAAGCATATAGAATAAATTAACCCAGGCTACCTTAACTCCAAGTTTAACCTTAATTTGAGGAACAAAGTACGAGTAATCACTGGTTACAAGAAAGCTCAACAATATCAATGTAGATTCTAATTAACCACAAGCAATAATAATAAATAAGTTATACAATTCAACTCTCAAAAACTCAATTTTCTTTACAACCATTATCATCAACATCCTACTTTCCTTAACAATTCTTACCTCAACAATCCAAGGTCATAGATCACTTTTTATAAGCTTAAATTCCTTAATAAAATTCTTAGATAACCTCTATACCATACTCTCCAATCAGTTACTCAATTTTATAAATTAAAGTCTCACCTCCAGCATACCTATAGTCATAAAATTATCAATATCAACATCTTAGACCAATTAAATCTCTTTTCTAACTTTTATTAGCCTAACCCAATTCTTAAACATCTCTTCAAAACTCCATATAATCAAAATCACATCAAACTCTAAGAAAAATATCAAATTCTAACTTATAATTTTATATAACTCAAAATCTAACAAAACTAAACTAATTAAAATTTCAATAATACATCTAATAACCCAAATAAATTGTTTTTAATTGTCAAAAAGTCCTAAAAAAATAATTTATAATATGTTTTTAAGAGAAATTCAAAATTCATTATAAAATCATAAGACAAACAAATAATAAATTCAAGCCTATTAAAATTAGATATTAGCATTCATCTACCTATATATATCGATTATCAAAACTCAAAACTCTTCTAAAAGGCTAACCGCAAAATTTTCACTAATCAACGCAATATTTACCCTCATTAGAAAGAGAAAAATACATGGAACAACTTTCATGAGGAATTTTGTTGAAGAGAAGTGAGTTTAGTTACCTACATGATTTTATAAGATTTCCCTAAGCTTTTCAATAGTGATGCGACAAGGAAGAAGACACTCTCTGCCTCTTTCTGTAGCTCAAATGATAACTGGTAGCGGGGGTATTAAATTGGATGCTGCCCCTACGTGATATATTAAGAGGCAACCTACCCCTTAATATATATATATATATATATATATATATATATATATATTGCTTCTTCCTTTTTTTTATTCTATTTATTTTTTTCCTTTTCTTTATATTATTTATATTTATATTTATTTTTTTATAAAAATAACATAAATAATAAATAATTATGATTTCTACACTTTCAATCAATTTTCATTATTTTAATTTCATAATTTATTTTACTACGTAAATATTATTTTAAATAAACACTTTATATTTCAATAATTACATGATAAGTCAATTTCTTATAATTAATCCATTCTTAATTGAAGTTAGATCCTAAAATAAAAGTTAGGATGCTACAACTCTCCCTACTAAATGGAATTTTGTCCCAAAAATTCACAATAAGCTAAGAAAGATAACAATCCACATCACATGATTTCAACACAACATTATAGTCAAAGCAATATCTCCACAACAAAAATTGTATACCAAGTGCGACAAAGCACAAGTCAACAACACAAACACAATCACTACATCACACAAGCACAACCATATCACAAGGCAAGCACCAATGTTAGAACTACCACCACACATAAACATACCTAAGCAAATAAGTCAACGAAATCACACTGCATTCGCTCTTCGGTTGCCCATATAGCATTATCGAAAGACATACCCTTACAGAAAACTTTTAAGAGACTGATTGTTCTATTTCACAACTGCTTGCCCTTCACATTAAGGATCGTTTCTGGCTCAAGAATATAGGTCAATTTCTCTCTCAGTACGACCTTTTTAGGCTCAATCACATGGGAATGATCTAGATGATATTTCTTAAACTGTGACACGTGGAACATGTTGTGCACACTTGACAGGTATAACGGTAAGGCAATTCGATAGGCAACTGGTCCAATTCGCTCCAGAATCTCATATGGCTTAATGAATCGAGGAGTTAACTTCTTGACTTTAATGGATTTGCTAATAGTAGTCACCGATGAAATCTTAAGGAACACGTGGTCACCCACTCCAAACTCTAAAGGTCTAGGGCGCTGATCTGTATAGATCTTTTGTTTGCTCTGAACGGTCAACAATTTCTAGCAAATCATCTCGATCTTCTTTGTAGTTTCACCTACCAAGTCCAGCCCAATTACGGTTATCTCGCTTAATTTAGTCTAACAGAGAGACGATCTATACTTTTTGTTATACAATGCCTCAAAAAGAGCTATCTGAATGCTTAAGTGATAACTATTATTGTAGGCAACTTCTACCAAAGGCAGATAATGATCCTAACTGCTAGGTAGCTCAATAGCACAAGCCCTGAACATATCCTCAAGGGTATGAATTGTCCTCTTTGTTTGACCATCGGTCTGTAGATGATAAGCCGTACTATACTTCAACATAGTCCCCACGCCTTCTGTAATGCCTTCCAAAAGTTTGATATGAACCTCGGATCATGGTCTGACACAATATCTGTGGGCTCACCATGCAACCTAATAACTCCCTATTTTTAATATATTTGAGATACATTTTTTATAAAATTGGGGAGTTATCAATGCTAATTTAAAGTGATTTTCTTGATATTTTATAAGATATCAATTGTATATATCATTTGTTGGATTTAAATTAAAATAGAAGTTTTTAAGTTTTGGAAAGGAATAATAATAAGAAAATAATAATAATAAATTAAAAAAAATTAGTATTATTATTATTATTATTATTATTTATTCTTCTTTTTGCTAGAGGTAAAAACGTTGTCAATTGGGAACTAAAGGAGTGGAGATCTAAAAGGAAAAAGAGGCACAAGTTCAAAAGGGGGGATGGAATGAAAGAAGAGGGAAGAGCCGCTGGTTTTAAAAAAAGAATACTATTAATTATCACTATAAATGTTACTGTTCAACAGTACTATTCACCATCACTGTTCATCATCATTTTCCTTAGGAAATCAGAACTAGAGAGATGATTTTGGGGTGCAGTAGTACTGTAAGATTGAGAGCGATCAGAGTATGGGAATCGTAAGTTGAGAGCAGAGCTTCATGGTGAGCTCTCTTGGGTGAAGAGCCGAATGAGAGGGAGTTTAAATCAAGGAGTAAATGCAATTTCATATCGTTCATCTCTTGTTCAGAGCCACCTCTAGCAAGCTTTATCGTTGAAAGTACTTCCTCATATAAGGCAGTTTAGAGAAGGATTTTCTCGTCTACTTCGCCTAAAATTCAGAGTGGTCAACGGAATCAAATAAGCTGATGCTATTTGGGATCTTGTGGTGTGCTTCCTCTGTCTTGGATGGCGATTCATGCTGCTGAAATTTTCTTCCTCTATTAACTTTGAACACAAGAAGAGAAGAAAGATTTGAAGCACAATATAGTAGCAAATTTTTACTCTCTTTTTTTTTTCTTTTCTCAACTCATTATGATTTTGACTTCCAAACTTACTGTGGCTATAATGAGATTTATGTGTGACAAAGTTTTCTTTGACTTAAAGTAGCTATGAACTAATTTTAGGATTTGAGCATGTTTAAACCATTAATTTGTGATTAATATGATTTTGTTTACTTAATCTGTTATATTTTGTCTATTTAGTGCTTGATCACTACTAAGCATGAAATTTGAGAATTTTGATTAGCTTTAGGAGAGGGATGTTAGATGGACCATATGATTGAGTAATGTGGGATTAGAATTTATTCTAATTTACCAATAGGATAGGAATATACCTATTAGACCCATATAATCTTATAAGAGTGAATTTGGGTATTTATTGCTTCTTGAGTGAATTAGTTGGGAATAACAATTTTAATTTGAGAGAGAGGTGTGAGTAATTGGAATATACTTATATCCATTTAAATTCTAGATTAACAAGTTAATATTAAGTGCATTTATTTTGTGTGATTACATACTCTAAGACTTGAAAAATGGATTAGCTACTCTAGTTTGTTTTTATCAATTGAAATCTTACAAATATTAAATTAAGCACTTTTACTCTTGTTTAAATTGTCTTTCAATCTCATTATTTGATTTTCTCAACTTAAATGAAAATGGGAAATTTAATACTTAATCACCAGTTTACTTGAATCTCTGTAGGACAACCTTCATTCGCTATTATAATATTTCCACGGCTCATACACTTGCGGTGCTTACTTAAAATTTAGTAGCATCAAGTTTTTGATATTGTTTCTGAGGAATCAAGGAAATTGGTGATTAGATTTAGAAATCCTTCAGTAGTTTTAGCTTGAGAAATTTTATTTAATTTTTTTATTAGTTCCTTATGTTAGTGTGATACTCTTAAGATCTATTTTGCTTTCCAGGTACTTTAGCAAATGCTTCACAGATCCAATGCTCTACTAAGACACCATAGAAAATAAAGAGCGATCAAGAACTTTTGGAATCTACAAAACCTCATACTCGAGCAAAAAGAGGTGTCAAAATTGAGACTAAAGTAATGGCTGAGAATAAAAATGATTGTTTGGGTGTCAATGATTTTCTGGGAAGACAATCTTATGAGTATCAATCAAGAATCAGAGTGCTTGAATTCTAAGCAAACAACTTTGAGATCAAATAGACTATGCTAAAGATGCTTGAACCACATGGTCAGTATGCTAGAAATGATTTAGAAGATCCAAATTGGCACTTGATCAGTGTCTTGATATTTGTGACTCGTTCAAGAAAAATGAAGTTCCTAACAATGTGATTCGGCTTAGGCTTTTTCCTTATTCTCTACAAGGAAAAATCAAAGAATGGCTCAACAATTTAGAAGAGGCCAGTATAACTTCTTAGGCTAATTTGGAAGAATAATTCAAATCAAGATTCTTTTCACATAACAAGATGGTAGATGTAAGAGCCACTCTTACTAATTTTAGCCAACAGTTTGGGGAACACCTACATGAAACTAAAAATATATTTAAGTTACTTGTTAGGAAGCGTCTTGGCTATAATTTTGAGAAGTAGGTATTACTTCAAATCTTCTGTACCCAATTAACTCTTGAATTTAGATCAGAATTGAATATTATCACTAATGGGGAATTACAGAGCAATCAGTGAACTATTTTGGGGGATGTTTAGATGACTTATTAGATGGTTTTATTCAAAAAAGCAATGAAAGAAGGATACCAAAGTTAAGTGTGAAAGTTACTGAGGACACATCTTCATAGTTGGTGGCTATATTAAATGCTATTAACAAGAGGTTTGATCATTTGGATGTCAAGTCAATTGACCTAATGGTGGACATATAGGAGTGCATGCTATTTATGCTCCTTATGATTATTGTGGAGATGGTCATGCTAATAAACAATGCCTCATCTCTTAACAAATAGAGCAAGTGAACTTTGTAGGAAATTACTATGGCAATAACCAAGGCAATCAATTCTTAAACACCTACAATTCTTATTGGAGTAAGAATCATAATCTCTCTTGGAAATATAGTGTAACTCTTAATCAAGCATCAACTTCTAATTTAAAGCAAGTATCACCTCCTGGGTTCTATCAATTGGAAAAAGAAGTTATTCCTCTTTATAAGCCTGAACTTGATTTGGAGGCAATGACGTCTCAACTCAAAATTTTTCAATTAAAGAGTACTCAAGGTCAAGCAGTTGCTCGTACATGATTAGACTCTTACATCAAGAATCTTGAGGTGCAAATGGGACAACTTGCAACTATTGTGAATGCATTACAATAGATAGAGTTGCCATGTAATAATGTGTCTAATCCTCGTAGAGATGGAAAAGCAAAGTGTAAAGCCATTACCTTTAGAAGTGGTAAAGAATTATTTGAGATATACTAATCAACAGAGAAGCTCTCAGGTTCTAATAACAATAAAACTCTTGAAGTTATTGTAGAGAATGATGAAGAGTCTCTATAAAAGGCTATAGAAGTATATGAGGACAGTTATGCCAAAAAGAAGGAATTAAAGAAAAAGGAAACTCTTCCTGAGAAACCTAAGTGGATACCGCCTTTACCATTTCCTAAAAGATTCAAAAAGAAGGCCTTTGATAGGCAATACAATAAATTCTTGGATATTTTCAAGCAATTAGACACATCCCTTTGATTGAAGCTTTGGAACAAATACTCAAGTATGGTAAGTGCCTGAAAGAGATGTTGAGTAAGAAGAAGAACTTTATTGAGTTTGCAACTATAGCACTAACCAAGGAGATCACTAGTGTCATTAAGCCTAATATGCCTTTAAAGTGTAAAGATCCTGGTTCTTTCACTATTCCATATGTTATTGGTAACAAATTTAAAGGACATACATTGTGCAATTTGGGATCTACCATGAATCTTATGCCTCTATCTCTTTTCAAGAAGCTTCAGTTAGGGGTGGCCAATCCTATAGTTGTTACACTCAAGCTAGCTGATCAAAGTTTCTCTTATCCTTATCACATCATTGAGGATATACTGGTGAAAGTTGTCTCTTTCATCTATCATGCTGACTTCATTATTAATGACACTAAGGAGGATAAAGAGATTCCACTAATTGTTGGAAGACTATTTCTACCTACTGTAAGAGCATTGGTGGATACAAGATAGATTATAACCAGCTCTATTTTTCCTTGTTTTGTTTGATTTGATTGTTGATAACATGTTTTGGGATATGAGTGCTGGTTATAATCTATCTTTGTATGTGATTCGTTAATGATTATTGATTTGATTGATGGCACTTATTGGTTTTGCTCAATTGGTGAAAATTTGTGATCTTATAAGCTTTTTCTATCCCTTTACTTGGATGTGGTTATTTCTTTACTTCTATTACTTAGTGTTACTTGTTCACATTAAGGACAATGTGACAATTAAGTGTAGGGGTAATGGTACTATTGATTTTGTATGACTTGTCCTCAATTTTGACAAATTTCTATGTTTTGCACATAAATAGAAAAATTGACAAATTTTGAACAAACATTTTGCTTTTCATAGAAGCTTAGATTTTACTTGTAAATATTGGCAGAGTTAGTATTGAGTTTAATTAAAATTTGGTTCTATCTTCTTGGAATGTTAGTACATAGGAAAAGAATTTGGCTTGGATAATTGACTTTTGGATGTCAAATATTGGTGAGAAACTTAAGCTTAAATATTCATTTCTTTCAAGAGGGAGTACACTTCTTGTGATTTCATCTCTAAAACTTCTCTTGAATCTCTTTTGAAGCTTAAAAATCCTTTTGTATGCACAAAGCATAACCAGTTTGGCCAAATGTCCGTCCTTATCACATGAAAATCCTTTGCTTCACCCCATTTGAGCCTAATTTGTTTTTAAAAGAAAATTGCATAAAGTAAATATTCCCTTATTTGAGAAATGAAATTTTTATACCCTATTCTTCCCATTCATTCCATACTTTAATGAGTACTAAGTGCTTACTTTATAAGTAGAAAAGTGAAGGAGTTAGAAATTCAACACTATGGTAGTATGTGTAGATAGCAAGAAGAAAAGTGCAATAGCAAGAAAAGATAGAATGAAAGGTTTACATGGAAAACTTTTTAAGAAAAGAGAGAGAAATATGAAAAAAAAAGAATAAAAAAATGGAAAAAGAAAGAAAAAGATTGTTGATGCTAAATGAATAAAGGTTATTTAGAGTGTAAGTGAGTTTGTTTTATGTTAGTGGGTATTCCTTCATTCTTCATTAATTTCATTAATTTGCTTATCATCACTAATTAAAGTATCCTTCCATAGCATTTGACTACTTTCATTTTATTATCCTACCCTATTCATTACAATCTTTGGAAAAACCCCTTTTGATTTGAGTATGCAATGGGATAATGCAGTGGAGATTGAGATGATAAACAAGCTTATAGTAGATAGATTATAATAAATGGAATTGAGTGAAATATTGCCCTTTATTATCTTGAGAGTGAGTGCAAACATATAACTTGTGAGAGACATTTTATTGTGATTTATTTTTGTCAAGTTATCTGCCTTGCTACTTGCATTTTTAGGTGGAAAAAAGTTTTAAGAAATTTAATTCTTGAAGGTTTGGATTGATTCCAAGGTTTTTATGTTTTTTTTAGAATCTTGCTTCTATGATTTTCTTTGATTGTTTAAAACTTTTGAAATCTTAATGACAAGATTTGATGCAAGTGTGAGGGTGTGATTACTCCCTATTTTTAATATATTTGAGATATATTTTTGATATAATTGGGGAGTTATTAATGCTAATTTAAAGTGATTTTCTTGAGATTTTATAAGATATTAATTGGATACATCATTTGTGAGATTTAAATTAAAATAGAAGTTTTTGAGTTTGGGAAAGGAATAATAATAAGAAAATAATAATTGAAAATTAAAAAAAAAACTTTAGTATTGTTGTTGTTGTTGTTGTTGTTAGTGTTTCTTTTTCTTTTTGCTAGAGGAAAAGTCGCTGCCGTTTTAGGAACTAAACGAGTGGAGACCTAAAAGGAAAAAGAGGTACAATTTTAAAAGGGGGGCTGGAATGAAAGAAGAGGGAGGAGCTGCTGGTTTGAAAAAAAAAGAATATTGTTCATTGTCATTGTAGTTGTCATTGTTCATCGTCATTATAGCTGTCACTGTTCAACAGTATTGTTCATAGCAATGTTCATACTTACTGCTCATCATCATTTTTCTCTGGAAGGTCGAGAGGGATCAAAGAGTGGGAATCAGGAGCTAAGAGCAGAGCTTCATGGTGAAGCTCTCTTGGGTGGAGAGCCGAATGAGAGGGAGCTTAAATCAAGGAGTAGCAGCTATTTCAGACTATTCATCATCTTCTTTAGAGCCACCTCCGGCAAGCTTCATTATTGAAAGTACTTCCTCATTCGAGGCATTTTAGAGAAGGAGTTTCTCACCTTTTGTTTTGCCTGCAATTCAGAGTAGTCAACGGAATCAGATGAGTTGACGCTATTTGAGATCTTGTGGTGTGCTTCCTCTATCTTAGATGGAAATTCATGCTACTGAAATTTTCTTCTTCCATTAACTCTAAAAGCAAGAAGTAAAGAAATATTTGGAGCACAAAACAGTAGCAAAGTTTTACTCTCTTTTTTCTTTTCTCATCTCATTATGATTTTGACTTCCAAACTTACTGTGGCTATAATGAGATTTATTTTGAACATGTGTGGTTAAATTTTCTTGGACCTAGAGTAGCTATGAACTAATTTGAGGATTTGACCATGTTTGAACCATTAATTTATGTTTAATATTATTTTGTTTACTTAATCATCTTATATTTTGTCTATTTAGTGCTTGATCACCATTAAGTATGAAATTAGAGAATTTTGATTAGCTTTAGGAGAAGGATCTTAATTGTACCTTAGGATTGAGTAATGCGAAATTCAAATTTATTTTAATTTATCAATAGGATAAGAATATACCTATTGGACTAATAAAAATCTTATTAGAGTAAATTTAGCCATTTATTGCCTCTTGAGTGAATTAGTTGGGAATAACAATTTTAACTTGAGAGAAATGTATGAGTAATTATAAGATACTTATAACCATTTAAACTCTAAATTAACAATTTAACATTAAGTACATTTATTTTGGATGATTACATGCTGTAAGACTTGAAAAAGGGATTCGCCACTCTAGGTTGTTTTTATCAATTGAAATCTTACAAACATTAAATTTGGCACTTTTACTCTTGTTTAAATTGTCTTTCAATCTCGTTATTTGATTTGTTCAACTTAAATGAAAATGAGAAATTTATTGTCTAATCACTAGTTTACTTGAATCTCTGTGGGACGACATTAATTCGCTATTATATTATTTCCATGGCATGTACATTTGTAGTGCTTGCTTAAAATTTAGTAGCATCACAACCTGACAATCCAATCTACATACAACTGAGCTAGCCTTTCCAAGCTATATATGATCGGGATTGGAACAAAATGAGCCAATTTTGTCAAACTATCTACAATGACCCATATGGCGTTATGGTGTGTTGTAGTCTCAGGTAATCCCACAATAAAATCCATGGAAATGTTGCCCCACTACTACTAAGGAATCTCTAAAGGTTGAAGTACCCTAGAGGCTTTTGATGCTTGATCTTCACTTTTTTGACAAATCAGACACTTTATTACAAAGTTTGTCATATTATGCTTCATCTTAGGCTACCAATACCCTTGCTTCATATCCCAATACATCTTAGTGATTCCCATATGAATGGTATACTTGCTCCGATAGGCCTCCTTAAGAATTGTCTTCTTGATTTCCTCATTGTTTGGAACACAAATCCTCTCCTTGTACCTCAATATACATGTATCCCCAATATCACAATTAGGTACTTTACCATTCTCCAACTCTTCTATGATCTTTAGCAATCGATCATCTTCCATCTAGACCATTCTCAAATCACCATAAAAGTCAAAATTACAGAGTATTGTACTCATAATCACCTCTCATTTTAGTTCAAGATAAACCTCTGATAACGCTTCTAGGAGATTATGCTCAGTCACACACATATGAAACATGTGTACTAACTTCCAGGTCAAGGCATCTATAACTACATTTGCCTTCCCGGATGATACTTCAACTCAAAATCATAATCTTTCAAGAACGTCATCCATCTTCTCTGTTAATTGTTCAACTCCTTTTAGTCTACAAGATAATTTAAGCTCTTATGGTCATTGAAGATCTAGAATTGGGATCCAAATAGGTAATGCCTCTAGATCTTTAAGTCAAAAATGACAGCTACAAGCTCTAAATCATGTGTCAGGTAATTCTCTTAATGAGGCTCAACTGTTGAGATGCATAAGCCATAAATTTACTATCTTGCATGAGCATACATCCCAAGCCCTCAATGAAGCATCTATATACATTGTGTGCAATCTACCGGTTGAGTATGATGAGAACAGGAGCGGTGGTTAACTGGGTCTTCAGCTCCTGAAAAGTTACCTCATATTTCTTATCCCAAACAAACAGTTGCTCCTTTTTGGTCAATCTGGCGAGTGGCGCGGAAATCCAAGAGAATCTCTCTATAAAATGGCGGTAATAACTAGCTAACCCATAAAACTATGCACCTCTATAACATACTTAGGTGGCTCTTACTTCAACACAATGTTAACCTTACTAAGGTCTACTGCTACTCCATCTGCTGAGACCACATGACCCCAAAACTTCAACTCTCTCAGCTAAAATTCACATTTACTTAGCTTTGCATACAACTTATGCTTTCTCATAATTTGTAGTACTATTAGAAGATGCTCTAGGTGTTCCTCTTCACTCCTCGAATAGATAAGGATATCATCAATGAACACTATAACAAATTGATCCAAATAAGGTCTAAAGATCTTATTCATATAATCCATGAACACTGTTGGCGTATTAGCTAGCCCAAAAGGCATGACAAGGAACTTATAATGGCCATATCTGGTACAGAAACCAATCTTCGGAATGTCTTCTGCCTTTACCCTCGACTGATGATAACCTAGTATGTAATACCCCACTTTTTCACAAATATTCCTTATATGTGTATTTATGATATTTAGTGGAATAAAATGGTGAATAGTGGTATGTATAAATTTACAAAAATATTCCAATCACCGGTTACATATAATTCGGCCAAGTATGGACATAAAGAGGCAATTAATGCCCACTTAAAGGCCTAATATTGTAACCAAGATTTGAGCATAAAATGATACAAACAATGGTCATATCCAAGTGTCAAAAATTTGGCCAAATGAAAAGAAATGAGCAAGGAAATTATTTATTTCAGTAAATTATAAAACGTAGGGGCAAAACGGTAATTTTTTGATAAGGTAGGAAATAATTATTTTTCTCTAATATTTCTAATAATTTTAGTTATATGGGAATTTGAAAGAGGGAAATAGCTACTTAATAATTAATATGCTTATTTTGGTGAATTACTATCAAAGGAGGTCAAATAGTCAAAAGTCAAAGGTCTAAAAGTCAACAACTTGTAAGTTGGTACAATGGGATAATTGAAGATCAATATTTTCTCTCTTCAATTCTCATCATTTTTAGTTGATTAAGAGAGGGAAAAGGGAAATGGAATAATTATACAAAAAAATAGAAATTTGGACCAATGGACAATTGCCACATATGTTAAGTCATTGAGTAATTGATTATATTATCAATTCTTCATCTCTTCCTCCTCATTTTTGTGCCAAATGAACTGAAAGAGTGAGAGAGAGTTTGAGAATGAAGGAAGAGAAAAGGAGGCTAGGGTTCTTACAATCAAAGGTAAGGAAGTTGTAACCTTGTGATTCTTGCTTCCTAATCCTTCTATAACCTCTTCTAATCACTACTCCTCTTTTGAATCCATGGTATTCAAGATAAATCAAGGTTGAGGAGAGAGGAAGAAAATTTTAAGGAGAGAGAAAGATCTTGAATCAAGAGGTAAACATCTAAACTTGTTTCTCTTTAGTTAATGCTATTGATGTTGTTCTTGGCTTAGTTTTTGTTGTTTTGTGAGAGATGGATAATGAAACCTAAAGGGGCCTTACTACCCAAGTTTCTCTAAACCATGTTCAATGAATGTCTAAATAGCTAATCATGTGATTAGAAGTAGAAAGGAGGTGATTAAGTAAGAGAAAATGAGAAACCAACATAACTTTTCTGAAAACCTTAGATTTTTGCCCTGTCTTTCACGTGTTGAAGGAATAAGAATTTGATATTTTGATACTTCTATTGAGTTTAGGAGGCAAAATTGTGTAGGGTTTATGTTAGTGGTGAAGTGAGAAAAGCCCTAGAATGTGAAATGACCAAACTACCCCCTTAAAGCCTTAAGTAAGGGTTGCCAAGGGCATTTTCTTCATTTGGCCATAGATTTGACTAATTTGAGGTCAAAAATGGATTATACATGTAAAATTGTATAGGATTAGCCCGAGTCATAATTTTGAGTAAAGTACAGTTAGACCAGGTACAAAGGGGTGTAGACTAGGTCTACAGGGGCATTTTGGTAATTTAGTATTTTAAAGCTAAGTTAACCAATAGCAAGAGTTTGGGGTAATCTATGGAGGAGTAATAACTCATTTATAGTACATTTAGGGATTGTAGGACTTGACGAATTTTCGGAGTCTAAGACTTTGCCCAAGCTCATACAAACCAGAGGAAGTTGCTAAAGGAAAGCAACCAGGTAGTAACTTGTCTTTCATATGTTATGATATGCAATGTATGATTTGTATGTTCATCAAGAATTTTCTGACCTATTCTGAATATGCGGGGTGGTCATGTAGGCCTATTTGCACGGGTGGACGCTCAGGCCAATATAACGCTAATTGATGCATGAATGAGTGCCTAGGGCCTATTTGCACAGGTATCCTTCGGGGCCTTGTAATATATCTAACGCTATGATAGCTTATAAACTATGTGTAATGCATTGAATGTTGTTATGATGATTCTGTTGAATGATGACTATGTAACATGCTTTGTGATGTTATGACTATATGATTGGCATTACGTTATTACTGAGATTCTTTTAAATCTCACTCTTTTTCAAAAACCCATTTACAGTATAGGGAGAGAGCTCTAGGGGTAAGAGGAAAGTAAATGCAGACGGCTAGAGGATTAAATGCTGAAGATTTTAGTTTTATTGGTAGTCTATTTCTATATCTTTAGATATTTTGGGATATTTATATAATATATATAGCTATGTAAGCATGACAAGATTACAAGAATAACTTAGTTGATAAATGGTATTTTGGATGAGTAATTACGCTTCTGATTTAAAAGAAGAATCTATAACTAAAGAACTTATCATGATACATAAGCAGAGACACGCTTGCATACTTTGATAAATGGACTCAAGTACTGATGAGACTTAGCGAGATAGTGAACGCGTGTTGAAAAGATTTGAGAAAATTTTACTACCTCTGATTTCCTTTCCAGTCCCAGGTTTGAATCCTGAGATAGGATTGGAATTTGTGAACATTTTCCTCATTCGGGACTTGATCCTGGTTTTACAAGTAAGTTCACTACGTTTTTGTACTCATCTGAGGCTATAAGAAATGATGTATCACACAATCTCAGATCAATTTTGAAAACACCGATGAACTCATAAGTTGATCTAACAAATCATCTATCCTCGATAATAGATACTTCTTCTTGACAGTGATTTTATTCAGTTGCCGGTAATCAATGCAAATCCTCAAGCTGCCATCTTTCTTCTTCACAAATAGAATTGGCAAACCCCATGGAGATATACTTGGCTAGATAAAACCCTTCTCTAACAAGTCCTCAATCTGCTTCTTGAACTTAGCTAACTCCAAAGGTGACATCAAGTAAAGAGCCTTGGAGATTAGCTTTGTCCTTGGTGCTAACTCAATGGCAAACTAAACTTCTCACTCTGGAGCTAATCTGGTCAACTCTTTAGGGAACAAATCAAGACAATCTTTAACTACTTTAATATGTTCAATTTAATTCCATTTGATTCAACCTGAACTGAGAAGAACACTACAAAGCTTCACAACCTTTCCTCACACTGCTCTCTACTTGAGCCGCTGACAACATTATTGGACCTTAAGTAATTTCTTCGACTAACGAGGAAGCGTTAAATTGCATAACTCTCTTCTTGCATTGCAAGGATACATCATTGGTTGTTAACCAACCCATGCCCATAATCACATCCATACCCTGTATGGGCAGAAAAATCAAATCAATAATCGTTTCATGACCCTCACATACAAGCATTAATTTCTAACACATCATAGCAATTTTCACACGTATACCAGTAGGAGTAGACACAAATAGATCATATGGAAAATCACTCATAATAAGCTTTAATCTTCCTACACAGTCAT
Organism: Albizia julibrissin; assembly: GCA_037074505.1. NCBI lineage: Eukaryota > Viridiplantae > Streptophyta > Magnoliopsida > Fabales > Fabaceae > Albizia > Albizia julibrissin. The sequence continues at coordinate 43,236,808 of CM073478.1, read as the reverse complement.
AGGAGATGAAAGAATGAGCAGCACCAGAATCATATATAACATATAAAGGATGAAATTGAAGAAGAATGTTACCTTGGATCAAATTAGGAGTAGCTCTCACCTCCTCATATGTTAAAGCAAACACTCACTAAGGTATCGACAGCTAGTATATGGTCCTCCTTCCTTCCCTTATAGCAATACTTCATAATATGACCATTTTCCCCACAAATAAAGCAAGTCCAACACTTGTCAATATCTGCTCTTCCATAACAAGTACAAGAAGGGTACTGATTCATACTAGGAGCTGATGCTACTGATCCATGTTGTGAGCCCTGACTTACTCTAGTGTGGCTCTTACGGCTCCGACTCATAGGAGGACGACTCCTTTGCTGGAATCGCCCCTGATAGGAACTCCTATTCCTTATATGTATATTTATGACATTTAGTGGAATAAAATGGTGAATTGTGGTACACATAAATTTACAGGAATATTTCAAATCGCCGCTTACACACAATTCGGCCAAGTAAGAACACGAAGAGGCAATTAATGCCCACTTAAAGGCCTGATGTTGTAACCAAAATTTGAGTATAAAATGACACAAATAATTTCTTCATACAAGTTTCAAAATTTGACCAAACAAAAGGAAATGATCAAGAAATGAATACTTCAATAAATCATAAAATGTAAGGGCAAAACTGTAATTTTATAAAAAAAAAAGAAATAATTATTTTCCCCTAATATTCCCAATAATTTAAGTTAAATGGGAATTAAAAATAGGAAAATGACTACTTGGTAATTAATAAGTCTATTTTGGTGAATTATTATCAAGGAAGGTCAAAGAGTCAAAAGTCAAAAGACCAAAGGTCAACAATTTGCAAGATTGCATTGAGATAACTCAAGACTAATATATATACTCTCTCTTCTCATGCATTATTGGTGGAATGTAGAAGGAAAAGGTAAAAGGAATTGTATTTTGATATTATGTAAAAGAAATATAATTTTTGGACCAATGGAAAGCAAGCTCTTGGAAAGTAAAAAGAGTGATTCATTAAATCACCATTCTCTTCATCTTTCTCCATTCATTCTCATCCAAAATTTGCACAAGAGAAGAGAGAGATGGATGAAGGGAGCATTCATGAACAAAGAGAGCTAGGGTTCTCACAAATCAAAGGTAAGAAAGCTTGTAATCTTAAAGTTTATGCTTCCTAATCACTTTATAACCTTTCCTAATCTCTTTTATACCATTAAATTCATGGTTTCAAGACAAAATCTCAATAGAAGAGAGAGAGAGGGCTGACTTTGAGGAGAGATAAGGAGGAAGAATCAAGAGGTAAACTTCAAAACTTACTTCTTTTGCCTTAGTTGATGATTGTTCTTGTGGTTGTTAGTGGATATAGTGTTGATTTCTCTTATTTTTGGGAAAATTGTGCTGAAGTTAAATGATGGGAAATACTACTCAAATTCCATTTAAACATGTCCATTTAGTGTTTAAATATATAATCATGTAATTAGAAGTAGAAAGGAAGTGATTAAGCAAGAGAAAGCAAAAAACCAACATAACTCTCCTAAGAATCCTATTTTATGTCATGTTCATGATGTAGAGAAGGAGTAGTAATTTGATAATTTTAATGCTTCCATTGTCTTTAGAAGGAAAAAAATTTTATGTATGCAAGTGTTCATGATTTTTAGATGCTTGTATATGAATTTGGGAATTTATGAAGTGTGTGTGTGTATGCATGTTGTTAATCTGTCCTGTCTGGAATATTGTGTTTGTACATGGTGTTTTAGGGGCCAAAACTTGTTTAAAAATTATGAAACTTATTATAATTAAATAAGATACATACATTTTTAATTTGATAGGTAGTTTATAATTTTTGGACAAGTACATTAGGAGATATGAATTGTTGAAGTTATGCTTTGTTTCTGGAATGCAATCTAGAACAGATTATGTTTGGTGAAATTTTGAGAATGTTGTGGTTGGGATGGCCAAAATTTAGTATTTTTATGTGAAATTATTCTGAAATATACTTACATAGAATTTAGAACCACTCAATTTGGAGTTTCCTATAATTAATGGTGAATTTGTGAAGTTAAGCAAAAAGCTAGTAGGTTTAAGAGCAAAGGTGAAAATAACCAACTTGGGATGGTTGAGCCACCTTGAATTTACTTTTAGCTTAGTATATTAAATTTAATGACAACCAACTTGACTGATTGCATAATGCAAGTATTGGATGGAATAATAACCTATCGTCCATAAATTCTAATTATAGGATCTAACAGCGGTTCAAAGCTTGAGACTTGCCCGGGCTCAGACAAACCGGAGGAAATTGCTAAAGGAAAGCGACCAGATAGTAGCTTATCTTTCATATGTTTATAATATACATTGTATGTTATGTGAAGTCATCATGAATTGTCTGATACATTCTGGTTATGTTGAGAGTCGCCTGAGGCCTTTCTGCGCGGGTGGACGCTCAGGCCAATAATGTTCTGTGAAGCACGAGTGGATGTCAGAGCCTTTCTGCGCAAGTATCCCTCGGGACCATTGAATTTACCTAGCGCTATGGTAGTTTATGAACTGCATGTGATACACTGAATGTTGTTATGATAATTCTGTTAAATAATGACTGTGTAGCATGCTTTGTGATGTTATATCTGTATGATTGACACGTTACTACTAAGATTTTTTTAAATCTCACTCTTTTTCATAAACCCATCTACATTACAGGGAGAGAGTTCAAGAGGAAAGAAGAAGGTAAATGTGGATGGCTAGAGGATTGAGCGCTGAAGATTGTAGTTTTGTTGGTTGTCTATTTCAATATCTTTGGATATTTTGGATATGTATATACTATAAATAGCTTGTAACCCTGATACGTTGCAATAGTTAAACTAGTAATGCCAGTAAACTAGTAAAGAATGGTTTAGATATATTACGCTTCCGGTCACTAATGAAACATAATTAAGGTATGGAACATGAGAACTAAGTAGAGAATCGCTCGCAAACTTTGATAAAACAAAAAGAAGAGCGCGGTGAGACGTAGTGAGGTAGTGGATGTTTGTGAAAATGGTTTGAGAAATTTTATTACCCTTGAAAATCCTTTCCAATCCCATGTTTAAGTCCTGAGATAGGTTTCGAATTTGTAAAAGTTCTTTTGATATTTCTTAATCCGAGGCTTAATCTTGGTTTCATGAATGATTTCACTACTCTTTTTTACTCATCTGAGGCTATATGAAATGAGGTATCACACCTCCTGCTCCCAGATCCACTAGACCTTGAAGGGTAACTCTTCTTATGGATACCCCTTGATATTCTTGTAGAATTATTGAATCGGCCATGAGAATCCATTCTCACATATCTCTTTGCATCTCAATGCCTTCTACAAACCTCTCGAATTTTTGCTATCGACTTCTCGAGAGTAGTGACATTATAGGTACCCATCATTACCTTGACATCATCATTGCACTTCCTAAACATCTGTCCAGCCAAACAATTGTTGTGAGCCTTATTTGTTCTATCCAATTGTGACATATACTTGACCAACCCCATAAATCAAGTTATAAATGTGTTCTCATCCATTCCCCCATGCTGAAGAATGAAGAACTCGGCTTCTTTTTGTTGCCTCATCCCAATAGGGAAATAGTAATCAAAGAACATCTTAAATTTATTCCAATCAAGCTTATGCCCATCAGCAATTTTATTAGTGTTCCATCAATCCAATGTACCACCCACTAACACAGTCTTCACAGCTATCACCTTTTGATATTTGTCACAGCTAATCAACTCAAATAATATCTTCAGCCCCTGTCAATCCAACCCTTGGCATTTGTTGGCAATCCTTCTGAGATGGTCTTAAGATGAAAATAATCTAAGTGCTTCCATACTATAAACATGTCTAGAGCAACCCTTTACTCTGCTAACTCATCTAGCTTAAAGTATGGTGGATGTGGAACTGACTCCTGAAGATGAACATTGTTCTCTTCATCTAATTCAACATAAATTTCTTTTAGTATGACCCATATTTTCCCCACTCAGCCCTTTATTGGCTCTACCCTCCTCGAGCCTTCTCAACCGATCATATGTTATAAGGGTCTATCAATACAGATATCGCAACATTTCAGCCTTGGTTAAATGCTCTTAGGGCCCATTAGGTCTCTGATGGCCGTTGTCACCGATGTTTGTACGTCTAGTACTCACCATCTCTCCCTACCTAAGGGAAAAACCTCACCAAAGATAGAGAATAGTAAGAACAATAAATAAAACACAATACAAAAGGGAAGTAGGTGTGTAAAGATTATATATTGTCATACTCTAAATGTAATGCATGGTAGGGCCAAGAAATTATAAATGCATCGCTCTAGTACCAAGTTGAAAAGACCCTTTCTTACAAACAATAATTATCCATAATGGTTTTATAAAACCAGATTGACCAGTGATAATTGAAAGACATTTCTTCCAAGAAGACACATCGAGGTTCAAGGCACAAAACCCACCCACAAACCCACTACAGAGAATCCATTACTTTAGGTACAAATTGTAACATCCTAAATTTTCATTCATATGACTTAGATAATCTTATGAAGGAAATATTTAGTGGTAAATATAATTTAGCGAATGATGGTTTAAATAAGAAAGATATATCTAAAATAAATAAAAAATTAAATTTAAATGAAGTCTAACAACAATATAATTAAGCACTTATTATTATTGAATTTATTTAGAAAAGATAAAATAATAAAGTTAGTAGAGGTTAAATGAGAGTATTTAATTTTAATTTTAATTATGTGTGTATAAGTAAATAAATAATAAAATAAAAGAGACTAAGAAGTTTCACATCAACTAAATAAGAAGAAGAGGGAGTTCTTAGAGCCTATATATAGGAGTAGTGAGGTGGATTCAAAGTGCAACTTTTCTGTTTTTGCATACAACCAAGGCAGCCTTTGTAAAATATCATTTGTATTTTTTTTAACTATTGGATTGGGCTGAAATTTGGGCAACCCATCCAAGACATCCAATCCGTCACTTTCAACGTTGGATTAGAAATTATTGTCGTAGGTTAAGAGTTACAAGCTCGAAAGATGAATGAATTTTTGGAACATGGAGAACAAACCCTAAAGAAAAGAATCAATGTTTTTGACTAAATCTACCATTGGACCGTTGCGAAATTTTGCAAGCTTGTTTGAGACATCCTTTTAAGAACAACCAATGGTAGGATCTTTGATTTGATACCTCATATAAGAATAATTTATCATGAATTGAATCTATTATTTAAAAAATAGGAATTGTAATAGATTTAGGAGTTTTCTAGAGGTTCTAAAGCTTACAATCCCAAATTGAGATCATAGAAATATTAGATAAGGCTAGTCTAACTCTGATGATTCTAATTCTTAAATCTAATATAGTTCTAATATAACATTTCCTACTCGTAGGAAATTTTGAGCAACTCAATGGAGGATAAATTATAAACATCAAATGTTGTTAAAAGACTTTGCATCAATTATAGTTCCTTATTACTTTGAGCTTTGGGATAAGGATTTTCCTTGGTTAGAACTTAAAGAATACCAGGTAATGTGCTCCTATCTATCTTACTTAATGATACTGCTCGTAGGTTTTTCTGAAAAATCTCCATAAGCCTAAAATGAGTAAAACTGGTATGAACCTTGCTATTTTATGACCAATAACACCTTGTGGGGCCTTTATATGAATCATAGGACTAGATAGATTAATTTGTGGAATCATTAGAGACAATTATAGGTCTGGATGTGTAAACTGAATTGTTTCTAGTATCTTTGTGATTCATGCCCTAGGGCAATGAACTACTAGTGCAATGTGGTTCTGAGTATGAACTTGACAAATATGTGTGTTATATATGTGATGCACTAAGATTATGCACTGTTTATATGTTGTTGATTAACTGGATAAATGGTGTATGCTTGTGTTAGAATATGTTGATTCTATGTTATGAACTGGAATTTATGAGCATAAGAATATAAAAACCCCTTAAGAATAATTGATATAAATAGCGGAGTTAGTGAATGGATTATGATTGATAAAAAGCTGAATACCACATGGTAGGCCGCTAGTTTGATTATTGTGCACTACTAATTAGGATCTATTTTATAGGACAGTATTCTCTGATACGACACTCCAAGGGCTTCTGGGCAGTATTCCCAGGGCTTGGGTAGTATGTTAGAACTGGCTGACACCTAAGAGGGGGTGAATTGGGTGTATGATAGGAAAGTATGATTGTTTAAAATCTTTTCGCAGCTTATCAAATCAATACATATGGAACTATAAATTCATACGCAGATATATAGATCATATATGCTGGAAATGTAAAAGCTAAGGGAAGAGAGGATGCAAACTGTAATTTATCCTGGTTCGGTCCAATCCACGATGACCTACGTCCAGTCCTCAGGCTCCTCCTGAGATTTCCAATCCATTATCTTCTTGTTTAACTGGGCACAAGATAAGCCTCTACAAATCTCTTACAAAGTACTCCCCTTTACACACTGTAAGGTTACTCTCTCGTACGGCAAGTCAAGCAATGCAATCCCAAAGACCTTTCTCTCATGCTTACCCGTGTAAGTCTTATGAGCAGCAACATTATCTACTGCTTACACCACTGTAAGTCTTACGAGCAGCAACGTTCTCTACTGCTTACACCACTGTAAGTCTTACGAGCAGCAACGTTCTCTACTGCTTGCACCTTGTCAGCCTTACGAGCAGAAAGTCTTACTGACAATTCGCTCTACAACTTCCCCCGTAAGATGATCAATTCTCTCAAGGTCCCTCTACCTTGAGAATACTTCTGAAATACAGATGAAGTGTTTACAAGCTCTCTCACAGAGTGTATGGATGCTCACTGAAGTACAATGTAAATATTTTCACTCTCAATTATACATGACAATGAAAATAGATATTAACGGAGAGTGTGAGAGACGAAGATTCATGACAGCAACATGTTGACTGTTGGGTTCTCGTTACTTCATTATTTCTGTTTGATGTAGAATCTATGTTCTGGTTTTTGAAAGATTGAGCTTATATAGCAGAAGCTGTGAGAGCCATTGTGTCTATTCAAATATTTTCCCGTTGTAAGCCGATCGTGTGCTCAAACAGTAAGTTCAACGGTTATGCCCATTGATCGTGGTGCTCTGACATATGCTTCAGCATTTCCCGTTGTAATCTGTTCGTGCTTCTGAGAGATAATTCATACAGTTGCTTTCTGTTTGCACGTTGGTTGAGTTATTTGTTGAATATTGTTTCTACCCATGATTTGTTGTCGCTAAATATTGATTCGTGTATGCCATGTGATCAGTAGTGCATAACACCTGTAAAAGTACTCAGAAAAATAGATGTTAGAAAATATCACTCGGGTGATTATAGACTTCACTGGGAGTGATTTCAGAAAACGGAAGAATCACTGGACGTGATTTTGATTTCACTGGAGGTGATTTTGATAAAATAATAAATCACTCGACTGCATAAGCATTTTGCTGGTAGTGACTCTGTAAGAGTAGGCATATCAATTAAGTGTACTATAATCCACTGGTGGTGATGAACCATATCATTTGAATGAAGCTGATCTGATTTGAAGGGATTAAGAGACGTCAGAGGTGTACTGAGGTAATCTAGTTCATGTTCATATTCTCTAGCAGTGATTTGAAGTTCACCGGAAGTGATGCTGAGAAATTGGCATATCACTCGACAGAAAGTGATTTTAAGAAACAAGCAAATCATTCGACCTGATTGAGATTCACCGGAAGCAATACTGATTCAGTTGAAATTCACTGGCAGTGCGTTCAGGCTTCTTCTGTCAAAAATCATCATATCACTCGATCATATAACATCTGACTGGTAGTGATCTGATGCATACTGGCTTTCACTGGAGGTGCATTCAGGTTCACTAGAAGTGATTTGAGAGAGTGTGTAATTCACCGGAAGTGATTCAGCATCCACTGGAAGTGATATGGAAAATTTCATATATCACTCGAGTGAATTTGGCATCACTGGAAGTGATTTTGCAAACAGTGAATTTTTCTTGCAGTGATTTTCAATCCACTGGAAGTGAATTTGGAAATTTCAAACATCACTCGAGTGATCTGACTATCGCTGGAAGTGATTTCCAAAACAGTGTATTTTTCTTCCGGTGATTTCAGACGCACTGGAAGTGCTTCTGAAAAATCTCATATCACTCGAGTGATTTCGGTATCACTGGAAGTGAAATTGCAAACAGTGAATTTTTCTTGTAGTGATTCTAGTGCCACTCGAGTGATTATTAATGATCCCTTGAGTGATCTTCCTGATCACTTCGAATATAGCTCCAAAATTTCTATATTATATATCAATGGAAAGATATTTAAGTCTAGTTTCATATGGCACTAGTTTCAGCTCAATTGAAGCTTTGGTTTGAGAGTTATAGCCAAAATACCAAACTTGTTCCAGAAAGTGACGCTGATATAAAGGCCAAATTCGAACATTTATATCTCCTTCATCTGAGCTCCTTTGATGTTTCTTCTAGTGTCAAAATGACGCATTGGGAGTCTATTTTCATATACAACTAGTTTCGTCTCAATCAAAGTTGTTGTTTGAGAGATATGATCGAATAACTAGGCCTCACTCAGCTGGACGAAAAACAGAGTATGAAAATTCAAAGATTACTCGAGTGAATAGTAACTTACTCCCAGAAATTTTCCCTGTTTCCAGAATCACTCGATGCTATAGTGAGCTACAATGCCATACGCTACAGTACCACTGCTACAGTTCCCATAGAACTTGAATCTTCATATTTTTCATTAATTCTTGCAAGTTCTTCATTCCTCAATTTCTTTCTTCCATTACTTGACTAATCTATAATATATGCAATATTATATTTAGCAGTTAATCAATGTACTAGATAAGTATATGATGCAAACTTTTTTCTCTCTTAATATTTGATATATGTATTTAACATCATCAAAACTAATCATATCTAACATAGTAGTCCTGAGAGTAATAACCCTACTGGAGGAATCCATAGCCCCTTATGTGCTCTGTAGTACTCTAGCCAGTCTACATCACACTTGCGGAGAGCTTATGAGAGTAAACCAGTAATATGGAAAGTATTTAACCCATGGATTCAATCATAGGAAATAAGGAGGATATAAGAATGGTTAGGGGTTAATGAAAGATAAAGAGTAATCATGCATAATGATATTTTGTGAAATAATATGTTGTGTTATGAGTAAATGTTCTTTGAGAATATGAATGGATATGATCATGTCATGATTAGTATATCTACTTGACCTCTTGTTTATTATATATGATTGCCTTTCTGTATAATATATCTGCTTGACATGTTTATATGTTAGTCCCACCTTGAACCCCACATGTAGTGCCGATAGGTAAGGTGGATAGTGATTGCGTTATTGAGATAGTAGTCTCATCTGTTACTTCTCACATTTTTTTAGGTGAGAGCTTACGGATAGGAGCATGTGAATTTACTTAGAATGTATATAACTGCACTCTTTTGATAGATGACTGAAGAACTAGAATGCTTATTTACTTTTTTGGATTGTTGATTTGAGGAACTCATTTCTAAGTCATATTTGAAGAAATTTTTGAAAATCACATTAAGCTTAGGGTTAATTAGAGATGGTGTTAAATTTTGATATCAGAGCTAGTTTCAACTCTTTCGGGGATGGTACCTGTTGCATTACATATAGATTATGGCAATAAGAGTGAATAAGCATAACCTTCCCAATTACCCCTCATTAGTATTAACTAAATTTTGGTATTTTTGTTTCCTTTTAGTTTGACACACCTAAAGAGGTCTACATCCTTAGGTGGAGAAAATCGCAAGAGCGCATAGACACAAACAATGGAACATGTAGGAAGTTTTCATGGCTAGTTGATTGTTTAAATTTTATTAGAGGTCATAGTAATTTAAACATAATTTGTGCCCTTCTCTTTTTAGTTTTAGTTTTTAAGTGATTAAAGGGACAAAAAAAATTAACATGTAGCTTCACATTTAATTCCTTATATTCTTATGGTGATCTACACAGAAAGAGAGATTAACTCACAATATTCAATCTATTAGTACCAAATTTTGTACCCAGATGTTACAGTTTTAGAGCAACTAAGAAATATAGTTCTAAATCTCAATGGAATTATTTAAATATAAGGCAACATGACTAGAGAACAGATTGTTAGAAAGGTTTTAAAAATTTTTATAGTAATTAGATTATATATTTTATGCATATTGTTTATACGACACAATACTCAAGCAATCCACCTCTACCTTAATATAAGGATGCTACCTTAAGGGAAATGAGAGAAATAGTGTTGAGCAATGCTACGCAAATGACTGTTTTGGAAATGTGTCTCGATAAAAGAATATAGATGAGATAATATAGAGTTTAAAAAGAGAAACGGCCTAGGATGTGAGGCCAAATAGATAACAATCTGGATAATAATTAGCTTTATATAATAGGTGGCTTTTGTAGTAAAGTAAAGCTAAAGAACTGTGAATAAGGCTAGTTGTAGGGTATATCTCATTCATAGAATGCGAACAAAGTGTCAAACCACTTAATATTTTAACATTTATCATATTAATAACGCACAGTTTAGTGGGCGAATAGAAATAGCATAAACATACTGATATAAAATACTTGATTATATTACAGGAATCCCCACAGGATTTGTACATGATAATTACAAATCCCAAAAGATGGTATAAAACTATAGGTAACCAATACCAAAAATTGGACAGGACCGAAACTCTCAGTTGTCGGTATCTACCTTTTTGCCTTTACAGTCGCTTCCTCTAACTAAATAAATTTTAAATTTGTGGAAAGAGGTGAGATTTATATGAATCTTAGTAGTAACACATAATCAATCATACAAAATATGATAAATAAACATGCAATGTACTATATATGTAATAGAACAAATACACTATAAACATGTCTGTTTGTTCGGCATTCAAGATCAAATGACTATTTGTCCCTACTGGCTACACTCTGTACATTGTTCAGGATCAAATGACTATTTGACCCTTACTTGCTATAATGTTTTGAAGTAGGTAAATGTATGTCCGTACTTGTCTTACTACCTCAGTTGGGTCCCACTTAGCCTGATGGTACTTGTGCTTTTCCCACACCACAACTAGGTTTTGTAACAAACAATTCATATCACAAAACATAGCAACATAAAGCATATAAGCAATCACATAGTGTACGAAAGATAAAGTTACTACCTGAACACCTTTCCGATTACTCGTCTTTAGTTATTAATCTCTGGGCTGGTCCGGGCAAAGATCAAGCCCTATAAGTTAGAATCCATCACAAATATGTCATTACTTAGTTAAATATCTTCTACGTCTAAGTCAAGCAAATTAAGTTAAATGGGAGTAAATAAGGTCTACATTGGCTTCTAGTGCGTGCTATTATCTTTTGGAATCAAACTTGACTTAATTGACCTTAAACTCTTCAAATCCGTAAGTCAACTCAACTTGGCAGTTTTGACTCCCAAATTTGAAAATTCATAACATAATCTAGAAAAATTCAAATAGGGTGGTTCCAAGTCCTATGGAAATATATTTAAGTCCTAATTTATAGAGTTTGAGTTATAATTTCAAGACCAGAATTAATGTCCCAAAACACATTCTAGAGTTTGAGTTATAATTTCAACAGGGCATATCTCCCAATTTATAGGTCCAAATATCATATATTACCTATCATTAGAAAGCTTAACATGTCTATTACAACATTACAAAATATCATAGTAATTGGACAAGTTTTGGATATTCAAAAGCAACTCACAAACAGACTGCCACTAATCTAGCAGATTCAGCAACACCCTTTGAATTCCAAAATTAGGGTTTTCTAATCAATTGCCCAAAAATCATAACCACATGCTATTCCTACACAATTTTAGCCATAGAATCCATTTCTAACATAAAATATCAAATTCTATCTCGATCACCTTGAAATAGGTTTCACTAAATCTGACCCTAAAACACAAATTGTGTTTTTGCAACTTTTAACTTTTAAACATGTAATTAATTATTATAAACCCTTAACTAACCACATATTCATCATCAATCAGCCATCAGAGCTCAATTTTGACACCTTGGACAAAACCCTAAGGGGTCTAGAACTCCAAATATACTCAACAAAATAGCAAGACATTGTGCTCAAATTGAAACTTACGATTACCTCTACGTGTCTATCTGATCAGTTCGGAATTTCAACAGTACTTCCTCTAAGTATATGACACCAAAATAATTGGATTAGAAATATGAAACCTTAAAAATGAAGCTCTCATCGAGTAGAAGAAGATTAGTGAAGGCTTCAAGTGCTGAAATGTCAAACCCCTTAATATTTTGATATTTATCAGAGTATTAACGTTTAGTTCAATGGGCATACATAAATAGTAAAATTATAATGATATAAAAATCTTGATTACATTACAGGAAATCCCATAGGGTTGGTACATAATAAATTACAAAACAAAAAATACATAGAAGGGACATAGATAACCAACTCGAAACTCTTGCTCCGGACTAAAACCCTTGGTTGCCGGTGACCATATCCTTTCTCTTAAAGCCGCATCTTCTTGCTGAGTAAATTTTGAATATAGAAAGGGTGAGATTCAAATGAATCTCAATAGTAACAAGCTATCAATCATATAAAATGTAACAGATAAACATGCAATGCATCATATATGATATAACAAATAAATATACTGGGCACATGTGCGTCAATCAACGTTCAAGAACAAAGCGATGATTTTGTCTGGATCAAAATGATCGCCTTGTCCCTACTTGCCACACTGTGATTACATTGCAATTCTACTTGGCATTCAGATTAAAATAACTATTTGTACCCTACTCACCTTACTGCAGCTCTGTTCAAGATTATATGCTTTTATGACCCCTACTTGCCATAATGTTTTGGAGCAAATGATGTTATGTCCGTACTCGCCACAGCTGGGTCACCCTAAACACATGGTACTTATATTGTTCCCATGGGGTGGCACTTGTGTATTTTCACACCCAGTAAGGAATTTTGTCACACTGGCTTCATATTGGCCGACCTAGACTGGGTACCAATAGGCCAAGAAGTAATTGTGCTTTTCCCTCAAGGTGGTACTTATGCTTTTCCAACACCTAGCTCTAGGACTTAACTCCATTCAAATATCATTGGACAAAATATGGCAAACAATGTATATTAACAATCACATAGAATATGAGAGATAGAGTTACTACCTGGAATCCTTTCCAGTTGCTTAACTATTATTGGTCCCTTAACTTTTGTCTGACTCGGGAAAATGTCAAATCTTAAAATTCCTACATTGGTAATAAATGAGGTATTACTCATTCATACCTTATTCGAAGCTCATATAGATGGTTATCTTTACCCTTAAAGTTTAAGGTAATTACATTGTGCCATTATCCTTTTTTTTAATTTCACACATTTTCTAAAAGCTGGCAGAATTTTCTTCAAATTTTGGAAATTTATATATTCATGTACATATATCCAATTGAAGTAGCTCTAAAGGCTAGGCAACCCTTATTAAGTCCATTTTCAAGGAAAAATATTTCTCTTAGCCAATTAGATGCAAATCAATCCAGAACTACCAACTATTAGACACTGTCTAGAAACATGCCAGTTTTCACATGACCAACTTCAAAAATATATAAATTCTAGTATATAGCTCCAAATGACCTATCAAATTAAAGCTTGATAAGTCTACTTTAATTTTAGAAAATATCATAAGCATTGGACACCATTCAGTTACACAAAACACAATGCAAACATCTTCCATGAAGGGAAACCCTAACTGAACAGCAACATTCCAAGTTTTGGAATTCAAATCCATTCTTTCTAAAATTGTACCAACCATCATTTCCTACACAATTTTTTCCTAAGGAATCCATTGGAGACCTCAAAATTGGAAAAAGCCTCCCTTTCCTACCAACCCTGTTCTGACTAGAAATTAGGGTTCCAAGCAAAACTTCATCAATTCATATTTTAACCACCAAATTAGGTTCATATGCTTCTCAAACATCATATAATCACATATATATAATTAAAGAATCATGAAAGCCCAAGAACCCTAAATGACCGAAAATAGGGCAGTAAGAGAAAAGCTACAAAATCCACCAACCAACAACAATCATAAAACAACAAGTTTGAGCTAGGTTTCTTGATTACCTTTGATTCCTCTTGCTTCCCTCACCAAACCGTGCACCTTCTTCTTCTTCTTTCTCTTGATTTTCTTCTTGATTCTTGAGAGTCAATAGAATAGAAGGATTAGATGAATGTTTTCATGAATTTGAAAGCAAGAACAAGTAAATTTTGAGCTCAACCTTACCTATTGCTTCCTTGAATTCCCTTCCTTCTTGCTCTTGTCTTCTGTAACTTCACTCTCCCTCTCTTTCTTTATGTTTAGTCAAAAATGGCCCCTTTAGAGGAGTTAAATGGCTTATTGAATAAGCCATTTTCAACTTCCTCAAAATTATATTATTTTATTGAAATCTTTTCACATGTCATTATATTATATTTTTTCTTTTTCCACATAGCTCTTTCTTGCTTCCACATGTCCATATATGTGGCAAAATCATGTGCCCTCTTGCACCTTCCTTCATTGGCTGACTTTCCTTGATATTTAAGGGGAAATATTATAGTTTATGTTATTTGGCCAAATTTTTGGGATTGTCAGGTACAGCGGAAATTTTAAATTGCAAACGTTCACCAATCCCATTTGCGGATCTATCAACGACATTTAAATCAAGTTGGAAAGAATCGTACCTTTTGTGTTTTGTATTTTCGATCTCTAGGAGCCAACACCTCATATCAGCTCTATTTATCGATATCCACACGAATATGGTTCCAACACGGATAGGTGTAAACGCCTCCAATATCTCTCTAGGGTTTTTGCGGCTCTCTATTTCTCATCTGTCTTAGGGTTCTCTAGCCCTACGTTTTTATAACTGATGAGGGCCATATTGGATCTTCAAAATTAATATTAATTAATTTTGAAATCAATTAACACTTAATTGTTTTAATGAGCTAATTAAATAAATTTGATTTAATTAAATATGTTCAATATTTTTAATTTAACCTATTTATTTAATCCGAATAAAGAGCCAATGGAATTAGATTTATTTTATCTTTATAAATTAAATAAATTAAATCTAAAATATTATATCTCTATCAATGTTAGTTATTTAATTTATCAAATAAAATTAAATCTGAAACTAACAATACATAACAATAATATTATTATTATATTTCCTTTAACGAATTATATATATATATAAAATCCGTCCACCCCAGATTAAACATTGCATTCATTGAATCTTAGACACACCTTAGATTCAATGAATCTGAACATTATAGCTTGTGTTGGGCTATTCTTGTGTGTGACTTTGTAGGCCTATACGAAATTGGCAGTAGGCCAATAACTGTACTAACCCACAAGTCGCAAGCGGCATCTAACAAGACATTAGGACTACCCAATTTATATGAGGATCGTTAACATGATTCAACCTATCATACAACCATGTCACGTCCCTTTTTTCCTATGATATTTCTGCCAAGAATGAGTAATGGATAGTGTCATCCTCCTTTCCTGACCATTACTTTCCCGATTCCTGAGTAGTCTAACAATAAAAATGGAAACTCTTTTCCATTGTAGTATGATCATATATTTTTTAGACTTACTCATCAATGGGCCTAATAATATCTCTCTACTAATGTGAGCTACTAATATGAGGGACAAATTCTATCTTGATCATTCACATTCCTATGTATGAAAACCATCAAACCTGATTATAGCCTTTAGCATCACCTGATCAAAGGTGACTTTTGACTAGGTCAAAGCTTATCGACTCTCATGTAGGAATCCATGATGATCTTAGGTCAAAGGGCATAGTGATGTGGTATACATAAAATAAGCTTATGATTTTATCTATGTAGCTTTCTTATAACTGGTCAGTCCAACACCTTATACTCTTAAATGTAACTAAGACTTTGATTCGTATCTATATACCTTGTCAAAGTTATACTAGTCTTATTTCATCTTTGCTCCCGTATAAATGACCGACCAAGGATATTTAGGACAATCTTTATGATTCATCCAAGGATACAGTTATCACAAGTAAACATGCAAATAGTATGATAACAAAATGAAGAAATTCATTAAATAATATTGTTTAAAGTACAATGATTAGCCCCTAGGGCACAATTTCTAACACAAATAACCATTTTACCCTTATATTTTCTTGAATTTTTGAAACCTTTTGCCATTTTCTTCTTCCCCTTTCTTTTCGCAAAAATTTTCAATGCTTATTGGGCAAAAAATTGTGTTCTTTCATATTAAATTTTAGGCTTCAATGTTAAGCCTTTATCAAGACAAAAATTGAACTTTGTGTCTTTCTTGGAAAAATATTTCATATAATCTCTATTTTCACTATTTGACTACTTCAAGTACACCAAAATTCACTATTTTACTCCATTGAATATATTCAAATATTCAAGGATTTTTTGTGAATAAAATTTGGGATATTACATGAAAACAAGATTTCAAGCTTCGAATCAGTGAAGAACACAAAAACTTCTCTCTTTTTTCTTTTTCTCCGAATTTTTTCCAATTTTTCCCTTCATTTTAGGTGGCTTGCTGACTTTAGGAATGTAAGACCCCGACTTATTGATATTAACCAAAGTAGCAATGCATAGTTCAGCAGACACATATGAATAGTATAAATATAATGATATCATTGATATAATGTGCTTGATTACATTAAAGGAGTTCCCCGTAAGGATGTACATAATGATTACAAACCTTAAAATAATAAAAGGTCTTCAGATAACCAACGTCTCCTCTTACACTGGTCCGGAACCTTCCATTGCCAGTAATTACGATTTTTCCCTCAAAGCCGCTTACTTAAGCTGAAAGCTTTAAATGTTTATGGAAAGAGTGAGATTCAAAAGAATCTCATTAGTAACATATAATCAGACATATATGATGTGAAAATAAACATGTAATGCATCATGTTATGTAAGATGATACTATTATGTACACAATGTCTAGGGCGAAATGACTATTTGCAACATTGGCTTAACTTTGCGCCTCCATTGGGTCCCAGACCACAAGCTAATGTGCCCTTAGCACTATGTTTGTGTCCTAGACACTATGCTCATGTCACAGAAGATGGCATACATAGAGCATACAAATAATCACATAGTGTATGAAATAAAGAGTTATTACCTGGAATGTGCCCTTTCCCTGCTTGTCTATCGGTATGATACTGTCTATCCAACTCAGGCTACTGATATATCCTAAAATTCCAAATTTAGGATAGATATTATTCATTCATAATTTATTCTAAACTTATTATGTTAGTTATCTTAGCTTAAAAATGTTAAATGATCAAAATGCCCCTGGGGACCCGGTCTAAGCCCCTTTATGCCCAGTCAAATTGTACTTTACCAAAAATTATGAACCGAGCTTATCCTAAACCATTTCTCATGTAAAATCCATTTTTGACCTTAGATTAGTCAAATTCATGCTCAAATTATGAAAATGCCCCTAACAGCCCCTAACTTAGGGTTTTAAGGGTAATTTTGTCATTTCACATTATAAGGCCTTTATACTTCAAACTTTACATATTTCCTACACAATTTTATTCTAAACCCAATGGAATCATCAAAACCACAAAATTCCAACTCTAACCCTCCCAAACAGGTCTGGCCAAAAAACATGAATTATAAGGGAAAATGTGTTTTCTTTATTTTAATCCATAAACCACCTTCTTTTCACCTATAATCACATGTTTAACTACTTAAACACATTTTAAGCATGATTAATGTGAATTTGGGCAGCATCTCCCCTTAGGATTTGTACATCCCAATCATGAAAACAAAGCCACAAATCAACCACAACAACAACAATCACCAACAACCATCAAGATTCAACAAGAGAAACTAGATTCTTGAGATTACCTTTGATTTCTATTCTCTCTCTCTCTAAAACCATCCTCTCTCTCCTCCTTCTCTCTCTTAGTTTTTCTTGCTACACATGTATTTCAATAAGGAATAGAGATTAAGAGAGAGTTTATATGAATTAGGGGCAAGATCAAGTAGGATTTACATGTAAACTTACCTAGCTTGCTTCTTGAACCTTGCTCTCTCTTCTCTTGTGTTTTTCATATGAGCTCTCTCTCTCTCTCTCTCATTGTTCATATGCTTGGCTGAAATCTGGCCTAAAGGAAGAAATGATGATCTCATAAAAATATCATCTTCCACCTCCTTCAAATACTATATTTAATTGTAATAAGCATGTGCCAATTTAATTGAATCATCATCTTTTTCTCTTTCCCGATTTACTTGGTCAAAAATGAGTCTTGAAGAAGCTAAGAGAAAGCTTCTTGAAATATCCCTATTTTGCCTCCTTAAATAATAATATGAAATTATTAATTAGCATGAGATATGTAACACCCCAAAATTTAAGGCAAGAGAACTGAGAATAAGCCTAATTTAAGAAGACTACTAGGCCCTGGTTTGGCTAGTGTCACAAATAGGCACGAGTAATTCTCACCTTAACGTAAGGGCAAAATAGTAATTTTTCTATAAAGCAAGAAATGAGTATTTTTCCCAATAATTTGAGTGAGATGGGAATTAAAAAAGAGGGAAATGAATACTAAGAATTAATACCCAAGAAAGGAAAAAGAGCTATTAAGCAAAAGGCTACAATTAACAACATGTAAGGTGGTACAATGGGTACAATGGGATAGTTTGAGAATGATAATTCTCTCTATATATCTCACTAATTTATTGGATGAAGAAGCATGATAAATGAAGTGAATTATCACGCAAGAAAGCTAAAGATGTGGACTAATAAGTTTGACCACATAAGAGTCACCTTTAATAACTCATCATTCTTCATCATTTCTCATTTATTCCTGTGTGCAATGAATTAGATAAGAACGTATAAAGAACGAAAGAAACGAAGAAAGAGAACGGAGGAGAGAGAAAAGAGAGAGAAATCTTCAAAAGGCCGAAACGTTATATAAACAACGTCTTCTCTCCAAGTACACTTTCACAAGTATTGTTCTACTCATCACAAGCTACAATTCTATGGTTTCAAATTCTTGATTGGAGGCCATTGGTACCATCTCGCCGGCCGGAATGTCTCCAGAATTCTGAACCAAATTCATAAACGAGTTAAGGTAAGCGTATGCTTCATTTCTACCATTTCAGTTTGTTGATTGGATGAGTATAGGAGAAGTTAGGTACTATTCATCTCTCATTCAATTATGTGTTTTAACAGTCTAAATGATGACTAATGCTTGCCTAACTAGTTAATCATGTTATTAGAAGTAAAAAGGATATGTTTAGGCAAGATAAAACGAGAAACCAACACAACTCTTTAAGAACTCAATAATTGCTACTAGTTGTGTGGCATGAAGAACGAGTTGGAATTTCATCTATTGGATGATTCCATTGAGTTTAGAGAGCAAAATGAGTTAGGTTTATGTTGATGCCGAAGTGAGAAAAGGCCTGGTGTGAGAAATGATTGAATTGCCCTTAAAGTACTAATTAATGGCTGCCAATGGGTATTTTCATCATTTAGGGCCTGAATTTGAGTAAACTGAAGTCACCAATAGATTCTACACGTGAAATTGTGTAGGATCACCTCAAGTCAATATTTTAGGTGAAGTGCAAGTAATTGGGCACAAATGGGCATAAGCTAAGTCTTAGGGGTATTTTGGTAATTCTACAACTATGAGCCATGATAACCAATACTATGAGTCTAGAATGAGTTACGAGCAATCAATAACTCATTTATCTTAAATGTGTAACTTTAGGATATATCGATAGACGAGCCGAATCAGAGCTAGATTAAGGACAAGCAAGGAAAGGTCATACTCCACGTAGTACATCCTTCATACTTATACTATGTGATATTAATCATGAATGTCATACATTTTAACATGAGCTAGTGTCCTAGACACACCATTCCGCCATATTGTGCTCATGGACCCAACAGGGGCACCAAGTCGACCAAGGGGCAGAGTGAAGTTTGGCCTTGGGCTAGTGTACACACAAACGTTCGATCATCTTACATGTCATGACATTGCATATCTATTTTCGCATTCTATTTGTATGTAAGCATGCTACTACTGAGATTTCCCCGAATCTTACCCTTTTCATAAAATGTAAGTTTCCAGCAGTAAGCAACGGCTCGAGGAACATGACAGTGGTTTCTGCCAACTAGAGGTGGCAGACTAGTACAAGAAGAAACGTTGGTTATTTGAAGACTCCGTAATGTATTTTAAGGTTTGTAACTATTTTGTATACCCCTATGAGACGGTTGTATATAATCAAGCATTATCGTGTCATTATATCAGTATATTAGCGCTATGATTATTGTTTTAATAGCCATTGTATTCCACACAATCGCGACTCTGAGTATTTTTCCATTGTGGAACGAGGGACGTTACAGTTTTGGTATCAAAGCATAAGATAGACTTATGCTCATAAGGACGGACGCTACAATATATTTGACCAAAGTCATCATCTTTCTAAATTTGGTCAAACATGCCTCCTTTTGCTTTAATTGGAGCCAAGTATTTATTCCCTTTTTCCTTCCTCTTACTTAGATGAAATAGAGGGCTCTGGGAAGAGGATTATGATCTCTTAAAATATCTCCATCCACCTCCTTAACAGATGATATTTTAATGGCAATTAACATGTGTTTACTTTTTGACTTTGCCTTCTCATTTTACTTGGCCAAAAATGCTTCCTTCTTACTTTTAATTTGGACCATGTATATATTTCCCTCCTTGCTTCCCTATTAGCCGTCCAACATCATGAAACAAGGGGGAAATATTAGCTTTTGATTTTATTTAGCCAAATGACTATTTTGCCCATACATTTTTGCTATTTTCTCACTTGTTGGAAAACTGGCAGAATTTTCATCAAACTTTGAAAAGTCATATATTTATTTATAGATGTCCAATTGATGTGGTTCTAAAGGATATGTGACCCTTATTAAGTATATTTTTAAGGGAAAATATAGCATTTATCCAAATGGAAGCTCAAAATTCCCAAAATTATCATTTTTGGACGTTATCACAGAAGCTTGCCAGTTTTACTGGGCTAACTTTAAAAATACATAACTCTTAGTGTACATATCCAAATGGCTTATATGACCTATCCAATTAAAGCTCGATAAGTATACTTTTATCTTGGAAAATTTTATAGGCATTGGACACCATTTTCCTATTTTAAAATGTCACAAAACAAGATTGTCACGCAGGAAAACACACTAGCAGCAAATCTCGATTTTTACAATTTGTGTTCCAAACATAATCATGTTGTGTATGACCACTAATTTCCTTGTTTTTTCATTTCCTATGCTTTTTGATTCACCATTCTATTCCCTTTAATATCCCAAAGGTGTAAAGGAATTTTAGGGAATAAAATTATGCATTCCTGGGACACTTGCTAAACCGAGGCTTAGCAGTCCACTTGATTCAGGTTTATTCTCAAGCCTCTAGTCACAAAGAAGAGGGAGAGAATAGTATGAAATATTTTAATAATTTATGACACATGTCTTAAAAGTCAGGGTGTTGGATGCTCCTTTTTTAGAATTATCATGTAACCGGCAATTATGTATACTAGATATTCTTATTTTACACTGCAAGGTACTTGGTGCACCTCTTAAAATTTGTCTTCATTTCCCCTTTAACATAATTGTGTGAATTCCATTGTCAAGGGAGAAAGATTCATCCGGCTTTCGGTATCGTAGTTGGCAAAATCGGGTATATGGCCAGACTAGAGACCAGTGGATTACACTAGTTTTTCCACCTCTATCAGATGTCTAATGTTAGATGTCAGCATTTGATTGGCTAATTAGGGAAAAATGTCAAAAGATACTTTAATAAAGCTATTTTTTGATACAGGGCAGCTGGTTTTGCAAGACGTGTCCCTCTTTAGACTAAGTGACGACATGTGTCCCCTAAATGCTCTAAGATGGTGCCGCCTACCCTTAGGTCTTCGAGAACTGCTGAGTCTGTGCACCGATATACCTCAAGAAATGTCAGGTCTTCATATGGGTCCCACATATAAATATGGCACCTTCCTCCCTTATTCTTCCTCATAATGGCACCATTTTGGGTGCCCTTTAAAGCCATGAAGTGTTTCAAATTATTTTCAAGTTTTATACACAAGTGTACACATATACATATATCTTGCACCGGCCTATTCAACCGGAAAATTCATACATACTTAAAGCAGTACAAGTGATGGAATTTTTAGTACACTACACAAAGGATAGTCCTTAGATCTCATTTTTAAAAAGAAAACAAAGGTAGAAGATAGTCCTCCCGCAACTATTAGGAGAAAAAAGAGAGAAAATGATATACCAATATATCCTATAATAGAAAAACAATATACCAATACAGTTTTTGAAAACATTTACAAGATTATCATTCTATATACAACATTTTATGTCAAACATCATAACTATTATAATAGTAATAATCTTAATAATAATCTCCACTCATATTTACATGTTAGAAAATACACTACTTCACTTAACTAATTTCATATTCAAACATACACATAATTTTTCAAAACACATACAAATAATATAGATGAAAGCAAGGTTTAGAAAATACCTTACTGCCTAAAACAAGTATATAGAATAAATTAACTCTGGTTATCTCAACTCCAAGTTTAACCTTAACTTAAGGAGTAAAGCACGAGCGATCACTGGTCACAAGAAAGCTCTACATTATCAATGTAGATATTAATCAACCACAAGCAATAATAAAATAAATAAGTTATACAATTTAACTCCCAAAAACCTAATTCCATGTACAACTATTATCATCAATATCCTAATTTTCTTAACAATTCTTACCTCAAAGATCCAAGGTCATACATCACTTTTCATGAGTTTGAATCACTCATTAAAATCCTTAGATAAACTCTATACCATACTCTCCAATCAATCACTCAATTTCATAAATTAAAGTTTCACCTCCAACACACCTATAGTCATAAAATTATCAATATCAACATCCTAGACAATTAAATCTCTTTTCTAACTTATATGAGCCTAACCCAATTCTTAAACAACTCTTCAAACCTCTATATAATCAAAATCACATCAAACTCTAACTCAAATATCAAATTCTAACTTATAATTTCATATAACTCAAAATCTAACAAAACTAAAATGATTAAAATTTTAATAATAGCTCCAATAACCTAAATAAATTGTTTAACCCAAATTTATTAGGCAAAAACGTCCTAAAAAATAATTTATAATATTTATTTAAGAGAAATTCATTTCAAAATCATAAGACAACCAAATAATAAATTCAAACCAATTAGAATTAGCTATTAGCATTACCCTACCTATATATAGTCATCTATTGTCAAAAATTAAAACTCTCCTAAAATCTTAACCCCAAAATTTTAACGAATCAGCATACTATTACTCTCGTTAGAAAGAGAAAAATTCTTGAAAAAACTTTCATGAAGGAATTTTGTTAAAGAGAAATGAGTTTAGTTAACCAAAATGATCTTATAAGATTGTCTTAAGCTCTTCAATGGCGACGCGAAGAGGAAGAAGACGCTCTCTGCCTCTTTCTGTAGCTAGAATGACAAAGGGCAGTGAGGGGGGATATTAAATCAAATGCTCCCCCCACATGATATATTAAGGGGCCACGTGCCCCTTAATATATATATATATATATTCTCTCTTTTTTAACTCTGTTTATTTTTTTTCCTTTTCTTTATATTATTTATATTTTTATTTATTTTTTATAAAAATAAAAAAATAATAATAAAGTATTATTATTTCTACATTTTCAATCAATTTTTGTTATTTTAATTTCATACATTAACAAAAGCTTATTTCGAGGTGATAATAACCTACTTACCTAAGCTACTGAGTGCCCTAATTGCATAAGCACAACTCCTATTCATATATTTGAAGCATTAGTTTCAATGACAAATGGGTGTCGCAAATTCGTCAATGCCAGGACAGGGCAAAGATCAATGCATTTTTAAGCATACAAAAGGCTTGTTCAACTTGAACAGGCCACTTGAATCCATCCTTTTTAAAAGGTCAGTGAGGGGTTTGGCAATCACTCCATACACATTAATAAAATGTCGATAGTATCTAGATAATCCTACGAATGCTCTCAGCTCCTTAACATTATTGGGCACGGGCCACTTGCCTACTACTTCCAGTTTCTTTTGATCTGCAGCAACCTTACCTCTAAACATAAATGCCCCAAATACTCAATGCTATAAATGCCCCAAATACTTAATGCTATAAGTTGCAAATGCGCACTTAGATTACTTAATCAAAAAATGATTGATTTGTAATATTTCAAATACAATCCGCAAGTAAGTTACATGTGACTCCAAATTAGGGTTGTAAATAAGGATATAGTTAAAGAACACAAGCACACACTTCCTCAGTAATTCCTTAAATATGTGGTTCATAATCAACTAAAAGGTAGATGGGGCATTCATCAAGTCAAAGGGCATTACCAAGTATTCATAATGTCCTTCTTGCATCTAGAAGGCAATCTTGTAAATATCCTCTTTCCTCATACAAGTTTTGTGGAAACCATAATACAAGTCCAATTTTTAAAAAACTCTGGCCATCACCAATTTGTCAAGCAAATCCTTGATTAAAGGAATGGGAAAAATGTCATACACGATAGCTTTGTTAAGACCTTGGAAATTAACATACCCTGTAGCCCCCATCTTTTTTTTTTACTAGTACGATAGGTGAAGCAAATGGTGAATTATTGTATGAAATAATGCCTTGGTCCAGCATGTCTTTAATCATACTTTCTATGACATTCTTTTGCACTACTGGATACCTATAGAGGCATATCTTAATGGGATATGTGCCTTCTTTTAATATTATACGATGATCCCAATTTCTTCTTGACTGTGGCATAACTGTTGGTTCCTTAAACAATGCATCAAATAAATTCAACTAGAAGAGAATCTACTATGATTGGAATACTCTCCTTAGGTGTTGTAATCAACTCATGTTACGTACAAGGAATTATCTACAATATATATAAGTATATATAAACCTTCTTGCCCATTTTCCTTATCACACATAGAGTGTTTCATCCTGCCTCACCATGTATAGTATTGAGAGAAATGATAGGGGCCACTTGATCCTGTTTCACACTTGATGATTCACCCTCTTCATAAATGAAATCAGATGTCTCAGTATCCCCAACGTCTTCTATCAATTCTATCATAAACATTTGCATTCATTTTTGTTGACAACAATTATGACCCAGCGAATATCTCTCTCAGCAATAATAACAGATATTTTTAGTTCTACATTCTTTCAACTCAGCAGCAAATAATTTCTACTTAATAGTAAGTTGGGTCTACCCAAAATTCCCTTCGAATTATTATTCAAAATAGCAAGCTTTTTACCTTCGATCATTAGTGGTTTCTCTTTCCTTGGGTATGTGAACCAAATCGAACATGAACAGGATCTACAAAAGTTGCCCAAGGAATTTGTTGTTTCGTCCACATTCAAAGTACTAAAACCATCGATAAGCCTTGTTATCTAAGGCGATACTAGCCAAAGTGGATTTTCATGCTTCAGGTGTTCCCATCTAATGCAAAATATTGTTCACATTTACCAATCCATGAATCCACATATGATGTAGTAAAGCTAGGAGAATATAACTTCATATATCTCATTAGAGTGTAATACTCAGCTTCCCTCTGATCATTGCGTCTTCTTCCTCTATGATGTTTAAGAACCATAAACCACAAAGAAAGCTGCCACATAAACTCTTACACATTGTTAAGATACGTCTATAAATTCTATAGTCCCTCCAAATTAGCTTCAATGGCTATGAACCAGTGATCCATTTCCACCTTAGCATGGTCTTCAAGCTCTCAGATCATCACTTGAGATCACGTATTATCATCCATACCAAGATGATATGCTCTGATACCAATGTTAGGTTAGCAAAAAAAAGGATAAATGAGGAAAGAAAGAAGAAGAAAAAGAGAACATAGAAGAAAGGCGAAATCAAATTGTACTCATTTGATACCTTCCCAAAAGTTGGGAACCATTTACATATAAGCACGCAACTGCATGCTGCCAACGCTAAATGACAAAGTTCAGAAAAAGTGAATCTTTAATAACAAAAAGATAAATGTACCCCCTACACTCAATTTAATATCATAACACCTCATTAGTTATATCTTATAATTTAATAACTTTTGAATTCTACTATTATTTTTGCTCGCATAATTATTCTTTTTTTATTGTTAAATTTTTTACCTTCTCTCATGAGAGAACCATAAATTGTACTCTTTATCTCTCCTAATTATTTTACTTTTTATTAAAAAATAAGTCTCACATCAAAAATTGAAATCATTGACTTTTAAATTATTTCAATTTTTTTATAAAAAATATAAATGCTAAGATTAGATGAAAAGTAAATTATTCTTGGATTGGATGACTTTCTTATAAATGTTAAGTATTATAATTTATAGTAAAGAACAAAACTTATATCCAATACCTTTACCCAGTTTATCCTATTCAACAATGAGAAAATGACATCTAGATTTTTTAACACATCATTACTAATGTCGTATCTCCATCTCTATTCCTTATTTACCAACCGCAAGCCAAAGACAAAACTTTAACCCTATTTATTGCTAAGCAGATATTGTGGTGACCAAAAGCGGGGATGGAGATACGAACCTACATGTACCCTTTCAATTCCATGGACTAAACAATCACTTTATTATCAAAACAACCTAATTATATTAAATAGGTGATGAAAGGGAGTGGGTTTGGCTATAGGGTTTTTCTTTAAAACAAAAAATGCAAGACAATAAACCAAAGGTTTCCCAAAGGTACTGACAGTGGGCTTGGGTTTGGGTTCATAATTTTTCCAAGGAGATATTTGATTGAAAGTGAAAAAATTAAGGACCCAGAAAAATACATTGTTAGATAATCATCAATTTGTCATCAACCATTGACTAAAAAACTTTGCAAAAACTTGGAAAAAATACATTGTCAAACAATCATCAATTTGTCATCAATAATTGATTGAAAAACTTGGCAAAATTTTCCAAGGGGTTCATATAACTCATCATCTATTCCCTACTATGAGCCACTATTATAGGCTACCAGTCCTCTTCGCCATTCTATGTATTGATGGCGACTACAGTTATCCACTTCTCACGACTGCCGCTATATCTGCTCTTAACAGTAAAAAGGGTTCAAGTTTTGTCTTTTGCTTGCAATTGGTAAATAAGGAATAGAGATGGAGATCAGGTGTTGATAATGATGTGTTAAAAAAAAGGGAGATATCATTTTCTCATTATTCAACTAAATAAACTTAGTATAATGCAATGGATATAAGTTTTAGTCTTTTAGTAAATACTTCTCCCTAAATAACATTCATTAATTTCTCTTACTATTTGTAGTATATCAATTAAAAGACTCCATGAATAACTCTTTAAGTCTCTGAGAACATGGAACCATTTTCAATGTTTATTGTAATGATGAGCATCAAGAGCTATTCAAACGGTGAGATCTACATGGTTCAAATATAATTTCAATGGTCTAAATTTAATATTTTTAAATGATGATTTTTAAATAAAAATCATTTTAGAAAACTAATAGTTAAGAGATTATCTATATATTAGAATCTATACACATTAAAATAATTTTTTAAAAATAAAAAATTCAATTTGATCCACCCAACTTAGATATGAATGATTTAAAGTGGTTATTAACTCTTGATGCTCATCAATATGGTAAGCACAGAAACTGGTTCCCTAAGAATATTTGGCAATTAAGGACCGTATTAAGGAACAGAGGGAGTAATTGGTCATAAGTATATATTTTATTCCTTACCATATTTTAAAAGGAAAACATTAATATGCAATTGTCTATGATTTTATCTAATTTTAAATTAAGTTATTGTAGTTTTTTAGGGGGGAAAATTAATTAATTCCAACTAAAATGCCAAAATTTAAATTCACGTCTACACATTTATCAAAATTTTAATCAGGCTAAGAAGCTTAACTAGAGATTTTAGAATGTTGTTAAAATACCAAAATATCCATAATAGTTAAAAAGAAGAATTGAATGTAGATATAGGTCTGATTTTGACTTTAACTATTTCAACTAAATTTAAGAGAAAAAGCAAATAAATACCCTCTGAACTTCTCAAATTCATAAAAGTCTATCAACCCTTATAAATAACAGAGATGTCATCTGGTAGGAATCTGGAATTTTAAAGTTTATGTGTGTTTTACTAAAATGTCCTCTTCTTTCTCTTCCTTCTCTCTTCTCTTCTTTGTCTCTCCGTCAAATTTTATTGGAGAAGATGATGAATAGTACTTCCTCCACCTCCTTCTCTATACTGTTGGACTTGGGAAAGAAGATACAAAATAGGTCGAGATAGTCTTCTCTCTTTTTCACACCTCCTCTAATTCTATGATTTGCTTGTGAGAAACAATGAAGACAATGACATCCTGAAGAATATGATGAACAGTGGTGTTTAGCCAAAAATCGTGGTATTGGCGCATCAAAGAATCAATTGAGTGCCATGGTTAATGTGAATATCCACGTTTGTGTCTTCTTTGGCTTCTTGTAGTTGGGGAACAAACGCCATGGATGAAAAAATGGCTGATTGTGAGAAGAGAGAGATTAAGAGTCTTGGCCCCTTTACTCTCTTGCCCTCTTTGTACATCTAAGGTGTTGATAAAATTAGTAAAGAGATAGACAAGAGCAATAATGAGTTTGACAAGATTCGTAATGGTTTTCACAAGAGCGTTTCTTGATGACCTAAGGGTAAATATTTTACAACTCATCTTTTGGTTTATGCACAATGACTTAGATCCCTTCACATATTGAGTAAAAAGATTGACACCAATTAAGTAATGTGATTGACAAAATGAGTAATGAGATTACACAAATATTGGTGAATCATGACTTGCATGTTTTCATCAATGAACACTTTTGTCAAAACCATTACTAAACTTGTCAATCCCATCACGAATTTTGGTGAAATGCCACAAATGTTAGTGAATCATAACTTGCATGTTTTCATCAGCAAACTCTTTTGTCAAAACCATTACTAAATTTGTCAATCCTATTATGAATTTTGATGAAATGCCATAAATATTGGTGAATCATGACTTACATGTTTTCATCAGTGAACACTTTTGTCAAAACCATTATAATTATTGTCAAAATCATTACTAAATTTGTCAATCTCATCACAAATTTTGGTGAAATGCCACATATGTTGGTGAATCTTAACTTGCATGTTTTCATCAGCAAACTATTTTGTCAAAACCATTACAATTCTTGTCAAAACCATTACTAAATTTGTCAATCCCATTACGAATTTTGGTGAAATACCATAAATATTAGTGAATCCTGACTTACATGTTTTCATTAGTAAACTCTTTTGTCAAAACCTTTACGGATTTTGTCAAAATCATTATTAAACTTATCAATCACATTACGAATTTCGTCAATCTCATTACTGTTCATTGTCTTGTACTGTTCACCTTCTTCTTCCTCAGCCTCCTGGATTTCTCCAAAATCATGACTACAAGTCCTTCTAATATGCAAACTCAGCACATAAGGTTGATCAGAAAATTGCTAAGATATCAAGTGGGAAGCTAAAAGAATACCTCACAGTGATAGGCTGATCTGCCGATGACGACGACGTGAGATGGGCCACAAGCGGCCGACGGTGAGTAGGCGACAGCAATATGGGACGCTGAGAGTTCGAGAAAGAGAACGAGAACTCGAGACGGCTGAGAGGATTTTGGCAAGTGTGTGAGTGAATGAGTGTGAAGGGCATTTTGGTATTTACTTCTAAACTTGTTAATCCCATATTCCCCCTAAAATCATTATCTGTCATTTCCAACTTATAACAGACTTTTGTTAGTTAAGGAAGTTTATTTGGTATTTTAATAAATTTTTTCCTAAATTTAATTGAAATTTCATTACAATTGATTGGGATTTAATTGATACAATATACTACATCAAGTATTAAACAAAAAAACGACCTATTACAAAAGTGATCCAGTAGAGGTCTAATGTCAACAGCCAACAAATAGACCTTTAGCCGGAGTTGGTTTAAGGCCCACTTGAACTTGTTTGGTATACATGAAGGACTGATTTAAAATGAATAATAACGCTTGTCTCAACTCCTCCATCACCCACAGAACTTTGTATAGCAATAAATAAAAATAAAAAAGTTCGGGCCTTGATTTTTAAGGTGAGGCCAATATTTTTATTTAGCAATACATAAAAAAGAGAATTTATAGCAATTAACACAGTTATGTAAGCTTTTTTTTAATTATTAAGAGGTATTTTGGTCTTTTAACAACATTCACAAATCTCTAATTATATCTTTTGATTTGATTCAAAAAAAATTTTTAAAAGTGTAGGCTTGAATTTAGATTTTATTATTATTTAATTGTGATTCCCCCTTTTTATTTAATCATAGACAATGAGTTTCCGAAAGTTTGTTTGTTTGTTTTTTCTTTTTTGAATTCAATGTCCACCTAAAAATGTTAAAATATATGTAATGAGGCTCTAGAACTAGAACACATGCTGTGTTGGACTTTCCGCCACATATGATTAAATGTTAAAAAAAAATAGTAATGTCACCCAAATTTAATAGTAAAACGGAATTAAAAAAAAAGATTGTTAAAGACGCAAAACAAGATACATAAATTAGTGAAAAAGCAAAACAAGATACATAATATTTTCACAATCATTGGCATCAATCCATTCCCTTTTGATCAATGAGAAAACTCCTCAAACTCCATATCCCTCTTTTCTTCTATCCCATCCTTTCTTTGAAGAATATGTAATAATGACCAAGCATGTTTCTGATTGTCTCAGTCTCAGCTGAGTTAATGAAAAACTTTGGCGGGCGTTTTCCCGACCCTTTGTGTCACCCGTTTTTTTCCCCCAAAAACAACCTTGTGTTGCTTAAAGACTAAGAAAAAAAAAAGATAGGGTTATATATAGCCCGTTTGGATTAGCTTATGGAAGTTTCATAAGTGCTTATAAATCGTGATTCACAGAATATGAAGTAGTTTTTACGGTCTACGAGGTATTTTTACGGTCTACAAGGTAAATATGTGGATGAGATTTACCTCGATATACGTAAATCGGGCTTATTATATAAGCCCGATTGATAAAAGCTTGGCCAAATGAGCTATATAAGATCACAAATAATAGAAAAAAGTAATACTCCAATGCTTATTTATATACTACCTTTAATCCTAAATATAAAAGCTATATAATAAGTTTATAATTTGATTCTAACACTCAACTTTGTCTTTAAAATTTATAATTTTCTTCCCAAAACATCCCTATTGATAGCACCTTAAATAGAATTTTCATAAGAGTAATTACACTGCACATAATTAAAAATAATATTGTAGACGAACCAACACACATTTAATTTATTAAATATAAATGGCTTAACCATAGTTGTTAAAAACACAATTCAGCCCGTTAAAACTGCTAGTTTATGATTTTGGATGAGATTATATGATTAGATCACATGTAAACTCAAACTCTTGCCAACTCGCGTAAAATCGCAAGCCACTCTATCAAACTCGTTGGAATCACGGTAAGGATGAAAATAGGTCAATAAATCGGCACAAGTTTTCACGGGTAAGGATGAAAATAGGTCAATAAATAGGCACGAGCCTATAACAGAAGTTTCAGACATGAGCCTATGCCTCAGCCTGAATTCAAGCTTTTTAAGGTTCTAGCTTAACGCTTCAGAAGGCCTACCTAGGCGTAAAACCTTTTTAAAAGCCTACTGTTAGTCGTCTAGCTTAACCGCAAACGCACGGATTGTCACAAGTAGTATAATAATATCGTTCCTATGAGGACTAAGGCAAAAATAAGTTAATTATCACACTTATATTCTTAATTAGGTTGAGTAAGAGTAATTTAAAAGAAATTTTATATTTAAAAATTAATTTATTAAAAAAGAATTTATTCGAGAACTTAAAGACAGGAGGAACCTAGAATTACTTACCCCTATTGTACTTCATAAGACTAACTTAACTCTTAAATTGATAATGAAAACATGTGTTTGTCAGAGGTTCAAATTAATTGATAAAGTTTTCTCAAATCAAAACCAATTTTATATTTTCAATTAACATGTGCAATCTCTTGTCTTAGTTAACGAAAATAATCATTAAGCTCTATCCTCAATTAGACAATGCTAGGCTAATAGATATATCTATATTCTATTAACAAACCATCCATTTAATCTCTAAACTTCAAGTCTAGCATGATTTTATCTAAGTTCTACAATTAAATTAGTTTTCTCAAACATCACTCAATTGAACCCAACAATCTAAGTGGTGGCCAATCACCCAGAAGCATTAAGTACAAGATAAAATCAACACATAAATTTCATTAATCAATAAAAGAAATAAATAAAAAAGTCTTAATCCATCTAATAGTTCAAAGCAAACCTAGAATATGAAATTTAGCTACTCATAGACAAAATCAAACAAAAACCAAAGATGATAATTCAGTTCATAACCAAAGCTAGGTAAAGGAGAAAAAAAGAAAATGAAAGAACTGAAATTAAAGCTCCAAATCTCTTTGAATCTTCAAGCTTCAGCTCTCTAATTGCTCAATCTTCTCTCTCTAGCCCTCAGCTCTGACGCTCTCCTTGCTCTCTGTATTCGAATGATTCTCCTCTTTTTTTCGGAAGAAGCTTAACCCCTATATATAGGTCAAGTTCCTAGATCTTCATGCAATATCTTTTTAGCAAAATAAAATCAAACAAAAAGATTTAAAAAATAGATAATGATAATAATAAATAAAGATAATGATAATGATAATGATAATGATAATAATAATAAATGAAATATATTTTCTTTTTTATCTTAAATTATTATATTAATTATTAATATCATTATTTTTATCTTTAATATCGAAATCATTATTTTTATCTTAAACTTTGATATTTATAATGAAATCTCTTTAAATTGATATCTTATCAAAATCTCACTCAAATCTCTTTAATTTAACCTAGATGACTCCCAAATATATTAAAATATATCTTAAAATTATCTGAAAAATAGGGAATCATCACCTACTAATAATGTAGGCCTTTAAAAAAATCTTATGTTGTATGCATTGAAAGCTGTAAATAGGTTTTGAGCCTACTAAAATTTGCATAGATGTAAGTTTTTTGTAGGCTTTAAAACCTACATATTTATAAATTATAGGTTTTACATAGGCTCAAAGTCTACATATAATTAAAATAAAATATAATTTTATAAGGAATAAAATAGGAAAAATTGCACTGAGGTCCCAAGTTAGGAAAAATACTACTAAAAAATCCTTTGAAATCTCCAATTTTCATACAAGTCTTGTGGGATTGTTTAGTAATATAATCTAAATGTCAAAAGACCCAAGTACCCTTAGTGTTATTAGCTGCCTCACCTGTCATCTCAAGCACATGGACTTGTCAATAGCTGCCCATGGACGACTATTGACAAGTCCATATGGGCCATTGATAGGTGAGGCAGCTGATACTAAGAGTTATGGGTGTTCAAAGTATCCCGGTCCCGGAGATTTTAATCCCGGGAATTTCCTGTCACAGCCGGGACCGGGACCGAGATAACCGGGACCAGGATTTACCGGTCCATGTCCTGATTTTTTTTTTACCTTATAAATTAAGTTATCTTTTTATTTTTATATTTTTTACTCCATAAATTAAGTTATCATTTGATAATATATGTATTACATTTTTAATTGGAGTTAAACCGTATATATCATAATATTAATCATAACTATATAATGTATAAAGTTAATAACAAAGATGATAATAATAATAATAATAATAATAATAATAAAATATTATTCTTCAATTTTAAATCGATTTTTGTGATTATTATAGCCTTGTTAGCCGTTAAATGATTATTTTAAATCATAGATTATGAAAAATTTAACTAATATAATAATTTATTTTTTAAAAAACCAAGAATTCCCGGTTTCGTCCCGGTCCTGGTCTCGGTAATCCTGGGACCGGTACCGGGATACATATGTGCATCCCGGCTAAAAACCGGGACCGGGATTGGGGGATCACGGTCCTGGTCCCGGATTTGAACACCCCTACTAAGAGTATTTGGGCCTTTTGACATTTCGATTATATTACTCAAACGTCCTATGAAACTTGCCTGTAAATTGGTGATTTCATGATCTTTTAATAGTATTTTTCTTAGCTTGGGACCTCAATGCAATTTTTCCAATAAAATATTATGTGTGTAGTAAAGTCTCAAATTAACACACACACGCATATTAAATAGGTCAAGCCTAAAAAAAGGGCTTAGCATGTTTAAGTAAGTAGGCCTTTGAATAGACCTATAGCACGATCTTTTTGCTAAACATGTTAGGTTTTATTAGGCCTCAAACATGACAAGCTGTGAACCCCTAAAAAGGGTTAAGCCTATTTCCATCCTAATCATGGTTGTATGGGGCTTAATAAAGTGTCATTTTGTTTTAATTTTTTAAAATTATTATTATAATTTATGAGGTAAATGTGTAAAAAAACATTTATCTTCACATATGAAAAAGTATTTTTTTTAAAAAAAAATTTTTATAAGTTTCCAAGCTAGCGCTGAGTCAGTCTATCACATTTTTTTCACCATTCAGGAACCATTTCAATTACAAGTCTGACGCCACTGGACCCCACACTTCCACACTTCTCATAAACATAATTGTCTACAAAACCATCAAATACTCCTAAGTTTGACATGCTAAGTGGTTCTAACTTATAACACACATTTTACCTTCGTAAAATTATATTTACGACACTTATAACTATTATTAAGATTTTTTTAAAAAGTTCGATATAATTTTACTTAAATTTTAGAATACTTTTTTTTTTAGATTTATACCAAAAAATAAGTAGTTTGCATGAAACAATTAATGGCTTAAGATTTGTCATATACAATAAAGCTGACCTGGAAGCAAAGTAGTAAACTTCTAATTATAATTTTAATAATATTCATTTCGAGGATGAACAGATTACTCAAATGAGTATAGATAGAGAGGGTGTGGAGGAAGATGCTCGAGAGGTTGTTCAACTTCATGAAATTATTGAGAATACTACTAATTTATATTTAATGTTGATCTGAATGTTGATTTGAATATTAATAATATTAGAAAAAAGTATAATGATAGTGATGATGGGGTAATAAGGCAAGTGGATCTTATAATGCTAAAGGTAAAGAATTTGAATAAGTTGATAATCCAACATTTACTACTTTGTTCTATTATAATAATTTTAATATGATTATATTTATTGATTTCATATGTATAAACTTCATAAAAGCTTCTCTGTTAATTATGATAAACTATCAATGTTGATGAATTTAATTTCAATAATTTGAATTTGAAATTTATTTAAAATAAATTGTTGTCATATTTTTTATACTTAATTGTTTAATCATGTGTTTTTAATAACTATTTATTGATAGAGATAAACTCTTATGAGCTTATAATACAAGTTCACAATATGAGTTCACCTTTCTATCACTAGTTTGCTTGAATTTGTGAGTTTGACAATCTTAATCTTAACGAACTTATTTAATATTAAAAAATTAGACATTTAACTCTTAAATTGAGGATGCAAGAGAGTACATTGAATTCAAACTCATTATCATTAAAATTAAAATTTAGGAAAATCGTGAAAAGATACTGATAAAATAGCCTTTTGTGGGATGTTTGGGTTACTTATGTTAAAATATTAAAAAAATTCAAAGACATACGAGAGAATACTTTGTTTGGTTACTTATATTGGGATATTTGTGTCTCTCGTTGTAAACTTGTAATAAGTTATTTGGTAATGAAGATTTGAGTGTGAACTTGAATGCGAATCGCGGTTTATTTAGAGCCTATTCAAATTGGGATACTGTTAGATCCCGTGCAACTTACTTAAGAGGAGGATCAATAGAAGGTAGCTTGGCTCACAATGAAGAGGGCATCATCAAATCGGTAGTGGATAGTTAAGTTCTGGGAAGTGAAGCAGTTGCAGAGAATATATTTGAGACCAGAATGACAAATGGCTCGGTGGCTTCAGTTGTAAATTAGTAGTGCCTGCTTGAATTAACGGTAGAAGCTGCTTTTCCAGCATGATTTACAGTATACGAGGTAAGTTTGTGAGAGAAATTTTATCTCAATTTACATAAACAGACTTTTCCACCGTTAAACTAAACAAACCTCCCTCCAATGGTTGCTGAATTAATAGGATATATTCAAAGCCTTAACTTGGATTGGTTAAAGGGTTTTAGAAAGATTATTATGTTCGTTGATTGTATAAAAGCAGTTAATTATGTCATGAGGGAATCTGATAGAGACCAACCCTTTAAAGATAGAGAAAATTACAATAAGGTCTCAAGCAAATGAAAATATGAAGAAATTGTCTCAGGGGTTGTTAATGACGATCCTCATGGTTGTTAATGAAAGATCCTCATGTTGTCATTAACAACCATTTAAGACTCTTTCTTCTTATTTTCATTTACTTGAGACCTTATTATAATTTTCCCTTAAAGATATAGTGGATGATGTCAGGTTTGTAATTCACAAAGATTTTCAAGGTGCCGTTTTCAAGGTCCCTACAGAGGTTATAATTATTAATGACCAGCTAGCAAAATCCTCTCATAGGATAGATGATGGGTGTGTTTGGATGAGCGGTGAGAAAAGTGACTTATTTAAAAAATGACTTATGGATAAGTTAGACTGGGTAAAAGTCAAATTGTGTAAGTTATTTATGTTTGGATTGGCGATTGAATAAGTACTTTTATAAAAGTGAAATGTGTTTGGTTTGACTTTTGCATAAGTGACTTTTATGATATTTAAAATAAAAAATTATAAAATATATGAAAAGTGAGAAAAATATATTTAATCACATTTGAAAATGGTCAAATAGATAATTAAATTGTAATGAAAATGCAAATAAATTAAAAATGATACAAAGTTAAAGTTTTTGATACAGTCAAATATATCTACATAAACTATATTTTCATTTTTTTGCTTTCCTAAAATCCACATCAGTTTGAGAATTTTTTCTAATGAAATTATGTATAGCCATTGTTGCACAGACAATACAGACTTATTCCAATCACAAATAACCATAACATTCTACCACCAAACAATGAACTTATTCCAAAAACTAAAGCTAAAAGCTCCAACTTTGAGCTTATTCCAAAAGGAACTTATTTAACTATAAGCTATTTTATCAAAAAACCCACCAAACACCCAAAAATCATATACTCAAATTCAATTGGGCTTTTGAATTTTTAATTGAGCTTAAGGGGTTAAAAAAGCCCATCCAAACACACCCGATAACTCTAATCTATTTGATCAACCTCCTTTTATTCAGGAAGCGTTCAGGAAGCGGAGGTTGTGAAGGTTAGGTTTTTTTGAATCTTTTGTTGTAATGTCTTTTCTCAAATGTCTTCCTTCTAAATTTGTCTCTTCTCTTCTGAAAACCTGAGTTCTTAGCATGGTGCCTTCGTCTCTATGAAGATTCGAGTATGCTCTGCACTTGCCTCTTTAAGAGGAACCTGTGCATCAGAAAGAATCTGATCATGATCCGGTGATGAGAGTACTGAGAAATAATTAACTGATAAGGCCAGCATATGCGTGAAACTGAAAAGGATTCAGAGTCCTAAAGTGTCCTTGAGCTCAGATGAGATGAAAAGGCTCGGACTTACCTGGACTAGAATCTCATTTCAGGGTCAACATACTTCTGGCAAGATTCAGTTCCTTATTTCTCAGTTCATCGTAAATATCAGATGGGATAGATCTAGGTCCCAATGACTTTGTTGGTGTCTGTTTGAGATCTTCTGGTCTCTTTCATATAAGGCACAACACAGTCATTAGGATCCAGATACATCCACCCTCCAGCTTGGTATCAGAGCCTTATGAATTTTATGAGACGGTAACATCATGTTATGAGTGAAGGTGATTAGGAAGAGTACCAGAAAATATGAGTGAAGCCTCTGCCTCTCGTCCTGTAAACTCCCTCTCTACTACTCTAGTTTCTTCTTTTATTCCTAGAAATCTACCTACCTCTGTAAAAAGAACCTTAGCCAGAAAAATAGAAAACCTAGTAGAAATTAACCATCTACCTGAAGATGCCCAGATCAATGAGACTGATCTACCTCTTCTTAGCCCCTATAGTGTTTACCATCGCTCTAACCGTATTACCATAAATATTAGAACCCTCTTAGTCACTCAGAGACCTCATGTCAAAGAAGTTGTCCAGACCACCCGTCTGGATCAGTGTTCCCTTCCTGCAACCACAGAAGAGCAGTACTCTACCATAGAGATACCGCAGTCTTTGATCAACCAGTGGAGATATGAAGGATATACTCATCTTCATTTTAGATCTATTCGTCTGATTCTTACTCTCCATGGAAGAAAAGGTATTCCAGCTACTGCTAGAGTTGCTCTTGTTGACTCTACCTATAAGCAGTACTCCAATGCTCTTATTGGTACCATCCTTACCACTTTGAGCAGTGGAAGTGTTATTTTTACCATCCAGCCAGATTTCAACATCAGCTTAGATGATCCTACCCTCACCAACAAAATCAAAGTCCAGATCCAGATTGTTGGAGCTGAACAGGATCCTAAAGCTATCATGGCTACCCTGCACCACCAAGTCATTTACAGACTTCAAAACCACTCTCTTGATCTACACCTTCCAAATTCTACCAAAGATGCCCTATTTTCCATATCCAATAGATCTTATGATACTTCGATCATCCAGATCCCCAGAGAAGAACTTTCCCAGTTGATGCCCCTCGAATGGATCAACAACTATGAAAAAACTTTTCATGGGACTCAACCTGATGCTCACACAACCACTCCACCCATTATCCAAAGACTTCCAGATGGAACCATTAAAACCATCTTCACCAGACCAAGCCAGCAAGGACCAGATATTCCTCCTGGCAGAATTCTCACCCTTTCACCAGCCTATACACCAGCCAGAAAAGACCCTCCTATAGCTTGGGTAGACCAACATGCGAAGCCGTGCTATGTTTCTCATTTGAATGGTCATTTCTTATGGGATGTACCTGGCTCAGGCATGTGTGATTCTGATTGTGAATGTGATACCCCAGAATGGTGGGAAGAGTCCGATGATGATGAGCAAGGACTTTATCCGTACAAATATGCCATCAAAGAGGCCAGAAAAAATAAATCTTTCAAGGGATCCTCTTGTAGATTCCAGAACCATTACAATCACAAAGATGACGATGATCATGACTCAAAGCAGTCTGTTAAGAAAAGAGGATGGCAACCTCCTCCTCCTCCTGAAAGATCTTCTAAAGAAATGTCTCTTGTTGAATTGATGATTGAGACAGGACATTCAGGTCTTGTTAAAAAGTTCTTTCCAGAACCTAAACCTGTTGTTCCAGCTATTCCTCCAAGAGCTGCTCACCTGATTCCATGCATAGGGATGATCAGAAATCCTTATGATCATGAGTTTCCTCCACTTGAGAGAAGAACAGATGAAAGTACCAAGGTCTCTTCTCGACCTTTTGTATCTCCCAACACAGTGGACTCTCAAGGCCATTTCAGACCAGCCTCTGCAGCTGATGAAGTGCTAAACTGGCATACTCAAAATGCTGTCTGTCAAAATACAGCCTTGACTAGAATTGACTCCAAGCTTGATTCCTTAGCAATCAAGACAGAAGGCCTAACTCATCAAATAGGTCAAATGTCTGATGAAGTAAGAAGACTTTATGCTTTTCAGAAAGAACAAGCCCAGAAACTGGATGCAGAATTAAGAAGATTTATCGCCACAGGATATGTCGGACCAGAATTCAAGCAGAAAGAAAGAGAATTGGCAGCTATACAGAAAGACTTGCAGAAAATAGAACTAGACATGGCCAGAAAGCAATCCCAGATCATATATGAGTCCTATCCCTCATACCCTTCGATTCCACCACCCATTTACCCAAGTTCACCCACGATTTATCCAGAAACAACTGATTACAGCAAAGTGTTTCGGATGAACTACCCTTTATTCCAACAAATCCAGCCACCATCTCAGCCTAAACCTATATCCAGACCTTCCTTTAAAACACCACAAAGACCTACTTCTCATTGGCCTTCCCATTCGACATATGAAACAGGAACCTTTTCAGGATCAAAAAAGCCTGTTCACACAAGTATCAAAATAGGTGAACCTGTTGACCCTCAGAATACCCCACAGCCAACCATTTCTTCTGATAAGCAAAAGCAACTTGATGATCAAACTCCTCAAACCAATCCTCAGGATTCCACTATGGCAATCCTCCATAGTCTTTTTAAACCACCCCAGGACTCAAATTCATCTAGTTCGCAATTAGCTGATTCTTCTGTCTCTACTGATGATGATGCTTCAGAAGACAACTTTGCTGATATCTCTAGAATTGCAATGGTCAGACCTGATCAAGAAAATGATGATGAAGAGTTTGGAGAATCTTATGTGGAACATCCACCTGATCCTCCCCAGCAACATGACTTCACCTATAAGCCATCTACTGGCCCATGGTTTACTTTTGATGATCTTCCCCAGTATAAATGGAGAGACAGACTCCATGAATTTGGTGCGTGGATTGATTTACAGCTAACTGGACAAAGAGTAAATCTTCAGCAAATCCTCCAAGAATTTTTTTCAAGATTTACTGGAACCTTAAGAGATTGGTTTCAGCATCTCAGTGAATATGAGAAATTGCAAGCAGTTCAAGTCCAGAATGCTGGTATTCTTCTTGGCATAATCCACAAGGAGTTTATTGGAGATTTCAACATAATTGAGAAAAGAGAAAAGCAAGAATTCTTTGAGATGAAATGCTGCTCTCTTGACAAAAAAGATCTGCAGAAGCATTATCAAAGAATGATTGGCAAATATTATCTCTTGAATGGAGGTAATGATGTTAATCTCCGGCATACATTTATTTCATCCCTTCCTGAAGAACTCCAACCAGAGCTACACAGGAGCATCAATGCTCTTCGTAGAGATATTTCACAAATCTCTATTGGAGAGATCTATCAGCTAGCCCTTGCAACTGTTGATAAGCTCTGTGAACAACACAAGTATTTCAAGGATATGCTTAAAGGCACGACAAAGTTGAAATATGCCTGCAAAAAGCCATATCTTAAGATTAAATGCAAGGATCAAAAGACTTGCCATTGCCCCACAAAGAAGAAATCTCATTATCAACGTCACTATGCAAAATTCCCAGATAGGAGATTCTCTTCCAGAAGAAAATCAAGGGGAAAAGCTAGGTTTTTTAAGCCTAGAAAGTCTTTTACCAAGGGATCAAGATGCTTTATTTGCAGAAGGAAAGGACATTTTGCAAGAAATTGTCCCATCAAGACCAAGAAAGATATCAAGATGATTCAACAGCTTCATAACATCTTGATGATCACAGACAAGGAAGCAGACATTGAGAATTTCCTTGAAGAACAATCTTTTAAAGATGAAGACACTCAGTATGTTATCCCACTCTCTGAAGAAGAAGAGTCAGATTCCTCAGATTCCTCTAATTCCTCTACTGAATCTAGTACTGAGTCAGAAGAAGAAGACTATCCATTCCGATCCATCAACCACATCAGCTCAGCCTTACCTAGTCCAGAAAACTCATCCTCCTTAAATCCATCAAAGCCCTCCATTGGATCTCTTGGATCTTTAAAATCCAATCCAAAGGAGAACCTCAACATTCCTCTTCCAAACATAAAAGTCCAAGTTCTTCCTGACAAATACTCTAAACCCATTTCTGCTATTGCATTTTTCGATACAGGATCATGCAATACCGTGATGAAACCTCATATTCTTCCTCCGGAAGAATGGGTACCTCATGACCAATATTTCTTCACTGCTGATGGAAAATTATTCAAGATAGATCTTATCTCCAGAAGAAAGATTGGAATCAAATTCTTCCCAGGATGCACGTTGAAAATTAAGGTGCTAGGAAGTGATCTCCCAGGGAAAGATATCCTCTTAGGTTTTGATGCATTCTACCACACTCAGAACCTCATGATCCTACCTAAAGGGATAAAGTGGAAAGGAAATTTTAGTCCTTATACAGAGATTCCTAGTCTGTTTGAGCTACAACAAGCTCCTCCTCAATATTCAGACATTAATGAACAATTGCTTCGACACTGTGCAGACAGTCATGATCAATTTCCACACTCTTTTCCATTATGGAAAAATCAGGAGTTTTTCATCAGGCTACCTTTCAAAAGGAATGAAGATATCAATCCTACTAAGGCCTCTCACCCTGGAATGAATCCTGATGATTTGAAGCTAGCCAGAGATGAATGCTCAGCTTTGTTGAAACAAGGCCTCATTGAACCCACTAAATCTGATTGGGCTTGTCAAGCTTTCTATGTGGAAAAAAGGTCAGAGATCAAACGAGGTAAAAAGAGACTTGTCATTGATTATAAACCCCTGAATCATTTTCTCCAAGATGATAAGTTTCCGTTACCAAAGCCCAATACCTTGTTTGCCCATCTTAAAAAGGCCAAATTTTTTCAAAGTTTGACCTTAAAGAAGGTTTTTGGCAATTGGGTATACACCCAGAAGATAGGCCCAAAACTGCTTTTTGCATACCTAATGCCCAATACCAATAGACTGTCATGCCCTTTGGTCTCAAAGTAGCTCCGTCCTTATTTCAAAAGGCTATGACCAAAATCTTTGAACCCATCCTCCATAATGCCCTTATCTACATTGATGATATTCTTCTATTCTCTGATACGGAAGAATCTCATAAAATCCTCTTGGCCCAATTCTCCAAAATTGTGGAACAATATGGCATTATGCTTTCTTCAAAGAAAAGTGAAGTTGGTGTTCAAGAAATTGAGTTTTTAGGCATGCACTTCAAAAATGGTCAATACAGTCCAGGCCCTCACATTGCACAAGAATTATTGAACTTTCCTGATGAGAATTTCTTCCCCAAACAAGTCCAATAGTTTCTTGGAATTGTGAAGGAGGGTGGATGTATCTGGATCCTAATGACTGTGTTGTGCCTTATATGAAAGAGACCAGAAGATCTCAAACAGACACCAACAAAGTCATTGGGACCTAGATCTATCCCATCTGATATTTACGATGAACTGAGAAATAAGGAACTGAATCTTGCCAGAAGTATGTTGACCCTGAAATGAGATTCTAGTCCAGGTAAGTCCGAGCCTTTTCATCTCATCTGAGCTCAAGGACACTTTAGGACTCTGAATCCTTTTCAGTTTCACGCATATGCTGGCCTTATCAGTTAGTTATTTCTCAGTACTCTCATCACTGGATCATGATCAGATTCTTTCTGATGCACAGGTTCCTCTTAAAGAGGCAAGTGCAGAGCATACTCGAATCTTCATAGCCAAATGCTTCAGAAGGAATGGGTCCAAGGACTTTGCACTCCTTTTCTTTCTGTTGATTGTATTCTGCCAGGCGATCACCAATTTCTTGAAGTTCTTTGACATCTTGTCTGACCCAGTCGAATAGAGAATGCCAGGGGTTGGCATGGCTGTTGAAGTAGACATCTTTATCAAGGACGAAGGAATAAGACCTGTTAAGAAAGAAAACACAAGAAAATATTTTTTGTTTCTTTTTTGGAATTTTCTAGAGGTCATATTCTTCTATTTTATTATACAGGGTTCCTCTCCAGTAGGGTAGAGGAGCAAAGAGCTGAAGGAGCTGGTGGAGGTTGGAATTTTCATACTTTTTATCACAAAGGTAGTGGTAAACAGGTAGAGGTGCAAGGGCTATGGCATTGGTGTGGAGGATGGATAGTGACCAGATATACCAGAGTAATTCTTCAGGGATAGGACCTTGGATGAAAGGTAAAGTGGAGTAGGGCGTATCAAGGCTGAAATGTTGGGCCGTTGGGAGGAGGTTGGTTTTCACAAAAAGATGGTGGAGCCAATAAAACATATTGTTTTTGGCATAGTGGATGAAGTCTTCTTTGCTGTGGAGGTTGGTGTTTGGCGGGAGAAGAGAAGCTTTGATGAGATGGGTCATCGTTTTAACAGGAAGGCTGTTTGAGATGGTGAAGATATACAAGGGCTTTGAAGAGAGGATTTTTGGAGGGGCAAAGTCTTTCTGAGGTCTGGATAAGAAGTCTGCAATGATGTTGTGGTGACCTTTCAGATGGCGAACTGTGAATTTATAGCGAGAGAACCAATCTTTCCATCGAAGCAATTGAGCATCAGGCAAGATCTTTTTCTTTGGATCAAGCATCTTTGGAAAAGACATGTTGTCCATTTCTACAATGAAGTGGTAGGGGCTCAGATGGAAGCTGAATTTTTCAATTCCCCGCTTGACAGCAAGGATTTCTTTGTACGTTGCATGATAATGCTTTTCTGGCTCTCTGAATTGTCCACTGGCATGTCCACAATAGTATCTCTTACCATTGACTTCTTCAAGAAGTATCGCTCCCCAAAATTCATCACTTACGTCCGTTTGTAAGACCCTTTCTCCTTGATCTGGGATCTTTAACGGTGGAGGATTTTGAGTGATTCTTTTGAGGAATTTGACAGCTTCTGTTTGTTCTGTTCCCCACTGTGGAAGGTTCTTTTTGAGTAGCTTGGACAGCTGGCTAGTATGATGAGACACATGAGGGATAAAATCCCTGAGATAATTCACAATTCCAAGAAACTGTTGGACTTGTTTGGGGAAGAAATTCTCATCAGGAAAGTTCAATAATTCCTGTGCAATGTGAGGGCCTGGACTGTATTGACCATTTTTGAAGTGCATGCCTAAAAACTCAATTTCTT
Source organism: Albizia julibrissin (assembly GCA_037074505.1). Lineage (NCBI taxonomy): Eukaryota > Viridiplantae > Streptophyta > Magnoliopsida > Fabales > Fabaceae > Albizia > Albizia julibrissin. Next base: position 43,191,968 of record CM073478.1, on the reverse strand, counting down.
GAACACCAACTTCACTTTTCTTTGGAGAAAGCATAATGCCATATTGTTCCACAATTTTGGAGAATTGGGCCAAGAGGATTTTATGAGATTCTTCCGTATCAGAGAATAGAAGAATATCATCAATGTAGATAAGGGCATTATGGAGGATGGGTTCAAAGATTTTGGTCATAGCCTTTTGAAATAAGGACGGAGCTACTTTGAGACCAAAGGGCATGACAGTCTATTGGTATTGGGCATTAGGTATGCAAAAAGCAGTTTTGGGCCTATCTTCTGGGTGTATACCCAATTGCCAAAAACCTTCTTTAAGGTCAAACTTTGAAAAAATTTGGCCTTTTTAAGATGGGCAAACAAGGTATTGGGCTTTGGTAACGGAAACTTATCATCTTGGAGAAAATGATTCAGGGGTTTATAATCAATGACAAGTCTCTTTTTACCTCGTTTGATCTCTGACCTTTTTTCCACATAGAAAGCTTGACAAGCCCAATCAGATTTAGTGGGTTCAATGAGGCCTTGTTTCAACAAAGCTGAGCATTCATCTCTGGCTAGCTTCAAATCATCAGGATTCATTCCAGGGTGAGAGGCCTTAGTAGGATTGATATCTTCATTCCTTTTGAAAGGTAGCCTGATGAAAAACTCCTGATTTTTCCATAATGGAAAAGAGTGTGGAAATTGATCATGACTGTCTGCACAGTGTCGAAGCAATTGTTCATTAATGTCTGAATATTGAGGAGGAGCTTGTTGTAGCTCAAACAGACTAGGAATCTCTGTATAAGGACTAAAATTTCCTTTCCACTTTATCCCTTTAGGTAGGATCATGAGGTTCTGAGTGTGGTAGAATGCATCAAAACCTAAGAGGATATCTTTCCCTGGGAGATCACTTCCTAGCACCTTAATTTTCAACGTGCATCCTGGGAAGAATTTGATTCCAATCTTTCTTCTGGAGATAAGATCTATCTTGAATAATTTTCCATCAGCAGTGAAGAAATATTGGTCATGAGGTACCCATTCTTCCGGAGGAAGAATATGAGGTTTCATCACGGTATTGCATGATCCTGTATCGAAAAATGCAATAGCAGAAATGGGTTTAGAGTATTTGTCAGGAAGAACTTGGACTTTTATGTTTGGAAGAGGAATGTTGAGGTTCTCCTTTGGATTGGATTTTAAAGATCCAAGAGATCCAATGGAGGGCTTTGATGGATTTAAGGAGGATGAGTTTTCTGGACTAGGTAAGGCTGAGCTGATGTGGTTGATGGATCGGAATGGATAGTCTTCTTCTTCTGACTCAGTACTAGATTCAGTAGAGGAATTAGAGGAATCTGAGGAATCTGACTCTTCTTCTTCAGAGAGTGGGATAACATACTGAGTGTCTTCATCTTTAAAAGATTGTTCTTCAAGGAAATTCTCAATGTCTGCTTCCTTGTCTGTGATCATCAAGATGTTATGAAGCTGTTGAATCATCTTGATATCTTTCTTGGTCTTGATGGGACAATTTCTTGCAAAATGTCCTTTCCTTCTGCAAATAAAGCATCTTGATCCCTTGGTAAAAGACTTTCTAGGCTTAAAAAACCTAGCTTTTCCCCTTGATTTTCTTCTGGAAGAGAATCTCCTATCTGGGAATTTTGCATAGTGACGTTGATAATGAGATTTCTTCTTTGTGGGGCAATGGCAAGTCTTTTGATCCTTGCATTTAATCTTAAGATATGGCTTTTTGCAGGCATATTTCAACTTTGTCGTGCCTTTAAGCATATCCTTGAAATACTTGTGTTGTTCACAGAGCTTATCAACAGTTGCAAGGGCTAGCTGATAGATCTCTCCAATAGAGATTTGTGAAATATCTCTACGAAGAGCATTGATGCTCCTGTGTAGCTCTGGTTGGAGTTCTTCAGGAAGGGATGAAATAAATGTATGCCGGAGATTAACATCATTACCTCCATTCAAGAGATAATATTTGCCAATCATTCTTTGATAATGCTTCTGCAGATCTTTTTTGTCAAGAGAGCAGCATTTCATCTCAAAGAATTCTTGCTTTTCTCTTTTCTCAATTATGTTGAAATCTCCAATAAACTCCTTGTGGATTATGCCAAGAAGAATACCAGCATTCTGGACTTGAACTGCTTGCAATTTCTCATATTCACTGAGATGCTGAAACCAATCTCTTAAGGTTCCAGTAAATCTTGAAAAAAATTCTTGGAGGATTTGCTGAAGATTTACTCTTTGTCCAGTTAGCTGTAAATCAATCCACGCACCAAATTCATGGAGTCTGTCTCTCCATTTATACTGGGGAAGATCATCAAAAGTAAACCAGGGGCCAGTAGATGGCTTATAGGTGAAGTCATGTTGCTGGGGAGGATCAGGTGGATGTTCCACATAAGATTCTCCAAACTCTTCATCATCATTTTCTTGATCAGGTCTGACCATTGCAATTCTAGAGATATCAGCAAAGTTGTCTTCTGAAGCATCATCATCAGTAGAGACAGAAGAATCAGCTAATTGCGAACTAGATGAATTTGAGTCCTGGGGTGGTTTAAAAAGACTATGGAGGATTGCCATAGTGGAATCCTGAGGATTGGTTTGAGGAGTCTGATCATCAAGTTGCTTTTGCTTATCAGAAGAAATGGTTGGCTGTGGGGTATTCTGAGGGTCAACAGGTTCACCTATTTTGATACTTGTGTGAACAGGCTTTTTTGATCCTGAAAAGGTTCCTGTTTCATATGTCGAATGGGAAGGCCAATGAGAAGTAGGTCTTTGTGGTGTTTTAAAGGAAGGTCTGGATATTGGTTTAGGCTGAGATGGTGGCTGGATTTGTTGGAATAAAGGGTAGTTCATCCGAAACACTTTGCTGTAATCAGTTGTTTCTGGATAAATCGTGGGTGAACTTGGGTAAATGGGTGGTGGAATCGAAGGGTATGAGGGATAGGACTCATATATGATCTGGGATTGCTTTCTGGCCATGTCTAGTTCTATTTTCTGCAAGTCTTTCTGTATAGCTGCCAATTCTCTTTCTTTCTGCTTGAATTCTGGTCCGACATATCCTGTGGCGATAAATCTTCTTAATTCTGCATCCAGTTTCTGGGCTTGTTCTTTCTGAAAAGCATAAAGTCTTCTTACTTCATCAGACATTTGACCTATTTGATGAGTTAGGCCTTCTGTCTTGATTGCTAAGGAATCAAGCTTGGAGTCAATTCTAGTCAAGGCTGTATTTTGACAGACAGCATTTTGAGTATGCCAGTTTAGCACTTCATCAGCTGCAGAGGCTGGTCTGAAATGGCCTTGAGAGTCCACTGTGTTGGGAGATACAAAAGGTCGAGAAGAGACCTTGGTACTTTCATCTGTTCTTCTCTCAAGTGGAGGAAACTCATGATCATAAGGATTTCTGATCATCCCTATGCATGGAATCAGGTGAGCAGCTCTTGGAGGAATAGCTGGAACAACAGGTTTAGGTTCTGGAAAGAACTTTTTAACAAGACCTGAATGTCCTGTCTCAATCATCAATTCAACAAGAGACATTTCTTTAGAAGATCTTTCAGGAGGAGGAGGAGGTTGCCATCCTCTTTTCTTAACAGACTGCTTTGAGTCATGATCATCGTCATCTTTGTGATTGTAATGGTTCTGGAATCTACAAGAGGATCCCTTGAAAGATTTATTTTTTCTGGCCTCTTTGATGGCATATTTGTACGGATAAAGTCCTTGCTCATCATCATCGGACTCTTCCCACCATTCTGGGGTATCACATTCACAATCAGAATCACACATGCCTGAGCCAGGTACATCCCATAAGAAATGACCATTCAAATGAGAAACATAGCACGGCTTCGCATGTTGGTCTACCCAAGCTATAGGAGGGTCTTTTCTGGCTGGTGTATAGGCTGGTGAAAGGGTGAGAATTCTGCCAGGAGGAATATCTGGTCCTTGCTGGCTTGGTCTGGTGAAGATGGTTTTAATGGTTCCATCTGGAAGTCTTTGGATAATGGGTGGAGTGGTTGTGTGAGCATCAGGTTGAGTCCCATGAAAAGTTTTTTCATAGTTGTTGATCCATTCGAGGGGCATCAACTGGGAAAGTTCTTCTCTGGGGATCTGTCTGGGGATCAACATCTCATCTCATTTAAAAATATTTAAATTTAATTTAATTTAATGTTGCTTGAAATGGTAGGAAAATACTCCACTAATATAGTTAGGTTCCACGCTCAATTCAAATAAGTGTCCTCAGATCCAGATCGGACCGGCTGGTCCGGATCAAGAACCGGTGAACCGGTTCGGTCTGGGTCATCTTTTTATTTTTTTTGAAAAAAATTGATTTTTTTAATTTTTTCTTTAGAATTTTATATTAATAAATCTAAAATATTCAACTTCTTACCGTTTAGCCATGGGTTAGCTCCGGTCTGACCCAATGACCCTTAACCCAATATCCCAACCGGTTCAGTGACCGATCCAGATTTAATAACCTTGATTCAAATTCATTCATTTATCATTTTGTTTATATTTTCTTAAAATCAGAATATGAGAAGATTCGACCCTCGGATGGACGATGGAGAATACTCTTGAACATGGGAGTAGAGTTTTATTTGAAAAAATAAAATAAAATAGATTAATTTCAAAAGAAACAAATCAAGCACAGTAGAGGGCTGCTCTGTGGATCAGGTATCAGGTTCCGTACATTTTTTCTTTTTCCATGCCATAAAGAAGATCGACTGATCCAGGGGGCAAGCATGCCAAGACATGTGTCCCCTGATGAATCCATTAACCATTTTCCTGCCCCTCAGGCCCTTACCTCTCCTTGTTCACTAAGGAACCTCAATTTTCCATTTTCCTTTCCTAAATATTATTAAATTAAAAAATAATTTAATTTTAATTTTAACCATTTAAATTTATTTATATTTTTTTATCATTTTAATAATTTCATTGAATATTAATTTCTTAGAGGAAAAAAATAAAAAAAATACTATTTAAATTTCAAAATTCTAAATCAATGATTTCTAAAAAAATTGAGTTATCAATTGTTATAATTTTTTTGTCAATCTTATTACTCTTATAGTTAATAAAACCAATTTGAGATTTTGAAGTTTAAGTGGTATTTTTTTTCTCATTTTTTATTAAAATAAAATATTAAATTTTAATTAAATGATATTATAGTGAAAAAGAGAGGAAAAAGAATCAAAAGATGAAAAAGGGATTATCAAACTGATTTTGATTAGACCCTGCCACACCCATTCCAACGGCACTTTATTCAAAAATTCCTGTCGGTTTGTTTTTGTATGTAACAAACAAATAAACATCATAGGTGTTTTTCAGTCGTGATTTTCGAAATATGAGGTAGTTTTTACGGTTTATGATATAGCTTTTACGATTTATGAGATAAATATGTGAAGGAATTTTATCTCGATTTACGTAAATCGGGCTTATACAATTGTAAAAGTCAAACCAAACAAGCTAATATAATCCAACAAAAGTACTTGCGTCCTGAATTGACGAAACCACATTCCCTGCTCATCCAAATAAAAGGGGGATTTATTTTTATTTTATTTTGCAAAAAAATACTCCCTGCACTATAACTTAATTAGGTTAAGATATTAAGTGTTAAAAAAATATTTTAGATATTAGATGCTATTGAAAAAATATTTCAAGATATTGATACTGTAGAAAAAATATTTCTACATGTGAACCGCTTGCCCCAAGGAACCTCCCCATTTTCTTTTTCTTTTCCTTCTTTTGTTATTATTAAATTAAGACCTCTCCTTGTGCACTAAGGAACCTCTCCGTTATTTTTCTTTCTTGGGTTTTACTGCAAATTTACTTTGAAATTTTACCAAGGAACATTGTTACTCCGAAATTTTTTTTTAGGTTTAGTATAGCTTTGAAAGTATTAAAATAAAGTAATGTTATTATGTTTTTATTAAAAAGTTAATGGTTAGCGTCAATTTTTTAACTGTTAACGTTAGTTTTTTAATAGTATAGAGTAACATTACCACGCTTTGAAACTCCTGGGATGACATTGAACCTAAGAAAACTTTCAGGGTAATATTGCTCCTTAGCGAAAACTTCCGAAACAAATATATACATTAACTCTTCTTTCTTTGATTATTATTAAATTAAAATTTTCACTATTCAAATTTAATATTCCTTAGAATATGTTGCATTTAGCATCTTAAAAACATTTTTAATAGTTCTCGGTGTCCTAAAATTTTTTTGATAACTCTAATATCATGATGTATTTTTTCAATAATTCTAAGTGCCTCTTTGAGTTAGTGTTAGAAATGTATATTTACATAAATCGATACAAAATTCTTCTCATATATTTAACCTTGTAAACTATAAATCATGTTGTAAAAGCAATTTATATCGCTAATTCAATGTATAATAGTTTTGCATCGGCTTGTGTGAATGTGCTTTAAAAACACTAACTCAAATAGGCCTTAAGAGTTCTAATGTATTTTTTTTATACAATTTTTCTCTTAAGGTATTTTCTTAATAATAACAATGAACACTCAATATTTAAGATACTAAATGCAACTAAGAAAAATATGTATTAAATATATCAAAAATTACTTTAGAATACTGAATGTTAGTGAAAAATATTTTAAACTAATAGATACATAAACAATTAGGGTACTAAGTGCTACTAAAAAATGTTAAAAAATGTTTTATCATACTGATTGCATAAAAAATTAGTTTAAGATGGGAAAGTGGTTGGAAAATACCTTAGTTTGAATGTAACTTTTTTTCCCAGATAATGTCACTTAACCCTTTAATATTTTTAAAGTGTTATATTAATTTACATAAGAAAATATGTTAAAGTATACTTTTAGTCTTTTAAATTTTACATGAAGTATAATTTTAGTCCTTAATTTTATAAAGTATACTTTTAGTCCTATATTTCTAACATAGTTAATGTTACTAACAGAAAATGTTGATGCAACAAACTTTTTAGTGGTGACTATGCAACTGACAAAGCATATTTAAGTTTTAATTTTTTTTAATAAATATATTTATATTATTAAATTAAAATATTTAAGAAATGTTTAAAATTATAATAAAAAATATATTTTATAAAATATTTTAATAATAGTCCATACAGCAAGTCGCTCAAAATTGAAGGGAAAAAAGTCGCTCAAAATTTATAAAATATTTTATAAATTTATTTATATGTTTTTTATGCAATATTGTTATAATAATAATAATTTTAATTAAATGATAACAAAGAGAAAAAGTGAGGAGAAGGAAGCCCAGGACAAACTGCTCTCCCTAGTCCCTTCTTGTTCAAAAAGAGTAAACTACCATACGGACTCTGATTAGACTCGACCCTAACCCTTCCAATCAAAAAAATCACTTTGGTTTGTATTGTGTCTATACGGTGCATGTATATAGTTACTCACTTACTCGTTAGAAATAACTATTGAAATGTTTAAAAACGGTTTTTTAAAAAAATGTGATCCCAAATAAACACTCATTTCCCCTCACAAGCGCGGAACGTGGTGGTCACTCACTTGGTGCCTCTCCATTTTCGCTTGTACTAATCATTTCATCTTTGGTCATCCCTGTAGACGGAGCTTGAGCCTTCCTTCGACTTCGTCGTCTCTCTTCCTTTCTTCTATTCAAGCCTTGGGCCGCTTCCAATAACCAATCCGCTGGAGCATGTCCCTATTCCTGACTCAGTAGAGCAGCTCTTAGAATCTATCTGCAGCCAGCAGAAGCAGACCCCTCCGAGCTCCCAAGTACGACGTGAGCTCGTACACATCGGAGAAGAGTTGGCTGTCGATATTTTGAAACTAATTTCACATAACAAGGTTCGTAGTAGTCTCTCTGGGTTCATCATGCACATGATTCATTCTCTGAAGAAAGCCACTAGTCGCTCTCCAAATTCTACCAGAGGTTTCACTACTCGACTCATCAACACCCAATTGTAGTAGAAGTACTCTATATTTATCTTTTGTTTCCTGTCCTCTTTCATTTGGTTGACTCGAAGCAAAATTGCTCTCTCTCTCTCTCTCTCTCTCATTCAAATCGCTGAACTCATGGAAGATTGGGAAAAGGAGACATCTCTCGGATAACAAGGCTAGACATTTTCGTCGCCAACCAAATTAGATTAGAGAAATTAAAGTAGAGTAGAGAAGCATACTTGGTCGAGATTAATGTAGAGAGATGAAGAATATTGAGAACACACCAACGCCCTTGAACCTGGTCATCCACCGCATGGCTGCATACATCTTAACCCCATGTATCTAGCCCTCCTTCCCTTAAATGCATCCGCACAAATCAATATGACAAACACAATAAACAAGGAAACCAAAATTCTAAACCTAAAAAGTAAAAAAATGCACACTGGATGACCTCCCCTCCGGCCTAAGCCAAAGAGAAGGGCGCCAAAAGACCAATGCTTGACGGCAAAAGCACGCACAAAAGCACGCGAGAGCAAGGTTAGTGGGAAATAAAGTAATAAGAGGGATCAATAATAATCCCTTGTACCAAAGTGACAATCATGTTTCCTTCCTCTAGGTAGATTGATGTTTTGTAGGTCCTATTTTGCTTGCTATGTTTGTTACAAGTTCTACCTGTCATGTTAATTCCAAAAACAAAACTTGTATGTGAATTCCCTGAAATGTATAACATCATATTTGATCTCATGAACTTGTTCTTCCGATCCACCTCATGAATTTTTTTGGGGTTAAGGTTTAATTTTGTTTTAAAAGTTTTTGCTTAAGAGCTATGGCAATTCATACCTACTCTAACACGTCTTCCCTATTGGACCTTATGCCACATACAATACAATGTGAGCATGATTATACTTTCTTAGATGGTCATTTTTTTCTCAGAAGATTCACGAAAAGAGCAATGTCACCCAAATTTAACATTAAAACAAAAAAAATGAACATATGAAAGAACGTTGAAGACTAACTGTGACACCTCTTTTACATCATCTCACTAGCTCTTAGTTCCATTAAATTAGAGTATGCGAGCGTTTTACTTTAAATTAAACTAAAAGTCATTCTCTACTTAAATTAGAACAATTCTCTGCTTATTCAACATTCATATACATACATTCGCGTATGTATATATATATATAGACACACACACACACACATCAATCAAATGTAAAATTAATTACATTATCACAAATAGTAGTGCCTTGCATTACGATCTCCACTTCACTTTCATATCTCATCCACGCATATCTCCACACATTCTTCAACCTGTTTAAATGATTGTTTGGGAGGAGTGAGATTCGGGAGAATCCCAGTAGTAAACAATACAACTATGCATACAAGATATATATGAATGCATGATATTCTTGCTTACACTATTTCATGCCAACATAATGATATGTTGCGTGCTCAATGTTGTGACATACATATGGCCATTGCATATAACAGAGCTTCAATCAATCAAACATGTTCAACACAAATAGGAAAAACAGTCACATAATCAATGCAAGACATACATATCACATACATGCAGGTAAGGTAAGTTCACTACCTGTCGGACTTCACGTCCGTTCTCAATCTTTCGTCTTTGCTCCGGTTCAGACACCATCCACCAAGTCCTGAATTTCAAATATACAAAAAATGAGTCACTACTCATCCATGTATCATTCTAGACTCATTATTAGTTGATAACTTAGCCCAATTATGCTAAATTACCAAAATGCCCCTGAAAGCCTGGCCTAACTGTACTTTCTCAGAAATTATGACATAGGTCAATCCTACACAATTTCACTATAGAATCCATTTATAACTTCAGATTAGTCACATTCAAGCCCAAATGACGGAAATACCCCTTGACAGCCCCTATTTAGAGCTATAAAAGTAATTTGGTCATTTCACCCTCCAGGCCTTTTCTCACTTCATCATCAACATGAACCCTATACAATTTGCTCTTCTGAACTCAATGGAATCATCCAATTGATGAAATTCCAACTCTTTCTTCATGCCACACACATAGCAGAAAAATTAGAGTTCTCAGAAGATTTGTGTCGGTTTCTCCATTTCTTTGGCTTAATACTCTATTTTCTACTTCTAATTACATGATTAGCCGTTTAGACATCTATTGGACATCGTTTCGACCTCCAAAACAATGATTGAATAAGAGATGAATAGTACTAAACTCCCACTATACTCATTCAATCAATGAACCATTCGGTTCAAAAGGAAGCATATGTTTATCTCTACACATTTCTAAATCTGGTTCGGAATTCGGGTGACGTTTCGGCCGGAAAGATGACACCAACCACCTCCAAACGAGAATCTGAAATCACAGAAATGAAGCTTGGGATGAGTAGGAGAATGTTTGTACTGAGCACTTTGAAAGAAGACGTTGTTTCGGTCAAGTTCTGGCGATCACAAGTTTTCTCTCTCTTCTCCGTTTGATTTCTTTGTTTTCTCTCTCTCTCTCTCTCTCGTTCTTTCTCTGTTCTCTCTCGCTTTATCTTTCTTTCTGTTCTGATTCGAATGACAGGAAAGAATGAGAATAAAAGGAATATGAAGTCACCAAAGTGGCTCATAACCATTGGTCTAGCAACCTCATGACTTGTATAACAAATTTCATTTCTCTTTTCCTTCATCATTCCACTAATATTAATGAGAAATAAGAGAAAAATATTACTCTCAACTATCTCATTATGTCACCACACAAGTGGTTGACCCAAGCCTTAAGCTTTTCCACTAATTGACTTTCTTTGATAATAATTCACCACATAGGCTCATTAATTATCAAGTAGTCATATCCCTCCTTTTAATTCACATACCACTCAAATTATAAGGAATATTAGGGGAAAACCCATCATTTCTCATCTTATGGAAAAATTACAATTTTGCCCTTACCTTTAATGATTTGTCATAATAAATCATTTTTGACTTCTTTCCATTATTTCCCACTCCATTGAACTAAATTGGGCATCAATAATAGGGAAATAATCTCATTGGTCAAATGACTAGTTCGCCCCTACCTTTCATATTTCCCCGAGCTCTCCAGCCCACCATAATATTTTCTTTTAATATCCAAAGATATAAAGGAATTTTGGGAAATAATATCATTCCTTACTATGACACTTTCTAAACCAAGGCAGTCCACTTAATATAGTCTTAATCTCAAGCCTCTTGTCCCAAAATTCAGGATATTACACTAACAATATACATGACTAAGAAGATCAACCATATCAATCCATTGCCTTTTGATCTATGAGAAGACTCCTTAAACTTCTTATTTCTTTGAACAATAAGTTGCTGTGAGTTCTTATTAACGTCGTGTATAATCAATAATCATAGAACAAAATGATGTGTGCTCATGCCCTTCTAGAATATCCTTTAAATATTCATCACCAAGAATGTTTTTTATTGTCACTTTGCATTCGCAACCCTTTGAGTAAATTTTTATCCCTGAACAACCCTTTGTGTTACTAAAAGATTAAGAATACTATTATAGAATCTTAATATATGAAGCTTAATAATTAACAATTACAGCTAATAAATATTATGTATATCAAAGTTGAGCTAATGTAAGAATATATAATGTTAATATTTAACAGTTAAATATGCGCAACGTCATATATTGAGAGGCGAAATTCACGAAAACAAAAATGTAATGGTTGTAAATATTAACCATTATGAATTGTATCACAAAAATGATGGTTCTTACGAAAAAATTGTGGTATCTAATACTTGCAAATGATTTGTTTTCCAACTTTACATCAGCAACAATAAAAAACGTTTGAAACCTTTAATCTTCCCCGCACTGATTTAAGTACTTTGTACATCTTCATTCTCCAATGATTGACATGAAAACCAAGTACCATTTCATTACCCACTACTGCACGTGATTGCTCCTTTTCAACTTCCAACGTGTGCAATAATAGTACGAACTTGTCACTTCCAATCTATTCCTCATTTCCATATGTTTTTCATACTATTTCTTTATCATCCTCTTATGTTCCCTCAACCGCCAAGATGAAATGCCTTGCTGAAGACTTGCCAAAAAATCCTTAGCGTCATCCTCCTCCTTCTCCACAACCTTCACCTCGTTCTTCTCCTCCTACTCCTGCTCCCCAACCTTCACCTCCACCTCTTCTTCCACCTCTGCCTCTGCATCCTCTCTCCCTCAATTAGAGGCAATGATACGACATGTAGAATGCATTGATCATACTGTGAGGAAGCTGACCGAAATTATTGATGAGTATGAGATTGGCAATCATGATCATGACATACTCGTAAATGATTCAGGCCTCTGGTGACAAGTAATGTGATGATTTGAGAAACACTATTATGTATCTAATAGAGTAGTACATCCCACATCGAGTAGCCATGCAATTTGGGATGGATTAAGGTTTTTTAGGCTTTATGGCTAGAATCAATAGCACTCTTGATCTATATATATAATAATGTAACTATGGACCTATACCTTGTGTCTCTTCATAGAAATTAAGTTGGGAAAACAATAAGAGAGTAGAAAAGAACGAACATCCCTGCCAAAAAGGGCGTAAAGGTTTTGCAAACCTCGATCAAGGCTTGATAGAAAAGGAGGGATTAGATCGAGGTTTGCATACCCCTCGCATTCTTTTTGATAGGGATATTCATTCTTTTTCAACATCTTGTTTTTCAGATTTAATTCCTTTAAAGAGATACAAACTATAGGTCAATAGTTACATTATTACAAATAGAGGTACGAAGCACTAATATTAATTCTTTTCACAAAGCCTGAAATGACATTAACCATTCAAAGTTGCATGACAACTTGTTGTGGGAAGTACTATTTTGTTATATAAAGTCTAGTCCAACTAGCTCTTAAACTCTCACACGAAGAGTCTAGCATCCATACATCATGGTTATTATATAACAACCATAATGTATTATAAAAATTCACGGTTCTTACCTAACAACCTTCATATATTATGGTTTAAAACCGTGAGGTATGGTCAAAAATAACCATAACTAAAGCTTTTTTTTTTAGTGGAAAATAATAGGGTTATATAAAGATCATAAATAATAGAAAAAAATTAATACCTCAGTGCCTATTCTTTTACTATACTTTTTTTTGGGACAGGAAATTCTTTTACTAAATTTGAATAATGTAGATATAATGTTTTTAAGAATATATATCCTTCAAAATTTTCATATTATATACATTGAATTTGAACTTGTTATCATTAAATTAAAACTAAAATTTAGGAAAAGCGTGAAAAGATGCTGATAAACGTCTTTGAGGTGAACACTCAGGCATAACTCATGAAAACATGATTCAAAGCTCACTAGTAGTCACACGTCTCATTTTTCATTTGAAAATATTTAAATATAATTTAATGTTTTTCTGAAATAGTAAAATACTCCACTTAATATGATTTTAAAGTAGAATATGAGAAGATATTGTTCTTGTTTGGAATCACGTTTAAGACTCTAAAAATGTTTATTTACATAAATTGAGATAAAATTTTTTATATATATTTATTTCATATACTGTAAATTATAATTAAAAAGATGCTTTTAAAATTTTAATTAGTAAGTCAAATAAGTTAACTATACTATTTACTCTTGATTCTTGAACACGTGAGAGTAGTTTTTTTATTTGATAAAAAAATAAAATTGTTTAATTTCAAACAAACAAATCAAGAATAGTATAGGGCGGCTCAGTGTGGATCACGTTCCGTATATTTTCTTCTCTCATGCCATAAAGCAGATCGAGGGGTAAGTATGCCAGACACGTGTCCCCCGATAAATCCATTTACTAGTCTCCCTGACCTCTCCTTGCTCACTAAGGAACCTCCCAATTTTTTCCACTTCATCCCCTTCAATATTTTCAAATTAAAACTTTAAGGATTCAAATTTGATACCGAGTTCTGGTCGGAAAAAAAAAAATTAATACTGAGTTAAGCTGGATAATACAACACCGTAAAACATGGCACTTTTTTTTTGTTAATAATACTCCTTCATGTAAGATTTAATTAGAAAGTTGATATTAACTTAAATATAATACATATTTAATATTTTATCAATTTTTTTAGATTAATTTTATTAAAATTTCTTCAACAATAATTAAATAAAAAGATAAATAAGAGAATTAAAAAAATAATTAGAATGTTTTAAAAAAAACACATATCAGCATAATAAAAAAGAACAAACACATTATATTAAGTAAGTAATAACTTAACCAATATCTTTAAGCGAAAATTCTATTAAAATATCAAATAAAATTGCTAAACCCATAAAATACTATTAACACTTGCAAAAGACAGATAATGGATGGGGTGAAAATTTGGATTTTTGATGTTTGAGATAAATGACAAAACTACCATTTCTTTTCAATCATCTTCCTCCTCCAACTTTTTCTCTCTCTTTCCTCTCGTCTCTTTCGTCTCTCTTTCATTTGTTTCTGCATCACTGGAAATGATAAGAAATTCTTTAATTATTGCTGATGGAGATAAGAGTTCCTTTGTTCCTCCTCCTTCTATCGAGCAAACTGATGAGATAACAAGAAAGGAGCTTCTAAGCTTATTTGAACACGATAATGCCAAGTGATAGTGAGAGGCAGGCCGAGAGTGAAATCGAGAACAGAGGGGAGACGTTTACATGTGAGAATGAGAGGGTCGAAGACAGTGATGCTAGCAAAAGAAAATGTTCACTTTATATGTATTGTAGTTGTTGTCATACAGAGTCTGATTTTTTGTAAATGTCAATATTGTATTTGTCATTACCATTACTACTTTTATTAATGGTGACAATTTATTGTAAGTAATGTATATGGAAAGGACATGTTCTTTTGGGTGGATGACTTATATGCATTAAGTGTACATGGAATGAGGAATGTTCACAAGTCATCTGACCATTTGCATGATAGTTGCTGTCATGAACATTTCTGGTTTTTTGTCAACGTCATCGCTTCACTTGTCATTACCATTACTAAACATGTCAATGCCATTAACAAAATTAGTCAATGCATTGACTCGTTTTGTCAGTATATAACGATTTTGTTAAAACCATTACAATTTTTATTAAAATAATTAATGTTTTAGTCAATCTCGTTACTCAATTAGTTATAGCCCAAAACTTTTAGCCAATTCTTTCACACATTTTGTCATTACATAAAAATTGTCAAAATCATTACGAATTTTGTCAAAAATATTACTATTTTAATCAATCTCATTACTCAATTGGTTATAACCCAAAATTCTTAGCCAATCATTTCACACATTTTGTTAATAGTCAAAACCATTACGAATTTTGTCAAAAAAATTACTGTTTTTGTCAATCCCACTACTTAATTTGTAATAATTTTTGACAAAATAGTTATGTACTGACAAAATGTGTTAAAGGATTGTCCAAGAGTTTTGGCCTATAACCAATTGAGTAATAAGATTGATTAAAACAATAATGTTTTTGATAAAATTCTTAATGGTTTTGACAAGATCGTTATGTACTGAGAAAATGTGTAAAATGATTGGCCAATAGTTTGGGCTTGTATTATACATTTGTAAACATAATTGAAACACATGTTATTGAGAACCATAAATTCACAAATGCAAACCATAAGTTTGCCATGCAAACTAGCAGTTTGCCAATGTAAATCAAAAGTTTACTAATAAATTTAATGTTTGGCATGACCAGTTAGGCCATCCCAGTTTAATTATGATGCGACAAATAATTGAGAATTCATGTGGACATACCCAGAAATGTAAACAAATACCACAATCCCGTGATTTCTCTCGCATTTCTAGAACGGATACAGGGAGATATTTGTGGGCCAATACACCCACCATGTGGACCATTTAGATATTATATGGTTTTAATTGATATATCAATTAAATGGTCACATGTGTACTTATTATCTTATCGCAACCTGACGTTTGCGAGATTACTTGCTTAATTAATTAGATTAAGAGCACATTACCCTGATTATCCTATCAAGAACATACGTCTTGATAATGCTGGTGAATTCACTTCAAAAGATTTTAATGAATATTGTATGTCCCTTGAAATTGATGTTGAACATCCTGTAGCTCATGTTCATACGCAAAATGGACTTGCAGAATCATTGGTTAAAAGGTTACAACTAATTGCAAAACTTTTACTTATGAGATCTAATCTCCCAATTTCTGCTTGGGGCCATGCCATTTTGCATGTAGCAATGTTAATACACATTAGGCCAACAAGTTACCTAAAGGTTTCCCCTTTACAAATGATTTTTAGTTAAGAACCTAATATTTTCCATATAAGGACTTTTAGGTGTGCGGTATATGTGCTAGTAGCACTACCATAACGCACCAAAATTGATCCTCTAAGAAAGATGAGAATATATGTTGTGTATAAATCTTTTTCAATCATAAAATATTTAGAATCACTTACATGAGATTTATTTACGGCACGATTTGTCGATTGTCATTTTGATGAATCACTTTTCACAACATTAGGGGGAGAAAACAAGTAGCTGGGTAAAGAAATTAGTTGGAATGAATTATTATTGGCTCATTTTGATTCTCATACAAAATAGTGTGAACTGGAAGTTCAAATGATAATTCATTTACAGAATTTAGCTAATCAAATACCAGAAGCATTTACTGACCTAAAGAAAGTGACAAAGTCACATGTCCCACCAGTTAATATTCCTATTAAAATTGATGTCCCTGAAAGACAACCTACTATGAATAAATCTAAAGCACGTCTGAAGCGTGGCAGACTCATCGGTTCCAAAGATAAAAATCCTTAAAAAAGAAAAGGAGTAAATAATACAAATAATTAAGTCGAGGATAATAAAAAAAGTTAATAGCTCTAGAAGAGACATCTCCTAAAGAGTTATTATCTCCAGTAGAGATATCTCCAGAAGAGAATATTATAGTCCCAAAAGAGATCCAGGTACCAATATATGTAAAAATAATGAGATCTCAGTAAATTATGTTTTGAATAGAATCCGATGGGATCGAAATGAAGTCAACATTGATGACATCTTTGCTTATCATATAACATATGATGTAATGAATGATAATGAGGATCATAAGCCAAAATCCATTAGCGAGTGCCAACAAAGAAAAGATTGGCCCTTATGGAAAGATGCCATTAATGCAGAATTAAAATCATTGCAAAACCGAAAAGTATTTAGACCTATAGTCTTTAAACCTGAAGATGTAAAGCCAGTTGGATGCAAATGAGTCTTTGTATGAAAGGGAAATGAAAATAGTGAAATTACAAAATATAAGGCACGTCTTGTAGTCTAATGCTTTACACAAAGACCCATCATTGATTTTGAAACGTATTCACCAGTAGTGAATGCGACTACTTCTCGTTATTTAATTAGTCTAGCAGTAAATGAAGGGCTTGATATGTATCTAATGGATGTCGCGACTGCCTATTTATATGGCTCACTTGACAATGATATTTATATGAAAGTCCCTAAAGGACTTAAGGTGCCAGAAGTATCTAATTTAAGTTCTCGAGAACAATACTCAATTAAGTTAAATAAGTCCTTGTATGGCTTGAAACAATCAGGGCGCATGTAGTATAATCGTCTTAGTGAATATCTGTTGAAAGAAGGATACAAAAATGATCCGATATACCCATACATCTTTAGGAAAAGATCTAGAAGTGGATTTGCTATAGTTGCTGTTTATGTTGATGATATCAACATTATTGGAACTCCTAAAGAGCTCCAAAAGAAAATTAATTGCTTGAAAAAAGAATTCAAAATGAAGGACTTGGGAAGAACAAAATTTTGTTTTGGATTACAGATCGAGTACCTAAAAAATGAAATATTTGTATATTAAGAAACTTATATAAGGAAGGTTCTAAAGCGATTTTATATGGATAAATCACATCTATTATATACCCTAATGATTGTAAGGTCTTTGTAGCCGGATAAAGATCCATTCCGACCTTGAATAATCAGCGAAGAAGGTGATGAAGAACTAATTGTTCTAGAAGTACCATACCTTAGTGCTATTGGAATACAAATGTATTTTGCTAATCACACATGTCCTGATATATCTTTTGCTGTTAATTTATTAGCAAGATATAGTTCTTCACCAACACAAAGACATTGGAATGGAGTAAAACACATTTTTCGTTACCTCAGAGATACTATGGGTATTGATTATACTACTCAAATGTATCTAAGCATGAAATGGTAGGTTATGCAAATGCTATATTTTTATCTGATCCACACGATAGCAAATCACAAACAGGCTATTTGTTTACATGTGGAGGTACAACTATTTCATAATGATCTATGAAACATACTATATCAACCATATCATCTAATCACGCAGAAATTCTAACAATACATGAAGCCAATCGAGAATGTGTATGGTTGATGTCAGTGATACATCATATATGAATAATTTGTCATTTATCTCTAGGAAAAATGGTACAAACAGTTCTATATGAGGATAATATTGTATGTATTACCCAACTTAAAGAAGACTATATCAAAGGAGATAGGGCGGGGCATATTTCACCAAAATTTTTCTTTACTCGTAACCTTCAAAAGGATGGTGAAATAGATATCCAGCAAATTTATTTAAGTGAAAATCTAGCAGATTTATTCACCAACCCGGTAGAATCTTTGAAAAGCTTGTCCATGACATTGGCCTTTGGAGACCCAGAGATATCAATTGATGTTGTCAAGAGGGGGAGTCGATACATGCTGTACTCTTTTTCCCTTATCTAGATTTTGTCTCACTGGGTTTTTCTAGAAATGTTTTTAATGAGGCAGTACTAAACAGTGTATCAATGAATGATATATTTTTTTTCTTTAGCTAGATTTTTATCCCATTGGGTTTTTCCTAGTTAAAACACATTCATAATGGATATTCAAGGAGAGTGTTATGAATATTAATTATGTGGATTGGATGTCCATTAACTCATATCCAAGTCAACTTGCTCCTCCAATTAACTTGATATATAAGACCACATAGTAATGTACTATTCATCATTGTAGCAGTTTTACTGTACGGCACTGTAGCGTCACATGGTTTATTGTTCATTAATGTAGCGATTTACTGTACACCACTGTAGCACATGAAAGTACTAGAGCATAAGCGGAAAACGTTACTTTTCATACACGTTTTTCACTTTTCATACAAGTTTTTCTCCTATAAATAGAGTCTTTGGACTAAGAATTGATAATGTATAAGTAAATAAAAATTTCTCTATTCTCTGTCTCTTATTCTCTCTTATCATCAATATTTTATAACAGCATGTTTTGTATGCAATACTCTTATAATAATAATTTTATACAATACTACTAAATTTTAATTAAATGATAAAGAAAAAAAAAGTGAAGAAAATGAAGCAAAAGACGACAAGGAGAGCGCGGCACTCCCTAGTCCCATGCTGTCCAGGAAGAGGAAACTATCATACGGACTCTGATTAGACTCGGCACTACCCTTTCCAACGGCACTTTATTCAAATAATCACTTTGGTTTCTATTGTGTTTATATATATATATATATATATATATATATTGTCCCTTCCACTGGCGAGCGGGTTCGGTATCGCTTGTAGTAATCATTTGATCTTCGGCCATCACTGTAGGCGGAGCTTGAGCCTTTCTTGGACCTCGATGTCTCTCTTCCTTTCTCATATTCAAGCTTCGGGCCGTTTCCGATGATCAATCCGTCGGGGCATGTCCCTCTTCCTGACTCAGTTGAGCAGCTCTTGGAAACTATCTGCAGCCAGCAGAAGCTGACTCCTCCGAGCTCCCAAATAAGACGCGAACTTGCGAAAATCGGAGAGGAGTGGGCTGTCGATATTTTGGAAGAAATTTCACAGACCCAAGTTCGTAAGAGTCTCTCTGGGTTCATCATGTACATGATTCGTTCTCCGCAGAAAGCCACTAGTCGCTCACCAAATTCTACCAGAGGTTTCACTACCCCACTCATCAACACCCAAGGTAGTAGAAGTACTCTATATTTATCTTTTGTTTCCTGTCCTCCTCCTTCTGGTTGACTCGAAGCAAAATTGCTCTCTCTCTCTCTCTCTCTCTCGATCGAATCGCGGAACTTGTGGAAGACTGGGAAAAGGAGACGCCTCTCGGATAACAAGGCTGGCCATTTCCTTCGGTACTGTGGCTGAAGAGTGACGATGCCGAATCCGGATTTCCTTTTTTTTTTTTCTTTTTTAAATTTATTTTGGCATTTGTAGCTGCTTCTTACTTTTTTCCCCCATTTTTTTGTTTCTTGCTCTGATTAGGAATGATTGGATATAACTTGTTGGTGAATGTTGGACTATTTACTAGTTTGGCGTCTCTTTTCTTCATATTTGAAATTTGAGAAATTTGAAATTACAGTGAGCGGAGCTGCGACTCCCTCTCCCATGGAAGAGTATCCACGAATTGCCTCGCCTTCAAGAACACAGGGAGAAGCAGAATCATCAGTGAGTCCACAATTGGCGGCCCTGGGAGAATTAGAATTCAGACAGGCATTTCTACTTTTGAGCTATTTGGGAGGGTGAGTGCGGAATGCTTTTCATTTCTCGTCGTTTTTCTTTCCAGAATCGTCACCGAGTCAGTGACGCTTTGAGGTTTAACGTTTTCCTTTTCTATTTGTATTCATAGAGAGCGTCTTGACCGTTTATCCGCGGACTACATTAGGAATCTTAAGCCGTTGTCTATGCGGAGATTTGAGGAAGTAATATGGGAAGCGGTGGGCAAATGTAACTGCGATTCCGGCGACCGGCGATTGGTGAACATCCCGTTTGATTTAATCTGTCTGGCTTTAGTTCGTTGATTTATTACTTTGCTTCCTTTTGATCTGAAGTCGGAACTTGTCTTTAAAATCGGAACTTGTCTTTAAAAACGGGAATGGTTGGCTCCCTCTCTCTTTTCGGACCAAAAATTATTCCAATCATTCGCTGAGCCATTAAAAAGGCATATCTCCCATTGACGTTTTAAATTCTAGAGGTTTTACTTTGTTCTACTTTGCTGTTATTACTTTATTTCACCATTCACCTGTGCCTTAAAACAAGGCTGAATTTGTTGAGTTTGTCATGTAAATGAAGTTATGGCAGTTCTTAACCGTCCTGTTAATTCATCAACTCTAGCCACTTGGAACTTCTTCATCCAACATCTGCTGTACTATTCTATAAAAATATTTGATTATTTGCTGTTGATAACTTTGGTATGTGCAGTACCATGATTGGGATTCAGGGAAGCCATTTGTCTATCACTGTCATATTTCTCCAGATGGGAGTTTAAGGTTCAAGGTTTGCCTCTATTATATCTTAACTATATAAAAGTAGAGCACTGAGCGTCTCCCTGGCCGACACGTAAGCAAAAGACTCAAAATTCTAAAATGAAAAGAAAAAAAAGGTAATAATGAGAGGTGGTTATGAAAGATAGATAATGGGGAAGGTAGGTACACAATATCTTGTAAATTAATGATGGGGAGGTAGATACAAAATATTTAGTAAATATTTAATTTAATATTTTGATTATTCCCTTAGGATCCGTTTGATACACTGGAATTGATTTTGACTCAAAACACTAACCCTTGATTTAGTACCTTGACTGGTTTAATGATCGGTCCGGGTTTAGGTAAAATCATGCAAGTTGAAGGGCAAAAGTGGATTTAGGTACATGAAATTGCAAATCTTTACTTTTTGGGTGGAAGTCAATTTGTTAGAATTGGGGAGATTTGGCTTCCACATGGAATTGCAAAAATTTCCAATTCCATCATACCAAACAAACTTAGACATGTAATTGAGATCCAATTCCAATTCCATATCCCCCAATTCTATCATACCAAACGTGTCCTTAGAGATTTTTGAGAAGAACGAATATAATACTATGATTATAAATATAAATATGTGCAACTTTAGGGTATCTACTGAATAGGAGATATAATGGTTCTAATAAATTAATTATGACTTTTTACATAACTCAATTTTGAGTATTTTATTTACATATTAAGAAATGAAAGTCAAAATTGCTATGGCATCACCTCTCCACCCATGTATATCTCTATATGGGTTATAGTGTATTCCATACTACAAAATATTGTTTTAAATCTAAATGATTTTTTATATAACAACACATTAATAAATACACGGCCTCTCACCCGCGCATCACGTGTGTCCGGGCAAGTTTTCATTAACTTTTAACAAGTTCTACAAAAAATATACACACATTATACATGCTGTTATAATTGCAAATCCTTTTTTCCTAGATGTACTTCCGTGGGTACTATGGGACCACTAATAGAATCATAATCACATTCCCAGACCAGTTAACATTTGGTGATAGTTTAACGGCATGTGGACTAGATATAAAAATATTTTACTTATATATATATAGTAATATAGTAATTTCCAATCCCCTTGTCTGGTAATTCACTTCAGGGCCCGTTTCTCCAAGAGGCACGGACACACTTGCAAAAATCATTAGGTGATGACAATATTCTCATTGTAAAATTTGCTGAGGAAAGGCATGGATACAAGTCAAATCAAAATCAAACCGCTCTCTACAGAAAATTTGGAAGAGAGGGAATTCGTGTTGGTCTTCGCCTTTACCGCTTTTTTGGTAATTTGGGAGCCTGTCCTTATAAAATTCTATGTCGTTGAAATTTTATGCTTGTTCTTGTTAATCCCTATTGACAGCATCGAATTGAGTCTGCCTGATTGCTTGTTTCTGTTTTCATAAATTGTTGATTTGTCTAACTTCCTTCATTCATTCAACTACTTATTCCCTTTGATTACTAAAGTGAATGTAGTTGGAACTTGGTTTGATTGGTGTCTTCTTGTTAACTTTGTGCCTCTATCACTCTATGGTGGAATGCTGCCATCAATAATGGAAGTTTGGAGTATCTGTGTATTTGGATACCATTTTTTTCTCGGTTTTAAAATGTTTTTGTGTATTTCTTACATCTCACGCTTCGTTACTGTTTTGCACCAAACATTTGAATCTTTGACAACTGATATGCATCTGATGTCGTCTTTAGAGTTTTTAGACAAACCTATGGGTACCAATATACAGGCACTGACGAGCGTAAACTTCTTATCAACTGATCAGTTTTTAAAGATGGCGGAAAGGAAGAGAAAAAGAAGGACCCAACATCATCACCTGTGAAATGTTATTTTGTTAGGACAGAATCTCGTGCATCATTTGATAACTGTGAATCTTACAAATTATCGGGCAAGTCAATGTCTGAAGCTCGATCTTTATTTATGCATGCTCACACATTACCCAGTTTGGACAAATTTATGGCCAGGTATTGTACTCTGTAGATGCTGTTTTTAGATATATATATTGTATTTTCCTCCTCCTGCACAAGAAGCAGTTTATCAGAGTTACTGACATTATGTATTTAGGTTTTCTCTAATTTTGTCCAAAACCTTAACATTTGATGTTGACATGGGATCTGTGGATGTTCAGACAATTGACGATGTGTATTGTCAGGTATGATCAATTATTGTCATCTCTATATGGACTTTGTCGCCCTATTTTTGTATATGAAAAACTTATTTTTTTTTTCCATTTCTTTTTAGGACGAAAATGGTTACCTTGTTTATCACAATGAGAAAGCACGGATCCATACTGATGGAACTGGGTTTATTTCTGAGGATTTAGCTAAGCATTGCCCGAGAAATGTGTCTAAAGGAATTAATATGACGGCTAAAAATTTCAGGGTATCACTCTGTTTTAATACTTAAATTTGCATACTTTACTTGCTTACATTGTTCTTTTTTCATTATTTTGTATCAAATATCCGTTATGTGTTTTAGGTTTTATAACAATATACTATTTTTATCTGTTACCCATGGGTCTTTTTGTCATGGTTGCTTTGTCATGTAGAGCAACAAAGTTATTGGAATATATGATGTCAGTGCTTGGCACAAACTTACTATAGCTTATTCATCAAGGTTTTTTTCTTTTTTTAATTATCATTTTGTTGATATATGTAGTAATAAATATGCTTCTTGAAGGATAAAACTTCAATATTACTATATAGTATGTATGCTATTTTATTTATGCATTTTCTTAAAATTTTGGTTAGACACATGAGGCTGATGGAAAATGATTGTAAACCTTGTATGACTGTTGATATGACAAGTCATACATTTTCTCTTTCAGTTTTATCATTTAACGAGAAGAAGTTTGGAAAGATGATTTGAACTGCTAGCTCTATCAGACATTGATATGTATTATGTGGAAGACTACTAGATTATGTGATAATATTACCCAGCATCTTGTTAGATGCATGCGTTTTTGTCCTATTTTTCCCTTGCTCTTTGTTTGGTGAACATATGTTAATCATCTTCTGGCATTCATTGTTATTTTCATAAACCATGGAATAAGGAAAAAGTTGAACTCCTCATTATTTTAGGTAACATCCCTATTTTAAATCTCCATTGGAATTGTTATCTTGAGAAACTATTTCTACTTCGATACTTTCTCTTTTCAAGTGCTGGTAAGTTCAAGTCTTTTTTTGTTTTCTATCTCATTGCATGGACCCTCGGCGCTGCAATTCACACTTCCGAGTGTCAAATGGTCCTGCTGCTACTTCTTCCTCGTCTTCTCTCTCACTTGGTTCTTTAAATATTGTCTTGTATAGAACTCTTTTCCTTACCAAGACTTGAATGATCGTGGGTTTCTAATTTGGTTGGTTAGGATAATATGAGTATTGCTTATACCAATACGGAGTCCAGCACAAGTGAGCCAGTACGTTCCTTACTTTGTAAATTTTGAGACTGCATACGTTCATCGGATGGATTTTATTCTGATATTTTTTCTTTCTTTGACTAAGCCTTTGCTGATCCAATGCCGCATCTATCACATGGGACGCACTATAAAGGGCACACTTTTAATCAACAAAAGGGTACTAACTCATTGCCCCCCCCCTTTTTTTTTGGTGTGGAAATATGATCTTCTTAATTGTAGTATACGGTAATTTGCATTTAATTCCTGTATTGATGAATCCATGGCTCGTAATATTGTTTCAACTTGTAATTTTTTTTTTCAAGTAATAAATTTTGGATGTTTAGCTATCATCCACTCCATGTTTTTGTTATGAGGAGGATTTCTCAAAAATAGTTTGATGATGTCAATTTACTTGAAAATGCTTTATTGCAGGTATAATGATTGATTCTTTGGGTTAATGCTTAGACAAGAATGTTTACTAGGGTTGACACATGGGAATTAGGGTTAAAGGAGATAATTTGGGTAATTTGGATTATAAGTCTATAAATAGGAGATTTGAAGATGTATCGGTGTCTAGAGCATATGCATATTTTTACTGTTTACCCTATTCTCCCTTTTTGCCTCTAACAAGGTTGCTCACTTGCACAAATAAATATGAAGTGAGATTTGAGTACTGATGTGGTTTTTTAGCTATGGAGTATGCTACCTTTGTGAGTTGACTTCCATGTTTTCTGGGGGACTGGTCTATCTTGTAAGATATTAATTTTTTAATCTTATTGGTAGGTTTTTAAATGGTAAGCAAGAGTTTTTTTTTTTTTTTTTTTAACTATGTTGCTTTATGGAGTGTCATGTATTCCATTGGGGTGCAGGGAAACAAGTGAGGTAGAGAGTAAAGATAATAGTGTTATCTAGCAGTCACCAGGAAAATGCTTTGATACATAGAGTAAATGTATAATCTCTTATTTTCTATATCTCACAGTCACAAGGATACATAGGTATTTATACAAGAGGAGGTTTTCAATCCTAATAAATACTAACCCCTAACTACCAACTACTATATAATATTATTGAATACATCTGACTTTAACACTCCCCCTCAAGTTGAAGCATAGATGTTAATTAAGCCCAACTTGGTACAAAGATAGTCAACACGAGTCCCGTTTAAGACTTTAGTAAGAAGATCTCCCAATTGGTCATTAGACCGCACATGCCCTGTAGAAATAAAGTTTTCTTTGATCTTGTCACGTACAAAATGACAGTCGACCTCAATGTGTTTTGTATGTTCATGAAACACAAAATTAGAGGCTATGTGTAGAGCAGCTTTATTATCACACCACAGCTTTGCGGGTAATGACGTGACAAGACCAACTTCCTTCATTAATTGGTGAATCCACATAATTTCTTGCACAAACTGAGCCATGGCTCTAGATTCAGCTTCTGTACTCGACCGAGAAGCCACATCCTGCTTCTTGCTCTTCTAGGACACTAAATTTCCACCCATAAACACACAATATCTTGTGGTGGATCTCCTAGTAGCCTTTGACCCCACATGATATGCATCACAAAAGCATTCAATCTCTGCGTGGCCATAATTCCTATAGAGTATAACACGACTAGGTGAGCCCTTCAAATAATGTAAGACATGCTCCAAAGCTTCCCATTGTGCAATAGTCAGCTTTGTCATAAACTGGCTAAGCAGACTAACTGGGAAGGTCACATTATGACGAGTCACAGTGAGATAGTTTAATTTCCCAATTAGTTTACGTTATCTCTCAGGATACGCAAATGGTTTGATTTTCTATGGATAAACCCTTTTCCTCACATCCTCAGGTAGCTCTTCATAGGTTACGTTGTCATCAATGTCCAAAAAACGATTTGGAATCATGGAAAAACTACTTGGTGTTGCTCCAAGTTTCTCAGTTTCTCTTAACAAATTAAGAACATATTTCCTCTATGTCAAGAGGATCGAATGCTTGACCTCGATCCCAAGAAAGTACTTTAACAAACCCAAATCCTTCATTTGGAAATGAGAATTAAGAAAGGCCTTGAGTAACGAGATTCCCGAAGTATTGCTACCCGTAATAACAATGTCATCAACATATACCACTAAGAGAATTGCGTTTGTATCCGTCCGCTGATAAAACACAAAATGGTCACTCTTACTCTGATTCAGACCAAACTTTTTTACCATAGAGCTAAACCTATCAAACCAAGCACAAGGTGATAGCTTTCTGATTAGGAACTTAGGAAAAAACAGGAATGAAGAATAACAGGTTTCTCTGCTACTCTCTCTCACAGCAAGAATCTCACTAATGAAAGAAAATAGAAGCCAAGGAGAATCTCCAATATGTCGAAATAAGGCTTACACACTGTGTCTAGCTTTTACACAGCTAGTCTATTTATGGATGCAGAATACTAAATGACTCTCTTAAGAAACATGGAAACATGGGCATACATGACTCCACTAACTAAGTGGCCCTCACCACTAACTAAGTGGAAGCATGGGCATAAAGCAACAATAAGAATTAATAATGTGAATAGCAGAAGCACTTTCTTCTGTCTTCTTTTATTGGTGACGTGTTAAACAGCAGAATCACTTTCTTTCTTATGCTTTTCACGTGTTAAACAGCAGAAGCATTTTCTTTCTTATGCTTTCTTTTATAGGTGACGTGGAACCTATCATCACTTCCTCCCTTGAAAACCGCCTTGTCCTCAAGGTGGAAGTCGGGATATTGTTGCAACAGTAAGTCATAATCCTCCCAGCTGGCCTCTTCTGCTGGCCGAGCCTTCCACTGAATCAAGAGTTCCAAATTAGGGCCCTTCCAACGATGGGACAGTACCTTGTCAGGTTCTAGGAGCAGCTCATAATCTGCAGAAATAGGTAACGCTGCTGGCGGGTCGGAAGGAACAACCCCATGTGCAGGACGTAGTAGTGACACATGGAATATCAGATGTATCTTAGAGGCTGATGGTAATTCTAATTCATAAGCAACAACTCCCACCTTCCTCACAACTTTGTAGGGACCAAAAAATCTAGGAGAGAGCTTGGTATATTTTCTGTTGGAGAGGGAGTGCTGACGGAAGGGTTGAATACGTAAGAAGACAGCATCTCCTACTTCAAAAGTGAGTTCCCTACGGTGTTGGTCAGCATAAGATTTCATTCTATCTTGTGTCTTCTGGAGATTATCTTTTAATAATTTCAGCATGTGATCTCGCGTCTCTAATTGTTCTGCCAGTTCTGCAATGTGTGTTTCACCCCTAACAAAAGGATAAAGAGGGGGAGGGTCCCTTCCGTACACCACTTTGAAAGGAGTAGTATTAGCTGAAGTGTGAAAACTGGTGTTAAAGGAGTATTCTGCCCAGCATAAATATTTGTTCCAAGTGCGGGGTTGTTCATGTGCAAAGCATCTCAGATATGCTTCAAGAGATCGATTCACCACTTCGGTTTGGCCATCCGTTTGAGGATGATAGGAAGTACTCATCCGTAAACGTGTCTGACTTTGCTTGAACAGTTCTTGCCAGAAGGCACTCAAGAAAAGAGGATCCCTATCTGAAATGATGGAGCGGGGTATACCGTGTAGTCGAACAACCTCTTCACAAAAACGGGCAGCCACTGATTTTGCTGTGAACGGGTGACTTAGGGGAATAAAATGACAATATTTTCTTAGCCTATCTACCACGACCAAGATAGTATCATAATTACTTGATTTCGGAAGCCCAACAATAAAATCAATAGAAATATCCTCCCAAATTTATTCTGGTGTGGGAATGGGTTGTAAGAGACCAGCAGGAGATAAGGTCTCATACTTATTCTTTTGACAGACATGACACTGCTGTATAAAGGTTTTTACATCTGATTTCATTTGAGACCAATAAAAAGTACCTGCCAGACGCTTCAATGTTTTCAAAAAACCACCATGTCCTCCTGTAGGTGTTAAGTGGGCCTCCTCAAGAAGGGTAGCACGAATGGGTGAGCTTCTTGGAATGACTAGGCGCCCTTGATAATAAAGTTTCTGCTTAACCAAGGAGAAATTCGGTTTTGACTGTGAATCTACCTTAAGAGCAGCAATAATTGTTGCCGGAACGGGTCTTCCTGCAGTGCTTCTTCCAAATTCAAGAAATCCAAGGGCATGGGTACCACCAGATGTAAGAAATCAGTGTGTTGGGGCCTCCATGATAATGCATCTGCGCCTATATTCTCTTTTCCAGCTTTGTAAACAATGCTAAAATCAAAAGGAAGGATTTTGAGGATAAGGCGTTGTTGATTGTTGGTGAGGGTTTTCTGGTTCAGGAGGTTTTTAAGGCTGCTATGATCAGTCCGGACTGTGAAATGACGCCCTAACAAATAATGGCGCCAATTTTGCAAGGCTAGAACTAAGGCTAATAGCTCACGATCATATGCTGACTTGTACCTGTTAGAAAACGAAAGACCCTTGCTATAGAAAGCAATAGGGTGATTCTGCTGCAATAGTATAGCACCAACACCCTCCATAGAAGCATCACACTCAATAATAAATTCAGAAGTAAAGTCTAGAAGTTTTAACACTGGCGCAGTCATTAATGCTACTTTAAGTCTATCAAAAGCTTTTTGGGCGACTGTAGACCAATAAAAAGCATTTTTCTTCGTAAGATCAGTTAGGGGGCGAGCAATCATACCGTAATTTTTCACAAAGCGTCGGTAATACCCAGTAAGGCCCAAAAATCCTCGAAGTTCAGTAACGTTGGTGGGAACTGGCCAATTTCTTACTACATCAATTTTTTCATAATGTGTCTCCACACCCTGAGCTGAGATTCTATGACCCAAGAAAGACACTCGAGTCTGCCCCAACGCACATTTCTTGTAGTTGGCATAAAAAGAATTTTGTTGCAACGCCTGAAATATAATACGGAGATGGTCTTCATGTTGCGGTGTTTTACTGTAAATTAGGATATCGTCAAAAAAAAACAGTACAAACTTCCTTAAATAAGGTCTGAAAAGGTCATTCATGGCTGCTTGAAAGGTTGCAGGAGCATTTGTAAGACCGAATGGCATGACTAGATATTCATAGTGACCACTATGAGTTCTAAAAGCTGTTTTGGGAACATCAGCTGTTAGAACCCGGATTTGATGGTAGCCAGAACGAAGGTCAATCTTGGAAAAGTAGGCAGCGCCATGTAACTCGTCTAGTAACTCATCTATGTTTGGAATAGGGTACTTATCGGGGATTGTGATTCTGTTGAGTGCCCTGTAATCTACACACATACGCCAGGAGTCGTCTTTCTTCTTAACCAACAAGACAGGGCTTGCAAATGGACTTGAGCTAGGATGAATGAACCCTTTTTGGAGTAGGTCCTCTACCTGGCGCTCAATCTCATTTTTCTGGAAGTACGGATAGCGGTATGGCCTCAAATTTGGCGGTGGTGTACTAGGGAGTAGCTGAATAGCATGCTGTTGGTTCCTAAATGG
Organism: Albizia julibrissin; assembly: GCA_037074505.1. Classification (NCBI taxonomy): domain Eukaryota; kingdom Viridiplantae; phylum Streptophyta; class Magnoliopsida; order Fabales; family Fabaceae; genus Albizia; species Albizia julibrissin. The sequence continues at coordinate 43,161,922 of CM073478.1, read as the reverse complement.
AGGCAAGGATGTTGGTTCCTTAAAAACAGCCTCAAAAGCGATCAACAAGCCTTCTAAATGCACCTGGTCAGATCTGTTGACATTAATTTCATGTTCCATAGTAACCATGGAATTAAGAATTGCAATTTGACGATCCTTCTGAGGTATACCCTGCAGCTTATACCTTTTCCCATTAACCCAGAAAATTAAGAACATCTCATTCCAGTTAGCTTGAATTGTATTAAGTGAGGCAAGCCACTTAATACCTAAAACCAGATCGGATCCATCAAGAGAGAAGGGATAAAAATCCTGTTGAATGGTCAAACCTGGAAGTTGCACCTCTATTCCTTTACATAGACTTTTGCAATGGACAATACTGCCATCTCCAATTTGTACACCAAAGGTTGGGACCGAAGAAATAGGCAATCCAAGTTCTCGTACCAAGGATTCTGATATGAAATTGTGTGTGGAACCACTATCCACTAGAAGCAAGACCTCACGTTTTTTGATAGAGCCTTCTAGTTTCATTGTTGCCGCTGTGGTCCTTCCCAACATGGCGTTAAAGGAGATTTCTGCCTCCCCCGGTACATCCTCCGTTTCTGATATGGGCCCTACATCTTCAGGTAATGGGTTTCCATTCTCATCAACTTCCATAAGTGATAACGTTGAAGAAGGACTGCAGCGGTGGCCGAGCTGAAGGTCTCACCACAACGGTAACATAAACCCTTATCTCGGCGTTGCTGTCTTACAGCATCCCATGTATTTGGTTTTGAGGATATTGAAGTAGAAGGACCGGATGATGACGCTGAGGGAAATGCACCAGGATGCGAGTTGCGGTAAGTTGAGTTCATGATGGGAAGTCCACGGGAGTCACGTGTGTTCGCGAATCCAGTTTGAAACCCAGTTAGGTTGACTCGGTTTGAGTATGTTGACGAGCTAGGTTTGGAACCACGAGTAGTTGATAGCTTCTTCTCAAACTCCAAGGCAAGACTTGATGCTCGATATACGGTCCGAGGCTTATGGATGCGAACCTCAGAACGTAGCTCCTCCTTCAGGCCGTTGAGAAAGACACCGAGAAGACAATGGTCCGGCCAATTCTTCACCCTTGCCACTCATCGTGCCCATTCCTGTCGGTACTCATGTACGGTCCCTGTTTGTTGGATACTGCAGAGGTGTTCATCAGGGTTCTGGTACTCCGGTGGACCATAGTGCTCTTCTAGGATTTTCACCAATTCTTCCCAGTAGAGCATCGTGCGTTCTGCGTTCATCCATGAAAATAAGTCTAAAGCATCATTCTCTAAGTACATCGCAGCTATATCAACCTTGTCATCCTCCGGTGTTTCATAATACCGGAAATACTTCTCAGCCTTAAGAATCCACCCACGTGGGTCACCGCCACTGAATTTGGGAAATTCAATTTTCACATGAGGAGGCCTGGGTTTTCGGGAATAGACATCAAAATCTTCGTCACTGTCATGGTTGTTGTGCTGATACGGTCCCTTCCCTCTGTTATGACGAGAAGATTGTAATTCCAAGGCTGTTACCTTATCTCTCAGCTTGTCCAGTGTTTCGAGTTTTGCAGCAATTGTGACTAAGGGGTCTGCACCAAAGGGATTTTCTTCAGGATTCTGAGTTGCATGCGAAGAGCGTGTTTGCACCATTTTGAACTAACGTGGCTCTAATGCCAATTGATAGCTTTCTGATTAGGAACTTAGGAAAAAACAGGAATGAAGAATAACAGGTTTCTCTGCTACTCTCTCTCACAGCAAGAATCTCACTAATGAAAGAAAATAGAAGCCAAGGAGAATCTCCAATATGTCGAAATAAGGCTTACACACTGTGTCTAGCTTTTACACAGCTAGTCTATTTATGGATGCAGAATACTAAATGACTCTCTTAAGAAACATGGAAACATGGGCATACATGACTCCACTAACTAAGTGGCCCTCACCACTAACTAAGTGGAAGCATGGGCATAAAGCAACAATAAGAATTAATAATGTGAATAGCAGAAGCACTTTCTTCTGTCTTCTTTTATTGGTGACGTGTTAAACAGCAGAATCACTTTCTTATGCTTTTCACGTGTTAAACAGCAGAAGCATTTTCTTTCTTATGCTTTCTTTTATAGGTGACGTGGAACCTATCACAAGGGCTCTGCTTCAAACCATATAAAGACTTCTAAAGGTGACATACCTTCCCACTTTCCCCTTGAGCAACAAAACCAAGTGGTTTCTCCATGTAAACTTCTTCAAGAAGAGCACCATTCAATAAAGCAGGGGAGAATTTTGATATCCAACTGATGAAGATCCTAACTATAAGTAGCTGTCATAGAAATGAAGAGGCAAACAGGACAATTTTGCCACAGGGGAGAAGGTTTCAAATAGTCAACACCGTAGGTCTGAGCTTATCCCTTGGCAACTAGGTTAGCTTTCAAACGCTCTAAAGTGCCATCAGCTTTGGTTTCAATTGTGAACACCCACTTGCACTCAATAGCCTTCTTTCCTGGAGGTAAATCAACGAGAGTCCAGATACCAGCCTTATCAAGGGCCATCATTTTTTCTTCCATTGTAGCACGCCAACCGAGATTGACTAAGGCTTGGTGGAAGGAAGTGAGAACAATGATAGAATCTAAGGATGCTATAAAGGATCAAGATGGAGGAGACAAGTGGTTATAGGAAACAAAAGAAGAAATATGATAGGTACAAGTACATTTACTTTTGTGTAAGGCAATGGGTAGGTCATCAGAAGTTTTGGGAGTATTATTAGTAGCAGAAGTATCAGAACTGTTAGGAGTATCAAGCACTGTTTCTGGTTCAGATGCAGGAGCGGGTGAATTGATTCCAGATCAAACGCCAAAGTAGGCACTGGTAGGCCATGAACATGATCAATGCCATTACTTTCCTTGGAACGTTTTCGATAAACATGATGGATAGGTGGTTTATCAAATGCCGAAACAGAGGCTTGCACTGGTGGTAATTGAACCTCAGACCAATATATCATTAAGACCTTCGATTGTGTCAGAAGATCTAGATGGAGTAGAAATAGAGAAGAACGGAGTCGACTTATAGAAAGTGACATTTGTAGACACAAGATGACGATGAAGAGTAGGAGAATAGCACCGATAACCCTCCTAAACTCTAGAATACCCAAGAAAGACATACTTTAAAGACTTGGGATCAAGTTTTGTAACAGTGAGACAGACATCTCTAACGAAACATACACAACCAAATATTTTTGGATTAATAGGAAACAAGGGGTTGGAAGGAAATAAAGTTGTGTACGAAGTGTCACCATTGAGGACAGGAGATGACAAACGATTAATAAGAAAACACGCAGCATCAGCCCAAAAAGGTTTGGAAACATTCATTAGAAAGATTAGAGCCCGAGCAACTTCTGATGAGTGTCGGTTTGTACGTTCAGCAACACCATTTTAAGCCGTTGTATCTGCATAGGAGGACTGATGAAACTGCCATGTTGCCGCATATAATTTTGAAATTGGGTAGAGAAATATTCTTTAGCATTGTAACTTGAGGTTTTCACAAATACACCAAATTGAGTTTGAATTTCAGCACAAAAGTTGCAAAAATGAGAGAACAACTCAGAACGATTTTTCATTAAATAGAGCCAGGTTGTACGAGAAAAATCATTAACTAAAGTACAAACCAGGTTTTGATTTGACAGGACATGGACCCCAAACATTAGAATGAACTAAATCAAAGGGAGATGTAGCCTGTTTATTGACCTGAGGTGCCAAGTGAACATGATGATGTTTAGCAAATTGACATGACTTACTTTTTAATGATGACAAATGTTGGAACTAAGGATACATCCTTTTTAAAGAGGATGAAGACATGTGACCCAAACAACAATTGAACATCAAAAGGAGACAAACTACCAGAGCAAGCAACAAGACACGATACCTGATCATCAAGGAAGTAATAGCCCCCAAATTCATAGCCCTTACTAATAACTTGTTTTGTTGTAAGATCTTTATCAAACAATGGTCAGGAAAAAGTGTGATAAAACAGTTTAATTGTCGAGCAAGTTTGCTAGGAGACAAGATTAAATGTAAGGTCAGGGACATTAAGGACAGGGGATAAGGGAATAGACGGCTAGTGCCACAACCAAGGACACGAGAATAAGAACCATTGGCAATGGTTATACTCGAGGGATTGGCATAAGGCGCATACGAGGAGAACAAATGTTGGTTACTTGTCATATAATCAGTGGCATCGGAATCGATGATCCGCTTAAAGCATCTGATGTTACCTGTAGCAAGAGCATATGATGGACGAGGCTTAGATTCAGACATCTATACTCGCCAAAAGCAAATTGAGCTCCACAACAAATAATAGAAGCAATTGCTTAAAAAACCAATTAACATGTACCAAACTGCAAATAATCAAGGATGAAACCACAACAAACTCTCCAACCAAGAATAGGATAACCACATAAGATCATTAGCCACCGAGATTATAGCAACCAAACAATACCAAAAAATCCTAGAAACCAATCAACGAAGTGCAAGATAAATCCACACAGATCACTCAATTACCGAAATAGGTCCAAACAAAGGGAACCACTAGAAATTATAAACCTTGGCAACAATCTTAAATATCCCAAACGAGCCTTCTAGATCCTCCAACCACAACGGCAAACGTCACACAACAATACCTGTCAGATGAACAGTACTGTTGGATGAACAGTAATGACTAGAAACGCTTATGCCTCAGCACTCCGCAGACAAACGAGATACCCACACCTGGAAATAAAAACTAGCACCCAAAGAAAATGAAGACAAAAAACCAACTTCCAAAAATACTTATGCTTTAGTCAACAAATGAGGGGCCCACACCTGGAGAGAGGGAGAAAGTGGTAGAAAACGAGAATAGAGGAACCCAAAGAAGAGCTTCAAACCTTCTCAACAGAACCTAGAAAACTCTCTTCCCCCTCACTGTGATATGCTGCCAAAAAGCTAAACATAGAATTAGCTAAAAAAATGCAGCTCTGGTACCATGTAAATGTATAATATCTTATTTTCTATATCTCACAGTCACAAGAGATACATAGGTATTTATACAAGAGGAGATCTTCAATCCTAATAAATGCTAATAAATACTAACCTCTAACTACCAACTACTACCTAATATTATTAAATACATCTGACTTTAACACATAGAAAAGGTTGAAGAATTCAGATTATTCATTTTCATTATTTTTAGATGATGTCTAGGTTTATCATCTCTTCAGATTAAAGTTATCAGACTAAATACTTATCAGATTCATGTGAATTTAGATGTGCATCAGTTATTCTGCTGGCAGTGAAGTTCTTTTATTCTTAAATCTTGCAGCTTCCTAGTAAGACGATACAAGTTCGGCGATCAATGATCAAGGTTGATACAGATCCAAATGTTCCGATGCAAAGCATAAATTCAATTGAGGTAGTTGGTACAAGGTATCTCCTTTATGTATCTTTTTCTTTATGTATCTTTTTCCTTGTCAAGTTGGCTATGGTTTGTTGTTGCTGAAACTTTGTTACCTGAAGCAGTTAAGGGGGTTTTGGATATTGACCATAATTTATGCCATATATGATAATTTTTATGTTTCAACGAGTGGGTTGCAAAAAGAACCATTAGGGCCTGTTTGGTTCAAAGGGGGGATGGATGGGGAGGGAATGGAATCACCTTGTTTGGTTTGTTTGGTTGAAGAGGGGATGGGAGAGGAGATAATAACTAATTTACCATTTTACCCTTATATGGTAGCTTATGCTTATATAAATAATTTAAATTATTTTTTTTAAATGAAATTTATTTAAATTAGTTTACACCTCAATATAAATTAAATAAATTATCAAAATTCAAATTTATTTTACCAAGTGGACACAAATTTATTTTAATTCATACTGTTGGAATTATTAAAACAATTATTGGTAAAAGAAAATAAGTAGAGATTATAATTTTGTGTCAAAGAAACATCAGACTTCAAATGGAGAACTACATATGAGAGCGTGATACAGTGGAAGCATATTTGAGTAATACTTTCTGGAAAAGCCAAAGTTCTCATGATCCTGATCCTCGTCTGTGAGAGCTGTGATATGAAAAAGTTACCAGGTCGGAACTCTGTGAGAGCCGTGAGAGTGTTTTTATTTTCTGCTCACGGGTATCACTGGAAATTTGAAAAAGTAATGTGGGCAAAATAGTCACAATATTTTCCTTCCCTCCAAAACCCCTCCATTTGGAGATAATAAAAAGGAGGGGAAGGGAGGGGAGGAGAGGGATTAGGAGCCCCTTTTTTGCCTCCCCCTCCCCTCCAATTTTTTACACCAAACAAGGGGAGGGGCTCATTTTTCATCCCCTCCCCTCCAACCAAACAGGCCCTTAAATTATGACCAGTGTCCAAAACTGGAATGGGCTCAGGAGTTCCACTACTTGTCATCCTGAATGGGCTCAGAAAGCACTCATATGCTTGCATGTTTTCAGTTATTTTTAAGGTTTTTAGTCCTTCCAAAGAAAAAGAGGCTAAAGGACATGTTAATATGCTTATACTATTTTTTACCTGACTAACTTCTCAAAAGTTTTATACTGTTAGGAGCTGAGCTCAAACTATTGTGTTAAGCTAATGTTCTAGGTTTTTTAGTAAAGAAAATTCTCTATTTTTTTAAGCAACGATTATCTAATCTTAAGCTTTCATCTTTCAGCAATAAACCACATAGGTGTTATTTATCCCGAACTCTGATTGCTCTTCTAAGCTATGGAGGAGTGCCAAATGAGTTTTTTCTGGATTCACTTGAGAGTGCTTTGGAAAATGCATATCGTGTCTTCACTAAAAAGCGTGCTGCATTCAGAAGTAATCCTCATAGATTCCTGCAGCTAATACTTCACATTTTCACTTATTTTTTCCTAGAATTATCAAATTCTGATTTATTTGAATATCGGCCTATGGTTTGTATGGTCTTTTGAAATCTCCTTTAGAAAACGTATTCAATTATGTGGTTCTGTGTGCAGTGTCTCTAAGCCATGGTGAGATGGATGATGAATTCAATTCAGCAAGAATGATTTTATCTGGTATCCCTCTGGATGAGGCATATTTGCAGTATCGTCTATCTGTACTTGCGAAGGAGGAAATGAATAGTCTTAAAAGTGGGAAACTTTATATACCTGATTGTTGCTATCTAATGGGGACTGCTGATCCCACTGGATGCCTTAAAAAGGATCAAGTTTGTATTATTCTGTAAGCATAATTCTCTTCTGTTTCTTAACCTATCTATCTATCAGTGCAAAACATAGCTCAAATTTATGTTCAAACTCCTGTGATAATTTTTTTCCCCTGAATTCAGTATGCAGCCTATGCTTTAATTCTAGTTCTTCTTCCTCTAGTTTCTTCTTTTGTTTTTTTTTTTTTCGCTATCTAATTTCTATAGTCAAGAGAAAAAGTCTATCAAACTTGTTCTTGGCTAAAAACTGGCAAGTTATTGCTATGTTTATACTGTATCAACGTTCTATTATAGTTTGTTTGCTTGGTTCAATAGAGTTTTGAGTGTTCAGTGACTTAACATATTTTGGGAAAAGTTATTGGTTCTAGTTTTCTGGAAAGAAAAAGTCATGATGATAGACCTTCCCCCATTTGGGGATTGGTTTTGTTTGAATTTGTATCAATTGGTAGTATGTGATACTAGATGGCTTGCTATCAAAAGAAGTTTGTTTGCCTTCTTTCATGCTCTTGTCATGCTTAGTATGGAGCCTTGTACTATAATTTTTACCCTGCACGTCCAATCATGTTCCTTGCCTGTTGTAAATTTGCTTTTATGGTATGATAGTTTTATTTATATTATTATGACTCTAGAGCCAAATGTTGGTCTGTGTGTGAGGAAGAACGGATATGAATGTAATCATATTGAGAAGTGACATCTAAAGAAAACACATGATAATTTTGATGATCCAATTCAAACTTCGGGCTCATTTAGAATTTTATTTATTCCGGAAATGTTGACTAATTTTGTTGCTTAAAATAATGTGTTTTTCCTTTGCCTTTTTCATAGTGAAAATGGCCAAATTTCTGGAGATGTATTAGTATATCGGAATCCGGGATTACATTTTGGGGATATTCACATACTCCAAGCAACATATGTGAAGGAGTTAGAATCTTTTGTCGGCCATAGCAAATATGCAATATTTTTTCCTTGTGTTGGTCCTCGCTCTTTGGCAGATGAGATAGGTGGAGGTGATTTTGATGGTGACATGTACTGGGTGTCACAAAATCCTCAGGTCTCCTCTTTTGTTTATTATATGTCTAACCAGTAATTTCAGGAATTTTCTCTTTATATTTTAGTTTATTTATTTTTTGCTACAATTGCCATCTGCTTATTTTTCTTATTGATGTGTTTGATGGGAATTCTTGATGAAACTTTTGGAAGTCTAATAATAGATTCAGAATGTTAGACTCTAGTGTTTAAACTTTCCACAATATGAGAGAAAATTGTTTATGATGATTTATTCTCTAGGTTACAATGGTTATTTACAAGTGAGTTTAACAAGACTAATAAATGCTGGAGAATAAACTTTTATCCCCTAACTAACAACTAGTAATAACACTAAGCTACTAATTACAGAATATTTACATCACTTAAATAGTTGGCATAATAAATGCTGGAGCATCAACCTCTAAACCCTAATTAGCAACTACTAATAATACTAAGCTACTAATTATAGAATATTGACTCCTTTGGTCTTATTTATAAAGCGAAGAGAGAAGATTTTTTGGGTCATATTTATAAGTCACGCCATTAAATTTTTTATTTAAATGTGTAATTTTATCCTTAATTTAGTATTGTGTAGACTTTGTTCTCATGGGGTATATATAGTTTATGTTAAATAGGGGTAAAGTTGAAAGGTTATTAAATTTTAAGGTAAAATTAATGAGGTTTAAGGTTTTTCTTGGTTATGTTGAAAATGCTAGAAACTGCTAATAAATAGGATTAAAGTAGTACATTATAAAAGGGCAAAATAAATAAATAGGATCAAAGGACTACATTATAAAAGGCGGCAAAATAAATCCTAGAGAACTTCTAACAACCACCGATAACACTAATCTACTAATTACAGAATATTTACATTCTATAATTGGTTCTGTTACTGGATAAGGCACTTTCAATTGAATTCATAGGATTGTTGCAGCATTTTTTCAGGACTTCTCTTTGCATATATATGAAGAGTGATGCCAAATTATGAATAATCAGATTGTTATGTTTGATCTATTTTTTAAGAGGTGATCTGCCTCCAGAGTCGCCATATGATATGCCCGTACTTAACTGTTAGTTTATAGAAGGCTTGTGAAATTTTTGATTTCAGATTGTTAGGAAATATATAATGTACATAATATTTATTAGGATCACAAGAAATCAGGGATTAGGAATCAAATCAGGGATTAGAATCAATTATCATAATAGGCCGAAAGACATAATCCAAATGACAATATTGTTCTAAGAACTGGAACTGTAGGAACTGAAAACTTCATGTTTAATTTGTCAGATTTGTGGTGGGTAAAGTATTTTCTCTTTTGTTAAAATAATAAAGGGTACCTTGATGCATGAAAATTCAGTTTAAGAGGCTGTGTTTTGGGATGAATATAGTTGAAAATTTGTGTATATTTTAAATATGCTTTATCATTTGATCTTCATCCTAGTGCTGGCTCCTCTAAAGATATCTTTTACTTCCAAAGTTCCTATTCTATTTTTGGTGGTTCCCGTAGCTTATCTGTTGTGATATTGGTTATCATGTCTTAAATTGGAATTCCTCAAAGCTTATGAATGTAGAAAAGGTTACCAGAATGTTGGATTTGTGTACAACTTGATTAACTTAGATCAAAGCTTCAGAAATCAGAACATTTTTTACAGAGTTCCAAGTGAATAGTAATTTTATGTATCATCATCATCATCATTTTGCTGAGGAAGCTGGTAGTATTTAAAAACGAATTTATTTATATGGACGATTTCTATTATGAATGTTTCAGTTGTTGAAGCATTTCAAAAAGAGTGACCCATGGATTGAAAATCCTCCTTGCAATGATGTCATTGCTTCTAAAAAGCCAAGTACACTGTCAGAAGACGAACTACAGGACGAACTTTTTGAGTTGTTCTTAGGGTGTCGGTTTCAAGGAAGGAGGTATGATGGTGACTAAATATTTCTACTAAAAATCTTCATATTCAAAAGTTAATGGGAATGCAGGCATAAATTCCATTCAGCGCATACTATGTCGTGTCAAATTCATATCCTTCTTGCTATACAATTTTTCCTTTGGAAGTTCTTCCTAGAATGTCTATGTTATGGATGTCCAAAACCAATCTAAAATGATCAAACCCATACTTTACCATCAAATCTTAAAACAAAAAGGTCCTAATTGGTTTTTAAGGGTCGAGAACTGATTGTTCAATTCTGGTTTTTGTTTGTGTTGGATTGGTTTACTTCAAACAAATCAACTCATAGATAATACCTCCACACACTCAGAAATTGCATAATTTATGCAATATTTTAACTTCTTTTTTTTTGGGGGGGGGGATTCTGAGGCTTAACGAAGCACTGTTAACCTTGAGCAACTACAAGCCTTGGCCTACTTTCTTTTTTAACTTTGCATTTGGGAAATTGGTAATAAGATTATAAAATCATTTTCTCTATAATTGCACAATAATAACTTTTTCTTTCTCTATCAGTCCAATTAATATCCAAACTGAGAAAATTTGAATTAAACCATCTATGTGCAAAAACAAACATGTCCACATCTTGGTCAAACCGTCTGATTCAAATTAAATCAAACGGAACTTACTAGCAGCCCAAGCTAGTGGTGCCTTCATCATTGAAGCAAAGCAAGTTCCATTTTTCTGACATTATTCCAACCGTTCATTCCCTCTGAATCCTTTATTTCACTGCTGGATCTCAAACTCCGGAGGCACAATTTTTTATGCAATGGAATCTCTTTTGCTCACAATGATTTAGTTATTGCTAGTCTTATGTACCTGATATTTGAATTCGGATGAGAATCTGAGATTTCATTTTGCATTGTTGGAATAATGTATTATCATGCTGTGGCTTAAGATTCTAAGTGGCTGCCATTTTCAGTAATCCTGTGGGTCATTCAGCAGACTGTTGGAGCGCCTTTATGGATCGGCTGCTTAGCGCAGTAGAAAATCATGAGAAAGAACGTGTGAAGGAAAATATGATTAAATTGATTGATCTGTATTACTATGCTTTGGACGCACCAAAGCAGGGAGGAAAGAAGGTTAGTTCTGTATTATTTTCCTTATTATGTTTTTTTCCCTAGAATTTCATGGCTTTATTGCATGCTATGCTAATCTCATATTGTCATCATATTTTTCAATGGGAAAAAAAATTAGAAGATGTTGAACCTATTAGTGTAGCCGAGTTGATTTATTAGTAGCATTTATCACCATTGAATAACCCTTATATACGAGGGTCCTGTTCATAAGAAAACATTTGAGGATCATTTTTTAGATTTCATCTGAGGGAGGTCTTGAAGTTGGAATGGTGGAACCTGAAGTTCTATGGATCCGAGCTATATGGGAATATCGTCTATCGACAATTAGTAGAAGTAAACTTGAAAATGAGTACTTCTTTATCCTGACATTGTCTTATGCCCTGTTTAGTGTCCATGAGGGTAAGCTGTTGGAAGACGTAAACTTGGGGGAACACTATGCATGGTTTGGTAATCCTTGTGGGGAAGCTATTTCCATTCTATTGTACTTTATCGAGTTCTCCTTTCACCACCCCTTAGTAATTACTATCTCTGGTTTTTAATATAAGAATTAGATAACTATATTTGTGAATATTAAGAAAATTAGTTAAGTTACATATTTATAACTAGTTAACCATGTGCATTGTTACTACCCATGATAGAAACGCCTTCGTATGTGTTGAAAATGGATTGAAGTACCCGTAAAAGGGGATAGTTTGAAGAGAAAATTATAAATTTGGAGGACAAAATGGATTGAAGTCTTATATTTAGGACCAAAGTAAACTTATTGTCTAGCTTTTATATTTAGGACTAGAGGTAATATATCGTTTTATTATTTTTTTTCTCATCTAAAAGAACAAATGATACTTCACAATTCACATATATAAAATCATTTTTTATTATTCCATTTTGGATACAGTTCTATGAAAAAGAGAACCACAGAAAGGCGTTGAATTTGTAGTAGGTGAAATTCTTATCGATCGTATGTAACTTTGATGACGTGCAATGTACATTGTGTTGACAGGGCTCTGTTGGATACAGTTTTTGTTTTGTAATATTAAAAGGTAGTTTTCAAAGTATACTTGTCAACAGGTTGAAGTTCCAGAGGATTTGAGGGCAGAACTTTACCCACACTACATGGAAAGGGACGATTCATATACTTCATCTTCTATCTTAGGTTTAATATACGATGAGGTGGACAAATATCAACATGAAGAAGACCTATTTGAGAAGGGTGAGAATCCCAGGATAGAACAATCCTGTTTTTATTGTTGCACCATAACGTAATCTATCATGTGTTTATTACACCTGTTTGTTCTGTGCATGCTTCCAGATATTACAAAACTCCCCTGTTTTGATGTTGAAGTACCTTGGGACTGCCTGAGTATGTGGAGATCATACCATGAACAGTATAGGCGAGAAATGACTGCTGCGTTAAAGGCTCCGGACTCTACTGCCAAAAACAAGGCTGCTGATGAGGTCTACAATGAATATAAAAGGGTATAGGTTTTAATGGTTTTGCCCTACGCTTAATTTTGTTTATTGAAAAGGGATCATTTTAATTGATGACTCGTTTGAAACGATTCACATTTTATTTTTTGGTTTTAAGAAAAATAAACAACCTTTTAATTAATTGGCCGAGTTTTTGTTATTGTTTTTAAATTAAGAGGTTTGTTTAAAATGCATGTGAATTGTTTCATATGTGTCATCATCCAATTAGAATTAAAATGATCTGAATTGTGTTTTTATTGAACCGAGTTTAAATGATGTGACATTCTTTTGAGTATACAAGTATTTCTCCTCAGAAAATCCCATGTTTTCTTCATTTGCTGATTGTGTTGTGGGGCATGCAGAGATTATATGGTGCTTCTGAGCTGAAGGACAGTCCGAAGAGTATGAAGCAACTTTATAACGAGGCTTTGGCTGTGTATCACGTTACTTATGACTACGCCAAGACTACAAAATCAGTAGGCAAGTGTAGCTTCGCTTGGAAGGTTGCGGGTTCGATCCTCTTACAGTTTTATGCCTCTAAGCAAGATCTCTCAGCTGTGTGGCGAGAGATCTTTGGGTAGTGAAGGACTCCTCTTATCCACCCCATCCTTTGTTCATGAGCCCTTGTCAAGCTAATGACTCAGTGCTGTAATTGTACATAAACTTCTTGTGATCCCTCTTGTTATTGTCTCGAGAAGCTTTTATGTTTTAGCATCCGGTTTGGTTCAATTTCATTTCACCCATGCTGGGCAAAGCAATGTACCTCCGGTCCTAAAAGGTTGGAGAACCTAGTTTGTAGTATAAATGTGTTACAAACTAAATTTTACTTTTAGGATCAGATTTAGTATTAATTACCAGTATGGTGTTTGATATGTTTCTTAAAAGAGGTGTAATGAGTTGATTTTTAATAATTATTTAAAGTAATATATAATAGAAAGCTCTTTACCAAAAAAAAAAAAGGAAAAGAAAAATCATTTTGCCCTTGAAAACGTTCTTCACTCCAGCGTGCTTCTTCAGTTTCCCTTGAACCATATCGCTCACAATCCAATGAAACTAAAACTACCTTATGAGATGGAGAGGGGTAAAAAAAAGAAGAAAAGAAAGAGTAAACCTTATGTAAGTTAAACTTATAAATCCTATTACTCAATTATTTCGTGGTTCTGTGCAGATGATCCATATTTCATGCTTTGTAATTCTTCGTTAGAACAATTGATTATTTAAATCAACGTAAAAATAGAGATGGAAAGCTACAAGTTTTTAACAGGAAAAATCGAAATATATCAACTCTGAGCTATATGCTTCACGCAGAAAAATTTTAATTGACTGGTCAAATGAAAGCTCAAAGCCATGGCAAACATTTTCAGGAGTGGGCAAATCTAACGCTTTCCTTTTTAGGTTCACATTTAAAAAGTCTATTCATACAAATTGAGGCAAAACTCTTCTCACATATTTATTTCATAAACTATAAATCACATTAGAAAAACAGTTTTTACCACTAATCTAAACAGGTGAAGTAGGGCTTATGCAGATATCGTCTTTTCTTCTAAATTATTGAGGACAAAATAGACATTTTACAAAGAACTAGAGACCTGCGATGAGTATTCATAAATGTGCAATCCTATTTACGGGTGCAATATTATTAAACCCAACCAATCGAGTAATCCATGAGAATACCCTTACAATGAGGTTGAACTAAAATAGCCCTAAAGTATGATCTAGGCTAAATAAGGAGAAATTAACCGTATAATGAGATACGATATTATTGACAACTTATTTTTCATTAGAAGACCAATTGAGCAAATGTTCTTAAGGGCGACCATGGTCATTACAAATCTATTGGAGTAGACAATTTGGTACCTATGTATTCTTATGGACAATACGTTGCATTTAAAGTGTAACTAAGCTGCATTAAAAGAGTAAAATACACATGATACAATTGGGAGATTGAATGAGAAGTGGTCAAGTGGGGAGTAACAAACTATAGCATCTGAAAAATATTTGACTATAAAATTCAATGGTAATTAAACAGTGAAGATTCAAATCCTATAATGAGTGTGATAATATCAAAGATGATCAGATTATTTTTTTTCTTTTATCTAGGTACACATCATAGATGTTACAGCGCAATCCCTAAGCATTTTGCTCGACACCTTCTACTTCACAATAAACCTAATCTACCCCTTGTTTATTTATTTATTTTTTTCCCAGCTTAACCCACCCCTTGTGCTGAAGCTAATGAACTAAATCTTTGATGCTTAGTGTCTATTGCTCCTAATACAAAGAAACTTTGTTGTTGGGAGAAAATAAGTTAACAGCCACTTTTCTTTAGACAATTCTCCAGCCTGCAGAGCTTGAAATGACAACATAAGCTTACTGATTCTTCTGTTTCCGCTTTTGTTAGTACTATTTTCTGGTTTACCATAAAGGCCAAGTATGCTAGTACATAAAGCTTACTGTTTCTTGTATATGCTTAAATCAGCATGAGTGTCTTTGTAGCGCTGGCACAGGTAATCCTTGCATAAAATGGGAGGGAACCTGGCAAGAAATATAGATACAAAGTATTGTGAGACTGGAAGGGACCACCTATGGAGTTCATTTTCAGCTCTCCAATTTGTATCCTAGGTTTTTTTTCTTGGGAGAAACTTTAGTATTTTGATCTTGGGGTTAAAGTGCAACTTTGCCCTAGGAGCTTTCACCCAAGAGCAACATTGCCCTAAAAATTATTTTTTTGGTTTAAGATTGTCCCAGAAGTGTTAAATGAAGCAATGATGCCCTTACATTAAAAATTTTAACGGTCAACGTCAATTTTTAACCATCAACGTTAGTTTTTTTAACGGATTGAGACAACATTAATATGTTTTGAAACTTCCGGGTGACAATGAACCCAAAATAACTTTCGAAGCAACATTGCTCCAAAGTGGAAATTTCTAAAGCAAGTTTGCACCTTAACCCTTTGTTCTCGTGTCTGTCTTCTATTTTCAATTTGTCCATCTATTGTTGGGTCTGCTTCTTCAGGCAACTTGGTTCACATGATTTACCATTTAAATTGCCTATCTTATTATCTACATGTCCAGAAACGCATCCCTCATTGTGAAATCTTGAATCTGGCTGTCATATAAACTTAATGGCATACAATATGCTGGAAAACTTGGTACAAATTCAAACTTACTTGGGAGGGTTACTTTCTGATTCGCAAGTAGCTAAGCACTCTACTAGACAATCATGACTAGGCTCCAAAAAGTAAGCTATCTGTGAAGAGAAAACCAATGGTGAGATGAGAAAGTTACATACTTTTCTTCTCATGTTTCTGTAACAAATCAGATCAAAAATAAGCATAACCAAGGAAATCAGAAATTCTGAGAGTATTTATTATTTTTAACAGATAAACAAATTACCATAATAATTTGTGTAAATATATTTATGTTTTTTTCTCATCAAATATTAAAATACATTAAAATATTTTTTAATATTGTAGAATATTAATATGATGGCCAAAAACTATTTTATAATATTAAATTTAAATTTTCAGTTTTCTTTTATAAGTGAGACGAATTTGATACATTTGCACATGATAAATTTAACAAGAAAGTAATGTACACATCATTCCTTAATAAACAGTAGTAGTTCATTGCATTAGGGAACGAATATTTTGGATTCCTACCAATTAAACATAATTCATATGGAATTCCACTCCTATTTCTCCCTCAACAGTACAAATTCCACAACCAAAAGGCACAAGGGACAGGTACTTTTAACAACGCAACGTCTTAGTAATAAAGTTAAAAATCAGAACGGCAAGAAATAGAAAGTTGAAACTTCAAACTACAAAGAATTGGCTTACAGAGTATCTTTCTTGGCCATTTCCTAGAACTCTGTGCAATGTGGACCTGAGCAGAAATACAAAGCAAATTGTTGACTTTGCACTTAACAAAGTTTGATACAAAAGGATGCTTCTGATAAGAGCCTTAAGTAAATCAATATAGCAATACTTAGTAATAGCAGTGATATATACAAGAGAAGCGAAGGACAAATCAAATATAACATTCTGATCTTTGCATTCATCTATCAATACATCGAGTCTAACATCATCATTCCAACATGCAAAGAATGAAGGACACTCATAATGGCATGAACAATATCGCCCATAATGGCATGAACAATTGCGCCCAATGAAACTTTTATTTTTTTGTCCCAGCAGTTAACGGAAGACATGATCTGGCATTAGTATAGTCAAAGCTTTTAGGGGAGTCCTTATAAAAATGAAAATGATTATATGTACATACAGCCTCTGTTGGTTCATTAAGTGCTAAATCTACAATCTAATTGCGATAATTTTCATGGCAATAAGAGCAGCTTTTCACAATGACAACAAAATATTATCATTAAGACGATAAAATTATAATCCATGCATGCTAATAGTCCAGAATATTTCAATGCTGTCATGTGTCCTTTGTGTCCAAACTAAAAAGGAGAACTCAGGGTGGCACCGCAGAAGTTTATCAGTGACTTGGGTAGAGTTCAGGGATATAACTAGTAGTAACAAAGTTTCTTACTTGAAAATGCAGTTGCTCCACCGCTCCAGCATGTCCCCAAGATTCACTATAAATGCTCTGGCAATAATAACCACACCAAGCAATTATTCTTTCAGTAACATGCACGGAACAACTCAGTACCACTTTTAGCCGGCAAATTACATTCATATATGCAATGAGAACTCACCCCTTTAAAGGTGCCACGTCCTCCCATATCTGAGGTTTAGCATCCTTATCTTTGCAAATCTGCATAAAGAAAATATATAAATGTTATTTAATAAGGTAAAATGTCTGTTTGGCCTATAGCGAGATAGAGAGAAATATCCTTACTTGAAGACCTGGTACATCATCTGTTGCCAACAGAGTAATAAGTCCATAGTCAGTATGAGCTCCAGCTCCATATAATCCTTGGGAGGGATTTGAGGTTTGACCTTAACCAAAGAACGATCAATACTATTGTCAGTGACTCAGTATCATTTTGATTTTGTAATTACATCAGGTATAAGGCACTACTAATATTTATTCAACTAGTGGCCTTAGTAACTTAAGATAAGTTCATTGCTCAAAGCTCATGAATAGCATCATTTCAACTTTTTTATAAAAATTTATACCTTCATAGTGTAGCAGACGTAAAGTCGCTATTGGATCTCCTAGCATTTCTGGCTTATCAAAGAAATCAGCACCCAGATCAAGGGCAAGGGCTATTATTCTTCCAACTGCTCTTCCCACTTCTCTGGAATATAAGAAACAACAAATGAAAAAACTTTGTGAATTCATAGACTCCATAATATTTTTATTAATAAGTTCCTTAACACTTACAATGCCTGTTGATGGTATTTTTCCATAGTTTCTCTCCATCCAGGCAGAATATCTAAAAGCCAAAAAAATTCACAAAGAATTATGAATGAGTTATAACCAGAGAGCAAAGTAAAAATGATATTTTCTCCAAAAAAATTCTCAGAACTACAAATTTGACAGAGTTACCAGATGCAGGCCATTGGTTTGGTCCATAAAATGGTTTCTGTGATTCTGAGTCATCCTCAGATGCTTCAACTCCAATATAATATCCTTCTTTGTAATCTCCTACTTAACCAAATAAATAACAGAATAATGAGGAAGGAGGCGACCAATACAACAACATAGTGCTATTTGCAAAACATGCATAGAAGGAACAAATAGAGAATATATTTACCATGTACTTGATTCTCAGGATCAAGTAGTTCATCAAGAACAGGAGTATATCCCCGATGTTTTTCATTCCTTAGAAGCTTAATTTTCTCCTTTAGAGGAAGACCGAAAAAATTCTTGCTTTGGGCAAAAACCTCGTCCATGAAATCCTGGCTTATACCGTGATTCACAACATAGAAAAACCCAGAATCCAAGCATGCCTTTTTTCCCAGGGAAAAAAAAAACAAAATGATCACACATGATTAAACACCAATTCACGGAAAATTCTCCAAGAACAGCAACGCGAAGGAGACATAATAGAGAAGGCTAACCTGTTTAAGCAAACTAACAGATTTGTTGATATCAGGATCAGAGAGGTCGATGCAATTGAGTATTGAAGACTTGGTGGCTCCACGATGGCCTTCAATGCTTTGGATTCCCATTTTCAAACGAACGAAAAAACGTATAGCTTATTTTCTCTAGGACAAAAAAAGTGAAAAAGGGCTTTAGATTCTCAATCACTTTGGAAATTAGAGGAAAATAATTGAACGGCTTTGGTTATATAGGCAAGCTTTGGGCCATAGCCGTCACCCATTAATTTTCGCGGCTACCATTTATCAAGTTACATCCGGAAACCTCCATGAAACGCCCCGGGGGGGGGGGGGGGACCAGCTTCAGATACCGACATGTAGGTCACAAGTCTGGCACAAAAATTTATGCGCACCGAATTGAGTGGCACTTGTATCTCTAGGAGAATTGTTCAAAAAAAAAAAGTTCCAACTAAATTAATTATTCATTGTTATCATTACACATCGTAGATGGTATGTTACACATGGACGAATGATATGTTGTATAAGAAGGATGATATTTTGCATATAAGGGATGGTGTTTGTACTTTCGCAGAGATACTTTTTATACATGTGGATGCTGATTACACATGATGGATAATTGTTTATACATAGATATCATTTAATAATTAATTTATTTAAAATGTATTTTTTAACAATTTTATCTTATTTTTTCGTTATCAATATTGTGTGGCAGTCATAGTCTCTTGGGTTCTATAATACCTATAATTTTTTTTATGGTTTTGTGTGGTTTTATGTGATAGAATACTCACCCCATTTTTATTTATAACTAATTTTTTTATGAAAAAGGTTCATTTTATAAGTAATTTTTATTTTATGTTTAAAAATATAAATTCATTTTTTTTATTTTACTCTTATTAACTATATATTATTTATAATTAATTATCATACATATCAAGAGTTATATTCAGGAGAGAGAGAACTTACTAAGTGAATGAAGTTAACAAAACATTGGAAAGTGTATTTTATTATCTCTCATATTTTGGTACATTCTCTTTCTATTTCATAAATAAGAGCATATATAGAAAAAAAATATGGCATTTTTAAATACACTTATTACTTTTAACTACCAGTTTATTTTGTGCAATAAAAAAGAAAGTTGCTTATAAATAGAACCGGAATGAGTAATTCTTATATTTATGACATTGTGACTCTTAGGAGAATTCAAAGTTTATATATAGAGACATAACACAAAGGATTGAAGGTATATGAAAATGCTATATAAATTAGAGTTCTTCTTTACTCTTCATTTCTACAATTTTCTCTTGTCTTTCTTCATTTTTTTAATCTTAATCTCTTATATTTCCTTGATTTCATAACAAGTTATCAGCAATACGCTCTAACGCATGTTTATTTTTTTCACCGTGGGTTTAACAATTTCTCCTACCTTCTTTTACCATATATCTATTTGATTTATCTGGGATAATCCAAGTCATTATATAGAATTAAAGAAACACTTTTACCAATTATTTTAAACATTGGATTTTATGGCTAAGATTGAATATTATTGTTGCTTTATTCTCCTTCACAAGTTTTTTTTCCTACTTTTATTTATCATTATTTAGGAATCTCTTAATACGCAACATTTATATTTCTCTATTTTATATTTTGATATTCTTTAAATTTTATGTTGTTATATTATATTATTTCATTTTATTTACGTTTCATTTGTTTATTTACTTATTTAAAATTTATATTTATTTTATTTTATTTACCTTTCATGTTATATTTTATTTTTTATATTTATTTATTTTATGTTATTTATTTCATCTTGTTTTATTATTATTTTATTGATATTTTATTTACATTTCATTTATTTATATTAATATATTATTATTATATCATTATGTCAATATTTTATTTTCATTTGTTTAATATTACATTAATATATAATAGTATTATATGACTATATAATGTGATCTATATGATCATGGGCTTATGAATTTGATTATGAATTTAAATTTACTTAATTTATTTTAAAGTATTTTAATTTTATTGAAATGTCAGAAGCCATAACATTATTAATTTTGTGATCATAAGACTAAATGTCACATAACTTTTGTAATAGTTCTTATATGAAAGAACATTATTGGTTTCATTAAATGGTAAGATTGACAAGAAAAAAATTGGGTATTTAATGATTTAATTGTTATAAATATCAAAGCTTTGAAGGCTAAAGATTCAAATATCAAACTAAACAAAAAAAATAACTTTTTAGCTTTACAAGATTTTTGCTATGGTCCTGAAGACCAATATTTGAGAAATTGATGATGTGCTATTGAATACATCTATAAGAGTGAAAATGAACATGATCACATGTCATTGGTGGAATTGATATTTGAAAGTGAACAATACTATGACTAGAATTCATAATCATAGAAAAATGGTATAATATAACCAGAAAGCCATATAGACTAATATGTATCAATTTATTAAAATAGTTGTTAACTCAAAAAGACCATGAGATATTGTGAAAAATACAAAAAGTAGTTATGATGCTTAAAGCAATAAGTTATGGAGAAAGATTACTAACTTGTAAAGCCAAAAGAAATAATTGTAAGTCCTAAAGGTTATATGATTTTGATTAATGTTTAAATTTAAATTTGTTGTGATTATTTTTGAGAAAGAAATTATTATTTGATATCATGATTTCAGCATGAGAGATATATGAAATCAAATATACAAAAAGGTAATTATTTGTCATTTTAAAATTTTAATATATTTCCTATTTATTTACAAATTTAAACATTATGGTGTGTGAATATTCATGATTTTATGGCCTTTTAAGATTCTAGCTACCTCATGGTTATTGTCATTATGCCCTATAACCCCCAAATTAAATGGTTTCTAGTATTTATTCATATAACATTCAATTATATAATTAAGTTGTTTAATTCTCTTTTTTATGTATAATTATACAATTTATTTGTAACTTTAAGTATATAGTGTTTGCAAATATTATTTATACATTAATAGAGTTTACCATGTTAAACCTACATTTATTTTCTTCTTGGGACTTGTGCTTCTTTGTTGTACCGTAGATTTTCCAACAAACACTCAATTCACATACCTCAACATCAAGGTATTTTCTTTCACTATTAATTCTACTTTTCATTTAGCTTTGTCTTCCATCTGTTTTCTCCTTTTAAGAACTATTATGTTGCCTCACATATATATGTAGTTTTTCTTAGTTCCCAAATATTTCATTATTGAAAGGCATACAAATACTCTACAGTTTGTGTTTTATTTTAGTATTTATAGGTTATTGTCTCTTCTCCCAATTCATTGTATTATTATTTCTTCTACCCCTTAGCATTCTCATATGATATGTGCAAGTTTCATACATTAATCATGATACAATATATAATATGATATATATTGGAATCAAATTGATTTTATGTGATATTTGTGAGAAAAAAATCATATATCATATTTGAATTAAGAGAATGAGAATTTATTTAATTTTATGAGAAAATTTATTATGAATAGTTTATGATTTGTTAGAAAAAGTCATTTTTATAATATGCATGAACTATATATATATATATATCATAATTATTCATTATTTTATATTATAAAGCATTTGTTTTTACATTTCTCTTAAATTAATTTTAATTCCTAAACATCATAAATCATTGCAATAAGATCTTTATATATTTTGATCATAGATCTTCTCATATTTCCTTATGTTGTGAAAAATTATAAACATTTCATACTTTAAATATGTATCAAAAAAGACAAATTGAAGCATATTATTATAATGAGTAATGAAGTTATATAAAAAAGCGATACTATATGTTAGTTTCTAAAGAAAATACATTTAATAAAATCAATATAGTTCCTGGAGAACTAATATAGATTTTTCTTAATTTATGGGTGGAAGAAGAATTGATTATAAAAAGTTATGGCCCATATATTTACATTAAAGTTTCACTCTGTTAAAGAGTCTAAGTGATAACCTAGTGGATTGAAATATATGATTATATATGAGGTATGAAGTACTTGGGCTTTTAAGTATAAGTTATATTATTGGCTTACTATATACTAGTTTGTCTTTGAAGTATAGAAAAAAAGAAAATGTATTTATATGACTCACACTTAAGGGGGAGATTGTTTGAAAACAAGTGTGAGTTAATATTGAAAAGTTGTGCTCATATAATTCTTCACAAAGCCAAATTAATTTCTTAAAAATTGATGTTAGATTAAGATTTTATATCAATATGATATGAAAGTTGTAAAGTTTAATGTTGGTAAAAAAATATGATACGGTACTTATTCAAACAAATTTATTGTTGTCATGACTTACTTAATCATCCGAGTCATATATATGATGCAACAAATTATAAAAATAATATATATTGAAATCTATTTAAGAACCTTGATATTCTTCATGAATAGCCAACACATTATATAATTAAAAAATTATGATGTGTTGCAAGTTCTATAAGAAAATTGATTGTGAGAGTATCATTGTTTATGATTTAGAATGGATCTTCAAATTTTTGGAAATAAATCAAACTAAATTATATAAACCTATTCAAATAGCATGTAAACCATATAAATGTTCAATAATTTTGATAGATGCATTTATAATATGGCTACATGTGAAATTACTATTAGTTTGCAGCTTGAAGTTTGCAGGATTGTTTGAATAAACTATTATGTTCAGAACAATTTTCAGATTATACGATTCATTTATTAAAGCCTTCATAATAGCTAAATTAATACTTATGAGAATAAAATTTATATTTCATTGTTGGCATATTTAATCTTACATATGGTAGCACTTATACTAGCTAACCAAATTCTCTCAATAAAATTGGCTTTTGATCATGAGCCAGGTATATTTATCTTAAAAAGTTTGAACGTGCATTCATATTGATTCACCTCAATGCACATAAATGGATATTTAAAGAAAGTTGAGATAAATGTTGTGTAAGAACCTCATTCTTCTTATTTATCTCTAAATGAAATAAAAATGATGCTTTTAATGGAAACAAATGAATTTAGGAGACTTATACTTCATAGGCAGTTGATTGTCAGTAGACAAAGTTTTCCTAACATGAAGGGGGCAATTGAATAGCTGAAAAAGAGAATAATAGTAATGCATTGTTACTAAAGTATAGATCCTCGAATATAGCAATATAAACCAAAAGTTTAACATGTTTTGCTTTCATGAAATATTGCATAAAATATGTCAGACTGACTTAAATGAGAATTACTAAATCTTATATTCCAACAACAAATGCTCTAATCAACATAAATGAAAGTGAGATATGCCTAAAGTATAAGTGAATAATTGGTTCAACAAGAAAAGAGAAAGGATCAAATAATTAAGATAATCATATTGAGAAGTCAAGTGCTCGAGAAGAGGCTAAGATATAACTAATTGCAAAAGCCTCAAACGAGATTTAGGCATCTAAAAGTAATGAAGAGATCTCAATGAGTTATGTCTTTGAAAAAATGGAACCGAAAAATTGAAGTTGTCGACAATGGTCTTGATAATAATTTCACGTGATTAATTGAGGATCTTATGCATAAATCTATCTTACCAGTCGACAAAATGGTGATTGGCCAAAAAGAAAAAGTAAAAGGGAAAAGACGCAATGAAAATGGGATTAAATTATTTCAATATGTGTAAATTATAGACCTGCAGTCTTAGCTGAAATATGAAATATATAAAGATTTTTACAAGTGCTAATGAAGTATGGTGAGGTATACTATTTTGTGGTAGATACAATAATTTTGTATTTATGGCAGCATATGAAAATAAAATTATGCATCTATTAAATATTGTTATATACAGCCTATTCATATGGCTCATTAAATAGTGAAATTTATATATGAATCTTTGAAGGATCTAAAATACTAGAAACATATACAAGAAAATCATTCTTTATAAAAATGTTATATGGGTTTGAAAATAGTTCAAGTATATATAATTGATTGAAAATAATTCCACGAGGAGGGCCACATTCAGCCTCCTCGTGGAAATGTTTCCCTACTCATCTGCACAATTTACCACATACGTTAGTTAAGTTTAAATTCACATTTAATAGGTCGAAATTAAATATTTAATTTATTAAATAAAAAATTATATTTACCTTGGACCTATATCTCAAACCCAGTCAATCGGGAAGACGACCATTGTGGGTTTTTTTGGTCCCATGCCTCCTCCTCATTTGAGAACTGCTCCAAGTCACTGATCGGAATCTAGATGTCAAACTTCTCATTCTCGTTGTAGTCGCTTATACTCATATCAGCTCCCTCTCCCTGAGCAGCAGGAGGTACTTGTGGGCGGTCAGCTCCTGTGGGGCCATCTGTTATGGTTGTGGTGGGGCCAACTCTATGGTTGTTATGGGGCCATCTGCTGTGGCACGGTCGCCCTCCCTCCACGCTACCCCCTCCCACTACTCCCTCCTCTGCTGCTGCCACCCTGCAGAAACGGTCTGGGAGGAAGCTCAGCCTCCTTCCCCTTCCTCTTATCTCTTCCTGAAGCCATATAAACTGCAAAATATGAAAAATAAAAAAAAATTAGTCACTTTTATATAAAAAATAGGTTAACTTATACAAAACTCCTATGAACTTTATGTCAGTTGCATATAATCCTCCCTGACATTTCAAAGTTTAAATTCAACTCCCCTAACATTTTTTTTAACCATTAACCCTTTTGTCATTAAATAACTGTTATCTTTTTAACGAAAATTGTCACATCAGGTTATGAAGTGACACATGGCATCTCCTTTAAATTAGTAATTCATAAAACCCCTTGAACTTTGAACAGTTACAAATAACACTTTGAACTTTGATTATTTACAAATAACCTTCTGACATTTTAAAATTTAAATTTCACTCTCTATCATTTTAATAAATTTATTAAATTTATTACTATCAATTATTAATTAAAATAGTTCTTTTGTATGGAAAAAATTAGAATAATAATATTTAAAAAATACAAAATAAACGTTGAATCTCTAATTCACACACACACACACATGCATTACTAATAAAAAAATTAATGATGGTAAAAGCAATTTTCTAACAAAAATGTAATCTTTAAATTATCAATGCTCAATCATCCTAAGAATATATTTAACACAAATGATGACACTTGTATGCTATCAATATTCAATTAACACAAGAAAATAAGTAAATGTTACACACATGATGAAATTTTTATTTTGATATTTTTTATATATTATTCTTCTAGTTTTCTCCATACAAGAAAACTATTTTAATTAATAAATTTGTAAAAAATGATTAAAGTAACAACATGTGATTTATTTATTATAAATCAAAATTTTGAGTTAAAAATTAAATTTTGAAATGTTAAGGAGGTTATTTGTAAATAATCAAAGTTTAAGGGGTTATTTGCAACTGTTCAAAGTTAAAAAATGTTTTATGAAATTAGTAATTTACACAAGATACCATGTAGGATGTCACGTATTATTTTATAATCTGATATGAT
Organism: Albizia julibrissin; assembly: GCA_037074505.1. Taxonomy (NCBI): domain Eukaryota; kingdom Viridiplantae; phylum Streptophyta; class Magnoliopsida; order Fabales; family Fabaceae; genus Albizia; species Albizia julibrissin. Next base: position 43,135,673 of record CM073478.1, on the reverse strand, counting down.
AATTTCCGTTAAAAAGATAACAGTCACTTAATGGCAGGGAGTTAATGGTTAAGAAATGAAAAGTCAAGGGGTTAAATTTAAACTTTGAAATATTATGAGGTTATATGCAGATGGCCTAAAGTTCAGGGGGTTTTGTATAATTTAGCTTAAAAATATATAATAATAAAAAAATAGAAAGAAAATATGTAACTTTCGTACCTATGTGAAATGTTGCACCAAAACTCCCACATAGATGTCAGAAAACTTAGATTTAAAGGAAAACTCTCAGAGAGACGTCAGAAAACAAAATGGCAAAATGAGACAAGTGAAGAGTCGTTAGGTTTAAATAGCGTTGCATTTTGTGGCGGTTATTAACAAAACTGCTATAAAATTTGAAACCATACCTCCAGCAATAGAATACTTTGTAGCAGTTACAAATAACGGCTACAAATATAACATTTTGTAGCGGTTATACACAAAAATCGCTGCAAATATCCATTTACATTTGTAGCGATTACATGGAACCGCTACAAAAAGGCAGCCATTTGCATTCCGTAGCAGTTTATGTCAATATAACCGCTACAAACTAATCGCCACAAATGTGATGTCTGCTTCACACTTGGCGCCACATTTGTGGTGGTTTCCATGAAATAATCACTACAAATAAGCCGCTACAAGTTATGATGGGAAATTAGTGCCAAATTTGTAGCGGTTTATGTTGGTTAACCGCTATAAAAATAATTGGCTTATTGCTATAAAAATGTGGTGTCTGCTTTGTGCTTGGCACCACATTTGTGGTGGTTTCCATGAAATAACCACTACAAATAAGCTGCTACAAGTTATGATGGAAAATTGGTGCCAAATTTGTAGCTGTTTATGTTGGTTAACCGCTATAAAATTTATTGGTTTACCAGCGTGCCACTTGGCGCAAAGCTTACCGCTACAAATTTGTAACGGTTTATGTTTAAACCGCTACAAATCATGCTATTGGGAGCGATTAAATATAACTGTTACAAAGCCACCGCTACCAAATGTCTTTATATATATATTGATAATATAAACTTTGTATTTAATTCACACATGCCATTCTATTCATTATTATAAGTTACTTTTAATTAATTCTCATAAATCAATAAATGATGGTTAAGTCATTAAATATATATTAAATTGTTAAAAATTTTCAAATCATTCCTACCCTCATCGCCTATTTTTCTTTTTTTTAATAAGGTAAGATTGAAAAATAATCATTAATAGCTCTCTGAATAATTTATATTTAAGGGCAAAAGCTTTTTCATTTTTAACTTTTTCCAACTTTTTAAGGGTACTACCCGAGGACATTCAATGAGGTCATCCATCTTAGTACTAATCTCATCTATTTGTCCTTAATTGGATCCAAGATATTAGTGCTGATGCTAACATATTTGAATATACCCCTTGATCCTATTTATAAGTCATGTCTAGCATATTTCATAAAACCAAGAAAAAAATTAAATTTAATTAATTCAACCATAAAATTTAACAACTTTTTAATTATATCCCTATTGAATATACATTATAGGGAAAATTCCACTGACCTCTCTACAACTATTTAATACTCTCTTCGGTCTTATTTATAAGCAACTTTCTCTCTCATGGGGTTAGTCTCTTTTATAAGAAACTTTCACTTTTTGTCTAAAAATGTAAGCTCATTTTTCTTATTTTACCCTTATTAAATACATATTATATATAATTAATTATCACACACCAAGAGTTATATTCAGGAGAGAGAAAGAGAGAAAAAAAACTCACTAGATAAATGAAGTCAACAAATTATTGAGAAAATATATTTTACTCTCTCTCATACTTTTTACACATTCTCTCTCTGTTTTCATAAATAGTGACATATATGGAAAAAAAACATGGCATTTTTTACATACTTATTCCTTTTAACTACTAGTTCGTTTTGCGCAATCAAAGATAAAGTTGTTTATAAATAGAACCGGAGGGAGTATCAAACAGTCCTCAAAACTTTTTGAAATTTGAATGCACCCCTAGGATTAAACTGAAATTAAAATTTATTGGTGAAAAGATAATCATATTCTTACTTTAATTTACAAGTCAAATATCCTTATTTACAAAATAAATAAGTGAAATTACAAAACTATTTTGGTCATGTATAAGATAAAGAACATATTTATAAGAATACATATTATTTACAAGACACATGTGAAAATTTATAAGTCAAATATGTGTATTTATAAAATATATGTAAAAGTTTATAAAATTATCTTGATCATGTACCACCAAAAAAATTTAATTTTAATTTAGTCTCAAAGGTGTATTGGAATTTTAGAAAATTTTATAGCTCTTTGATATTAAATGTCTAGAGTGAAGGCATAGGGAAATTTTCCCTACATCATATTATACGATAACAAAATCAGCATAGTCATAAAAAAAGAGTAAAATTTTATATTTATATAAAAAATCTAAAAAAGGTACTTTTTCTTCTCGTTGTCCTTGGAAATCGGAGCGGAGGAGTAATGTAAAGGCTTCATCGGAAATTTACTTACAAATTCCAAGAATCTTCTCACCTCACCTCAATCATTTCAATCGACCCCTCGTTTTACAAGTTTTTCCCCAGTCAACAAGTCAACATAAAATGGCGTTTCAAATACGGTGTTCTATTTTCAATGGGAAAATTGCTGAAAAGTGAAAATGACTGAACGGCATAGAAATTTGTTAAAAAGGAATAAGACGGGGGAAACTATTAAAATATGATTTTTTTAATGATTTTATCCCTAAGCTAAAATAGACCTTTGAATTTTTCCCCCAACAAAATGGACATTTAATTTGACAATAAAAAGTGAAGTGTGACACACCAATAAACCAAAAATGTTCATATTTGAGGTACAATGAGGAAGGGAAGGGGGTGTCTCAGATGATTTATCTCCTAATTTACTAATTATTGAATGTATCTACCATTAGATCAACTTTTAATAATTGAGATTTACCATTATAAATTTTTATTATAATAATATTTTGTATATATTATTAAATCTCAACCATTAAAAGTTGATATAATAGTAAATATATTTAATGGAGAGTAAGTGCATGTTTGGGTAGGAGGTAAAAAATGTTTTTCTGACTTGATTTATGTAACATCCTAATTTTATTCCTAATGTGAAATAATTATGATGACAAGATTTATTGAGTAACTTGAGGTTTAGAATAAATCAAATGCATTATTTCTGAGGTAGAAACATAAAATCAAGAATTAAGAAAAATAATGAAATATAATAGGAAATTAATGGTGGCATATATTTATTAATTTTAAAGTAAATTTAATGAAATTATATTATGGTCATTAGAGATTACTATAAAATTATGTGTACGGAGAAATTTTAATAAGACATGGTGGGATTAAGCTAATTGAAAATAATTATTTAGACTAAAGGAGATTCTTGACAAATGGTGGTTAATTAAGTAAGAGGATTTATAAGTTTTCTAATGTCATTATATAAGTTTAAGAGAAATAAAAAATTTATATGTTGAGAGAGAGAGAGAATAATGGAAAAGAAAAGAAAAAAAAGAGGAAATTTTTTTTAAAATTGTAAAATCCAAAATCAGGTTTGTTACTAAAAATTGATACGGTATGATGAAACTTGAAGAATAATTTATAATTTATTTTTTGGGAAATACTTTATTTAGAATTTTGTAATTTCAAAATTTTTTCTAGTTTTAAAAAAATGAAAAGGAAAAAAAATAGTGATGGGGCCCACATTATTATAATATAATACTCCCTCTACCCACAGCGGCGCCCCTCCTCCTTTTTCTACAGTTCCTTCGTGTTTCCTTTGGTTGTGTTTAGTTGGAGGGGAGGAGAGGGGGTGAAAATTTTATATTATATTTTTCTCTTCTCTCTTTATTTTATACTAAGAATCTTTATATCCCCCATTTTAATAAACCAAATAAGATAATTTTACATTCTCTTCCCTCAAACCAAACACACTCAGTAACAGTAGCTCCAATCCTAATGGAGGATTGAGATATTTTTGAGCTTAATTTCTTCTCCATAAAATCACCAAACTATAGCACTTATTTCTCAAATATTTCTTACACAGTAAGAGCTCTTTAGCAATATAAATCTCATTGGAAGCAAAATAAGTTTGAAGATTAGGATTTGGAGCAGGTGGTGATTTTCAACAAATGAGAGTCATATGTTTGTAGAGGTGAATAAATATTAATATTTAATCGATTTAAAATTTTTATATTGTATTATTTGAGAGATTTAAAGTTAGGGTTTGAATATTAAAAAAATGTTATGATTGAATATGATAACTATACTGATTAAATTTGAGTTTGATGATTGTGTTATGTTTATTGGAGGTAGAATTGATATTTAATCAGTTTAGAATATTGTTAATGCTTGTAAAATGAAAGTGAGTATGTTGGTTGGATCTTAAGTTGGAGAAGTTGGGGATTTTGATCTATTTGAGCAATTATGGGTTAATTATTAGTTCAAATGAGATATATATTAGGATTTAGAAAAGATATAATTTGATATTGGATTAGAAATTTAGTCATTAAAAGTGATGTTTAGAAGTTAAAAGTAGACTTGGAGACTTTAAGTCTATATAATTAGATTGATTATTTGTTTATCAATTTGATTGATGAGAAATTGTATTATAATGGTGTAGATTGAAGTTAAATTATTTGGTGTTAGCGAATTGGAAGCATTCAAATGTTAGTAAAAATAAGTTTGGAGTAGAGGTAAACTTGATTATTCTTTTATATATTTGTCAACTATATATATATATATATATATAATTATTTTATGATTTATTGTGTCTATGGAGGGCTTGATTTGGAATTGTATATTTGTCTAAAAACTTATATTGATGAGATTGAAAATTATTCAAGCATGCTTGTGTGTATTAGAACTTATAGATATGTGTTTTGAAAATTTTTTAAGTATGCTTGTGTGTTACGATAAAAATATTTAGAAATGATGTTATATTTTGGATGACGGACATGTTTGTTGTGGTTTACTGAGTTGAAATAGTATTGCTATATTAATGATTATTGAGATTATATATTTTCTTGGTAAATATTGTTTGGAACCATATTTATATTTACGAACTTGAATATATATACATGCCATATGATTGATTGCCTTGATGCATATGGATGGTTATGGAGTTGTGATGGAAGATTTTGTCTAAGTATCATATGGTATGTCATCACTCGGTGTATAGTGGATGGAACTTGTCAAGGCTCATTTTTCCATGTTTTCATTTGACTGGGATTGCATTGGAGCTATGGAACATGTAACATATCTTTAGTTTTGTTTTTTAAAGGAATGGAGCCATAATCCAAACTTAAACTTTGCACCTTTAGCTAAGGACTTCTTAATAACTAGTGAGTTTGGTATAATCTGGTTAAATGAATGAGTTTCTATTGAACTATGTGTTAGCATATGACTTCAGTCAGCAGTTATAAAGCTAGTCAGAGGTAATAAGGATGGTTTGTGCATCAGTCATTTGCTTGGTATGTTATATATGTGATTTATGATTTAAATATGATAAAGCTTTTGTATAATTATTTTTATAACAATGTTGAGACATTTTTGTGAAATCTCTTATGAACCATATTTGGAAAATAAATTATGATGTTCAATCATTTTGGAATCCTTTTTAGGAGAGGGTTTTGGTAACAGAATCAAGAACTAGTTTTTGAAAGGTTTTATGTAAAGAATAATAAAAATAAGTTATTGTGAGTTGAACTTGATTTTTAGAACCCTATGTTCTTGATTCAGTTTACATGTATATTTCTAAATAATCAATGGTTACTGAGATTCTTTGATCTTATGGTTGCTATATCACCTTTTTTTATCTGAGAACTAAATAGAGTTGCTATATTCACATTTTTTTCATTTGAAAACTAAATAGGGTTGCAGGGAAGTTGTAAGAGGTTAGCCTAGTTGTAGGCTCTTGTTATAGTTCATCTTACTTACACATGCATCAATTGTCATTCTTGTTACATATGTAGTGCCATAACCTAGGAACTATTTAAATTATGATTTGAGAATTTTATATAAATTGAGTATTGTGAACTCTTGTTTTAGAAATGGTTGATTTTGGTATGTGATTGAGATATTTGATAAATGTTATTATGGGGTGGAGCCCTTATTGCTGTAATTTTGTGATAATTGATTTAGATTAAGAGATTTAATAAGTTGTTACGGGCTTGTGAAATTACTGTTGTAAAGTTGAGTTTTTGAATGGCTGAGATCCAGTTGTCTATTAGAGATTCTTAGTACTTACTTCCACTATCTTTGGAAATGATTTATCAAATTATTTTGATTACATTCTATTGTTAAGTTTTCCCCTTTTCTACCCTGATTTGTTTTTCAAACTATTATTTAGAACTTTCTACCACGAAAATTTTTATTGTTTGAGTTTTAACTCTTTATTACCATGGTAGGGTACTTTAAATATGGTTTAGAAGTTGGAACGTTATAATTTATGGTATACGGGGTAAGTATGTGAGATGAGTTTTACCTTGACTTGCATAAACATACTTCTCCAATGCTAACCCAAATATACCCTAAATAAAGAAGAAAATCAATGGAGATACTCCTCTCCCACCTAATGAAAGGGACACCAATATTCATTGAGACTCGAACTAATCTATTAATTATATTTTTGGTACCTCACTTTCATTCACCGATATGGATGTTTGGATATTTTAAAGGATGAGGACATCCATTTTAAGTTTTAAACAAGCATCTCTAAAATAATATAAAGGTATTTATAATAATCAGCCAAAATGTTAATCTTTCCTTTTGCTTTAAATTTTTGAAGTCGTATAGAAATATTTTGATGGAGAAAATATAATATAAAGATAAAATAAGTGATACATATAATGTTTAATTGCCTTGTTTTGATGACAGGAAAACTAGCTAAATTAAGTTAGAAGAATGCAAGAGAATTATTAAAACTCTTATGGCTGCTTGGTAGAAAGGATTTGGTGGAATGGGATGGGAGGAAAAATCTTAATGAATTGAGTTTAAAAAAATTAGAGGATTATGATTATAAAATTTTAATGAATAGAAAATATAATATTGAGAAAGAGATAGAAAAAGAATTTTGAAATTACAAAATTTTAAATCAAGCATTTCCTAAAAAATAAATTGTGAATGATTTATCAAGTTCCGTCATTCCCTTATTAACTTTTGGTAATAAACCTGATTTAGGATTTTACAATTTCAAATATTTTTTTTTCTTTCTTTTTCCTTATAATATAAAAGAGTAAGAAAAAATATTAAAAATAATTAACCACACTTTTCTAATTATTTAAAATACAACTCACAAAATTATTTCCACAAACAACTGCTTCATATTTTTTGTTGTTGGGTGTTAGAATCTCTTTTGTATGAGCATAGAGAATTTAGGTTGTTGCATAAAACTAATCTTTCAAGATGATTTTTAAAGAAGTTAATTATCTTTAGTTTTTCAAAACTTTGAAAGCAATCTAAATGGCATTTTAAGTTTCTTTGTTTACTATGGGAGTTATAAATTCACTTGCGTTTCTTTTTAATAGTTTAATTTTCGTTGTAAATCATCTTATTCCATTTGTTCATGTAATTTTTTGTTTTTGGTCAACTGGATTTGTTCATGCAAATCTGCATACTTGCAATTATGGGAGTTTTAAATTTCCTTATGTTTCTTCTTAATAGTCTAATTTTTGTTGCAAATCTCCTTACTCAACATGTTTTTTAGACTTGGGCAATCACATTTGCTTTCCTACATATATTTTATTTGCACCATACTATCAAAATGTTTGAATGTCTTAGTGGTGTCTTTCTTTTTGGTGTGCCGATCATGGGTTCAAATCTGACTTTGGTCACCTTTATTTGAACTCAAGTCTCCAGTGACCCTGGAGTTTCAGTAATCAGCCATAAGAGCGTCGGTTTCTATCAGATCTCTATGGTTGGAGTTTTGGTGGCTAGTGATCGGTGTTATTTTGGGCACCTTCATTTGAAATAAAAGCTCTGATGGTTAAAACTCTCTGAACCCAGCCTGAAGTTTAGGGGGCTAATCGGTGTCAGCCACAAAAACACTGTTATCTGTCTGGCAGTCATGGCCGGAGTTCTAATCGTTGGTCATTGGAGCTTTGGTTATGGTTGATCTTTTTTGGAGAAAAATAAATGAAGGTGCCATTATCTTTTCTCCCATAAAATTTAATTTTATTATTATCTATGAGAATGTAGTAAAGTTTCAAAAAACTTTAGAGGCATAAGTTGCTACAATGAAAGTATAGTGAAATTTTTTCTTTAGAAAAGTCAAACATATTTAATTAGTGTTTCCTCTGTTATTAGAAACTAATTTCACTGTTCATCGTAATGATGAGTAAAAAGAGCTCATCATTACAGTAAAATTTACACCATTTATACAAAATTATAGCTGTTTAGATTTATGCTTCTCAAGTAATGATTTTTAAATAAAAATAATAGTAAAATATATTAACATCCCTTTTATTTTTTCTTAATTACATAGACCTCCCCTTATATTTTTAAAAATATATATTTAAGTTTAAATGGTTAACTCTGTTAAGAATATACTAAAAAGATTCTAAAAATACATTTGTTAATTAAAATTTATATAAAAAAATTTTATTTACTAATTTACCTACTAGATCCCAAATTAACAATTTGTAAATATCACAACACTTTTAAAAATTTGATTAAGTTTTTTAAATATTAATAGAAAAAATATGAAATTATAAATTTAAATGACTTGTACAATCTCTCAAATCTATATAGTTTATTACATTTGATAGAAAAATTGTGTTTTGACACACATGCATAATCATTTAAGAAATCAAAAATAAATAAATTTCAATAAATATAGTGAAAATTAAAATTATAAATTTTATAATCTCAAAATTAATAAATTTTTAATATATTAGAAAATTAGAAAAATATATTAGAATTAAAATTTGCTGGTATAAATGTTTCTAGCCTATGTGTGTATAGAATCTCAAAATATATGGGAGGTTTGTGTAACATACATTTTAATTTTAAGATTGGTCTATATGAGTTTTCAAAATAGATAGAAGATTTGTGTAATTAAGACAAAATATAAGGATAGTAAGAATATTTTACTTCAAAAATAATTATTTTTTTAAAAGAAAATTGATAGTTAAAATATTATTTTTAATTTTTTTAATATAACTGGATAACATTACATATCAATCATACAAATATCAAAACAGGTGCAACAAGGTCATTCTCCATCATCAAAACAGGGTTATTTTAAATTTTGAACGCATTAAGATATTTTTTTTGGGAAAAATTATAAAAATAAAAAAAATTCAGTTTAAACTATCTAAATTAGATATGAAGGGTTTGAAATAGTAATAAGCTCTTGATTATTGATTCCGCGACCAGAATTGTAGACACATTCAATACCTTGAAAAGTTGCTAACCGTGAGGCATGCGTTGGGTTTTGTCTCATTTTATTTTTTTTTTAGAATTTCATCAAATTTAATATTTTGTAAGTTATTGCTATAAATATAAACAATAAATTTAAACTCCTAAAATTTCATAACTACAAAAATAAATAAATAAATATATAAATTCTAATTTACAGAATATTATACTTTTCCGGGTTTTTAGAATTGGTAATTGAAAATTAATTTTAATTTCATTAAAATTAAAAGTATTATAGCTTTAAGAATAAGCTCAATGGTATTTGGACTGTTAAATTTTAGGAAAAATTGTTCATAAACATCTCATTAGAAATTTATTTGTCAAATGGGATCTTCGGGTGCAAATAATCTTCCTCGTGTGCAAAAGATCTTCATTTGTGTTCAAATAATCTTCCCATGTGTTCAATATATCCTTCCTATGTGACATTCCCTTGTGTTCGAATAATCTTCCTATTTGTGCAAAAGATCTTCTCTCAAATCCTATTTAACAAATAAGTTTTCAATTAGGTATTTATGGGCAATTCTTCCTAAATTTTATTATGTACTATCTAAGAAAGGCCGATTTAGATACATGCAAATACATCATAATAGGTTAAATAAGACAATTTTTAAAATTGTAATGCTCTCTCATATCCTTAATATAAGACATATTTATCTAATTTGATTATATTAAAGAAATTAGTTAAGTTAATTAATATCACATGCTTTTTCTAAAACACCATAATCATGTTCATTTGTTCCCTCAATTTCTCTCTTACTTTATTATTGTTAATGAAGTATCAATAGGGGTAAATTAGAAAAATATTGATAAATATGTAAAATAAGTCTTATATTTAAGATCAAGATCAACTTCTTAAATATTTCTTATGTTCATGACCGAATGAAGTATATGGATATAACAATGGTTTTTTGTAATCAAATATTTACTAAAATACTATGGGTTGATGTCCATTTTTACTTGGAAAAGTTATCGTGTGAAAACTTTGGGTATGTAGATTTTTTTTTCTTTTTTTTTAAAAGGCAATGTTATCCCTAACCATTAAAAAATTGTCAATGATTAATGTTAATTTTTTTAATAAGGTGACTTTACTTATTTTTTAACATTTTTAGGGTGAAACTGACCCTAAAAAAGCTTTTGGATACCCACATCTCTCATGCAAAAACTTCCTCGCAAAATTGAAAATTAACCTAATACTATACTAGAAATCATTCAAGTAAAAAATAATTTTACTTTTATGAAGAACTTGTTTAGGCAAAAACGAATCTCCTTAACATTAATCTCCTTCTTGTCACACCTTATTATCATATCTGACAATTATATTTTTTTTAATGAAAAGTGAAATCACTCAGAAAGTAAATGATCTCACCTTGTACCCAGTGAGGTCCCCAAACCACTCGGTCTCCAACTTCTTGTTTAAGAGCTTGTTTGATATTGTTTTTATGAATAATAAGCTTGATTTACATAAATCAAGACAAATCTTCTTCACATATTTATCTCGTAGATCGTAAAAGCTACCTCGTAGACCGTAAAAAGTTATTTTGTATTCTGTGAATCATAATTCATAAGCACTTATAGAGCTTCCATAAACTAATCCAAACAAACTTTAAAGATTTTCCACTATTATTATTAGGTTCAATCAAGTTTTAATAAAGCCTCGGTTCAATAGTTTGACCAACTCTAGGTCACTCTGATCATACTCCCTTACATATGGAGTAGAAATTTTTTCCTCAAGATTCTCATTAATCATAAGACCCTTGAAGTCCAGAGAGTAATGTGTCCACTCTCCTTCCTTTCCACTTTCCCCCACTTCTTATTATAATTTAACTTTTGCCACATAGGATGACTGATTGATGACCCAAGGCATGTTATGTATTGTAACATCCCAAAATCTATTAAAATGATAAATTCTTAAAAAGAAAATTAAATGGTGCTAGAGATTAATCTTGGGAATTGAAAGTTAAATTATGAAACCTATGGCCCAGTTTGGTACGTGGCACTGAATTTCGATGGATTGGGATTGGGACTGGGATTGGGATTAAGATTGGGACTGGGATTGGGATTGATGCTTTAAAAATATGTTTGGTACGAAATAATAGTTGGAGGGAATAATTTCATTAATCTTATTTAATAAATAGTCACTAATTATGTCATTAGTGAGAAAAAAAATAGAGAGAGTGATTATGCAATGTTTTGAAACCCGGACCGGTCGTTGAACCGGTCAGGGTACTCGGTTAAGGGTCAGTGGGTTAGATCGGAGTCAAACCGGAGTTAAATTAGGGCCAAACAGGTGAAAAATTGAATATTTTAGGCTTATTAATATGAAATTCTAAAAGAAAATTAAAAAAATTATTTTTTTAAAAAATGGTGGATTGGACCAGTTTCCGAATCGGATCGGTTTTACGGCGATTAGCCGGTTCCCAGTCCGAACCGGTAGTCCGGTCCGAGTTTCAAAACCCTATGATTATGTGAGAGGGATGGATTCTTAGTTAAAATTAGGGGTTATTTTTGTCCAAAAAATATTTTAATTAAGAATATTTTTGTCTCTACAGTTTTGTAGTCCAGGGATTGAAAACACAATACCAGGGGGAGGTGGCTTTGCAGCAGTCCCACTTTCATGGTACTCCCAATCCCTAGTTATCTATAGTCCCTCATACTAAATGATATATTTTGACTCAATCCCTGATCCAGTCCCAATCTCTACCCCACAATACCTCATACCAAACAGGGCCTATGAAATATATGGGATCTTAAATTAGGTAAAGCGAAAATTTACGGCATTATGTGTGTAATTAATAGGATAAAAATACACACACACACACACACACACACACACATATATATATATAATATTAAAACACACACTCTTTCCCTTGATTCACATGAGACACACGCACACACACTCAATTAATTAATTAAATATACTCCCTCTCCATGTTTCTTTCACTTCTCACGTAATCACACACATACTTATTAATTTAATACCCACATGGCGCACACACACATTTTTAATTATTAAAAACAGCACTCTATCTCTCACTCTCTTAATAATACGAAACACACAACACACTTCACATATTTCTCAATTCTCATCAGCAGCAAGCATCCAAAAAGAAAGAAAAGAGAGAGTGAGTGAAAGAGAGAGAGAGCAAGAGACACATAATAGAGAAAGAGAGATATGTAAGAGTAATTGATGCCAGTAGAGGAAGGAAGAAGATGCTACAAATTCCATATACAATTCCATAACTTGATATAGGTGAGTTTTCTTCCCATATTCTTAACTCTTTCTAGTTGATTTGAAGCTATTTTTGGGTAATTTGGGAAGCATAAGAACCTAGTATAATGAATTGTTGTCTTATGAGGTTTTGTTTTGGTCAAAATAGTGCATGAGGATGGAATGAGAATTTGACAAATTTGAGGTTTTCAATGAATTCTATACGAAAAATTATATGGGAATACATGTGATTATGATTTTTGGATAATTATATATAAGTTTGGAATTTTTAGAAAAATAAGAGGAGTTGCTGTTTAGTTAGTTTCTCTAGAATCAGATTGGTTTTAAAATAAATTTCGGTGGCAAAACCTATTCCGAAAATTATGAAATTTTTTATAAATAAATTAGACATCCTAAGATTTAATTTGATACATAATATATATCATTTGGGTTTATAAATAGTGATATATGAATTTTTAAAGTTAGATGATGAATCTGGAACGTTTTTTGGTACAGATAGGGTTTGACGAAATTATGGAAATTTTGTGGCTATAATATCTAAATGGTAATATTTTTTCCTGAAAATAGAATTAAATAGGATCATATAGGATTTTTAACCATCCCATTTGGAGTTCTAGATATTTAGTTATGAATTTTAGAAGTTAAGCTATTGAAATTGGAAAGATTTTCTGGCAGTGAGAGAAAACCTTAAAACTGGGAATTATTCATGGATAGGTCGTAGTCAAACGTATTTTTATATTAAAATAGACTTCATAAGTGACACATAGAATTTGGAACCACCTTAATTGGATATTTCTAGGCCAAGATATGAATTTTCAAAGATTATTGAAAATTCTGACAGAATTGAGTAATAGTGCAAAAATAAAAAGTAAGGGTATTTTTGAATTAATTGGGACTCTAAGGGTCAAGTTAAATACTTAGAGTTGGTATGAGTCCATTAAATACCTATTGGATTTAAGGTATTAGCTATAATGATAACCTACAAAAATATCTTAAATTATTTTGGAACAAATAATAATTCGCCAATCCATAAATTATAAATTATAGGATTTGACATATGCCCGGGACGCCCAAGAGACTGAGAACAGGAACCAAAATTTGGAAAGACTATCAGGTAGTACCTTATCTCTTATATCATATGTAATACCATGTATGTGTACCATATCATCTGTATATGTGTGGGACAGATAGTCTATAGGTGGTAAGACCCGTAAGTACAAGTTACACCGGGAGTTACCCGGGGGCGTCTTAAGCCAGGTAGGTTTGAGACAGAAAGCCCGTGACTGTACCTTGTATGGGGCAGAGGCCCTGGGCAGCCAGATTGTGAATCTCAAGCGCTGTGAGTCTGTGATAAGGGACTGGTTAGGCCCTTTTATGTAATGCATTTCTGTAAGTTGTGCTGTTTGATGATTTGTTTTACATGCTTAGTATTTTCATATTATATGAGTGATCTGTGTACTTCTGAGATTCTTTTGAAATCTCACCATTTTTCAACAAATGATATACAACAAAGGCGTCCAGCTCTAAGGGCAAGAAGGTAATATAGATGGACGAAGAAGAGGTAAATAAATTATGGACTGTTTGGTTATCATTTTATTTTGGATGACTGTAAAATATTTATAAGTAGTAGTAGTAGTAGCGATAGTAGTACTAGTACTCGCGACGCAAACTGTATAAGTTGTAATCCGTACGCTAGACTTTCGATAACATACTGGTATCCAAAAACCCATAAGTTAACCATCACTACGCGAGTTATGGATAGAAAATGCTCTGTATTTTAAATAAATGATTTTGAAACTGATAAAGATAATGAATTTACAAACTAAAATTTAGACCATACATATTTATTTTTAAATTTTTTTGAAAATCCTATACAAATATAAGATTAAACTCTGTCTTAAATTGAGACTTTAAATTGTTTTGGTCTCAGGTTTGAAATCATTATATATTTAAACTAATCTAAAGAATTTAAAAATTAAGGTGTTACATGTATGACAATAATTAATTTATGAAATGGAAGAACAAAGATTAGAGTGTTATAAATATTAATTATGTGGATGTCCATTAGCTCATATCCAGGTTAACTTGCTCTTCTATTCAATGTGATCTATAAGATAATATATTTAATGTAGTAGTGGGATTTTACTGTAGCAGTGGAGTTACTGTAGCAAGTGGGATTTTACTGTAGCAGACAGTGGGAAATTATTGTAGCACAATTTATTCTCCTAAGTCTGGAAGAAATTTGTTGAGTTTCAAAGATATCTGCAGAAATGGATATGAAAATATTTCCTAAAAAAAATTGAATATTTGACAGTAAAATCCCACTTGCTACAGTAACTCCATTGCTACAGTAAAATCCCACTACTACATTAAATATATTATCTTATAGATCACATTGAATAGAAGAGCAAGTTAACCTGGATATGAGCTAATTGACATCCACATAATTAATATTTATATATAAATATTAATTATGTGGATGTCAATTAGCTCATATCCAGGTTAACTTGCTCTTCTATTCAATGTGATCTATAAGATAATATATAAATACAATTGAAACATATGTTATTGAGAACCAGAAGTTCACAAATAAAGACTAGAAGTCTGCCAATGTAAACCAGAAGTTTGCTAATGAATTTAATGTTTGGCATGATCGGTTAGGCCATCCCGGTTCAATTATGACGCGACAAATAATTGAGAATTCGTGTGGACATACCCTGAAGTGTAAAAAAATACCACAATCCCATGATTTCTCATGTGCTGCATGTTCCAAGGGAAAATTAATTATTCGCCCCTCACCAAGCAAAATAGAAAGTGAGTCTCTCACATTTCTAGAACGGATACAAGGAGATATTTGTGGGCCAATACACCCACCATGTGGACCATTTATGTACTATATGGTTTTAATTGATGCATCAACTAAATGGTCACATGTGTGCTTATTATCTTCTCGCAACCTGGCATTTGCAAGATTTCTTGCTCAATTGATTAGATTAAGAGCTCATTACCCTGATTAACCTATCAAGAAAATACGTCTTGATAATGCTGGTGAATTTACTTCAAAAGCTTTTAATGAATATTGTATGTCCCTTGGAATTGATGTTGAACATCCTGTAGCTCATGTTCATACACAAAATGGACTTGCAGAATCATTGATTAAAAGATTGCAATTGATTGCAAGACCTTTACTTATGAGATTTAATCTCCCAATTTCTGCTTGGGGCTATGCCATTTTACATGCAGCAATGCTAATTCGTATCAGGCCAACAAGTTACCAAAAGTTTTCCCCATTACAAATGGTTTTTGGTCAGGAACCTAATATTTCCCATATAAGGATTTTTGGGTGTGTGGTATATGTGCCATTAGCACCACCACAACGTACCAAAATGGGTCCTCAAAGAAGGATGAGAATATATGTTGGGTATGAATCTCCTTCAATTATAAAATATTTAGAACCATCTACGGGAGATTTATTTACGGCACGGTTTGCTGATTGTCACTTTAATGAATCACTTTTCCCAACAGTAGGGGGAGAAAACAAGCAATTGGGTAAAGAAATTAGTTGGAATGAATTATCATTGGCTCATTTTGATCCTCGTACAAATCAATGTGAACTGGAAGTTCAAAAGATAATTCATTTACAGAATTTAGCTAATCAAATTCCAGAAGCATTTACTGACCCAAAGAAAGTGACAAAGTCACATGTCCCAGTTGCTAATGCTCCTATTAAAATTGATGTCCCTGAAGGACAACCTACTATAAATGAATCTAAAGCACGCCTGAAGCGTGGTAGACCCATCGGTTCTAAAGATAAAAATCATCGAAAAGGAAAAGGAGCAAAGAATATGGATGGTCAAGTCGAGGATAATCAAGAAAAGTTAATAGCTCCAGAAGAGTCATCTCCTGAAGAGTTATTATCTCCAGTAGAGATATCTCTAGAAGAGAATGTTGTAGTCCTAGAAGAGACCCAGGTACCTAACATATGTGAAAATAATGAGATCTCAATAAATTATGTTATGAATGGAATCCGATGGGATCGAAATGAAGTTAACATTGACGACATATTTGCTTATCATATAGCAAATGATGTAATGAACAATAAAGAGGATCATGAGCCAAAATCCATTAGTGAATGCCAACAAAGAAAAGATTGGATCCTATGGAAAGATGCCATTAATGCTGAATTAAAATCACTGGAAAAACGAAAAGTATTAGGACCTGTAATCCTTAAACCTGAAGGTGTAAAACTAGTTGGATGTAAATGGGTTTTCATACGAAAGATAAATGAAAAGGGTGAAATAACAAGATATAAGGCACGTCTTGTAGCCCAAGGTTTTACACAAAGGCCTGTCATTGATTTTGAAGAAACGTATTCACCAGTAGTGGATGCGACTACTTTTCGTTATTTAATTAGCCTAGCAGTAAAAGAAGGGCTTGAATTGCATCTAATGGATGTTGTGACTGCCTATTTATATAGGTCACTTGACAATGATATTTATATGAAAGTCCCAGAATGACTTAAGGTGCCAGAAGCATCTAATTCAAGTTCTCGAGAACAATACTCAGTTAAGTTAAATAAGTCCTTGTATGGCCTGAAGCAATCAGGGCGCATGTGATATAATTGTCTTAATGAATATTTGTTGAAAGAAGGATACAAAAATGATATAATATGCCCATGCATATTTGGGAAAAGATCTAAAAATGAATTTGCTATAATTGTTGTTTATGTTGATGATATCAACATTATTGGAACTCTTTCGTGTTATAAAAATATCAACAATAAGATAGTAGAAGAGAGAAAATTTGAGAGAGAAGATGTAGGAAATATTTTCTTCAATTGTATGTCACCACATTCATAGTTCAAGGAGCTATTTATAGGAAAATTTCGACTGCTATAGTACCCCATAACAGTAAATTTCCGTGCTGCTACAGTAAAATCTCACTACTACATTAAATATATTATCTTATAGATCACATTGAATAGAAGAGCAAGTTAACCTGGACATGAGCTAATAGACATTCACATAATTAATATTTATAACATAGAGATGGTTTTTAAACTGAATCAAAAATTTAAGGATTGAGTTATACCAATACATATTAGATGAAAGCGTTACTCATTCATTTTCACCACAACTTTCATACACACACCACCTCACCAGATCAAGCTACCTTACATTGCATACAAAGGTCACACTATTTTTGATTCCCACCTAGACGACCCATACCACATCTTCATCATCATACACTAATTCTAGCCCATTTGCAATATTGGGGTAGAAACCAAAACAAAGCTCAATATTATGAAAGCCTATTTGGCCCAAAGCATGAAACCTAAGTTTGATGGCTAGCAAGGTTAAAGAAAGCGCCTCTCCTGTGCCAAAGCTGTGAATAGGTACCTTGTTCAACAACCTTTCCGTCTGAAACATATGCAATTGATTGAAGTTCTTTAATGGTGTTAAGCCTATGGGCCACCACCACCGTAGTTCTACTAACCATTATCCTATCAAGTGCTTCTTGTACAACTTGTTCTGATTCAACGTCTAAGGCACTGGTCGCTTCATCTAGCAGAAGTATTGTTGGGTTTCTAATTATGGCTCTTGCTATTGCAATTCTCTGTTTTTGCCCTCCTGACAGTTGTACTCCTCTTTCTCCACATTCTGTTTCATACCCATCTTTCAGTGCCCTGCATAAATATAAACACACAATTTGTCCATGTTACTTCACTAAAATAACACCTAACACTTTCAATTCTTAGTATAAGATTTTCTTAATTAATTTGGGTAGATTAAAAAAATTAGTTAAATTATTCATTTGTCAAAAATGTAAAATGTTTTTTTTTTTTCTGTTTTAAAAGTATTCTATTAACATGTACAAAAAATGACAAATATGAGAGATAAAGTGGATTGAAGTGTTATATTTAGGACAAAATCTAATCCACAATTAGCTCCTATTCTAAGGACCAGATGTAGTATAACACAATAGAAAACTTATTTGCCAATGACTTAAAATTCAGAGGAATTATCTACACCTGACTCAAAGTTTAAGGAAGGATTATTTGATAAGAAAATAGTTTAAAGGCATATTTTGTCAAGAACATATTACTGAAACAACGGAGTAATTGATGGCAATTATTTACAGAAAGACGAAACTTTAGGGAGCTTTATATCATCAAGGTTTACATGTTAGTGAGGTTATTTATACATGTGTGAAAGTTCAGGAAAATTCCATATACTTTTAGCCTTATATTAAGTATGAAGGAGAGAACTTACGAAATGAAGTCATGAGCATTAGCAGATCTTGCAGCTTCCACAACTTCACTTTCTGTTGCATCTTGCTTTCCAAATAAGACGTTGTCTCGTATGCTTCCTGAGTAGATTACAGGTTCTTGGCTAACCAGTGCTGTGTGTTTCCTGTACCATTGAATGTCTAGTTCTCTTATGTCTATACCATCCACTTTGATGGACCCTCTCTGAACATCATAGAATCTCTGAATTAAAGCTATCACTGTTGATTTTCCACTCCCACTTTTCCCCACCACTCCTATACTTGTTCCTGACTTCACCTCCAAGCAAAACTTTCTCAGTATTGGAGTCCCTGGCCTGCTTGGGTATGCAAAATCAACATCCTTCATCTCTATCTTTCCTCTCATTTTCAACAACTTACTCCCATTCATGCCATTCCCACCCTGATCAAACAAGTACAATATATGGAGTTAGTTAGGCTACATGTAAGTTAAGAAAAGTAATATTATCTTATGTCCCTGATATAAAAGCTAATTGGGGGTTCGATTTGGCCTTAAATATAAGATCTCAATTCACTTTGCCCACCCATATTTATCATTGTTTGCCTAAACTATCCTATTGATCACATATATGTAAAAAGAGTTTGCATCAAGGGGTAGTTTCAATGCAAACGATTTAAGAAGGTATTTTAAGGAAATTAACACATTTTTTTTTTTATAAATAACTAGTTTAACTGATTTCTTTAATCTACTCAAATTAATTAAGTAGATGTTATATTAAGATTGGGAGGAGGTAGTATTAAGATATAAGATGGTATTAGTTGAGTCTTGGGACATTGCTTTATAGGCTTTCCTAGTAAAGATGAATTCTCCACATTGGCTCAAGTTTAGGTCAATTGGTTGGTATCTGAGAAAGATTAAAAAACGATAATGTCAATTACCTTTGGGATTAATGACTGTCTATCAAGAATTGCAAAAACAGATGCTACTGCTGCAGAACCCTTGGCAAGATCAGAAGTCATGCTCCCAGCTTCAGCTATGACTTTGCCTGTACTCACCAATACAAAAAATGTCTTGAACACATCCCCTGCTGATATCTCTCCTTTCTGCATTAATTTCCCACCATACCAGAAATCCAAAGCCCATGTCATGAAAGTTAGGCACTGAGCCGAACCCATTCCGATCCCGGCTAGCCAAGACTTCTTCCTGGCTTCCTTCCTAGGTGCCTCTTGAGCTTCATCAAATAGTTGTACAACTTTCTTGTTGCTTCCAAAGGAAATCACAATTTTATGGTTATAAACAGCTTCTACTGCAATTTGTGTGCTATGATTCTGAGCCTTGACAAAATTAGTTGCAAGTGTGGAGAGCAGCACTTTTCTTATATAGAAGCAAAATATTGTCAGTGGTTGTACAGCTATCATAACAAGTGCAAGCTTCCAAGCCACAATAAGCCCCATGATCATCGCGATTGTAACAGCAGAAGTGGTTTGAACGATCAAAGAGACGCGGTCTGCTACGAGTGATTTCACCATGGAAGCCTCATTGCTCAACCTTGAACATAAGGCTCCACTAGAGTTTTGTTCCTCATCAAACCAGGCAGTTTCAAAGGTTAAGATCTTCTCTAGCATTTGTAACCTGATCCTCTTTGTTAGTTTCTCTCCCATGTAGGCAAAATTGTAGTGTTGGAAGAGATTGAGAATTATAGAAGCAAGGGCTAAGGAAGAGAAAATAAAGGAATATGTTCTGATCCTATGTTTCATTTCCTCATGGCTTTGAACAAAAAATGCAGAAATCATACCCCCTATGGTTAAAGCATATATGGGTTGAATTGAGCCAAAGCCTATAGCTGAGAGGCTTCCAACAAGACCTTGTTTCCATTCAGGAGCATTAAGAGAAAGAAGACGTGGTAAAGAAGGTGGAGGGTGAGACTTATCACGTGGTGGGGCAGTAGTATCAGGCAACGGTGATTTTGGGAAAACTGAAGGACTTGACCTTACAGTACTTGGTCTACCAGCACTGCTTCTTGCTGCAGAAGAAATAGTCTGATCCGGGTTCTGCACTTGTTCTTCCCAACTGAATTGCAACTTTGCTAGCTTTGCGTAGTGCCCATCTTCGCGGTTGAGGAGTTCGTTGTGTGTACCTGTTTCAATAATGCAGCCACAATTGACAACTGCTATGAGGTCTGCATTTCTAACTGTTGATAGCTTGTGAGAAACAACCTGACCATGTTTATTAAAAAAAACAAGGGTTAGTTTAGGCCACAAAAGTACTACAAATGAAGCAGTCATTGTTTTGAGTCATTTGATGTTTATCATTTGTACCTACCATAGTGGTTCTTCCCATGGAGGCCTGATCAAGTGCATTCTGAACTAATAGTTCTGATTCAGAATCAAGAGCACTAGTTGCTTCATCAAGTAGGAGAATCACTGGATTCTTAATGATGGCTCTTGCAATAGCTATTCTCTGTTTTTGTCCACCTGATAGAAGTGCCCCTCTTTCTCCAATCTAGTTTACACATTCAAAAAATTGAATTAAGTCACTATAGTTAGCAAGTAGTTACTCTCTCTGGTCTATTTTATAAGACGTTTCTAACTTATTCATACATACCAATAAAAATAGTTGAATATATTAAATTTGTCCTAAAATTCAAGTAATTTCCAGTAATATCCTTATTGATTACTCTAAACTCCAACATCACTCTCCTCTGATCCAATTTATAAGTTAATTTCATCATGTTTTACATAGACTAAAAAAGACCTTAAACTTTATTAATTTTTCCTTAAAATTCAACAACTTTCCAACATGATCTCTATTTAATATACATTATACCATATGAGAACAATTTAACACAATAATAACCAAAGGGTAAAGTTGTATCTTCATAGGAGGATTAATTTATATCTGTCTTACTACCCTTATTAAATACAAGTATATATGAAGAAAATATCTAATGCGCATTGAAACTATCAAAACAAAGGACCAAAAATGCCTTTTAGAAAACTTCTTATAAAATGGACTGAAGGGAGTATATATAATGTGGTGCATTATAACTTACTCTAGTCTCATAACCTTCAGGAAGCTGCCTAATGAAGTTATGAGCATTGGCAGCCATGGCTGCAGCAATTACTTCCTCCATGGTAGCATCTGGCTTCCCAAACATAATATTCTCCTTTATTGAAGTCCCAAACAGTGCTGCTTCTTGGCTCACAAGTCCCATTGTCCCTCTTATCCATTTCAATTGTAAGCTTCTTATATCCACTCCATCAACCTTCACAAAACCTTCATCTGCATCATAAAACCTTTGCACTAATCCTATTGCTGTGGATTTACCACTCCCACTTGCACCAACAAGAGCCACGGTTGTGCCAGATTCAACAGTGAGATTAAAATCCTTAAGAACAATTGAATCTGGACGTGAAGGGTATGTGAATTTCACATGCTCATATTGTAACTTTCCAGTCATGGAATCTAACACAATCCCTCTTGTGTCTTCACTATCAATTGTCGGTACTCGGTCAATCATATGAAATAATCTTGATGCTGCAACTGATGCTTCTGTGAAGTACTTAAGGTCAGGAAGTGCAACTCCAAGTGATCTGCAATATTTTAAGATGTTTATTGTTTTAAAGTATTGTGCATAGATAAAATAGTCTAAGTTGGAGCAAAATCTAATGGTATTTGAATATAATATGGTTATTTCTAAGAAAACACTTGGACTTTTATTGATAATTATTTCCATTAATGAAGGGTAAAATGGTATAAAAGTAATTAATGGTTTATAACCATTCTAAGCTAACATTTATTCTGAAATGACAATCAGTTAAAAACAGGAGTAGTGTACTAGCATTACAGAGAATATGAAAGTAAACTTGATATTCATGTAATACCAACCATGATTTTTAAAAGTGAATATTTCTTTGATCCTATTTATATGTCATTTTCAGTATGTTTCACACAGGTAAAGGAAAACCTTAAACTTTATTAACTTTGTCTTAAAATTTAAAACCTTTTTAACTTTACCCCTACTTAATATACACAATATGTCATGAAATCAAAATGTGCATAAGAATAAATAAAAGATAAAATAGTATATTCACATGAAAATTTAATAAAGTGACTTATTAATAAGACAAAAAATCTCTCTTTCTGCCATATAAATAAGACAATAGGAGTATATAGCTAATAATCACAAATTGTCAAAGTATTACGATTTGATACTAATTAATGAGACACTTTTGTTAATTGATTGAACTAACTTTTGTTACTTAGCTATATGTATCTGTGTCTCCTACTTCAACCTAAATGTTGTCACTTGTTAAATCATATTCATCAAATTAACATGGGAGAAGTTGGTTTAAAAAAGTTCTTCTGAGATTAATTACTCTATTTCTGAACTACAAGTTCTAATTAATTACAGGTTTATCACCATTTGCAGCATCATCATCATCAAAGTTCAAGCAACTAGCCAGCAATCAATGCAATATCATAAACTTTTGGAGCCTCTAGACGATATGAAAGCACTTTACTTCAATCATTAGAGATAGAAAATCATGATAACGTATATGTCATTAGCATGATCCAAAACTATCACAAGGAGAAGCCAATATTGTTTAGCAAATTTAAAACTAAATAAAGCATAGCTTTGGTTACAAGTATAAAAAGTTGTTTCATGACTCTTTACTTAATTTTCTCCTAAGAAAGATATCATCTTGAAAGGACAGGCCGGTTCAATAATTATAAACTATCATTGTACTCTATGAACCTATATGGTATCCTTTTTTGTTTTTTGTTTTTTTAAAGTTAGCCACCCGTTAATTGGTTTCCTTGAGAAAGCCTGAGAGAGAGCTTTAATGAAAGAAGAGCTTTATTTCCAGGAAAGTTAGATTCCGATCAACTTGTTAGCTTCTCTTTTAACTTTATTTCGTCTTTGCATTTTGTACTATGGAGGCTGCCAAAAGTGTCTTTGTTATGCATTTTTCAAAGGAACATCATAATAATTCATTACTAATAGCAAGAAAATATATGTGGGTCATAAATGCAGACAAGCAACTTAAATTGCACATAAACGATAGCCATATATAAAGATCCGCACTACTAAAGTTAACTACTTAATTCTAGTGAGTTCTCCATACAAAAAAGGAAAAAAGAAAACAAAAACAAAAGAAACTTTACATGATGAATAATAATTTTATACACCGTTCCTCTCCCATTCCGGCCAGTTTATGATTTAAAGGGAAGATAAGAACAAAAACAACAATAGTTGTAAACTGAGTTTAATTTGAATCTTCCAGAGTTTGTAAATGGTGAAGTTGGAATACGAATACTGCTTCAACTTTTAGTACATCTTATGCACATCTCACAAAAAATACTTTACAATAATTTAAAGAAAAACACTTAATTAATCACACAAAACTGCTTTAAACTTTGGACCATATACAAATGACCCTTTAATTAACATTGAAAACTTAATAACAAACCCCTTTGAACTCAGCCCAACTATTAATTATATGCTCCTTGAACTTTATTTTTGCTCGCACTTAACTCCCATAAGCTTTACTTTATAATAGAAAACACTAAATCAATTGTATGGTATTTATCTGTATACATGTGAGAGTTTAGAGTTTGGTATGAGAGATTTGGGGGGTGGTTATGAATTGAATTAAAAAAAAAATTAGAGAAGTGAGGTTACAAAATTTTAATAAAGAGAATATGTAAGATAAAAGAGTAAAAATAATTAATTAAAAATTTTTAATCCTACTTCTCTAATTTTTTTAAAATCCAACTCAAAAAAAATTTCTTGTGCCCTCCCCTTCCCACTTCAAAAGTTGAAGATGGTCCAAAGTTTAAAAGCGAAAGAAAATAAAAAGTTAAAGAAGATCCACTTATTGTGATAGAATCGTGAGAGGATATAGGACGGATAGATATGCACCAAAAACTTGCAGCAGAGAGATTTAAAGTTATTGTTAAGTTTTCTACAGTTCTAAGAAGATGAAAAAAAGAACGGAGGTGGACCCCATAAATAAACACCTCAATTCTTTGCCCCATTCTCTTTCTAAAGTCTAAAAGATTAAAACTTTACCATTAAGAGCTCCAGCTAGAAGATCCTTACAAAATTTTACTAATGCTATGAAAAATGTAAGTGAAAGCCAAATGATGAAAAATATATCTATATGCATAGGAGAAAGAAGAAGAAATAAAGTTAAAGTATACGTACAGTCCACTCATGATGAAGCAAATGGCAGATGCATAAATCCTTCCACCACTTTCACCTTTGTGCATAACCAAACGACTTCCATACCAAGCCATAAAAGCCCAAATAGCAAAAGACAAGCCAGAGCTTCCCACAGCCAAGCCCTTAGCTATGCCTTGTTTCATTCCAAGCCTTGAGATTCTCTCAAGTATTGCTTTATATCTCTCCATGATTCTTCTCTCTGCTGTGAACGAATACACAGTCTTTATAGAGCTTAAAGCCTGCTCTACAATGGCGTTTGCCTTGCTATACTCTTTGTGGGACTTGTTTGATAAGAAGATTAGGTATTTCCCATATAGCATTCCTGGTATTATCAGAAGAAGAAGTGTTGTTGGGTATGATACTATTGCTAGTCTCCATGAGAAGTACGTTGAGAATGCTATCCCTGAGATGAATGATGATGAATGCATCAAAAATAGAGGCACCTGGCAAAAAACAAATTAAAATATATCATCAGTTTGTATTAGGAACCTCAATTAAATATATAAAAATGTCTGGTTTTCTTTAAGGGTTAAGTGGTGAAAGGTAGATCCGGTACCCAGAAGTATTTTATCAGATGTATCAGTACCCTAAATTATTATTTTTGGTGCACCTAATACCTGTAGTATTTTTTGTGCGTTTAGTATCATAAACTATATTTTTGGAACATCAAACATCTTAAAGTATTTTTTTATGTACATCCAGCACTCTGAATTATTTAAATTGTTAAGTTCAAAATTTTACATAAAATTATTTTAGGACGATGGACGCATATGAAAAAAAAAATATTTTAGGGTGTTGGGTGCACCACAAAATATATTAAAACACCGGATGCACATGAAAAAAATACTTCATAATACTTCAAAGTTGAATGCATCTTAACTCTTTTTTTTTAATAATGCAATAATTTAATGGTATGTGATTAGATCTCTTAAAAAGCTATTCTATATGTAAGCTAATACTTATAATAAGCACTAAAAAATCTGATCAAGTTTATTCAAAATGCATATTAATATATATATTTTGAACTATTTCCATACTGTTTAAGTTGAGTTGTCCTAATATATCAAAACTGTCCAAATTTTTTCATTAGGCACATCTCTCTTTCATGTGAAAAAACCTGAGGCTATTATAAAGTCAGTCTTTAAAGCTTCTCTTTCTTCATTATCTTCTTGTACTTCCTCTTCCTTTGAAACCCTAACTATGATTAAGCCTTGAAAATAACTTGAGTGCCAAGTTCTGAGCAACTAGGTGCTGCCTCAAAATATATATTGATTATATTCTATATTTTCAGGACCAAAATTAAGTAAAAAAGAGAAATTGTTGCCCTCTCTTGTTCAAAATTAACCACCAAAATTAAATTAACATTGAATAATAAAGTTTTAACCTTTTCACTGAGAAGTTCTTGGAAGAGAGAAGTATCCTTTGATATGCTGTTTATGATGTCTGAAGTAGTTGCTTCTAGGGAATTGAAGAACCCCACTTCTTGTCTCAGCACAGCTTCCAAATACTTGTACCGAATTCTCAATACCTGCCTCTCGCTTGTTTTGCTCCAGCAATACCCTTCTGCAAAAATAAGTACAGATGATGACTCAATATATATATATAGATATATTTGCTTCAAAATCAAATTTTGACAAATTTTATCTATTACTTTCTCTTAGATCACACTACTTTCTTCCTATTTTTCTTCTCTTGAAACTAGGGATCCAATATAGGGTTTCATATACAGCATCACTTTCTTGTTCATCAAACAAGGTAATTAAAAGAGATGTCCCTAAGTGCACTACCATATGATGCCTAGTACTGCAGCTATACTCTAGCTATCCAGCTAATGTTAAAACGTTTGTCACGTTTGTATCAAAAAAAGTAAAGCAAATATAAAACAGCAAAAAAAAGAAGAAACAATATTAATTGGACTTACCCATGAAGGCCAACGCCATGACTGCTAATCCCAAGTAAACAAAATATAAACTGCACTGTAATCAACAAATTTCAGGTTAAAAAAGAAAGAGAGGAGGTTGGGGGGCGAGAGAGAGAGAGATGAATACTAGTGAGAGAGGCCAGGAAGGAATATATAGGAAAAAGTGAAGACTAGACTGATAATTTAGTCAACTTTTGGAGACTAACCTTGTCAACCTCGGCCATGGAAAAATTCCCACCATTATTTTGTCGTTGTTGAGCATTCCCATAACCTAAGCTGTTCATGATTCGGCTAGCAAAAACAAGCAAAACGTTTGTGGACATACCATCTCCTATGGCTCCCAAAGCTCCCAACAGCATAAGCACAACATCAGTCCACCCAGCATATCTGAAAATTTCAAGTATTGAACCTCTCTCTTTCTTGGTCATCATCTTCTTCTCTCTATGATCTTTTTCTGGGAAACTCATTTTGCTTCTTTAATTGGAACAACAGCCAATATATGAAAGAAAATATAACTAGAGAGGAAGAAAGATAGATAGAGCAAGAGATATATCAGATGATTGGTGAACTATGAAAGGACTTGATGATAACATGCAAACACGGAAATAATGCTGAGTGGTATATTCCTTATGTTATGAAGCAACCCAGTGGATATATATGTAACAAATTAAAGCTGTGTGAAGAGACCATTGTGGGGTTGTTAAATATATATGATTTTTTTTAATTTTAATTGGTTTTTTTCTGCAAATGGCATGAGATGTGATATAACCTATTTTGTCTAGTTTTGGAGAAAGATGAATGTGACTCCCCTCCAATTCGTCATTACAGTACTTGCTCTTCCTTTAGTTTTTATTACTTTATTAGTCCGATGTAAGAGGTTGCTTTGTCTGTTGTCGGCTTCTGGTCAGCTCCTTATTCAGTATTCATCACCAAGTTCCATTGTTTCTCCTTAGGGTCTGTTTGGTTGGAGGGGAGTAAAAAGGAGCCCACTCTCATTTGGTTAGAAATTTTGGAGGGGAGGGCCTCCTCCAATCCCCTCATTTTGGTCCCCTCTAAATTAGGTTTTTTTGGAGGGGAGCCAGACTTTCAGACCAATTTGCCATAATGTATTTTATAATATTCCATCTATACCTATACAAAAAAAAAAAAGATAAACTCTCTATTGTTTATTTTTTGTGTCTTATTGAGTCTAGACTCTTTTCACTGTACCTGGCTGGCAACTCCCTTCCTCTATTTTTATAAATTATATTTATTTATATAACAGCTAGACAAAAAATTAATTTATATAATATGCTCTAAAATTAGAAGACGAGATCCAAATTATGGTTGTATTGATGACAGTGAATTTTCATAAATTATATAATTTATATTGAGGTGTAAACTAATTTAAATAATTTATATAAGTGTATATATATATATATATATATATATATATATATATATATATATATATATATATATATATATAAACTAATATATAAGGGTAAAATGACAATTTAGATATTATCTCCCCTCTCATCCCCTTTTGAACCAAACAAAGGATTATTAAAAAAATTTTCTCTTCCTTTCCCTCCAACCAAACCAAACAAAGTAATCTCCTATCCTCCCCTTTCATCCCCTCCCATTGAACCAAATAGGACCCAACTTAAAATTTTAAATTAGTGCAGTGGGGTATATAATTAAAATTAATTATGAATATGTTTAAGGAACAAACACCCCGGATCAATTTTTTCTTGGGCTATATAACTCCTGCAAAAAGCCACTACATGCTGTAAATTTTAATAAAGAAAAAAAGGAGCAAAAGCAGAATGTACATAGTGTCATTAGTTAGAGTGTGCAGTGTCATTCAGAATAACATATCATCATAAGCTTGAATTAGTGTAGAGGTTGTGTTATATGGAATTTGAAAAATGAGTTGCAAACCCATGGCTCATGGATAGTGCAGCTTATTAGAACTTTTATATACTCTCCTAGTCCTAAGGGAGAGAATGAGAGAGATTTTTAATATCCTTTAAATAAGTCACCTCGCTAAATTTTTTACATATAATTTTATCTCTAATTTATTGTTTTTGGACTTCTTAGTTCTCACATATTAATTTGTTTGTATTAGATAAGATAAATTTGCTGGTAAAAAAAGATAAACTTGAAAATTTATTAAATTTGAAAACATCATCAATGATGTTTAAGGTTTTTCTTGATTTTTGTGAAATATGTTTTAAGTGTCTTATAAATAGTATTAAGACTAGAGGGGTATATATTAAGATTTCAAAAACTTTATTTTGATCTTCTAATAGTCTAATCATTAGTTTTGCAATATATGTTATGAAAAAAGAAATTGGAAAAGAAAAAAAAGGAAGAATGTCAAGAGGCAGCATTGATATGAGTTCTTAGAGTCAACACTAATTAGTTGTGCCACCATTAAAATGTAGACGCCTTCTTTAAGTAGATATTGTTGATAGTTGTAAAGTATATTGAAGAATATTTGAAAATGGGAGGCCATCATCAAGATTATATATATAATATTATATAATGGCCATTAATTTTGTTTCTTTATACGATGCGATCTCACAAGCTATCATCACAGAGTATCTATGTTTTTCAATAGAGAAGAAGGATATAGTCCTTAATATAAGATTTAGTTTACAGAGCAAATTATACTAAAAACTAAATTTTATATTAAAGGTTAGAGGTAGTATTATATACTCACAATATCTCTCTTTATCTGCAAGTTTCAAACCTTCTTTCTAAATGAACACTCACACACTATCTAGCTTCATACACAACACACACATATCCTTTTTATTTTCTAATGATAATGAAGATAAGTTACTTCAATATTATTGACAGGCTGGAGCATATATATATGGCAAAGATGCTGTCCATTAATTCTCATTTCTTAATGTTAAGCCAACTCATATAATCAGTATGTGTGTGTGTTGTGTGTGTGTTTATTATCCTCGTGATGATTGCTTGGTTTCTAAACGAATATAATATATAATTTCATCTGTAGCCGTTATGATGAATTTTAAGCACTAACATAACTTATTGTCTGTATGTAATGTCACAAAAGAGAATGAAGATCTTGTAAAGCACTTAGTTTTAGTGGATCCAATATTCCATATCTAATGTTGATTGCTTAATTATACCCCAGTCTAGTAGGGAAAAAAGAAAAAAAAAACTATTCTCCACGAGGTGTCCGTGATTATCATTTTTCTTAATTAAACAATAAATAATTGGTCGTTCTAACACATTCTAAGAAGTTAGGACATCATTTTTCCAGCTTGTATAATTAATCAAATAATATACCCCAAGATTTTTGGCAGATTTTCTGACTAAATTACTGACACTCATAATAATTTCAAAATCAAAAGTCATGTTACACAAGTTTCTTGTAACAGCCTGAATTTCTAAATCGTGATTGACATATAAGCCTTATAATTAGGATGACTTTTGCCCTTATCATACTATAAGAATCTTGAGGTATGTGTAGCTCTGGAATTATGTTTTTGTTTTAAAAAAATGGCCTAATTGATCTCACGTATAAAAAAATTCCCCTACTGCCAGCAGGAAAATTTTTGGGCAAATATCGATTAAGGTGTGATTTGATCCCACCTTTTTGTTTGCCAAAAAAAAAAAGGTATAACTACTGGGCCACTAAAACTTTCTAGTGATCGATATATATCAAAATATGCAAAATATCATATAAGATTAATATCAAACTGGCTTGAGATATATAAAGTGATGACTAGCTAGAATAGCAAAGTGAATCACAACTTTCACATAGCATATGATAAGAATGGCTCAGCCATTCACAAGTTATTTGTACGTATGCATTGACAAAAAAAATAGAGATCTGTACATAAATGACAAGAATAGCTGAGCAAACAATAACTTGTGCATAACAAATGACAAGAACAACTTAACTAATGACAGGTTAAATGCGCATGTATATTGTGACAAGTTTAAGTAAGGACTTACATATGAATGACTAGAAAAGCTAACTAAGTAATAGCATTCACATAACAAATAACAAGAACAACTTAGTCATCAGTGAGATGTTATTTGTATGTATACTTTGACGAGTTGAAGTTGAGAAGACCTGCATATGAACGACAATAACTGTTAAACGAATAACAATTTTCGCTTAACAAATAACAAGAATGGCTTAGTCAGTGACATTATTTGTGCGATGCTTTGGCAAGGTTAATAAGTGGATCTACACCTACTATGAATGACAAAAACATCTAAGAAAATAACAACTTTCACTTAATAAATGATTAGAACATAAATTTCAATTTATAAAAAATTGTCACAGAAGATTTAATAGAATATTCTTAATTATGTTAAAATTTAAGACAAAAATGTATGATCTACAAACAAAGAGGAGGTGTCCGTAATTTTTGTAAAACTGAATAGAGGTCAATATTTACAATTTAAGGAAATTAAAGAAATGGAATTCGGATTAAAATTTTTCTCTTAGGGCCTGTTTGGTACGAGGGATGGGGATGTCATAGGAGAGAAAATTTTTATGAGTTGGATTTAGAAAAATTTGAGAATTGAGGGTAAAAGGTTTTAATTAGTATTTCTTATTCTTTTATCCCACATTTCCTATTTATTAAAATTTTTTATAACCCCACATCACTCATTTTTTTTAAACCCGACTCCAAAAATTTTTTCCTCCCCTCCCCTCACGCCAAAAAACCTCTTAAGAAAATCATAGAAAAATTAATATATCAAGCTTATTATAATATACATGCATATGCAATTAGTACCATTATAGATTTCAGATGAGGATCAATAATAATCGGCAAGTTAATTCTAATTGCACACATTTTGCTTTCTAGATTGAATTCAAATTTGAAAACTGTTAGAACTGACTGACACCCAAGAGGGGGGTTGAATTGGGTGTAAGATAATAATTTAAGAACTTTGAAAATCTTTTTACATCTTAATGAAAGCAGTGAGTATGAAAGTAATGAATCATAAATCAACAGATAGTTATTTAAAGAATATATGCTGGAAATATAAGAGCCTAAAGAAGAGAGTATGCAAACTGTGATTTATTCTGGTTATCGGTCCAATTCATGATGATGTACGTCCAGTCCCCATCTCCTCTTGAGATTTTCAATCCACAATCTTCTTATTTAATCTGGGCACAAGAGAAGCCTTTACAATCCACAAGTTTAGCCGGGTACTTGCGAAGTCCTTTACAAATCTCTCACCGAGTAACTCCCTTTACAAACCGTAAGGATACAATAAAGTTACTCCCCTTACACACCGTAAGGAAACAAACTTGATGATGAAGGATTAGAATCAATCTTCTCTTTTAGAAGTGAATAAGATAAACATTGAAGTATAATACAAATAATTTCTCTCTCTAAGATAAATGATATCAAAGCTAGATAAACAAAGAGTATTTGGGTTGAGGTGGATGATTCATTATCTTAGCATTTTAGCGTTGTTACTTTGTGTTCTTCCGTTTTGAATGCTCTTCTATTAAGTGATTGGAAGCAATAAGAATGAGTTACATAATCATTCTAATGATTTTTAGAAGTTACGAAGCATTGCTCTATTTTCTTGGAAGCATCACTTGATTGTTTTGGCCTTTCACTTGAGTGATCTACCTTCAAATGCATATCACTCGAGTGATATGCTTCTCAAAACTCATCACTCGAGTGATCTCACCAGATCACTCGAGTGAATTTCCTTATCACTCGAGTGATTTGTTTATCAGATCACTGTAACTTGTAATTTCACTTTCAATCCCTCTGAGAGTCATATCAAATCTATCGATACAGAGGTCAATT
The DNA here is from genome assembly GCA_037074505.1 of Albizia julibrissin. NCBI lineage: Eukaryota > Viridiplantae > Streptophyta > Magnoliopsida > Fabales > Fabaceae > Albizia > Albizia julibrissin. Next base: position 43,102,786 of record CM073478.1, on the reverse strand, counting down.
TCCAGTGCGCATAACTCTTTGAATATAACTTCAAATTTGGAAAATGACCTATCCTCAGACTTTAAGTCTAATTTTCACAGCAACTAGAATTAATCACAAATACTTTATATTCCAAAAGTTATGATCCAATTTATAACGACTGGTTTAGAACAGGACACTAATTTCGAGCACCAACTTTCAAAATTCTAATCTCTTTCATCTAAACACCTTTGAACTTCATCTTGGTGTTTGTGTGTCACATGGTAAGTCTAGTTTCATATGAATCAGGTTTCACCTCAATCAATTTTGTGGTTTGAAAGATATGTCCAAAATACTGAACCTGTTCTGAAATACAGCGTTGATAATGAGTGTCATATTTCAAAATTCATATCTCTTTCATATGAGCTCCTTTTAGATTGATCTTAGTGTCAGATGACGTATTGGAAGTATAGTTTCATATGAAATAATTTCAGCTCAATCGGAGTTGTGGCTTAAAAGATATGACCGAATTACCGAACCTTGCTCATGCTAAATGAAAACAAAGCACAATATTATAAAAATCACTTGAGTGATGCTGAAGAGATCACTCAAGTGATAAAGTATTTCACTCAAGTGATCAACCCTAGAAGTGGGATAAAGAAGCATGACTCGAGTGGTGTTGATATGACTCCGATATAAGACATTTTAACTTTTAATTAAGCCATTCTAACTTTAATTTTGATCATAGAGACTTCCAGTATCAAATTTAAGAACTTGAATATTGATATTTCCATTATATTTTGTAAGTTCTTCTTTCTTTAATCTCTTCTCTTCTTCTTATTGATTATTCTCCAAAATCATTTTGATAGCTCCTTGCTTTTTTGACTAATATCTTCAATTTCTTTCTTCTTCTTCCTCTTAATCATTCTCACCAATTCAACTTAATATCTTCTTCCTTTTCTTGACTAATTTACAATATATTTTATATTAAATATAGTAGTTAGTCAAAGTATAAAATAAATACATTATGTAAACTTTTTGCTCTTAATATTTAGTATCTATATTTGACATCATCAAAACTAATTATATCTAACAAAAACTGAATTATACAAATAATAAGCTTAATTTGCTTTGTGTGTGTGTGTGTGTTTTTTTTTTCTTTAAGGTTACGAGTATATTTTGCCTTGAAAGTTGTCATGGTGGATCAGTTTTTCCATAGAAGTTTTTCAGGGTCCAATGTCGTATTGAAAGTTTCCAAATCATAGCAATTTTGTCCTGGCTATTATCTTAATCAAGTTTGACCGTTACTTGACTAAGTTTGCTAAGTTGATAGTCCATATGTTATCCACGTTATTTTTGTTTTGGGTTTAGTTGCAAATCTTTCCTGGAAGTTTTCACTTAGGAGCAATAATGTTGCCTTAGAAGCTTTCAAATCATAGCAATTTCACATTGTCTATTATCTAGGTTAAGTTTACCCATTAGTTGACCAAATATGCCTATTTGTCAAGTCCATATGTCATCCATTTCATTTTTTTCAAAGTTAGATTTAAAAAATAATTATTTTTTAAAAAAAATGCATCCCTTTGGAAAGATTAAAGACAACCAAAGAGGTGAAAACACAAGCATCTTGTGCAATGAAAAGAAAATCAAATAGTTGAAAACATCTTGTGTGATGAAGAGAAAATCAAAGAAGTACTTATCTATCTTGGTGTCACTGGGGTACTGCGGCAGAAAGCTTTTTATGCCTTTGTTCTCAACAATCATCCTTAGTGTATTATATATCTAGTGATTAAATATTTTTCTTAATTACTCTATAGAGAATGTCCATTCAATCTATCTCAAGTCCTGAGACAGGGCGATCCCCTTTCTCTATACTTTTTTTTTTGGCTTTGTGCTAATGTATTATCTTGTATGATTCATCAGTCAGAGAATTATAACTGGTGGAGGGGTATTCGTGTTTCACGTGAAGCAATGCCGCTAACATATTTGATGTATGTGGATGATACCCTTCTCTTATGTCATCCAACAGAAGAAGATTGTCGTATAGTCAGAGCATTTCTCAAACAATATTATCTAATTTCGGGGCAACATATTAATTTTCAAAAATCATCACTAGTGGGTAGCCTTTCAGCTCCCCATCATATGAAGTGAAAATTGTCAGAAATACTTGAAACTAAATTTCACTCACACTTGGGGAAATATCTAGGTATATATATTGACGATTAGGAAATAAATTTCATTCTTGCTCACCTAATACCTGATACTATTAGGTGGGCAGGAAATAATTCTGGAATATATACTATCCAAGATGGTTATAGATTGCTTCACTTCACAATTGGGCGGTCCACTCCTGCAGAAAACAAGGTATGTCAATTGATTTGGAAATCCTTGTTGCCCCCTAGACTTAAGTTGTCACTTTAGAAGATTGTTAGACGCATCTTGCGTATAACTCAATTGCTTCACAATCGACATATGGCTGATTCAGAGGTATGTTATTTCTGTACTTGTAATTGTGAATCCTTAGAGCAGTTGTTCTTATATTGCCCTTTCTCTAGAGCATGTTGGTTTGATTGTATCGCTGGTTTTAGAATTGACAGTAACCCTGACAAATCCTTGCAACAATGGATAGTAACATGGTTGCAAAACCACAAATATCCTAGTAATTTCATGACATATTTGCCTTTCCAATTACTAGAATCCTTGTGGTTTGCATGAAATCAAGTTTGTCATACAAGTAAAATAATATCTCCATAGCAAGTGATCAGAATGGTTCATTCTAAACCAAGCGCTGCTACATCTCAATTATTGTATCAACAACATCAAGCCAATGATGCTTTATAAGAACAACTCCTATAGGAGTTACTCAATCATGTGGAATGTTATCTTCAGTATCAACAACTTAAGAAGGGGCAAGAGAAGTATATATGTTATGGTATTTTTTGATCACAGAAAATTCCATGAATGGTCGTTTGCCCGGCGAAATAAACCAGGAGTCCTACAATTGCAATTATTGGCACTACGAGATGCTATAACCTTCATCCTTAGACGACAAAAGATAGATCATCCAACTTGATTTTCTATACAAAGTAAACTAGTAAAACAATCCCATATTAAAATCATTACCAAGATGAAGAATGTTTTTTGGGGACTGTCCTACCTTCTAAAGGATGTATGAATATTATTGAGATACTTTGTAGATTACACCTTTTCATCATAAATACATTTATATTTCATAGGAAAAAAAAAGTTAGCCCACACAAATTTCAAGGAAACCAAAGAAAAACATCGTCCGATATTTTAGGCTTAAAGATATATAGCTCTAAATATTCTAATGACTAAGTGGCCTTTCATAGGTTAATTAGGTCCGATTTGCAATTAAATAATTTGCTTTAGCCCACAAAACAAACAAAAAAGAAAAAGACACTAATAATGAAAAAAATAGTGATCATGATCACTGAGTGGAACATTTAAAAATAATATGGTATATATATTTAATAATCAAACCCAGAATTGTCGGGTGAATTTCCGGGTTCTGTCTCCTCACATTCACTAACCAAATCTCTCTGCCTCTCCCTCCCTTTCAGTCATAAAAAGTTAGTCCTCATGTTGTCCATATAAATAAATATACTTAACTATTTACTTTAGGTTCTTGAGTTCACGGTGAACATATGAAACATGTGTGGTTAGTATATAAATTAATTATAGGGCATGCGCATGCCAAATCTAAAGTGGGTAATGTACTATGTTGCTATAGGGTACTGACACGAAAGGGAGACTAAATTTGACTGCAATTATGATGCATGAGAATATGATTGTTTGATTTCCTTAAGATAAAAAACAAAATAATGCAGAGATCAATGCCTTGGAGTTGGATATATAGTGGGTTCGATTAATGGGTTAGTTAAAAGCTCAGTACAATAATGAATGACTAAAACAGCTTTACATCATTTAGTTATTGGTTTGGTTTGATTGTCCTGGATTGACCATAACGAAACAGCTTTGTATCAATAATTATATTGAGTTGGTCTCTCAACTTAAAAGATATAAGCCATGTTTAAAAAGGTTTTTTCATATTAAAATAAGTTCCTTTTGGGTAATGTCTCTAGTTCATTAATTTTTCTTCATGTTTTGTTATTGATTGTAACTAAGAAAATGAGACAGTTAAAACTCAATAGTTTATATAGAAATGTGTAGCCTCATGAAAATAAAATTTTTTATTAATGTATTTTCTTTTGTTTTGAACATATGTCACTTTTAATTATTTCACTATTTTTTTGAATAAGACACAATGACGTTAACAAAGCAAAAGTTTTACAAGGGGCATTAAGTTAAATACACATAAAGAATTACTAAACAAGAAGCTAAGGAAAGCATGTAATGGAGCAACTTTAAGTGGGTGCGACGGCATGAATCAGAGATAAGTATTTTGAACTTGAGGGAACACATCTTAGTCATGATTATGGCCCCACAAAAAGCATGATTAAGATGCTTCACTCAGTTTAGGCCACACAGACGTAGAAATTACAGCAGGGTTAAAGGCCTTTTTTTTTTTTTTTTTATAATCTTGAAAGTATTGTTTTATGGGTAATTTTGTTTCGAAAGTTTCATCTGGGGCAATTTTACTTTCAAAGTTTTAAACATGGGGCAATTTTACCCTGACCGTTATGCTAGTTAAGTTTGACCGTTAGTTGACTGAATTTCGGAGTAAATTTACTCATAAGTGAAAACTTTCATGGCAAATTTACTCATAAATTGAAACTTTCATAGCAATTTTGTTGTTCATGTCATTTTTGTTAAAGTGCAAATTTTCCCTGAAATTTTTTAATTTTGAGTAAATTTGCTCCTAGATTTGATCAACTAATGGTCAAACTTAACTGAAGTAACGGTTAGAGCAAAATTGCCCGACATTTAAAACTTCCGGAGTAAAATTGCCCTGAGGCAATACTTACAGAGAAAAAAGGCTTTAATCCTATTTGATAAGGACCTTAAATTCCCTCCCTATTGATTAATTATTTTATTAATTGGGTTATATATATTAATGAAGATCAATAACTATTAATTTAATTAAAATAGTGCAAGAAATTTGCTTTATAGGGCACTTATTTCATTTTGTGATCAACTTTCAAATTAAGGGCAAAACCACATGAATTATACGATTTAACTTTCCTTTTTGTGCAAATTTGTTGTCCACTCACACTGATAATACAAATTAATTAAAGCCTATATTATAGGCGTTTAAATAACACTGATAGAATTAAAATAATTATTTCTTAATATTTTGTATTTATTTCTTAGGATTTTGTACTTACATTGTATGACTAAGTTATCCTATAAATTAAAGTTAGGTTAAGGTCTATAAATAGTACCTTAGTACATTTGTTTTGTAAATCTTTTTAATGAAATTCTAAAAGTTAAGGTTCATCCAGCACTATATAGAGTACTTTTCATGTGAATTTTATAGTATTTTATGTTACAATTTTACCCTTAAAATATTTTTTGAGTTAATTTTTTGTCATTTCTTTTTTCTCCCTAATATTTTAAATTCTCATTTTTCATATTTTTAGTACTCATATTTAACACTCCTAATAATCAATTTTGCAATTTTTTCAGTAGTCATCTTAAATATTTTTAGACTTATCCTCCATATTTCAAACCCTAATATTTAATTATTTTCAATAGTGAAAACATGGCAGATAATTAATTACCTTCACTTAAAAGACTTTTGGGGCGTTAAAAAAATTAAAATTGCTCATAAAAAAATCTTCAAGTGTAAAATTGCTCCTGAAAATTGCTTGAAGGGTAAAATTAAACCACAAAATGTTTTATGATACTGGACGTAACAAAAAAAAACTCTTTTTTAGTAAAATTTGAAATAATATTTTAGAGTGCTAAATAAGCCTGAAATTGAATCGAGTATTAATTTTGTCTTATTGAGTTTCATTCTTTCCTCTTATCCTCTATCTATCCATCCATCGTCACTCTCTCCTTACTCTTCTATGTTCTCTTTTGCCCTTTCCCCTGTCTATGGCCACAGAGCAGGGGAAACAGGTCAAGCTTGTCGGGCTTAAGATTTTTGCCTCAAAAGTGAAATTGGTCCTAAAAAGGCCAACCCTGTAGGGTCGAGGGCCTAAAAGGACCGTATATATATATTTTTTTATTTTTTAAAATTATCTATATGATAATAATATTATTGATTTTTTTATATTTTGTAATGATGTTGCAAATATTTAGTTGTTATTATATTTTTTAGATTTAAATTTCATAAGAATATCTCGTATTAAGAATCCTAAAAATTAAAAATTTATAAAAGATATTTCTTATTTTATAAGAAAAATACATTAGATATTTCTTATTTACTCCAAAGTTTCACATATGATGCTAATTTACTAATTTATTTGTATTTTTCCTTCTTATGCTTTGTGTGAGTGTTGCTTAGATACGTCATACTCATGTTACTTATGGTGTTTAGCTTCTTGATTTCTTATGCTTTGTATGGGATTGTGAGTTATTTGTGGACACTATTTTTTATCTTTGATTATGAATTAGTAACTATATTTGTTTTATTTCATGAGATGTGCAAACGTATAGTTAAATTTTGTGAAAATGGCTTCCGCCCCTGTGGGCTAGCCCTAGCCCACATGCTCTCAGGGTGGGCTTTGGAAAACATCAATTTTTCTTACCTCGAGCCCTATAGGGCTGGACCTTTTAGGCCCTGGCCCATCAAGTGCTGGCCTTGATTCCCAGCTCTATGTAGCCACATGCAAGAAATTTTTCATTATTCAGCTACTTAATGTTTGAAGGAAAACCCCTCTAACTCTCACTTATGCATACCAAGCGGCTATGTACTTACATCTATTCATGAGAAGTGACACTACAATATAAAATGCCATACATCACGATTATTTTCGACAATCCATCATGGTTTTGAACCGTTATATATGATGGTGTTATATACTCTCAAAGCAAATACATAACGGTTCCAAACCTAACATATATAATAGTTCTAATACTACATCTGTTATATACCAAGACTTTGTGAGGTCATTATGTGAGTAATGCTGGCATAAATACTTAATGTGTTTGCATAAACAACTGTTATATATACAATAATATATATAATGTTTTAAATACAAAACCTGTTATGTATTTATAGTAATGCTAACAGATTTATTTAAATAACCGTTATATATAATTGATATGTGTAACCGTTGTTAGCATGAATTGTTTTTAATACATTAAAATGTTGTTATATTATAATTGTTATGTATTGATGCTAACTTTTTTTAAAAAAATTTGAGGGGTCCTTCTTTCGATATCTCACTGCATGCATTTGTATAAACGAAATACAAATAAAAAGAAACAACAATACAACAAATTAGAACACACACACACACATTTGTGTGTGTGTGTGTGTTGACAGTCATTCATGTATATATGTACATTAAAACCAAAGTTTAAAATCTATTTAAAACAATATAATCTAAGTTGTATATAAATTAATATCGTATTGGTTACAAAAATTAAATCAATTCATCAATCAAAACACAAAATTACTAGACGCGAGCATGCACGCACACCATTTTGAGCTCAGGAACTCATCAACGTATAGTCCATTGGCGATGAACAGTAGTGGCCAACTCTTCAACAACTTCTTCTATTTGAGACGAGCTATACTCCTTGCAATACGAGTCCTCAAAGTACTATACGTAAAAGGAAATAATAGGTCAAGTTAGATATTGTATTATATATATATATATATATATATATATATATATATATATATATATATAATATAAACAAATAAGTATATATATACCTTTACATCAATTTTATTGGGACTGTGTGTGACTATTTCTTTCATGATCTATGTCATGTAATACCCACAATCGTTGTTCCCTTTTGGTGTTGTAGGCATTATAAAGAAATGAGAAAAATGTATTAGTCAATCATATAATAAACTATATGTGCTTCAATATTATAGTTAATTGTGAATAATATATATTCCTTTATTCTTAGCCATTGGAAGGCATTTTTAAAGTGGCCTCTGGGAACATTTAATATATATATCTTATTATCACAGCTTAAATTCTATGAAAACACACAACACTCAAGTTAGTATTAAAAAGATACATGCAATCCAATTACCTTATGAAGTGCGAAATAGTCATGACTCCTCACGACATGAGCGGACATATTCTCTACAATTTCTATGAAAACACACAACACTTGTATGTGTGTACATTAAAACCAAAAGTTTAAAACCTATTTGAAAACAATCTAAGTTGTATATAAATTAGCATCATATTGGTTACAAAAATTAAACCAATTCATCAAGCAAACCACAAAATTGCTAGAGCATGTACACGCACACGCACACGCACACATCATTTGAGCTAGGGAAGTCATCAATGCATCATCCACTGATGGTGAACAATAGTGGCCAACTCTTTAGAAACTTCTTTTATTTGAGATGGGCTATACTCCTTGCAATATGAGTCCTCAAAGTACTATACGCAAAAAGAAACAATAAATCGAGTTAGATATTGTACTATATATACATATACATATATATATACATATACACTATATATATGTATATCTATCTATCTATATATATATATACATATATATATATATGTATATATATATAAACGAATGAGCATATATATACCTTTACATCAATTTCATTGGGACTATACGTGACTATCTACTTCATGATCTATGTCATACAATACCCACAATCGTTATTCCCTTTTGGTTGTTATAGGCATTATAAAGAAATGAGAAAAAATGTACAAGTCAATCATATAATAAACTATATGTGCTTCAATATTATAGTTAATAGTAAATAATATATATACCTTTATTCTTAGCCATTGGAAGGAAATTTTTAAAGTGGCCTTTAGGGACATTTAATACATATGCCTTATTCTCACAGCTTAATTTCTATGAAAACACACAACACTCAAGTTAATATTAAAAAGATACATGCAATCCAATTGCCTTATGAATTGCATATGACTATTATCTTGAATGACTCCTCGTGACATGAGAGGACAAATTCTCTTCAATTCTCCTATTTGATAATGGCATGCTACCAAGAAGGAGCTTTCATCTCATTAGCCTCTTCGGGATCTTGCAAATATGTTTTCATCAATATATGTCGGAATGTGCATACTACCTGCCCAGTCTTGGAGAGGACATATCACTTCCAACTTTCATCTATATTAAATGCGGACTGCAAAACACACAATTCAAGTTATCATTTTTAACAAGTAAATAGCTTCCATATATATCATTTTGTTATAATGTCTCAAATAAGGCCTTGCAACTTCGTCCCACCCCAATGACCTGAAGAGATAGGAACATTGTTCCTTGCCACTGTTTCAATGTAGCTAATGAGGTATGGTGTTTTAACTATTTGCCTATAAGCATTCTATCTCATAATAAGTTTTCTCCCCTCAGATTTTTCTTTGTTAACCAAGCCATAGCGCAGAGGCCCCCCTCTTACCATATGTTTCATTTTTTCTACCACCTATGCCTATGTCATGCTTCTGAATTTCTTAGATGGATTTTTAGTGTCAAAGCTACTATCATTGCCCATTTTATCTTAAATGAAATGAAAAAAAAATAATTCAATCAACATATGGAATAGAGAAATGAGTTTTCCAAAAAAAAAACATGAGCACATCTAAGGTTAAAATCTATCTAGGCAACATGAAGTGAATAATGGAGAATGTAGAATGGAGAACACAAAATGAAGAAGGTAAATCATACATACAAATAAGGAGAATAGATCACGCAAATGAATGCGACCAAGCTAACGAAAAGGCTAATTAGAGTAAGCAAAGAAGAAGATGTGGTTGTCATTGAGAAGTATGGTGAAGGCTTTAGTTGGTGTAGTTTGGCTAAAAATATCTCTCGTGGCTAGAAAAGTCAATTGAAGTAGTGGGATTCCAAGGTTGGTGGGTTACATTCGGCTAAAGACAAGTGTTAAGTGTAATAACTTTGATTTATGAAGAGGTGCGAGATAGCGAGTGTTTTAAAAGAGGCAACTTGATGTTAATGCTTAACTTTTGTAAAATTAGATCCGTTATAAAAGGGAACCTTCTATAACAGGTTTACTTTAGAACTATAATGTATTTATCCCATAAGTATTGAACAATAGTTCACAAGTTTTACATTACAACTGTAAGGTATCATAAAAGATGACGGGTGTTACTTAATAACCATTAAGTATTTGTTGTATCTTTTATTAAACAATAGTTTACAGGTTTTATATTATACAACCATAATATATTAAAAAGGATGATGGATTTTACTTGATAACAGTGAGGTATTTGACATTTTTCTATGTTAATGTCAACAGTTTCATCCAAGAGGGGGGTGAATTGGGTGAAATTTAAAATTTAAAAATCACAATTAAGAAACTTGATCAAAAGAAAAGAGTTGGAGAAATTTCATTGAAGTGTACACCGGAGTTTATACTTGTTTGGTCTTAACTTCTTAACCTACATCCAGTCCTCAGAGAACCTCTAAGATTTTCACTATACTTCTAAGATTTGATAGGTTCTTAGCACCACAATATAATAGAGTTCCTTAAGATGACACTCATTCTCCCTTACACTTTTTAAGCTGATACCCTCACTCAAGGTCACACTACCTTGAGATTCTCTTTACAAGAGTAATGAATAATTTTATAAAATCTCTCTTAAAGATTTAATAAATGAATACTAAAGAATGATAGGAATATCAAAGAATATCAGAAAGAAAATTGAGTACTTAATGCACAGAATTGATTTTGTTGTTCGCTAATTGCTCTGTCTTGAATGCTTCCATATTTATAGGTAAGATGAATTTAATGACCATTTTAAGCATTCAAATCTGTCTATTAGAGAGTAAATGTAGCCGTTGGTGGAAGAGAGCGTTTTTGTTGGTTATCTCTACTACGCATTTAATGCTTCTGACAGGATTTTGTTTTTCTTAATTTTGAAGTTAATCCAGAGACTAAGCACCTGAAACTTATACATAAATGCGATTAATAAAATTTGGAAGTAGTATAAGAAGTTAGGTATTAAACATGATGAATAAAATAGGTATTAAAATTATCAAGATGCTGATTATAAAAAGCTGAAGTATAATATCCTGATAATATTCAAGCTATTCAAATACTCCTGAAGACTTTTGGATTTGAAATACTATTCAGATAATCATTATACTATTCGAGTAGTGTTCTTACTATTTGAATAGTTATCCTATTATCTGGATAACATTTTTAGAAACTATCTTTGAAATCTCATTTGTTATTCGGATAATGTCTTGGCTATTCAAATATTTTTTTCACTTGAATTATTTTCAGAAAACTTTGTTAGTCATACTATTCAAATAGTGAAATAACTATTCAAATACTATAGAATTTTATCAGTATATCTCTATTCGAATAGCTCATGCACTATCATGATAATATTTTGTTTATTCGAATAGATTGAGGGTTATCAGAACAATATTTAACTAAAAACAAGCTTTATTATTCGAGTAGTAATATGACTATTCGAATAGTCTACGGTATTAAATCTCATGAACATAAACACAAATCCTTATTCGAATAATTCTAAGTTTGTTATCATCAAAACTTTAAATATAACAGAATACTCACTCGATTGTGATTTAGAATAACTTGAGTGGTCCCTTATCAGTCTAGTGCTTACTCTATCACTCAAGTGTTCAAGGATCTTGTGCTGGAAATCACTAGCGAGTGACTTTGTAGTGATGTTTGTGAAGATGATCATCACTCAAATGCATATTTATTCTCTCGAGTGATCTTCCATATTTTATGTAAAAGTTAAGCTCAATCACCACCGAGTGACCTGCAAGTGATTCATATAACTTGAGTCAGTACTGTCAAATCACTTGAAAGTGCCCTGCAAGTGTTCATGGATCACTTGAGTGATTTCATCAATCACTCAAGTGATCTTCTCAATCACTCTAATGATCTTCATTAGAAGATCACATCACTTTAGGTGATTATCATATCACTCGAGTGATATTGTCTTTGTTGTACAGGTGAGGAAGAGTATCACTCGAGTACATAATTCTGTCACTCGAGTGATCTATTTCATCATATCACAAACTCTCAGATTACTTGCAAGTGACATGTAGGAGACTAATAAGTGATGCCTATCACTCGAGTACTTGCTATATCACTCAAGTGATTGTGTCTCTAAACTGTTTACTTGATCTAATCACCTTCAAATGACTTGCTGAATTTTTGAAAGTGAAGTTTCATCACTTGAGTGCATTCACTATCACTTGAGTGATCTTCTTTGATTAATCTTGGTTCTTGCTTGGCCATCACTTAAGTAATTCTCCCAAGGCAGAGAAAATCACCACAGAGTTTCACTTTTTTGCTAAGACCATCACTCGAGAAATGATTCCCACTTCAAGTTTTTCCAAAAAAAAAACACTTACATCACTCAAGTGCATAAAACTTCACTCGAGTGACTTGAATCATCAAGTCAACTTTATGTCATCCCTCTTGCTTATCAAAATGTACTTAAATATCAAGGTTTGTTATCATTAAAACATTATGAGAGCTAACACTTTAAATATTTTTAGAGGTTGATTATTCAATCCCCAGTAATTACAAACAAAAATAAAAAATGACAGTAAAAATAAAGAAATGAAAAATAAAAAGATATATAAAGGAAGGATCTAAGGCTTCATTTTTTCCCTCTTCCTTCTCTAATATTTTGTTCATCTTCTCGTCTAGGAAAAATTAAGCCATATGATAGATCTCATAGGTTGCATAAACTAGCCCTTTAATACTACTTGTGAAGGTTCAACAAATGATGAACCAGATGATCTCTTGCATTTTTCCATGATGAATAACAAGACAAAAGTTGGCTAGGAGAAGTGGAGAGGCTCATGAAATAATAGAAAAGTTTAGTTTAGTTTTGGACGTTTAGAAAAAAGTGGAATGGATAGGGTCTCGTGGATTATTGTGCTAATTGTGTCCTAGTTAAATGCCACGGTTGTTAAGTAAGAATCGTTAGGTATTGTAGATCATTTTTTATTTTAACAGTTATAAAGTATGAACCATGAAGTATTAGAGATATTTTTTTATTTATAGAAATAAAAAATGGCAACAATATTAATGGTTATTTACTAATAACTCTGAAGGTTAAGAGGATTTTTTAAAAAAAAATTGGACTACTTTTTCCCTATTAATTAATTTCTTTTCATATTTAAAAAGAAAAAAAACTAGTGGTCATCAGTTATCACCACTACTGTTATCCTCCTCCTCCTTTTGCTCTTCCCCCTTACTCTGCTCATCATCAACATTAGAAGAAGGACATAAAGGATATGACTAAAAGTCATATTCAATCTCATTATGATGAAGGATGATGTTTAACTTTACGTTCATAGCTGTAAGTAAAAACTGTTAACTTTTGAGTCTAAGTTTTTAATTAAAAAAATAGAGCCTTCTGCTTTTGGTATCTCCCGAAATTAATATTGTACAGAATGAAATTGTACACAAACTTATATATATATATTTATAGTCTTTCATATATAGATATATATAAATTAAAACAAAAATTTTAAATGTGTGTGCGTGTATGTGCGCACGCGCATAGCGCGCATATGTATGTATGTATATACATACATACATGTGTGTATATGTACACACACATGTATGTATATATATTATATATGTATGTACACATATACACACATCATGTGTGTGTATACATACATACGTACGTACATACATATGTAATATTATAGAGAGAGACACACACATACATATATAGAGATGTACACACACACACTATATATATATATATATATATATATATTACATATGTATGTATGTATGTATCTGTATACATACATATATCTTGACCTATCTATAACTTGTATAGAGCCTGTTAATAGAGGCTGACCATACCTTTCCATGACTTACACATACATACATACATATGTGCATGTAGACACACACACACACATGTATATGTATGTATGTATTTATATCTATATAATATACACACATACATACATATATAGATGTGTGTGTAAGCATGAGATAGAGTTTGTAAGCTAGTTAGACTAACAAAACGTCCCATATGAAGTATAGACATGTAATTTATGATAGGTCAAGATATTTTTGGCTTTGTGGTTAGACTCATTGACACTCTTAACCTATATCAACAACAATGTAAATTTTTGACCTATAGCTTGTGCTTGTTAAACTAATAGGAATTAAGAAAGTGAAAAATAGTGAAAAAGAAAGAATATCCCTACCATAAAGGGCACAAGGGGAATGAAAGCCTCGAGCAAGACTTGATAGAGAATGAAGGATCAGATATGACAATAGAACGCCTTATGCTATCTAGCATATGGCGTTCTATAGTCATATATGATCCCTCATTCATATGGCGTTCTGTAGTCACATCTGATCCCTCAATCTCTATCAAGTCTTGCTCGAGGCTTGTATTCCCCTAGCACCATTTACGGTGGGATATTTGTTCTTTTTCACTCTCTTATTGTTTTTACCTTGCTTCCTTCCTATAAATTAAAGAGGCAGAAGCTATAGGTAAAAAATTACATTATTATTGACACAGGTCTGGAGTTCCATTGAGTCTAGCCATAAAGCCAAGAATGTCTTGATCGATCCTAAATTGCATAGCTATACTTGATGTAAAAGGTTTTGTTCTAATATACAATCAAGTCCAACTATCTCAGAAACTCTTTATCATGCATATATGATCATACTATCTCACACACAATGACTTTTCTGCATAAAAAACTTTGCTCTTAGCTTTAAATAATCTAGCATATAGCTTATGTGAAAATTCCTCCATTGAAGAGTCTAGGATTGATCTCACATTGTCAATTTTCATGGTTTTAGAATATTAAATCAACTATTTTTTGGTTCAACATAGTCAAATCTTTGTAAATATTTGACAAATTTCTGTAATAGGAAAGAAATTTTTTTTATTAGAGTATGGGTTTTTCCAAAAAAAATATGAGCACAACTAAGATCAAAATCTAACTACACAACACGAAGTGAATAATGAAGAATGTATAATAGAAAAAGGAAATCATACCTACAAATAAGGAGAACATACCACATAAAGGAATGTGACATAGTTAGGACTTATGAATGAAAATGTAAGTTAGGGCAAGCGAAGCAACTCACGCAACTATTGCTGAGAAGTACGGTGAAGGCTTTTGATTGTGTGTTTTGACTGAAAACAACTATTGACAACTAGAAAATTTAACTGAAGTAGTGGTGTTTGAGTTTGGTGGGTTACATTCGACTTAAGACAAGTGTGCTAATGAATGAAAACACTAGTTAGGGCAAGTGAAGCAACTCACAGAACTATCACTAACAAGTTCAGCAAAGGCTTTAGATGGTATGATTTGACTAAAAATGATTGTCAACATCCAGAAAAGTCAATAGGGTTTTGATGTCGGTGGGTTACATTTGATTTAAGATAAGTGTGATAATGAGTGAAAATATGAGTTAGGGCAAGTGAAGATCTAGTGAAAGCTGTGGATGGTGTTGTTCGGCTAAAAACGATAGTCAAAGGCCAGAAAAGGCAACCAGAGTAGTGGGGTTTTGATGTTGTTAGGTTACATTCAACTTAAGATAAGTGCGATAATGATGAAATGGAGAAGTGGAGAGATGTTTAAATAGAGGTAATTGTGTAAATATATAATGGTTCAAATACAATACCCGTTATATATTGAGGCGTGCTTACATATATAACCGTTATTGTAAAACACCTGTTAAGTATTTTGGAAATATACATAACAGTTGGTACCTAATAAACTGTTAAGTATTTATGCAACAGTTTTTTTCCAAAAAAAAATGGGGTTCTGCTTTTGATTTCCCCCTGCTTTCATATGTAACACACAAAGAAATAACAATAAACAGTCAAGACACAAAAATCCAGGCAAACAATAGGGAAATAGTAAAAATACAAAACTATAGCATCAACTTCATTAAGACATAGGCAAGAAATAAAATACATAGTTATTGACACACAAACAAAGAGCATCAAATTAAAATAGAAGCACAATCAAAATGATTGAGTACAGTTAAGTGTCTCTTTTTTTATTTTCCTAGTCTTATTTTTTTGTAAACTAATCTTCTAAGCTTTATTTTTTCTCTTTTTATCGAGTAATAATATTTTCCTCTTCAAAATCCAAATGCCTTCATTGTGATTGTTCTTGACGTACAATACATCTTTTTTTAATCAAAATTTAATGTTTCAATTGATGTCCCACTAAATAGATCATCTTTAATTGCATCATCTCCATAACTCATCTCCTTATCATTTACTTTATTTGTCAACAAAATAATAGACCATCCATATTTAGAAGAATCATGATTTGATGACTCCCCATTCTTAGATAAAATTGAGATATATTCTAGTATATTTAGGAGTTATCAATGCTAAATTAAAGGGATTTATTTGAGATTTTGATAAGATATCAATTTAGTGCATGATCTAAGGATTTTATTGCAAATGTTATATTTTTAAGAAAAATAGTAGTTAAATGTAGGTAAAAGAATAAATAAATAATAACAGTTTAAATTAAGAAAAGAAAATATTTTAGACTATTATTATTATTTTATTATTATGTTTCTTTTCATTTATTTTATATTAGTTTTTGTTTATTCTCTCAATTAGCATGGTGCAATTTGTGGAGGAGAAATAATCTACATGATGCTTATTCAAGGGACCAAATGCTTCCATTTCGTATTGAGTTAAAGGGAGACCTAAAGCAGAAAAAAGAGGAAGCATGATCAAGTAAAAGGAGAGGCGGCTCACTTTTCCATCTTCTTCTTCCTTGGGCGAGTAATAGAGAGACCCGAGGAAAAGTGTAAAGGCATTTAGGTTCTGATCATCATCTTAACGAGAGGATAAGAGGACTGTGGAGGCGACTGATTAAGAACTAGGGCCACCGTCGACGAGCTTGTAGTAGAGAGGTCATTCTGTATTATCCACCCTTCTTCTTTGTTAAGAACTAGAGGGGAGGCCGCAATCATAGGAACCACATCAAGCAAAGGAGAAAGGAGCTAAAGGGTAAGAAGTACCAGGGGAAAGAGAAAGGGTGACGTGACTACAATATGGTCTTCATCTTCAAACCTCATCTATGCTATTCAAGGAGGAGGAAGTTAGGTTCATCTTTGGTGCATCATCTCCTCAAGTTACTGGAACATAGCATTTCTTCCATTATTTACTTTATTGTTTCAGTTCCCCATTCCTTGCCTTTTGATTTCTTCTATGACTTTCAACTCTGATTTATTGTTGCTAGTGTTGAAATGATGTTGTACGGTGGTTAATTTGCATTAGGATTTTTTTGAACCATTGCAAGGATTGAGACTTATTATTACTCATCAGGCTACTCATCACTAAAGGAGTGGCGTGAATCATCTGGGAGTATGTCAAGATTATGGCCATTCTCGTGCTCATCAAGAATGAGATTAACCTTCTTGGTCATACTCGACAGGTATCTAGTCAGCCTCCTCACGATATGGTCAGTGCATTCTATATGACGCTTCATTGCCTCCAGTTGAGAAAGCATAGGATATAAAAGGCAAAAGAGGTGGAAGGAGGTGGTAGATGCTGGTGAGGAGGAGCATGAGGTGGAGGTTGGGGAGGAATAGGAGTTAGAGGTTGGGGAGGGGGAGGTGGAGGATGACACTAAGGATTTTTTGGCAATTCTTCAGCACAACATTTTATCTTGGCAATTGAGAGAACAAAAATGAGGACGATAAGAAAATATAGGAAAAACATATGAAAATGGGAAGTTTAAGTAATGAAAGGGTAGTTGGTTCCCGTGACGATCATCGAAGAACGAGGAGGCACCAAAAGTCAGCACAAGGAAGAGGACATGTTTCAAATTTAATTAACGGTTATTAAGTTATAATTGTTAAATACGACCAATTCTAGCCAATTTGGAGCTTCCTTCGTATTCGGAGCCTCTTTCCGATTCCACAACCTAGGACTATTAGCTATGTAACAAGAATACTTTATGGTTATCAAGTTAATAGCTTTGAAGTATTAAGTTGTTTTTTTGGGTTAACTTAATTTTTTAATATTTTAAAAAAACAATAGTGGTGTTCAGTCATCACCACCACTGCCCTCCTCCTCCTCATTGACATCATCAGATGAAGAAGATGAAGGGTCTGACTGCAAGTCATATTCAACCTCATTGTGATAAAGTATGAGGTTCAACTTCTTATTCAACTTGTTAGCATATGTCGCGAGACGCTTTGTGGAGTGGTCAAAGCTTGCCAAAGTATGTATCAGAGCCTTCATCTTAGGAGGATAGGGAAGACGAGGAGGAAGAAGTGGTGGTGGTAGAGGAGGAGGAGGAGGAGCTCCCTGGGGTCTTAACATGATGAAGGAGAAGGAGGAGGAGGCTGATAAAGAAAATTAGTAAGAATCAAAAGGAATCACACTACAAAAAAATAGAGAATTAGTAGTGATGGAAATTAGTGACACAATTTCATTCTGTCACTAATCCTACACAAATTTCATCACTAAAATTAGCAATGGAATTTTTTCGTCGCTAAATTAGTGACGGATTAGCGATGGAATAATATTCCGTCACTAATGCATCTTTAATTCCATCGTAAAAAAAATTAGCGACATAAATTAGTGATGGAAAAATTCTATTACTAATTTATGTCCCTAATCCATTACTAATTTCTGTCTAAAATATTTTCTGACAAAATTAGTGACTGAAATTTTCCGTCAATGATTTCCATCGCTAATCCGTCTCTAATTTCCGTTACTAAATCTTTTATGACAACATTAGAAATAGAATTTTTCCATCGCTAATCAATCACTAATTTTTGTCACAAAATATTTTGCGACAAAAAAAATTCCGTTACTAACTCATAATATTGAATAATAAAATTTTTGTATAATATCTCCAAATTATTTGATTTTGTTAAATAAAAAAATTAAATTTTATAATAGTTAAATTTTTCAATAATTATATTTTTTTCATAATTATAAATTTTTTAAATAATTTAAAATTTAAATTATTATTAAATTATAATATAAATAAAAAAATTATTAATTCATATTTATTATTGATATAGAAATTATAATATAATATATATAAATTTTTAATAACATATTATATACAAATAAAAATAAAAATTTTATAAATACAATCAAAAAATAAAATATATAATAAAATGAATAAAAAAGATATTAATAATAAAAATTTAGATAGAATATTTAGGTAAAAATATAAGAAAAATAAATTGTAATATTTAATAATATATTAAAATTTATATTTCTATTTTTTTTAAAGTGGGGTGTGTGTGTGTGTGTGTGTGTCTGATTTTGCATTTAAATCACACAGGTTCTTCCTAGCTCAACTAGTAAAGGCACTGGTACACGTGTGAGAGATCATGGCTTCAAATCCCAACTCAGCCACAAAATGCAAGCAGTTTATGATATGGTATACGTGGCACACGATGGAAGGTTACATATGGCGGTTGACTAGGACACACGACGACGAGGTGGCAGTCGGAGGCAAAGTCAGTGGTGGCTGATTGGGTACATGACGTTTATTCACTATAGTCGTTATTCATTAAGAGTCATATATGTGCAATTCTATAATAGTGTGAGAGTTTTCCATGTTTCAATTAGGTGATTAAATCTATTAATTCCAATATTTTATTAATCTTCTTTTGGTCTGATTTATTGATTTGGGCTAAGAAAGATAAATCCTTATGAATTCTAAGTTATTCCCTTCACCATAACATAATTAAATATGTGTTTGTCTTGTTTGGTTAGCTATTAGTCCATTCCTTTGCTTAGGTTTTTGATTTTTCATTATATAAAACAATCCTCCAAAATTACATTAGCATTCATTTAGGTTAGTTTCATTCTCATACAGGTCTTAAAGTCATTTGCATCTTGCATTTAGTTAGTTTAACTGCATATAGGTAATAATATCTTGCATTCTAGTCTATGTCCATTCTACTGCATCATTCATCACCTAAATTTAATACTAAAGAAAATACACATATTACTTATTGGAAAAATGACCTAGATTGCCACTATATTGTATTTGTATAGTTGGTCCTAATTCAGTTGATTGCTTTAATGACAAAAGCACCTTTAGTATGTAACTCATGCACATGCTATAAAATAGTTTTAATAAAGAAAAAAGTCTCGAAGACATCGCCCCCTCGCGCGCGCGCACATGTATGTATGTATGTATATATGCATACGTACATATATATGCACGCGCACGTGTGTGTGTGTGTGTACATACATGCGCGAGCACGCACGCATACACACATATGCGTGTGTGTGTGTGTGTCGAAGACATTATATGTATGTGTGTGCACACACTCACATGTGTGTGTGTGTGCATATATACATACATATATATGCGCAGCACGCGCGCGCACGTACGTGTGTGTGTGTATACATAATTGTGCGCGCGCGCATACATACATATATGACCGCGCACGTGCATGTGTGTGTGTGTGTATACATACATGTGTGCGCGCGCATACATACATATATGACCGCGCGCGTGCGTGCGTGTGTCTAGGCGCGCGTGCACGCACAATATGTGTATTGTGTGTGTATGTTTTAATTGTCCTTAGAATAAGTCACCTCATTATATAAATGTATAATTTTACTTAAAATTTATTATTTTTGGGCTTCTCAATTCTCACCCATTCCTTCATATTAAAAAGGAAGAACTTGAAAATTTATTAAATTTTAAGATGACCTCAATGAAATTTACGGTTTTTTTTTTAATTTCAGTAAAACATGTTAAACTTGCCTTATAAATTGGATCAGGACCATAAAGTATATATATAGCAAGATTTAAGAAATTTTACATGAAAGCTCTTATTAATTACTTTACCACCACTCAAACATTGTGTCTGATCTGATAAATATTTTGATATTCTAATAATCTAATCATTAGCTAGGTATGTTATGAAAAACTAAAAGGAGAAAAAGAAGAATGTCAAGAGAAGGCATTAATATATATGAGTTCTTAGAGTCAAAACTAATTCTTTCTGCCCCCATTAATATATAGACATCTTCCTTAAGTAGATAATGTTAACAGTTGTAAAGTATATCGAAGATTATTTGAAAATGGGAGGCCTTCTTCAAGATGAGATATGGCAATTTATATAATGGCCACTAATTTTGTTTCTTTATATGTACAATCTCACACAAGCCATCGCCAAAAAGAGCATCCAGGTTTTCAGTAGAGAGGAAGGATGCTGATCCCAATCATAAGATTTAGTTTGTAGAGCAAATTATACTAAAAACTAAATTTTATATTAAGGACTGAAGGATAATATTATATACACACACAGATATATATATCTTCGTGATGATTGCTTGGTTTCTAAACGAATATATATAATATCATCTGTAGCCATTATGAGGAGTTTTAAGTACTAACAGAACTTCAACTTGTAAAGCACTTAGTTTTAGCGGACATCCAAAAATGGATTCTCAGATATTCCATATCTAATGTTGATTGCTTAATTATACCTGTCCAATAGAAAAAAAAAAACTAATCTCCATGAGGCGTACGTGATTATCATTTCTTATTATAATTAAACAATAATAAATTGGTTGGTCTAACGCTATCTAAGAAGTTAGAACATCATTCGTTTTCCAGAATGTATAACTAATCAAATAAGCCCCAAGATTTTTGGCAGATTTTCTGACTAATTAAATTATTAACACTAATCTTATTTCAAAATCAAAGTTATATTACACAACCCAGATTTCTTGTACACGCCCTGAATTTCTAAATGATGATTTAAAGTAAAGCCTTATAATTGGAAATTAAAGACAAATCTACGATTTTTGTGTCATGGCCGGGAAGGTTTAGTGAATTGAAGACCCATATTTAGTTTGAATGGCTATCAAGGTCCAAACTTGTCAGGAAGCTGAATCACGTGTCCAGCACGTGATGAGATTCAAAATTTTTATAACTAATTGTCATGAAGGAGCAACACATGAGGGCCGCGTTCTGAGCAATTAGGATCGGATCGGACCTTTGCCCTTATCTTACTGTAAGAATCTTGAGGTATGTGTGGTTCCAGAATTAAGTTCTTTTTTGTTGTAAAATGACCTAATTATTTTCTCATGTATAGAAAAATCCCACTACTGCCAGCAGGAAAATTTTTGGGTAAGGGATAATCAAGGTAGGATCTGATTATGCCAGCACAATTTTTATTTCCAAAAGGATATATAAGCCACTAAAGCTTCCTAGTAATATAGTGCAAAATATGCAAAATATTATACTCCCCCCCCCCTTCAATATAGGACTTATTTAGGAAATTTATCTTGAGTCTAAACTAGAAGACATAATTCTCATATTTATCAATATTTTTCTAATTTACCCATATTGATACACCCTCAATAATAATCAATAAAGAGATAAATTAAGGAACATAGTTAAGGTGTTTTAGAAAAAAAAACATATCATATTAACTAACTTTCTTAATTTAATCAAATTAGGTAAATATGTTATATATTAAAAATAAGAGGAAGTATAAGATAAAATATCAAACTAGTTTGAGATATATAAAACAATGACTAGCTAGAACAGCAAAGTGAATAACAACTTTCACTTAACAAATGATAAATACGGCTTAACCAACAATGGCAAGTTATTTTGTGCACGTGTTGACAAGTAGGGATCTGTATATAAATGACAAGAATAGCTAAGCGAACAATAACTTTTGCATAACAAATGAATAGAACAATTTAGCTAGTAACAAGTTAAATATGTACGTGTGTGCTTTGATAAGTTTAAGTAGGGACCTACGTACATATATGAGTTACAAGAAAAGCTAAGCAAAATGATCACAAGAACAGGTTAGTTAGTGGCAAGTTATTTGTGCGTTAGCATTAAAAAGTGTAACTAGGGATTTGCATAGTCAATAACAATTAAACGAATAACAACTTCGGCAAAATGGCTTTGTTAGTGACAAATTATTTGTGTGATGCATTGATAAGTAAAAGTAGGCCTACATATAAATGACAAAAACATATAAGCGAATAACAACTTTTTCTTAACAAATGATAAGAAGATAAATTTCAATTTTATATAATGAAATGATTACAGAATATTTAAAGAATATTATTAATTATGTTAAACAGAATAAAGGTCAACATATTTTACTCTTTACATATTATCACATGTACAATTTAAGGAAAGAAATGGTGTTCTGATTAAATTTTGCCCCTTAAGAAAATCATTGAAAAATTAATATATCAAGCTTATTATAGTACACATGCATGCATATGCAATTAGTTGATATAATATGTATTTTTTAAAGCACCCTAATCA
Organism: Albizia julibrissin; assembly: GCA_037074505.1. Taxonomy (NCBI): domain Eukaryota; kingdom Viridiplantae; phylum Streptophyta; class Magnoliopsida; order Fabales; family Fabaceae; genus Albizia; species Albizia julibrissin. Next base: position 43,079,449 of record CM073478.1, on the reverse strand, counting down.
TATTTCCCAATTCTCACATTTCCTCTCTCCTTAATTATTGTTGAGGGAGCATCAATAAAAGTATATTAGAGAAAAATTGACAAATATGAAAATTTTGTCTTATATTTAGAACCAAAATCAACTCCGGAGGGAATATTATATATCAGTTTATGAGTCAAGTAAACTAGTTTGGAGAAATACAAATAAATATAAATATTTTAATATAATTTATTTAGCTTTCTTAATCTTTTAAAAAAAATCAACTACCTCTTATATTAAGGATAAGAGATAGTATAATAATTAAGTGGCTTTTCATAGGTTAGTTAGGTCCGATATGCAATTAATTTGCATTAGCCCACAAAATAAACAAAAAAGTAGAAGACTAGTAATAAAAAAATAAGGAGCATGATCAATGGGTGGAGCATTTAAAAAGAGTATGATTGATATATATATATATATATATATATATATATATATATATATATATATATATATATATATATCAATCCCAGAATTGTCTGGAGAATAATTTCCAGGTTGTCTCCTTAACCAAATCCCCCCCCCCTTCAGTCATAAAAAGTTGGTACTCATGATGCCCATATAAATAAATAAATAAATAAATAAATAAAATTATTTATTTTAGGTTCTTGAGTTCACAGTGAACATATTAAACATGTGTTGGCTAGTATATAAATTAATGATAGGCATGCGCATGCCAAACCTAAAGTGGGTTATGTACTATGAAGCTAGGGTGACGATGGGGAGGCTAAATTTGAATGCAATTATGATGCATGAGAATAAGATTGTTTAATTTCCTTAAGATAATAAATAAAATGCAGAGATCAGTACATTGGATTTGGATATATAATGGGTTTGATCAATGGGTTAGTTAAAATCTCAGTACAATAATGAATGACTTAAACAGCTTGGCATTAATTTAGTTATTGGGTTTGGTATGATTGTCCTCGATTGACTATAATTAAAAAAAATTATTCTTAATTAAATTTAATTAGTCAGTTGCCATATGTCTTTTTATAGATAGTAGTTTATTCTATATCTATTTATAATTTATAAACCTCATTAATTATAAAAAAATTGTCTAGAGAAATAAATTGAATTAATCTCTCAACTTAAAGAAACAAGTCATGTTTTAAAATTTTTTTCATATTAAAAAATAAATAACTCTTGGGTAATGTCTCTAGTTCATTATTTCCTTTTTAATTTTTGTTATTGATTGTAATTAAGAAATGAGAGACGACAGTTAGAAATCAATACTTTATGTGAAAAATGTGTAGCCTCGTGACATGAGAATGAAATATTTTAATAATGTATTCTCTTTTGTTTTGAACATATGTCACTTTTAATTATTTCACTTTTTTTTTAATAAGACACAATGATATTTAAAAAGCAAGAGTTTTAAAAGGAGCATTAAGTTAATATACAAAAAGAATTACTAAGAAAAAGCTAAGGAAGCATGTAATGAAACAATTACTTTGACTTATGTGAGTGAGAAGGCATGAATCAAACACAAGATTTCTGCTTTCCAAGTCATTATGGTCAATGAGTGTGGAGATAAAGCAGGAAAATGAATGAAAGCCTTATGGACTCGAGGGGCAATCTTTTGATCAAATCAAAAGAGAGAAGAGGCCGGCCTTAGTTTGATTCTTCCATAAGAATCACTTCATGTGGGAACCATTGTAGCATTCTTTGAACCGCACAAAATACAACGTAGTAAGTTGAGAAAAAAACTACTTTTGATCATTATGGTATTCTTTTGAAATTTCACTGCACTGTTAAGGGGTCATTGTGATTAACATGCCGGTATACATACATACATACACTGCACTGTTAAGGGGTCATTGTGATTAACATGCCGGTATACATACATATATACATACATATATACATACATACATACATATATATATATATCGTGGCCCCAAAAAAAAACATGATTAAGATGTTTCACTCAGCTGAGGCCAGCTGAGGCCACACAGGCGTACAAATTAAAGCATATTTGATTAGTGCAATAATACTATTAATTTAATTAGTATAATGCAGCAAATTTGCTTTGTTCGTATTGCTTTATAGGTTTACTTATTCCTTTTTGTGATCAACTTTCCAACTAAGGACAAAACCAAGAATTATATACGATTTAACTTTCATTTTTGTGCAAATTTGTTGTCCACTCACAGTGATAATACAAATTAATTGAAGCCTGTATTATAGGAGTTTAAGGAACACGGATAAAATTAAAATAATTGAAAGTGATCGATGCAAATAACAAAAAATCAGACCACTAGATTACCTTATCTTCGATCACATCATCAGTAGTATGAATTCAGGGAATGGTTCCAAGCTCGCAATTTTTTATTTTTTATTTTTTTGTGGTACATATATACATCTAGTTGGCTCTTATATCTCTAGCTAATTTCTTGAGGAAACTAAGCTCAAATATCCTTGAACTCAGCTTTGTTTGTTTTTTTTGGGGGGGGGGGTGTCCCATGAAAGATGCACACAAAAGAATAAGGTCCATGCATATTAGTACATTTTTTAAAATAAAATTGAATTGAGTATTAATTTTGTCTTTTAAACAGAGAATTGATCCTCTCTTCATAGTTTTACCTTCTAGTGGGTGCGTTATTTTCTACAGCTCGTGTGTTTTATTTTATTTGTTATGCATGGAAGCTTGCGGATATTGCAACATGAGATCCATTGTTGTTTCTTCCTAGCTTTATTGTCAGGTTTCAATCTGCTAGAAGTTTTTCCCATTTGTGTTCAGTATCTCTTGGGATACCCTTTCCCTTAATGGCACCTTTAGATGGTTTATGCTCCTGATTTTTCTTGATGCAAAGGATGCTAGTGGCCATTTTGTCCTCCTCAGATGGATTCCATTTCTGCAATGCCCTAGTTGCTACTTTGTGGCTTCTGGTTTCTATTTTGTGGTTTGGGCTATGTTGTTTTATGTATGTTAGTTTCTTATGTGGGTTGGGCTTCTTTAATTTAGTGTGTGGTCTTTTATTTAATCAAGCCCAATTACTATGTGTCCTTCTTTTTTAAAGACTATGTATCCTTTTATCTATGAATAAAAAAGGTATAGGTTTGATCCTTTATGTTTAAATCAAGTTTTATTTTAACTATTTAAATTTATAAAGTGTATTTTTAGTCCTAAAATATATCATTACTCTTATTTAACGGAAACTGACGACTCATCAAATTTAAGTGATGATTGTGCAATTAAACGCTGACAAAGCATATTTGCATGTTTATTATTTTCACGCAGTATTTTATATTTTCAATTGGAAAAATTAAAAATGATTTAAAATGAAAACATCCCTAAATTTCTAGGTTTCATCCTTGCGACCAAGATCTCATCCCTGAAAGGAACATCTCAGCATACGCTATGTTTGCATCCTAGGAGAGCTAGCGCTAGGCCGCCACCACATCTCCATCACAATACACTACTACAAAATTTTAGATTTGTAATGCTTATTTTTTATTTTTGTAGCGCTTTCAAAATGCTACGTAAGCTACCACTACAAAAAGAATATGTAGCACTTTGAAAAGCACTACGTAACGTGTTTTTATTTTTGAAAAAAAAAAAAGACTTGCTATAGCACTTTCGTGGTGAAGAATTACAGAAGGGCTTTCCTAAGAAAGTGCTACTGAAAGTAGCTTTTTTTAAAAAAAATCATATTTTTCTTCATAACCACATTTACAAACTAGAAAATTTACATATAAATTTCTCTATCCCCATCAAAATTCAAAAAACAAATACAAAAAAATACCTCCAAAATTTTTTTTTAAAAAAAAACTTAAAATGCATAGCTTAAAATTTTCCAATTTCAAAATAAAATTAATATAAAAATATTAAGAAAATTAAACAATTTAATAATAATTAAATTGAATTTTTAAGTTCAAAAATTAAAAAACTTACAATATATTGAAAGCTTAATTAGGGAGCTAAAACTTTAACCTACATAACACCTGAAAAAAAAAAGTGAATAAAGGAGAAATGGAGTGGTAGCTAGAAAATAAAAAAAAAATTGAAGTGAACACAATATAAATAGATCACCATCAAAACTATGATGAACTAGATTTGGATTGAACGAAACCACTGCTGGAGTTTGAAACTAGACCACAATCGAAACTAGGATAAACTAGATCTAGGTTGAACCTCTTGCACTCTCCTTTTGGCAATTAGAGGGTGTTGACAATAGATCTAGATTAACTAGATCTAGATCTCCATTGCGATTAGGGGGCCATGAATAGTGGTCAGTTGTCCACGGCGATGATGGGAGGACGATAGAGTGAATGGTAAGCTTTAAGGGCAAGACAGGGATGAAAAAATCCAGTGCCTCTGCCATGAAAATAATTTTTTCCTTCTCTTTTATAGAAAATCCACTTTTCAAGAACTCCAACTTTATGCCATCCAAACATTGGGAGTGAGAGTGAGAGTGAGACTGAGAGATGGGTAAGGGGTCTGTACATGCAAGAGTAAGAGTGAGGAATAAGGTGAGGAAATGAAGTGGGTTTACATAGGTGGGAGGGAAAGATTTTTGTCTTTTTTAATATTTAGAAAGGAGCTTCTGAAGTGCTTTCCTGAGAAAGTAATACAAAAAGTAAAGACAAGTTGTACCACTTTACCCAGAAGGTGCTATAGAAGCTTCTTTCTTTAAAAACAAAAAATAAAACTAATATATGTTTGGTAGCATTTTCATGGGAAAGCGCTACAAAAAGTCTATATAAGTTGTAGCGCTTTCCTGAGAAATGCTACATATAATAAATATTTTATTTTAAAAAAAAGAAGAAAATAGAAGTTGTCACACTTTCTTAAGGAAGTGCGAAAAACGTGTGATACTTATTAGCCTTTTGTGGTAGTGATAACGGGTATATTCTTGTATCCCACCACAACCATTGTACTAAATCATGTCAAAACGTTGGTTAACATCATCCTAAATTTGAAATTGTCTCCTTTAAATAGAGTAATCTCAATCGATGTCTTAGACCTCATCAGCTTGTACAAGTTGTATAGGTTCGCAAATTGATCAAGAACATTGAATTGGTGTCCCACAAGAATTGCAGCCATGGTCCAATCACATTATCCCCAGGAGTTTCTCTAAATTGAGCCATGGAGGGAGGAAATGATGTGGATCAAGTAGTTGGGAATAGAACAAAAGAGGGAGACATTGATGTACAAGACAAAATCAACGATGTAAATTCTTCCCCCTACCCCTTTTTTTATATAGTATTAGTTTGCTCAAGAATATTTGGCCTGTAGTAAGAATGAGGTGATGTTCATGGTAGGGATGAGATGATGGTAGCAAGGATGAAGTCAAAAAATTTTGAGTTGGGAAGGATTAGCACAAGAAGGAGAAGGAGGTGGAGGATTCTCCAAAATTTCTTCAACGTATTGCTTCACCATCATGATGAGGAGAATAGAGAAAGATGATGAAGAAAATGTATGAAAATTGGGCGTTTAAATATATTGGAAGTGACGCATTTGTTGGAAACTGAAGAGGATCAGTCCACGCACAACGACATTAGTTACATGACAGTTATTTCAAAAGAACCATTATTTATCTTCAGACAACAAGGAGGCACCCAGAGTCAGCGCAGGGAAGATAAAATGTTTCAAAGCTTTAATTAACATTTTTAAGTTAGAACCATTAAGTATGTTGGTGTTATCATTATCAGAATACTTTATGATTTTTAATTAATAATAATGATTTATTAAGTTGTTTTTTCTTTGGTTAAGTTATCTTTTAATACTTTAAAAAAACAACAGTGGTGTTTAGTCATCACTACTACCGTCATCATCCTCCTCCTCCTCCTCCTCCTCCTCATTCTCATCATCGGAGGAAGGAGATGAAGGATCTGATTGCAAGTCATGTTCAACCTCATTGATATGAAGTATGAGGTTCAACTTTCTATTCAACTTATTGGCATATATTGCAAGGCACTTTGTGTGACTGTCATAGTGTAAAATTCTTTCCTTAAAAAACTCAATTATCCACACTCTTAAATTAAATCTCAGGATAATCACAATACTATGGAAAAACGGGAAAGATTTGAACCAAAGGCCAACCATAGTAGAAAATTTTCACCTTCAGTTTTTAATCATCAAATATTGTTATAAAAAAATTCTCTTTCAAATCGAACTTAACCATGATAAAAAAGAATTTAACTAACTCATCTGAAAATGTCTATCATGGTTAAAAAAGATTTAAACCACTTAATAATCTTATCCATGATAGAAAAGAGAAAAACTAAACATTTAAAAATCTATCATGGATAATAAAATACTTCTCATAATTTCACATGCTAAACCATAATTAATCAACAAACTTGGGCCTTGAGTTTTTCGAGCTCAGATCTCGCATCCAACCAAAAGCCCTTATAATGAGGCCATATTTCATATAACATTAAAACACATTTCCAACATCAGGAAATACCAAAATATGTATTTGTGGATCCACAACATCATTTGATGAGATCTCTAAAGGCCTCTGGCCTTCAACTAGCTTATTAGCTAGCGACAATTCAGTCAAGAATATGCAGTTGAATCAAAGTATACAAAATGAGCCATGTAAGTGGCAATATACATCAATCTAAACACAAATAAATAGCAGAGACTATACTAAGATAAGGAGCTATTTAAGCCTCTGAAACTTTCCCTAACGTTCCCCATGGGAACTATCACCTAAAAAAAATGTTAAGAGCAACGGGGTGAGACAAAAGCCTTAGTAATCATAATTCCAACTCATCGTACATACCAACATGTGCTAGTAAGGTGTCAAGTGGGACAAAAAAATAGCAATGCATATAATGTCATTCAAATAATCTCATAGATATACACATTAACTCATTCAAGTCTCTTCCAATGGAATCTCATAATTATACACATTAACTCATTTAAGTCTCTCCCAAAGGAGGTGTGCAAACATAGAAGCCTAAGAAGGCATATCCCCATCATTATAAAGACGTACAATAAAAGCCACAAGGCTTATTCCTTTCTTTTAAGGACAAGAAGAGCTATAAGAGCATGTCCACCTCTCTAAGATGAATGAGCTACATAGACATATCCCAATTGGAACAAATAACCAACTCTATGTGCACTAATAGGAGGTCTTATCATATGGTAGTATTTTTCTCACATACAAGCCACAAAGGCCTATTCCTTTCTCTTAAGAACAAAAAGAGCTATAAGAGAATATACTTCTCTTAAGATGATTGAGCCATGAAAGCCTATCCCAATAGGGACAAATAACTAACCCAATATGCACTAATGGGAAGTTTTATCACGTGATAGTATTGTCTCTATTCTCTCTTCATGAATCACCATCAAATCCATCGGTATTACAATATCAATATTGCATAATCATTATTCCATGATTATTCATAGTAATGCTCTTACAAACGATACTCAAGGTAAAACCTCTTTTCAACACTTCACATTTTATTTTCAAATTCAAAGTCCCACAAAACAAATTTCTCAAATCAAGAATATAACATGCAATAGAAAGTACTTATCTCATTCCATTATTTCATATTACCAAAATCTCTCAAAAGCAAGACATTAGCATCTATAACAAGTGAAAAGTAGTAATCTCTTGTCAAGCAAGGAAATATTGTCACAATCAAGGCCTTATGCTCAACATCAATCAATCACAATTCAATCTATGCAATCAACATCCCACACATTAGTTTATCAACTAATTGGGTGGTAAAATGAAAACTTAAGGATTTAATCCTCCCTAGAGTTCCCAATTTCACTCTAAGCCACACTTTTAATCATCTCAACAAGATTTGAGGTTTTCATTAGTTTAAACAATTTATTATCTAATATAATAAAAACCTCCAATAACTCAAGTCATACAAAAATCTCACAACTTAGGGTTTCAAGCTTAAAATACCCATTTCGTAAAATCAAGCTTATATAGCAATTTAAACATATTAAACCTCCAATCTAACACATATTATCATAACCCAATAATCAAAACTCAATTTCAAACGTTACATTATTATAACTTAGCCAAAATCTTCATTTAAAGCCAAACCCTAACTCAAAAATCCATATATCTTCAAATCCAACAAAACTAAATCGATTAAACTCTTCATCTAGCCCAAATAACTCATTTAAACTCAAAATATTCGGTGAAAAGCATCACCCATTTTGAAATCTCGCTCAAACCCTAGATTTTCAAAACTTTAAAATTTGAAAAATCAAGAAGGAAAGAGAGAAATCAAGATAGAATCACTTACTTGGGTGTTAGAAAGCTTAAAAACACTCCCAATTGACTAAAATTAAAACCCTAGTAGAGCCTAAGCCATTCCCTCTTCATTTTCCTCCATTTTTGAAACACCCAATACCCCATTTTATAAAATATTTTCCCACTTTTTGTAACATCCCAAAAATTTAATGTAAGGATTAATTTATGGAAACTAGATAGTAAACTCAATTTTGGAACCTACAAAATTTAAGAGAACTTAAATTTGACAAAGGGAAAAATTAGGACCTAGTGTGTGTAATAAATAGGATAAAAATATACCTATATGTATAGATAAAACTTACCAACACACACTCAATCACTCTCCTCTTCATTTGGCACCACACACGTACTCCTCTTCTTTCTCTCCTCATTTGCACAACACAACACACACATGGTTCATACACAAGCACACACCTACGTACTCCTTCTCTTCTTTTCTCTCATTGGTACAACACACACACACACACACATTCTCATTCATCCAGCGTACACACACACTTGCCATGTATTTTAAAACACTTAATCACATATCCATTCACTTCATCTTCATCTCATCATTCGAACAAGTTGTTAGAGAAAACAGAAAAGAAAAAAAGCAGAAACGAAACAGAAACAGAAACACAGAAACACAGAAAACAAAGAGAGAGACGAAGGAAGAAAAAGCTTCAAATCTTACACACAACATCATAAACGTGTTTAGGTAAGTTTCTTCTACTTTAACCTTGGATTTCCATTGGATTTGTGGCTGTTTTCTGGGTTGTTTTGCTGCTGGAAGTGATGAAATTCGCTGAACAGCTTCTGTCATAAACATCAGCAATTTTGTGTCCGTTTTGCATGAGATTTTTGATTCCTTTTCTTCTGTAAACATGTCCCAAAATCCAAGGAACATGTTTAGGAGTATGTAGAGTCAAAATCTTTGAGATTGGAGTCCAAAATCATGGTTGCATGTGAGTTTTATCAACTCTGTTTTGGTCGCCAAAAAATAGAGTTTCTATTGGAAACTTTCAGAAGCTCAAACGGAGGCTACAGATGGATTTTTCATCTGGTTCTTTTTGATATGGAAATTTTAGGATGTTTAGTATGACATAGAATCAAGAAGAGCTCAATTTGGTGTCAAAAAAAATAATTTTTTAATTTTTTAAGTTAGACTGTCAAAACTGATGTTTATCAGAGTAAGTCAGTTTTGTGTGGATTTATGACCAACCAAATCATATCCATTATTTACGAAACTTTACAGGGTGGTAGTAGAAATAACAAGCTTTACAATGAGTGGTAGAATGTATCATTTGGATATCTCTAGAGGAAGTTATGATTTTTGAAAGATGGGTTTAGAAACAGGTGCAATCCTGGACATCCAAATTCTAGTAGTTGATTTCGTGGTGTTTTTGAATTATGTAATCTTTCCCAATGGTCATGAAAATTTCCATAATTGAAGAAAATAGTCTTATATTTAATTTGATATATATTTTGGGTTAATTTGATTAGTATACTAAGAGATATAAATTTTTGAAGTCAGTTGCTCTCAAACTGTGTTTCTGGAAAACAGATTGTTTGTGTCGAACGTTTCGAAAATCAAACCTTGACAAAAAATTATGAAACTTTCCAGATTTAAAGTAGACATTCATATATTTAATTTTATGGGTAGAAAATAATTTTTGGACAAGTATATTAGGAGATATATATTTTCAAAGTCATGCTATGTTTCTGGAGACTAATCTGGAATAGGGGTATTTCGGGAAATTCTGGGAGTAATATGGTAAAACTGGGTATATTTTGATATTTTTCCATGAAAATATATTTCAATAGCTTCATGTAGGTTTTGGACCCAGTCAATTTCAATTTTTCTAGAATTAGTTATGTTTTTTCAAAGTTAACTGAAAAATCTGCCAATTTGTTGAAGAATAGTAAAATTAGACTATGCAAAATTATATAGTGTATAAGCCACTGAAACTGAGATAATCAGCAGAATATGATTAAAGATAGTAGTAATACAAGTAATAACCAATTACTTATTAATTTTAATTTATAGGAACTAGTAAAAGCCCGAGCCGAAGAAAAAGTTTTGGATAAACAGTTGGATTGAAAAAGGACCCAGGTAGTAATTCTTTCTTTCATGCACTATGTGATTATTTATATGTTGTGTATTCCATTTTCTGTAACATGACAGTGCCTGTGGCACAACACGCGAATAATCCAGGGTCTAAACATATCGTTTGACCATGGACACGAGTTTAGCCGGGGTTGCAAACAGTTGTTTGGCCTTGGACAGTATGCATACAACATGAGTTAGCATTTTACATATCATGGTGCATTGCATATTTATTTATCGCATTTTATATGACTGATTGTATATTACTACTGAGATTCATTCGAATCTCACCCTTTTTCAACATCTAAAAATATTCCAGCAAAGGACAGCGGCTCTAAGGGCAAAATCGTAATTACTGGCGATTGAAGGTCCGGTCCTAGCCAAGAGTTACATCTAATTATCTTTAATTGTGGAATTTATTTCTTTTGTACTCTGTATATATTTTTCAACCTATATGAGGATTTTCTGTAATATCAGTAAGTACTTATTATCAGTATAGTTTCACTATTTCTATATGCCATCTGAACTACGCATTTATTATATAGCGAATATCAGAATATTAAGAGGTTTGACACTTTTCATATCTTATTCCAATGTTTATTAATTTGAAATATCTAAACCTTAATTAGAATAATCAAATTTTTGTAAAACTTCACTCCTAATCTCTCCAAGACTTAATCAATAATTAATCACCTAATTACCCAATTTCACACAAATCCTTACTTAATTAACACTAATCCTTAGGGTTAAAATTTAGGATGTTACACAAGGCTTACCAACATCTGCATCCAAGCCTCCATTTTAGGAGAAGGTGGTGATAGGGGGAGGCAGTGGTGGCTAGGGATGATCAAAAAGCCCAGTGGTCCAGGTAGTCCGATCTAACCCTGTTCAACCCAACCTGGTCTGATAGGAAAAAAATTGGTATGAGCATCTTCTGGAAAACCAAACCAGATAGATTTTCTTAGGGCGGATTGGACCTCGGACCAAGGCCTCAGATCTCTTGGTCTGGTTTAGTCTGGCCCAGGTATTTTTTTTAAAAAAATCCACCAATGTGGCAGAGGCAAATTGGCAGTGTAGGTATGTGACTGTATGGGTCTTTTCTTCTTTCCTCAATGACACAATCCTCATTTCTCATTTCTTCTTTTTGCCTTACACTGAACGCCGACTTGCCTCACAGGATCAGTAATTCAATATTGCCAAGCCACCGGCGCCTCCGAGCTCAGCGTCTCGCTCTCAGTGCTCTGATCTCAAGCTTCAAATCCTGGCGTCTAGCTCTCGGCGCTTCGGTCTCTCTTCCTATGTGAATTATTTTTGTCTCTGATCCCCGTCCAATGCCTCTCCTCTAATCACCAATTACTCAATTCGTGTGTGCCTCAAAGGTGAGAAAATTACCGTTAGTTAGTCATTTTCATGTGCTTACGATTACTCTGCACTCAGTCCTCCAAAATTGTTGATATCTAGAAAATTACCTTTTGGATTTATTTGAGGGATCTCCAAAATCGCTGCAAAATCCTCATAGGAGGCAATAGTAGATAAGCAGAATAACCTCTTCGTTGCCCAAGGCCTCTAAACTAAGCCAGGTCAAGTTAAGGTCCATCACAAAACCTGCTAGTTTTCTTTGCTTTTTTTAGGTATGTAAAACTATGTGATTTTCATGTACTTGATGATTGGGAAAGTTTTCAGAGTTGTGTTGCTATTGTACTATTAGGTTAAACAAATTATATTGATCATCTGTTTGTGCCTCTGTGAATTGTAATTTATGTACAGCATTGGAAATCTAAAAAATGAGAACATCCTCGGAAAATAATTATTTCTGTTTAATTTTTCATCTCTCAAAGAAAGCAACAATTAGGGGGGAAATACCTAAAAGGTCCTGGATTGCCTGGACTAGTCTAGACAGTCTACTGGACTTGAGCTGGTCCAACTCGAGCTTGGGCTGGTGCTAGACTAGACGAGATCTTGGGCTGTCTTGTTTAGCCTGAAGTACTATTTAGACCAGACCTCAGGTTGAGGTCTAACCCAATCTAGTCTGGTCCATGATCAACCCTAGTGGTGGCAATGGAGGAGCTCCTTGGGCTCTTAATATGATGGAGAGAAGAAGGAAGCTAATAAAGAAAAATAGTAAGAATCATACGGAATATGAGTTTATATGAAGGTCTAACAGATGTTACGAAGGGTTATGACTTATAAAGGTCTGACAATGTTACAAAGGGTTATGAAAGTGTTACATGTTGGTTGTTTCTAAAGACTGTTATTTTTTGTCTTTACTGATATAAGAGGTTGAAAGATAAATTATTTGTAAGTGTTATATAACAGTTGTTTTGTAAGAACCATCATTTTTGTCATTAAATAAATTATGGTTATTAATCATAACCGTTACATTTGTGTTTTCATGAATTCTACCTCGCAATACATGACGTTACGCATAATTAACCATTAAGTTTTAACATTATATATTCTTATACGACCTCCGCCTTAACATACATGACGTTTATTCATTGTAACTGTTATTTATTAAGCGTTATATATGCATGAATATGTAGTAGTGAAAAATTAAAAATGTGTTAAAATTATATTGGAAGATTACTAAACACATTAAAAATAATATAGTTTTCCTGGTCTTTTCCTTTTCTTCAAAAAAAAATTCTATACACCAAACTCATCAGCGGAAGAGTATTTGAAGATCCTAAAGCTTACGAATTATATGAGAGATTTATTTAGACAATGGCCTGGCTAACATACATGAAGCCCCGGGCCGAAGCCATGGATCAAGTTCAACTTCCATCAAGATGTGAATTGAGTACCTGTTAGTATTAGAGCTGGGAATCAGGGCCGGTCCGGCCCTACAGGGCTGGCCCTTGACGGGCCAGGGCCTAAAAGGGCCGGCCCTACAGGGCTCGAGGTAAGAAAAATTGCCGTTTTTCAAAGCCCGGCCCGAGAGCATGAGGGCTAGGGCCGGCCCACAGGGCCTGAACATATTTACACAAAATTTAATTACACGTCTACACGCCTCATGCAATAAAATAAATATTGTTACTAATTCATATTTAAAGGTAAAAAATAATATCCACAAATAATTCACAATCCGCACAAAAGTATAAGAAGGCAAGAAGTTAAATACTTTAAACAACATGAGTATGACGACTATCATTTTCATTTTTTTCACCACTATCATCAATTTCAAGAAAATTTGATTGTGCTTCAGTTTGAGTAGTAGGCTCTACTTGAGGGTAAAAATATCAAGAATTTCTTCTCCCAAATCATGAATATATTCATAATCTTTATCTACAACAAAGAATAATCTAAAATGACAAATAACTCTATAAAAAACATAAAATACAAATAAATTAGTAAATTACCATCATATGTGAAATTTTAGAGTAAATAAGAAATATCTAATGTATTTTTCTTATAAAATAAGAAATATCTTTTATAAATTTTTTATGATTTTTAATACAAAATATTCTTATGAAACTTAATTTTAAAAAAGATAATAACAACTAAATATTTTCAACATCATTAACAAAATATAAATGATCAATAATATTATTATCATATAAATAATTTTAAAAAATTAGAAGTATATCAGGGCCTAAAGGGCCGGCCCTTTTAGGCCCTCAGCCCTACAGGGCTGGCCCTTTTAGGCCCGCGTTCACTTTTTAGGCAAAATTCTCAGACCCGACCCTTGTAAATTCAGGGCCTAAACGGGCCGGCCCGTTTTCCCGGCTCTAGTTAGTATTATCCTTCTATCTTCTCAAGAATGGTATATAATGAATAGAAGAAGAGGAAAGGAAGATTTGATTTTTCATCAAGTCATGTGAAGAATTTCCAATAATATTTACTTAACCCTAAAAAATTTAGATAATCTTGCCCGATACCCATTCACCTTATTTTGAGCAATACATCACTTAATGTCCCACCTATTTTATCTCCTAAATGGTGCCTACAAAATAGGAATAAAAGAGAAATAAAGAAATTAGATGTTTGTCAAAAAAAAAAAAGGGAGAGACTTCACTTTTTTAAAATATACGAGAACTAAATGATATTAAGTAAATCAGATTCAAGTTACATATCAGCAAAGAAAAACAAGACAAATATAAAACTGAGCTTTTATCGGAAGGTGAAGCAATCCTAAATGTAGCAGTTAAAAATATTTGCGATAGCCAATAGGCAAGAAAACATCGGCCGACAATAGTTTGAAGACGGATTCGGGTTTGGGCCCCAACTATTTGGGCTTAAAACAAATCCAACCTATACTTTTGTACAGGCTAAACAATATTACGAGACAATCGTCTCTTCATATTTTTTGTTTCATCGAAAAAAAAATTTCAAAAGACAATTGTTGGAACAACAATCTAGGATTAATCTCTCTTAAAGAAAAAAAAATAAAGGACTAAAGTTTGAATTTCAACTGGAAAATGTGTCCACATTTAATATCATCATCTACCTTTTCAATGCTTCACATTATGTTAGTGTGTTTCTGTTGTTTTCTGCAAATAATTATCAAAGTAAATACTTTAATCACCCCTTAGTTTTACTTTAATTACATAAATCTCCTATCTATTTAAAAACTCATATATACCTCTCTTAAAATTAAAATATTTATGTATTAAAATATAATCCTTATATATTTGGAATACTATTTTCATTCACCTCAATCAATCTCCTATCTATTTAAAAACTCATATATACCTCCCTTAAAATTAAAATATTTATATATTAAAATGTAATCCTTATATATTTGGAATACTATTTTCATTCACCTCAATCAATAGTTTGTCGATTAAGTTTGACTTTTAAATTTTATTTTAACTAAAATACCCCTGCTTAATATAAAATTTTTCAAAATATTTATCTTTTCAAAAAATTATGCAGCCAAAAAACATGGCGTCTGAATTAGTTGCTTCCTTATCAATTTGTTAATTAATTGATCTAGAAAATATTATTGCTGAAGATGTAAATGGGGTCCAAAGAAAATATTCTGATATCTAAATAAATTTATATTATACATGATTTTTCTACACATTCACACACATCACAATATAATTACACTGAAATGTAATAAATTCTAAGAAAATTAGAATAATAAAAAGGAGAGAAATAATATACGAGATAAAAAAAAATGGTATAAAAAAAAAGGTGAAAAATATAAAGCAAACCATCACATTCACAGAACCAACAAGATATTCATCAACCAGTTTCCCATTACTTTGGGTAATACAGTTTTGTGCTTACTAATAAATTCACCAATACATTGGATTATGAGTATTTATCTGAAGCTTGTGGCCTTGGCTGCATTTTTAAGAACTCCATTTTTTACTGAAGAAGCTGGATTGATGGCCTTTCGTATCTTAAAAACGTTCCATGCAGTGTTAGCAGCATGTCCTGCAGTTGCAAGCACGTGCTCTGTAGCTTCCCCTGCATCCTCTCCAAACCTGTTCATCCACCATTCTAAATCATGTTATATTACATCACACAAGATTAAACCAAAAAATAAAAAATAAAAAATAAAAAAACAAAAAGTTCTCCCTTCTTCCCTTCTTATAAAATCCATCTTTTTTAATTCATCCATCCCTTTTTATAAGATTCACTTTGGAGTTGCAAATACATTTTTACCAATTTATCCCCAATTAATTTTTCCTACACATTATCTTCCATCATTTTTTTATTATTATTCTCTCATATTTACCTACTTATAAATAAGAGTATATTTAGAAAAAATATATATTGTTTATATATTTATTATTTTTAAATAATTTTCATAAATCACATAATTCAGTTATTTAGATTTTATAAATTATAATAAGGGACAGGGGAGAGTATTAATATGAACACAGTACGGCACTCACGTCATGCATGAAATCTATTGTCACCATCAAGGTGGTGTCCATATAGTCTACAAAGTGTCTAATCAATTCCACGACTTTTTACATAGCATTGAAGGCCCAACAACTTTAAGCCCATTAAAAAGTGAAAGAATCAAGAGGTTAGAATAAACAGTTGGGCTTCAATTTGCCACATTGAAGGCCGATAATGTAAAAGCAATATTGAGGACACAAATGAGGCTTTAACCATGTAAATTCATGTCCATGTACATGCTTTTACGACCTATAAAAGTTTGAGCATGGAGCAAAACATGAAAATCCATAAAAATATGAAAAAAAAAATCTTTATGGCAAGTTGGGTCAAGAAACAAGCCCATCATAGAAGTCCAATAGTTATTTTGATTTTTTTTTTTTGTAAATATCATTATTTTTAAATATTTTTGGTGTATTTTTAACCCATCAAATTAGTACTGGGAAACGGGGCTCGAGCCTTAATGGGCAATCAAAAAAACGTATAAATCTGTTAGGTCCGACCTGTTTAGTTAAAGCCCGCGAGATGGCTTATAGACTTAAGCTCGTTTAGCACCTTTTTACTTCATATATACTTGAAGACTAAAATACCTAATTTAAAACACAAATATTATCATAACAAAGTTAAAACATCAAAATTATCCATGTTTTAACAAAACATAAACACTAAGAGTCAATTTGGTTCAACCCCATTACATGCTTGCAATGGTAATCATGATTGCATTACCAAGAGAAGAGTATTTGATTGCTTTTTAGTATAGTAAGAGGGTTTACCATGGTAATAATGATTATCAAAAAATTGGTAATCCTTATTCATACCTCCCCTCCTATAAATCCTCATTATCATCCTATTGCATGGTTTAAAAAGTCCAATTTACTCTTTAGTTTCACTTCTCTTTATTTTACTTATATCTTTTTACTTAGCCACGTCACATCACAATCGCTACCGCTACTAACTCCTCCACTGTTGTCACCTCCACCTTCCGCCGCCACCATTATCTCCTCCTCCGCCACTCGCCGCCGCTACCTCCTCCTCCCCTGCCACCCGCCACTACCTCCTCCTCCACCACCACCTGCCACCTGTCGTTGCTTGCCCTCATCACCCCCACCATTGTTGCCGCCCCCCCCCCCCCCCACGGTTGCTGCCACTACTACCTCATCCACCACCACCACCCGCCACCTGTCGTTGCTTGCCCTCATCACCCCCACCATTATTGTTGCCACCCCCCACGGTTGTTGCCACCACTACCTTCTCCTCCACCGCCGCCGCCACCATATTCATTGTTGCCACCGCCGCTATGACCTCCTCCTCCTCGGCCAAACCTTGTCACCACTACGTCCACCATTACCGCTGCCCACCATCACGACCTCCTCCTCTATCATTATTGTCGCCGCAACCACCACGACCTCCTCCACCATCACCGCCACCTCCTCCTTTTCCACCTCCACCGTCGCCACCCCTGTCATCACTGCTACTACCTCCTCCTCCACTGTTATTGCTACCGCCGCCGCCACAACACCATTACCATCTTCCACTACTACAACCATGGTTATCTGACAATCCTCGACGAGATAACGTGATAGTTATGATGAGGTAACGCGATGACTCTTAACTATTTTTTTATAAAGATTATAATAAGGGTAAAATAGATTTTGTGTGATACATTAATTTTAAATAATTGTTAAAATAATAACTCATTGCATCTTACTCAAAAATCAAATCAAATACTAGCCCTGTAATTAATATTGCATTGTATTATCATTGCATCGTATTGCACTGCACTATAAGGTGTAATAGGATTGAACTAAACGGGCCCTAAGACTTAAGTCCAAATCAAAACTAATGTACACAGTCAACAGTCAAGAGAAAGGAAAATCAAGCACAAATCCAACAAATTTCCAAGGACAAATTTCAACTTGGAGTATAGCAACTAAAAATATAGATAGACAAAAAGAAAATCAAAGAAGAGAAGCTTGAAATGTGGAATTCGCATGAGTGAACTAACCCGAATTAGGGAGGATACAAGAGACAACCACAAGAATTGAGAACAGAGAAGCACAAGATTCTGATTCCAAGCCCCCAGATGATAATGAGTGAGTGACAATGTAGAAAGAGGAAATGAGATCTTGGAAAAAGTGAGTTTTCTTTTTCAATCCTTTGAAATTGGAAAAATAAGTCGAAGAGGTCTCATGAAGTCAGATCGACGAGAGGCAACAGCAAGAGATCCAGATGCCTAGATCGAAGAGAGGCAACGGCAAGAGTACGACTATGCGAGAGGCGATGGTGAGAGATCCAAATGCCCATATCAAGTGAGGTGGTGGTTGTCTCATGTTTAGTTGAGACTCAAGAAGGTCAGCCAATAGTCACCCTTAAGGAGTGAGGCCGTGGTCGATGGTCATCTAGTCGAGACTCTGTGACAGTGACTGTGAGGTGTGTGTACGGCACGCTCTGTGCTGTCTGCCTATCTGTCCGATCACTCAGCAAAGTTGCGAAGGCAATCCGTGACTAGTGACTCATGAGGGAGAGGGACTAATGAGGGTTAGGTTAAGTCATAAGTGTGTTGTGTGTAGTGTTATGTTTCTTCCACTTACTTTTAGAACTAGTGCTCAGTTAGCCTTATTTATATATATATGTAATATATATATATATATGTGTGTAATATATACACACACACACACACACGAGCCTAAAAGGATCAGTTCTGTAGGGTTGCAGGCCGGCCCTTTTAAACCCACGGTCCTACAGAGCCGCCCTTTTAGACCCAACTTCTTCTAAAGGCTCTAAATCATAAACCCAGCCCTTGACGGATCGAGCCTAATTGGGCTGGCCTGACGAGCTCAACCTGATTTCCCGGTTCTACATCAAATGTAAATAAGCATGTTGTGTTGTGACTCCATTATTAAACGGCATGTTTATGCTAATCATGCTTTTGATTTTTCTGATTCTTTTTTACTATAAAAAATGGAGAAAAAATAAAGCCAAAGTTGCTAGTACTCTACACTAACTAGATTGATTTGAATACATGTCCAATTATAAGTATATAACATCTGGGTCAGAATTTTAATTAAGAAACTCAGCAAAAGCAAATACACAAGGCCAGAAAGATTGCTCACATATTTTACTAAGGTGAAATGAAATGACTCAGCTAATTTTGCATGAGCCTTTCAAATTTGTGACATATGTGGTTTCTATAATATTGTTTTAAGCAATTCCATGGCTTTTAAGTAAGTACCTGTTAGTGACGGTTCTGGTTACAGCTTGGGATGTTGCAGTAAATGTCTGTTTCTCAGCAGCTTCAGCAGCATCAAGAACCTGGTCTGTCACATGAAAACAACATTAATAAAGTTAAAAAGCTTGAATAAATAATAAATTGTACTCTCTTCGATCTTAAATATATGAGCTAGATAACTAATTTGTTGAAATAAAGAAAATTAGTTAAGTCGTTAATTTGCAAGAAAATGTGTTTGATACTACTACTCTAATAAAAACCATCTTTGTATATACAATTAGTAGGGATAGTTCAAGGGGGGGAAAATTTGGGTGACAAAATGAACTAAGGTTTTATGTTTACAACTTCAACAAAAATTATCACTAACTATTACATTTAGGATTGGATAGAATATTAAGAACCAACACTAATGAAAAATCTTGAATTAATTACCCTATGTTTGAATGGAGAAAAAATTAGGGAGGAGAGAATATTATAAGAGAAAACTCCTAAAAATAGTAAATTTTTTTTTTACTATTTTTTGAAATTTTTATTCCTAATATTCTCTCCACTTTTCTCTTGATAAAACTTGAGATTATTGACTTACTAACTGCATCAAGAGAAGCCAAGAGCACTTCGCCAGGAAGCATCCTCAAGAAAGCTTGCCCTGGTTTGGATCTCACAACTGGTCCCACCACTGATCCACTCACTATTCCAACTCCATTTAGCAATGACTTGCTTAACTTCTCTGTCATCTTCGACACATTCCTCGCCCTACATTACCACATTCATTCACTTCTTCATTACCTTCTGACCACCATACATATATATGTGTATATGTGTTATGAACATAAGTCGAAAGAGATAGCCCGTTCCAAAATACTAGCATATCAAGTGGGACAACTCTTTGAACTTAATAAATCATGCTTCACCTGTGTTTGTGATGTTCCCTGATATAGGACTCATAATAGTGTGTATCAGTTATATGAACTAGTTTTAAATACCGTTTGAGGCTCTTGTTCATTTGGTTCTTGTTTGTGGAACCAGAACTAGTGTATCCCCTGCTATCTCTGCGCATGATACCATTGTTGTCTTCAGCACCACCTTTTAGAATTGTTTCTCCTCCTTTCTGGATCTGCTTTTTCCCAACTAATTTTAGATCACAAGTTTAACAAGCATACTTATTGTGTAACACGGACATGCAGCCAAATACTTTATGCTGTGGGCACAATATACAGATATTATTATGGGGTTCTGAAAGTAATATCGTCAAATATTGTGCCATTAATACACTTCTTTAAATAAATAAATAAACGGACAGGTAACAGTAGTTGTTAAGGGGGAAAAGTCTTTGTAGGGCCACTTGTGACTTGTCCCTTCTAGTCACATATACATGTCTTCCCCTGCTATTGCATATGCTCTAATTGACAGCTAATTAACGTTTTTCTTCTTTACATTTTTTACTCCAAATATAACAAAGTTCTCAGCACCTTACTCATATTTAATATTATGAATTACATCCAAAAAAAGCCATAAAAATTATAATTAATGAACTTTTAAATAGAGGTAATTTTTTTTTTCAAAAAAAAAGTAATTAATACCTAATCTATTTCTTCTGGAAAATGTATAAGAACTAAATGGAGTGTGTATATGTGCTAGACACACACAACATAAATTTGAACTACAATGTGATACTATATATGATGATGTGGTTCTAATTAAGATTTCAACATTTATATATATATAAACTAAATTTTACACTTTCTGATGCTAACTAAATGTGGGGGTTAGATAACTGATCCACATGTATGAAGGTACTTAAATAGTTAAATTAGATATTTATAAAAGATATAAATTAATTTCTCAAAAACATCTCTTATTTTAATTATTTATCATATTAGTCGCATCATCGCACATATTAAAAAAAATTATATACATGAGAGACAAAAAAATTAAAATGTACATTTAGCTTTAGGACCAAAGCATTAAGTATTAACCGAGTAATTTTAAGGTTTTATTCTTTTAAGAATGTTGAAAAAGGTGTCATGGAAAAAGTAAAGAAGCAAACCTGGTTTGTATAGGCATTGCTACACGTGAAGATACCTCTAACAATGTGACCAGTACCGCCGGCGATGGCCTTCGCCAGAAAATGATTATAATCATCAACCCTGGGAGCGAACTCCTTCCAATCAAGATCATTCTTCCTACTATTGCTCGATTTCAAACCTGTGAAGCAAGCATGATCCTTCAAGAACGAATCCAAAAACCCCAAGCTCCCAATACTTTGTTCCGAGAACGTCACGCCGTAGCTCAGAGGCTCGCCGTCTTTTACGGCCAACGAGAACAGGTAATTCACCGCCGTCAGCTTCACCACCGGCTCGTCCTTCGTCAACGGCCATTGAAGCTCGCCGCCGTCGATTCTCACGATTGTGGCTAGTGACTCGTTGTCGTCCACGATTCTGACGATCTCGAAGTGGCCTTGTACTAGCTCCACGGCTTCGCCGTCGTCCATGAGGTGAACTCTGCATCCTGGGATTTGGAACAGGACTTCTTGTCGGAGGCTTCTCGGCGGTGGTGGTGGTCCAGATGAGTATTGTTCAAAGGAGGGAGCCATGGGAGGCTGAGTTCTTGAGCCCCGGAAACAGCAGCCCATGTCTCTCTGTGTTTGTGCTTGGTTCCGTTGGGGACCGCTAGTTTTGGAATATTAATGGACATAAAAGGAAAGCAAGATGAAAAAGGTGATGGTGATCCGTTTCAGGGAGAATTAGTGCAAAACCTCTCATTTAATTTATTTAAACAAATGTAATTTTTATCCACCCGACTGCAATATACCCTTATATTTTAATTGAGAAAATGAGTCGAGCTCATCGGGCAGGTTTTTTTAGGCTTTAAATTTATAAGAGCCGAGTTTAAAATTTTAGCCTTAAAACTGAAAGCGAGTCTAAAAAAGTCAGCCATGTAGGGCCGATTGCCTAAAAGAACCGATCCTTTAGGCCCTTATATATTTTTTAAAATTATTTATATGATAATAATATTATTGATTTTTTATGTTTTGTTGATGATGTAGCAAATGTTTAGTTGTTATTATCTTTTTTAGAATTAAATTTCATAAAAATATCTTGTATTAAAAATCCTAAAAATTAAAAATTTATAAAAGATATTTCTTATTTTATAAGAAAAATACATTAGATATTTCTTATTTACTCCAAAGTTTCACATATGATGGTAATTTACTAATTTATTTGTATTTTATATTTGTTATAGAGTTATTTATCATTTTGGTTTATTATTTGTTATAGATAAAGATTATGGATGTATTCATGATGTGGAAAAAGAAATTTTTGATATTTTTACCCCTCAAGCATACCCTACTACTCAAAGTGAAACACAATTGAATTTCCTTGAAATTGATGATAGTGCCGAAGAAGATGAAAATGATAGTCTTCATACTCATATTGCTTAGAGTGTTTACCTTCTTATCATCTTATACTTTATACGAGACTGTGAGTTATTTGTGGACATTATTTTTTCCCTTTAATTATGAATTCGTAACTGTATTTGTTTTATTGCATGAGGCGTGTAGACGTGTAGTTAAATCTTGTGAAAATAGTTTCCAGCCTTGTGGGCCAGCCTTGGCCCTTATGCTCTCGAGCCGGACTTTTAAAAAAAGCAATTTTTCTTATCTAGAGTCTTGTAGGGCCAGGGCCTAAACAAGGGTCGGGCCAACCCTGATTCCCAACCCTATTTTATACTGGCACAATTAGAGTTATTAAATTTAGATTGGACTAGTCAGTTCTGCCTAGAAATCAATGAACTGGCCACTTAATTGATTTAATTTGGCAATCAATCTGATTTAAATTTTAAGAAAAAATCGATTTTTTTAAAAAAAAATTCATAATTTCATAATAATAACTCTGAAATCCTCATTTTCTTATTAATTTTATTTTATGTTAATTTTTATTTAACTCTGATCTGACCTACTGATCATTAACCCAACACCCAATTCAATTCAGTGGCCAACCTGTGTTTCACAACCTTGCGTACAACATATTTTTAATTGCAAATGCGTTTGTTTTGACTCTCAAATAGGTTATATGCAATTTATTTATTATCTTTGATTATGTGCAAAATTTCTCATTTTATACACGTCCATCGAAATATGGAATATTTTCATACAAGTGAAGATATAATAAATACATATAACAAAAAGTTGTCCAGTAAAGAACCTGGCCCTTGATCAAATTTTAATTACTTTTAGATAATAAATATTTTAATGAAGGATTTTTTTAACATTCTTTTCTAAATGTTTCCTTTCTACTTCACGTTATTCTGTTCCTTATGTAAACCAATTATATATATAAGGCGATGTGACTTTCGGTTTCGGTGGAATATCGAAGCAAGGATCAAAAGCCTTTTCCACCCCTGAAAAGTGCGCGAGGGTAATTATACATATCACGAATACCGATGCATGTTATCGTGTGAAAGTAGGACCTTTTGGATTTTTGATATTTATCTGCCATGATTTTGTTTGAGATTTTCCCGCGACATTTTCTATTGTTCATTTGACATTGTTGGGACAGAGGAATCTGTACTGCACTGGCCTGGGAGATGCCTTTTGCGAGGTTCTAATAGATGTTATTACCCATACCACCCATTAAAGATTTTGCAGAATCTAGTTCTGATTCTTTCCGTTCTTTCTACGGTTTCTTATAATGTTGCCAATGGTTGATGCTCTTGAACTGTCTTTTTTCTGAAGAATGCTTTACTTCTAGTTTAGGAGAAGGATTAAACATCATATTATTTTCTTTTTATGCCTTAATAGAATAAAGATTTTATACATGTAACCAAGATATGTTTGGGAATATTGGCGAAAGCCTATTAAAAAAAATTAATTGTGGGAATGGCAAATGGAATCATGTGAAGGACAATACTATCTACAAGGAATAGATTTATATATAATATAATGACACTATCATTTTTTTTTATATGTAGATTGACGTAAAACTATTCTTATAAATTTATTTCATATATCGTAAATCATATTAAAAAAATAGTTTATATCACTAATCTAAATAAACACAATAATAAAATCTAACTTCCTAATGTGCAAATTAAATGTTTTTTTTTCATATGCAAATTACTTCAACATTGCCATGAAACACAATAAGTGCAAGCATTTTTAAATTGATGCAATCCATCTTCTCTGAAATATAAATTATGTGCAAATAAACCATCGTTATGTACAAATGACTTCAACTTTGTCCTAAAATACAATAAGTTAAAGTATATTCAATGATTGTAATCCTTCTTCTTTTGTGTACAAATTAACTGCCTTTATGTGTAATTTAATTTTGGTTATGTTCAAATTAACTTCTATTATATGTAAAATTGCTTTAGTGTCAATGAAATTTCTTGCACATGCTGAAATTTGTTTTCCATTTGTATAATTTGGACTGAAAGATGATTTCTACATAAGCCAAGTTAATTTGCACATTGGACATATATAAGGGAAATTAATTTACATGCACACCGTTTGAATAATCCTTGCACTTGTTGTGTTTCAACATTGAAGTCATTTGCATGCAAGGAAAGATAAGATGCACCCATTGAAGAATCCTTACACTTATATTTTAAGGTAACATTAAAGTTATTTACGCATAAAAGAAGACAATTTACACATAAAGGGTAATGTTGTCATTTCATATGCATATATATTTCTCATAAAGGAGTATAGTTCATAACATGATTCCAAGTATCATTCCTCAATTAATTTTTCAATCAAGAACTTTTCCTTAATTTTTCCTAAACGTTTTCAAAAATACTCCTTCTAAAAAATTGAAATTACACATTTCACTTTTAAAAATACACATTACATAGATTTTATTATTTCCTTTATTTCTATATTTTTTAAAATTGTACTTTAAATTAAGAGACGAAGGAATTATTACAATGGTGTTGGAATTTGAAAATTGATCCCCCTTAATGGTCTAACCAAATCCTTGAAATCCAATAAAAAAAAAGCTGCTCAATCACATCTTTAATATAAGAGTTATATAACTAATTTGGATATATTAAGAAAATTAATTAATTATAACAAATATGAGTGAATTTTCTTAAAATATTTTTTTAATCATAACTATTATTGGATAGAAAGCCCCTTAATATATATAAATGTAGTCAATAACAATAATCTGAAAAAAGAATTATAAATTTCAGAGATAATAAAGTGAATTACAGTCTTAAATTTAGAACAAAATCTAACTTTAACTAGCTCTTATATTAAAGATTAGAATTAATATATAGGAGTGCTTATTTTAATCTTTAAGG
The DNA here is from genome assembly GCA_037074505.1 of Albizia julibrissin. Taxonomy (NCBI): domain Eukaryota; kingdom Viridiplantae; phylum Streptophyta; class Magnoliopsida; order Fabales; family Fabaceae; genus Albizia; species Albizia julibrissin. The sequence goes on along the minus strand of CM073478.1, from coordinate 43,053,717 downwards.
AGCGTTTCTAAAAGGGAGAATTACACTCAAAATCTCAAGAAAGATAAATTAATATCGTAAGATCCATTAAAATAACAAAATTATTACAGGCCCTAAGGGACTTGAGGGTAATATAATGTAATTGTGAAATTGCCAAGCCACCATCATTGATTAGATGTTAATACTTGTTGCAACCATTGTGAATATAATATTTGTTTGAGAAGGCGGTGGGGATAATAAAGCATGGTGGGAAAAGAAAAAATACAATGGAAGTAAAATAAGGGGTTTGGGTCGGTATTTTTTTTTAAATAGGTTTTTAGGTTAAAAGATGCTTTTAAGAAGAAGCTACCAAGACTTACTTTTCACAGTGTAGATGGATTTCTATCATTAATAATCCAAACATAAATCACATTTACAATATAACTTTTATCATATTTTAAATTTGTAAAAATTATATTAAAAAAATATTTCTATTATCACTAATTCAAACAGCCTCATAGTTACTACATGTTGACATTAGTTGTTAATAAGTGTCATAACACTTGTCAATCAAGGCACATTAATTTGTCAATATAGACACCTCTACTTAGCTTGTCTATGTTCTTCATTGTCTATTATTATAGGTAAGGAGGTAATTTCATAATTGCATTATATTACCCTCAATTCTCCTGGAATCTATTAGTAACTTTATAATTTTAAGAGACCTTGCAGTATTAATTTGTTGTCATTGGGATTGAGTGTAATTTTTGTTTTTGAAATGCTCCCAAATCAAATACCGACTACAAACTTTTAATTTATTGGTCCAGAATAACTAGAAGATGGTTGAATTTAGGTTAAAATATAATATTTTAATTTATTTTATCTCTTTTTTTTTTCAAGCCAATTGAACACGTTGATATCTAATCTAAGTGTAAATGTTTAAACCTACTCATAAACTTTTGCTAAATGTCATGTCAGCCAAACACTACAAACTTTTTCTGGACAAAAAGTATTCAGGAATTTTTAAAAGCTGATAAAAAATGACGTTACTGTTAATTCTAGTTACCTTAATCACTAGAGAGACCTTTTGACTGAAAACTTGGACATGGTAGCTGCCGTGAAATAGAAAGTTCTAACTTATTCATAACTATCCAAGGAAGAATAATGACATTGTTTTCTTTTTTTTTTTTGTGAAAATTTAAGTTTAACATATCTTTTATTTTAAATACGCATAAAAACTTTTGAAATTACACGGTTGTACCAAATTGCCTTAGTGAAACTATTTTTTTTATAGTAACCAAAATACCCTTTCTTCACATAGACACTTGTTGTTTTCTTATTGATAGTTGCTAAAATGCTTATATACACATAAATTTTTGTATCCGCTGTTCTAAATCTCCATAGATACACTTGCAAATATTTCTATTGTTAGTTGTTACATTTCATTTATGTACTTTAGAAAAATGAATGAATGATATTTTGGCCATTTAGTATAAAAAATAATTTCAATTAGGTTCTTTGATATTGCCCTGTAATTTCATAATCTTTCAATCTTCAATTAAAACAAAGTGGCATCAACAGTGAGCTTAACTGAAATTATCCCATTTTTAAGGGTCATTATGCAAATTTACCCATAAACTTTTATCCAATGTGCGCTTAATAGTATTAAATTTTTTTGGATGTAAAAGTACTCCTAAACATTTAAAATTAGAGCAAAAATGACATGTTCATTAAAATAGGCTAATATTTGTTACTTTTTGTAGTGAGACTTATTTTATTTTTTAGAGTTAAATGTTATTTTTATCCCGGAAATATCGGCTAAGGGGCAATTTCGCCCCAAAAGTTTCATTTGAGGCAATTTTGCCCTGAAAGTTTCATCTGTGAGCAATTTCACCCCAGAAGTTTCAAATGTGGGACAATTTTGCATTGACCGTTATCTTAGTGAAGTTTGACCGTTAGTTGACCAGATTGAGGGGCAAAATTACTCATAAGTGAAACTTCCAGGGCAAATTTGATCCTACATTGAAACTTTTAGGTAGAGCCGGGAAAACGGGCCGAGCCCTAAGCCCTGAATTTCTAAGGATCGAGCTTAAGATTGTTGCCTCAAAAGTGAAAAGCGGGCCTAAAGGGCTGGCCCTGTAGGGCTGATAGCCTAAAATGGTCGGCCTTGTAGAGCCTAGGGCCTAAAATTGCCCTGGAAGTAGAGCTGGGAAGAAGGGTTGACCCACCCCTAAAATGGTCTTCCTCCTCCATTTCATGCAGAAAAAAACCAGAAGAGAGAGAGAGAAATCTGAACGAAAATGGAGGGAGAGGAGAGAGAAAATTCTAACCGCCGAAACACTACCAAATCGGCGTCTACTCTCAAAGTGCCCTTCAGGAAACTTTTTCTACTCATCACGAGCTATATTTCTATGATTTTGGATTTTCATTTGAAGGTGGTTGGCGTCGTCTCACCGGCCAGAATTCCGAACCGTCTACGAAAACGGTAGAGATAAGCGTAAGCTTCCTTTTTAACCGATTGGTTTATGGTTTGGATGAGTATAGAGGAAGTTAGATACTATTCATGGATGATTTAAAATGGTATTTTCAATAGTTAAATGATGTCCAATGGATGTCTAAATAGCTAATTATTTGATTAGAAGTAGAAAAGAAGTGATTAAGCCAAAGAAAACAAGAAAACAACATGTTGCACCTAAAAATTTGATTTTCTTCCCTGTATTGTGATGTGGTGATGGATTGAGAATTTGATGATTTTGATGCTTCCATTGGCTTTAGGTGGAAAAATTGTGTAGGTATGCAAGTGTTCATGAATTTTGGATACTTGTATATGAATTTTGAAATTTTAGAAGTTAAAGGGTGCATGTTGTGAAATCTATCTTCTGGAGGCAGTGTCTTTGTGATATGTTTTTGAAGGGCTGAATGTTGTCCAATGATAATGAAACTTTCCAGGCTTAAAGTATACATAATAAGCTTTAAAATGATAGGTAATATGAATGATTTGGACAATTCTGGAGCAATGTCTAATAGAATGGATATCTATGATTATGTGAGTTCATTTAGCTTATGGCCATAGTAAAAATAGAAACAAAGCTTCATTCATTCTAACATTCTCATGGCATCCTAACTCAAGGCATCTAACAAGGATCATAACCTATCATCTTTAACAGAGAACTCTAGCAATTACCCAATATTGCCATAACCAATGCTCTAATAGGGTCTTATCCCTACGCAGATGATATGATGTTAGCGATATATCTACGTGGTGGTTGAGGTAGTATAGGATGCTGATACTCAGTGACATATGATATGATGTTAGCGATATATCATATGGTGGTTGTGGTATTATGTGATATTGATACCCAGTGATAAATGATATGAGATGATTCTACCATGAATGCCCTGATTTTATCAGAACTCCATAGTTATGCAAGCTTACTAGAGGAAACATTATGGGAAAGCTCTACATAGCTTTTCTAATTGTGGGTTAGAGTCCAATGCCGCTGTAGCGGGCGCCCAGTGAGAGTAGCGTTACAGTTGGGCCTAGTAGAGGTCGATTAAACAGGGTTGAAACTCTGAATAGAGATTCTTAGATGACCTAAGGAATGATTTTAGGCATGGAGATTATAAAGTAAGTATTGATCTTTAATCCGAACCATTTCTGTTGCAGCGAGTACTGCTCATAAAAGTTCATTGGATGGAACTATGGAAAACTTGAGGCATATTGATTGTTTTAAGATCTCTCCGTGCTAAGTAATAATCTTTAGTTGAGAGCGATGATTTATGAACGTTATTGAACGTTGGGTAGTTCCTGATTCCACAATCAATTTCACTACTCATTTATGCTCAGTTAGAGCATTGGAAAGTAGGGTGTCACGTAACACACTTAAATTTTCTATTTCAATTTTTTTAAATTTTTAAGAATTAAATTCTAGGTGTAAATTATAAATCCATAAGAAAATAATTATGGAGGAACATATTATTTTTTTCCAAATACAAATAATTAAGGTGTCTGGAATAAAAAAAATGACTTAACTTTAAAATGAATCAAATCATTAAACTATGCTAGAATTCAAAACCCTTGACCAGGCAAAAGAAAAACAAAGAACTAGATGCAAACTCTAAACTTGATTAAAGAATCTAGTAGATACATGAAAATAATTTTTATAAAATATATTCTCTCCGATCCTTAATATGTGATATATTTAAATGGTTAGTTTTACTCTTAAATATAAGATATTTTTTTTATTTATCAATCTTTTTTTAATATATTCATATTGATGCTCTCTCGATAATAATTAAGGAGGAGAGGGAATGAGAGAATTAAGGAAGACGATTATGATATTTTATAAAATACATGTCATATTTACTAACTTAGCTAACTTTCTTAATCTAATCAAATTAGATAAATATGTGTTATATTAAGTACCAGAGGGATTATTTACCTGTGTGTGTGTTTTTTTTTTACTAGGGGTATTTTAGTACTTTCATCTCCATTTCGAATGTCTATGAGTATCTATATATATCCAAAAAGCATATAGTGTTTGACATTCTTTTTATGTAAAAGTTTATAACTTTGTTTAAGATAGCTTTTAGAGCCCCCAAATGTGCTTAGGCACATAAGTCAATATAATACTCCTCTCACATACTTATCTCGTATATCATAAATCACGATTGAAAAGTTATTTTTATAAACTCCAATCACTATTTTAAACAAATATTATGAATATTTTTATACCTTTACCATTTTTAAGTTAGTGGCATTTTGGTACTTAACGTATAGTGTTTTTGTTATGATTTTGAATATATCATTGCCCCAATGTATGTTTATAGGTTAATTTATACATTTATACCCATTTTTTAACTATAAATTGTTATAGTCAAGTGATCATGATGAGAGACCTTGAAATACAAAAACAAAGGAGATAAGGATTTAGCAGTACAAAACTTGTGCGGAGAATGCTCCATCAATGTGGATATATATCGAGTTTAGTGTTCCCCAAGCCGTCACATGTTAGTGCGACGTACGTCATTAAGTTAATTAAAAATTACTACTTCATTAAAGACTTCCATGAAAATATAATGAAATTCTTTTCTTCACAAGCTAAAATTATTGAAATACATTTTTTTATTATAACAAACATCAAATATTTCAAATTCTCCAAAATATATAATATATAAAGAGAAAATATGAAAAAAAAGGCAAATATATATTGAAAAAGGAAAAAAAAAAAAGATGGTGCGTTGGCGGGAAAATCTGACATGGGCTATAAGCAAAATGAGCTTGGGCCCATGCCAGGCAGTGCTGGAAGTCTGTAGTTAGCCAGGAAAAATGGGATATTTTCTTTTCACCGCAGGGATCAGAATGATCAAGTGGAACCAACTCACGAAGCTGGGAAGACCTGCATCAAGAAGGTTCTATGGGCAACTTTATATGGTTACTTATGCTGGGATATCTGGACTTTTCACTGTAATAAATTTTTTGAAGAAGTGAATTCTAATGAGATCCTGAATGTTAATCATTGTTTTTTTTTTCCAAAGTATGCTGTGACCAGGATATCCTAGCAGCCCATAATCCTCATAAGAAGAGATACGCCACCAATAACAATTCGACCTGCGAAGAGACAGATACTATCAAACTGGCAGTAGATGCTTCTATTCTTGAAGGGGGAAGAAGTGGATGTGGTGGTTACGTTAGAGACCATGAGGACAGATGGCTTGGAGGGTTGTGCAGCAAGCTAACAAATTTTCCTCCAGTATTAGCTGAATTAATTGGCTTTATACAGGAACTCAAGTTGTGCTTGCTAAAGGGGTTTGTTTAAGAAAATCGTCTTATACTCGGAGTGTATTGAAATTGAAACTATCAACTATGCTTTTACAGGTTGTGACGAGGAACATCTTTTAAGGATATTATTGATGAAGTTAGGTTTCTTGTTTATAAGGATTGGCATGTTGATGTTTCTCATGCCTATAGGGAAGCCTTACATATATAGTGCTGACCGTCCCTTTATTAACAGTTTTTTTTTTCATAAGGTATAAATATCTTTTTATTTAAGGCAATCATGTTTAAATAACTGTTAAATATTAAATGTGGACACTTCTCTCAATAGGAATTCAAACATTGATTCACTATATTATGAGGGACTAGCTCTTTCCGTTAGAACAAACTTTATATCTTTAGAGCAAGCCACGAAAGCATATTGCTTATCCTTTAGCTAATACAAGCCCAAGAGATAGACTTCATCGGATTATGAAACAAGGAATCAATTTTCATCCCAAATTTCAAAAGAAGATTTGAAAAAAAAAGCTTAATAAAAATATGGGAAAATTATTGAAAATCCTCACTGTTCATGAGTATTTAAAATAGTAAGTATAAGCATGGACAACTTATCTCTAATGAGTATAACTTTTTTGTTTTAGGTGTGTGTAATATATCTTCAACTATATATAGATATCTTCTGTTTTACATAAAATTAAATATAAATCATAGTTGTATGCAATTAAAAAAGAGCTGTGCCTACGAAAGATAAGTAACATTTGAGTTGTTAAACTTATTTCAGCAAACTTTAGACCATACATTTTGTAATGAGAATTTTTTCAGTAATTTTTAAAAAAAGTATTATTACTACATTATATTTTTTTGCCTAATTATTACTACATGATAAATATTATATTTAGTTGAAAAATATTGTTTTTATTTGTTATTTTCTCCTCCCTCCCTCAACCTCAAGAATGGCCTGTCCGCAGCGGCAACGGACCTCAAATCCCCAGTAGCCCACTGAAAAATAGGAAAATATCACATGCCATAGCCAATTGCTATCTTCGGAATCCTTGAGCCTCCCTATCCCACAGCTTTCGCTGCTCAAATACTGTAAGCTCACGTACATTTCCTGTAGATTCTTGGGTAGATTGATTCTTACTTTCCCCGACATTTCAAGTCTCATTCCCGGCTTTACTTAAATCCTTTCCTTTTTCCTTGATTCAGATTTCATTCATTAGAGACGCCGAATTCACAAAAGTATGGTGATCATAGCTGCCTTGGGGTTGGTTCTCGGTTTTTTGCTGAGTATTTTTGTTTTCACATCACGAGACGGCAAATCTAGTTCGTATTTTTACTTCTTCGTAATTTTCGATGATTTCTGTGCGCACTTATGGTGATTTATGAAGTGTATCTAAAACACCTTCTGAATTATTTTCCCCTCCTCAGAGCATACGGGACAAGGCCAGTCCAACTTAAACGATAACAAGGTATTTGTTGTTGTACGATATTATTAGTTTAGCGCTTAGGTTCATTCGTTTTGGTTTCTGTTTACCACTAGTTTTTTTGAGCAAAGATAGTAATTGAGCAAGAGTGTAAGCCTTTAGCCTGATTCGGATCAAGGTGAAAACCATTTGAATAGTCAATAGTTTACTGTCTTGTTACTATTTTTTAACCATTTGGTGGGCTTTTCAGGATTTTTGTCATTCTATGTTTAGTCCATAGTTGAAAAGAAACAAATATAAATGATATGGCTTGAAAACTTAGCTGAGGCTTCTAATTTAGTTGAATTGGGTGCATAGTTGGACCAGCGTCTTTTGGCTTCCCTTTGATTGCTAGTTGATGTTTGTGTTTTGAATAGATGCCTAAATGGCAGGTTATGAAAGTAATGCAACTTTAATTTCTTTGAATCAGCTTTTCATTTGGCTTTATGAGAAAACTCAAGAACTTTACAATTTAGTACTTCAGGACGGAAATTAATGGAAGTCAAGAAGTTGGATCATAACGTCTTGAATGCTTCTGTGGCTCTGTTGGAGAGACTTTTTTGTTTAGTCCATCCATCTTTTTGCACCTTGAAATTTACTTGAATGGAAAGACAGAATTTGCTTTGTTTTGGATGAGGGCGTATCATTCCTTTTTTTTTGTGTGTGTGGTTATTTTGAGAGTCTGAAGCTAGTTTGGTAAGATGGAAATATGTAAATCATACACTTTTCAATTAATTATGTGTAGATAGGGTTTGGAGACTTTGGGTATGACCAGTGAAGTAATTTGAGCACTGCAAGTCACAAAATGAATTCTATATGGGTCCAATTGTAAGTTTGAATGTTGTTTAAAGAAGCTAAATAGACATTACATTAATTTTTTTTGGGTCGCCTGCATGCTCTCTTGTACTCAGGCATCAAAAACCTACAGCAAAGCAGAAGTCTCATCGCATAACAAGAGAACAGACTGCTGGATAATAATCAAGAACAGGGTACGGCCTTATATTGCAGCTTTAGGCGTCTTTACAAACTTGAAACAACAAGCAGCTCTAATACCAAAAGCTTGTGTCACATGCATAAAGTTTTTGGTCAAAGCCAAAAGACATCTCCAAGTTACTTCTTCAATTTACCAGTCATCCTTAGACTACATTCTATGCTTTTAGAATCATTTTGCATTTCCCCTCCTTAACTGATGTATAATTTTCATTTATTTGTGCCTTATCTTCTGCAGGTTTATGATGTGACCTCTTATGTAGAGGAACATCCAGGTGGCGATGCCATTCTAACACATGCAGGAGATGATTCAACTGAAGGGTTTTATGGGTATGTGTATTTTTTCTTTGAGATATTCCTCTTTACCTCTTGGTTGGAAAATAACCATTATACTTTTCTCATTCCCCCTCTATCCGTATTTCTTAAGTGAATATTTTAAATATTTTCTACTATTTTTAGTTCCTCTCTGGTATATGACTGAAAATAACAAATAAACTGAAGCATGCTGTCGTATAGGTTTAGTTGGTTAGGTTAGCCAACAAAGGTTTGACAACAACTAGTATACTTGTGTTTGTATATTTTCCACCTTAGCTCCTCATGTTGTGTTCAACTGAGGACGTAGAAGCATTGCCACAACTATTCAGATTTACATGCTATTAGTTGTGCTCTTAATCGAAGATGGAGCCATGTAGGTGATTAGCTGTGAGGTCTTAGGTTCAAAGATTTTCTTTGTCATTTAGGGGGAAAAAAATCCTTTTGCAAGCCAGAATAATTCCTTATATAATGTCTATTTTGTAATCTCATCCCCTTCATTTCATTCACATGCTCTTCCATCCAAGCTCGTATATAGGCTTTTGTTATTTTATTGTGTGTCTCCACCATGGAATCTAGGGATGACCTAAGAAGTCGATAAAAGATGGTATGTGGTTCAAATTAGAACCCTTAAAAAAACCAAAAAGGCTAAGGAAGAACCATACAAAAGAAACAATGTCACATTCCCTAGTGAAATAAACATTGAGATCAGGGGAAGCTTTAGGAAGCCAATTCAGCATTTATTGGCTTTCCTACAAATATAAGTAAAAACAATGTCACATTCCCTTGTGGGATCCTGATTTTGTCAGTATGGCTGTTCCCTGTGTGGTGAGAGGCCTTGTTTCTTCTAATTTTGGTGATTATTTCTCTAGAATCACTTGCGACCAGCACTTGTAAAAAATCCCTCTTCCCAACACATTCCGAGACCTTCAAGAATTAATTCAAATTAGAACTTTGTCTATTAATACTGCTGCACTGCCAGCATGAACCATTGAGAACATGCCAATTTCCTAATAAACTTGATGCACTGCTTGTTTGTCAATGTATTTCTGTTCCATTTTCTTATCTGTAAAATCGTAAGCCCACTATTCTTATTTTAATGTCCTCCCTCTTGTATGATTCTTTACTTCCACATGGCAGGCCACAACATGCAACTCGAGTCTTTGATATGATTGAAGACTTCTACATTGGAGATTTGGAGCGTTAGCTAGTTCAGTGGTTGGCAACATTTTTAGAGATGCATGACTCTGAGAATCTGAAACTACTATTTCTTGTCTATTGAATGAACTTTCTTAGATACTAATTGAGGAGCCGTTTGTCCATTGTGGATGCTTAACCAGCCCGTGATTAATTCATCTTCAACAACTTGGATACTTTCCTTCCCTGTGATAATCACCAGCGACCTGCAGTTTCAATATGTTGCATGTTAGATGATGAATTTTTTGTCTTTTTCCTTTCCCTTTTCTGCATTCCCGCAATGCAATTCACACAAAAACCAAGTTCCGAATAGTCTAAGGATGGGAGAAGTCCATCTTTAGTTAACTTCTGATTCCAATGTTGTGTTGTCATGCGTGGTATTAAAGGAATTGTCATCGATGTTTTGATTAATTTGGATATAGAAATCATTTTTCTCTTGTATGCAAGAACATAAAAAGTTGCATAAAGATCTAAAACAAAATTGTTTGATAAAATGATTTAAAAAGTCCCAATTGGTTTCATGTGGTCCCAAATCCCTTTGCATGAATAGACTTTTTCCTCACTAGGATGTAAACACCTGCTGGTTAGAAAGCTCTATATGGTATTTGAGATGTGTATCATAGAACTACTATTAATCCACCAAGTGTCCTTGTTAATATTAGTTTAGTGAGATTCTAAAGTAACATAAGAAATAATCATACCTTTCAAGCCAAGCTTCCACTTTGGGACTTTCATTCTTCATGTGCCCCTTCACAGAAGAAACACTCAGCCTCTGTTTGTAGCTGGAGTAGGAGCAATTTTATTCCTCTTTTCCTTATCTTTCTTCTTTTTACCTTCAACTTTTACTGGAACTCAGCCAAATGAGCCTCCTTAGGTACAGCCTTTCAATTCATTAGCAGGCTTACTTTTTCTTGAACACACATGGTGCAACACCCGTCATCTATATTCCTTTATTATGGTCCGGAAGCATTAACGTTCAGGGGAAACAATAGTTAAAACCCCCAAACCAAAAACTTGCATATTTATTTTGGGGCGTCACGTATTAAACTTCAATTTTTCATCACATTTCCACTGCGCAACTCTGATGCATTCCTTTTTTGCGCTCACATACTTATATGGTTAGTGAGGGAGGGTGAGATTTGGGAGAATCTCAGTAGTAAACATTACCAAATGCATGCAAGATAAATACTTAGTGTATGACATGCTTGCCTTACTTACATTCATTCTACATAATGATATATTTGCATGTTCATTGCTTCACATATCATACTTATAACCATAGCACAAATAGAAACAGAGTTTCAATCATTTATATATGCTACACATAATCAAGTAAAGCAATTATACATATCAATACACAAGCATATATATTAAGTACATGCAAGTTTGGTAAGTTTACTACCTTTTGGATTCATATCCTCCTCTTGTTTTGTTTTCTTCCAACTATTGGGGTTGCTTGAAAAGCTTTTTGCTTCCTGAAATATGAAATTCCAGCTTGCTGCCCGAATTTTAAAAGTTCATAACTTTCTGTCTAAATGTCCAATTAGTACACTCTATGGCTCGTTCTAAAGCCCCAGATGTGTGCTATTAACTTGCAAAATGGCATAGGCATTGGACACGGTTTGGATAGTCAAAACTGAACTGGAAGCAAACAGCCTAAATTTTGGCAGCATAACACTTATGCCTCTTTTAACCCAAAACTTTGGACTTTCTATCCAATCTTTCTAAAATTATTTCTACATACAATTCCCACATATAATTTTGCATGTAGATCTCATTTCTAATCTCATATTTAGAAAAAACCAATTCCTTCCCTATAAACTATTCTTGGCCAAAATATTAGGGTTCTTAGGCTAAAATTCCGTTTTCGATTCTAATGCTTCTATGATTGGTTTCTCATCTTTATCTCACACAATTTTTCGTTCTAAACTCATTAGAAGCATCAAAATTAACAAAATCATATTCCTTCTCTATGCCTTGTTCTGGTCGAAATTCATCATAAACTCAAACAAATATATTTTGCAATTTCAACCCACAAGACTTACTCTATTTCATTCATACCATACTTAAACCTCATTAATCATCATGTTCATGTTCATAAGGTCATCAAAACCCTAAAATCACCTCTTGACCAAAAATGGGGTAGCATGCTCATCTCATAAAAACTCAACCAAGCTTCAAGATACTATAGTCAAATCAGAGCTCATGCTTATCTCTATCCGGTGCTAGCCCGTTCTTGGTTCTCCCAACTTCTACAACTTGTAGACAACACTAAACTCCTCCTTTCAAGAATTTAAAACTGTAGAAATGTTGCTCTTGATGAGAGGAACAAGTTTGGTGAAGACTCCGGGAGCTAAAAGATGCGATTTCAGGGTGAAATTGGCTCAAGAACACTTTTTTTCACTTGTGTTCTTCACAATTTCGTTTTCTTTTTCCTTTTTCTTTTTCTCACTATTTTATCCCTTAATTGCAACCCCCTTGGACAAAATTTAAAGAGCTTGGGAGGTGTTGGGATCATTTGATGACATGTGTCCAAGTGTTTAAATCTTAGGATGTTAGACGCCCCTTTTTGAATTCTCAGGGTGCCTAATGACCTTCTTAAAGTTGGTCATCCTTCCCTTTGTGTCTTGGCCGACTTTCTATATCAGGGGATAAGAGGTCTGATGATTTCATCAGGTTTTCGAGTTCAGTGTTCAAGGACGTTGGACACGTGGCTCAGCCGGAGATTGGTGAGTTGTCCTGACTAATAATCATAAGGGGCTGGGTGGCGTCACACCATTGTGCCAACCAAAAATCATAAAGTACAAGTAGCTTAGGTGACAACTTTTCATGGTGCCAACCCAAAAGTTAGTTTATGAAAAGCTATTTTGTGCTTGTCCGTCCACAATTGTGCCACACAGGGTCTATGTCTTCCAAGACTATGCCAAGTTTATATATGTGGGCCCCACATGGCGCCACATTGCACTACCATACACTAAGATTGCGCCACATGGAAGCTTGTCTTCCCTAGACAAATGGCGCCAAGTGTGTACCATAAGGAGGTGCCAAGTGTACTCCTGTACACATGCATTGGTATATTCTATCCGACTCATTCCACACACCAAGGCCTCATTTAATCTGGAGGCTTGTTCTCTATTTGGGCCAAATCATATAGTCCCTGAACATCATTCTATTTCTCAGATATCCTTGAGACTTTTGCTAACCCGGGTCTAATTGTCTACTTAATTTACACTTTTTTCTCAAACTTCTAAACCCAAAATTCGGGATATTACACATGAGGCATAGTTCATCTACTGTCTATTCCTCTTGTATGCTTTATGACATTGATCATGCATGCGTGACACTATAATTGTGATTATGTAATCTTGCAATTCTTATAGCTACTCCTATAATTATTGCTGAAGTTAATAATAGAACAAGTCTGGATGGTACTGACCAATCTTGACTAGAAAGATGATATTATGTTGTAACTTGGTTGTATGGTTATGGATTTTACATTGAGGGTTGATGAATCCCTTAGACCAGTTGATGATCGAAATGCAAGGAACTATTATGATGGTTGCTAGCAGTCTAACTACCTATCTCTTACGCTCATCTAAACTCATTACAAGGAGCATTCAGGGTGCTATCCCTAAATGTCATACTGGCAAGGAATACTTGCACACTCTTGACAAGCAATTCAAGACATCTAACAGTGGGGTAGGACTATTATGTTTCAATTATGTAGTATGTGACTTGTAAGTGTTGGTGGAATATGCCAACATATAATGAAGATGAGAAACCTTTCCTCGCAATTCAAAACCTTTTGAAATGAGCTGCACTAAGATTGCTTAATGGGTTCCATTTTCTTTTGCCTTATTATATGTCTCTTAGATTCAAATAATACCCATAATAGTTTATCAACTGCTTGTCATGTGGCTTGAATTGCTTGTCAAGAGCCCGCAAGTATTCCTTGCTCTTGTGGCATTCAAGGATGGCACCGAATGTTCCTTGTAATCCGAGTTTGGATGAGTATAAGAGATAGACAGCTATACCGAACCCCGTGATAGTAATAGTTCCTTTCAGCTCGATCATCAACCCCCGATGTAAAATTCAAATCCATACATCCAAGCTACAACAACATAATATCATATTTCCAATCGGGTAGTTAGTCATCTAAAATTGTTTTGTTATTAACTTCAGCAACAATTCTAAGAGTAGCTGTAGGAATTGCAAGATTACAAAAACGAATACACTCATGTATCAGTTTTGAGACTAGCATAATTGTTGTGCTATACATATGTGCTCAATGCTGTAAATCATACAATTATAAATACATTTCACTAATAGTTATTTGTGAGCAAACACATTAGTATATCATGTATTTATCTAAAATTTATTAAATTCACTAATACTTATGAGCTAGTTTAAAAATAGGTAAAACTAATATGCCAGCTCTTATAGTTTTGCCCAATTTTAAATTAGGTCCTTTTAGTTTTATTTCTTTTTGTTGGATCCTTTTAGTTTATTATATCAAAGGTGGAAGTCCTTCTGTTAAAAATCCTCTAACACCGATAAAATGCATGACGTGGCAATGAAAAAGTAAGAAATACTTGTATACTTCATGAATGATACCTTATTTATATTCTAACTAATTAAAATATGACTTCTTATCTTACATTAATCCTACATGATATACGAGTTATTTGGAAAAATTCACATTTTATAATTTTTAAAAATATAAACTTTTTAATTTAGAAAAACAAAAGACGCAATTCGCTCTTATCATCCTTAAAATCGTAAAATTTGAATTTCTTCAAATGACTCATCTGCCATGTAGGATTAATATAAGATAAGTTGTTATTTTTAATTAGTCAGAGTACAGATAATGGCAACTGGGTTTGTCTGATCCTCATATTTCAATATACCCAACTGCCTATTTTTTTTCCCTGAAAAAATTATCAGAAAATCACCTTAACTTGTTAGTTTACAAAAATCTGTGTAACATACCCTATTTTTTAAAGCTTCGGGTGTCCTGTATTGTCATTGGGGTATTTGATTCAGATTCAGACTTCCGACAAAATAAGGCCTTTGAAACAATGGTATGTGGATTTTAAAAAAGTAAAAAACACATTCCTATGCTGCACAACGATGTAAAGGCATTTTAACCACATTTAACCATGAGTCAAAATATGAAGTCGAGCAGCAGCCCCTCAAATATGAGATGCTTTCAACGTCGCCAGCGAATAGTCACTGCCATCTGATTGAAAATAAGAGATAATCTCGTGTTTATTCTAATGAAAAAAGTTACAATATATAGACTTAGATAGATTAATTAGGGAAGAGAAATAAGGAATTACAATCAAATCAACTGAAAATACGAAACTTTTAAAATTTGAAAAACTTAATCTACATTCTAAAATCAAGGGATATGATTTTGATCCTAGAATCAAGGCATTTTCTAACATATTGCCAAAAAAGAAGCAAGAAATTACAGCTAAGGGGAGCTGTGATGGCCTCTGCCCTTGCTGGAACCCCGAATCCCAGTCCCAGTCCTCATCTGAAGTTATCTGGAATCCTCAAGGATCCAATAAAAATAAATAAAACTAGAGGGACCTAATTCAAAATCGAGTAATACTGTAAGGACTGGAAAGCCAATTTTTCCTTAAAAATATAAAGCCAATTTCATTCCCCCTAATCAAATATGTAATTCTAATTATCTACTGGTGAATAAAAGTATACTACAATCAAACTAGAATTGATATTTTAAAATTCACATGTGATTGATTATGCATGTAACATACAAAAAAGATGTTATGGTTTCTCCTAAAAAAAGCATGCTAGTTACAAATATCAAACATGGACATTTATTTAGATTCTTTTTTTGGGGGGGGGGGGGTGGAAAGGGCATTTAAATTCTAAACATTCTCAAAACTAAATGAGAATTTTAATTTAATCAACATAAATGTGATTAAATTAGGAAAAAAAATTCTCCAATTATTTTATACGCCTAAAATTTTTTTAAAAAATTAATTTCAACATATTATAACTCATTTAACCTTGTAAAAATCAAATGCTGATATATTTGCCTGAAACTAGTTTTTCAGACTTTTAGACATATGAATCACACATAAAAAATAATTTTTTGCAAAATATTTCAATATGTTTGTTTTCCAAACAATTTTTCAATATTTCAAAATAACCAAAATTATTTTTTCAGTATTTAAACAATTAAACTGTCACATAATAAGTATAATTCCACAAAACAGAATGCTATACACACACAGAGCAGATTGAACTTTAGTGGTAATACAGATAATAGAAAACAAATGGAGAGAAGCGTGAAACTTTCTAACATTTATTGAACAAGCATTAACTCCCCGTGCGTTGCACGGGAGAATTAACTTGATCATCTTATATTACATTAATCTTCCCCAACAAATTCATTTACTATCCCAATGAACTTCTTTAACAGCCTAACTTCCAAAAAATAATTGAAGAAATCATATTAACTACCCTCCCATTCTTATAATTTTATCGAATAAGCATTAACTCCTGAATTCATTATGAACTCCTGAATTTGTTTTCTTAAGCACAAACATAAAATAACTTTCTCGAAGTAAGAACAGGTAAACATGCATATATGTATTATTAAGCAAAAAATAAGCCCCACTATAATTAACTACAATATGTTTGGTAATAAGACATTACTAAAATTAGTAGCATCTACAATCAAATTCTCAAAGAAAATATATTATAATAAAATTCACACCAAAAAATGAGGGAAGTCTGCTGGAAATCTTCACTGACCCTAAAATGTAACTCCATAATATAAGAATATGAATAATGTTTTATTTTGAAATTTGAGAGTTACTTAATCCAACAATTAAAACAAAGGAAAATTTTTATGCATTTATTTGGACTGACAACTCTATAGAAATCGTGGAATTCATTATACCAATGACTATGGATGTCATGGAAATAGCACATGACAATTTATGTATGATACTATAGCCTGTTTTTGCAATTTGAAACAGTGAGCCACCTTTATTGCCAGCAATTCATTGATAACAAAAGCTCTCCTCAAAAAATAGCACCTATATTATTGCCACTTACTACACCAACACCATTTTAAATAAAAACAAATCCCGTTTTGTTTTTTTTTTGTCATCTTAAATAATCCTCACCAAGTTACAAAGAGCAACAAAGTAGTGGAGAGCAGAACAAAGTTAGAAAGATAAACTAAACCTATTACATCAACCTCACGGTAAAAAGGTAATATGCATAGTACCAAAATGGTAAAAAAATAATATTTTTAATATAACCTACATGTAAAACTATTTCTCAATCATATCAAGCTCAACAACTCCCAACGCATTAGAAAAGACAAATCAAAGCTGAAATTTTGTTCCAAAGCTGCTCAAACAACCACTTTTAAAAAGGACCATATCTAAATACATACTCCAACCTATTTATCTATGCAATTCCTATATAAACGAAAAAATCTGCAGATTTGGAGTAGGTGAAAAAACCTATATAACACCTATAAAGCTTTAGCAACTTCACTGGCAAAAAAAGAAAATAGTGATCAATATGAAAGAACTTAGCTTCAAAGGTTGTGAAAACATTTCATTAATGTGAGAACATAATCTCTAACCAAAAGTGATGCAGAAAAATCCTATAGTCTTCTATTAATTTTTTTTGATGAAAGTCTATAAAAGATCATTCATCCACCTATATTGATTATACAGACATTCAAAAAAATTTCCTTATAAAATCCTCTCACTACTTTCCTTGCTTTGTTTCTTATAATTCTCCATTAGGAAATATTCCTTTAGGAAAGGTCCAACGAAAAATGACACCTTACCTTCAACAGTTTATCTCACCAACTATTTGGCAAGACATGCTTGCCATATAAATTATATATTGCTATTATTATAATGGCGTCGTGCGATTCATATAGCCGACCCCACCTAGTGGAATTAAGGTTTTGTTGTTGTTGTTGTTGTTGTATTATTATTATAATGGTTTCCAAATATATCAAATGCTAATCCTTTACATCACTTAGTGCACTTCTATACCAGTTATCTTGCGTTATTGATGGGACCTTTACCACATTTTATTGAGTAGAAACTGAAAAAAAAAACAACAACAACTTGGATGATTTTCTTTCTTTTTTTCCCAATTGGCACTATACTAGTAGAAACTAATGGAAATATTCATAGAAAGTAAAATAATCACATATTCATCATCAATGAACAAAAAGTAAAATGTGGCAAAGAAATTTATGTAAGAAAAGAAAAATAAACCCATAATAACTTAAATCCAACATCAATGAACAAAAAAGAAAGCCAGCACCAGCGATTGTTATTATGAAGCCTCTTCAACCCATGAATTAGTAAGTGTAAGATCAAGATATATTCTTGAAACGAACCTACAAGAAAAGAAAAGAATACAAGAGTATTGACGTTGGATATCTACAATTACCTATCGCACTGGCATCTACAATAATCTACAATAACGTTGGATATCTATAATTCCCTAATGGCCTTCAAGAGTATTGACGTCAGATGTCATAGGATTTTCGCACCAACTTGCAGATTATTCCTGTGTCAAGAGTATTCTCTTTTTTACCATAAGTTTTCTAGCACCGGCTATTGTTATATAAATAGGATCAAGAAATTTCTGTAAAAGAAAAAAAGAATACATCAAGATATATATTCTTAAAACAACATAAAAGAAAAGAAAGACATGAGTGTAAGATATGAAAATTGTCCAATGGACAAATTGATAATAAGACAAAACTCCCATGAATGCATTTTCTGATGAAACATCTCAAGACTGACTTCTCTCTCACACATAGATAATGTTAAATGATTGTCCTCTTTTTTGACCAACTTAACCCATTACCCTCTCTCTCTCTCTCTCTCTCTCTCTCTCTCTGTGACACACAAGTCTCAATGCTACACCTCACACCACCCCATGGCTTTACAACCTCCAATGCCTTCTGTGCTGCCAACATTTCAGCTTAGAGAGTAGTCAGTCTATGGCTCTCTGAAGACATCCTATTAAAAGACAAAAAAAGCCAACATCAGAATACACATGTTAAAGCTCTCTAACCTTTGCATAACCATAACCCTAAATGACAAAACATGTACAAAAATATCCAAGCACATCAATTGAAGGGTTGCAAAATTAGCTGAGAAGGGAATGGTGAGAGAATTTTTTTAAAAAAAAATGTAGGCAAGAGTTTCAAAGGAATGGGCCCCAAAAGGCAGAGGCAATGGGCCATTGGATGTCTTTCTGGAGGAAGGTGTATTCCTCCTCAATTCCATACATGTTTCCAGATTATTCATATCAAGGCATTAAATCAAAGGAATAAGAAATATTTTGGGAAAAATCTCTTTTCGGATAAAGAACTAAGCAACAAATAATACTAGGGTTCTTCTGCAGCAACATTGGGATGACTTAATATTTTTGTAACTTCTTATCTTTTGTTTGTGGGAATGGGATCCCCAGTAGGAGTGTAACCATTACACTTGACCTAACACGAATTTCAATTGAAAAGGTTAAAATGAGAACTACACCATGAAAACAATTTCAAACGGTGACAAATAAACTGACAGAGTAAAATTCAAAAGAAAGATGAAACAAAACCCATCACAAGTTTGTGGGCTGTTGTCAAAATTTCAAACAAAGATATTATTAATTAACTATCTAAAATAAGATATTGTTATCCCTTTCAAACTAAGATATCATTAATGTACAGAGGCAAATAAATTTTATTAAAAAAAGTATCATGCCTTTCTAGAAAGGAAATTTAGTAATTAGTAATGGAAACGTCTGGTTCATGTCTTCCTAACAGAAGAAAAAGAAAAGCAACAGCTGACATATACCTTTGGTAATGATTCATATCTTATAAAGCGATGTTATGACGATACTACTATTGTTGTTCACAATGAAGTAAATGACCAGAAACATTTTGTTTAGCCTTTCTTTCTTTTTCAAATGTCAATCGATCCCTCCTCAATCTGATGAAGAGTTAAAAAAAGAGAGGACATTGCTGGCATGCTTTCTTTGAAATACCATAACAAATAGAAAACAAAAGGTAAAGGAAGAAGGGAGAGAACAAAAACAAAGGAAATAATGGAAGAAGAGTACAAACTTTTTTTAGCGTCGAGAAGCTGAGAAGAAAAAGGACTACAAAACTTCACCGACAGCAACAGCTGCGAAACGGGGCATGAGTTTGATGAAAAAACATAGATGTATCTCCCCCACTCTTGTGTAGGTGAAGATGAAGGCCATTGTGAAGGAGTGCAGATGACTAAGAGATAGAGAGATTGGGGGAAGAAGAAATTTGATGCGGAGAAATTTCTGAAACCCCTAGGGCTTCAGAGATGAGACACCATGAGAGAACCTAAGAAAGAAGAGAATGCTAGTATTTGATAGGAGAGGAAGTCATAACAGGTTGTAATGGAGGAGCACAAACTGAAGAAATATTGTGAAATGAAAATGATAGAGGGAAATACAATGAAAAAAGTAGAGGAGAGGTGTGCCTCGGAAAGAAAAATATGGCGAAAGGAAAAAAATGCAAACTCAAAATAGATGGGGTGAAACTTATAGAGAGAGAAAAGAAGAAGAAATATTGAAGGATGCAGAGGGAACTTCAAAACTTGAAAATTTCAAATTTTGAAATTCAAATCCTGAACACTAAGCCTAAAATAGAGTTGACAACTGTTTATCGGCTAAGCAGCTTGTGAATAGTAACTTTTATTAGTACCAAACAAAAGAGTATTTGTTTATATATTGATGATGACCACATTATCATTAAGTAAGAAGTAATTGGATAACTTGTGAAGGAAAAGCACTGACTTCAAACATGAAACAAGCCTAAAAAAAACCTTATTGAGAAAGAGAGAAGAGAGAGAAACATAAAGAGAGATTCTTTAAGAATTTTCTGTATCATCTAACGAGATTGACCTTTTAGAAATACCCTCTATACCAACAAGTTGTTAGTTAAGGTGATAAGGGGCTTCACCCCTATAAGAAGGAGAACCCAAGTTTGAATCTCAGGAAGTGCACTTGTTGGGAGAGGTGATAACCCTTTACCCTCTAAGCTTTAAGGGGGAAACCCTTGATCAAATTAAAAAAAACCCCTCTGGGACCATACGTCAGATGGTTAAAGGGGTGAAGAAGGGGTGCCAACCATTAATCCTGGCACAAATGACAATGAGGAAGATTGGAGATTCCTGTTGTTGGCCTCAAAGATTGTTTGAGATGAAGATCTAAGAAATGAGAGTGAGGCTAGAAGAAAGGTGCCAAGGAAGGAGGGTAGCTTCAGCAGTGAAGTCTCTCTGGCCACAAGAGATGAAGAGTGGAATAGAGGACAAGAGTGAAGTGCATAAACTTAAGATTGATACAAAGAAGAGCTAAGGGAAAACTGGGGCAGATGAGGATGTGTGGGATGGGAGACTAGAATGACCATGGTAACACTTATTGATTATTAAAATTCTTAGGGGGATTAATAGGCTTATTGCAAATAAGAAGGACAGTCCAAAAACTCTGGGGTAAATCAGGGTTAGTGGATCTATTAGCCTTTGGAAATCACTATGACATTGTGATTGTAATTGGTCACCAAAATTGAACTTGTAATCTGGATTATTAGTGACAGTAGCTGCATCAGGGAAGGCAATAATTGTTGTCAAGTGTAGAATAACTATTTTTGTTATTAAGTTAAGCTTCCGTTATATATTCCTAACCATAGTTAGTTTTAGAGTTAGTTGAATATTATTGTATAAATATTGAATTCCTATCAGTAAATAATACACAATTTACTTTTTTCCCAACGTATCAATATAAACATAAGAGGAATAGGGGAATAAGCCGTGGGTAAACGTGTCATGTTTTTCATCTCATAAATTACTGTTCCTAAGAACAGTAACGGCTAACTCCTCAAGCTGTTTGTTGATTCATTGCTCCACGTGGACCCAAAATCATCTCACACTTTACTGTTTTTGAAACAGTAATGGCTAACCCAACTGATTGTGCAAAAAGCCATCCGCGTCGTTCATCTACAACCAGCAAAGAACACTATTTCGTTCTCCGCCTTCCACTCTATATCCAACTAAGTACTATGTAACATCTTCTTACCTGTGCAGTTATCAACCTTTCAGAAGGAGTGGGTGCTGCATTTACTCTACCGTCTACATCGAGCCGTTCAATCAATCAATCTCCCAAAAAAGTTCTTATCAGCTATTCGAACCTTTCCTTCTGGATTATTCAGTTTGATGAAGTAAACCCACGAAATTTCTTCTCAATCCTTCAAAATCTTCCTTCTATTACCTTCAAAGGACTCTAAAATTTTTTCTCAGTGCTTCCAAATATTCCTTCCATGAGCTAGGATTTTTTAGTTTGACAAAGATATCCCACAAAATTTGAGGTCAGAGCTTCGAAATCTTCCTTCCTTCAATTGAAAACTTCGAAATCTTCCTTCCATTAGCTTCAAAGGACTCTGTATTCTTCTGGGAGCTCATCAGCAGTCGATTATGCATAAACCATGCCAAAGTGCAGTGGGATTTCCACTACGAAATGTTGCGAGACGTTGTTCCCATAAGGATTTGCATAACAGAGGAAGATCTGAGAAGGTAGTATTCTTTGCAACTCATCTCTCGCTTTTCTGATATGGAAAAACTATGTTTGGTTTGTTCTTCCCTTATGATTTATGCTAAACCCATAAGCATGTATCTGAAACATATGCATGTTTGGTTTGCGCTTCCCTTATGATTTGTGCTAAACCCATATGCATGTTTAACTGACCTTTTCCTGTATCTGAGACAGAAGCAAAATCTATAGTTGGAATAACTACAGATTGGAATGATCAAGCAAAATCTGTCATTATGGTCTTTCATTGATATCACATATCCAAATGTTCTTCCCTTATGTTTTGTGCTTTTCTTGCCTTATATAACCAAATGCCACGGTTTCTGTCGCATCTTTCTGTTCTATGTTTCATTGTTGTGTTTGTGCTTTCCCCGTGTTTGTTCCTCTATCAAATATATATGACTTTATGAATTTTGCTGGTGGAGACATGGTTCAATTCTTTTCAATCTTATATTCATAAATACTTAGTGTTGATCTGAAGGTCAATAATAATAATTTTGAAGAAGACCTTTCTCCCTTTCTGATTAATCATATGAACTCTTTGTTTTAGGGACCCATGCATTTTAGTTATGCTATTTCTTTTTCCTGATCTTTTTTTCTCTTTATAGCTTTATGGTCTTGCATGGCCTTATTATGCAAAGGTTATTTTTCTGTCGCATCTTTCTGTTCTATGTTTCATTGTTGTGTTTTTGCTTTCCCCGTGTTTGTTCCTCTATCAAATATATTTGACCTTATGAATTTTGCTGGTAGAGATATGGTTCAATTCTTTTCAATCTTACATTCATAAATACTTAGTGTTGATCTGAAGGTCAATAATAATAATTTTGAAGAAGACATTTCTCCCTTTCTGATGGCCTTATTTTCAACAGTTATGTAGCCTGCAACATACATCCACACATCCTCACACTGATTTGCATATCCATCATCTAGAAGGACTTTTCTACCATATTTGGATAATGTTGTCAACGTGGGTCAAATTAAAACTACATGTTCTTTTTCAAGATAGTTACATGAAAATGTTACATAATTATGCAAAGGTTAATCCAATATCATTGGTTGAAAAAGAACATGTTGAAGATTCTTGTATATTACCTGAAATGCAGTCGGTTTCACAATTGGTATATTTCTGGGATCTATTATGTGCCTTACTGGTGTCATGAAGTCTAATGATTACAAAAACTTTCAATTTTGCAATTAAAAAAGTTTCAATTACAATTACTAATTGGTGATAATATCAACAACCTTTGGTGTTATGCATAATTGAAGGAAGGGGTCCAAACATAACAAATGACCTATTTACAGGGCAATTACCACATTCATGAGGTCTTCATTTCAAATTGCATCATTGGGTTAGAAAATCTACATCTCATTAATTTGTTGTTAGTCTTTTGTTTTTGTTGTTGTCATTTTACTTATATTGAGTATGTTGCATCTATGATATTTTTTCATAACACACTAGAATTTATATGCATTTGATCTCAAAGAAAAAAATGACCAAATCATATATGCTCATCTAAGACAAATTAACTAGCTCATACAGCTACACATAAACAACTTCAAGTTTTTCTTCAGCTATAGTTCATTTGCCCAGAAATAAATTACATTTCTTATACATTTTATTGCACCATTTTATACAAAAAAATTACATTTCTGATGGATCAACCAATTTCAAAGGTTTTTCAAGTCTTTATATCTGGGTGAAGTAGTTGGTTTTATATAATATATCTAACTACAAATTAAATGCCTGCCATTTTAGGTGTCATCTTCATTCTTGGGACTGTATTAGGTATACATGCACCATACTAGGCACTATACACCTGCTGCCTGTGATGGGTAAGGAAGTGGGAGGTACACATGATCTATACTTTTTACTGTACTCTAAATCTCTGTTGAAGACGACATTCAAACCTACTTCTGCAATACTTAAAAATACAATATAGTACCCTTCTCTGTAGCAGATAAAGAGATCACAATCTTCTGTAATACTTAAAAATCTACATCTCATTATTTTGTTGTTAGCCTTTTGTTTTTGTTTTTGTCATTTTACTTATATTGAGTATGTTGCATCTATGATATTTTTCATAACACACTAGAATTTATATGCATTTGATCTCAAAGAAAAAAATGACCAAATCATATATGCTCATCTAAGACAAATTAACTAGCTCATGCAGCTACACATAAACAACTTCAAGTTTCTCTTCAGCTATAGTTCATTTGCCTGGAAACAAATTACATTTTCTTATACATTTTACTGCACCATTTTATACAAAAAAAAATTACATTTATGATGGATCAACCAATTTCAAAGGTTATCCAAGTCTTCATATCTGGGTGAAGTAGTTGGTTTTATATAATATATTTGACTACAAATTAAATGCCTGCCCTTTTAGGTGTCATCTTCATTCTTGGGACTGTATTAGGTATACGTGCACCATACTGGGCACTGTACACCCGCTGCCTGTGATGGGTAAGGAAGTGGGAGGTACACATGATCCATACTTTTTACTGTACTCTCAATCTCTGTTGAAGACGACATTCAAACCTACTTCTGCAATACTTAAAAATACAATATAGTACCCTTCTCTGTAGTAGATAAAGAGATCACAATCTTTTCAACTTGCCTATTGCGTAATACTTCAACTGTAACAGTAACAGTAAACTAATTTATTTGACCACCTTTGCTTGCCTATGCTAACTTCAATTCTTTTATATAATACACTTTGATCACACTATTCCACTACCAGACATTAGTTCCTTGCATACTTCTATTCTAATCTTATTTGTCATCATCAATGGCGTCTCGGAAGTGTTCCATAATTAAGGATATTGATGACAGCACTGATATGTGGCAAATTATGGTACGGGTGCTGAGGAGGTGGAATGGCTATCAAAAGGGTTCTCCAACTCAATTGTATGTTGTTTGTTTCCTTCTAGTGGACCAAGCAGTCAGTAATGTACATGACTATCATTCATATATTAGCAATCGTGTGTTTGCTTGCAACTAACCTACATTTTTCCTATGTTGCTTGGTAGGGAAGTAAGATACAAGCTTCCATCTTGAACAAGGTTTTGTTCAAGCAGTATGAGAAAGACCCTATTGAAGGCCATTCATACTTTATTGTAAATCTGGAGGTCATACCTAATAGGAAGGATTTCAAGGCAGCCAAGCACAAGTACAAACTTCTCTTCAATTCAGCCACTTATGTGAAAGAACAAGATGCTCCAATCCCACTGTCTGTGTTCAGCTTCTTCCCTATTATAGACATAGTCACTCAAACTGTTCACAAGCACACAATGTACCTTTTTGGTAAGATTTCACATCTTTTAAGTTGTTTCCCTAACTTTATTCCCTCTAAAACTAATTCTTTTCACATTAGATCTCATTGGCTTTGTGACAAGTATTGGCCCCTTGGAGGAATACCACTCAGGATCTGAGGTAAAGATAAAGATGCAACTGATATTGAGTGATGAGAGATACATTTACTTTATGTGTTTCTAATTTTGTATTAGTTTAGCAATAGTAAATTATAGTATAGTTACGTTACAAATTGTACGTGTTGCAGGGAGAATACTGCTGAGATGGTTTTGTATGATGAGTGTGCTTTAAGTTTTTGTACAAACGATTTTAATGTTATGCAGAAGCCTATAGTATTGGTTGCTCTGCTTGCAAGGGTTGGTTTTGATGATAGTGGTTAGTTTTCTTGCAGCTCTTATGTTTATTGTTGTTTTTTCTACTGATGGTCATGGTGCCTCATTCAATATGTGTACATCCTTTTCAGGTAAACCGTAGGTTTGTAGCTCTTACCATGCCACTAAGATTTATCTGAATGCCAAGTTTGAGGAGGTTAAACAATTCATTGCAAGGTATTTCATATTAATAATGTTAGGGGGCTTTTTTTTGGATAAGTGGTGTTAATTTTTCTCATAGAATAAGTCTTCACTTAGTCTTCATCTTTAAATGGTCCTTGTATCCATTAAAACTGTCACATTCTTTAATGGATTTAGACCATTTGTTGCTGCATTTTCACATTTCAGATTTGTTGTCTCTCTGTATACTCAATGTTTTCGTGGTTCATGAATTGACTACCTTTACGTGTTGTACTTCTTTAAATATAACTGACCTTATCAATTTTTCTGTGGGACACATGGTTGTGTTCTTCTCAAAATCATTTTCCTTCCTACTTAGTGGTTATCTGTGGATGAATAATAATAAGTTGAAGAAGACCTTTTTGCCTTTCTCATTAATAATAAACACTCTTTCGTTTAGGATCTCATGTATGTCAATTGTAGTGTTGATTTTCTCAGAGTTTTATTTTTCATTAATTGAACATTATTAAAGGTTGAGGTTTTTCATATTACATTGTTTAGCTTTCAAATAGTCATACTCATTCCACAGCCTTTTTTGATGTTTTTTTAGCTGATATTACTAAAGTTAAAAGATTCTCTGTATGATATGCTTCAGCTATTATGCTGTTTGTTCATTCTATTCCTAAACTTTTATTCTTTAATAACTGAACACTACTAAATGTCAAGGTTTTTCATATTTACCCGATTCATCTTACAAACAGCCATAACCTTTAAAGTGAATTTTCCTAATCTGTTTTTATAGGGGATATGACTAAAGTTAATAGGTTCTCCATATGATATGCTTCAGCTTTCGTCCTGTTTGATTGTTTTATTTCCCATAGTTAGTAAGAATTAGTCCTCACTTCACAATTACCTATTAAGGGCCCTTCGTAGCCATTTTTTGGTTTAAAGTTTTCTCCTCCATTTAGTAATGACCTACTATTTACATGTTCATAGTGCTCATACCTTGCCATCAGCAACAATTAGTTCACTGAGTCAAAGTGCTGAGTCCCAAAGGTCTAATTCTGCTGTTCAAAGCATCATGAGGAACACACCACGAATCAAAGTAGCTTACATCTCGAACCAGGAAGTGGTGTGTTTCTGACAGTATTTTCAGTATGATTACTTGTAGGCTTATGATAATTGAAATTCTATTGTGCAGGAAAAATATTTTGTAGTTGTGTGTGTGTTTAAGAAATTTGAGACTCATCATGGCTGGGTTTATGAGGGGTGTGTAAGGTGTGGCACTAAACCAAGAGTTCATAATGGTTCAGCTTCATGTGGCAGCAATTATTGTAAGGGGAAACCATGTACTATCCAAACCAAGTACGTTTATGAAATATATGTATGGCATGAATCAATTATGCTCCTTAATTATCTATAAAAGTATGCATGACATGGTATTATTTTGGTATAGGTTGAGGCTTAATTACCTAATTGGTGATGATTCTGGAACTGCATCAATTGTCCTTTTTGACAAGCTTGCATATGAACTTATGAAGAAAACTGCAGTTGAGCTCAAAGCAGATATTACTGAGGTCTTACCATTAATTTGAATTCAATTTCTTTCACTATTACTCTCATCTTTTTAATAATTGACTTATATATTCTGAGCTTTTTCCTTACTATTTTTACAACTATGAGGAAATCCAGTATGAGTTCCCTGCTGAAATCAATAGTCTGCTTGGGAAGAAAATGATCTTACAGATGAAGCTGAATAAGTACAACAAGGAGCACCCAAATTCTAGTGTATCTGTCACAACTTACGCTAAGTGTGCTGACCTTATTGAGGAGTTTAATGATGCAGCTGTTGAGGTTCAATGTCATAGAATGTACATAATATTTCTTCCATAGTTAGTTACGTTGTAAATTACTTATTGTTCTATCATTACTTTTTTTAAGGCTGTAAACCCAATTGTCTTAAATAATGATGACAAAGAGGACTTTGTGTTCATGAGGAATGCCACTATTGAAGATAAGCAAACAACCGATCCTAATGCATCTGTTACTCTCTCTGAAACCTCCCCCAGCATGGAGATAACTGGTGGGTCTGTTGTTGATGTAATGCCTTCTGTTCTTTTAAATGGCAAGAGGAAGGTTTCTTTAAAGAAACCTTCTGCCCCGGGTTCAAAAGGTGTTGTTTTTGGACCTGAATCTCTACCAAAATCTTCATCTAAACCATTGAAGTCAATTAAGCAAGAGAAGAATTAAATAGATTCCTCTACTTCCTTGACCACTTGAAGTAGTTATTTCTGCTGTAGTTTGTTCTTATTAGCAGTTTTAGCATCATGTGCCTGTAACTTGTGACAAGATGTGTTTAGTGTAAAATGCACTTTCCTTTTAGCAGTAGTAGTCCTTTTTGGCAATGTATGGAATTGATGTTATGATTTGTAAGAATTTTTGTAATGGATGATTCTAGGCTACCATGTTGCTCTTAAATTCAATCACATGAGTTTTATACAAAATTATATTCCTGTTTAAGTTCTTACCATATTCATCGTGGAAAATTTTCAAATTTCTTCTTAGATTCCTACATTACGACTCTAGAGAGTTTTGGCTGATTGTTAAGGATACAAGTATAAGTAATGAAATATTATCACATATGTTCAATGTCTTCACAAAGTATGTCGTTTAAGGTCTTTACTAGCTTCAGCTACCAAAGTCATGTTCAATGACACTTGATCATGTTGAACTAGCTAACATTTACCCCCATATGTGTTCAGCTATATCCATGCACATATGTCATTCCAATTTGTAATCAGTCGTTGATCATGTCCTTCGATGGATATTATCTGACCTTTAAGACCATGTCTATAATGATTGAATTTAAGAGCAAAATTCGAGGAAACTGATGAGGTATTAAGAAGATCAGTTCGCATGATTGGAATTCTCAATAAAATTAAGGAGGCACTATTCTGTGAGTATATACAATAATATCTTTTTTAAGCTTTGGTATTCCAAGTAGAAATATATCCTTATTATCATTTAAATTGGTTATGCAATTGTAGGGATATATTTTTTCCTGTGTAGGTCTACAGTAGGTGTACTAGAACTGAAGATAATGTAGTAGGTTGGTCAAAATCTTTATGTCAGAAGGTATGGTGTTGCACATCTGTTTGTCTATGAAATTTGTAAGTATATTATGTCCTGACTATTGTGAGGTGGTGTAGATCTTCTGTTTATGATTTATAATAATATCTTGTAGGTTGGCTTAGGCATAGTTGGTAGATTTTTTATAGCTTTTGAAGTTAAAAACGTCCATGATGCAGCTCTAGACATATGCACTCTTACAATTTCTTTGGAATTTGAACATGCTCTTGAAGTGATAATACTCACGTTCAACTTTTTGCCTTCTATGATAACTACTCCATTCTGAATCAGGTTCTTGAAACACTTGTGCTCAATAAATATCCATGTTACTAACTCTTTTTTTTATTGGTATGCATCTTCCATATGAAATATTTCTTCTACCCTTCCAACACTCTTTCATCCTCAACTGTACAGACATCTTTACTAATGTTGTTAACTCTTTCTTTGGGAATATTGTTTAACTGGGACATGGTATTATTTTTTCTGGGTGAATATTAATTTCTTTGGAAATGACTGAGATGAATTGTTTATCATATGATATGGTTATGCATACCTGTGATATAATTAGGAAGGAGCTATTTCTTTTAATGCTAGAACGCTGAAGGGGAAAAAGTTGTATATTCTTTATAGGTTAATAACATCAAACCCATATAGTGTATCTTTAAATTGTGCTCTTCCTGGGACATGTCTACCAAATAGTTTATCTTTAAATTCTGCTCTTCCTGGAATATATTGTTTGTATACAAGTTTTTCTGGCGCAAACTTGGTGGACTTCTTTTCAAACTTATAGTACTTCTTAATCAGTGCTGTTATGAAGGTCAAAAGTAATAAATTGAAGATGGCCTCTTTCGCAGATTCACTAATGCTATGAACTCTTCCCTTTAGCTATCTATTTATGTGGGAGATGGTATTCTCTTTTTGTGGTCTTTTTTTTTGAATTCCGGAATGACTGTGTGAATTAAATTCCACCGTGGTATTATTTGTACTGATCCTTAGTATATGATAATAAGTACATTTGTTGGCTGTGGGTATTAAATTCCAATGACTCGATTTGGTACTTGTGGTTGTTAAATGCCCAGTTATTGAGTAAGGATAGGTGTGCATCTCCAGATCTAATGGAAGAACCAACACCAACACCAACTCCAAGTTAACGTTCTGAACTGTGCGCCACAAGACCAAATGCAATGAATTCTCTTCCTTTTGTTCATCATCATATTATTAGCCTCATTCTACATCATTTTCCCACTGAAGTTATTTGTGTCTCAAATTCTGGACATGGGTCCTAAGCTTAAGTTCCATACTCATCCTCTGGATTTATTTTTTGGACTTTATTTCTTATATTAGAAGAAACAATTTGGTTATTGTATATCACTGACATAATAATATTGTATTTTGATAGTATATCTTTTTTTCCTCTATTTTTTTGATAGAGATATGTCCTACACTACATGATTTTTGTATAGATATAGTGGGATAATTAATGATAATTTAATTGATTATTGTTTTTGCAAGGTATATTTTTAGTTAAAGAGTTTATTTGGACTGTCTTTACTGCTGCGTTAAGTGGTTTCCTATTTTAATTCTGAGGGGATCGAATTCTTCAACCTTGGCATACATAGTCTAAGTGAATTGGTATCGTGGCAAGGCTATTAAAATTAATTTCACTACTATATCTTAATTGCAAATTCTCTAATCTTTATCTTCTAAGTTGTTTTAAACAATTTCCTCCTCATGCTTTCTAGAATTGAGGAATTATCTATTGGTTTAATTAATATCTATAAAGCTGCCTCTTTTTGTTTGGGTGTTTCACTTTTGTGTAGTTGTATTGTATGTTCATGTGTAACCTTACATAGTGGAGAGAAAAATTAAGCTATTCTTGGTTCCTACGATAATTGAGTTGGAGGCAATGCCAATCTTTTTCAAGTGTTATGCAAATGCAAAATTTTGCTACATAAACCTATTAATTATTTAGTTATAAACACAATGAATCATGCTTCAATTTAATAATGACGAACCCTTTCAATAAACGGTATGAATCCCACAACTAAACATTCCACAATAACCTTTTTCTATAAACATAAATCATAATACTCAATTGTCGTCTACTTTCATTATCAGGTAAATAGAAGATGCCTCCAAAGAAAAGACTATTGTTAAATAATGGAGCCAAAAGTCATTACAAAGAACATGCTAGGAGGTATGTTTTTGGGGATGTTACAAATGTGGCGGATACTGAGAAGTTACCATTTCATACTTTCAAAAGTCTTGGTATTTAAATTTCTATTACACTCTAATAGGTTCAATATAGGTTTGCAATTCTTCTGGTAACTTCATATTACATTTGTTTAGGGGACCTTGACTTCAAAAATAGTACAATTAGATGTCGTAGCCAAAGATTTTGCTCAATGGAAATAGATTCCGACCCGCATGGCACAGTGTTCATAGCCTCATCAAACACTCCAAGAAGAGCTTTTTATGAATTTGCGTCTACCCGTCGTCTGGATTTTACTTCTGAGC
Source organism: Albizia julibrissin (assembly GCA_037074505.1). NCBI lineage: Eukaryota > Viridiplantae > Streptophyta > Magnoliopsida > Fabales > Fabaceae > Albizia > Albizia julibrissin. The sequence goes on along the minus strand of CM073478.1, from coordinate 43,021,926 downwards.
CTGCAATTGAAGGTTATGAAGTACTCTTAAACTAAAAAAATCAAATAACGACTATCTTTCATTATGGTCCAGCTGGCCAAAAGTTCCTCACATCTATGATGAATATTAAATCACACATACACATAATTGTCTTATCTGCTAAACTTTTCATTACTAACTAGTAACTACTAATACATTTCCAATGTTGTACAACTACAACTCCGCATGAGACCACCGCACATAGTACTCTAACAAACACATCAACCAGCCATACTTGCATAACTACTCTTCCATCAACTACAGAGTTTTCATTTGGTAAACAATTGCCTATTACATTACATGCACATTGCCTTATACAAAATGATACAACTTCAATTACTATTGCCATGTAAAAAAAACTACATTTTTTTCATTCTTATGCCATCATTATATTGTCCTTCAGTGTGTAGTTGTTTATTTGCATTCTGTTAAGTCATGCGCGTTGCATTATAAATTTTAGAACCATTGTGAGTTTTGTGGTTTTGTTACTCATAAGTACACTTTATGAACATGGAAAATACATGCCATATGCTTCCAAATTGCACAAATGTTTAGATATGGTTGTATTATGGTTATCAGTTGTCTGTCATTACATGATTTCATTAAGCATATATGCTGCTTCCTGTTCAATAGGTACTGAACACTATTATCAAAATGTTGACTTCGACTATACTGATGTATTTGATTCCGGTAATAAGCCTTGTGACAGTGAGGCAGACCCAGTTGAAGGTATTGTATCTGTTTTTGCTGATAACTAAATTTTATATTTATATCTATAATTTTCTTACATTTTTTGTTTTAGGTTCAGATATTGATGATAGAGTCTTACAAGTTGGTTTGTCTTCACAAAATATGCTTGGAAAAAGGACAAGGAAACGTCCATTAATAATTGGTAGATCTTTAATAAATTTTAATTTTAGCTTCGGCAGGTCATTCACAACAACGATTTAATTTTTTTTACATATGTATCTAATGTTGTAGAGTATATTGATGAGGGAGATGCTACTTATATATGCCAAATTTGTGGTGTGAAGATGTGGTACAATGAAAGGGTGCAGAACCAGAAGAGTGCAGCTACACCCTTCACAATGTGTTGCCATGGGGGAAAAGTAAAACTTCCAAAACATAAAGACCCTCCACCTTTGTTGCATCAACTATTCTTTGAAAAAAAACTCCACTACATCTAAGAATTTTCACACAAACATTAGGTCATACAACAACATATTCGCATTTACATCAATGGGCGGGAAAATTGATCATGCCAAGAATAATGGAACTGGGCCGTACACTTTTGTACTTTCCAGACTCAATTACCATCACATAGGCAGCCTTTTACCTGAAAATGGAGTGAAACCAATGTACTCATAATTGTATATATATGACACCGACAATGAAGTTCATAATAGGATCTACGCAGTGAGGTACGTAAATTTACTTATGTTACATGCAAGATTAATATGTGATGATAATTAGTACTACTTCTCTAATGCCCTTACACACATCATTCAACAACAAGAACTTGAAGGATTCAACCATCGAACCGGCCATTGTTCATGCGATTAAGAATGTGCTTGATGAATTTAATCCGTTCATCCAACAGTACCGAATGGCGGCAACAATGTTTAGCAGGCCTCATCCTCATGGGTTGAAGTTACACTTGATAAGCAACAGACAACATGATGGCCGAACCCATAATTTTCCATCCGCTTCAAAAGTTACAGCTTTGATAGTTGGAGATATTGATATCAACTTTCAACGAAGAGATATTATTGTTGAGGAGCTGTTTGGTACACCTCAAAGGATATACAAGTTACATCCATCATATCTTCCATTACAATACCCTCTTTTATTCCCTAGAGGAGATGATGGTTATAGACATGATATAGAGCATGCCTAAAATGATAAAACAGAAGCAAATTCAGTGACGAAATGAGTTAGTATGAGAGAATACTTTGTTTACAAACTCATGGCTAGAGATGATGAAGTGTCAACAATTCTACATGCTGAGAGACTATTTCAACAATTTGTGGTTGATGCATATACAATGATTCAGGCCTAAAGGTTGTTATAGGTCAGGACACATCAGAAGGATCTCCGTGCAGACATGTACCAAAGGTTGTCCAATGCTTTATTTAGTGGGGAAAGAAATGCATCAGCTATCGGGAAGCGCATGTCCTACCTTCTTCATTTACTAGTAGTGCACATTACATGATCAATGTTTATCAGGATGCCATGACAATATGTAGATTTGCTGGGTATCCAGATCTATTCATAACATTTACATGCAACCCAGCGTGGCCTGAAATATCAAGATACTACCAAAGTAGTTCTTTGGCCGCTGCACACAGAGCTGATATATTGTCCAGGATTTTCAGACTCAAATTGAGAGCTTTAATGAATGTTATTAAGAAGAAGAAGATATTTGGCAACGTTTGTGCAGGTACGCATACTTTACTAGCCTAAAACATTTTTCCCTTCAGTCTTCAAAATATAACCACTATTGACATAGTTCTTTCTAACACAATTTGTAGAAGTTTATACGATTGAATTCTAAAAAAGAGGCTTGTCGCATGTACATATCCTTATATAGCTTGCAGAGAGTGACAAGTTGAAAGATCTTGTTGATATCGACAAAATTATATCCGTAGAAATCCCAGATGTGGATTCTGACCCGAAGTTGTGTGAGCTAGTACAAAATTTCATAATGCACTCTCCCTGTAGACACCTCAATCCAAAAGTGCAATGTATGGTAGATAAGAAGTGTAAGAAGTTCTTCCCTAAGAAATTTAATGAACAGACAATTGTTGATCAAGAAGGGTTTCCTAAATATAGAAGAAGGGATGATGGAAAGACTGTTGAAGTTAAAGGCATATAACAGGTTCGTAGTTCCATATAATTCTGCGTTGTTGTGTATGTTCCACGCTCACATCAATGTTGAAAAATGTAATCAGTCTACTGCAATCAAATACATATTCAAGTATATTAGCAAAGGCAATCATCGTGTCGTTGCCTCAATTTATGATAGTGATCAAAACAGCGATCCTCAGGCATCATTGGATTTTGATACATAGAATGGATATTACAATTTTCAAGTATATTACAATTTTCATTACATCTCTGCATGTGAGGTAGCTTGGCGTATATTCGATTTTGATATCCATTATAGGTACCCACCAGTAGAGAGGTTAAGCTTTCACCTCCCAAACTAACAGTGTGTCATTTATTCTAACACTGATGAGGTGGCTAAAATTCTAGACAAGCCTAGAGTTTGTAAGTCTATGTCCCTTGCTTGGATGATATAAAATAAAGATGATGCTTTCGCTCGAACACTGTATTATTATGAATTCCCACAATATTATGTGTATCATCGGAGGCAACGGATATGGAAAAAAAGAAAGAGAGGATTTGCAATTGGTCGGCTTACTCATACTTCACCTTCATCTGGAAAACTATATTACATGAGGATTTTGTTGACTAAAGTCAAAGGACCTACTTCATATGAAGCCATTAGGACAGTCGATGGTGTCGTACATTCAACATATCGTGTTGCATGTATTGGATTGGGATTGTTAGACGATGACGCTGAATTTATCTTTGCTCTGAAGGAAGCTTCTGTGTGGGCTACGGGTTATTCACTAAGGTCCATGTTTGTCAGCATGCTATTATGTAGCTGTTTAAGCCGCCCTGAGGTTGTATAGCATGAGACTTCTAAAATTTTGTCTGAAGATCTATTATACATCCCGCATGATGATCCTATATCATCAAGTACATTCATCTCCCTTACAACTCTTATCCATTACAACAATCATTAACATACACATTATAACTTGTATGTTTTCATTTTTGTAGGGTTGCAAATTTCAGCAATAGAAAAAGAGCAGGCTGCCTTTACTGAGATTGAAAGTATGTTGTAGCTCAATGGAAAGAGCATTCCAAAATTTCCTTCGCTTCCACAACCTTCATTGGCAAGTCATGTTGATGTTGGCAATCATTTGATTCTGCAGGAATTAAATTATGACAAAGTTGAATTGGCTTCACAATCGGTCAGAAAAATCAATTCATTGAATGCAGAGCAAAAATTTATTTACGATTATGTCATGTCTTCATTAAATGATGGTATTGGTGCATTTTTCATTGTGTACGGTCAAGGAGGAACTGGAAAAAACTTTTTGTGGACTGCGTTTACTTTATTCCTCCATTCGAAAGGTGAAGTAGTGCTAACTGTTGCATCTAGCAGGATTACAACCACATTGTTACAGTCTAGAAGGACAGCTCATTCGAGGTTTGCAATACCCATTGCAGTTAACGAAGATTCAATGTGCAACATTAAGCAGAACCCCAAGTTGGCTGAGTTGGCAAGGTCACGAAATTGATTATATGGGATGAAGCACCGATGGTTCAACATTTTTGTATCGAAGCATTCGATAGGACTTTAAAGGATATCATGCATTGCAACAATCCATTTGGTAGAAAGTCTATATTGATGGGTAGTGACTTTCTCCAACTATTACCTGTTATTCCAAAGGGATCCAGAGCTACTATAGTTAATGCTTGCATAACTTCATCATACTTGTGGGATTCGTGTACTATTTTCCAACTCACTAAAAACATGAGACTTTCATCCCCATCCAATGAAGATAGTCATAAATTACAAGTGTTCTCGAAATGGCTACTAGATGTAGGTGATGGTAGATTGGGTTTGCCTAATGATGGTATTGCAGAGATTGAAATTCCTGAAGAATTCCTTATTCGAAATTATCAAGATCCTATGCATGCTATTGTGTCTGCGACATACCCCGGCTTGCTGGTCAATTTAGGTAATTCAGATTACTTCAGTAGCTGAGCCATTCTATGTCCTATGATTGAGAGTGTCCACCAGGTAAATGAATACATGTGCTCTTTATTACCTGGTGAAGTGATGGAATATTATAGTTGTGATACTATTTGTAAGTCATCTCAAGAGGTTGATGGATTTGAAGATCTTTACAGCACGGAGTTTTTGAATACAATTAATTGTTCAGGTTTGCCTAGGCATAGCCTTAGTCTCAAGGTTAGAGTACCTATAATGCTATTAAGGAATATAGATTAAGCTAGTGGGTTATGCAACGGGACTAGGTTATGAATCACATTGCTTGGGAAAAATGTTATTGAAGCTATAACATTGAATGGGTCAAATCCTAATTAGAAGGTTTTGATACATAGAATGGATATGAATCCTTCAGACAGTAGTCTTCCGTCCCGGATGAAGAGAAGGCAATTTCCTATTGTTTTGTCTTTTGCGATGACAATTAATAAGAGTCAAGGGCAGTCATTACAAAATGTTGGGGTATACCTATCGAAGCCAGTATTTACACATGGGCAATTATATGTCTCCTTATCAAGAGTTAAGAATATAACAGGCTTGAAAATTCTTATACATGATGGGAGTAATCATCAGAAGAACACAACTACTAATGTTGTTTACAAGGAGATATTTAGAAACATTGAGCAGCAGATGTGACATTTTATGAAGACATGTAACATGTTCATATGTTTCATGTAATGTTTTTTGAAAGGTTTTGTTGAATTACGGTTTTCATTTCTTCCATCTTTCTATGTGAATGAACTTGGTCACCAATTTTGTTATCTGTCTCAGCATGTCTGTTGCTGGGGTATGGACCCTTCTTTTTTATAGTATGCGTGTTATTTTCTTTATCAAACTGGATAACATGCACAGCATAGCAACCTTAGTTCCATATTTTATACATTTATTTTGAATTACGTCTATAAGGTATTAGGTTAGTCAATGCTTAAATACACCACAGTTGTTGCACCCGCGCGAGCTGCGGGGGGAATTCGTGCTTGTTGGTTACATAAGCCAGCTAATTTTCTCTCCTTCCTCTTCTCCCCTTTGAATTTCCCTTTTCCCTCTTGTACCCTTCATCTTCTTCATTTTCTCCTGATCTCATGGCCTCCAATTAGGCCATCCCCTACTATATTCACCCCAATGAAAATCTCACTTTAGTATTGGTTGCTCTGCCACTCAATAGATCAAACTACCATAGCTGGGTGAGGACCATGCACATGGCCTTACTTTTGAAAATAAGCTCAAATTCATCACTGATGCAATTTCTCCACCGCCAGCTTCTGATTCTCTATTTCCAGCCTATGAGGGTTGCAACAATCTCATTCAAGGGTGGATTACTAAGTCCCTTTCCCCAACCATTGCTAAGAGTACTTTTTGGTTTGATTAAGCATATAAGATCTGGAATGATCTTCAATCTCATTATTCTTAGGTGAATATTTGTTGCATTGATAATCTTCAATAAGAAATTTATGGTTTAAAGTAAGGTAGTTTGACTATCAGTGAGTATTATACTCAGCTGAAGATTCTGTGGGCTAAGTTATTGAATATATGTCCTTTGAAGGCTTGTGCGTGCACATATACTAGTAGTGTTATGCATCACAAAGAAGAGGATATGTCATTCATTTTTTGAAAGGCTTAAGTGAACAATATGCCTTTGTCAAGTTGCAGATTATGCTTCTTAATCCCTTGCCTCTTATCAATTGTGTTTTTTCTTTATTTCTTCAACAAAAACGTGAGACTCATATTCCTTCAATTCACAATAAGCATTACACTTACTATAATAAGCCTTATCACACAGAAGATATTTGCTATAGAAAGCATGGCTTCTTACATATCTTCAAATTTCGCTCCTTTGGTTCTTTAGCCATGGTTAATCAAGTTTTGGCTCAAGATACACATATTGCAAAATTTGTTTCTCCATCTCAGTATTCTTTAATAGCTCCAGTGCTCCCTTAATTGACCACTGCTTAATACCAACACCTTATTTTTCTTCTAAGTTCTTCTCATCCTACCACTTCTTCCATTAATCATCTCTCTACATATGCTACTTCTATAGTCGCAGGTATATGTAATTTTTTCTCTAAAATCTTGTTACCTGGATCATTGATTCTAGTGCAACTGATCATGTATGTTGTTCCTTAGAGTTGTTTTCTTCATATCATTCGATTAATCCTATTTATTTTTGTCTTCCCACAGGGACTCATGCTATCGCATCAATTTCTAGAACAATGACTCTTTCATCTTCTTTAATATTAAGAAATGTTCTTTATCTTCCTAATTTCTCATTTAATATTATTTTCGTTTCTCGATTGACTATGTCCCTCAATTGTTTCCTTACTTTCTCTTTTCATTCTTGTCAGATGCACTTACTCAAACCTTCTCTGAAGATTGGTTCAACTAAACTCTTTGAAGGGTTTTACATTTTAAATGCAGATATGCTACCCTCTCTCAAAAGCCTCTAAGATTAATATGACTGCAACTGATGCTGCCTCAACTTTCACCCTTTGGCATCTTCGATGGGGAAATCTCTCTGCTCTACTTTTTCAGTTTTGAATAAAACAATTCTTGATATTGCTTGTAATCCCCATCCTCTCATGTGTGACACTTTCCATTTTGCTAAACAAAAACGTCTTTGTTTCCCTATAAGCACAAGTTTGAGTAATAAAATCTTTAATTTGATTCATGTTGATATTTGGTCTCTTTTTCAGTCCTTCTATTAAGGGTCATAGATATTTTCTTGTAGTTGTTGATGATTGCTCAAGATATACTTGATTATTTTTTATGCATTCTACATTTTATGCAAGAACTCAACTCAATTTGTTTTGCTCTTGTTGAAACTCAATTTTCTACCTCTATTAAGGCTTTACACACAAATAATGTTGTTGAGTTTTCGATGCCTCAATTTTACGCTTCCAAGGGGATTTTACATAAAAAATCTTATGTTGAAACTCCTCAATAAAATAGTTTGGTTGAGCATAAGCAACAACATATTTTAAATGTCTCTAGAGCATTATTTTTTCCAATCTAATATACAAATTTCTTATTGGTCTTCATTGTTTTGCATGTAATTTATGTCATTAGATTGAATGACTTCTTTGAAAATAGATGTTGGTTTTTATTTGAGGGAGCTTTTTCAATACTTGTGAATATTTGGCAAACACTTGGTTTTTCATTGGAGCTAATTGAGAGGGAATTAATTAGTCTCTTGAAGTATAGAGGAGAGAAGTAATCATAGAGCCTCATTTTCTTAAAGTTAAAATCAACTTTTACTTTATTTCTTTCAATTTAGTTTGTTTCGAATTAAAATTGTTCTTTCAAATTGAAATGCTTTAAATGACTTTGTTCAACCTAGTTAAGAGCATAATTGCATTAATTAGCCTAAATTTGCCTTAGCCTTTGTGGGAACAATAAGTTTTTATACTACTTGCAATCTGTATACTTGCTATAGAAAAATGGCGAACAACCCCCTGATACGACACTCCAGTGGCTATATGGGCAGTGTCCCCTACTTGAAGAACCCATGGTCCCTTTTATGTTCTATAGTACTTTGGCTACTTTACATCACACTTGTGGAGAGCTCCTAAGAGTCACTAGTGACATGGTCTAGAATTTAGCCCATGGGTTTAGTTGGCGCCTGCCATGAACAAGAAGGATGACATATGTTTTTTCTGCAAGAAGTATGGGCGCATGAGGGATGAGTACTACAAGGGGATCGAACAACAAAATAATGTGTTTATAATGAAGCTTGAATGGGTCTTGGTGAAGGATAGAGAGTCTCTCTAGGTGAAAGTGATTCATTGTAAGTATGGTTGTGGTGATGACTTGCTTCTGAATGTTGATCCTCGTGGTTCTAACACACAACGAAGTATCGGGAAGAATTGGTGTCATGTTCATAATGGTTTGCAGTTGTTCTATGATTGGGCAAGTAATGATAGTGTTCATAGGAAATATGAGAACAGTGGAATGTTTTCTGTCAGACCAGCTTACAGGGCACTCAATGGAAATAGGGAACAATCTAAGCTAAAGTGGGATGAAGTTGGAAGCTAAAAAATACCCCCCGTAGATGCAAGATTTTCACTTGGATCACACTGCAGAACGAATTATTACAAGTAAGCTTTAAATGGCGGAGGGGCTTACACTCAACGGGTAACTATGATTGCTGTTTGGAAACGAAAGAAGATGAAATACACATTCATAGAGACCATCAGCACGTCAAGGAATTTTGGCAGTCAATCATTCATCCAAACTACTGCAATTATTTTTCCATGGGAATCTTCATGAATGGATGGCGCTTATTCTCATATTAGTAGTAAAGCAGCTTGTGGATATGTTATTTGGGATGGCAATAGTTGTATGATAGTTTAGCCCTAAAGTTTAAATGATAGAGGCCTTCCTCCTAAAGTTTAAATGAAGGGGATGCCCTTATAGCTGAGCCTTGGGAATTTATATTGGGACTAGAGAAAATTTGGGACATGGAATTTAGAGACATCAGCCGATTACCTAGGTTACTCCCAAGTCACACTGGTTTAAACGGCCACCCACCCAACCCAGCAAGTTACCTGAGGTATATCACATTAATTTATACAAATCCAGTTCAAATTCCTACAGGGTTTGCACATAAACTGGATTGAACAGGTTGCTAGTTTCTGGTCCAACCTAACCAATCCAATTTGGTCTTTCAAACCCTAGTAATTATCAAAGCATAGTTCAAAAGAAAAGGTATGAGATAAACAAAATAAATTTTATACTTACAAACATTGCATTTCAATGAAGTGATCCTCTTAAAGATGATTGAAATCTTTGTTTCTTTTGTTTTAGATTAGGAGGGGGCTAAACTAGCCTTGTGGAGGGATTGAACACGACACCTCCCCCAGACAAAGGATCACTTTGCCTTTAGGGCATGCACTCATGTGCTAATTCTCATGTCTCTTGAAGATTGAGGGTAAGTAGCATCATAAGGGAAAATATTATCCAAGGCTTGAAATTGAAGATTGGGTCCCACTGCTATGAGAAAGAAGGCAACAAAGGCTTGAAGAAATTTCAAATTGAGCTCAGTGGCTTTAATACAACTTTTCTTGGGCTAGAAGTTCTAATCCCAAGTTAAATGATTAGAAAATACATAGGTTCTTTGCAAGGAAAAACCCTGATGTATTTACAATTACATCCCTGAGGTTAAGGGCAAAGTACACTTGTGTTTCTAGAATTGATACTATCTACAATAGATTAAACAAATACAATAACAATTCAAAAACATACTTTTAGCAATTACAAATCAGGCTAAATGGGAAAATGGTTGTGCTAAAGAATTATGATTTGAATGGGTAACCAAAAAATGGGACTATAATACAAACAGCCTTACAATCGATGATGAATGCCCCAAGCAAAACAAAAAAGAGACCAATTAATCAGCCAACGTACTTTTTCCTCCAAAGGCCAAGCTGCTCATTAACTGTCAAAAAGTAGGGCCTCGAGACATAAAGAAGCCATGTATCTTAAACATCATGCATGTTTCTTGGGTTGACGCCATTGCGCCAAACTGGACCAAAAACCCATGAATGAGTTCCGACGAGTTAATCCTTTCTTTCCAAATAAGTGTTTTCCTCCCAAGTCTGTGAAAACTGGACCCATATCCTTGCTTCTCGGTACTCTTTCAATCTGCACAACATAAAACTACTTGTTGGTTTTACATCAAATCATAAATTTGTCATACATTTTGAGGTAGAGCTATGGGGTGCACAGAAGAGTGATTGTTGAGTGGGATTGTGCTGCATTAGCGGCTTCAATTCAGGATTTGTTAGAATGTAAGAATGTACAGAGTAAGTTATCAAAACATGTAGAGAGAATTATAGGTTATAGGTGGGAAATAAGGGTGGTTCATATGTTTAGGGAAGAAAACTTTGGTGCAGATTGGCTCCACTAATTGGAGCCTTAATCAGGAATTTTGATATGAATCCAGAGGGTAATTCTGTCACTTTTCATGGTATTGGCCACGTGGAGGAAAGGTCAAAAAGACAAGATTTTCAAATTCAAGAGGCAACAACGTGCATTTGGAGACAAAGACAACATATTGGAAGAAAAGAACACAAATAAACACACACTTGGAGGAGGAAGATTAAGCACAATGGAGAGTCATGGATGTGAATAGTGCATGAGAGACTCTTAAATGGTTTAAAAGTGGCTTTCTTGGAGTTACAGGAGGCATTACTTGAAGACTCATCCACCTAAAGTCAATTTGAGTCCATTTATTCATTTAAGTTTTATTTGTTTAGTCAGGATTTTGTTAGATTTAGTGAATCTTTAATTAAATCCTTTCGATTATCCACTAAATGTCATTGTCTTGTAAGAATCCATTAGATATATCATTTTAGATATATAAGTTGCCAAATAGGTAAAAAAAATTTAAAAAAAAACACATACACACACATTTCTTTTAAAATGCATTGTATATGATTCAAATTATCCAACGCAATTCTCTCCCAATAGTCATTTTGCCTAGAAAGCAATTGTATCTTAATCATGCATTTTACATACAGCATGCTTCATCTAATATATACAGTCGCAAGAACTGTGCATCTGTGAGGATGAGCAAGTGAAATAATGTTTTACTGAAGCTGACACAAGGCATTGATCAACTTACCCTGCTCACTTTTCCATCCTCCAGATAGTACAAAATACCAGACCAATTGATATTTTGAGATAAACGAGAACGAACAGCGGATATAGGATATAGACAGTTACCAACCAGCATCGCTATGAACACCTGCTCAATGGATATCAATTGATAGCTTTATCAGCAAGTAATTAAACATCCTTTGATAGAAAATAAATCCTATATATTAACATGTTTACATTCGTTTATGCTTGTGGTGTCATGTCTCTATGTACTTAACTAATTCCACTCCCCACATCAACATGCACTTCTAGTAAACTTTATATCAGATATGCATGGAGGGGTAATAATTAGTGTAAGAATGCCTAGAGGTGAGACAAAGACTTTTCTATGTTAGGGATAATCATCAAGATCTTACTTGTTTAGCTTGGTTGTGAACATTCAAACTGAGCTTATACAAGAAGAAATCTGCAGGTGCATGCTTTTTGCTGATGAAAGTATCATGTCACTATTATCAATACAATTAATTCGGGCACTAGTGGCGGGACTTGACCTCAGAAATGAATAATAAGGTACCTAAGATGATGGCCACTAAAATCAGTCCATATATAAAGGAAGCTTAGAGAAATACTTACAAGACACCAATTATAGGAAGCAAGAGAAAGCCGGGGTGCCTCTGGGGACAAAAGGTTGCACAGATGAACTTCTATCCTTGTCAAGTTCCACATTGAAAAAAGAGCAATGAAAGTGCATATAATTAAGAAGCCGACCAGCGATAACCCTGCATGAAAGGCATAAAATCAAACTTCAAGAAATGAGAAGATGAAGCACAATAAGGACTTGTCAACAATTAAAAAAAAAGAAAAATCACACAGGCTTGAATAATATGACCTCTGGTCATAAATGTAAGACCTAGAACTAGGTCCCCTATTTAGGACCAGAGGAGCACTAATTATGAAAAAAATGAAGTGTGAGAGTCTGTATAAGGAGAAGTAGAATGATCACCATAAGCCATTTCCTCATATGAGTACCCTTTGACATAAAATTTTAACGCTGCCACAACATGAATAATTGCCATGACGTATGGTGTTACAAATCCCCATGACAGATAGCAGTGAGCAACGAATAATACACGATTCATTATCCAGTTAGTCCTTGTTACATATGACTCCAACACAAATGTTTGTTTTCGTAAGTAATTCCAGTACCTGATCATTGTTAAAAATGTCAAACACAATACAACCATAACACAACTTTGATGAGTGTGTGTCACAAACCTTCCAAAATTAAGATCACTTGCAAGTGGATGAGGAAAGACAGCAACTGGAGGAGAATAGATGAGTTCTTTGTGAGCCCCTGAAACGAACAACATTATGGTAATATGTTATAAAAAGGAATGGAATTTGGTCAAAATAAATGAATAGAGGAATGGAAGACAAGGAAATACTTCTTAAAAAAAGTTAGTCAATGCCATATGGATTACTGAAAGCTTGTGGCACTTTTTGTCCAAAAAAACATCACAAATTGAAGATGCTAGTTTTATAAAACATAATGTGAGCTAATATTTTGAACCAGAGACAGATCTGGACTTTGTTTTTATAGAGAGAGAGAGAGAGAATCAAAGATTTACCAGCTATAGCTGCAAGAGTCATATCATCAGAATATCCACCATATCGAAGCCCTGAGACGACACCACAACGATCTTTCCTAAAGTCATCAGCATGCATCTGAAGACATTCGAATAGTTAGAATCTACTTTTCATTTTCTGATGCACTAACCAAATCAAACAAAAAGTAGAGGTTACTTGCCATCATGCACCCTCCCCACAGAAAAAAAGTTTTTCCACCAGTCGCAAAGCCCATTGAACATGGCTGAGAAAGGCAAAAAAAAACAACCAAGTTAAGCAAATATGATACATGGAAAGCCATCAGGCCCATCACTGACATTTTACAATCACAACAGCTAACTACTTAAATACTGATTAAGTAAAGTGATTTCTGAATGCTATAGTTAAATTCATTTAGTGAGACTTCTTACAGTGAATCACCTTTAAAAAAAAAAAAAAACCACAAAGCACACAATCCTATAAAAATGGGGGGTGGGGGGGGGAGAAGCATAGAAGTGATTGGAGATACTATGAAAGTTGCAGTTGGATACCATATGGTACTCATAGATGCAATAACTTCCAAGACTTCCAGATGGCAAATCGAGAGGATATCCAGTTTGAATAAATATCTGTTAAGCATAAAAACACTTGAGAATAATTACATAATTTGGGAAAGTAGAAGCCCCACTACTCTAATTAAACAAGAAGAAAATAAGGATTTTAAGTTCTACCTTAGGGTTTTTCTCCATCTCTTTAGTGAGCTCTCCAATTGTTCCAGGATGTAGCCTAACATCATCATCCAAAAACAATACATATTTGCTGTCTTTACGCATATTTTCAACTCCAACCTGCCGATGTGCTTACAGTGTGCATTACTAGAGTAAATGAAAAATTATCCCATAAAGAAGGACCTAATTAATTAACAGAAATGGAAAAGCTAACATACCAACTGATTGTGAATTTTTTGACTACAAGTTGTTGCGAAATCAGCTACAATAATCTTAGCATCAACATGATCCTGCATGAACCAATGTAACATCAAAGTTGGTCATAAAAACTAAGAACTAATATATTTTGACGAAACCTAATGTAGAAGATTTTATTCAAGAAAGAAATAAATTTATTTTTTTTAGTTTTAATTATGTTATATTAGCAAATTCTAAGTTTCCTTGTTAATTAAGGAAACCTTTAGAGTAGTTGGAGTATGTTTATTTTCCAAGTAACATTTAGAGTAGACTTCTACACGTAGGCCTACTTCTTACTCTCTCCGATCATTAATATAAAACATATTTACCTAATTTGATTAGATCAAGAATGTTAGTTAAATTAGTTAATATAATGTGTATTTTCCAAAGCACCCTAGTCATCTTTTTTAATTCCCTCATTCCCTCTCCTCTTTGATTATTGTTGAGGGACCATCAATGGGGTTTTAGGTAACGAATGATACATATGAAAATTATGTTTTCTATTTAGAACCGGAGGGAGTAGTTAAGAAAACCTTTTTCTATAAATAGCATAGGGCTTGTCAGGAGACTTGGATGATAATGGAAATGAATTTTGCCATGGATTAGCTATTCTAACTTCTATCCCCCTCAAGTTCTTCTTATCCCCCCTTCTGCTTCTATCCCCCTTTCATTTCTCTGTCTAATTCCCCCTAACTTTTCGTCTTCTCTCCGTCTCAATTTTTGTTCTGTTTCTATTCTTCCCATCTGTCTCTGTATGTCTCCCCCCCAAAAATCTCATGTTTTCTTTAGAAGTGGTGTGAGTGAGTGTGTGTTGTATTAGTTGGAAAGGTACAGGTACATGATCTCCTTCAACCAGCTTTTTTGCAATTGCACCAAGAAGCCAAGAATCTAGCCTTAACATGGAATTTTCATTTTGCACTTCTTCTAGGTATGGATAAAAAGGGGAATGATGTACTAAGTGAGTATATTGTAGGACATAACCAAAACTATAAACAGATCTTTGAAATAGGGAAATAAATTTTAATCTATTCCATGATTATGTATACCTCATATTCTGATAGTAGCCTTGACACAGCATGGTAAGCAGGATCCTCTGTGCTATCTACCACAAAAATAAATTCTAGAGGGCCGCCATAGAGAGATGTTATCTACATTTGTAAAATGACAGAAGGAGAACCTCAAATAACAAGCATAAAAGTAGAAATTTGGAAAAAGAATAGAGTCAAACACCACAGATCCACAATTGATAAAATCCGCAAAATACTAAAAAAAATCATACAACTTAAATTTTAATAAGAAATTAGATATAGTTATGCAACCTACAGGGAGTTCTTTCAAACTTGGGATAAACACAGCATAGAGAGAGGATATGTTGCTAGTATAAGCACATATGACGGTTAAGATAGATACAAAATTTCCAATAACCAAAGAAGAGCATCAAATAGCATTTTCAGAAAGAATGACATACCAAAGAATATAACTAGGAAACAGATGAGCTTGGCCCTTACCCTTGGGCTCAAGCTCAAAACCCCTATTTAACTTATTTTAGTCATTTCCTAAAGCCCGACCCAAATTGATCGAGCTGAAGGCTAGGCCTAAAAGCTCAGATAATATTTTTTATAACTTTTTTTAAGTTTAACAAGGTCACAATGTATGTCCAAACTCCAATGGACCAAAAATAAATGTTCTAAAGTCCAATTTGCATAATACAAATCTAAAGTCTAAAGGAACAAATTTAAATGTTTAAAAGTTCAAATTGAGTAATACTAATCCAAATTTTAAAGGACAAATTAGTTTTCTAAAGTCCAAATTGTAAACAAAATTAGATTTTCCTAATTTGTCATCTTCATTATCCAAAAACAGAATAGTTGACACTTCAGAAATAGGGTCATGTCAGCTAGCCTAAACCGACCTATATTCTGTAGGGCATTTAAACTTGAGCCCAAAAGCCTTTTTAATCATTATTTTCACAATTCCTCAAGCCCGACCCTCCATAAAATGTGGGAAAATCAGGCCGGTCCAACGGACCAACTTGAATTCCTAGCTCTATTTGATGAAACATACTAAAAAAGAAAGTTCTAAAGACATGTGCCCAAAAGGTTACCTGACTTCTCCAATTGCGTAAATTGTGTTCTCCAAAACCTTTTAGTGGCATAATTACAGTTACTGTTGGTAGGGTGACCTGATTTGAGTGCTCAAGTTCATTGATATTGTGACAAAGGAAAGCAAAGTTGTTGCCATTCCGCATATTGTACTTAATTCTATTTATCTCTCTGTTCCTGTAAAGAATCATATACACACATATATTTATATTAAATATCTCATTAACATGGTACTGAAATTGTTTCACTGTTTAACATCAATGAGTACCTGACTGAAGCAGCCAAACCCCAACCAATACCAAGAAGTAAGCAAATTACACATCCCTACAAAGCAGACATAAAATTTAGCTTTGAATGGCACAGTATCATGAAGGGATTTTTCATAAGCAACAAGTATCAATGAATTTAGAACAGCATTTCATGGAAACTTATTTAATTTAAATGACCAACTGAAAGGCAAAAATTATGTCACCAAATTGCTGATGTATTTGGCTATATACAAACACCGTACTCAGGTATTTAAGGTTAAACTACTGATTCATTACAATTAAGAAGGTGAGCCTTGGTGCAGCAATAAGATTACTGCCACGTGACCTGGAGGTCACGGGTTCAAATCTTGGAAACAGCCTCTCCATTTGTAGGCGTAAGGCTGCGTACATCTATCCCTCCTTAGGCCCCACATGATGAGAGCCTTTTGTACTAGGTTACCTTTTTTTTAAAACAAAAAATTTAATTCAATACAATTAGTGTCATTTCATACAATAACCATGAAAATTCATAGATTGACTTTGATGTGTCCTTGAACTCTTAGAGTGATTTTGGTTGGAGGGGAAGGTAGGGGAGGGAAGGGGAAATTTTGAAATAAATTCCCTTCTCTCCTTTTATTTTATATTAAGGATCCCTCCTCTCCCGACAGACAAACCAAACAAAATAACATCCCCTCCCCTCCCCTCAAAAACCAAACACACCCTTAGAATCTGTTTGGCACAAGGAAAATGGAGGGGAGGAGAGGGGAAATTTTAATGAGTTCAATTGAAAAGAAATGGATAGGTGTGGTAATAAAATTTTAGTGAAGAGAAGATATAAGATAAAAAAGTACGAAAATTTAATTAAAAAGTTTTTTTAACCCCACTTCTCTAATTTTTTTTAAAAAAAATCAAACTCGTTTAAATTTCCCCTTCCGCATATTTCCCTCCTACCAAACAGACCATTAGAGAAGCTTGCAACAACAAAAATGGCATGCCAGGCCAGGGTTCATTCAAAGCAGTTTTCACAGCCATGCAAATTCTGTGCTAGTCATTCAGTAATGAATGAGACAAATGTAAAGTTTTGCTTAATGTGTAAAGTGAAGTCACCTGTTAGTCCATAGTTCTAATGAGAAAGTTTTGCTTTGTTTCCAATTTCTAACCCACAATAGCCAAACTAGTTTAACTTTATTACATACACTGTTAGCAGCTATACGGCTAATCCTAACATTATAAAATCAAGTTAGAAACTCCCTTTTTTCCGGTGAAAATTTTAGGAACTCCCTTTGAAGCATAAGTGAAACTTTTCAAATAAATGTATGTATTTTAATAATTTAATTCGTTTAATTTAAACCTCTATGCTTCTGAAAAGGTGTGATGCTTAAAAATAATTGAGTCCTATATATTAAATTGAATTCCAAGTTTTGCATTGGTTTTTGGATTAAATAAATATTCATATAAAGTTAATATGCACATTTACAATATATAGAAAGGCTTAAATTTCTCTCTCTTTAATCAACCACCACCTTCTTATCAAGAGGAGGCTATTGAAGAAGAATAGTACAATAGCGATAGGATTGCTTGTATCTGCTCTTTTGAGATTTTGTTAATGGATTCCAGTTATCATAAAATAAAAAAAAATAAAAAAGGCTTAAATATCACTTTTACCTTTGAACTATTCTGCGAGGGGCACTGGTTATCATGAACTATTCGTTAAAGCAATGTTACCCTCTTAGTATTAAAATCATTGCAATGTTGCCATTTGACCAACAAAAAAAAGTCTACTAGCCCACACTAACAATTAACTAATCGTGTTGTCACAGATTATATATGTCTACCCTGACTAGCTATAAGACCAACAAACTTTTTTTATTTTTTATCAAAACAAACTTTTTTTATTGACAAATACCTATATAACCTATTGACAGACAAGATAAACATATATACCCTATGACAATACTGTAAGATGATCATTAGTCTAAGTTTAAATATTTTTCCCCCTCAATGAATACCTAGTTAGCAAGCTAGATGATACCCTAAACATTATGCAACATATTTCAATAAAAAAATGGCGGTGCCAATAGCTCTACATTATTGAACTTTTGGGTGCCATGAATACTTAATGTCTTGAATCTATTTCTCTCTATGGAGGTAACGATCAATTATACAGTCTGCTAGTCAAAGGGAAACATTGCTATTGTAATACTTAAAGAGTAACATTACTCCAACAAATAATCTAGAATGATCAGTGTTCCTGGCAAAATATTTCAAAAGTAAAAATGTGCTTTAACCCTTATTTCTTTTTTTAAGGGCAAGTGTCTAGTTAGCAGGTTAGGCTAGACATATATAAATTGTGACGTCGCAAGTAGTTTATTGTTAGTGTTGATAGACTTTTTTAATTGATAAATACCATAGTTGGCAAGCCATATGACACCCTAAATATGATGCTACATATTTTAATTAAAAAACAAAGTCGATGCCAATTGTTTTAGGGGATCAGATGCTCCTCTATAAATACTTTAGAGGCAAAAATGCTCCTAACCGGTTTTTCGTATGTTAAAATTTAACATTACTATCTGTTTTTTTTTTTTGTTGGTAAATGACGTTACTATCTATCTGTTCTCCAAAGGGGATATTACAAATTTTAATACTTGAAATGAACATTGCTTCATTCCGGCAAAAAAAAAAAAAAAAGGAGCATTGTTTCATGGAATAGTTTGGGATAACCCGTGGCAACACAAAACATAATATTTTTCCAAACCCACAATTCATTGGATATGATCATAACAAACTCAACAGACCAAATTAAAAATCTACTAGAGTAGGATAATTCCATAGAAAACAGAAGGAGAGAAGAACAGAAAATGAATATGTTAATAATGCTTTTTCACAACATTTCCGCATATAAGAGAAAGAATTAAGAAAAGTGAACCTGGATCTGAATGAAAACGGAGAATGGAGTACAAAAGGCTCTGCTGAGAGAGAGAAGCAACCAATCGAGAGCCTCAGGCGAAGACATTGTAGGACCCTTGTTTATCAATTTCTATCTGCAATTATATATATATGTATATGCAATATTTATGGCTCTCTCGATCAACTCAATGCAATGGTATGAGATGCTGAAACCTAAACGTCGACGAGAGTATAATCCTCATCCCATATGCTTTTGCCTGTATCTTCCTCTTCTTCCTTTTTTCTCTCTCTCTTTGATGGCCGTGTACATTGCTGAGAAACAAGCGGCAAAATGAGCTAAATTAGGGGAACCAGAGAGAGGGGAAATCACAGGAACGGCTAATTTTATTGCTAAAATCAGAAAGATTGGGCAAAATTTTCACCACATATATCTTCATTTTTTTTTCAAAATATATATAAATTACTGGAGCGATTCACAAAATAACCGATATGATCGTGCGCCATATATAGTTGAATCACATATGTTGTACCTTGGACCATTCGCGTTGTGCTGCTTTGGTTTTTCAGCCGCCATTTTTACGGACGATCGTATCCTTCTCCTTCTCCTTCTCCTTCTTCTTCATTTTATTAAACTTCCCATCCTCGCTACCAAAATCACTTCCCATATTAAATTTTATTAAAGCCATTTTGATCTTTTGGTTTGCGACGAAGAAAGCCGCTTTCAAGTCCAAGCCCTGGTAATATGCAGTCAAGTCCCCGAATATTTATTTATTTAATAGTGATACAACGATCCCCATAAGATACACAGGGAGTAACCATCCAAGAGTATGTTTGGGACAACCATTAATTCAAATCCTGTTATTATTTCTGGGGAAAAAATTTAGATTCATTTACTTGTACGGTTTAGGTTTAATTTTTCAATCCAATTCTGAGCACATGAATTTTTTCTAAATTTGAAATTTATATGAAACAATTTTAAAGTTAGGTAAAAACTATCAATAATGACAGAAATTATACATGGTAAAATTTGATTTGTTAATTAAACTATAAGTGAATGAACTTAAGTTTCAGTCTTCAAACAAACACCCCCCCCCAAAAAAAACTGTAGCCTCCCTAGTTAATGCTTGTGTAAAAATTGAAATCCATCAACCCAAACAAGAGAAACACATGTATACAACAGTAAAAGACTTGCCTCCATGATCTTTCTCTAGTCATTTATAGAACCCACTTCTTACTAACCGGTGTTGGTTTGAACCAAGGAACAAAAAATCGGATTGGGTAATAAATCGGTCACAGCACAGGTTTAAGGGTTAATGGTGTAACCTGGGTCGGACCGGTTATATTGAAATATTATAATTTATTAGTAACAATATATATATATTAATACATTTTTAAACTTCTATAGATAAAAATGAAGATCTTTAGAAGAAAAAAAATGCTTAAAATTTATTAGTATTAGTTATAGTGCATGTACTTATGCAATGATATCTTCTTTCCTATAATTAATTAATTATTATATCCCCCAAAGTCTTCTTTTTTTTAAAATTTTTTTTACTTACTTTTCTCTTCATCTTAATCTTCAAACTTTCATTTTTCCCTAAAAAATAGTCCGAGATAGTAGTTAGAGGAATAAAAAAATTATTTAAAAATAAGGGTAACCGGTCCAACCACCGATTTTCACCGATTTTGACCGGTTCGACTGATTCGCTGGTTTAACACCCCAACCGAACCGGTCAACCAACCGGTTTTCAAGTCAGACCGACCGGTCCGGTTCAATTTTTTTTTTCACTGGTTTGAACATGCTCTTAATAAGCTTGGAAGAGCATTTGGGACATTTGAAGTCTCATCGATACCAAAGTCCATTTAGAATTTAGACTCTCAAATATCCTAGCAAACCATTTCTAGTTAATTAAAGATTGACATAAAAAAAATAATTAAAGATCAACATAACCTAAATAGGTTGTGGAGGCTTTGTAGAATAAAAGGAAATTATTGTTTTGAGTAACTTGTTCATAGTCTCCAACTCCATTTTCAATAAATTATATAATTTATATAGATTAAAATTAGAGTGAAAAACATTTATTGAACTGGGAATTTTTTATTCATATAATCCTTCATTCCTATTCTTAATAGAAGAGCTAGATAATTAATTTGTTAATATTAATAAAGTTAGTTAAATTATTTATTTTATAACAGATATATGTTGGTTTGCCTATAATACTCTTTTTAATTATGTGCATTGTAACTACTTTTGGTGAAACCCCCCTTTCTTTATGGAATAAATAGGCATACTTTGAGGAAAAATTTATAAATTTGGATGACAAATAGATTGAAATATTTTATATGATATCTCTGGTCATTAATATAAGAACCAGTTGATTTTTTTTAGAGATTAAGGAAGCTAAATAAATTACTCTAAGCAATATTTTCTATAAGCGACTTTTGTTGGAGGGGTTAGATCGTTGAGGAGTAAAAGAAGAAGAGATGAAGAAGAAAGTAGCACACAATGTCTTTAAAGCGTGTGTAACACTTTCCTTTAGGCTTAATTCACCATCATCAATACCTATCTTATAGGGTGCAATTTGGATTGACGGATGAATTTTCTATAGGATACAATAAGACATTTAAGTATGGATTGCGCTCTCAACACTCAAGTCAAGACAATAATAGCTTTTTACAAAGTGATAATTTGACTTTATCTTTGTGCACACTAAATGATAAAGGCAATGAGTTTGATCTTTTGTTGTTATGTGATTTATGATGTTGTATCGTATGTCACAAATAAAGTGACGGTGTAAGGTATTTATAGACTTTAAAGTGATATCTCTTGAAACAACACATCTTTAATTAAAAGTTATAACCATATGTTAGATTAATGAAACCTTATGAACCAATATAACTTAAATAACCAAATGTTCTTTAAAATAACTCTTCCATGAAGAGCTACACTTTTATTATATATAGAAGGTCTTCTTGAAAAACTAATACAATTTTTTACCAAGTAGTAGCTACCGTATATTTTCTTAGGTGTTTTAAGAAATTAAAGAGACATGATCTTGATGACCTTTAGTATTATAACTTCTCCATATAAATTCCTTAATTTATAAGAACCTGCCTTTTCAATTAACATATCTCTTCATTTTAAAATATTCTAAAAGCTTCCACTCTCTAGGGGCATGTCTTTAATATAAACAACTTCTTTTTGTTTCAAAATTTCAACTATGTTTTTCTTTTTTTCCATTATTAATAATTAAATATATATCTCTATATTAAAGAGAGTAAAATACTCTGATCACCCTTCTATTTCCCCCTAATTACAAGAACCTCCCCTCTATTTTAAAAATAAACACTCAAGTTCAAACCCTTAACTCCGTTAATAATATTCCAAAAGATTCTAAAAAACTATCTTTAAATTAAAATTTTATGGTTAATACCATATTTTGTCCTTTTAAGTTTGCCTTTATTTTGGCTTTTGACCCTCAATTTACAAACTATTGGTTTTAGTCCATGTAGGAATAAAATAATCCAAATTTTTATTGAGTTATAGGGATCAATGTTCTAAATAAAATGAAATTTTAGGAACTGAAATTTATAGTTTGAAATTTGAAGGACCAAAATCAAAATGAAAGCAAACTTGAGGAACTAAAAATTATATTAACCCTAAATTTTATTTACTAATTTTCCTTCATCATATCAAATCCGTAATTTATTTTTGAACATTTGCAAACTTTAGGAAAAAACTCAATGGCCCCATCAATGAATTTTTTATATAATATCTTGAAATTATATTATTTATATTATATGATAGAACTCGTAGTATAGGCTAGCCTGCCACTAGTTGATGGCACACTAGGTCAGGTTGAAAAGACCCACATCAAAATAGGTTGACATTTAGTCAATTTAATCTGTAACCTATGGATTGATCTGCCCAATCTGTTTTCTTTTACTCTTTTTCATTTTTTTTCATACTGCATTTTTCAAATTTTTTTAAACAACATAATGAAATATTTGTTTCTACAAACCTAAACCATTAAAAATTTAAAATACATTATAAATCATAAAGTGATAATAAAATATAAAATTCAAAGTTTCATACATTACAAATTAAGCATGTATCACAATTTCACATATTGCAAACTAAATAAATCCAAAATCTAAAATCAAATATTAGACAATATTAATAGTGTTTGAATTCGAAATGTGTTGTGAAGTTGTAAGATTTTTAGAATTTCGCTTTTACATGTTAGAATTTCAATATTTTTTAAGCCGTAAGATTTTTCAATATTAATGGTTTTACACTTTTATAGAATTTTAGAAAAAAAAAAACAAAAGCAAAAACAGGCTAATCGCCAACCCCGTAGGCTAACCCATCGTGCATTCGGATTTGGTGAGTTTAGATCATAAAGATCCATATAAAAAAGGTGACAATTTTTCATAATCCAACCAGCCAAGTTTTGCTGGTTGAGTGGGTTCGGCCGACAAATTTAACCTGTATTAACAACTCTATTATATGATAACAAAAATATGTGTTCAAAATATGTTTCTATCTATTTAAAAATATCCAAAATAAGCACGTTTCAATAAATATGATGAGAAATAAAATTATAAAATTTTGTAGTGTACTCCAAATTAATGAGTATTATAACATATTAGAAATTTTGAAAATATATATTAGAATTATTTTTGGGAGAATTGCGAAAAAATACCTTGCAAGTAAATTAATTGCTAATTGTTACCATTGCACACGGTGGGTGATATGTTGCACACGGGCGGATGATATGTTATACACGAATGATGATATTTTGCACACGGGGGATGATGTTTGCACTTTAGCAGGGATGCTTTTTGCACACATGGAAGGTGATTGCACATGCCGGATGCTTGTTTGCACATTGATACCATTTAACAATTAATTTACTTAGAAAGTATTTTAAACCATTTTCCCATTATTTTTTGGTTGTATACTATTTTTGAAAAATATAAATGTTTAAATAATTCTTATATTAAATAGGGGTATTTTGATAAACAAAAGCTTGAAAGTCAATCTTAATGGTCCATTAACGATTTGATAGATGAAAAAAGAATCTTAAAAATATAAGGAACGTTTGTGTAACATATATTTTGATTTTTAAGGGAGGTTTATATGAGTTTTTAAAATAGAGGAGATGTTCGTATAATTAAGGCCAAATAGATGGGTAGTTAGAATATTTTACTTTATTAATTATTTCACACTAACCAGTAATTCTTTTTCATTTGATTATTTATTATCCGTTTTCTCTTATATAATTTTTTATTCATTCTCTCTACTATACTCTTTTCATAAATAAAGATATATTTGGAAAATATAT
This sequence comes from Albizia julibrissin, assembly GCA_037074505.1. Taxonomy (NCBI): domain Eukaryota; kingdom Viridiplantae; phylum Streptophyta; class Magnoliopsida; order Fabales; family Fabaceae; genus Albizia; species Albizia julibrissin. Next base: position 42,997,272 of record CM073478.1, on the reverse strand, counting down.
CACATTTTTTACATATTTATTATTTTTAGTTAATATTAACCATTATTTGGTTTTGTGCTATGAAAGTAGTTGTTGCTTATAAGAATAACCGGAGAGCATATATTATTCATCATTAAATTATATATTAATTTATAAATTAAACTAATTAATCTATAAAAAATAATAAATGTTTAAAATCAAAATAAACCTTTAATTTAATTCTTATATTTAAAACAGGATGTGGTGTTTTTTGTTTTTTTAGCTCAGGACAAGTCGCTCACAAAACATATGACACTATATAGCATTAGTTTCTACTTTATCTAGGATGAACGATGGAGGAATTGAGAACCACAACCCCTTTTGCAACGCTTAATGATAGCAGTATTTTTTATTATTCCATTTAATTTGTAGTATAAAAATTAATTAATTTTTTTAAATTAAAAAATTAAAATCAGTTATTTAATTGTAATATATATTATTAAATTATATATTAATTTATAAATCAGAAAAACTAATTTTAAAAAAAAAAATAATAAATATAGATACTTTAAAATTTTAAAAAAAAACTTAAACTTCAAAATATTAAATAAGTGATTTTTCAAAAAACTGAATTATTAATTATTATATTTTTTTATTAATTTTATTATTAATAAAATTAATTTAAAATTTTAAAATTTAAATTATATTTAAGTCTCCATAATTAAAGTTTCATCAATCTTTTAAAATTTTTTTTTGAGTTCTTAGTTTATTATGTTAGATCCGCAATTTTTTAGGAAATAAGAAACGAAATGCCCCTACCACTGCTACTCCATCCCTTCCTTTACTCCCCCAGAGCTGCGGCGCTCCCATTCTCTTCCGAACTCTCACGCTTCCAATCCCTTCGTCGCCCTCTTTACCTTCTTCCACCACTTCATGGCCGCCTCCGCCGAGCCGATTAGCCCATTGAACACCCGTGTGGGATGGATCGGTACCGGCGTGATGGGGCAGTCAATGTGCGGCCACCTAATTCGAGCTGGCTATAAGCTCACCGTCTTCAATCGAACTGTCTCTAAAGCTCAACCACTTCTCGATATGGGCGCTCAGCTAGCTCATTCTCCACACGCCGTAGCTTCCCAATCTGACGTTGTTTTCTCCATGGTCGGGTTTCCCTCTGATGTACGTTCGGTCCTTCTGGAACCCAAATCCGGTGCCCTCGCCGGACTTAGGCCCGGCGGAGTTCTCGTTGACATGACTACTTCAGAACCGTCCCTTGCCGTCGAAATCGCCTCCGCCGCTGCCTCCAAAGGTTGCTACTCCATTGATGCCCCTGTTTCCGGCGGTGATCTTGGTGCTAAGAACGGAAATCTAGCAATCTTCGCAGGGGGAGACGAGTCTGTAGTTCACCGGTTGAGCCCATTGTTTTCCCACATGGGGAAGCTTAATTATATGGGTAGTAGTGGGAAGGGGCAATTCACGAAGTTAGCTAATCAGATTACGCTTGCTTCAAACATGGTGGGGCTCGTGGAGGGAATGGTGTATGCTCACAAGGCTGGGCTTGATGTGGAATCATACTTGAATGCAATTTCGACCGGAGCGGCGGGTTCGAAGTCGCTGGATTTGTTTGGTCATAGAATCTTGAAGAGGGATTTTGCGCCTGGATTCTACGTGGATCACTTTGTAAAGGACTTGGGTATTTGTTTGAAGGAGTGCCAGAACATGGGTATTGCTTTGCCTGGGCTGGCTCTTGCTCAGCAGCTTCACGTGTCGCTTAAGGCTCATGGTGAAGGTAATTTGGGAACTCAATCACTAATTTTGGTTCTAGAGCGGCTCAACAATCTTAGTCTTAATTAGGTTGGTAGCTTTTGTTGCTAATAATGCATTGTGGGGACCTGAATAATTCTCGATGATGATGAACTTGGGGATACCACATTACTATGTTATCCCTTCTGTTGAACAGCATTTTATCCCTAATGATGATGAACTTGGGTAACTTCTGCTTGTGTTAGATTGCTTCAATGTGGCTTTTGTTCTTTGGATTGATGACATATGATACGATGTGAAAAATACTTGGTTCTGGACTGGTTTGTCTTACATGTTATCATACTATGGCTCATTTCAGGAAACCATGTCTAAATGTTACTCATCCGGTCTTAATTGTAGAAGCTAGATAACTTGAGGAAATTTGTTAACATTCTTATGGGTAAGAAAAGTTAGTGTAATTAATAGGGATAATTTGGAGAATAAATCATAAATTTGGGCGACAAAGTTTATTGGGGTTCTTACAAAGCAAATCCCTCCACTAGTTCCCTCATTTAGGATGGAAGGAGTGTTAAACTCTGCCAATTTTCATATTGATAACTAATTTGCAAATAAGATTTTGTTCAGTAACAATGCTAAGATAAAGAAAAAATAGGTTAACAGTGACGACTCTCACCATGTATAGAATTTTCTATCATTGTCAATAGACATTTAATGTTGTGAATGCACATGTTCCATTTGGAGAGAGACATAGAGAAGAGTTGTGGGTATAATTGTAAGATATGAATCTTACACATGCTCACACAGTATATGAATGTTGTGTTGGAGCTATAATGTGTTTGTGACTTTGTGTGTCAAAAGAAGTTTTATATTGCTCGAGATTGAAGAGACTTTAGTATATACTAAGATGTGAGCTTGGGCTGGTAAAAAGGCTAAGAAGAGATCAAGAGAAGTATTTGGAGTCAGCAGACCCTTGGATTATATATGTGTTTTTAATTAGTCAGTTTTATTATTCATTAACCATATTTAATGACCTTAAAATGTTTCAATTGCATTAAACCACTGTTATTCCAATGTTTAGAAACTACCCTTTTAATCATCATTAAACCATTTTTAATTGCCATTATGTCGTTCAACAGTTTTGTTTGTGTTCTTTGCCTTGCTGTATGGCCAGTGGCCCCAAGCCCTCCTCTCTCTTCGTTTTTTGATATTATTATCCAGTATCCGGTTCGGGGTTTATGACTGCCATTCCTAACACAAATGTCTCCTCTGTGACTCGAAGACGAACTCGAACTCGAGACCCAATGGGATTTAGCGAGGTCTTATCCCACTAGACCAACTCTATATTGATCTCCTCTCTCTCTTCTGCTGAGTTATGATTTTATATTTTTGTTACTGTTATTCCATATCCCTATTTATTGCAAGAATGGTTTGTTTAATCTTGTGAAGTGCCGCATTTCTTACCTTGGGTGGCAAAGCACAATGTTCTTGGGCATGACTTGAATCATATATTTTATTTTTATATAGGTGTTTTTCAAGATGATGTTATAAAATGTGAATTACAGATACAATCACATTTTATGTCACTTTCTAAATGCATGAAATATAAACAGAAATGATGCCATGTTGTGGTCTCTCTTGCCCTTGTGTCTCGAGCCATTTCTCTCCAATATTATCTGATTTTTATTACCTAAAAAAAAAGGACTAAGGATCCAAATCCTTGTTGATCAAGAAAATCCAATTAATTCCCATGATGCCATCATCAAGCTCCAAGCTATAGCCGGTAATTGGTGCTAGCCTGCAGGCTGCGGCGCGGGTCGAACGGTGGGAGGGGGGCTGGCAAAATGCTAGCTAGCCTGTTAACTTTCATTTTAAAAAAAATTATTACATTGATTTTTTTACTCACTCCCTTTCTCTTTCACCTACTCACATCACACTTCCTTTCTTTTAGACGTTTGTGTTAGGCATCCAATTTCATTCTCATTCCTTTTTTCCACCTACTCTTTTAAATTTAATAATAGTAAAATAAATAAATATAATATGAAAATAAAAATGTCAAATAAAAAGTAAGAGGAAGTAGTTAGGGAATAAGAGTATTTGGATTTATTTCTTAAGGAAAAAAATTAAGCAGGCTAGACTACTAGTGTAGCCCGCCAAGTCAGCTTGAGCTTGTCACTTGTTACGAGTGTAGGATGGTGTATTTAGAAGTGCAAGTGTACACTGTCGTAATCAAGTAATATAGAAGTGAGTAGAGTATCGTTCCCACGAGGATTGATCACTAAGTACCAAAATTGGTAATTTTAATTCTATTTAGTCGGTTGATTAGTTGTGATTGAGATTGCAAGATAGAAATGATAAAATATGAATACAAGTGATATAAAGACAAATATGAGAAAAAGCCCTAGGGATTAGATTTCACTTAATAAATTCCGGATTGAATCACTTATCTATTCTAGTCCAATTTATTCCACATGATTGATAGTCGAGTTTCCCTATTTTAATTACTAGCCTTTTCCAAGGTCAAGTAATTCTATAATTAATTGCTAACCCAATATATTCCTATATGAATTTAAGCAATCAATCATGCATTAAGATTTATGGAACTCAATTAAGACTCACAACCCATATGAATATATTCCTATTTCATATGCAAATTATGGTTTTAATTATAGGATCCACACACATGTATCTCCTTTCGGTCTCAACATACATATTAAAATCATCCAAAAGGTGGCCAATCAATTGTAAGCATTAAGAGCAATAATTAAAACTCAATCATGAAGGAAAAATTAAAACTATATTTAATAAGTTAAGATTCAATCCGTCATTAGTAAGCTACATCATCACCCTAGGAAAAGGAAAATTTAGCTCATGATAAAATTAAAAACAAAACTAAAATATATTACAAACATCATAAATATTGCATAAAAATTAATTACAAAAACATAAAAATACAACTACAAGATGCATGAAAATGGAAAAATCTAGCCTACCATATAGGAGGTAAAACCATCCATGTAGGTGGCAACCTATACCATCCATAAAGGAGGACTACCTAGGCCTTCCATATAGGAGGTAAAACCATCCATGTAGGAGGCATGCAAGAAGTAAAAAAATGTAAGAAATAAATTCTAAAAATAACAACTCTCTCTCTCTAAAATAGAAACACTCTCTCTCCTCCTTCCTCCTCATTTTAGGGTGCTAAGAAACTCTATTTATAGGCTTCATTTTCGGACTGCTACAGTATTTTTCTACAGTGAACCGCACTGCTACAGTGAACCGACCACCCACTTGCTACAGTGAACCGACTGCTACAGGAACCGCACTGAACCGCCCCACTTCCACACACACCGACCGCTACAGTACAACGCAATGGTCCGCTATAGTGAAACGCAATGGTCCGCTACAGTACTACTGCTACAGTGCACAGTGAACAGTACCGCATGAACAGTGCACAATGAATAGTACCGCATGAATAGTAACTTCCCCTTAAATGCCTTCTTTAATTCTTCTTAATCCGGTACTGTCCATGGCTGCAAGAAAATCATTATTTATTTATTAATTACACCCAAATTGATTATATTCAGCTCAAATATAGTCTACAAAATCATCATATAAGGGAAAATGAATATGCAAATATTTTACTTATCATCACTTTTACCAGCTCTACTCCAAACTGTCAAATTTAAAGTTTTCTTTGCCTGAATACCAAGGTGGGTGAGAGTCGGAGGTATATAGCTCTGATGGACACCTAGTGATTCCTCAGAGTAGCCTTTTGGGATTTTTTACCTTTTTACACATCGGCCTCGCGACCGTGCAATCGTAACGGTGACTAGCCGTCCTAGTCATGTCAGGGTAAGAACCAACACTTTGTCCACACTCTCATGCAGTGAGAACCCCTGATCACGATTTTGATAGTTTATAGCCTTCGTGTTAAATGGCTCTGATACCATGGGTGATGGTGGATGTATTCAGATCCCTATGATTGTGTGGTGTCTTATTTGAATAAGACTAGAAGATCTCAAACACAAACACTAACAAAGTTATTGGGACCCAGATCTATCCCGTCTGATATCAAATGAACTTAGAAATAATAAACTGAATTGATCCAGAAGTATATTAACCCTAAAATGAGATTCTAGTCCAGGTAAGTCTAAGCTCTCTCATCTCATCTTAGCTCAAGGATAGTTTAGGACGTCCAATCCTTTCAGTTTCACACATACGCTGGCTTTATCAGTTGATTGTTTCTCACTACTTTCACAAGATCATGATCGGATTCTTTTTGATGCACAAACTCCTCTTAAAGAGCCAAGTGCAGAGCATACTTTAATCTTTATAGAGACGAAGACACCATGTTAAGAACTCAAGCTTTTAGAAGAGAGAGAATTTTAGAAGGAAGTCATTTGGTAAAGCACGCTTATATTCATAGGAGTGGATACAACTCTCGATGATTTTGAAATGAGGAGGTACATCACTTATATAGAGAGACGGACCAAAGAGATGATAAAACATACTGATTAGAAATACAGACACGTAGGCTTCTATTAAGATAGCTCGTGACTTAAAAAAGCACCAAGTAGTACAAACCCGTGACTGATAAAGTTGGGCATCTGTAAAGCAAACAATTCAACACACTCTAGTATAGCACACTTATAGTACAATCATTCTGAAAGTAAAGGCACACTGGTAAAAGTAACTTTTTGCAAAGTAGATGTTCTGTCGATACTTTGTCTTGATGACTCAGTCTTTCACTATAGGCTCATGATCATCATTAGGGGACAAGTTGTCATTGTCCGTGTCATAAAACAAATCACGTGCATATTGTAGTGAGTCCCTATAGTAGGATTTTGGAAAAGAATATGGAGATTCTGGAGCTTGGGCTTCTTGAGTTGGATCATGTGTATAGTAGGAAGGAAAGTCTTGGGTCAAAGTGGGCTGAGGTAAATTAAGGTTTCTGAGAGTAGTGGGTTTTGGAAAACTTGAGATGAGCTGCCTGGAGCAAAAAGACTCAGTTGAGTATAGTTTTCACATGGGTCTTGTGAGGCTTGGAAATTAGGATCTGTGGGATATGGTTCAGAGGGAACATTTGGTGGCTAAGAGGGATTATCATATAGGTAAGTTGGATAGGAGAAGAGGGCCTTGGAGCATACAAGTCTTCATAACCATATCCTTCAGAAGGAATTGGTCTGAGAAGCTTGCATTCTTTATTTTGTTGCTTGTTGACTTGTCCCAAGTAGTCACCTATATCTTGAAGTTCTTTGACATCTTGTCTGACCCTGTCAAACAAAGAATGCCAAGAGTTGGCATGACTTTTGAAGAGTCTCCATCATGGCTGAGAAAATAAGACCTGTTAAGAAAGAAAACAAAAAAAAATCTATTTTGTTTCTTTTTTCCAATATTCCAAAGATTATATTCATTTATTTTATGATACAGAGTTCCTCTCCAGTAGGGTAGAGGAGCAAAATGCTCAAGGAGTTTGAAGGTGGGAATTTTCATGCTTTTTATCACAAAGGTAATGATATACGGGTAGGGGTGTAAGAGCTATGGCACTGAAAAAGAAAATGATCAATGACCAGATGTACCAAAGTAGTTCTTCAGGAGTAGGGCCTTGAACAAAAAGTAAGGTGGCAGAAGGAGTATTTAGGGTGAAATGCCAGGCTGTTGGGAAAAGGTTAGTTTTAACAAAGAGAAGGTGAATCCAATGATAAAGATTATCTTTGGTGTCATGGATGAAGTCTTCTTGGCTGTTAAGGCGGGTATTTGAAGGAAAAAGAGTGGCTTTCTTGAAATAAAACACGGCTTTAGCGGGAAAGCTTTCTGAGATGATTAAGATGTACAGGGGTTTTGAAGAAAGGATTTTTAGAGGAGTAGAAGTCCTCTAAGGTCTGGATAGGAAATCTGCAATAGTATTGTGATGGCCTTTCAGATGACGAACTGTGAATTTATAGCGAGAAAATCAGTCTTTCCATTTGAGTAGTTGAGCATCTAGCAAGATCTTTTTCTTTGGATTGAGTATCTTTGAAAAAGATGTATTGTCTATTTCCATAATAAAGTGGTAGGGCTCAGATGAAAACTAAAATTTTCAATTCATTGCTTGACAACCAGGATTTCTTTGTATGTTGCTTGATAATACTTTTTTGGTTTTTTGAATTGTCTAATGGCATGTTCACAGTAGTATCTTTTGCCATTTACTTATTCAAGAAGTATTGCTACCTAAAATTCATCACTAGCGTTTGTTTGTAAGATTATTTCTCCTTGATTTGGGATCTTCAACGGTGGAGGATTTTGAGTGATTCTTTTGAGGATTTTGACAACTTCTGTTTGTTTCCTTCCCTACTGTGGAGGATTCTTTATGAGAAACTTGGATAGCTGGCTAGTATGATGAGACACATGAGGGATATAATCCCTAAGATAATTTACAATCCCGAGAAATTGTTGGATTTGTTTGGGAGTGAGATTGTCATAAGGAAAATTTAATAATTCCTGTACAATATGAGGTCTTGTAGATATATGGATTTCTGATTAGTGAAATTCGAAAATATATATACGTATATATAATATCCACCTAAAAGATTCATTTCTCCCAAATCCCCCAAATTTACCAAAACCCTTTATTGGATCTCTTGGATCTCTGAAATCTAATCCAAGGGAAAACCTTAACATCCCTCTTCCAGATATAAAAGTCCAAGTTTTTGCTGATAAATATTTCAAACTTGTTTCTGCCATTGCCTTCATTAATACAAGATCTTACAACACAGTGATGAAACCTCATATTCTTCCTCTTGAAGAATGGGTCCCTCATGACCAATATTTTTTCACTACTGATGTAAAACTTCTCAAAATTGATTTTATTTCTAGAAGAAAGATTGGAATCAAATTCTTCCTAGGATGCAATTTGAAAATTAAGGTGCTAAGAAGTGATCTCCTAGGAAATGATATCTTATTGGGATTTGATACCTTCTACAATACTCAAAATCTCATGATCGTGCCTAAAGGAGTAAAATGGAAAGGGAGCTTTAGCCTTTATACAAAAATCCCTAGCCTTTTTGAGCTTCAACAAGCTCTTCTTCTGTATGCAGATGTTAAAGATCAATTGCTTCAATATTGTGCAAACAATTATGATCAGTTCCCACATCCCTCTCCATTATGGAAAAATCAGGATTTCTTCATCAAAAATTACCCTTCAAAAAGAATGAGGATATCAATCGCACAAAAATCTCTAATCCTGAAATGAATCATGATGATTTGAAATTAGCTAAAGAAGAATGTTCTGCTTTGTTGACATAAAGACTCATTGAGCCTACAAAATCTAATTGGGCTTGCCAAGCTTTTTATGTTGAAAAAAGATCAGAGAGAAAACGAGATAAAAATAGACTTGTCATTGATTACAAATCCTTGAATTATTTCCTTCAAGATAATAAGTTTCAATTACCAAAGCTTAATACTCTATTTACTTATCTAAAAAAAGCCCAAGTCTTTTCTAACTTTGACCTCAAAGCAGGATTTTGGCAATTGGGTATTCACCGAGAAGGTAGGTCCAAAATTACTTTCTGTATACTTAATGTTTAATACCAATGGACTGTTATGTCTTTCGGTCTCAAAGTAGCCCCATCCTTATTTCAAATAGCCGTGACCAAAATCTTTAAACCCATTCTCCATAATGCTCTCATCTATGTTGATGACATTCTTTTTTTTTTAATGATACTAAAGAATCTCATAAAACCCTCTTGGCTCAATTTTCTAAAATTGTAGAGCAATATGGCACATGCTTTCTTCAAAGAAAAGTGAAATTGGTGTAAAAGAAATTGAATTTTTGGGCATGCATTTTAAATATGGTCAATATAGTCCAAGACCTTATATTGCACAAGAATTATTAAATTTTCCTGATGACAATCTCACTCCCAAACAAGTCCAACAATTTCTCGGGATTGTAAATTATCTTAGGGATTTTATCCCTTATGTGTCTCATCATACTAGCCAATTGTCCAAGCTTCTTATAAAGAATCCTCCATAATGGGGAAGGAAACAAATAAAAGTTGTCAAAATCCTCAAAAAAATCACTCAATCTTCTAGCGTTGAAGATCCTAGATCAAGGAGAAATGATTTTATAAATGGACGCCAGTGATGAATTTTGGGGATCAATACTTCTTGAATAAGTAAATGGCAAAAGATACTATTGTGGACATCACAATGGATAGTTCAGAGAACCAGAAAAGCATTATCAGGTAACATATAAAGAAATCCTAACTGTCAAGCGAGGAATTGAAAAATTTAGTTTTCTTCTGAGTTCCTACTATTTTATTGTGGAAATGGACAATACATCTTTTCCAAAGATGCCCGATCCAAAGAAAAAGATCTTTCTAGATGCTCAACTACTTAGATGGAAAGACTGGTTTTCTCGTTATAAATTCACAGTTCGTCATTTGAAAGGTCATCACAACACCATTGTAGATTTCTTATCCATATCTCAGATGACTTCTACTCCTCCAAAAATCCTTTCTTCCAAGCCCCTGTACATCTTAACCATCTCAGAAAGCTTTCTCGCCAAAGCCATGTCTTATTTCAAGAAAGCCACTCTATTTCCTCCAAATACCCGCCTTAATAGCCAAGGAGACTTCATCCATGACACTAAATATAATCTTTATCATTGGATTCACTTTCTCTTTGTTAAAACCAACCTTTTCCCAACAGCCCATCATTTCACCCTAAATACGCCTAATGCCACCTTACATTTTGTTCAAGTCCCTATTCCTGAAGAACTACTTTGGTACATCTGGTCACTGATCATTTTCTTTACCAGTGCCATAGCTCTTACTCCCTTACCTATATATAATTACCTTTGTGATAAAAAGCATGAAAATTCCCACATTCATCAACTCCTCGAGTGTTGTGCTCCTCTACCCTACTGGAGAGGAACCCTGTATCATAAAATAAATGAATATAATCTTTGGAATATTGGAAAAAATAAACAAAATAGATTTTCTTGTGTTTTTGTTCTTAACAGGTCTTCTTTTTTCAGCCATGGTGGAGATTCTTACTTTAAAAGTTGTGCCAGCTCTTGGCATTCTTTGTTTGATAGTGTTAGACAAGATGTTGAAGAACTTCAAGATATAGGTGACTACTTGTGACAAGTAAACAAGCAACAAAAGAAAGAATGCAAGTTTCTCGGACCAATTCCTTTTGAAATATATGTTTATGAAGACTTGTATGCTCTAAGGCCCTCTTACTTCTCCTATCCAGCTTACCTCTATGATAATCCCCCTCAACCACCAAATGTTCCCTCTGAACCAGATCCCACAGATTCTAATTTTCAAGACTCACAAGACCCTTATGAAGACTATACTCAACTGAGTCTTTCTGCTCCAGCAACTCATCTTAGGTTTTCCAAAACCCACTACCCAAAGACCTTAATTTACCTTAGCCCACTTTGACTCAATACTATCCTTCCTACTTACTGTATACAGGATCCAGCTCAAGAAGCCCAATCTCCAGCCTCTTTTCCAAAATCCGACTACAGGAACTCACTATAGTATGCTTGTGATTTGCTTTATGACAATGATAACTTGTCCCTTAATGATGATCATGAGCCTATAGTGAAATACTGAGTCACCAAGACAAAGTGTTGGCAGAGCATCTACTTTTTAAAAGTTACTTTTAGCAGTTTGCCTTTACTTTCAGAATGATTGTACTATAAGCGTGCTCTACTATAGTATGCTAAATTATTAGCTTTACATATGTCTAACTTTATCAATCACGAGTTTGTACTACTTAGTGATTTTGAGTCATGGGCTATCCTGATAGAAGCCTACGTGTTTGTATTTCTAATTAGTATGTTTGGTCTGTCTGTCTATATAAGCGATATTCCTCCTCACTTTAGGATCATCGAGAGTTGTATTTACTTCTATGAATATAAGTGTGCTTTCCCAGATGACTTCCTTCTAAAATTCTCTCTCTTCTGAAAGCCTGAGTTCATAGCATGGTGTCTCCGTCTCTATAAATATTCTAGTATGCTCTGTACTTACCTCTTTAAAAGGAACATGTGCATCAGAAAGAATCCAATCATGATCTTATGAGAGTACTAAGAAACAATCAACTGATAAGGCCAGCATGTATGTGAAACCGAAATGATCCCATCTTTTTGTAGTTGTAGTATATGAATGCCCAATAATATCTCTACAGCAGTGTGTTTGGTCCGTCTTGTATAAAGTTTCCATCAGTGAATTTTCCCTTTTATTTTATTTTTTATTTCAAATAAATTGGCCTTGTTAATATTTTCCCAAGTCAATCCAAGTTTAAAGTGCACGCACATTTTAATAAAAAACAAACAACAACAACAATAATGATGGTAATGGTATAGTCACGTGAGTCAGTTGGTGTGAAGTGTATACATATAGACAAAAGGTTCTTTGTTTTTTTTTTCCCAACAAAAAAAAAACTGAATATATTGAAATCAAAACGGAGCTACAATGTCTCAAGCAAGGCATAAAATAAGAAGGTAAAATAGACTCCAAACAGAAAAGCGTATATAAAAAACAAGCATATAAAAGGTATTTGAGGCGGAGAAAGAACATAAAACCGAATTCAAAGAAACTTCACGAGCATTATTCGCCAATAAGGCATGCAACTATGATGAAGGTCCAAATACCCAAAAATTGGCTACCAAATTTATGGTATGTTTGGAATAGCGATTATAACTTTCAATTATATTTTTCAATCGTGATTTATAATATACGAGGTAGTTTTTATGGTCTATGAAATAAATATGTAGAAGAATTTTATCTTGACTTACATAAATCGGACTTATATATAAATTAAAACTAAAAAAAACAAGCTATTATTTGAGGCAATCACAAAAATAATGACAGAGAAAGCACAATCAGATCCAATGTTAATTGCATGATTTTCAAGAACAATCAGGTCCAATGTTAATTGCATTATTTTCAAGAGGAATCTATGACTTCGCCGCCTCCATTGTTCATTTGAAACTCCACGTAATCACTGCACCGACAGTTTGCATCACATCATCATTAGGGAGGATAAGAGAAGAAGTATACAATTTGGACTTCGCCTTCTTATCATAAAATAACCATAAATTAATAATTTAGCTCTTTCAAATGTTTTTAATGATTCATTCATCATAATATTTGTGTCATAGCTTCAAAAATTCCATTTTATTATTGGGAAACCTTCTAAATTTTCTTATTTGAAGTGATTTACAAGTGGTTTCGGTGCTTACTTTATACGTGGTTGTCCTAGCCTTTGCTTCACTTTCTATTCAAAGCTCTTCTCTAACCCTTTGTTTAGGTGGTGTTTTCCCCCCCTTTTTTTTCGTTGGGCTCCTATATTTGCATTTGAATTTATTAGGTAAAGAGGGCCGACAGTCTGTATACTTTTTACTTAGTTTTGTCAATTGTCTTCCATCAACTTATTTATATCAGTTACGTAAAATTCTGCCATAACACATTTTTAATGAGTTTATAATTAAAAGATAATAATTTAAAAATAAAATATATGATTGGATATAATTGAAGAACTTAACGAAATAAATATAAGAAATTTGATATAAGTATTTACCTATTAGATACTTCTCCTATCCTTAATATAAGATATATTTATCTAATTTGATAAAATTAAAAAAATTAGTTGTATCGGGCCAAAAAAAAGGAGAAAGAAAGTTAATTGTATTTAATATTACAATAATATTTTTAACATTGTATAAAATCTCCACCATTAAAAACCATTCAAATGGTGGAGAAATTAAGTGGAGAGAAAAGCGTTAGTAGAGACAATCCTTCTCTATTAATATTAATATGTATTTTCTAAAACACCCTAGTCATCTTTTTTAATTCTCTTTCTCATTTTCCTCCTTGATTATTGTTGAACGAGCATCAATAAAAGTAAATTATAAAAAAAATTAATAAATATAAAAATTATATATTATATTTAATATCAAAATCACTTTCTATAAGTCTTGTATTAAAGATAGAAGAGATTACCATTTTTAAGGGCAAAAATAAAAAATATTGGCCAACAAGAAAAATTAGATCATAAATTATTATTTTTCTTCGGGGGTCCCGCGGCCAAAACGACAAACAAATTTAGAAACAGAATCGCCGTCGGCTTCACAATGAGGATAATGAAATAATATTGACCGGACAAACGAAAGGCAATGCCCCTGCCTCTTCTGCTGCGCTCACTGTACCACAACTGCCGGGACTGCTACTCTCTCTCCAACTCTCACGCTTCCAATCCCTCCGTCACCCTCTTTACCCTCCTCCGCCACTTCATGGCCGCCGCCGCCTCCGCCGAGCCGATTAACCCATCGAACACCCGTGTGGGATGGATCGGCACCGGCGTCATGGGCCAGTCAATGTGCGGCCACCTAATTCGAGCTGGCTATGAGCTCACCGTCTTCAATCGAACTGTCTCTAAAGCTCAACCTCTTATCGATATGGGTGCTCAGCTAGCTCAGTCTCCTCACGCAGTGGCTTCCCAATCCGACGTCGTTTTCTCCATCGTCGGCTACCCCTCTGATGTCCGTTCGGTCCTTCTGGACTCCAAATCCGGTGCGCTCTCTGGACTTAGGCCTGGTGGGGTTCTTGTTGATATGACTACCTCAGAACCATCCCTTGCCGTGGAAATCGCCTCCGCTGCCGCCTCCAAAGGCTGCCACTCCATTGATGCCCCTGTCTCCGGCGGTGATCGTGGTGCTAAGGGCGGAACCCTAGCAATTTTCACAGGGGGAGATGAGTCTGTAGTTCATCGGTTGAGCCCACTATTTTCCCTCATGGGGAAGGTTAATTATATGGGTAGTAGTGGGAAGGGGCAATTTGCGAAGTTAGCTAATCAGATTACGATTGCTTCAACTATGGTGGGGCTCGTGGAGGGTATGGTGTATGCTCACAAAGCTGGGCTTGATGTGGGATTATACTTGGATGCAATTTCTACGGGAGCGGCTGGTTCGAAGTCGCTGGATTTGTATGGGCATAGAATCTTGAAGAGGGATTTTGCGCCTGGATTCTATGTGAATCACTTTGTGAAGGATTTGGGGATTTGTTTGAAGGAGTGTCAGAACATGGGTATTGCTTTGCCTGGGCTGGCTCTTGCTCAGCAGCTTTACGTGTCGCTTAAGGCTCATGGTGAAGGTAATTTGGGAACTCAATCACTAATTTTGGTTCTAGAGCGACTCAACAATGTTACTCTTAAACCAGGAGCTCCCGTTGTTGCATCGACTTAGGTTGGTAACTTTTGTTGCTAATTAAGCACTGCATAGTGGAGAACGGGAATATTTCTCTATGACAATGATCATGGGGATGCGGCATTTCCATATTACCCCTTTGAACAGAATGTGGTTTGTGTTCTTTGGATTGATAGCATATAGTACGATGTGATAAATACTTAGTTCTCAAGTAGCTTATCGGTCCTGTTATTATACTGTGGCTTATTTTTGGAAACTATGTCTGAATGGTACTTCTTCCATCCTAAATGTAAGAGCTAGATAACTAATTTGTAAAGATTGAGAAAATCAGTTAGTTATTTGTAAGAAATGTATATTAGTTTCCTAAACTACTACTACCTTTAATCATTTCCATTTGGATCCATCCCTGATGGAGCCCCTTTGCAATTAATAGGGAGCCCCTTTGCGATTAATAGGAATAATTTGGAGAATAAACTATAAATTTGGGAGATAAATTGGATTGGCTTTTACATTCAGGACCAAAGCAAATCCTTACACTAGTTCCTACATTTAGAACTGCATGAATATTAAGCATTGCAAATTTTCATAAAGACAATTAACTTGCTAATAGGATTTGGTTGAGTAACAATGCTAATATAAAGAAAAAGCAGGTCAAGGTCAACAATGAGAACTCTCACCATGCATAGAATTTTCTATCATTGTCAATAGAATGTCGGCATTTAATGTTGTGAACTCAGTTTTGATAGTATGAACAAGCTGATCAATAAGTAGATGGATGAAATTGAAAATGATTGGTCATGGCAACAACGCATTGGATTAAGTCCTAGAGATTTGTTTTCTTTTGTATGTGCATCCTATTTATTGTTCTCCTTTACAAATTATGGCCCTGTGTCACTTCCTGTGGAATGGAGTTGTTCTTGAACTCCATTAATGATGTGATGAAGGGAAAGCGAAGAAACTTTGAA
Source organism: Albizia julibrissin (assembly GCA_037074505.1). Classification (NCBI taxonomy): domain Eukaryota; kingdom Viridiplantae; phylum Streptophyta; class Magnoliopsida; order Fabales; family Fabaceae; genus Albizia; species Albizia julibrissin. The sequence goes on along the minus strand of CM073478.1, from coordinate 42,981,393 downwards.
AAAGTTATATGAACTGGATTACCTTCTATTATGTGAGCTACCTTTGCTTGCATGTTGTTTTAGTGTGTCTAGTTGGGTTCAGTGCAGTTCCTTTTCTAATTTTAGGCACATATAACTAAAGATCTGATTTTTCGATAGAGCACAATAGCGTCTTGCGATCCATGTAACTGATCCCACTTAGTGGGATAAGGCTTTGTTGTTGTTTTTGTTGTGTATATGAGACTGAAAATATGTAGTAAGAGGCAATAGTTGAGTTTGAATTTTTTACATAATTTTTGGCTTATTTGACCAACTTTCTGGAACATTTGAATTGTTTGTGGGTTGTAACGCTGGAAGTGTTTGAATCTTAAAAATTCTTCAGATGATGTAATGTTTTGCGCTTATTAGATGCTGATGCTTTACTTGATGCATATTTGTGCATTTTTAAAGTCCCTTGTAATTGAACTTTAGTTTTTATCTTTTCTTGATAATCCTTGAAACTTTAAACACCAAAAGAGCATTGGGGATAACTTTTGATTACTTTAGAACCATCCCTTGCCGTGGACCATTGATCTTCAAACCATTGCCTTAATTGGTTTAATGGCTGGGTCGGTATTCAGTACCTTGGGTATGATTGGGGATAGCTCTCTGATATGATATTGTAATAAGATATTTTGAAAGTTAGTTAGTTTAGTTGTTTAGGCGAGTGGTATTAACCATTAGTAGCACTAGCTGTTTAAGAGCGGCATTAGCCAAACATGGCCTTAACCGTGTCTAATTACTAATATACCCTTGATTAGTGTAGTGTTCTGACTTGAACAGATGCGTTTACCTACTGCCTATATATATGGTAGTTTATCCATTGTATCATATTAGATTTGCATTGCTAATAAGACTCATACTATTCAGACCACTCTGTTTTCTTTCTCTCTACTCTCTTCTACTCTTCTTCAATCCTCTAATCTTCTTCTATTCTAACCTAATTCCCAATTCTATAAACATTCATATTACAAACCTTTATCAGTGGTATTAGAGCTTTCGGTTCTTGGCCTTAGTTATTGGCTCTTCACCTCGGTGCTGAATGGTCAAACAAGATCCCAGGAAAATTCAAGAATATGGAAGAAAGATTTCAGGCCATTGAGTAACGGTTTGAAGCAGTTGATGCCCTTCACGAAGCAGTCCAAGGTTTCAGAGAAGAATTGCAGTTGGTACAACGTGGGATGCAATAGAATTTGGAGACCCTCACACAAGAAATGCGAGCCTTGACAGTGGTGTGGCGGCAACAAGAAACCCACGAAATGGGTAACCTAGAAATCAAGAAGATCAAGAAAGGGAAAATGGTCGATGGGGCTGAGAGACCAACCCAATTCACAAAAAATGGAATTTTTGCGGTATTCGGGTAAGGATATCCATACCTGGATTTTAAAGGCTGAACGTTATTTTGCACTGGATCATATGCCGGAAGAAGCAAAGGTCGACATGGCGTCTCTGAATTTGGATGATGATAGTTTCCAATGGCACGTCGCTCTGGAGAACCGTTGGTAGGGCCGCCGACCGACCTGGGCTGAATACAGGGACTTGTTGAAGATTTCTTTCAGCCAACCATGCGAAACGCCGATGACAGACCTAACGCACCTCAGGCAAACAGCTTCTTTAGCCGAATTCAATGTGGCTTGACTCGATCACGGTGAAGTTGAACCTACCTGAAGAATATCTAGTTGACACATATATCAGCTCTTGAAAGGACGAGATTGCCGACTCAATTCGCTTCAATCCCAGAACATTGTTGGAGGTGCGACGGTTGGCATAAGTCTAAGAAATCGGTGTTAATTGCCGCAACTCAAAAAGCAGTTCAGATCGAAACTAGCGACAATATTCGGGTAGTTCGTTAGCTTCTTCATCATCGTCTACTTCGAATACCAAGAATGGGTCTTCTTCTAATGGGTACCAATGAAAGGACCAAAATACCACACAAAAACCATAAAATTCTAGTTTCATCCCCAAGACCATTACACGCCCAGTAAAGGCTTTGACCGTAGAAAAAGCTGAACATCGAGCCAATAATCTATGCTTCTTCTGCCATGGAAATTCTCAAGAGATCACAAGTGTCCTCAATGGCAGAAAATGCAGCTCCATTTGGTTCTGTTGGACGAAGAAGGGGATGGTGCCGTGGCTGTCTCTGAAATTCCAGAAGCGGCCAGTGAAGGAGAAATAGAATAGGCCCATATTTCCTTGTATGCAAAAGAAGGAATAGACCATGCTGAGTCCATGAGAGTCTTAGGGGCTGTTGGGAAATGTTTTATTCAGATTCTAATTGATAGTAGTAGCACACATGAATTCCTAAATCTAGAAACAACCACTAAGTTGGGTTGGAAAGCTCAAGAAACACCTCATATGTTGAGATAGCTGGTGGAGGCAAATTAAAAATTCATGGAGTGTGACATGGGTTCCGAGGAGAATGCAAGGTTTGGAATTTTTTTTTATTTTCAAATCATGTTACATACATATGATGTGGTATTGGGCTTGTAGTGGTTTAAAAGTATAAAGAATGCCTTTTGGGATTATGAGTCTTTATCCATGTATTTTTGGAAAGATGAGCAACAAGTGAAACTACAAGCTAACGTTCTCCATTCCTTGAGAATTGTGGCACCAAAAACAAGTGGAAACAAGCTTCCTCAAGGATAAGTAGATATTCCTTATGCAGCTGGTTGAAGTGAAAGGGGATAGGATGAGTTGTTTTGCCATTAAGGGTGCTGATTCTAAGCTGCCAGCATAGATACAAGGGCTTCTAGAGGCTTTTCAAGATTTATTCGATGAACCTAAAAGTCTCCCACCATTCAAAGCAAGGCACAATCACCCTATTGTGTTAGAGGAAGGCACAAACCCAATTTCCCTGAAGCCATGCAAATAATCAACAGCACAGAAAGATGTCATTGAAAAACTGGTTGCTGAGTTATTGGAAGCTGGTGTTGTACAAGAAAGTTGCTCTACATTTTCAGCTCCAATAGTCCTTGTAAAGAAGAAGGATGGGTCTTGGCGTATGTATGTGGATTACGGGGAATTAAACAAGAAAACAATAAAAAACCAGTACCCTATTCCTCTAGTTGAAGATCTGTTTGATAAGTTGAGCAAGATAAGATGGTTCACAAAACTTGACTTGAGGGCTGGTTATCATTAAATTAGGATGGTACCAGAAGATGCTTACAAAACTGCCTTCAAGACTCATTCGGTACACTATGAGTGGCTAGTAATGCCATTCAGGCTTACAAAAGCACCGGCAACTTTTCAGGGAGTTATAAATGACATCTTTCGCCCTTTCCTTAGAAAATTTATCCTAGTTTTTTTCGATGATATACTGATTTATAGCCCTTCACTTGTAGATCATCGGGAGCACTTAAAGATTGCTTTGCATATGTTGCAGCAACATCACTATTTCGTTAACGAAAATAAATGTACTTTTGTTGCTACAAGTGTGGGGTACTTGGGGCATATCTTGGGCAATGGAATTGTAGCAACTGACCCGAAGAAGATACAAGTGGTTGCGTATTGGTCTCAACCTACTACCATGATCAATTACGAGCATTTTTGGGGTTAGTTGGTTACTACTGGCGTTTTATCAAGAGTTACGGTGTTATTGCTAGGCCCTTGACTCTCTTGTTGAGAAAAAATACCTTTGTGTGGTCTGAATCTGCAAGTGAAGCCTTCAACCGCTTTAAACAAGCTTTGGTTTCAGCTTCAGTCCTTGCCCTTCTCGACTTCACTAAGCAATTTGTGGTGGAATCTGATGCATGTGAAGTAGGGATAGGTGTTGTTTTGATGCAACATGGGCAGCCTCTTGCATTCTTTAGTAAAGGTCTCTTTCCACGCCACCAAAATTTGCCAGTTTATGAGAACAAGTTGATAGCGGTGGTGCTGGCGGTGCTTCATTGGCATCAATATCTTGAAAGGGGCAAGTTTATCATTCGTACTGATCAGCAAAGTTTGAAATTTCTGTTGAGTTAGCAGCTTAAGATGCCATTTCAGATGTTTTGGGTGGTGAAACTTGCTAATTTTGACTATGATATTGTGTACAAAAAAGGGGTCAATAATTCTATAGTTGATGCACTCTCTCGCCTTCCTAAACAACAATTAATGCAAATGACTTACAACACTACATCACCAGAATTGTTGCAACAAGTGAAGGATAGTTGGCAAGTAGATGATTTCGCTCGCTCTCTACTTGAAAAAGTGCAGCAACATGAAGGCCTACGAAGTCAATTTACTTGGGGGATGGTACTCTTTTAAGGAGAAAGGGAAAATTGGTTGTAGGTAAGGTAGAGGCTCTTCGGTTGCATATTCTTGAGTGGCTCCATGCAACCCCTTAAGGAGGCCATTTGGGGATCCAAGCTACTTATCAACTTATTAAGGGTCTCTTTTGATGGAAAAAGTTGATGAATGATGTTGTGAAATATGTGAAGAGGTGTAACACATGCTCTAGGTGCAAGTATGAGACTACAGCTTCTTCGGGGTCACTGCAACCTTTACCTATACCTAGTAGGGTGTGGGAATCGATTGCTATGGAATTCATTGAAGGTCTTCCCAAGTCACAAGGAAAAGATACTATATGGATAGTCATTGACCGAATGAGCAAGTATGCCTATTTTATACCTCTTGCTCATCCCTTTTCAGCATCTACCTTGGCACACCATTTTATGGATCAGGTTTACAAACTTCATGGGGCACCAATTGAAATTGTGAGTGACTGTGACTCCCTTTTTGTTAGTAGCTTTTGGAAGGAATTTCTTTGTGTGTTAGGTATAGACCATAAGCTTTCTACAGCATACCATCCTCAAACGGATGGGCAATCAGAAGTGCTTAATAGGTGTTTGGAGACATATTTGCGGTGCATGTGTTAGGAGAAGCCTGGAGATTGGGCTAAGTGGATTTCACATGCAGAATGGTGGTATAATACAACATACCACATAGCAACTAAAGCTACACCGTATGAGTTGTTTTATGGGCAACAACCTCCTCTACATACTCATTATAATTCCGTGTTGGAGTTGGTAGATCGTAGCTTTACGGCTAGAGAGGAAGTTCTAGCACTTTTGAAGCATCATTTGCATCGTGTAGCAAACTTGATGAAGCAAAGGGCTGATCTGCATAAGCCAGATCGTGGATTTCAGGTAGGGCAATGGGTGTTCTTGAAACTTAAGCCCTATAGACAAATTTCTACTGCAACAAGGGTGTCTTAGAAGCTAGCTCCTAGGTTTTATGGACCTTACAAGGTGATCGAGAAGATTGGGGCTGTTGCTTTCAAGTCGGAATTGCCACCAGAGTCCATAATTCACTCTACTTTTCATGTTTCATTGCTGAACTATGTCCGAATCCTACTGTTAGGCCTAAGCATGCTCCTGTTAAGTTTCCAGAGTTGCCTTCGGCCATGGAACTGGAAAGGATTCTGAACCAGAGGACTAAGAAGCGCCAGAAGAGAATGATCACAAAACTGCTGGTCCAATGGAAAGGGTTACCAGATGAAGAAGCCTTTTGGATGGCTCTTTACTCTTTTCAACAACAATATCCTACTTTTTTTGTCCCTAATCCTTGAGGTCAAGGATTTTTTCTTTTTTTGGGGGGGGGGGTGGGTATTGATATGATATTGTAATAAGAATATTTTGAAAGTTAGTTAGTTTAGTTAATTAGGCGAGTGTTATTAACCATTAGTGGCACTAGCCGTTTAAGAGAAGCATTAGCCAAACATGGCCTTAACCGTGTCTAATTACTAATATACCCCTAATTAGTGTAGTGTCCTGACTTGAACAGATGCGTTTACCTACTGCCTATATATATGCCAGTCTATCCATTGTATCATATTAGATTTGCATTGCTAATAAGACTTGTACTATTTAGACCACTCTATTTTCTCTTCCACTTCTTCAATCCTCTAATCCTCTTCTATTCTGACCTAATTCCAAATTTTGTAAACATTTATATTACAAACCTTTATGAGATAGCTCTCCCAGAATAATATTTTCTATACGTACTAGTTTGAATTCTTAGCTTTGCTTAAGGATAGTCGAGTTCATTCTAGTCAGCCTAAGGCCTAACCACAGTTGATAGATGATTGCACTTTTCTGAAGATCTGTTCATGTGAAATTATTTAGTGAAGATCCTCCACATTCACAAAAGTAAATGTACAAACGTAAATGCAAATGATCCATTTGGAGTGCAACACAGAGGAAAGAGTTGACAAGTATAATTGTAAGACATGAATCCTGCTCATACATAGTAGACGAATGATGTTATAAAATGTGAATTCCATAGACAATCACTTTTTTTTACATGTCACTTTCTTCTGAATACATGGAATATAAAAAGAAATAATGCCATTTTGGGATTTCTCTTCCCCCTTTGTCTCTAGCCATTTATCTCCAATATTATTGGATTTTTAAAACCCAAAAAAAAAAAAAAGGTAAGGATCCAAATCCCCTATTGACCAAGACAATCAAACTAATGTGATTGTTTGCACTTTGCACACTTGATTTGCTTTACAACTAAGGTGAGCATACAAGTTGACATCTCCAACTAATTCCTATGATGCCATTATCAAGGTACTATCAAATTTAAGTTTTCTTTGCCTGGCTTGCTTTCTTTGCTATTCTATGCTTCTATTCTAAATAGATCGTTTGGGGTTCATTTTTTGTACCTCACCATTCTCGGGGATTGCACTACTGAATTGATTCCTTTCTAATTTTATATTCTTTATCTTTTGGTAGTTGTCGTATCTGAATTCCCAAATTATAGTGTTGTTGATCATTTAGCCAAGATCTCTCATGATTTAGTAGGTATTTTTGTATCTTTGATCAACAACCACCTCCTACTCAGGAGGCGGCCGTTGATGAAGGATTTTAGGTTTGATATTCCTAGTTGTATTGCTATGTTATTAAGACAATAGTTTTTGAATTTATTCAAAACAAAAAATCCTCAAATTATGTCTCTACAACGTGTTTAGGCCATCTAGAGGAGTCCCGGAAAATTGGTATCAAATTTGCCCGAGTGATTTCTTCCTCTTTTCCTTTTTTTTTTTGAAAAAAAAAATTGGCCTTGTGAATTTTTTCCAAGTAAACCTGAGTTTAATGTGCACTCACATTTTAATTTAAAGAATGGTTGAAATGTAAAAATTAATACTCCCTCCTGTCTGTATTTGGGTTCACCCAACGTGAATTATGGATCTTTAAACCATTGTCACAACAGGCTCAACTTTCGGTAGCTTGATCTCAAGAGAGACTTTGGCATGCATAAGGGGTGTTTGGTATCATATGGAAAAAACTGTGTTGGTGTATGTGTTTTTTTTTTTGGGCTTAGAATAACTGGATTTTGAATTATGATTGATTTTAACATGTAGGAGTGTTAGGATAGTTTTTAAGAAAACCGTGGGTTTAACCTTTACACACACACACACACACACACACACACACACACACACACTAAGTGAGGGTTTAGGTAACATTGAAACTATAGTTTTAGAAATCTTTTGTAAGTCGAGATAAAATTTTCTTCACATACTAATTTTATAAATTATAAAAACTATTTTTCAAAAACTAATTCAAACACCCCTACCATATAAATGGATATAAAAGATAAGAGGCCTCAATCCATGATAGATAGTCATCGTTGGTAGGCCCAATAACGTTAGAGTAAAGTAGGGAAAACAGAGAAAAACAAATCCTGTAAGATGGATCAAACACGAGGTCCCTAAGCAAGTCAAGCTTGATGATGTGGGCCAAAGCTCAGGAGAGACTGCATCACACTCGTCAGCAAGAGATGTGGCAGAAGAAGTTAGTATGGGATTGATATGTTGACTGACAAAGCTTGCCAAAGTGATCCTTCTTGTATTGCCACCACAAACCCCTAAGCAAACCCCACAGCTCGCTATATCAGTGGCTTCGATGGTTTAGAGTATTGAATGTCAGAGTACCTGCGTACCCAATGGCAGAACCACTAGGATATCACATGGTTTTGACTTTTCAATTATACCCAAGATGAATGAATATTATAAATCAAGTACAACCAAATCTATTCTTAAAATCATAATATTAAATTAATTTTCTTCGAAATCTATTGTCTTTTTGCTAATCTAAACACACACAATCCACACAAGAAGAACCCTTTCCACAACATTAGTCGAATGCCACAGTCAATGAAATTCTTGTTAGCATTCATGCTCGGCGGGCGGAAACACATTCATTTCATCATTGCTATGCCATAATTTCCATACCAGTCAGAGTTTTATTTTCTATGATTATTAATCTGTCACAAGTCCTACGTTGACGTTGGGAAAGCCAGATCTTTAATTTTTGTTTATGGGATAAGCCAAACATTAGTTTTCTCGAAGCACTTATTTGGTAGACTAACATCTCTTTTTCTCTCCCTCTAGCAATTAAAACCCAACATTATCCATAGTTGAAGAGCAAATCTATCTTACGTACCTTTTACATATGCAATAAGGTGATCATCATACCCAAAAACAATGACATTTAGGTGTCTTGTAAAGGAAGGGGAAAAAAGACAAAGAAATACTCCTGAAATATATAAAATTTAAATTGGTACTGTAAAATGTGTAAATGACAAAAAAGTTCCTTGGATTAAAATGAAATTTCTGAATTAAAGGTGCATACCCTACTTTCCGTCATGTAAAAGAGATCTTCTGTGTCATTTTGTGTACTTAGTTAATGTCCAATTTTATCCCGAAAATTGTGATGTAGAAGCAATGTTATTACAAAAGTTTTTTGAGGAGTAGTGTAGCTTTGAAAATATCCAAATCATATCAATTTTGACCTGATTATTATCTATATTAAGTTTGATTGTTAGTTGATGAAATATGTTGAGCTGGAGAACTATAAGTCATCTACATCATTTTTGTTTTTGGTTAATATGCAAATTTACTTCGAAAGTTTTCACATAAGAGTAATATTACATTAAAAGTTTTAAAATTATAGCAATTCCACCTCATCTATTATTCAGATTAAGTTTGAGAGCTAGATGATCAAATATACTAATATGGCAAATTGACTTGTCATCTACTTCTTCTTTTTTCAAGTTAGATATATAAATAAGGCAAATTTTTTTTTTTTTAAAATGTAATGGTTAAGACGACATTACTACAATTTGAAAACGTTTAAGGGAATATAGAACCTAAAAAGCTTTAAGGGTAATATCGATCTTAAGTGGAAACTTCTGGGATAAATATACACTATAACAAAAATGACGTTGATAAGATATAGACCTGTTAACTTAGCATATCTGGTCAACTAACGGTCAAACATAATCTGAATAACGATTATAGCAAAATTGTTACAACTTGAAAAGCTTTTAAGGCAATATTGCCCCTCAAAAAAACTTTTGAGACAACATTACTCTCATATGACAACTTTTGAAGCAAAATTGGGTTATTAAACGTTCTTAGGTAGATTTGAGCTTGCATAGTTCAGGATGTTATTTGTCTTAATTTTTATATAGAATTACTTGTTTTGGGAAAAAAATAGGTTATGGGTTATCAGTATGTAACTTTGATTCTTGAATTATTTTGTTGATAAAGGATTCTTGCATTATTTAAAGTTTTGAACGATAAAAATATTTTCCCCTCCGCTAGAAGACAATACGTACATACAACCCAACAAAAAATAGCATTATTTGTGATCAAATACTTTACAATATTTCGTTAGATAAGTTGTGGAAACTTCTATTTTATAGTGTTCTCCGTTCAACAATGGCAGGCAGATACTAATAGTATTTTATTTTAAACCATGGGCCAAAAAAATATTTTATTTTCATGTAATTCATTGCATCATCCACGCTACACTCCACTTTCACAATATCATTCAATACCTCCACTGAATTTCATTAAAAAAAAACCATTAATATATCTATACCTGATTATTTAATGTAATGCTGATTCAAGTGACTACTTTTAAATGCAAGCATTGTTAGGTATAAATAAAATAATTCTATTAATATATATATTTTTCCATTTATAAAGATTAAACCTTTATCTTTTAAGCAACATCAAGTTCATTTTAATTGACCCAACAATCATTTCATATATATACTTCTTGTCTTTTGACTAAGACCACCATATTTACAGTTACTGAAAGAAAACTTGGCACATATTGGATTATCGGTAACAACTACCAAGTAAATTTTAGTCAATCAGACTGATATGAAAAGAAACTAAACTCGTGCGCATCTTGGAAAGTGGATCAATGGGCAAGTTTGGTGATTGCACATAATTACTCTTTCAAAATTAAAAAAGTTTTTAAGACCCAAAAAACAATTAAAAAAGTTTAGAAGGATTGTGTTAGGACATGCCTCCAGATTCAAAAATCATACAAAAAATCATTTAAAGATAGCCCACAAACAAGATCTTTATATCAATAGCGGGATTTAAACTCATAATCTTTTGGGTTATAAACCAAGTCCTTGTTAATTGAGTCAACATTTGTTGCTGAACACATAATTACACTTTTACTAACAAATTCTTTTTTTTAAAATGTTTTTCGGGTAATAATTCATTTGTTCGTAAGTGTAAAATTTTGTTAAGATGCATTGTCTCTGATTTTAAATATAAAACTTTAATTCAATTTATTTCCTAAATTTATAACTTTTACCCTCACAAACTGACATTATTAATTAAATATATTAAAGAAAAAATATCAGACATGACTTGTCTCATTTTATTTTTTCGTTTGCTCCTATATTTTACCCCCTTCATATCATTAGATTAAAATCTAATAATTCATATTTAATATTTTATAAAAATATTATTACAATTAAGAGTATGGGGTCTTAAGTTACCTGAATCTATTTAGGTAGTTTGCTGGACAAGTCTAATCCATAGATCATCTTGTACAACCCAAGGTCTTCATCATACCAAACCTTGGTGGATGCATCCGGATTAGTTTGGTCCATGAACACTACTTGAAAAATTAGTTTTTTTTTTTAAGTGAGAGGGAGTATGTGGCCGTTGCCTTCCATCTAGAAAGTTTAATGCTTGCATTCGGTTGGGAATTGGATTTGATTTTCTGTAGGAGTTCTACAAAAGACTTAACGTCTCTGACCCGCCAAATATAGTTGACCTTGAAAACTCCAAGTTTGTAGGTCCCATAACCCAACAAGCGACCGAGACGAAGAATTTTCAACGTTTTAATATCTATGTGTGAAATCCGACGTTGATGACAGCTCCTAGAATGTGAATAGACATACGTGATTCTCACTTTCTCCTCAAACTTGTCACCCAATCAAATCTTATTTCCTCTTCGAAATCACTCAGTGAATTCACACACCCCCAGAGATGAGAAATCCAACTCCCTTGTTCTTCTTCTTCTTCCTTCTCTTCCTGAGCTGTGTGAATTCTCAGTCTGAACTTTATGCTCAAGAACATGAAGTTTTGCTGAGGATGAAACAGTACTTTAACAACCCATCTTCTCTCATTCACTGGACAAATTCATCATCTCATTGTTCATGGTCTGAGATAAAGTGCACCAATAACTCTGTTACAGGGCTGGCTCTGATCAACATCAGTATAAGCCAACCGATACCAACTTTCATCTGTGAGCTTAAGAATCTCAGTTCTATTGATTTTCAATCGAATTTCATTCCTCTGGAGTTCCCAACGTATCTCTACAATTGCCCCAAGCTGGAGTACTTGGACCTCTCTAATAATTACTTTGTTGGTAAGGTTCCAGATGACATTGACCGATTGGAAGGCCTGCGGTTTCTTAACCTCGGCGGTAACAACTTCTCCGGCGAGATTCCGGTGAGTGTCACCAAGTTAAAAGAGCTCACAAGTCTTCGGCTTGATAGCTGTCTCTTCAATGGCACTATCCCAAGTGAAATAGGCAACTTATCCAATCTTGAATTCTTAAATTTGGGCTTCAACCTATTCTCACCTTCACAGTTTCCCTCTAGCTTCATGAAGCTCACGAAATTGAAGGATTTTGAGATGTCTTCCTGCAACTTGACCGGTGAAATCCCTGAAAGCATCGGGCAGCTAACGGACTTAGAGACATTGGATTTGTCCATGAATCAGTTAAGTGGCAACATTCCTAGTAGTTTATTTATGCTGAAGAATCTGAGCATTATGTTTCTTTGGAAGAATCAGCTTAATGGTGAGCTACCTCAAATGATTGAAGCTTTAAACTTGACCATCGTTGATCTTACTCGGAACAAGCTTACAGGGAAGATACCAAATGGCTTTGGGAATCTCCAGAAGCTAACTGGTTTGAACTTTGGTCTTAACCAATTATCAGGTGAGATTCCTGAAAGCTTAGGCCGTCTTCAATCTATAATAGACTTTAGTATCTTCTTCAACAATTTATCAGGCAATATTCCTCCAGAGTTTGGGCTCCATTCAAACCTTACAAGATTTGAGATTGCTTCAAACAATTTCACTGGTAGTCTTCCTCAGAACTTATGTTACCATGGCAATTTGTTTAGATTAACAGCTTATGACAATAAACTCAGTGGAGAATTACCAGAATCACTCGGAAACTGTAGCAGCTTGCAAGAGTTGAAAGTCTACAATAATGAGCTCTCTGGTGAAATTCCAAGCAGCCTTTGGGCTTCTCAGAATTTGTCAATTTTTATGATCAATGACAACAAGTTCACAGGTGAGCTTCCAGAAATATTGCCTGTGAATGTTTCACTCATGACAATTGGTTACAATCAGTTTTCTGGTAGAATCCCAGCAGGAATATCTTCCATGAAGAATCTGGTTGTGTTTAATGCAAGTAGAAACCTCTTTAATGGAAGTATCCCACAAGAGCTAACCAGTCTTTCTCAGCTCGCAACTTTGTTGCTTGATCAGAACAAACTTTCTGGGCCACTTCCATCCAAGATTATATCATGGGAATCTCTGAGAACTCTAAACTTGAGCCAAAATCAACTCTCCGGCGAAATCCCAGATTCGATTGGTCATTTGCTTGACCTTGCTCAACTAGATTTGTCAGAAAATCAACTCTCTGGCCAAATTCCATCTCAACTAGGCCTTTTGAGACCCTCTGTCCTCAACCTTTCCTCTAATCATTTGACTGGGAAGATTCCCAGTGAATTTGATAATCTTGCTTACGCCACCAGCTTCTTGAACAATTCTGGTCTTTGTACTGATACAGATGGATTAAACCTTAAGTTGTGCAATTCTGGTTCAGTCCCTCAAAGTTCAAGCAAAGGCTCATCTGTTTCTGTTGGGTTGATCATAGGCCTTGTTGTAGCCGCCTGCATAGCAATTTTCTTGTTATCACTTTTGATGATGAAATTCTACCAAAGGAGAGATCAAGAACTGGAAACTTCATGGAAGTTAACTTCCTTCCAAAAGCTCAGTTTCACAGAATCAAACATCGTCTCATCCATGACGGATTATAACATCATCGGCAGTGGAGGGTATGGTACGGTGTACCGAATCGCCATCAACGATGATGTCGGCTATGTTGCTGTGAAGAAGATAAGCAACAATAGGAAGTTGGATCAGAAACTTGAGGATGCATTTATTGCGGAAGTTAAAATCTTGGGCACAATTCGTCACATTAACATAGTGAAGTTGCTATGTTGTATGTCTAATGAGGATTCTCTGCTTCTCGTTTATGAGTATATGGAAAATCACAGTCTTGATAAGTGGCTACACAGGAAGATTAATAATGGCTCTTCAGGTGGGTTATCATCTTCTACACTTCATAGTGTTTTTCTTGATTGGGCAAAGAGAATGCAAATAGCCATTGGGATTGCACAAGGTTTGAGCTACATGCATCATGACAGCTCCCCGCCGATTATTCATCGCGATGTCAAAGCAAGCAATATTCTTTTAGATTCTCAGTTCAAAGCAAAAGTTGCAGATTTTGGTCTTGCGAGGATGTTGATCAAATCAGGAAAACAAGAAACCATGTCAGCAGTTGTTGGCTCTTTTGGTTACATCGCTCCAGGTAAATAATGCCACAATATATATTTTATATTAATTCATATCATAAATATATGAATTAGATAACTAATTTTCAGATATTAAGAAAATTAGTTATTAATATAAATGTTGATTTTTTTAAAATATCACTTTTAATTATTTGCATTAGAAACTACTTTTTTTTAATATGTAATCAATAGAGAGAATTTAGAAAAAAATTATAAATTTAAGAAATAAAATAGATTGATGTTAATCATTTCACTGGCTTTTACATTCAAAACTAGATGAAGTATATAATAGAAAGTAGTATATAATAGAAAGTCATACTATTAGACTGATGAGTAATATTATTTTAGACTTCGTACCAAGCACAATCCCACATTCCAGCTAGCCAATGAACTAACTATTTGGTCATTGGTTTTTCATCTTCACAGAGGAATTAGTAAATTATGCAGTTTAGTTTCCAGACATCACAAATCTATTACATTTCATCCTTCCCTCACTTTTTGACTTTTTTGAGTCACTTGACAGAGAGACTAATAAGGGACAAAGAGCTTATATAATAGTTTCAAATTAAATTTCGTATCTTTCAAACTGCACAAACTGATATATATGGATGCTATTTGAAACATACTGAATCTGCAGAATATGCTCAAACGAAAAGAGTTAACGAAAAGGTTGATGTTTATGGCTTTGGGGTGATCCTGCTAGAGCTGACAACAGGAAAAGAAGCTAACTATGGAGATGAACACTCGTCTCTCGCAGAATGGGCATGGCGTGAGATTCGATCAGGAAGCAACATAGAACAAATTCTAGACGAAGATGTCAAGGACACCGTTTACTTGTCAGAAATGTGCAGTGTCTTCAAGCTTGGGGTGATCTGTACAAGCAAAGAGCCAACTAGTAGACCTTCCATGAAAGAAGCTCTGAATATATTGCTGCGCTTGAGAGGACTAGTTGGTTATGTAGAAATGAATTCTGGTCATGTTGAGGTTGTTCCTCTACTAAAGAATTCTAAAAGGGAGAGTAGGTTAGATATTGATGATAATGATATATAGCCAACCAGATTCATGTCTGTGTTATCAAATGTTGGGGTCTGATGAGTGAAAATTTGCACATATGGCGTCATGTGCGTAACTTATCCATCTCATATCATTTTTGTAAAATCAAATAATAGAGGATGTAAATAGGGAGTAAGACAAATAAATATCATATGAATTTTTAAAACAAACAAAAAATCTATTAACATTTACAAATGATATAGAAGTTATATGGTAAGAATATGAGATATAAAAGTTTGATCTTTTACCTATTTCTCACTCTCTTCTTTCTCCTCTTTCTCTCTCTTTCCTTCCGCACTGGCAGCCACCTCCACCTCTTCCTCTGGCATCCTCTTAATTCTTATCTTCTTCCCCATACTTGATTTTTAAATTACATCAATGCTAATTTAAAACTCAACATTATCCATAGTTGAAGAGCAAATCTTCTTACGTACCTTTTACATATGCAATCAGATCATCATCATACCCAAACACAATGACATTTAGGTGCCTTGTAAAGGAACAGGAAAAAAGACAAAGAAATACTCCCGAAATATATAAAATCTAAATTAGTACTGTAAAATGTGTAAATGACAAAAAAGTTTCTTGGATTAAAATGAAATTTCTGAATTTGGTGAAATGACCCTACTTTCCGCCATGTAAAAGAGAATTTCTATATCATTTGTGCACTGAGTCAAGGTCCAATTTTGTCTTGAAAGTTTTCATGCAGGAGGAATGCTATCTCAAAAGTTTTTTGAGAAGCAATGTCAACTTGAAAGTCTCCAAATCGTAGCAATTTTGCCCTGATCATTATCTATATTAAGTTTGACTATTAATTGACCAAATATGTTAAGCTAGCATATCCATGTGTCATCAACATCTTTTTTTTTTTGACTAAGGTATAAATTTTCCTCAGAAGTTTTCACTTAAGAGTAATGTTACGCTGAAAGTTTTCAAATTGTAGCAATTTCACCCCAGTTATTATTCGGGTTAAGTTTGAGAGGTAGATGATCAAATATACTAACATGACAGATCCACCTATCGTCCACTTTTTTTTTTTTTTTAAAGTTAGATTTATGAGTAAGGCAAAATTTTTTTTAAAAAAATGTAATGGTCAGGATGACATTACTACGATTTGAAAATGTTTAAGGGAATATAGAACCTAAAAAAATTTTAGGGCAATATTGCTTCTAAACAAAAACTTTCTGGACAAATAGACACCTTAACAAAAATGATGTGGATAACACATAGACCTATCAGCTTAGCATATATGGTCAATTAACGGTCAAACTTAACCTGGATAACGACATAACAAATTACAATTTGAAAACTTTCAAGGCAATATTGTTCTCAAAAAACTTTTGGAATAATATTGTTCCTATATGACAACTTTTAGGGTAAAATTAAACGTTAACTCTTTGTGCACTGCTGGGTATTGATTTGAGCTTTGTATAGTTCATGATGTTATTTGTCTTAATTTTTATATAGAATTACTTGTTTCGGGAAAAAAATAGGTTATGGGTTATCAGTATGTAACTTTGATTCTTGAATTATTTTGTTGATAAAGGATTCTTGCATTATTTGAAGTTTTGAACGATAAAAATATTTTCCCCTCCGCTATACGTACATACAACCCAACAAAAAATAGCATTCTTTGTGATCAAATACTTTACAATATTTCGTTAGATAAGTTGTGGAAACTTCTATTTTATATGTTCTCCGTTCAACAATGGCAGGCTGTATGCTAATAGTATTTTATTTTAAACCATGAGCCAACAAAATATTTTATTTTCATGTAATTCATTGCATCATCCACGCTACACTCCACTTTCACAATATCATTCAATACCTCCACTGAATTTCATTAAAAAAACAAAACCAATAATATATCTATACCTGATTATTTAATGTAATGCTGATTCAAGTGACTAATTTTAAATTCAAGCATTGTTATTTATAAATAAAATAATTCTATTAAAATCTTTTTTTTCCATTTATAAAAATTAAACCTTTATCTTTTAAGCAGTATCAAGTTCATTTTAATTGATCTGACAATCATTTCATTTTCATATATATACTTCTTTTTTTTTTTTTTACGAAGCCCACCATATTTACTGTTATTTAAAGAATACTTGGCACATATTGGATGATCGGTGACAACTAACATGTAAATTTTAGTCAATCAGACTGATATGAAAAGAAACCAAACTCGTGCGCATCTTGGAAAGTGGATCAATGGGCAAGTTTGGTGATTGCACATAATTACTCTTTGAAAATTAAAAAAGTTTTTAAGACAAAAAAAAAATTAAAAAAGTTTAGTTGGGCTCTATATTGAAGGGCTTACTAGAGTTAGAACATACTTTTAGAGTCAAATATCATATAAAGAAGTACTTAAAAACAGTCCATCAACAAGACTGTCATATTAGTAACAGGATTTAAACTCACACGATCTTGTTGGTTACAAGTCAAGTCTTTGTAAATTGAGCCAATCTTTATTGACAAATACATAGTTACTCTTTTACAAACAAATTCTTTTTTTTTTAATGTTTTTTAGGCAATACTTCATTTTTTTTGCTAATATAAAAGTTTGTTAAGATATGATGTCTCTAGTTTTAAATATAAAGTTTTAATTTACTTTATTTCCTATTTTTATAATTTCCCCTTACAAACTACTAGCCTTATTAATTGTACATATTAAAGGGAAAATTTCAGACATGACTCTCTCTCATTTTCTCCCATCTTTATTCTCTTCATGATCATTGGATCAAAATCTAATGGTTCTCATTTAATATTTTATAAAAATATTATTATAATGAAGAGCATGAGGGTCTTATGCTACCTGGATCAATCGAGGTAGTTCACCGAACCAAGTCTAGTCTATTGATTGTCTTGTACAGCCTAAGGTCTTCATTAGATCAAACTTTGGGTTGATGCTAAATTCGGACTAATTTGTTCTATGAACACTACTTTATAAATTAGTTTTTTTAGTGAAAAAGGGAATATGTGGCCGTTGACTTCCATCTAGAAAGTTTAGTGGTTGCATCTGATAGGGAATTGGATTTGATTTTCTTTAAGAGTTGGATTTATTTGTTTCTAATAGTGATTGAAACCTTTAAAAATAATTTTTCAGTCACGATTTATGGTATATAAAATAAATATGTGTGATAATTTTTGTTTTGAATTTGATAAATATATATTTTTTTAGGAGTCCCATCCAAACAAACACAGTTGACCTTAAAAAGTCCAAGTTTGTAGGTACTATTAACCCAACAAGCGGCCGAGACGAAGGACTTTCATCTTTTCAATATCTATGTGTGAAATCCGTCATTGATGACAACTCCTAGAATGCGAATAGACATGCGTGATTCTCACTTTCTCCTCAAACTTATCACCCAATCAAATCTTATTTCCTCTTCGAAATCACTCAGTGAATTCACACACCCCCAGAGATGAGAAATCCAACTCCATTGTTCTTCTTCTTCTTCTTCCTTCTCTTCCTAGGCTGTGTGAATTCTCAGTCTGAACTTTATGCTCAAGAGCATGAAGTTTTGCTGAGGATGAAACAGTACTTTAACAACCCATCTTCTCTCATTCACTGGACAAATTCATCATCTCATTGTTCATGGTCTGAGATAACGTGCACCAATAACTCTGTTACAGGGCTGGCTCTGATCAACATCAGTATAAGCCAACCGATACCAACTTTCATCTGTGAGCTTAAGAATCTCAGTTCTATTGATTTTCAATGGAATTCCATTCCTCTGGAGTTCCCAACGTATCTCTACAATTGCCGCAAGCTGGAGTACTTGGACCTCTCTAATAATTACTTTGTTGGTAAGGTTCCAGATGACATTGACCGATTGGAAGGCCTGCGGTTTCTTAACCTCGGCGGTAACAACTTCTCCGGCGAGATTCCGGTGAGTGTCACCAAGTTAAAAGAGCTCACAAGTCTTCAGCTTGATAAATGTCTCTTCAATGGCACTATCCCAAGTGAAATAGGCAACTTATCCAATCTTGAAGTCTTAAATTTGGGCTTCAACCTATTCTCACCTTCACAGTTTCCCTCTAGCTTCATGAAGCTCACGAAATTGAAGGATTTTGAGATGTCTTCCTGCAACTTGACCGGTGAAATCCCTGAAAGCATCGGGCAGCTAACGGACTTAGAGACATTGGATTTGTCCATGAATCAGTTAAGTGGCAACATTCCTAGTAGTTTATTTATGCTGAAGAATCTGAGCATTATGTTTCTTTGGAAGAATCAGCTTAATGGTGAGCTACCTCAAATGATTGAAGCTTTAAACTTGACCATCGTTGATCTTACTCGGAACAAGCTTACAGGGAAGATACCAAATGGCTTTGGGAATCTCCAGAAGCTAACTGGTTTGAACTTTGGTCTTAACCAATTATCAGGTGAGATTCCTGAAAGCTTAGGCCGTCTTCAATCTATAATAGACTTTAGTATCTTCTTCAACAATTTATCAGGCAATATTCCTCCAGAGTTTGGGCTCCATTCAAATCTTACAAGATTTGAGATTGCTTCAAACAATTTCACTGGTAGTCTTCCTCAGAACTTATGTTACCATGGCAATTTGTTTAGATTAACAGCTTATGACAATAAACTCAGTGGAGAATTACCAGAATCACTCGGAAACTGTAGCAGCTTGCAAGAGTTGAAAGTCTACAATAATGAGCTCTCTGGTGAAATTCCAAGCAGCCTTTGGGCTTCTCAGAATTTGTCAATTTTTATGATCAATGACAACAAGTTCACAGGTGAGCTTCCAGAAATATTGCCTGTGAATGTTTCACTCATGACAATTGGTTACAATCAGTTTTCTGGTAGAATCCCAGCAGGAATATCTTCCATGAAGAATCTGGTTGTGTTTAATGCAAGTAGAAACCTCTTTAATGGAAGTATCCCACAAGAGCTAACCAGTCTTTCTCAGCTCGCAACTTTGTTGCTTGATCAGAACAAACTTTCTGGGCCACTTCCATCCAAGATTATATCATGGGAATCTCTGAGAACTCTAAACTTGAGCCAAAATCTACTCTCCGGCGAAATCCCAGATTCGATTGGTCATTTGCTTGACCTTGCTCAACTAGATTTGTCAGAAAATCAACTCTCTGGCCAAATTCCATCTCAACTTGGCCTTTTGAGACCCTCTGTCCTCAACCTTTCCTCTAATCATTTGACTGGGAAGATTCCCAGTGAATTTGATAATCTTGCTTACGCCACCAGCTTCTTGAACAATTCTGGTCTTTGTACTGATACAGATGGATTAAACCTTAAGTTGTGCAATTCTGGTTCAGTCCCTCAAAGTTCAAGCAAAGGCTCATCTGTTTCTGTTGGGTTGATCATAGGCCTTGTTGTAGCCGCCTGCATAGCAATTTTCTTGTTATCACTTTTGATGATGAAATTCTACCAAAGGAGAGATCAAGAACTGGAAACTTCATGGAAGTTAACTTCCTTCCAAAAGCTCAGTTTCACAGAATCAAACATCGTCTCATCCATGACGGATTATAACATCATCGGCAGTGGAGGGTATGGTACGGTGTACCGAATCGCCATCAACGATGATGTCGGCTATGTTGCTGTGAAGAAGATAAGCAACAATAGGAAGTTGGATCAGAAACTTGAGGATGCATTTATTGCGGAAGTTAAAATCTTGGGCACAATTCGTCACATTAACATAGTGAAGTTGCTATGTTGTATGTCTAATGAGGATTCTCTGCTTCTTGTTTATGAGTATATGGAAAATCACAGTCTTGATAAGTGGCTACACAGGAAGATTAGTAATGGCTCTTCTGGTGGGTTATCATCTTCTACACTTCATAGTGTTTTTCTTGATTGGCCAAAGAGAATGCAAATAGCCATTGGGATTGCACAAGGTTTGAGCTACATGCATCATGACAACTCACCACCGATTATTCATCGCGATGTTAAAGCAAGCAATATTCTTTTGGATTTTCAGTTCAAAGCAAAAGTTGCAGATTTTGGTCTTGCGAGGATGTTGATCAAACCAGAGGAACAAGATACCATGTCAGCTGTTGTTGGCTCTTTTGGTTACATTGCTCCAGGTAAATAAAACCACAATATATATTTTATATTCATTCATGTCATAAATATATGAACTAGATAACTAATTTATAGATATTAAAAAAATTAGTTATTAATATAAATATGTGTTGATTTTTCTAAAATATCCCTTTTAATTATTTGTATTAGAAACTACTTTTTTTAGTATCTAATCAATAGGAAGAGTTTAGAAAAAAGTTATAAATTTGAGAGATAAAGTAGATTGATGTTTTAGATTTAGAATCCTATAATTGGCTCTTATATTAAGATGAGAGGAATTGTATAATAGAAAGTCATACTATTGATAAGCTGATGAGTAATATTATTTTAGACTTTGTACAAGCACGAGGCCACATTCCAGCTACTCAATGAACTAACTATTTGGTCATTGGTTTGTTATGTTCACAGAGGAATTTGTAAATTATGCAGTTTAGTCCCCAGACATCACAAATTTACTACATTTCAATCTTTCCCTCACCTTTTGACTTTTTTGAGTCACTTGATAGAAATAGCATGTTTAGATAGTCTTTATAAGTGCTTTTATATCGTGATTTACGGAATATGAGATAGCTTTTACGGTCTACAAGATAACTTTTACGGTGTATGAGGTATCTTTACAGTCTACGAAATAAATATGTGGAGGAAGTTTATCTCAATTTACTTGAATCGGGCTTATGCATAAGCCCGATTCAAACAAACAAAGACTAATAAGGGACAAAGTGCTTATACTATAGTTTCAAATTAAATTTTGTATCTTTCAAACTGCACAAACTGATATATATGGATGCTATTTGAAACATACTGAATTTGCAGAATATGCTCAAACAAAAAGAGTAAACGAAAAGGTTGATGTTTATAGCTTTGGGGTGATCCTGCTGGAGCTGACAACAGGAAAAGAAGCTAATTATGGAGATGAACACTCGTCTCTCGCAGAATGGGCATGGCGTGAGATTCGATCAGGAAGCAACATAGAACAAGTTCTAGACGAAGATGTTAAGGACACCTTGTACTTGTTGGAAATGTGCAGTGTCTTCCAGCTTGGGGTGATGTGTACAAGCAAAGAGCCAGCTAGTAGACCTTCCATGAAAGAGGCTATGAATATATTGATGCGCTTGAGAGAATCAGTTGGTTATGTAGATATGAATTTTGGTCATTTTGAGGGTGTTCCTCTGCTAAAGAATTCTAAAAGGGAGAGTAGGTTAGATATTGATGATAATGATAGCTAACCAGATTCATGTCTGTGTTATCAAATGTTGGGGTCTGATGAGCGAAAATTTGTACATATGGCATAATGTGCTGTAACTTACAGATCTCCTATCATTTTTGTAAGATCAAATAATAGAGGATGTAAATATATGTGAGAGCTAGTTTTCAATAAAAACAAAATATACGATGTCTATTTTCTTTGCATCTCTTCTATATATCAATATACTATTCTTACTTGTGTAGTTTTAGATAAATGATAAAAAGAAAAATATTATAGAAGCTTGATAAAAATAAGGTGAAACTATAAGGAGTTGATGAAAAGACCTACAGAGACATTAATTAAAATCACGTAAAATTAAGAATTTGATAAAAAGGGAAAAAATACATTGACCTAATGAAAAATAAGATGAAATTATAGGGACCTGTAAGTTAATTTTATTTGTATCTCTTCAATATATTATACATATTTTTTCATGTATGTAAATTATTTGAATTTGAAATTAAAGTTCTTTATTTAATGCTTGTTTGGTATGAAAGAAGGGGAGAGAAAGTGAGTGGAGGGAAAATTTTTTTGAATTGGATTTACAAATATGAGAAAAGTGGGGTTAAAAGTTTTTAATTAATTTTTTATAAAAAAAATTTTAATTAATTTTTTATACTCTTTTATCTTGCATTTTCTATTTTTTATAAAATTTTGTAACTCTACTTCTCCAATATTATTAAATACAACTCATAAAAATTGTCCCTCCTCCCCCATTCCTTTTAAATCTATCATATCAAATAGACCCTTAGGGTAGCTCTTATAAGGGAAAAGCACCTCTTGACTTTTGTGAGCACTTCTAAGAAGTACTATTACATGCATGCGCACACAATTTTTTTGTACAATTAATAAAAGTGAAAAATAGTTGGGAAAATAGCAGTATGATTTGAAGGAAAAAAATATTAAAAAAGTCTTAGTATATGATTTGTAACTCCTTAATTTTAAGCCCCTTTAGCACATATACGGAAGTGCTATCATTCTTGTTATGTCTTAGGGAAAACATTAATTAAAATACCTAGCCAAAAACTCTTACAATAATTTCTGGGGCATTGTTCATTTTGTAAAAATTTTATTTTTAATTCTCAACTGGTTTAATACGCGATCTCACACTCACTCATTCTTTTATAAATACCGAGTACATCATTCAACTAGGCATACTTATACAAATAATTACATCATATGATAATTTACACTTAACATATTATCATGTATCAGTTTTCGATTCTCCATCACAATTTCCTCCTGCATCTCTTCATGCGTTCTTCTCTAGTACTCAATACACCTATATGGTTAGGTAGGGGGAGTGAGATTCGAGAGAATCTCAGTAATAAACTTTTCTAACTATGCATACAAGATACAAGCTTAATGTATGACATGCTTGCTTATATAAATTCATACTAACATAATGCCATTCTTACATGCTCAATGCTTTACACATTACACCAATGATCATAACATAAGTAAAAACAGAGTTAATGTTAGATATGATTAGTTTTGATGATGACAAATATAGATGTCAAATATTAAGCATAAGAAGCTTGCATAGTATAATTTTCTATTACATTGACTAACTATTTGATGTTGCATATATTGTAGATTAGTCAAGCAATGGAAGAAAGAAATTGAGGAATAAGGAACTTGCAAGAATTAATGAAAAATATGAAGATTCAAGTTTTTATGGGTACTGTAGCAGTGGGTACTGTAGCAATACGGTTACTGTAGCAATTGGTACTGTTTGGTACTGTTTGGAACTGTAGGAGAGTGATTTTTAACAAATCACTCGAGTGATTTGAGGAATCACTCGAGTGATTCATTAAAAAACGAAATCACTCGAGTGATTCAGCAAATCACTCGAGTGATGTGCAGCATTTCAGAGTCTGTGCTTCGTCCAGCTGAGCGAGGTCTGGTTATTTGATCATATCTCTCACAATACAACTCCAAATCAGACGAAAAGAATTGCATATGAAACTAGACTCCCAATGCGTCATTTTTACACCAGAACCAACATCAAAGGAGCTCATATGAGGGAGATATCAGTGTTCAAAGTTGACCTTCATATCAGCGTCACTTTCTGGAACAGTCTTAGTATTTTGGCTATAACTCTCAAACCACTGATCCTATTGAGCTGAAACCGGTGCCATATGAAATTAGACTTCCAGGGCTTTCGATTGATATATAATAAAGCATTTTTGGAGTCATATTCGAAGAGTTATGACATCTGGAAGTTGACCTATGTTTACTGAAGAACTGGAAACGGATCACTCGAGTGATTTCAGCATTCACTCGAGTGATATGGCATTTCACTGGAAGTGATCGTAAAATCACTGCAAGAAAAATTCACTATTTCAGATTTCACTTCCAGTGATCTCCAAATCACTCGAGTGATATCTCAAATTTTCCAAATCACTTCCAGTGATCCTGAATCACTCGAGTGATGCGCCAAATCACTTCCAGTGATTCTGAATCACTCGAGTGATGCGACAAATCACTTCCAGTGATTGAGAATTCACTTCAAGAAAAATACACTGTTTTGAAAATCACTTCCAGTGAATTCCAAATCACTCGAGTGATGCGCCAAGTTTTCCAAATCACTTCCAGTGATCTTGAATCACTCGAGTGAAGCTTGTAAAGTTGCAAATCACTTCCAGTGGATTCAAAATCACTGCAAGAATATTTCACTGTTTACCAAATCACTTCCAGTGATCTTGAATCACTCGAGTGATATTTGCAAAGTTACAAATCACTTCCAGTGAATTGGAAATCACTCCAAGAAGAAATCACTATTTACAAAATCACTTCCAGTGATCCCAAATTCACTCGAGTGAAATATGAAAATTCCAATATCACTTCCAGTGAACCAGCAATCACTGTCAGAAGCATTCAACGTTTTCAAAATCACTTCCAATAACATTATATTCACTTCCAGTGATATTGCATTTTCTCATTTAATGATTTATTGTTCCAGTATGCACTTTCCTACATACACTATGATCCATTTTCTATTACCTTCATAAAACTGATTTTGCTAGTGAAATTCTATTATTACTGATTTCTCCAAATTGCTATCAAAATCATAATCCGAATGGGTTCATATGTTATGCAATCTTTATGTTTTCACTTGCTATCATTCTTAGACATTGCTTAATACTTATTTCAAGTGTGAAATAGGGACTCAAGCGTTTGGGTTAAAACTTCAAATCTGGAGGTGACTCACGGCAAGCATCATCACTTGAAGTGATGCAACCCAGAAAGCGAAAATCCTGTCTTTGGTCAATGATCCAACATATTTATGATAACACTTCATTGTATTGATATTTGATGTATTGTTACAGAAAGAACAATGAAGAGACCATAGAGAGAGGAAAAACCACTTCTCCGAGAAGTCGAGCGTCCACTGATAACGGCTAGTTTTTCTGAAGTGGAAATCTGTCAGAGCACGATCAACGGGAAAATATTTAAATACACTTAACGGCCGTGCAAAGCAATGGGACTCCAACCGAAAATGATATAGTGACTATCTAAGCATCAGATGGGATTATAACAGAAGAATATCCGGATGGGCTCAACGGTCAAATGAATCAACAGACTCTAACGGATATCTTCCACAACTCAGCTATAAATAGGAGAAGATTCAAACACAGAAATGCAAGCAACGCAATGAGAACATGAACATGCTGATATTCTAAGTCTTCTACCTCCGACCACTCTTTGCTCTACTTCATCTTCTATATCATGTATAATTGAGAGTGAGAATATTTGTATTGTACTTCAGTGAGTATCCTATCTACTCTGTGAGAGAGTTTGTAAATCCTTACAAATATATTTCTGTATTGAACTCAAGGTAGAGGGACCTTGAGAGGGTTGATTACCTTACAGTGGAAGTTGTAGAGTGAATCGCCATTAAGAGTTTCTGCCTATAAGACTTACAAGGTGCAAGCAGTAGAGAACGTTGCTGCTCGTAAGACTTACAGTGGTGTAAGCAGGAGAGAACGTTGCTGCTCATAAGACTTGCACGGGTAAGCAGGAGAGAAAGGTCTTTGGGATTGCTTTGCTCGACTTGCTGTAAGAAGGAGTAAACCTTACAGTGTGTAAGGGGGAGTTACTCTTGTGAATTTGTAGAGGCTTTTCTTGTGCCCAGTTAAACAAGAATATAGTGGATTGGAAATCTCAGGAGGAGCCTGGGGACTGGACGTAGGTCATCGTGGATTGGACCGAACCAGGATAAATCAAAGTTTGCATATTCTCTTCCCTAAGCTTTTACATTTCCAGCATATATGATTTACATATCAGCTTATGTTTCTATACTTCCACATGTATTGATTTAATAAGTTGCGAAAAGTTTTTAAAAGATCATACTTTCTTATCACACACCCAATTCACCCCCCCTCTTGGGTGTCAGCCAGTTCTAACAGTTTCAATCATTCATACATGCTTCATACCATTCATCAAAGCAATTCAACACATCAATGCATAAGTATACTTATTAAGTAAATACAAATCAGGAAAGTTTTACTACCTTTGTCTTTTTGTCCTCCTCTTGTTCTTTTCTTCCAACTATTGAAGTAGCTTCTATTTCCTGTTCTTTGTCATCTCATAGCTCTAGATACATAATCACATTATGTGTTAACACATTAGAGCCATGAATGCAAGCCATTCCACTTGACTTGTTTTCTTTAAGAACTTCAAAATTCGGGTATCGCCCTAGTCTACCAGTTTTCATTGGCCAATTTCTATAATTTATAACTTAATCTCTAGAACTCCAAATGAGGTGGTTCAAATTACTATTTGAAGCTCTTTAAGTCCTCTTTAAATAAAAAATATTAACCACTACCAAATATAGGAGCTAATTTCTAGGAATCCTCAAACATTCTTACTAGTCCAGAATTCACTCCAGATTCAATGTCTAAAATTTAACAATTCACAACTTCCAATGTACTAATCCAAATGACACATATTATTAATATGGAAAATATCATGATCTTTGGATAAGGTTTGATGATCCAGAGTCATACCACAAGTACTTTGCCACCCAAAAAACACAATCTGGTAGCAATATACTCAAGTTCCAAAAATTAAAGTTTTCTACCCAATATCCAAAAATCACACCACACCTTAATCCCAAAATTTTTTTTGTGTAGAATCAATTGGTGACCTCAAAATCATCAAAATCACACTCATTCTTCTTGCCCTAGATCTGGCCTAAACACACTACTCCATCCTACAATCACCAAGTTTGCAATTTTACCACTAAACTAGTATAGAATCATAATTAAACATCCCATAACATCATTTATATGATCATTGCAATATGAAACCCTAATTTCACATATTGATCAAAACTAAGGCAGCCGAGAAAATTCACAATACACAACCAATCAACAAGATGTTTGGTTCAAATTGAAGTCTAAACTCATCTCTTTAACTTTCTAGGGCTTGTTCCTTGTTTTTCCAACTTTAGCACTTTTGTGGTAGCTCAAAACTCCTCCTCTTGAGAAAAAAAACTATAGGATTGTAGCTCTTAGCAAGGGGTGTTAGAACCGGTTGACACCCAAGAGGGGGTGAATTAGGTGTATGATAAAAATTAAGAACTTTCAAATTCTTTTTGTATCTTATAAAATCAATAAGTATTAAAGAAATGAATTATAAAAACTAGTCAGTTAATCAAATCACATATGTTGGAAATATAAGAGTTTAAGGAAGAGAATATGCAAAATGTGATTTATCTTGATTCGGTCCAATCCATGATGTCCTGCGTCTAGTCCCTAGACTCCTCTTGAGATTTCAATCAACTATCTTCTTGTTTATTCGGGCACAAGAAAAACCTCTACAAACCCACAAGTTTAGCTGGGTACTTGCGAAGTCTTTTACAAAACTCTTACGGAATTATTCCCTTTTATACACTGTAAGGTTCACTCTCCCTTGCGGCAAGTCTTACGAATAGAGCAATCTTAAAGACCTTTCTTTCCTGCTTACAATGTAGGTCTTACAAGTAGAAATGTTCTCTCCTACTTACACCACTATAAGTCTTGTAAGCAGCAACATTTCTACTACTTGCACCTTGTAAGCCTTTCGAGCAAAAATTCTTACTGAGAATTCTCTCTACAACTTGCCCTTAAAGAAATTCAACCCTCTCAAGGTCTTTCTACTTTGAGATCAATTCAAAAATATGTTTGTAAAGATTTACAGACTCTCTTACAGAGTAGATATGATGCTCATTGAAGTACAATACAAATAATCTCACTCCCAATGATAAATGATACAGAAAACAGAGAACGACTGAGAGTAGTTGGACTGAAGAGGATGACTCATGATATAAGTATATTTGCGTCGTTGTGTTCTCTTGTCGCTCCAACTCTTCTTTGAATGCTTTCATATTTATAGTTGAGTTGTAGAAGACGACTGTTGTAATCATTCATCCATTAGAGTCCGTTGATGCTTTCAAAATATGACCGTTGAACTAGATGTTGGAAGTTTCTAACCAAAATGTATTTTTTCCAATTTATGTGTTAATCTTTGTTTTATCACCTGGAAAATGCTTAATCAGTAGCATAATGAAGTGTTAGAGTGATTAGAAGTAAGAACAATAAGTTACACAATTATTCCAATGATTTTCAAAAGTTACAAAGCATTGTTGTGTTTCTAGGAAGCATCACTTAAATGCTCACAAGCATCACTCGAGTTATATACTCTAACTCTCAGATCACCTTGTGAGTTACTTGTAAAATCCTGCGAGTGACGTTGAATCACTCGAGTGGTAAAAACCATCACTCGAGTGATCTGCTTCTAACTCTCTAGAACTCATTATTTCTAATAACGATGTTCTCCATGAGTGACCTTTGTATTTGAAGACGCAATGCAAAATTTTAATAACCTGTTTTATACTTGAAATATATGTTAATTGATGTTTAAGTATAGTAAAAATTGTAAACATAATGATTAGACAACGTTGAAGCATATTCGGATGGATCTCTGAAATTCAATTCGCTTCAGTTACTAGCCAACTCGATTTCTTCCAATGGAACTTATGTTCTTAGTGTTGTCTACATTTTCCAAGTTGTTTCTATAAAGAACTTGTGAGAGATCATTTTTAGACTCGAGTGCACAAGTGTCAAGAACTTGAGTTCTACTTGTAAACTCGAGTTCTCCCTATACTTCAATTTTTCAGAATAAGTCTCTAGAGGTGCTTCTGTGATATTTATCAAATCACTCAAGTTTCACTAAAGTGCATTGAAGCATAACTGGAAGTGTTTTCTCAGAAACACCATATCACTTAAGTATAACTTGAACCAAAACTCTAGTTCTTTCCTAAATGAGAGTAGAGAATCGCCAACTTCTTTTATGAAATGACAAATCATGAATGAAATTAAATTTTCTAAGAATGATAATGGAATATGCAGATTATTTCTAAATCTCAAATGCTCTTTTCACATCATTATGCATTATGAAATTAAGGCTCTGCATGGTTTGAGGGTAGGAGAGGGGAGGGAATGGGGAGGGAAATTTTGTATTTTATTTCCCTCCCCTCCCTTTATTTTACACTAAGGATTCCTCCCCTCCCCTCATTTTGACAAACCAAACAAGGAACGTATCCTCCCCTCCCCTTAAACCAAACACACCATAAGATTTTGAATATGTGGAAAACCATTTATGAGGTTCATCAATCCTTATATTGAAGACAGTACAAGTCAATACATGTTTATATATATATATATAAGAAAGCTTTAATTTTGGATAGCATGTCAAATATTGGATTCAACATGTTGGAGTATTTTCTAGAGAGTAAAAGTCATAAGAATAAAGCATTAGCCAAACAGGCTTAGCATAACAAGAATGAATGAACATAATGAATTTACTATTTACCAAGAGACAGTCTTGACTATCAAGTCAAGGATTTGACTACTAGTTGCTCAGAGATAATGTCAATCATTAATATATTTGAGCAATAAAGATAAATATATGGATTTAACTATGAAGTATAAACTTATTGGTCCAAAAGAGTAGAGTTCCAAAATATTGGCTTATTAAGTTATTTCACTGTAATGATTAATGCATTTAATGCATCAATGAACATTTGTAATTCTTGGAATAACTTAGCCAACTAAGACTTTTGACATTAGCCACAAAGTTTTTACATATTGAATTCTTTTCTTAAAACTTGTAGATGATCAACTTGTTAGATATAAAGTTTAACTCATTAGAGAGGAAGATAGAAGAGTAACAATTCTATGATCAAGAAATAATATGTGAATGATGAGGTATAACTTTAGTGGATGAATTTGAAGCATTTCTGACATTTTAGTACAATTATAGTAACTTCCAATTTTGGAAAGGATTTGAGTTCATTATGAATAATTTTTAAATCAAGTGTAAGCACTAGGATTGAAATCTAAACAAGTTTTAGAGATATGCATTTCAAAACTCCAATACATAGAAAGATAATGCACAATTCTATTTTCAATATATTTAGCGATCTGAAAACATTTCGAAAACAATAAATGATTGATTGCTAATGGTATTCAATTATGAAAAAGTAGTTAGCACTCAAATTGAGTTGGGAAGAACGAGTGTAATAATTGAGTTTTGAAATTACTGATATAAAGTCGTGACACTCAAGTTTTCCCTAAGAACTCGAGTTCTACAGAAAAATTCACATACTGATATTGCCTACCTGGCTTAAGTGTAACTTGTAGACACCCAAGTTTATTTCTATCTCCTAGTATCTTGGTACTCAAGTCCTCCAAGATCACTTAAGTAACCTATGCCTTTAAATCAAGATTTTCTACAATTTCCTTTATGAACTCAAATTTCCCACTGAAAATTCAAGTTCTGAACTTGAGTTTGCCCCTGGAACTCGAGTTTTGTGTCTACACTTGATAAGAACTTGAGTTTTCACTCAGAGTTCATGTATACTCCATTCATCTCTGTTTTACTGACCCAAAATTGAGCATTCCTTCTTCCTACAAAACCATATAACCCTTTTTCTTCCTTCAATATCCAATTTCACTTGGATCCACTTATGGTTAGCTTGTAGAAATCATAATTCACATGCTTTATGAATATATTCAATTTGAAGAAATTGAGCATAATGACTTAAACATGATTTTATGCATAAAAATATTTTCTTTTGAAGTATGCATATATGCATAAAGAGTTAAACTATTGAATATTGCAATCCCTTTATAAACTTATCAAATGGATTTTCTAAGGGATGTGAAAGCATATTTTCAAATAGTTTGCAATGCTCATTCCTAAGGTAACAATGTATAAACCTCAATAGATGTTAAAAATAATAGTGTAGGAGGTTTTACCATTGTATGTTTTTACCTTAGATACTTGGAGAATTGCCTTTGCTCACCCAATGCATCTTTCTGTAATAGGACTGGCAACTTTCTCTCAAAAGATCTAGACTCCAGGAGTCTTTTATCTGATGCTTGAGTGATCCTTCTTTTCTTGTTCTCCTCAAGGTAATTGAATGGTACTCTATGGTAGCCCTTCTTTGAGGTGGAACATACTCTTTTTATACATTGATTCTATGCTCTGTAACTTCAGCAATGGATGGTCTGAGAGTTCTCTTTTATGATTATATGAACCTCTTAATTGGTGCATGAGAATCTCTTGGCTTCTTCTTTATCTTCTCTGTACCTTTAGGTCTATTTCTTTTTGGATCTTCCTGCATACATAAAGTACTAGATGAATATTTTGGTACTCACATATACTTAGGTCCTTAATTGTTAGTATTAGACTTTATATGTTCTTTCAGAACATAAACATATTTATTTCTCATATTAGGATTTCTTCTAACATAGATGTGTGAGAAATATGACTAGATTTACCACAATAATTGTAGATTGTATGATGATATGTCTTATGAGATTTTATGCAAGTATTGTGTCGGTCATGTGAGTAAAAACTCAAGTAATTTTCTTTTGAACATATTTTCTTCTTTATATATTCTTCAGCATGATCAAAAACATTTTTTCTTTTTAAAATCAAATCAATAATTAGTTGAAAAAAAAATTTATGCAAACTTTAAAAAGCATTTTTTAAAATAACTCCAGAAGAATTGGAATTGTTTACCATATATGCATCTTGAGCTCTAGAGGATGATTCATCAAATTTTTTTGAAATGAGCTCTTCTTGGGAAACATCTTCCTCTTGTTTTTCTATGTTGACTAGATCATGGAAGTGTTCTACAATTTCTCCTTTTTCATTCTCAACTTCCATTTGTTTACCAATCGTGGATATGCAGCTTATAGTTTCAAGTGAACTATCAATACTTTTAGCTTCAACATAATTTTTAGAAGAATAAATAAATTCAAGAGTATCCTAGATATCTTTAGCACTAGAGAAAAATTTAATTTTCTCAAAATCATTTTGGGTTAAAGCACTATATAAGATTTTCATTGCTTTAATGTTTAAACAAAACATTTTCTTTTCTTTTTCAATCCAATCTCCTCTCTATTTGAAATAAAAAAAATTTATAAAATTATTCCACATATTAAAATTAGATGCTTTAATAAAACTAGTCATTTTAGGTTTCCAAAACAAAAAATCATTATCTTTTAAAATAGGTGGAATTGTATAGTCGAAGCCTTCTGAAAGTGAGTAACACCTAACTTTAGCCATTGATAACTCTTGAGACGATTAAGTCTGTTAAATAAGAGCCTAGCTCTGATACCAAATGTTAGAACCAGCTGACACCCAAGAGTGGGGTGGATTGGGTGTACGATATAAATTAAGAACTTTCAAATTCTTTTCGCATCTTATAAAATCAATAAGTATTAAAGAAATGAATTATAAAACTTTAGTCAGTTAATCAAATCACATATGTTGGAAATATAAGAGTTTAAGGAAGAGAAGATGCAAACTGTGATTTATCCTGATTCAGTCCAATACACGATGACATACGTCCGGTCCCCAGACTCCTCCTAAGATTTCAATCCACTATCTTCTTGTTTATCTTGGCATAAGAAAAATCTCTACAAACCCACAAGTTTAGCCGGGTACTTGCAAAGCCTTTTACAAAACTCTTAAGAAGTTATTCCCTCTTATACACTGTAAGGTTCACTCCCCCTTACGGTAAGTCTTACGAGCAAAGCAATCCCCAAGACCTTTCTCCCTTGCTTATAGTGTAAGTCTTACAAGTAGCAACGTTCTCTCTTGCTTACACCTCTGTAAATCTTACGAGTAGTAACATTCTCTACTGCTTGCACATTGTAAGTCTTTCGAATAGAAAGTCTTACTAAGAATTCTCTCTACAGCTTCCCCCTAAAGAAATTCAACCCTCTCAAGGTCCTTCTACCTTGAGATCAACTCAGAAATATGTTTGTAAAGATTTACAGACTCTCTTAGAGAGTAGATATGATGCTCACAAAGTACAATACAAATAATCTTACTCCTAATGATAAATGATACAGAAAATAGAGAAGGACAAAGAATAGTTGGACTAACGAGGATGACTCATGATATAAGCATGTTTGTTTCGTTGTGTTCTCTTGTTGCTCCAACTCTTCCTTGAATGCTTCCATATTTATAGTTGAGTTGTAGAAGACGACTGTTGTAAGCATTCGTCCATTAGAGTCTGTTGAGGCTTTCAAAATATGACTGTTGAAGTATCAGTTAGAAGTTTCTAATCAAAATGTCCTTTTTCTAATTCGTTTGTTAATCCTTATTTGATCACCTCGTAAATGCTTAATCACTAGCATAATAAAGTGTTAGACTAATTAGAAGCAAGAACAATAAGTTACACAATTATTCCAATGATTTTAAGAAGTTATGAATCGTTGTTGTTTTTTTTTGGAAAGTATCACTTAAGTAATATGCTCTAACTCTCAGATCACCTTGCGATTCACTCACAAAATCATGCGAGTGATGCTGAATCACTTGAGTGGAAAAAACCATCACTCGAGTGATCTGCTTCCAACTCTCTAGGACTCATCATTTCCTGTAAAGATGTTCACCATGAGTGACTTTGTATTTGAAGATGTAATTTAAAAGTTTAATAACATGTTTCATACTTGAAATATATATTAATTGATGTTTAAAAATAGTAATAAGTGTAAACATAATGATTAGACAATGTTTAAACATATTCGGATGGATCTCTGAAATTCACTTTACTTCAGTTACTGATTAGACAATGTTTCAACATATTTGGATAGACCTTTGAAATTCACTTTGCTTCAGTTACTGGTTAACTCGAGTTCTTCCTATGGAACTGGAGTTCTTAGTATTGTCTGCATTTCTCTAGGTTCTCAATGCCATGAACTCACAAATGTTCATTTTCAAACCTGAGTGCATAAGTGTTAAGAACTCAAGTTCTACCTATAAACTCAAGTTCTCCTTATACTTTAACTTTTCAAGGTAAGTCTCTGGAGGTATAATATCCTAAATTTTGGGCCTAGAAACTTAAGGAAACACATGTATCAGGCAAATAATTAAGCCCAATTTGGGAAGAGTCCTAATAATGATGAGATATAAAAAAAGACTTTTAGGAACAATGAGATTTGGCCCTACTGGGTAGAGAGTTCAGTATTTGCAGGAAGTACGATTAAAGTGTTATTACAGATGTGCACAGGACATGAATATGATACAATTGGGTGGTAGAAAGATGCCACCCAGCTATACCATAAGGTTAGAGATTGATTAGTTGGGAGAAATAGGCCGGTGTAGGTATGCACATGCCATTTTCAGGGCAGACATGTGTACCCTACGTTTTTAGATTGAATGCTAGTACATGGCGCCAAGCAGGGCCTGCACACATACTTCAACCTGGTGTCATTTGACAGGCTTTGATATACATGTCGCAGTCCTGAGCAAAACCTGAGTAGATATCGATAAAGTAATTTTAAAAAAGTAAGTAATGATGACTCATGATGAAACAACTTTTGTGTTAGGTCTTGAGAAAGTGACACATGTCCCTTAAAGTACACACAATCATGATAAGTACCATCCTTACTTTTTGGTTGGCACAATTAGAAGGTGACACTTGTCCCTTATCGTGAAGTGTCCTTTTTGGCTTTTGTATTGACATTCTAAGATGGTGACATGTGGCACAGAAGTCATGGGAAATTCATTGGTCTCTGGTCTGATCACTCGACTAACTTTCTCAGACACTGAGTCTAGGATCCAAGGAAAATCATCAGACCCCTACTTTTCCTAACAAAAAAAGACGGCTAAAAACTGAGAAAATAAGCGGGACCCACTTTATTGAAGGAAGTGATACATGTCACCAAACCAGTAAATCACTAGACAAATGGCACCACAATAACTTAACACTTGGCATGATTATTCCAAGGCTCCTTCCTAGCCATAAATTTCAGCCAACTTCTAAAAATGGGCAGAAAAATTAGGAAAAAAACATTACAAAATTGGAAAAGGACAGAGAAAAGATGAATAGTATTTTCTAAGAACTTTAATCTACTCATC
Organism: Albizia julibrissin; assembly: GCA_037074505.1. Lineage (NCBI taxonomy): Eukaryota > Viridiplantae > Streptophyta > Magnoliopsida > Fabales > Fabaceae > Albizia > Albizia julibrissin. The sequence goes on along the minus strand of CM073478.1, from coordinate 42,945,700 downwards.
CAAGCTTCATTTCTATGGTTTTAGATTTTCATTTGGACGTGGTTGGTGCTCTCTCACCAGCCAAAGTACTACTAGATTTCCGAACTGACTGCAGAAACGCGTAGAGGTAAGCGTAAACTTCCTTTTGAACAGATTGGTTTGTTGTTTGGATGAGTTTTTGTGGGGGGGTTTGGTATTGTTCATTTTTCATTCAAGGGGTATTTTTGAGGTTTAATCATGGTTCAATCATGTATTTATGGTTATATTATGATTTATGATGATATTGGACCAAGTTGTTGGACAAAATTCTGTTTTGGTAATTTTGATTAATTAATGGTTATGATAGGGTAGAAGCAAAGGGGCTAAAGCTTTAGGATTTTGATAATTTTGATCATCCCATTATTTTCTACACAAAAAATTGTATGGAAATAGCCTTGGTTATAAATTTTGGATCATTGGAACATAAGTTGTAACTTTACAAATTTCTATCCTATTAAGGTTCCTATGTGGCAATCATTTTGTGTGGTATTTTTGAGTGACTTATTGATGTCAAAATCTTGTGAAAATTTTCATTCTAAAAGTAGACTTATCAAGCTTTAATTTTTTAGATCATAATAGTTAATTGGATTTGTATACTAGAAGTTTTATATTTTTAAAGTTTAGTAATGAAAAACTGGCAATTCGGAGCAGTGTCCAATAAAAGGAAACTTGTACCTATATGTGTATATTTAGCTTATGGCTATATTTGTTTCCTTAAAGTAGACTTAAATATGGTCATACAGCACTTAGAACCATATTATTTGGAATTATTTGGATTTAGTTATGATTTTTACAAGTTCAGCTAAGAATTAGAAAAGGGAAATATAGAGGACCAGGATCTTAGCTGCTGCCAGAGGATTTCTTGTCAGTGGCAAAAAAGTTTCTGACTTGTTTTGGCCGGGGCCTAAATTTTTCCATATTTCATATTTTCTAAGATGTGTTGATCAGTATGGTCTTTCCCAACCCTATAAGCCTTTGTTGGGACTCCCAAAGGCTACCAAAGTGACTCAAATGACAACCAACAAGCTAAACTAAAAATAAATTAGATTACGTAATACCAAAAAGTATTATATTAAGTAATAACTCATCATCTATAATTCTAATTATAGGACTTGACAGCTTTCTAAAGTCTAAGATCTGCCCAAGCTCAGGGAAGCAATTGGATATTGCTCAAGGGAAGCAACTAGGTAATAACTCTATCTTTCATATGTTAAAGATATACTACATATTTTATAGATTCATCATGAATTTTTTGGCACATTCTGTGATGCGCGAGTGGATGCTTGGGGCCAATTACACAGGTAATACTTAGGGCCTTGTGATATACCTAGCGCTATGATGGTATGTGAACTACATGTTATGCTTTGAATGTTGTGGTGATGATTATATTATATGATGACTGTGTGACATGCTTTGTGATGTTGTATCTATATGATTGACTATCTGTTACTACTGAGATTCTTTTGAATCTCACCCTTTTTCTATAAACTAATTTACAGTACAAGCTAGTAGCTCAAAGGGCAAGAGGGTAAGCACAGACAACTAGAGGATGAAGTTGTAGAATGTATTTTCTATGTTGGTTGTCTTTTTTTGGTATTTTGAATATTTGATCTGTATAAAGTGTGTATAACTTTGTAACCTTGATGAAAACATAATGGAAGAACTAGTAATGCTAATAGCCTAGTAAATGGACAAAAATCTATATTGGGTTAATACTTATGGACAAAAAGAAACTATAACTAAAGTATGAAATGTGAGACTTAAGCAAAAAATCGCTCGCATACTCTGATATGATGAAATTAAGAGTCGATGAGACTTAGTGACGTAGTGAAACTTGTGGAAATAATTGAAAAGTTTTTTTCCTTTGAAAAACCCTCTCAACCCGAGGTTCAACTCTTAAGTTGAGATTGGGGATTTGTGAACATTTTTGGAAGTTGAGTAATCCGAGTTCAAATCCTGATTTTAGAATTGATTTTACTACTCTTTTGTACTCATTTGAGCGTATGAGATATAAGGTGTGACAGGAGGTGCTTCTATGATATTTATCAAATCACTCGAGTTCATAGTGAACTCACTCGAAGTGATTAATATTCACTCGAGTGTACTAAAGCATCACTGGAAGTGTTTTCTTAGAAACAACATATCACTCGAGTGCAACCATTCAACTCGAGTGCAACTTGAACCAGCACTCAAGTTCTATTAGACCCCTTAATATTTTGACATTTATCAAAGTATTAACGCATAGTTCAATAGGCATACAGAATAGTACATTGTACTGATATAAAATTCTTGATTATATTACAAAACATACCCACAGGGTTTGTACATGTAACAATACATTTTCAAATACAAAGAAGAACTATTAGATAACCAATGAAGAAATTCATGAACTAGCACCAGTTCTTCACCTTCCGGTATCTACTACTTTGCCCTCTGAGCATTTTCCTCTAGCTAGGTAAATTTTAAATTTTATGGAAAGGGGTGAGATTCATACAAATCTCAGTAGTAACGGAATACCAACTATATAAAATGTGAAAAATAAACATATACTACGGCATTTATCATGATGCAGCAATTCAAATACTAACACATGTCTAAACAATGTTTAGGATCAAACGATGATTTTGCCCGAGTTCAAAATGATCGTCTAATCCTAAAGTGCATACAATCAAAACACATTGTGATCATCCTACACATAGCATACTTATAATCACACATCAAATCATATTGTGAACATCTTGCACATAGCATACTTATGTTCACATTCATCATATTGTAATCATCCTGCACACAACATAATTATGATTACATCCCATATACTATTCATACAACACCAAATATGCCCATCCACCAAATATGCAACACATTGTACATAGCATGGAAAATAGTGCATATTAACATTCACATAGAATATGAGAGATAGAGTTACTACCTAGACTCATTTCTATGACCTAGCTTCTCCCGGTTCTTTAACATTTCGTATGGCTCGAGTAATTACCAAATTTTTAAAATTCCCAAAGTAATTGAAAATGAGTTATTACTTATCTATACTTTGTTCTAGAATCTACAAGTTGGTTATCTTAGCCCATAATCTCATTTTTACCAAATTGCCCCTAGGGAACCCTATCTAACTCCCTTTTTACCCAGTATTTTTGTACTTTTTTCAAAAAATTATGACCTGGGCTAATCTTACATATTTTTGCGTTTAGAATCTATTTTTAACCTCAAATTAGGTTAATTCCAACTCAAATTAAAGTTTTTCTCTTAGCAGCCCTAACTTGGGGTTATAAGGGCAAAATTGTCATTTCACATTCTGGGGCTTTTCACACTTCGCACTCTACATGACCCAACACAATTTTCCATTATAAAAATCATGGAACCATTAAAAACATGAAATTCCAAATCCTACCCTTATTTCTGGACTTGGCCGAAAAATTCAAAGTTTAGGGAAAATCTTGGATTTTCATGATTTCAACCTTAAAATACTTTTCACTTGTATTTTCATGTTTAATCATCTAATCATCATTTTAACATAATGAATGGAAATTTTTGTAGTATTTTTCCTTAGAAATTGGACATCCCCAAATTTACAGAATTATCAAAACAACTAAATAACCAGCCAGAACACAATCACAACTCAGTTTCTAGCAAGAATACGAGAATTTTTTTGCAACTTACCTTATCCCTTTTTCTTCTTCCTTCATTGACCGTCCATCTCTTCTCTTATTTCTTGATCCTTTTCTTGTTGGAGAGCTACTCCAAGAGGTAGGGAGATTGAGGAAAGATTTCAATAGCTAGAGGACAAGAACATGTAGAATTTCTACCTACTTACCTAGTTCTTGCTCTTTGGACTTTGTCTTTTTCTTTTCCTTGTCCTTTACTCCTAGTCTCTTGTTCTCCCTTTTCTTCCCCTTTTAGCTGTGCATATGCTCTTATATAGAAGGGATGGGAGTTCTCTAGAAAGCTTAGGTGTCCCTTATTTATAATATTTTATTTCTATTTTAGCATATGTCTTTATTCCATGGTTATTTTATTCTATAATTTTCTTATTACCAAATTTATTTATGTAGTCAAAATAACCATTATGCCCTTGCAATATTTCTATTTTCACAATAATTGGAAAAATTTGCAGAATTTCTATCAATTTTGAAAATTCATATATAATCATATAGATATCTAATTGGGATTATTGTAAAGGATATGTGACCCTTATTAAGTCTATTTTAGGAAAAAAAATATAAAATTTAGCCAATTAGAAGCTCATAATTTCCATTTTGAGCTCTGCCACAGAAAATTCCTAGTTTTACCAGACTAACTTCAAAAATTTATATCTCTTTGTGTACAACTCTAAAAATTAAATATGACCTATCAAATTAAAGCTTGTTATGTCTACTTTCATTCTGAAAAGTTTTAGAATTTTTTGACATCATTTTCCTATTTAAAAAATATTTCACAACATGATTGCCTTACGGGAAAACTTACCAGCAACATCCTTATCTTATGTACTAAATAATTATGTTGTGTGTAACCTTTAGTTGCCTTGTTGTGTCTCTTGATATGCTCTTTACTTCACCATTTATTCCTTTAATATCACTAAGGTATATAAGAATTTTGGTAACTGAAATTTGGGATATTACAAGTTCTTTCCCAAAAACTTGAGTTTACATGTTGGCATCAGTTTCTGACTCAGCTTCTATTAACAACTTGCAAGACTTAAGAATTAGACTTGAGTTTCCTTCAGTCTAAAACTCGAAGTTTCTCCCAAAACTCAAGTTCTTCAATCACAATAATATTTTGGCTAAGTTTATGAACTAAACTCGCGGCAGTTAACTAGCCAACTTAAGTGCAAAACTTTCAAAACTCGAGTTCTTATTGAAAATTTGAGTTCTCTACCTTGTCTTCATAACTCCAAACTCTCAGGCAGAAACTCTAAGTGCAAAAATTCCGAGACTCAAGAGTGCTCATCCAAAACTCGAGTGCATAAGCTTGAGCTTACTTCCTGCAATGCATACAACTCAAGTGTTAGACAAAACTTGCAAGAGTTATACTGAAATATGCTTAGAAACTCGAGTACAACTACCAAACTCAAGTTCTTCAATTTGAACTTGAGTTTATTTCCAAAAACTCAAGTACATCGGTTGTTTTGTAGAACATGAAGTTGGGAGTTTGTGAAACACATTTAACAACTGATGTAGCTCTATGTTCTTAGTTAAACTTGATCATCCCTTTGCAAAAAAATTCATTAATCTTTTTTATCATTAAAACATGGATTCTAACAAGGAGAAAAATGTTTGTGAAAAGGTTTTAAGCTAAATAATTGATTTAGAAGGTGAAATGGGATTAAGAAAGCTAACTTTGTCTCTTTGATCTTCAAATGTTCTTTCTCTTTCCTTTTTCTTTTCCTAGCATTTTTCTCTCTTTTTCTTTCAACCTAGCCAACTTTTGGAGAGTGAGAGAGAGAGAGTAAAATTGTGTTTAATTCAATCCACCTTCAGCCCATAATTTACTTGGCTGAAATTCATTCTAAAAGACCAAGAAAAGATGATGTGTCACCTTTTTGTGGTGTCTTGCCAAAAGGTTGGTCACATAAATTACACTCTTATCTTCTTGCTTCATGCCTTGACCAAAATTTCTCAATAAAAACAAAGAGGAATGTTGACTAAGTGCCTATTGGTGAATGGGTTCAAGTTGGCCGAAGTCTTCTTCAAAAGTACTTTAAAACTTTGGCCAAATCTTTTCTTTTCCCATTTTTACCCCTTTGGACGTTTTTGGTGACATAAGGGAAGGGAGTTTATTTCTTTGTCATCTTCATCATTACTCTTTATTTTCAAGAGCAAATCCTAACCCTTTATCTTGATTTCCAATTCTAACCCCAAGATCAAGTGTCAATTATCTCTTTTGCCCTTAATCATAGTAATATTAATTGTTTTTCCATTAGTTCTTTTCTTTTGTTTATTTTCCTTCTTCCAAGATGCCGTCATTCCCTCTCTTTTTAGATCCAAGTTAGGCCTTACATCATATTTGAATTGAGATAAAGAAATTGGGTATTTTCCTTTAACTAATTGGAACTAATCACATACTTAATTCTAAATTAGTTTCTAAAAGTCATTATGGTTTTTGGACATTCTTGGGACTCTTGTAACTGGGGCTTAGCAATCTACTTGATTAAGGCTTAATCTCAAGCTTCTAGTCCTAAAATTTGGAATATTATATTATTTACTATCTAAAAACTCCCAAGGAACCTTTGTGATATCAATTCAAATTATAAAATTACCTGTTTAACCCTACACTACTAGAAAAAAGCCTATAAGACCGCTACATCTAGACTTCTATAGGTGGAGATTGTTTAAAAACTATGACTAGTGTCAATTTTATAAATATTAATGTAACTTAAGTCTAGTCACATTTCTATACGGTCTAAATAATATTTTCTAGATCAGTTATAGTTTAATGCTGTCTTAATAAGTATTAAATATTATGAAAATCTCAAAATTTAAATTCTTTTTTGACTAGTAGCTAAAACAATCGGTTTAAACATTCTTTTAGAGACTATTATTTCTTTTCAACTAGTCTTAAATGTTTCAAAGTTTCTTTAGCTTCCAGGGTAATCTAATTCCTAATGCATCTCTTCAAAATTTGAAGCCAAATGTAATCTCCATCCATCAAGTCTATTTAAACTCATGAGTCCTTTTGTTTCTTCACATTAATATTATTGTCCAGGCTCCCTCTTCTCTACATTCTTGATCATCAATATGGTGAGACACATAAGGACTCCTTCAGTTTGTCGTCCTTTTCTTTCTCCTCCTCTACATCCTCCACCACCTCCGCTGTAATTGTCAAACAGGGAGGTTCTTCAACATCTCCATGCGAGGGTGGCTCGAATAGAGAGAAGCCTTGGAAGACTTGTCACTTTGTTGCACATTGTGAACAACAAGTTGAACCTTGTACTCGACGCCAAAGACATCAAATACAATCTTTCTTTTGACCTTTATTTTCCTTCCTCTTTTTCCTCCCTGCCTCTAGCAAAGAGAAGGATAGTTGAGGGTTTTTTTATTATATAAAATAATGATTTTTTTTAATCAATGAGGGCAACAAAAAATTATAATATTAATAAAAAAATTTATTTATAATCTTGATCTTGATCTTGAATGTTCTTGTTTCTAAACATGTTAATCTTAACTGCTATTGATTTATTTCCATGTATGTATGTATGTATGTATGTATGTATGTATGTATTTATGTATGTATGTATGTATGTATGTATGTAGCACCCGAAATTTAGAAAATATGGAGCAGTAACCAAAATTTTAAAAAATGATAATTTTGGAAACCTCTTTTTAGAAAAAGAACACCAGATGGGGTTCAGAGTCAATTGTGTGTGGGGAAGGTATTAGGTACCCCACAACACACATTCATAAGAACGATTACCCTAAGTCAATTATTTAAAAATGAATATAGCCTTTAATTTTATTATAATTACCTAAAGAAGAAAATAAATTAAGAAAATATTACCAAAAAAGGAAATTAGTAAAGGAAAAATTGTTTATTTACAAAATTAGACATGACCTACGAACAAGGCCTAGGGATTACATACATTTTAGAGGGATCAAAACCCACATAGTTCGGGGGATAAAAAGGCTTTCCACTTTATGGGTATTTGTTAGAAAAAAGTTTTTTTAATTTATTTGAGAAAAATATTTTTTGTTTGGTTTGTGCGTTTTATTTTTTAAAAAAATCATTTTTCTTATTTTCTCATATGAAATCAAATTCGTTTATTTTAAGAAAAGAACCTCTTTTTTATTTTATGTTGAAACTTTTTATTTGCACAAAAAAAAGAGTTCATCAAGCCAATAAGGATAAGTAAGGACATGCTTATCATATTAATAAGGAGGTTTAGCATTAAGATCAAACCTCACTTACATGTACATCATACAAAATAATTTCAAGAAGTGACAAGCACATACGTTTTTATCTTTGTAAGCTATACAAACAATAAGGTGAGAAAACCAAACATGATGAAATGACAACATATTATTAGAATATGAATTTGAGTCTACCGAACATAAAAGAGAGAGTAAGAATTAACCATTAGGTGTCTAGCAGCTTGAATGGAAGAAGATGCATACTTCTCACCTTTTGGTACTCACATGTCATGTGGTTGAGTGATGGATAACAAGACCAAAGGAAAGAAACAAATAAATGAGGAGTTGATTATTTCATGCAAGGTGAGAGAAAAAAGTCAAACATTATCAAGAATAAAAGAAAAGAGTTACACAACAAATTAAAGACATGCAACTAACACGTACTTCTGATGTCCATATCTTAAGAAGCTTCTCACTTGCCTCCTTGTTCTACTCAAAATTCTTGTGTTTTTTCCTCTCCCATTTTTTGTGTGTTTTGTTTTAACCCTTGATCCCCTATTTATAGTGTCAAGATAGGGTTTTCTTCATAAATGTTCTTTCTTTTTCAAATTTTAATTTTTTTTAATTTTTTTTGTATTTTATGTTAATCAAACTTCCTAACTTGACCTAATCACCATTAATGAGAGATTTTTTTTAATTTTTTTGTCTAGTGAAATTTCCTAATTTTAAACCTAATCACCATCATTAAGAGATATATATTTTTAATTTTAATTTTTAAACTTTTTATTCCCCATGCTTCATGCTTACAAGGAGTTGTTAATATTAAGGCTTTTTTTTAATCATATGTATTGGATAATATTGTTCTAAGAAATCTAGTCTTAATATTATATCGCATGATGATTCATTATATTGGTTTAATTCTTGAATTAATAATTCATACTCTCCTATCTATATATTTATATTTTTTGCGTCTAATTCTATCATATATATTTCTTTTCCTACACTTCCATCCTTAATATTCTATTTTTCTTTTTCCATAATTCTGGTGGTAATACATTATATTTGCTACAGTTAGATTTGCACATGTGTTTACAAGAGCATGATATTTTCTATATCTATATTTTTTATAATTAAATTTAGGGTTAAGGGGCAAAACTACAGTTAAAATTTTCTCAAAAGTGCACCCACCATCATAGTTTATTTTGTACAAAAGTAACTATAAACTTTCAAAACGGGGGACAAAAGTGACACTACCATTAAAATTAACTAATAGCAGTTTATACTCTTGTAAAAGTACCAAATTACCCCTGGCTAAAAAGGGTTAAGGGTAAAAAATACCCATAAATTTTTCTAAAAAATTCACCCACCCCCATAAACTTGTTTTGAAATATTTTCTAAGAATCTTTCTATTTTATATATTTCTGATAGTTTGGTTATAAACCATAGGTAACTGCTCTATATTATTTTGTATAATTTCCTTTAATCTATCTTTATCTTTATGATTTATTTTATCTGTTCTTTTTATTAGGAATTTTATAAAACTTCTTTTTTCACTTAGTATAATTATTCTTTGGTTCTTTACTATATAATAACTGTAATACCCTGAATTTTGGGACTAGAGGTTAAAGAATAAGTCTGAATAAAGTACACTATTAAGTCTAGTTTAGTAAGAGTCCCAGGAATACATAAGAAATAGAATAACTTTTAGAAACCGCACTTGGAATAGAATATGAATTTTGGTGTACATTAGTTGAAAGAAAGTACATGATTCCTTTAAGATTGTGTCAAAATGACATAAAACCTAACTCAAATCCAAAGAAAAAGGGAAATGGTGTATAGAAAGAAAAAAAATAGAACTAAAAGAATTTATGGTATAAGAAATAATATTTTCATAATCAATGGCAAGAGAGACAATTGCCACTTGATCTTGAAGTTAAAATTGGAAACCAAAATGAAGGGCTAACATTTGCTCTTGAAAAGCAAGAGTAATCATGAAGGTTGAAAAGAAAATCAACTTCCCATGGAAAAAAGAGTTGGTTAAAGTTTCAACTCACTTTTGAAGAAGACTTTAGTCAACTTGAAACTTTATACTAATAGGCATTTGGTTAACCTTCCTCCTTCCTTTTTGATGACACATTTCGATCAAGACTAAGGGAAGGAATGAGAGAAAAACTTAAAGCAACTCTATAGTCATTGGCCAAGCCAAAAAGCTAAAGGGAAGAAGAAAAGAAGGAAAAGTCAAAGGTCTTCAACTTTTTTCAATTTGGAAAGTTGACTAAAATGCAAGAGTGTAAGAGAGGAATTAGTCAATAAGATTGGCTTCTTTTTTAGGAGGAATTTCTTCCAAGCAAAGGAGAGGAAAGAGAAAAGATCAACCAAATTTAACCACACATTCTTTAGTTAATTAACCATCCAAGTTTTCAAGAAGCCGACAAGTGTTGACACATGGTCTATCCTTGCTTCCTTTGACAAAATTTTGGCCAAACACTTCAAGAATCTAAGGATTGGATATTTAACCAATATTACACTCTCTCCCTCATTTAGAAAGTCAGTCATAGCAAGATAAAATATATAAATGAAGTAGAAAAAGAAAAAGGAAAGAGAAAAGAGAAAGTAGAAGAACAAAGAAGAGGTAAGATCTTCTACTTTGATTTTAACCACACATTCTTTGGTTAATTAACCATCCACGTTTTCAAGAAGCCGACAAGTGTTGACACATGGTCTATCCTTGCTTCCTTTGACAAAATTTCGGCCAAACACTTCAAGAATCTAAGGATTGGATATTTAACCAATATTACACTCTCTCCCTCATTTAGAAAGTCAGTCAAAGCAAGAGAAAATAGAGAAATGAAGTAGAAAAAGAAAAAGGAAAGAGAAAAGAGAAAGTAGAAGAACAAAGAAGAGGTAAGATCTTCTACTTTGATTTTCACCTTCCAAATCACCTCTTTAGCTCTTGACGTCTTTATAAAAATTGTTCCTCTCACTAAGAGCTTCATTTCTATAGTTTTATTTTCTTGAAAGAAGGTGTTTTGTGATGTCTATAAAGTGTCAAAGTTAGAGAAATCAAGAACAAGCCCTAGAAAGTGAAAGAGATGAGCTTAGGCTTCATTTTAATGTATATATTGTGTTTGTTGGTAGAGTTTTAAGGACTTTTTATTGCTTCCCTATTTAGGGTTTTTAGGGTTTCATGATGCTTTGGTCATATACATGTGGTTATATGATGTTTTGAAAGCATATGAACCTAGTTTAGTGAGTAAATTGTGAATTAGTGACTTGTTGTTTCGAACCCTAATTTTTGGTTAGAATAGGGCATGTAGAAGGAGTAGGATTTTGATCAACTTGATGCCATAAATGGGTTTTAGAAAAAAAAATGTGTGGGAATAACCCCTAATTGTGAATTTTGGATCATTGGAATGAAAAACCTCAAGTTGGCATAATGCTACCAGTTAGGGTTTCTGCGTGGCAGTTTGAATGTATTGTATTTCTAAGTAATAAAATGTTGTCTAATGGATCAAGATTTAATTTGATAGGTCATTTATGTCATTTAGATTAGTACATTAAGAATTATGAATTTTTGAAGTTAGGCATTTAATCTGGAATCAATTCTGTGGCAGTGAGGATTAATTGAGAATTCTGGAATTTTGAGCATGTCATTGCATTAGGGGATATTTGTCCTGTAAATTAGACTTAATGAGTGATACATATAATTTTGAACCACCTCAATTGGAGTTCTATAGAATTAGTTATGAATTTTTATAGTTTGGTTAAAAGGCTAGCAACTTTTAGCTACCATGCGAATTTAAGAAAGAAAAAGGCCAAATGTAATTAGTATGAACTCCAAGAGTAAAAGTAAGCGTATGAGGCTAAGGCAGCCCTATTGGGCATTCATTTGTCAAGGCGCTAATAATGTGATATTTATTTAGGGCCATGAGAAGTCAAGAAAGAAGAATGAAAGAATTTCCAAGAAGCCTTAATGGTTGAAAGGAAAGAGGACAAGAAAAAGAGCTTTGTCCATAAGGTAGTGAACTTACTTAACTTTCATGTATTTATGTATGTGTTGTATATTGATTTGCTTGATTATGTGAAGGATGTATGAATGAATAAAGCTTTATCTCTGTTTTTACTGTGGCTATAAGTATGTTGCACAAAATATTGAGCATACAAAATATCATTATGTGAATATGAGCCTATTTAAGGCAAGCATATAATGCACTAGCATTAATCTTACATACATTATCTATAATACTTGCTACTGAGATTCTCCCGAATCTCACTCTCCCTTACAAACCATATAGGTACGTGAACAGGAAAAAGGAGGATGCTTAAAGATGAACCAAAAGGAAGAATGACAAAGAATTGAAGAAGAATGTGTATTAATGTACTATATGTAAATTAATTGCACGACTCGAATATTTGTATGAGTAGTATGAATAGTATGAATAGATGCGTATTAGAATTGAACTGTAATTGGGATCCTTAAGAAAAAGAATGTACTCTGATATTCAGTAAGAATAACAGCTAAATAGTCATAAATAAGTACTTACCCCTAAACGAATTAATAATGAACACTTCCATGTACGTAATAAATGGGGTATGTAAGATGGGTTTTACAATAATTATTCACAATTATCCTATTTCTATTATTCATTTGACCTTTGGAATTACAATTGTTTGATAATTTATGTTAAATGTTACTCTTTCTTCTTGTATTTTATAAGGTCTTACTTGTCTTAAAAAATCCCTTACTAATATTATCTTATATTCATTTTATGTATTGTTTACTTCTACCCATAGTGTTATATATATATATAATATCTCTTTTATTAAATTTTAATATAGAATTTGTTTTTGTCCCTTCTTCTATTATTTCTAAATTTTCTAAATTATCCTTAGTATACTTTAACTTAATAGAACTTTTTTCCTTTTTTTTCATTTACTAGATCTAATATTTCTATCCATATTGCTTCTTTTTTGATTTCTAATCTTATATAATTGCTAGTTTGAGTTAAATCTATTTGTTCTGTTCTAGGTCTTATTTGTGCTAAATTAGAATTTATTAGCATTTCTGCTAATAAACTTCTTTAATAAATATCATCCATATTGCTTCATGAACTTAAACTTCTAGATAATCCTCTTCTAGTTATTGGCCTAGGATAATCTATACTATGTCTTTGTGGGTTTATATTTATATTTAATGTTGATGTTGATGGTGTATTATTCTTAATAATCTTTCTCCTATATTATTATTAGTTTGTATTCTCCTTGGTATGTTTTCATAATAATTTATTGTATTATCTAATTCTAATTGTAATTGTCTTGGAATAGTAATATTTATTTGATCTATAGGAATTTCTTGTAATATTGGCATAAAATATTTATCTATGGTTATTTTTCCTTGTGATTTATTATATATTTTATGTTCATTTGTAAATACTAAACCTACCATGGATCTATACTTATTGTTCTTGCTACTTATAATAATTTTAATCCTCCTAACTTGTGATATATTATTATAGATTGATACATATGTTCATCATTTCTAGATATTGCAAAATTAGTATTTAATGTAAATTTTAGTTTTTGATAGATCCAATTTCGTATTAATATTCATGATATACTATCTTGTATACTAATTATTCTTTCATCAATTATTAGTAGTTCAATTGGTGAATTTATTCCTTCTTTAAAATAAGATTTTACCAATATTTCTACTCTTGTAATATATATCTCAATTACTTCATCTCTAAATGATAGTTTAGATATCTCATTTTCTATTAATGCTTTACTTATTAGTAGTATTCTTAATACTCTTTCTGTTAGTGTTGATTTTATTGGGTGTTTCTTTTATAATATTACACAATGACTCTTTTCATTTTTCTTTGATTTTAATATTTTACTTACTTTGTTCATAAAATTCTCATTTTTTTTAATTCTTTGGGTTTCATATCTAGTTTTATATCTTTTATTTTAATTATATTTTTTCTAATTAAAACTCATTCTTATTTCTACAATTCCTTCTGAAACATTCTTATATTCTTCAAATTCTTCATATTCATTATTACTACTTCTTTCTTCATTATCTACTACATTCATCATATAAAATTGATATTCTTCTTCATTAGTTAAGTTGATTGTCATTAAAATTACTATACTAAACCAAAAGTAAAGTCAAAGTGGTCCAACTATCCCAAGTTGGTTAATTCCACCCTTAAAGTTTAACTTAATTACTTAATGCCATTACATTTTTTACTTTCACTCTTATGCTCAAACCTGCCAGCTTTTTTATCAACTTCAAAAATTCACCATTAATTTTAGAGAACTCTAAATTGATTGGTTCCAAATTATAAATGAATATCTTTAAATTTAATTTTGTGTAAAAAAAATACTTTGTTCCGACCAATGTCATCATATTTTCCACAAAAATTCGCCAAACCTACATTATTCTAGACTACATTCTAGAAACAGGGCCTAACTTTGAAAAATCATATCTTTTAATGTACTTGTCCAAAAATTACAAACTACCTATCAAATTAAATCTCTATATATATAATTTAATACAAAAAAGTTTTATAATTTTTGGACCAGGCTTGGCCAGCAAATTTCATTACACAATAACACTGTCTCTAGTGAGGCAATCAAACAACATGCACTTTCAATTTCATAAATTTCTAGATTTGCATACCAACATCCAAAAATCATGAAGTCATATATCCCTACACAATTTTACCTTCTAAATCCAATAGAACCATCATAATTTTAAAATTCTATCTCTACCCTTATATTCTACTTCTGGCCGGAAGTTTAGTTCTTAGGAGGGAAAATGTGTTTTCTTGATTTCTCTTACTTAATCACTTCTTTTCCACTTCTAATAACATTATTAAATACTTAAACACTAAATGAATATGATTTGAGGAAATTTTGGTTTCATTTCTCCTTAGGATTTCATCTTCCCAAATTTACAAACCAATCAAATACAATGCCAAACCGACGACAACGACAACAATACCATCATTTATTACAAGAGGATCAAGTTTATGAGATTACCTCTTGATTTCTCACACTTTCTCTCTCTACACGTCTCATCTCTCTCTCTCTCCTCTTGATATTTTGCTTGCTAACAATAAGTTTCAAGGTGCAGAAGGGTTAGGGCAAGTTCTAAGGTAATTAGAAGATAAGAACACTAAGATTACAAGCATTTACCTTGATTTTTGATCTAGAAACCTAAGTCCTCTTCTTGAGTTCTTGAGTTCTCTCTCTCTCTATTTTGATAAGTCTTGGCCAAAAATATGAAATGAAAAGGAATAAGAGATTATAGCTTAATTAAATATCTCTTCTTGCTTTTGCTTTAACAAATGTGTGCTTGTGATTGGTCAAGAGTTTCTTTTTTTTCCTTCTTGCTTTAATATTCACCATGTGTGTGTGTGTGTTCCCCTTGCTTGCCTCTTGCTTTGACCGAAATATGTGTCTTGAAAGCAAGAGAAGAGCTCTTACAAAAATCGTATTCCACCTCTTTACAAATACAATATTTAATTACCTTTTATCATGTGTTGTTTAACTTGGTCATCATCTTTTCTCTTCCCTTATGACTTTTTTATCGTAAGTAGAATCTTGAATGGCAAGAGAAAATGGTCTCATATTATCTTCATCTAATTCCTTTCAATTTGCATGCAAGAGCTCCTTTTTTACAATTACTTTTTTGACTTTTCAACCCTTAATTTACTTGGCCATAAATCACTCCCTCTTGATTTAATTTGAGACAAGCATTTGATTTCTCCATTATTTTCCCTTTCTTGATCGAAATATCAAGGAAAATGGGAAATATTGATTGCTTCTTGCATTATTGGAAAATTACCATTTTACCCTTACATTTTATGATTTTTGCATTAAATAATGTCTTCCCTCATTTCTTCTTATTTTGGCCTAAATTGGTACAATATATTTGGGCCAATATTTGTGCTTTTTCAGGCTCTAATTTGTGCTACAATATTAAGCCTTTAAGTAGACAAAAGTTGCACCTTTATGTCTAAGCTTAGCGAATCATATGTAACTACCAATTGTAGTGTTTTCATTATTTTATTTACACCACAATTCACCATTTTATTCCACTAAATATCACAATATACAAGGAATATTGGCGAAGAAAAGTGGGGTATTACATAAACACCCTATTTTGTTCGAGCCCTATAACAACCCAAATTTTATTTACCAAAATTCCTTGTACATTAGTTATATTAAATGGAATAAAATGGTGAATTTTAGTACATTTGAAATGGAAAAATATTGGAAGTAGAGGTTACATGAAATTTTGGCCAAGTTAAGACATAAAAGCTCAATTTGTGTCTTCTTAAAAGCCTAATATTGTATCCTAAAATGAAGAAAGAAATAGCACAATTTTTGGCCCAATTCATTATGTAAATTTCTTCCAAAAACAAAAAGGGAAGAAGGAAGACAACATTTAGTTCAAAAATTGAAAAAATATAAGGACAAAATGGTCATTTGGCTAATAATTCAAGAAGCACTTATTTTCTTCATGATTGAGGGCCAAAGTCAACCAAGAAGGAAAAAGGAAAAAGGAAATAAATTTTTGGACATAAATTATTCCAAGTGGAAGCATATTAGATGAAGTAAAAAAAGAAGAAACCAAAAAGAAGAGACGTGTGTAAAAATCCATTAAATTAATATTATTTTAAGGAGGTAGGAATTGATATTTCAAGAAGCCATTTAACACCTCCAAAGGAGCGAAATTTCATCCAAACAAGAGAAGAGAGAGAGAGCACAAGTTTGAGGAACAAAGAGAACAGACAACGATTCAAGGAGGCAAGTAGGTAAGTTTGTAAGAAAAATTCACTTGTTCTTGTCTCTAAATCATTAGAAACCTCTTCTAATCATCATATCCTTCTTGAAATCACATGAAGAAATAATAAAAGAAAAGAGAAACAAGAAGGAGAGGAGGCAAAATTTTAAGAAAGAAGAAAAATCAAGAGGTAAAGCATAAAACCATGTCTATCATGTTGATTGTAGTTGTTGTTGGTGATTTGGTTGATTGGTTGGCTTAATTGTTATGATTTTGTGATTGGGAAGGCATAAACCCTAAGGAGAGTTGCTGTCCAAATTTTTATTAATCATTTAGGAAGTGTAATTAAAGGGTTAAAGAAGTGATTTAAGATGAAAAGAAGGTGTTTTGATTTATAGAAACATGAAACTCCATTTTCCCCTAATTTTTCTATATTTTTTTCCAGAGGGAAAAAATCATATTTTGGGCTAGAATTTGGTGAATTTGATTATTCCATTGTGTTTAGAATGAAATATTGTATAGGGACCATGTGAAAAATGGAGTATGGAAGGTTTAGAGTGTGAAATAACAATTTTACCCTTATAGCCCTAACATGTGGCTACCAAGGGTATTTTGGGAAATTGAGTGTATTTTGACAAAACTGAGATAAAAAATGGATTCTATATGTAAAATTGTGTAGGAATAGTCTGGATCATGATTTTTAGTAAAGTACAATTATACCGAGTATAAAGGTAATTAGACCGGATTCCTAAAGATATTTTGGTAATTATGCGTTTTTGGGTAGAGATAACCAACTATGAGTTTAGAAATAAGACATGAATGAATAATAACTCATTTATTATAAATTTAGAATTTTAGGATTTGACATTTGTTTAAGCCGAACAAAAAACTATTAGACTAGACTAACTAACAACTAGAAAGGATTTTAAGTAGTAACTCTATCTCTCATACACTATATGATTGTTTATCTGCTTTATATTTCCATGTTCTATGATATGAATTGTATGTTACAAACCTAGTTGTAGTGCGGAAAAAGCACAAGTACTATCAGGCCAAGTATAACCCAGTTTAGGTAGTGAAACAAGTACAAACAAGTAATTGTCTGTTCTGAAATATTACGGAAAGTAAGGGTCAAACAGTCATTTGATCCTGAACAGTGAACACAGTATGGCCAGTAGGGATAAAATAGTCATTTGATCCTGAACACCAAGCAAACAGATAAGTTTAAAGTATTATATTTCTATTATATTATATGGTACATTGCATATTTATTTATCACATTTTATATAATTGATTGTGTGTTACTACTGAGATTCATATGAATCTCATCCCTTTCCATAAATTTAAAATTTATTTAGTTAGAGGAAGCAGCTTCAAGGGCAAGGAGGTAGATACCGACAACTAAGAGTTTAGGTCATGTCCAAGTGTTGATGTTGGTTATTTGCTATTTTATATTGTCTTTTGGGATTTCTAAATATTATTTACAAACCTTACAAATATTCCTTTAATGTAATCAAGTACTTTATATTAGTATGTTTATGCTACTCCTATTCACCCACTAAACCATACGTTATTTCTCTGATAAATGTCAAAATATTAAGGGGTTTGACATTTTTGATATCAAAGCAAGCGATTCTGACAGTAACATAATAGTATATTATATGGTATTGATTATATGATAATAGGAAAGATGCGTGGAAGGAAGCGCCACCAACTGTAAACTAGCCCCCGGAGGATGAACGAATACCCAAACGGAAACAAGTACTGCAATGCCAGATTAGGGGTGGACCAAGGATGTTACGAATCCTGAGGAAGCGAGTACGACCAAGGCCAGTGTTCAGGCCCCATCATAGACCAGCACCATCAGTCATCTCATTTATAGGGGACATTGAGCAACCACTGATCGATGAGACAGAGTCGGATCCAGATTTCGTTACCAGTTCCAGAGCCGGACCTGGACACGTGACATATGATCTACAACTTGACCAGGAGCTATGGAGTACATCAGGAGCATGTACCTGCAGGCTATCCGTGTCTGGGATACCCCAATGGCCTAATATGCAAAATAGTTGCATGATGTAAACACCTTATATTGGAATAAGGGATTTCATGACTTAGAGTTTTCGGATGACACTTGGATCCGCACAACATTGTACTTCTTCCCGGATACTGCATTTTGGACCCAGAAGAAGAATGAGATTATAGAGCGGGGTCCAAATGATAGCGTTATTGAATTCATGGAGCACATTACGAGATACATATTGGATTACATGCACCAGTACATCAAGGTTAAGCATGCTCAATGGGTAACCCCTGGGAATTTTTCGAACATGTTATGTAATATAAAGGAGTAGAAACATGTTATACAGTGGTTTAAAGGATGTATTTCGTTAAAAGCTTTCCATAAACTGCTATAAATGTCTATTGTATGTTATTTTTGAAGTACCTGTGTACATAAAATATGTGAAATGACATATATCCCCTTATGATTATGTGAAATTTACCTCTTCCTTGTTTTAATATAGTGAAACATAAAGATGGTGAGACTAAGAGGTAGACTAGAAGGTAGAGGTGTTAGGCAAGGTCAAGAAGCTGGACCTGACCCAATGCAATGAATATTGGGCATGCTAATTGAACAACAAATAATGATATATGATCTTAGGGATAAGTTGCGAGAAGTGCAAAAAAAAAAATACAGATAGGGAAAGGCAAAATAATCTTGGTAGACAGGAGGATTAACATATACAGCTTGAGGAACCTGAATAGGGGCCTCCGCCTAGACCTGCTGCTAAGGGTGAAAGCTTACAAACATGGATGACACGATTTTAAGAAAGAAAGTTTCGATGAGTATTTGGCTCAATATATCCGATTGTCTCGATAGTCTTTGTACCTAAGGTATCGTGATGATAAGGGATGGAGCTCAGATATGATGATTCAAGATAAAGGTTGGAACTGAAAGAGAAGCTAATCTCTAAATAGTTTACAGAATTTAATAAAGTAGTAAAAGAATGCCAGATCACATAAAGCAATTTGCTAAATCTGTATACTGACAGAAATGGTAGCAGTAAGGGTACATCTGGCAGTGGGAATTCTTCCCAGAAACCTAAGAATTAGGGAGGTCCATCCAAAGGGAATAATAAAAAGTTGTCTTAGTTGGATAGCCACAATAACCAGAGATCCCCTAGGAACCAAACATGTTGGCATTGTGGTAAGCCATATCATCCTGGCAGGCCATGTAGTGCTCCAACAAAGTAGATAGTTTGTTATAATTGTCACTTCATAGCCTCTCCTACTCACTTCTCCACCTTTGGAATCATGGATTTCCAGCTGATTCAAGAGCTGTGAAGAGAGAGATAAAAACATGTAGAGAGAGAAAGTGGTGCAAATCAAGAGATAACTTCCCAAACTTGCTCCTCTTGCTTGATTACTTGTTCCTCTTGCTTGATTAATGCTATTAGAGTTGTTCTTTGCTTGATTTTGGTTGTTTTGGTACAAGATAATCCAAGAATACCTAAGAGACCTTAATATAAAAGTGTCTCCAAATCAAGTCCAAAGAATGTCTAAATAGCTAATAGTTTGATTTGATAATTGAATATTTATTACACTTATTTGTATCTCTTGATTAATAAATTTAGATTGTTTAGTTAATAAATAATGGGCTTTTATGCTTATTTGGGCTTTTGGTGTTTTATTGGATTTAACATATTTTAATGATAAAAATTCCAGATTTACAACCCTTCTCTATTTTGATCATAACTCTTGAACCAAATATTCGACTGATATCATTCTTGTCTCATATTTTAGATGATTCAGAGAGCAACAATTGATATGAAGACTTGAAAGGAAGATTCAAACAAGAGGATAGTCAAAATTGTAGTTAACGTTATATGTATTTTTCTAGATTTTTATTGGGCCCGAATTTTGTAATGGAGCACCATTTATTAGTTATTTTTGTTTTAGGCTGAACTGGTGGGCTCTGATCCATTTGTCAATTAGGTTTTTACTTTAGTTAGCTGAAATAATGGGGTAGAGGATGTATTGAACAATTTTGGATTGAAATCATAAGTTAAGAATTCTCTAAAAAAAATGTTCTTGATGTTCTTCGCATTCTTCGTTCATTCTTCAGATTTTCTAGCCATGTTCGGCTAAGCTTTTGTGATTGGCCTTTAGATTGAGGATTCACATTTCCAATCAGAGGACATGTTTAAACTGATAACGTAACTCGTTTCTATTTACTCTAATTGGATTCGATTTCTGAAAATAGTTCGAATGTTTGTTTTAATGTTCGGATTGGTACATCCCAAGGACACAGTTCGAATCGGGTTACAGTGATACTATGTGATCGCACAGTTGCACGCCACGCATACAAACAAAACCTAGACGATCGTCTAATCAAGGGATTCTTTGGACAAATGCAGAGATTTCGATTCATCCAGAACCAGTCACGAGTTTCGTTATAAATTCTTTATCCAATGATGGTAGGAAACTATGAAATCCCAATTCTAGGTCATTTGTTTTAATCTGTTTGGTTCAAGTCATTTTCGATTTCTGTCTTTAATCCAAGTTTATTGTTTGTTAATAGTTTAATTAAAAAAACCCCAATTTGTCATTGTTCGACTGTTTTAAACAACATGTGAATTCCGTGGGAAACGATCCAGGTTCTCTATACTTCAAATTCTTATTGAAATTGGTTATTTTGTGAAAACTCGACAATTCTCAACCATGATTATAAGTAAAACTGAGGTGATTAGGCTAAAGTAAACGGGAAACGGACACAACTTTTCTGGAAACCTAAATTCCCTGCCCTGTGTTGGACATGGTAAAGGGATAGGAATTTGATAATTCTGAATCTTCCATTAGGTTTAAGAGATAAAATTATGTAGGGTCTATGTTGATCACAAGTGAGAAAATCCTCCCGAAGTAAAATGACCGAATTACCCTTTAAAAGCTTTAGCTAAGGGCTGTTAAGGGCATCTTCGTCATTTGGGCTTGGTTTTGACCAATCCAAGATTTAAAATAGATTCTACAAGTGAAATTGTGTAGGATTAGCGTAAGTTATAAATTTGGTAATGTGAGGTGAGCCCGGGTAAAGAGGAGTGTATACCAGATCTCTAAAGGTATTTTGGTAATTTAGCACTTTTAGGCTAAGTTTACCAATGTTATAAGTTTAGAATTATACATGGATGAGTAATGACTCATTTCTGGTATATTTGAAGATTTCAGGACCTGACAACCTCTGAAACGCAGTACTTGCCCGAGCTTGAACAAGCGAGAAAAAGTTGCTAAAAAAGAGCAACCAGGTAGTTGTAACTTGTCTTCATATGACATAACATGCTTTGTGTGTTATTTGAAATCATCACAAAATGTCTAACACGTTTTGATTATGTGGGGTGATCACCCGAGGCTTATCTTTGCACGGGTTAATACTCAAGCTATCATGTTCATATTTGCAGGAGCGGTGCCCGGGACCTATTTTGCGTGGGTACTCCTTGGGGCCAAGTAACTTTCCTAGCGCTACGGTAGTTTATGAATTACATTAAATGCACTAAATGATGTTGTGATAATTTTATTGATTGATGAGTTTGAAGCATGCTTTGTACGTTATCTCTATATGTTTGACATGTGTTACTACTAGGATTCCTCCGAATCTCACCATTTTTATCCAAAACCCACCTTCAGTATAGAAAGAAAGCTCGAGGGGCAAGAAGAAGGTAAATGGCGATGACTAGAGGTCGAGGTACAGAAGACTTTAGTCATTTGGTTGTCTAGTCCATATGTCTTTTGGATTTTGGGTTTTATATGATGTATATGTCATGTAAACAACGTAAAGATAACCTAGTGACTAAATGATAGAAAGTTAGTAGTTTTTCTTCCTATCGCTAATGAAACGTGTATGCGAAATGGACTATATAAAGTAGGCAGAGGTTCACTCACAAACTCTGATGAACAATAATAAAGGGAAACCAGTGAGTCTTAACGAGTTAGTAAAGCTTTATGAAAATGATTGTTGAAATTTTATCACCTTCTCAGCTCTAAGTTCAAATCTTGAGTTAAGGCAAGGGATTTTATAAGTATTTTCGGAAGTTGAGTGTTCCGAGTTCAAATCCTTATCTCCTAAGTCATTTCACTTCTCGTTTGTACTCTACCGTAGCTAAAAGTAATGAGGTATCACAGTGTCTTTGTTCATGTTTAATGTATCTCCTTTTATAGTTGATGAAGATTTATGACCATTGAGATTTTCTTCTTCCTGTTGAGGCTTACAAAATATGACCGTTGAAGTAGCCAAAATAGTCGTTGGAAGTTTCTAACGAAAAAGTCATTTTTCAATTTATGTGTTAATACTTGTTTGATTACTTGGAAAATGCTTAATCACTAATATAATAAAGTGTTAGAGTGACTAGAAGCAAGAAGAACAAGTTACATAAACTTTCAATGATTTTCAAAAGTTTCGAGGTGATGCTCTGTTTTCTGAAAATTTTTTATTACTTAAATAGTATCAATTGTATTATGATAAAAGGTCTCTCTCTTTTTAGCATATTCAAATACTCTTCTTTCTATTCAAATAAGACATAAGCATCTATATGTATTAGAACATCCTGAACCTTATTCGAATAGCTCCCTTTGTAAAACATTGATTTTTATTCGAATAGAATAACTTGTATTATAATAGGCTTCTTTGATAATGAGTAACCTTCATTCAAATACTTCATCTCTTATTCAAATAATCCTTCAAAATTTGAAATGTATTCAAATAATTAATTCTTTATTCGAATAGCTTCTCACACAAAATATATGATTTCATTTGAATATACTTATTGCTATTCGAATAAACTTCTTATAAAACAAGGAAAGCTTATTCGAATACTGCAACCTCTACCCAAATAAACCACTGATTCTAATAGGCATAACCCTTTGGATATAACTCCAAATTTGACAAATGACCTATTTCCAGAAAGCACTTTAAGTCTACTTTTCACAAAAATTGGAATCAATCCAAAATACTTTGTATTTCAAAAGTTATGATCCAATTTATATCAACTAGTCTAAAATAGAGCGTTGAATTCGAGCACCAATTTCAAAATTCATATCTCTTTCATATGAATTCCATTGAACTTTATCTTGGCTTTTTGTCTCACATTTTAATTCTAGTTTCATATAAATCAAGTTTTACCTCAATTGGATTTGTGATTTGAAATATATGTCCAAAATATTAAACATGTTCTAAAATACAATGCTGATAATGAGTGGCATCTTTTAAAATTCATATCTCTCTTATGTGAACTCTTTTTAACTTGATATTGGTGTCTATTTGTTGCATTGGAAGTCTAGTTTCATATTAAATAAGTTTCAGCTCAATTAGAATTATGGTTTGAGAGATATGACCAAATTATAGAACCTTACTCATGCTGAACAAAATAGACTTTACAACATTATCGGAATAAACCTGCTGTTATTTGAATAAAACTCCACCTATTTGAATAAAACTTATCCTATTCGAATAAAATCCAATATTTTGAAAGGCCCAGGAACTTTTAACTTCCAATTTAGTCATTATAACTTCCATTTGATCATAGAGACCTCCAATATCACTTCTAAGACCTTGAATCTTGATAATCCCATTAAATCTTGCAAATTCTTCTTTCTTCAATCTCTTTCTTGATTTTCCTCTTGATGATCATTCTCCATAACCCAACTAGATAGCTCATTTATTTTCTTGATTATCTTCAATCTTCCCCTTTCTTCTCCCTCTTGTTCATTCTCATCAATTGAAATTCTTCTTTGTTTTCTTTACTTCATTTTTCTCATATTTGATAATTTTATTCTTCAATATCTTCTCAATCTTTCTCCATAATTTAATTTGGTATCTTCTAATCTTTGCTTGACTAATTTACAAGATATTTCACATTAAACACGGTAGTTAATCAATGTAGGAGATAAATACATTATATAAACCTTTTGCTCTTAATTTTTAAGATTTATATCTGACATCATCAAAACTAATCATATCTAACAATTAAGTGGTAAATTTTATTTACTATAATTAATTTGACCCAAATACTAATTATATCTTAGAGTTAAAAACTGGGATGTTACATATCCTCTCAGTGACGTTGCAATATTAGAGGTAGAGGTCGGTAGTGTACGATAATGTCAAAAATCACCTAAATGGGCAGAGTAATAACATACGGAGAAAAGGAAGACACCCAAAAACCACAAAAAGGGTGAAACAGTTGGCCAGACGAAAAGATAAATCATAGATGGCGATAATCCATTAATGCATTTTCAATTCCGCTCGTTACGTGACCACCCATGCTCCCACGAATTTGGATGGTAATTACAACACTGCCATTGAAGTTGAGGATGAGCATGTATTACCACGTCATCATCTTGTTACAGGCCAAACCTCAACCATAAGCCTACAAAAGGCAACCAAAGGCCCAGCTATGAGCCATCATTTAATGTTACCTGAACCTCCAGACCCACTAGAAAGGGTCGAGGTGTCAAGCTTTCCCTTAGGCTTGACATTCACGGACCTAGTGCCAAGCCTATTGAAAACCATCTTGGACCTTGGGTCTAGATAATGAAAGACTTTGCTCATGGGATGCATACTAAAATAGATAAGAAGGCCATAGCCATCCTTGTCAAGGGAGTGGACTTCAACTCCTCTTCTTTAAATTGATTAATTTATGTCAATTATTACTTGGAATTGGCAAAAAGCCTTAAATAAAAGGTTTCCTTCTCTTTTCAAGTCTTTTGTTAGTATTTGAAAACCTGACATTTGTGCTCTCATGGAACCCAAAATTTTTGGTCATAAAACTGATAAGGTGATACAAAAACTTGGCTTGCAATACTCACATCAAGTTAAAGCTTATGGTTTTTCAGGTGGAATATGGATCATGTGGTCAAATAAAGTAGTGGTGAATATTCTTCACAAACCGCCTTCAATTCATGCACATGGAAATTAACTACCCTGATGAGAATACTCAGTTCATCTTCACTACAATATATGGAAGCCCGCAACCCAGTCTGAGAAAATTTTTGTGGCAAGATCTAACAAATATAGCACCAAGTTTGGATACTCCTTGGCTAATGTCAGGAGACTTTAATGCAACACTACACTAGAGCTGATAATATAGGTTAGGATTGTGGGCCGAGCCCGCCCAACTCGATAATATAGACGATTTGGGTTTAGTAAAATTGGGACGATTTGGAAGTTGTTCTTTTAGATCCGAACCCATATGGTCCTAATCCGTAGCGGTTAGACCACCAGGTTGGCGGGTTGGCCCATATATATATAATCCACCAAGAAGCCATGAGCATGAGGCAAGACACAACTGCTGAAGAGCCCTTTTAAATGTTTGTCATAACAAAAGACATTGATGATGGTAATATAATTACATTTACCCATTGTTATTTACTCATTTATTTAAAATTAGCATAACAATATATTTGACTTTGTTTTATTATATGTGACAGTGGTGGATTTACCTTTAAATAAGCAAACTGATCGAACTCAAGAAAATCTTGCAACTTCACATCATGCTTCAAATCTAAAGACCATTAATATTAACTAGTTTTGATTATTTTTTAGATCTATTGAGTATTGATGGTTTTTGGATTTATGTTTATTTTGTCATGTGTGAATTTGTGATAAATTTTTAATTTGTAATAAATTTATAATCTTTTATGATTTATGTTTGTAGAAAAAAATAATTTTAATATATTGTGTAAACAAAAATTAAAAAAAAATAATATGGGTTGGCCCGCGCACCCACCAACCCACCGGTTATGGGTTGGGTTGGTATTTAGTCCCAACCTATAATAGATTAGCTCGAATCTAATAGACTAAATCATATTACTACCTCTACAGTGCATTATGATGAAAGCGAGGTGGCTCAATCCGTTCCAATTATGGGTGTGCATTTTTTGTCCAGCAACGTAACCTCCTTGATCCAGGTTTCAATGGGCCAAAGTTCACCTGGAGATGTGGGACCCTTCTGGTTCGACTTAACAGAGCCCATGGCAACTAGACATGGCTTAATTTATTTAGCAATAGCAACGTGGACCATTTGGCACAAATTGGGTCAGATCGCAGACCCATTCTCGTTGATGCTTGTAACAGTATAGAGCATAAGCCCTTTCGATTTTTGTCCGCTTGGCTAACACACCTGGACTTTCAACCTCTGGTCCAGAGAATTTGGTCCCAAGATCGAGACATATCCACCAAAATCCAATCCTTCACTGCTTCTATCAATATTTTAAAAATCGGACCGAATGTCGAACTGAAAAGGTTAGTAAGTCATGATTCAAACGGTCGAAATAGTCAAACCGTTCGGTTAGACCAATAATATATATATATATATATATATATATATATATATATATTACAATTAGTCTCTAGTCTAATTTCATAGGAAATTAATAAAGTTACAAAATATCATTTAAGGAAAAACATTAAGTCAATCACCAACCTAATAAAATACACAAATAATAATGATTTTATGACTTATAAAATATTAGTAGCTCTTGATTGTTCCAAGCATGAGTTTCTTAAAAAGCATTTAGACCATACCACTCTGGTCATATTTAATAGTCCTTTTTGACCAAAAAATTTAGTCCTATTTATAAGTCTAGTTTCAGTATAATAAATAAAATTGTGACATTTTACCCCTTATTTATTGTATAAATAAAGAAATAATTTAAAGATATAGAGAAAAAAGAGTTAAAAAGTACACATTCATAAATAAGAGCATAGTTGTAAGTTTACCCCATAATCAATGAGTTAACTACCTCTCCTTGGTATGTGAAATTTAGTTAAAAGGAACTTATAAATAGGACTAAAGTGATAAATATCATCATCTTCTTGAAGAAATGACCCAAAATCAAGACCTTCAACTCCAATTCTAATGCTTCCAATTTCATCCTTAACTTGAGGATGAACCTGGCCTTTTTCTTCAAAAACATCTTTATAATAGTTTGGAACAAACCAAATTACTAAAATTAGTAACATATAATATAAATAAAATAAAATAATATGAAATTTATATGCCATTTTTATTTTATTTTTTTAATTTTATTTATTATTATTATTATTATTATTTTGCAACATCAAATTTTTGTTATGTTTTTTCACATTTTAATTGGACCGGATGGTTTTTGAAAAATCAATCCGATTTCCGGTCTAATAACGGTTGATGGCCCAAAACGGATAAACGACGGTTCAAAACGACTCTCTCCGGTTCAACGAATATATCCAGCCCGTTTTAATGACCGGCCAACTGTCTGATTTATCCCACCGTCGATCCGGTCTAATGGTCTAATTCTCTGAACAGTGGCTGCTGCTCAACAATGGAATTGGGAAGTTTTGGTAACATCTAGAAAAAGAAAAGACGAGCGTTATCTCGCATTCAAGGGATACAATTAAAGCTAGAAGATTTCTCATCCTCCGATTTCCTGCTTGATTTGGAATGAACTCTAAGAGGGGAATATGAGGATATATGTTTACAAGAAGATCTTATATAGATGCAAAAATCCAACTCTAACTGAATCAGCCTTGGAGATCGGAATACCTTCTTCTTCCACACAAAAGCTTTGATTCACAGACGTCTTAATCACATTTCTCAAATCAAATCCATCAACGACGATTGGATTAATGATGAGGTACAATTGTTGAACCTGGCTCGTGACTTCTCTTTCAATTTATATTCTCCAGAAGATTCTATATTCCACTCTCTGCCACTTAAAGGAGCTTTTCCCCCAATTCTAACTAATGAACTTGATATCCTGAGGAGATCAATTACTCTAAAGGAGGTGAAAATTGCCCTATTCGAAATGAAACCTCTTAAATCTCCTGGCATTGATGGATTACACGCCCTCTTCTTTCAGTCTCAATGGTCCAAAGTTGGCTCCAGCCTCCTCTCTTTGTTACAGGACCTATGGTCAAGGAAGTCTATAGACCCTCTCCTCAATCGAACTCCAATTGCACTAATTCCTAAAGTTAGCAACCCAACGTTTATGAGTGAGTTTTGACCTATCAACTTATGCTCTGTGATATACAAAACAGTCATGAAGGTTCTTGCCAATCGCTTAAAGGTGATTTTGCCGAAACTTATTGGCCCTTGTCAAACAAGCTTTATTCAAGGGAAGAGTATTGTTACAATATAATTATAGCCCCAAGTAGAGGTCATAGACTGAGGAAAAAGCAAGGAAAAGGAGGATGGATGGCTATCAAGCTAGATCTTGAGAAAGCTTTTGATGGACTATGTTGGAACTTCAATGAGGATACTTTGATTAATGATGGGTTGCCCAATGAAATGGTTCATCTAATCATGAATTGCCTAACAACTTCCACAATGCAAGTGCTTATGAATGGCAAACCAACTGAACATTTTGCTCCACAAAAAGGAATTCGACAAGGAGACCTATATTTGTGCTTTGCATGGAAAGTTTGTCACAAGCCATAAAATGGGTCATCGCAGTGTCCCACTCTCTCATGGACGACCTCATCATTTGGACATGCCACCATCCAACAAGTTCAGGTGATTAAGAAAATCCAAGATGAGTTTTGTCTCTCCTCTTGCCACAAGACTAGTAAATCCAAGACAAGGGTGTATTTCTCAAAAAACGTGCAACCAACTCTCAGGCATGATCTTTGCCGCGAATTGGAATATCAACAAACCGACACTCTTGGGAAGTAATTGGGAGTCCCATTAATTACTGGCTGAGTTACTTCCAGTACCTACAGGTATGTACTGTTGACAAGTCCTTTCTATGCCATGCAAAGCACACTTCTTCCTACATCCTGCTGCAATGATGTCGAGAGGATTGTCAAGGAAATATGGTATGAATCACACCATGACAGATATTGCACTCTTTGTCAAATGGGCAAAGAAAACACGAACCATCTTTTTAAGGATTGCCCCCTCACCTCTTCAGTATGGAGGAAAATACTTCCCAATGATATGTATGCTGATTTTTTCGGGACGTAAATAACTTCTTGGTTAATTGATATTTTGAAGCATCCTACCTTGGAAGATTCATGGAAGATCGGGATAAGCATCGCTCACTTGTTGGAAATTATGGGAGGCGAGGAACAAAAGGCCATTCAATGATGAAACATACAATGCAAAGGGGATCATTTCTATGCTCCAAGTAACCGTAAATCATACCATTAGTAGGTTTGTCGGTTTTTAAACATTTCTAGATCTGCCGCAATTATGTTTAATTATTGGTTGATCCTGATGTAAATATATAGTTGGGAGAATTTTAAAAAAATACCATTTAAACTTCAAAATCTCAAATAGGTGATTTAACAATAAAATGATTTGTTAATTGCATTATCATTCTTGTTAATCCCATTACCGAACTTGTTAACGAGATTTTGAAGTTTAAATGGTATTTTTTTGGCATTCTCCCTATATAGTTTCATCAGAAATTAAAATTACCCCTTTTCATTCAAAAAAAAAAAAAGCATGTCACTCTTATTTTTTAAGGTTTCATTTTTAGCCATCAAACATTTAATTGTCGCATAAATTGTATACTTTATTCTAAAATATCTTTTTTTTGGCATAACTATTAGGGAAAATTCTTCATAAATATCTTTTGGACAAATCAATTTTCAAATGCTATCTGGGAAGATCTTTTGCACTTAACGGAAGATATTTTACATACAAAAAAAGATATTTTATACACAAGAGAAGATTGTTTGCACGTTCATAAGGAAGTTTTTTTAATACAGGAAAGATTGTTTGCACACAACAGAAGATCTTATGAACACATAAAAAATTGTTTGCACGCCGGTAGCATTTGAAAATTAATTTGCCCAAAAGGTATTTATGGGTAATTTTCCCTAACTACTATTTTAAAATGATTTTTGTCTATACAATTTATTAATACATATATTTTTTAGCTATTTTATCATATTATAAAATTGACAAATGTTATAATTTTAATTTTGTAGTTAATTTTTTTTAAATGTTGGTATTTTTTATGAAATTTCATATTAAAAACCTTTGAAATGAAATCTTATCATTTATATGCAATTATCACATTAGCTAATATCTTTTTGAATAATTTGAACATAAAAAAAATTATTCTGATAACCATTATCCAAATAGTATTATTTTATCACAATTATTATCTTTTTTACAGAATCTATTCTACTTATAATCTATTTTCTAAAATTACTTTTATCATTTTTTCTTAAAATTATTCTGTAAAGATAATCCAGACATACTTATATATAAAATCACTTAAATTTAAACAACAAATTTAATTAATTTTACTTGGTATTCCATAATTAATACTTTCTTTAGAGGAAGTATTTCCATAGTAACATTCTGGGCCCCAACCTCTAGCATATCTAAAACGACGCATGAAATGTCATCACTTTCTGACTGGTATGTCTCCTGTGAACATGTATTTAGAAACACAAAACTCTTTTTGCCAACTGGTTTCTCAATTTGCTCATCACTCCGAGGGTGATGTTTTATTTTGATTCCTCCCTATCTGAGTGGAGTAACTTTTCAGCTGCTGACATTTGTATGGAGCTAAATACTCTAAAGGCTAACTTCTCTTTCTTGTATGGTCTTAGCATTAGTACTTATTTATTTATTAAAAGAAAATTTTTCAAAAACAAACTCTCTCCACTGATTTTTTATTATAAAAAAAACCATTTAAATTTTAAAATCTAATTAGTAGTTTCTTAAAGAATTGAATTATTAATTGTTATATTTTTTTTGTCAATCACATTACTCTTATAGTCAATAAAACTAATTTAGGATTATAAAATTTAAGTGAGATTTTCCCCCTTTTTTCCTCTCTATCCAAAGCAAACATAATAGAAATATTATCATCCCTTCACCTTTTTCCCCCCTTCATTTTCTCTTCCCCTAATTTCTCCCAACACACTATTACTCAATGGTAAGAACAAAATATTCTTATTGCCTTCGCTCGCTATTCAAACATTCAAATCTTAGACAAAAATCTCAGGAACCAAGGGTACTATTAAATCTAACAAAATTCATGCTAAACACAATAGTTGTCGTCACATAAAAGTGCATATATAAAGAGTATGATATATCAAAATTATTCACAGTTCCTCTGATACACAATATAAGACACTTTAACTAATTTACAAAAAATAAAAAATGACAATTAACTCAATAAATATGTTTTAAATTAAAAAAAAATCACTTTTACCCTTAATGGAAAATGTGTTTGAAAATTTAATGAGTAGACAAATTGAAAATGAACATTAACTATAAAGAAAAAAACTGAAAAATAAGTATTAACTATATTACAAGTTATTTATATTATAGATCAAACTATTTTTTTAAAAGTGCCATATATTATGAATTAGAAGAAAGAGTATTTAAAATCACAAATTCACAATATTTTTCATTTAGATAAGACTTCGTTAAGTTTCTTGGAACCAGTGTATCCATTATTCTAATTAGATTCTGCCATGTATCCATTATGGATTGTCAAGGAAATATGGTATTAATCACACCATGACAGATATTGCACTCTTTGTCAAATGGGCATAGAAAACACGAACCATGTTTTTAAGGATTGC
The DNA here is from genome assembly GCA_037074505.1 of Albizia julibrissin. Lineage (NCBI taxonomy): Eukaryota > Viridiplantae > Streptophyta > Magnoliopsida > Fabales > Fabaceae > Albizia > Albizia julibrissin. Next base: position 42,913,449 of record CM073478.1, on the reverse strand, counting down.
CCCCTCGCCTCTTCAGTATGGAGGAAAATACTTTCCAATGATATGTATGCTGATTTTTTCGGGACGAAAAAAACTTCTTGGTTAATTGATATTTTGAAGCATCCTACCTTGGAAGATCGGGATAAGCATCGATCACTTTTTGGAAATTATAGGAGGCAAGGAACAAAAGGCCATTCAATGATGAAACATACACTCCACAGGGGATCATTTCTATGGTCCAAGTGACTGTAAATCATACCATTAGTAGTTTTTCGGTTTTTAATCATTTCTAGATCTGCCGTAATTATGTTTAATTATTAGTTTGATCCTGATGTAAATATATAGTTTCATCATAAATGAAAATTACCCCTTTTCATTCAATCAAAAAAAAAAAAGCATGTCACTCTTATTTTTTTAGGTTTCATTTTTAACCATCAAACATTTAATTGTTGGATAAATTGCATATTTTAATCTAAAATATATTTTTTTAACACAAGTACTACTTTAAAATGATTTTTTTCTATACAATTTATTAATACATATATTTTTTAGCTATTTTATCATATTATAAAATTGATAAATATCATAATTTTAATTTTGTAGTTAAATTTATTTAAATGTTGGTATTTATTATGAAATTTGATGTTAAAAACCTTTGAAATGAAATCTTATCTTTTAGATGTAATTATCACATTGGCTAATGTATTTTTGAATAATTTGAACATGAAAAAAATGATTATGAAAACCATTATCCAAATAGTATTATTTTATCACAATTATTTTCTTCACAGAATATATTCTGCTTATAATTTATTTTTTAAAATCACTTGTATCATTTTTTTTTCTTAAAACTATTCTCCAAAAATAATCCAGACATAAAAATCACTTAAATTTTAACAACAAATTTAATACTTTTATTTGGTATTCTATTATTAATACTTTCTTTAAGTATTTCCATGGTAACATTCTGGGCGCCACCCTCTAAAATATTTAGAATGACTCAAGAAATGTCATCACTTTCTAATTGTCTTAGATTAGTTTTTAGAAAATATTTTTTTACAATTTAAGAGATAAGTATGTAAGAGAAATTTTATCTTAATTTATAAAAAATAACTTTTAAAATCATAATTTTATAAGCTACCAAACACTTAGAAACACAGACTCACTACTACAGAAAAGGGATTTAACGTCTCCTTTAGACGTCCCTTCTTTGAAAAGGGAAGTAAAAACTGCACGCAGTGGCATTTACGTAAATAAAGAGAGATTTTTAACCTTTAGGCGTCCCTTCTTCAAGAAGGGACGCCTAAATGAGACATTAGGCGTCCCTTCTGCAGAAGGGACGCCTAAAGGGTGCATGCACCCCACATTAGGCGTCCCTTCTCTTTGAAGGGACGCCTAATGTATATGTTTAGGCGTCCCTTCTCTAATGTGGGCTTCCCTCCACTTTTTCACCATTTCCCTCCATTCCGATCGTACCGTCACTCTTCCTCCCTCTCTCAAAAACACTTAGCCTCCTTCCACCGTATTATGTCCTATGTTGTATCCCTCCTTCTTCATTTTCTCTCATCTCCTCCTTCTATCATCTCACTTCAATACTCACCCCCTGTATCTTTCTGATCTTCCGCCTTACTAAAGCTTCTTGCAGCGAGAAAGTGTTTGGTGGTGAGTCTTCTCTTCTTTCTTTTTTTCCCCAACTAGCTAGGGAGACGACGTGGTGAAATCCCCACCAGTGAAAGCCTCATTTTCCTTGATCTTTGCAGCATCGGAGCTCCCTCTCTCACGGTGGTGCGCGCGCCTCCTCCCTAGCTCCCAAGCTCTTCATCACGCCATTTTAATTTCCATAACCTGTAAGCTTTTTTGTTTTTTTTTTTTTTGCTTTTGGTTTATTTTATTTCACTTTAGTTAATGTCATGATCGACCGTTTAATTTAAAGTAGTAGTTTTGTTAGAAACTATAAGCCACTCATATATGCCATAAGTACATATGTATAGTATGCTAGAGATTCCATAAGTACATATAGTAGTTTTGCTAGCTAGTTAATTAAATAATTTTATTAGATTAAATAAGTTATATAATTTATTTAATTATAAAATAAAACATGTTTAGGAAGCTCTGAGTGCTATATAAAAAGACACATTTTAGAGTGCTAAATGCAAATTTAAGTCTAAAATCTAAACATGCATATAACTTGTTTTATTTTATAAAACAAGTTATCAACAAGTAATTTTCAACATTAACTAACCAATTGATTTTAATCTCATTGGTTTGAAATAATGAATACATGTATAGAACTTTTAATATTATGTAGGTGCATAGAACTTTTAACTTGTACTAATTTAAACATATTAGTTCCCTAAAGAAAAATTGATATTTTAAATTGTTGATATTGTCCTTAATTGCCTAAGTTACTTTATTTTTGTTGTTGTTTGAATTAAGGTGAAATGGTTTGTTATTAAAATTGTGGGATCTTACACTTAATGGGAAATGCTGCCGAAATGTATTTTGAAAAAAGTGATAAAAGGCAATCTCATAGTTAACAATTGTTATAAACTTGAGTGTTATTGGGAATGGTTTAGGTGGTAAAACAATGGATCATAGTTGGATGAATGCTTTGAGAACTAGTGAAGAATATGAGAATGGGGTGGAAGAGTTTATTGAATTTGCTAGAAGGAATGCTCCAACTAAAAATGGGAAGTATTTTTGTCCTTGTGTGAATTGTTTAAACGAGAGTCGACAAGATGTTGATGATATAAGGGATCAACTACTTTGTGATGGAATAAATCTTCGATACACAAGGTGGATATGGCATGGTGAGGAAGTAATTACTGATTGTCCGTCGCACAAGAAGGAAGGAGTGGATGTTATAGAACAAGATAGAATGGAGAAAATGATTCACGATGCCGAGGTTGAATCCTTCGCCCAGGCACATGAATTTGACAGCCTGCGGAGTGATGCGGAGACACTATTATACCCTGGGAGTAAGTACACACGACTGACGGGAACATTGCATTTGGTGAACTTAAAGGCAACTTGTGGATAGACCGATAGTAGTTTTACATTACTATTGGAATTATTGTGTGATATGTTTCCAGAAGATAATGTACTTCCAAACCGTATGTATGAGGCAAAAAAAATCTTGTCTACGATGGGTATGGAGTACAAAAAGATACATGCTTGCCCTAATGACTGTGTATTGTATAGAAAGGAGTATGCAGGTCTTAGTGAGTGTCCTAACTGTAAAACATCACGATATAAAGTGAAGAAAGATGGTGGTTGTAGAGAAGGGACAACAAGTAAAAGGCAACCTTCGAAGGTGTTATGGTATCTTCCAATAATTCCACGGTTTAAGCGTTTGTTTGCGACCGCAACAAAAGCGAATAAGTTGAGATGGCATTCTGATGAGAGAATTTGTGACGGAAAATATCTTCGGCACCCGACCGACTCTCTACAGTGGAAGAAGATAGATGAAATGTTCCCTCAATTTGGCAGCGAGCCGAGAAACCTTTGGCTTGGACTTTGTACAGATGGAATAAATCCGTATGGAACTCTTACTAGTATACATAGTTCGTGGCCAGTTCTCCTTGTAATATACAACTTACCTCCCTGGTTATGTATGAAGCGCAAGTACGTTATGCTTTCTATGATGATCTCTGGACCAAAACAGCCAGGGAATGACATCGATGTGTATTTGGCTCCTTTGATTGAGGACTTGAAGAAGTTATGGGAGGAAGGTGTGGATGTGTTCGATGCTTATAAGAAAGAGTCTTTCAAGTTGCGTGCAATGATTTTTGGTAAATTTTCTGTCTTCAGTATGAAAATTTATAATTTCAATATAGTTAATGCACTAATGACTTGTTTTTCCCTTTTTCCCTTAAACAGGAATTAAGTGCGGCAAACACACAGAGGCAAGAAGCAAATCAGTACCAGCATTGCATGTCTCGGGGTGGCTACAGGAAGCTGGAGCGGATGATGATGGCAGAAGAGCTGGAAAAAATGAAAGACGCTGCGAAATCGGATCCTTCCGTTGTTGTGCAAGAGCCAGCTCCTCCTCCACGTCACAAAAAATGGAAAGCAGGGAGGATTAAGGGTGGGAAATATATAAATCCTACTATTGCTGAGGTTGCCTCGAGGATTGTAAGTAGTAATAGCATAAGTAATTAATTGTAAAATTCTTTCACATTTCTAGCATTTAAATGGGTATTCATAACGAATTGTATGCTACAGGACGAACTCGAAGAGCAGAGTAGCCAAGGTTCGTTCACTCCAAGTGGACGGATGGACATATTGGCCACGGCGATTGGGAAGGCTGAATACCCAGGCCGTGTTAGAGGGGAGCAAAGGGGAGTTGGTATTTCGAAGTATTTTGGTAAAGCCTCGTTATATTCTTCACAAGCTGAACCTAGTCAAGAGTTTGTGGATAAGCTTCGCGATCAAATCTGAGAGGAGCTCCGAGATGAGCTAATGACACAACTACGTGGTGAAATGAAATCGTGGTTTGATTTTCATCACATGGAGGCTACTAGGGTTAGAAACGAGGAATCCCCGGCCTTCCCCAGCACTAAAGGAAGTCACAACCCGCCGGACGAATCCCTTGTACAGCCTTCCCACACTCCGCAACTCGTTGCCGAGGCTTTCCACAATCCAGAACCCCTTGTCCAGCCTTCCCATACTCCAGAACTTGTTGCTGCTCCTTTCCATAGTCTTGTCCAGCCTTCCCATAGTACAGAACCCTGTGGCCAGCCTTCTCATATAACAGAACCACTGGGCCAGCCTTCTGCCACTCTGGAGTCGGGTGAATTGTGTATCCTTTATTTGGACACCACAGACATGATTCGTGTTGTAGCCGATGCTCTCGTTTACACAAAAGCTACCACCCACCATCATAATCAAATTCCACAGTATTTACGTAGGGTGACAGTGACACGTGTTCATGAGGGGGAAGAAGGTGCATCCATCCCTATCCCTGACGTTGAGATTGCCACGCTGGGTCAGGCAATTGGAGGTTTCATCCTTTGGCCTCAATATCTTATTGGCACGTTGGGAACCCCACCAATGGTAGGAATTATATTCATATCACTTGACATTTATTGGCATCATTGTAATATAATTGGTTTTGTTTTCTATGCTTATAGGAGGAGCAACATGCGCAAAAATGGCCCTTTCTAGCACGGCTCCAACAGATGTACAAAGGTATTCCCCAAATCAACTTCAATATGCCTCCAGGGATTGTGGGTACACAATTGACGTATCCCTACACGATCGACAATAAAGATCTTAAGGAGTTTATGCATTTGGAGGAGATAGATGCAGGATGGGTCAAACTTGGCATTTGGTTAGTTTTTCTTTTCTAAGTTCAAGATTTCATAAGTTCAATAATTCATTGGTCATTTTATTTCTATTTTAGGTCCTTCTACCACATGTGCATTGATATGCAAAGATCAAATTTATACGGATTCTTGTGTCCGGCAAATACGACATTAGATAAAAATGATGTCACACAAAGGACGCATTATGTAGGCTTCACAATGGCAGCGACCAAATTGCGATGTTATCTAGCGCCAATTGTTCAAGGGTATGTAGTAAAAAATTTTATTTTTGGATGTTTGAGAAATAATTTTCTTCTAATCTAAACTTCATTTTAATCTGTGTATTGTTTTAGTTACCATTGGAGCCTGTGTGTTGTTTGCCCACGCCTCAATGAAATCTATTGGTTTGATTCCTTGACAAAAAAGCCAGACAAAGACACAAAATCAGTCTTCAACACGTTAGTTATTTCTTTTTTATTAATTAAAGAAATGCTTGATTTAAATAAATTGTTCTAACTTAAAATGTTTTACATTTTAATGGTAGCGCGACCCAAACATATATAATGCTTGGCGGGTCACGTGAGGGTAGAGTTGTTCGCAAGCCAAAGTGGTTCTATCCCAAAGTATGTGGTTTCAATATAATTTAAGTTATTTTATTTACGGTTGTTTTATAAATGATGTATGTTATTGATTTTAACCAATTGCTTTTGATTTATAGTGCCCTCAACAACCAGGTGGTACTGAATGTGGCTATTATGTTCTACTTTACATGTATAATATCATTCAAAGTGGCTTTACAAATGATTTTCAACAGGTAATCAAATGATAATATTTTGGTTGTATTTTAATTGAATTGCTAAACAATCCTTTAATTTCATTGATTTCGTATATATAATCATATTTTCTAATTTGTAGATCTTTGATAATGATGCTGCTTACTTATATGAAGACATTAATTTGATCAGAGACTTGTTGGCTGGGAGGATTCTTCAACACATTGATTTGTAGAAGTTTATCGTTTCCTGTACATTTACTTATTAGTAGTTGTTTATTATATTAGTGGACAAGTGCATAATGTTTCATTAGAGGTGGATGTTGTGTTTTGTTAATTATAAACTGCGTGCTGTATGTTTCCTTTTTGTGTATACGTTTCTGTTTGCTTTCAGAATGATATGGCCAGAAACAATAAAAATGGTTCTGAAAAAAAAACACTTTAGGCGTCCCTTTTGGCCAAAGGGACGCCTAAAGTAGGACTTTAGGCGTCCCTTTGACCAAAAGGGAGGCCTAAAGTAAGGACTTTAGGCGTCCCTTTGGCCAAAAGGGACGCCTAAAGTCCCTAATTTTTAAATAAAAAAATTCTAAACGGGGACTTTAGGCGTCCCTTTTGGCCAAAGGGACGCCTAAACCCAGCCCTTTAGGCGTCTTTTTACAAAGGACGTCTAAAGTCCAAATTTACTACGTCGCTGGCATACGCGTCCCCTCATAAAAAGACGTTAAAAGTCACATATAAGGGACGTTAAAAGTGTTTTTTTTAGTAGTGACTCTTTTTGCCAATTGGTTTCTCAATTTGCACATCACTCCAAGGGTGATGTTTTATTTTGACTCATCCCTATCGAGTGCAGGAACTTTTCAGCTGCTGACATTTGTATGGAGCTAAATACATTTAACCTTGCATGTTAATAGGGAAAAAATAGGACACTTGTGATTAGAACAATGGACGTAATACTTTTAAGTATCATAATCTAAGTTTTGTGCATTTCATTTTATCTACAGTTCTAGTGTATATATCACTCTATCACCACTAGGATAAAGACTTTTTAGAAAGGTTAAAAATGATTATTTAAATCAGTTAAAGATTAGGTTTTATATTGAGTGGTTTAAAAAGTCTGATACTTTTTAAACAAGATAATAGATAATCGATCCAAAATATAAAGTTAAAAATTAAAATAAAAATCCAGATTTCAAAATTACGGCAAAGAAGCGATTTTGAAATCTAGATTTTTTGTTTTTTTTTTAATTTTATTTTTTATAACGACTTCTTGAGTGAATATTTTGAGATTTGGATAAGATATGCAATTTTATGAGATCTCATAATAAAATCCATATCTTAATAAAATAGAAGAAGATAAATTTGAGGGAAAAACCAAGAAAACAAGCATATCTAATAAAATCACAACAGACCATCCAAAAATAAAAATAGTATAAGAGTAGAAAATATTAAATCAAACGATACATTCAAGTTTGCTAGATTTAGATAACAATAATATATTCAAAAAATAAAACAAAGAAAACGAAATTTGATGCATTATCTTAGAATAAATCTGGTGGCGACATAGACAAGCATATATTTGGGTAATGACTCGATGAGAACTTGAACTAGTGCAATCTATATATTAAGAGCATAGATTTGGGCTCAACAAAAATGGATCTGGACATGACGAGTATAGATCTAGAAGCCAACGAGCATGAATAAGCCAACAAGTATGGAGAAGAAAACTAATGTCCAGGAAGCCGTCGAATAAAGCTGGAGAAGTTGTTGCTCATGAAGTAGTAGGGGAGGAAATCACGGGTGTGATTTTGTGAGAGATGAGGAAAGAGAGAGCTTTAGAAAAATGACAAACGAAGATAAACAGCTGTAAAGATCATGAAATTTGATTTTAAAGGGACGGCCAAGTGGTCGAGTGAAATCTATATTTTTTTAGGGTTTAGATTACTTTATAAATTGGATTTAACAAATTCCGGTATAAAAGCTTGAAAATATTATGTTTTAAAAGATATTTTTTGACACTTTTTTAGACCTGTTGTACAAACACCAAATTTAAAAAATATATTTTAGACCGATTTTATATAAAATTAGTTTAAAATTTTATAAATATTATTTTCATAAATATATATTAATGTTTTTTAGACTAGTTGTAAAAATAACCAGTTTAAAAAGTATATTTTAAATCTGTTGTATATATAACCAGTCTAAAATTTTACATATATTTACAAAACTGTCATTAATCATAATTTTTAAATGGGATAAAGACCATTTTTACCTCGAAAACATTGACTCCGGGACAATACTTTAAAAACAAAAATGACCTTTAACTCTTTTTAAATAGCCTCCATATCCAAAGAAAGTAATGTTGCTGTCTTAAAAGGGTTTTTCCCCCTTAGTAGTGTATACTCTTGTACACCTCCAAAAGGTGCGCAAGTCTTCCCAGATACACTAGCTATATAAATCCACTCCAACAAAAGGTCAACATACTCGTCAGGTACAAATTCTTCTATACATAAGACACACCACGGTAACACACATTTGTGAGGTACGCATCTAAGGCGCAATTTAATCATCAACATTACTTTCAAAACATATTTAATTTCTCAAGATATAATGTAATTATTTTCATAAACACATAGATCGCATGATTCATAACGGTTCAAACAAGGCATTAGAACATGACTACCTACACCATATACAGTAACAAGCCACGTATGGGAACTTTTTCCCAATGCATCCCGATGCCAATAATTCCCATTGCACTCTAATTAGATTAATGCATGCACTTAAAGATCACAAGTAATAACTCTTTGAAAAGTTTAAAATGTCTATTTTTCAATGAAAGAAAAGTTCCTTTTGGAAATAATGTCATTTGATCCCTCAAATATGTTAATTTCCAAAGTCAATAAGATATATATGCCATAAAGTGCCAAATTTTAACTTTTGTTTTTATAACCCACTCAAACCATTTTAAACAAAATCCAAATCTTTTCCAATAAATTTGAACGTGTATAAGAGATTCTTAAAATTGTGTTAAGGGTTAATGGGTAAATTTATCAATAATTTTTTTTTCAAATATACACCTGGCATTATAAACTTTTCTTAAGTGTAAAAATGCTCATGAACTTATTTAAGGGTATGTTTGGGATAGCAATGAGAAAAGTGATTTATTTACAATCTGATTTATGAAAACTTAAGATTGAGTAAAAATCAGATTATGTAATATGATTTATGTTTGCATTGACGGTTGTATAAATGTTTTTCTAAAAGTGAAAACTTGTTTGAATTGGCGGTAGTATAAGTGACTTTTGTAATAATTGTAAGATAAAAATTAAAATCAGTATTATAAAAATGTGAAAAAAGTTAGGTTAGAAAATGTGGTGCTAAAATATATCATTTCATCAAATAATATTACATAACTAATATTTATTGTGGGTCAACTAACTCGACTGATGCATTCAAAACCAAGGGTGTGTGTGGGATTAACTTTTAAGAATAGCTTATGGGAAAAAAGTGGAAAAAAAGTGATTTTAGAGAATAGATTCTGGTAGAATAAATTATGGGAAAAAATTGATTTTGATAAAATGAGAGTGTTTGGATATTATGATCAGAATAGTTTTTCTCATGGTCAAATTACTGAAAAGGACATTAGCTTTTATGATAATTACATATAATTGATAAGATTATATTTTATGTATTATTTAATAATAAATTTCTTAATAAATACAAAAATGACTTAAATTTATCTGAAAAATTAAAAATTATAACATTAATCAATTATCTAACATAAAAAAACGATCACACACACACATATATAAATTATATAATAAAAAATAATTTATAATAATTAAATATAAATGATAAAATTATATTTTGGTTATTATTTAACATAAAATTGAACAATAAAAATCAAAAACTCTTTAAATTTGTCCAAAAATTTTAACTTGTGATAAAAAAAATTAAATAAAACATACATATGTATGTATGTTTTATTTAAAATTAATTCAGTAGTTAATATCTAAAATTAATACAAGGAGCAACTCTTTTGGTACAGTTAATACAATATATTTTTACCTTTCTCTATTGGACATTGTCTTTCTTTCACTAATTAGTAATACATTGGTGGTAATAGCATTTCTAGAAATCTCAAATTCGTCATGGAAGGGATACATTAACATTTAATAGTTTATCAATAATTCATTACATCATAATAGAGATAAAGTTACAGTGAACTGAGTAAAATAATAAAGTACGTCGAAACACTAAAAACAATACATGACTAATGCTCTTACGCGTAATATGATATTTGATCGTAGTTGAGAAATCAGTAACATTAACGAAATGATGATAGTGGTTGAGAAATCAGTAAGGATTATTTAAAAACATGATAATATATTTAAAATTAATTATATAGGTGAGAAAATAAAGATGTTGTGGTCAAAGTTGGTACATACTAAGGAAAATGACAATTAAGGAAACAGTAATCATCCAATCAGCAAAAACGACATTCAAAATGACTCCAATACTGATGCCAAGAACCAAAACAGGTTGAAAAAGAAGAGCCAAAATGGAAATGCCGATGGAGATGCCGACTACACGAACACAGACGAAGATGTTCTTGGTGCTGATCTGAACTTGGCCCACAGATTCTGGATGAGATGCCGACTACACACGGACCTGACGGCTTCTGGGTTCTGATCTCACCTTGCACACGGGGAAGACGAGAAAGGGAACACAGATTGTGGGCGAGAGCTTGAGATAGAGAAGAGTTGGAGTTTTAGACAAGAGCTGGAGATTTAAAATTGTGAGACACGAAGAAGAGAGAAGACGAGATACGAGACAGTGTTTGGGTTCTGATCTCACCTTGCCGACGAGGAAGACGAGAAAGAGAACATAGATTGTGGGGAGAGCTTGAGATGGAGGACAACTAGAGCTTGAGACAAGAGCTAGATTGGAGATGCGAGACACGGAGTTGAGACGAGAGCTGGAGATTGTTAAGGTGCAACACGCTGAGAAGACCAGATCTATCGGGCGAGAAAGAAAACAAATGAAAGGGAATTAAATATACAGTGTTGGCAGAGGAAAGAGAAAAGTAATAATGCCTCCAATGGTTACAAAGCAAGAAAATCCAATGAAAAAGCTACTCATGCATTGATTCTCGCCAAACCATGGTTTTAAAACATCAAACCATGGTTTTATTTTGAAACGGGATTATCTCGGTTTTGCTAGTATTTGGATTTTTTTGGGTCAAAACATGGTTTGAACCTAAAACCATGGTTTGGTTTAGTTCCCAAACACAAAGCTACATAAGAATAAAATGTTGATCTCAGATTCCAAAACTCTATAAAAGAATGCATACAGATACCAAACTTTCACATCATTTCCAACATTTCTCAAGCAGAAGTAATGACAAGGCTAATCAGATCGGCCAAAGAATTACCCCAAAGAAGATCACAAAGCTTATTTATTGAATGTACAGGGAAAGAAACAACTTCAGAAATATCAGTAATTACCAGGAGCAAGAAGAATAAGAACAATTACAACTAATATTAAACTCATCTACAGAAAACAGAAGCAACGGAAAAAAAAACACACACACACAATTAAAACAATCACATAAAAGCATGTACTCATTTGAAACAACAATTAGAATCTTTAAAAGTAGTTTTTCAATTACGGTATACGAAGGAAATATGTGAAAAAATTATCTCGACTTATATACATAAGTACTTATTAACCTTTTAAAATTTTCACCAAACAAACATACAGGAATAAATTAAGCTCCTATAAACCACAAGTAAAAAGCAGGAATTGGTGGCTTTTAAAAAAAAGTAGCTTATTCACCAAAAGCCAATTAGACCAATCGTCCAACCAAACATTGGGATAAAAATGTCACTCCATCAACTATGATAACAGTGTTACTTTTTGGTTTTGGTGGGCCTCACACAATTGTCCCATTGTCCTCTTTCACCATCACTTCCCTATAATTAGAGTCCACCAACTCAAATTAATTTTTGTTAGAGTCGGGAAATTGGGCCGAGTTTGTCGGACCGACCCTTTTAAATTACAGACCAAGCTTAAAAAATGAAGTTTTAAAAGGAAGTCAGGCCTAAAAAAACCAGCCATGTAGGGTCGGCCTGTTAGGCCATTTAGCTTTATTTTTTATTTTAATTTCACTGCCCCTACTACTCATTCCCTTGCTGACTCCTCCTTAAGAACCTTAAAATTGCTAAATTTACATATGATGGTAATTTACTAATTCTTAATATTTTTACCCCTTAAGCAGAGTCTACTACTTAAAGTAAAGTACAATCAAAATTCCTTGAAATTGATGATAGTAGCAAAGAATATGAAAACAATAGTTGTCATAACCATGTTGCTTAGAGTGTTTAGATTTTTGCCTCCTTATATTTTGTATGAGACTATAAATTACTTATACACAATATTTTTTACCTTTGATTATGAATTAGTAACTGTATTTATTTTATTGTATGAGGTGTATATACGTATAGTTAAATCTTGTGAAAATGACTCCTGGCCCTGCGGGACGGCCCTGACCCTAATGCTCCCAGGCGGAGCTTTAAAAAATAGCAATTTTTCTTTCCTCATACTTTGTAGGGCTGACCCTTTTAAGCCCTACCCGTTAAAGGCCGACCCTAATTCCCACCTCTAATTTATGCTCCCCTCGGTTTATTTTTTTAAATGGTTATTTTAAAAAAACTCACGCTTCCCAACTCCTCCCATAATTTTTAATGGTTTTTTAAGGAAAAAAAATAAGGAGCTCACACCCCCCACTCCGCCCATCATTGTCATCTTGCATTCACTGGTTGCAACATCTAGCTTTCACCGATTTCTCTAGTAAATTTTCTTGTCTCTCCCCACTCTCCCAAATTCGCTGATTTCTTCACCTTTTGCCATCACTACCCTGTCATCTCTCTATTGCCGATTCCACTGCCTTATACCATCATTCTTCATTCAGTTATCCCCTTCAAACCTTCAAATAAGATCACAATATTTTGTTTCTCTTTCAGGCGATTTCTTCTGTGTTTCATCGCTTGCATCACCGTCTCTTATTGTTGAGTGTTTCATTGTTCAATGCTTTCGGCCTTCATTCCTTAGTTTATTTTTTGAAATAGTGAAGTATTTAAAAATAACTTTTTAATCGTGATTTAAGTATATGAGGTGAGTATGTAAGAGGAGGGTTGTCTCAACTTACGTATATAAATATTTTTATGATCATTAGCACGTAAGTTGAGACAACACTCATGTCACATACTTACCTCATATACTATAAATTATGATTAAACAATTGTTTTTAAAGACTTCAATTCTTATTTTAAACAAGCACATAACCCTTTTAAACGTTAATCCAAACAGTGGAAATAATGATAGAGACTTTTAAAAGTGATTTTCAATCGTAATTTACAATATACGAGATAAATATGTGGGAAGAGTTTTATCTCATCTTATATAAACTACACTTATTTCATAATAAGCACTTGTAAGCACTGAGACGTGTGTTCTCTCCATCATTCCTTTGTTCATCATTTTCTCTCTCATCGCTTTATTCGTTGTCTCTCTCCTTAATAGATTGTGTTCCCTTCATTCTAAATCTTCAATTGCTTGTGCTTTTCGATTTCTGGTGGTTATCGATTTTTATATATTGCTTTTGGTTTGCGGTTTCTCATCCACCATGTCCACCTTCGCAGATCTGGCCTTGCGGACAGAGCGGTGTGTGACGAGATTGGAAGAGGGTGATGCTTCAGATTGAACACTATGGGTTTGATTTATGTTATCGGTGGAAGGAAGGAAACACGATGGAGGGGGGCAATGACGACGGTGGCACTGGTGGGATGCGTCCCATGGTGGAAATGCGACGGTCATGGAGGGGACTGGGTTACTGGGATGAAGAACTTCTGTAATTGTTAAATTTTTTTGCAAGCTAGGATACCACATGTGCATCCATATCAGCATTTTTACTCAAAATGTATACTGTAGATAAAAATACTTCTATATTCTAGGAGCGTCATATCATCTGTACTCTGATTAATTAAAATATAACAACTCATATTATTTTAATCTTACATGACAAATGAGTCACATAGAGAAATTCAAGTTTTATGATTTTAGAGATTATGAGAGGGAATTGTATTTTTTTGTTTTTCTAAGTTAAGAAGTTTATGTTTTAAAAAATCATAAAATTTGAATTTTTTCATATTATTATTTTTATATAAGATTAAAATAAAATAAGTTGTTATATTTTAATTAGTCAGAATACAGATGAGATAATACTCATAGAATATATAAATATTTATCTATTGTAAACAGTCAACGTTATCAAAATTAATTAAAGTGACATTTTACTCCATTTTCATAAGTTTATAAATATTTTTGTATCTTAAAAAAATTTATAATACTAGATGGACATTTGAAAAAAATCCATGAGTACAAGTAAGTTTGCCCTTAGCCCTTGTCTTAATCATACACCAGTACTCAAAGTATCAAATTTTGGCCCGTTGAGGTCCATATTTTTCTTATAATACAATTAGCTTTAATTTAAATAATACTTAAACTTCACAGTTTCATTTATGTTGATTCACTTGATTGTAACCATGTCTACAAGTTTAAAATACTTCTTGAAATTATTATTCACAGTATCATTTAACTGAAATTATTTTTACCCAACACCATCCAATTTCAAATCGTTATATACACATAGTCGTATATATGATTGGAGTACCTTCCAAAAACATCCACATGGCAATTCTTAATCATTCAAATAATTCTTTAACCATAATTAACTCTGATTATATTGAATTGATTTTTTAATTAAGTAGATTGGTGTACTTTTTAATTTACAATATTCCCACTTAAAAAGTAAAAGCTAATTAGTTGTAAATTAAAGCTAAATCACTAAAAAAAGGAAGCTGTACAGAAATTTTAAAATACTTGCACATGCTAATTTTCAATGTTTCCTAGAGGAAATGGGATATAGTTGTAAAATCAGGGCCCTTTGTTTTTGTCTTCTGGTTTTTCAAAACAATTTTATAAAAATATTTTTAAAAACTAGTTTTGAAAAAAAAAATAACATCTATTTGAATAGTAGATTTTTTAAAATATATTTTTTGAAACAACGTGGCGATGTCGTTGATAGTGAGATAACGGTGATGATGTGATGTTGATAAATGATAGGTGGCGACATCAAAAAAATAAAAATAAGAAAAAACTTAAAAATTTTTTTTGTTTTTTATCTTTTAAAAAAATATTATTTTATTTTGTTTTTTTTTTAAATTATTGAAACAGTTTTCTAAATATTTTTTTTTTGTTTTTAACATATTTTTAAAATGGAATCAAACAAGCCTTTAATCAACTATTCCTATATCTATGGAGCTAAGTTGCAAATAGAATCTGATAAATTATTTTTAAAAAGTAATTTTATTATTTCACATTAATTCTGATAAAATAGGACATCTATGGGATTTTACTAGAATTTTAAAATGTTTTAAAGCTTAATCATAATTATTAAATTGGTCTTAAGCAAACCACCTTTCTCCCCTTTTTTTTTTTGGGAAATGACACTTTAGACCACTACATCAATTAAATTTTGATTTGGGATTAAAGATTTGGGAAAACCATCATTGAGATAATTGTGGTTTCGTTCAATTTTTAATTTGGTAGTAGTGTGTTTTTCTCTCTCCTTGTTTCCTTTAATTTTATTTGCGAAGTTAGCTTATATAAATGGGTTAACAATAGTAATAAAGTAAAGTTACATAAACCAATGATAAGAATAAAATTAAAAGATTTAATAGAAAAAAAATATACAAGTATCAAATTGAAGATTGGAGAAAACTCCAATTAACAACCCCTCACCAAATACAAGATGCTTTATTTGACTGTCACAATAGAAATGACACCATATAGTTGGGTTTCAATTTTGTTCAAAAATTGTGATGCCTTCACTTGTAAATATGCATGTTTAAGGGTTAGAGTCGGTAATACAGGTTCAATTCATAAGTCCGTAGGTTGAGATAGGGTTAGGGTTGGAAAAATCCCAACCCGTAAAAATGTGGGCTGTACAGGCCGACACCGCTTAGGCCGCGAGTTGCCCCGCTTTTTTTTAATCTCAAAAAACTTATAAATTGTCCATTCCAATCTTGATATCTTCCAATCTAAATAGAAAAAATCTTATCCTTTTCCCTAATTCTTTAAAAAAATTATTATATCTTGATTGTTCGAGGATGATTTTATGTTTTTTGTGTATAAACTTTGACAGATTTGATAATTTTATCTCTTGAATTGTGGATTATATTTTTAAATTTTTATAAGAGAAATGATTGATGTTAGGAAAGTAAATTTAATAATTCATATATATGTATCTTATATTTTTGGCCGTCTTAAAAATAAAAAAATTATTTTTTTTAAAAAAATTTGGGCTTGTAGGTTGACCCATAACCCATACACTGCAGATTAGGATTGTCATTTTTGCCGGCTCGTAAAAATGTGGACCGTATGGTATGAGTTGGTGCAGGCCAACCTGTAATCCATGGGTTGGTTTGTTTTCCCAGTTCTATTCAGGATTATTTAAATTAATTGTCAAATAAATCATATATACTTGACAATTAATAATCGCCAAATATTTTTATCATTTATTAATATAACATGGCCCATGGCCCTGAAAAATCAGAACCATATTTACTACCACGAAACCACCCCAACAACAATTTACAACACATCCAAAATCCATAGAAAAGAAGGATAAGAAATGGGTTGTTGCCTTAGGTAGCGTAAAGTCAAGGGCTTCCACTGCCCCATAGAAAAGGGCAGCGGATCCTCTCTCTCTCTCTCTCTCTGTTTTTTTCCCGCTTCTATCGTTTTTTTTAAATAGTACCGTTTTAATGTAAAATACACAAATTTCTTTTTTTTTTTGTAAAAAAAGTATTTACCATCTTAAAATATCTTTTTAATATCAACTAGTTTCTTAAAATATTTTGTTAAGACTAATAAATTAGTTCAAGATATTAAATAATATTAAAAAAAATATTATAAAGTACCAAATGGTATTTAAAAATATTTTAAAATAGTGAATGTTTGTGTATTAAATGGTAAATGGCAAAAAAAAAAAAAAGGTCAGGAGCTTATAAATTTTGCATTAAAATGATTCATTTTAAGAAAAAGGAATAGTAGCGGACAATAATAAAATAAATGGAGAGAATCCGCTACCATAAGAAAAAAGATAAGAAATGGGTTGTTGCCTTTTGTTGCGTAAAGTCAAGGTCTTCCACTGCCCCCCCCCCCTAGGTCGACATCTTTTGTCCTTTTCGAACGTGATGCGTTACTGAACCTTCAACAATGGCGTGCGCCTTCCAGCTTTCCCACTTGACTTTAAAACAATCCCACTTGCCTCGCTCGTTGCATCAAACTAACTTGCTTCAATAATTATTTACTTCATGTGACAGTGATTAATATAATATATATTTATTTTATTTATTAGATTAAAAAAATTAATTAAATATATATATATTTTAAAATATTTTAATTATTTTTATTAATTCTTTCATTTTTTTTATTATTGGTTGTTATTAAAGAAGTATTAATAAAGATAAAATAAAAAAAATAATAAATATAAAAAATTATAGGTTATATCTAAAATATATTCATGTCACATCATTAAATAATATCCTATCACCTTGTGCCACGTGAATTTGAAGTCAAACTTGGGTGTGTTGGAGATGATCAGATTCCATTTGGATTTCGACCCTTCTATGCCAATAACAAATATAAAAACTTCATCCTAATCTTTCCTTCAAAGAATTTACAAACTTTCTTCACTATTCCCATTCAACTCCAAAATTTTATAATGGCCATTATCAATTTACCAAGATTAATCAAGCAAGCTATGATGGTTTTGGACCCTCTGGTTTGCCTTTCTCTTTCCACTTTGGGGCCACTTTAATGGCATTGACTCTCTGTTCTGAGTCTTCAGGGATGTTCGAGGATTGTAGACTGTAAGCGCATCACCTATATCTTCTTCTTCCTTGAGCAATAATTTGGTGAGTAAAACAAGTAAGAACTTGAAGGGAAAAGAAAAACCCCTATTTCTTGCCAAAATGCCATATTATTTATACTCCATCTTCTTCTTCTTCTTCTTCTTATTCTTTGTACTGAGTGATGCTGAGACTAATAAGTATCCTCTGTATGATCGAGAACATGCAGTCCTACTTAACATAAAACAACACCTTCATCCATTCCTCAATCGGTGGACCCCACCGAACTCCTCACATTGTTCTTGGCCTTGGATCAACTGTACCGATGGCTCTGTCACAAAACTAGATTTTGGTGACAAGAACATCACTAAAACGATACCTCCTCTCGTGTGTGACCTCAAAAATCTCACCTTTATTGATTTCCAGTTTAATTATTTTTCTGGGGAGTTCCCAAAATTTCTCTACGACTGCCCCAAGCTTGAGTACCTTGACCTCTCCCAGAACAGCTTTGCGGGTCCGATTCCAAATGATATTGACCGACTGGCCAACCTGCGTTTCCTTAATCTTGCCGCCAACTATTTCTCCGGCGACATTCCGGCGAGCATAGGAAGGTTGAAGGAGCTGAGAAATCTCCAACTTTACTTCTGTAGATTGAACGGTAGTATCCCAGATGAAATAGGCGACTTGTCCAATCTTGAATTTTTAGACCTGAGCCTAAACACCAATCTTCCTCCTACACAGTTGCCGGCGAGCTTCACCAAGTTGAAAAAAGTGAAGACCTTCAGTATGAGATCCATGAATTTGATTGGGAAAATTCCAGAAAGTATTGGGGAAATGGTGAGTTTGGAGGAATTGGATTTATCGAAGAATGGCTTAAATGGGCAAATCCCCAGTAGTTTGTTTGCTCTGAAGAATCTAAGCATATTGTATCTTTGGAACAATAGGCTATCTGGGGAAATACCTACAGAAATTGAAGCTCTGAATCTGACTGTACTGGATGTTTCAGAGAATTTTCTTACTGGAAAAATCCCAGATGGTTTAGGGAAGCTCAAAAAGCTAACAGTTTTGGGTCTGCATATGAATCAACTATCAGGAGAGATACCAGAAAGCCTTGCTCATCTGCCAGCTCTAGTGGAATTCAAGGTTTTTGAAAACAGTCTATCAGGTACTCTGCCTCCTTACTTTGGTCGTTATTCGCCACTCGAAACCTTTGAGGTTGCGACCAATAGATTGACAGGAAAATTGCCAGAGGATTTATGTTACAATGGCAAGTTAGTTGGAGTAAGTGCTTATGACAACGATCTAAGTGGGGAGCTGTCAGAATCATTAGGAAGCTGCAACAATAGCCTGCAATACTTGTATCTTCAAAATAATAGTTTTTCAGGCAAAATCCCTGCAGGCCTTTGGACGTCATATAATTTGGTGACTTTAATGATCAACAGCAACAAGTTCACCGGCGAGCTACCTAAAAGTTTAGCTTGGAATCTTTCAAGTTTGATCATAAGCAACAATCAATTCTCTGGTAGAATACCAGTAGGAGTATCTACCTGGAAGAATCTGGTCAAGTTTGAAGCTAGTAAGAATCTCTTCAATGGGAGTATTCCACCAGAGCTAACCACTCTTCCTAAGCTAACAAATTTGTTGCTTGATCAAAACCAGCTAACAGGTCCACTTCCATCAGAAATCATATCTTGGAAATTTCTCAGTGCTCTAAATTTGGGCCACAATCAACTCTCTGGACCAATCCCAGATTCTATTGATCGTTTACCCAACCTATCACAACTAGACCTGTCAAATAATCAGCTCTCCGGTAGTGTTCCACCTCAACTTGGTAAATTGTCAATGACCCTCACAAACCTCAATCTCTCCTCCAATCTTTTCACAGGGAAGATTCCTAGTGAATTTGAAAATCCTTTCTATTCTGATAGCTTTCTAAACAATTCTGGCCTCTGTGCTGATACCAAAAAGCTAAACCTTCCCTTGTGCGATTCCGGTTCTGGCCTGCAAATTGAAAGGTTGAGAAAGAAATCATCTGCATCTCTTGCTTTGATCATATGCCTAGTGACTGTGGCCTCTTTAGCAGCTTTCTTGGTTTTGCTCTTAATTGTTAGATTATACAAATCAAGAAAGCAAGCATTGGATACTTCGTGGAAGTTGACTTCCTTTCAGAGGCTAAGTTTCTCAGAAATGAACATTGTGTCATCTTTGACAGATCATAATATTATAGGCAGAGGCGGGTACGGTACGGTATACCAGGTCCCAGTCGATGATTTAGGCTATGTTGCTGTGAAGAAGATATTCAGTAACAAGAAGTGGGAGCAGAAACTTGAGGATGCTTTCCTAGCAGAAGTTAAGATTTTGAGCAACATTCGTCACAACAATATTGTGAAGCTGTTGTGTTGCATGTCAAATGATGATTCCCTGCTGCTTGTGTATGAATATCTAGAAAACAATAGCCTTGATCGTTGGCTGAACAAGAAGAATAGGTTAAACCATAATTTTGTCCTTGATTGGCCGAAAAGATTGCATATAGCTATTGGAGCTGCACAAGGTCTGACCTATATGCACCATGATTGCCCACATCCGGTTGTTCATCGTGATATTAAAACAAGTAACATCCTTTTGGATTCTGAATTCAATGCAAAAGTTGCAGACTTTGGTCTAGCAAGAATATTGATCAAGCCAAGCGAACTCACCATGTCAGGTGTAGCTGGATCATTCGGCTATATTGCTCCAGGTGATTTACTTGCAACCATATTTCTATCTCTTTCAAGTGTTCATATGCATACATGAGTTTCAATCTAACGCGAATTCCTTGCTTTGAAATACAGAATATATTCAAACAACGAAAATCAATGAAAAGATCGATGTGTATAGTTTTGGAGTGGTGTTGCTGGAACTTACAACTGGGAAGGAAGCGAACCGTGGAGATGAACACTCGTCTCTTGCAGAATGGGCATGGCGACATGTGCATCTAGGCGGAGATGTAGAGGAAGTTCTTGACAAGGAAATTATAGAAGCATGCTATATGGCTGAAATATGCAGTGTCTTCAAACTTGGGGTGATTTGTACTGCAATACTGCCAGCTAGTAGGCCCTCCATGAAGGAGGTTCTGCAACTACTGCTTCGTTGCAGGGATCCGTATGGTTATGGAGAAAGGAGTCCTGGAGTCTTTGATGTTGTCCCCTTCCTGAAGAATTCCAAGAGGGAAAGTAGATTGGATAGTGATGATGATTTATAGCATCTCTTGCCTCAATTTTGAAGTAAATCATTTAGATAGTAGTGACTTGAGAGCAAGGAATAATCAGGTTGGTTCCACTTCAACTTCCAAGTAGTGGAAATGAATTTTGTTCTTTTAGAGAGAAGTGAACAAGTTTATCATGTAACACAGTTGTATAATAATGTCACTGTGTGAAATAAGGAGATGTTCACACGTGATCACCACTATGTAATATATACTTTCTTGTCCCCAAGGCAGTTTAACTAATTTGCAGGGAAAAGGAGTTAACTTATGAAATATATCTTAAATATATTTTTCTAAAAATGTCTTATATTATGGATTGGATGGAGTATTAAAGAATTTCAGCATTTTGCCATCTGTTCCTGCAAGCGAACTCACCATGTCAGGTGTACCAGGATTATAGAACTTGTTACTCTTCAGTCTGCACACATCAGTTTTTGAACTCTTCGCTCAACTTTGTTTTACATGTTTTCAAATCATGCCACTTATGTTATTTTCTGATTTTTTTTAATCTATATGAAAAGCTTAAAGTAGTAAATGTTTTGAAATAGGAGTATTTAATTTGTTACGCATAAAGAATAATGCACTGCATTCTCATAATCTCTCATTCCAATATTCCACAAGATATATTGCAAATTTCGTGCCAAATTTTTCCCCCGCATGTCTTCCTTCTTTTTATAGAACTCGTTCTCACTTTCCACATCTTCTTCTGAACTCTTCACTCAACTTTTTTTTTTTTGGGTTTTCATGTTTCCTATTCATTCCTCTACTTCTTCCAATTAAATGCATTGACTCTGAAACTACTGTCATCATTAGCTTTACGAACTTAATGTTGCGTTATTTATTTCGCTGACCCAACCCGGCCCATTCTAAATCAAGAACTTCAACTCTCAATTCATAGTAGTTGGGCAAAAAAAAAAAAAAAAAAAAAAAACTCACAGTTCATAGTATGATTCTACAACATAAAAGTCCATCAGTAAACCTTATCTCATAACATCTAAAAAAGTAGGCTTGTGTTTGTAGGGATAAGTGTGCATTTTTGTTATTTTCTCAATCAGACAAAGAGTTCATGACGTGTTCAAGAACAATTTCACTGTAGAAAAAAGGAGAACAAAAGAGACCTAGCTGGTCTGGGGATTCTCAAGAGGACATAGAGATTGCTCGACTTAATTCTAATTATTCTTGAACAAGTGACACCTTAAGTTACAAGGTGGATTAGAAGAAGCCCTAATAAAAGTAAATTGATCCCAAATGATATTTAGCAATATTTATCATAGTCTATGTGTCACGCCTACACGTGTGCTTGCTCAATACAACAACATATATAGAGTCTATCTAATAAGTTAGAAGATAATCTTAAATAACCAAAAACTAATATGAAAATAAGAGTTTAGACTGTAAAAAAATATTATTTAATCGATATGGAACTTCTTATTCCTTATTCAATTTTTTATTTACTTATATACACACATGTATACTTACACACACAAATATATATTTAATTAGACATATTTCAAATATTTTCGTTAACCTTTATAATCTGTTTATTTTACATTTTTCTTAAAGGAATCAATAATAAATGCTTGATTATAGTTTTACTTAACTTCATTAAGTTTTGATATTGTAATTTATTTTAAATCTATTTTCCTTATTTAAATCATTATTTGATAAATGGGTTAAAGTGTAAACTCGTTCTAAAAATATTTGTGAAATCTTAATGTTGCCCTGAAAGTAGAGGTGGTAATATGGTCCGGCCTGCCAAGTTCGGGCTAACCTATCACGGGTTAGGACCATATGGGTTCAGTTCTAAAAGGACCGTATCAATATGGGTTGACATTTAACCAACCCAACCCATAACTAGTGGGTTGGCGGGTTGGGTGGGTTAACCCATTTTTTTTTTCAATTTTTTTACAACATTAATTTGACCCTCATTTCATTTGCAACATTCTTATCCATTTTTGCAAATAAAATACGCAAATCAGCAAGCATATAACAAATAGAGTATGACTATACAAGTCAGATAATCCAAAGCACGCTGTCGAAGTAAAGCCAATATGCACAGATTGAATATTGGTTTAGTTACATGGTTACATAGCAACGACAACATATAGAAAATGAGGAAAACAATTTGATCAGTTAAAAACCTGACTTGCTTAAATAAATGTTACATATTCACGGAAGATCAAGTTTCACTAAGGAAGGCAAGAGCGATTAACTATTAAGCTTTCTTAAATGTTTAGGCATGATCTGCTAGTCAAAGACAGTGACAGAATGAAAACTACCAGGAAAAAAAAGAAAATCTCTATACACAATAATCAGAAAGTATAAGCCTCACAAAAAATCTCACCATCGCCGGAATCGAAAATCACCGTAGCTAGAGCTGGGAAACGGTAGCCAGAGGAGAACTAGGACTGTGAGGCCAAACCGTCGTCTCACCCGTTCACCACCACCAGAAATCACCATCAACTTCATACGAGCCCTTGCAAAGCTGAAATGAGTAAGAGGCCTCGACTTCACCGTTGCTACGCTACATTCAAAGGTTGGATTTCGGATGCTACGACGTGAGAGTGAGATGAGAATGAGATTCAGATTTCAGATGCTAGGGGGTGAGAGTGTGATGCTAGCTAGGGTAGACAACAGAGAGCAGAGAGTAGATTGGGTGTCGTGACGCGTGAGAGTGAGATGAGAGTGTGGGAAGGGAGTAACCAACAAAGTAATACAGGTTAGGCAGGAGGAAATTGGGCTTGAATTGGCCAATTGAGCTGTGACCGTGAGCATGTACAGAGTGAGTGAGGGAGCATGTACAAAGTGGGTTGAGTTTGGATAAAAAAAAGAATGGGCCAACTCGCCAACCCGGTGGTCTAACCCGTTGTGAGTTGGGACCATATGGGTTCGGGCCAAAAAGACCCGATTCTACATGGTCCCAAGTTTACAAAATCCAACCCGCCCATTTTTTTGGGTTGGGCGGGTTCGGTCCACTATCCAAACTGTAATCTCCTCTCCTTAATTCCATAATATTACATATTATCTCTCAATGACTAATCATAATAGAGATAAAATCACACAAACTATTAAATATTATAGTATCCAATCCATGATACGATAATACAAAGTATGTAGTCAATGCTCAACCGCATACTTCCATCCTTCTTCTTGACGAACAATACTGGCGAACCCCAAGGAGAGACACTTGGTCTAATGAAACCTTTCTCGAGCAGCTCTTCTAGCTGTTTCTTCAACTCTGCCAACTCTGATGGCATCATCCGATAAGGAGCCTTAGAAATTGGCGTCGTACCTGGTACTAAATCAATAGAGAACTCAACCTCCCGTTTTGGAGGCAGCCCTGATATCTCATCCGGGAACACCTCAGGATATTCTCTTACTACATCGATATGATCGATCCCTACTTCTTTATCGATACTAACAGAAAAGAAAACTACATAGTCTTGACAACCCTTTCTAATACACTTATCTACTTTAGCTGTCGATAATAGCATAGGGACTGTAGGGATTTCTACGGATATGGTATTCATGGCGTAAGTGACCACCTTCTTCTTACAATGAAGTACGACGTCATTGTCCACTAGCCAATCCATACCAATAATAACATTTATCCCTTTTAACGGAAAACACACTAAATCCACAATAGACTCTCGGTTTTCAAACTGAAGAGTATTACTCACACAAGCATGTGCAGTTATCACCACAGCTCCAATAGGGGTAGAAATTCTCATATCATATGGTAGAACAGATATAGGGAAATTATACTTCTTAGCACAATCAAAAGATATGCATGAATGTGTAGCACCCGAGTCAAACAATGCAATAATGTCATGACCTTAAAGAGAAATAGTACCTTTGATAACATTAGGAGATGTTCCAGCCTCCTCTTGAGTCATGGCATACACCCTGCCAGGAATAGTGAGACGACCACTTTGGTTGGTCTGTTGCTGCTGCCACTCTAGACAGTATCGTGCGGTATGACCAAACTTATGACATTGATAACACTATGAACATTGACCAGCATGAGCCCTCCCACATTTTGGGCAAGGACCGTTCACGCTAGGAACAGACATTGCCGGTTCACGGTGAGATTGTTGGCTCACTCCAGTATGGTTCCTCTGACTTGGTTTCCTCTGAAAGTTACTCTGAAAATTACTCTGTCGAGGTCCATTCCTTTGCCCTTGATTCTTTCTACTGGAGTTTCCTACATTCCCAGGATGGAACCCAGATGGCCTGGTTACTCCATTCACAGGTCTACTAAAAGTAGAAAACCTGCGTTGATTGTCTCGGTGTTTAGCAGCCTCAATTTCACATTTCATGCGTGCATCTATCCTCAAGTTGGTGCAAGTTTCCTCAAAATTCTTGATATCATGCATTG
This sequence comes from Albizia julibrissin, assembly GCA_037074505.1. NCBI lineage: Eukaryota > Viridiplantae > Streptophyta > Magnoliopsida > Fabales > Fabaceae > Albizia > Albizia julibrissin. The sequence continues at coordinate 42,887,792 of CM073478.1, read as the reverse complement.
GCACGAGAGGCTTTAGCTCTGGTCTAGCCCTGATAATCAATTGACAATATTTCCATTCTGGGTCATCTTTCTGTTGTAGGTAGGTCACATACCTAGATAGGTCGATGAAAGTTGCAATAAATTCATCCTCGTGCATGTTATCCTGTCGAAGGGCATAGAATGCTGTCTCCTTCTCATGTCTTAATGCTGGAGGGAAATAATGATCGAAGAACTTAGTCTTGAACTATGTCCAGGTTGTCTTTGAGTCATCTAAACCACATGTACTTTGCCACCATCTCTGAGCACGATCCCTCAGCAGAATAATGGTCACTCTAGCCTTCTGATACTCATTACAAACAACATCTCGAAAGATGGTTTCCAGACCCTCGATCCAGTTTTCAGCCTTTAAAGGATTTAAATCTCCATAAAACTTTTCAGGATCGTGATCATGGATATCTTTCCATATCTTATTGATAGCTAGTTCTTCTAGACTTGGTTGTGATAATCCCTCTCCTCCAGTACACTTTACAGGGCTCTCATAATTAGTTGAGCCAACTAGTTCATGTCTCTTTGATGCCTCTATACTGGGTTCATGAATCTTATGATCCTTCAACTTTGAGATACTTCCTTCCTCTCTTAACTTCTTTCGAAGATCTTCCTCGAACTGCTGAAACCTTGCATCGATAGCTGTCAGTATTGTATTTTTGAATCGATCCAACATAGTCTCATTCTCTTGAGACAATTGTGGCTCAGCAACATTTGGAGATGGATTAGCATTGGAAACAGTCTTTCTCGTGTTTACCATTTTCTCCCCACCTAAGGATAAAACCCATCAACAATTAAGGATACAACCCAAAACAACACCAAAACACAGGGAGGTTATGTGTGAAAGAGTATATTGCCACTATATGCAATGCATCATAGATTGCAGGACCAAAGCTTTGATACCAAATTGTTAGATCCTCTCCTTAATTCCATAATATTAAATATTATCTCTCAAAGACTAATCACAATAGAGATACAATTTCACAAACTATTAAATATTATAATATCCAATCCATGATAAGATAATCCAAAATATGCAGACAAATCAGAGTTTACAGAATGTAGGCCATATGAGTGGCAATATACATCAATTTAACACATAATAAACCATAAGAGGCCATAGAGATATATCTATGCCTCAGGAGCTCCTCCCGACATTCCAGCACGAAAACTATCACCTAAAAAATGTTAAATCGACGGGGTGAGACAAAAGCCTCAGTAACCAGCTTTCCAACTCATTACACATGTTGACATGTATTCATGAGGTGCCAAGTGGAACAGTTTATATAATAAAATATTAAAAATATAATATCATTTTTTTATACACAAATCTCATATCAAAAATTATAATATTATATCTCAAATCTCATATCACAATTCCCAAGTGCATCCCATCAATCCAACCGAACCGCCTTATTTCCGTCGACTAGACTCATGGGCTAAGTTAATATCCATGTTATTGGCCACTCAAAGAGCTCTCCGGTCACATGATAAGGATTGACCAAAATCCACAGAGCATGTTTCCAGACCATGGGTCTTTCCCCTCATTGAACTAGTGGGGTGTCGCAGTCCCTTATTGAACTGGTGGGACGGTCCCTCATTGAACTGGTGGGACAATAGAAAGCCAACCATCGTGCACAATGGAGGCTATACCACGTGGTAAAAATAACTTTCTCCATCTCAACCCAAACCAAACAACTCAATATGTATCAATAAATAGATCAATAGGAATTTTCTCAAAATTTCCATACACATATGAGGATATTCAAAATATACAAATACATCTTATAATTTAAATCACAAGGTTCCACAAAGCAAGTGTATAACAAAATACTCCTCAATACTAATTGAAATAATCTATAATATCCATATATGATTTTCAATCTCATAATCATTTTACAAAATACTCACAAACACATACCAACATACATAATAAGTGGAAAGTGGTTACCTCTCGCCAAAGTTAATTATTATCACACTATTCCAAATCCAAGAGCTCAAACACACGCCAAAATCAATCTATCACAATCAATTTACTACCCGTTAATAATTTTCCAAAAGTCAAAATTATAACTTATTTACAAATTCTACTAATAATATACTATAAAAACTGAAAATAACAATTTAGGCTTTAAATTATAAAATGACCGTTTAGTCTTCTAATTTCATAAATGACAGTTTAGTCCTCCAAATTTCATAAATGACAATTTAGTCCTCCAAATTTCATAAATGACATTTTAGTCCTAAAAATTTCATAAATGATAGTTTAGTCCTTCAGATTTTAAAACTATACCAACTAAAATTTCAATAATATCTCCATTAACCCAAATAAATTATTTAATCTAAATTTAATCGGTTTAAAAGTCCAAAAATAACATTATTTATAAGTTGATTATATAGAAAATTCATTATAAAATATTATATCAACTAAATAAAAAAAATAAACCGATTAAAATTAACTATTAGTTATCATCTATATTTTTATAGTCATATACTCACAAAACTCAAACTTGCCCAAAATTCTAATCCTAAAATATTCTCTAATCAGTACAAAATTAATATCATAAGAAAGAGAAAATTATCTAGAAAATATTTCATAAAATAAGTTGTATAATTAGAAGAGATTTTGAGTACCTTATTGATCCCTGAAGAAATGAAAATACTCCTATCAGAGCCATGCCCGTCACCTTACTACACAACACTTCACGCAGATTTGCTGCGTGAAGTGTGTGAGGAGGGGAGGTATTTATAATACCTCCTCCTGCCTCACTTTAATTTTTTTATTATTTTTTTTATTAAACGTGTGGCACCTTACAATGCCACAACCTTTTTTTTCAAAAGTGGGAGCGCCGCCCCCACGTTTTTTTATTATATATATTATTTTAGTAATATAATATATTATATAATAATATAATATTATATTATAAAATAATATATATTTTTTTAAATTTTTATTTATTTATTTTTTTTAGTCATAAAAATTACCTACTAAAAATGATAATTTTCTCTAAATTATAATTATATCATAAAAATAAAAATGAGGATGTTACACAAACTCATATTACCACCTCTACCTGAAAGTTTTTCTTATGTCAACGTCACTCCGGAAATCTAAAAACGTAATAATATACTACTCTCCCTTCCCTGATCATCCCTCATCTTCATCGCTCTAACCTTCTTTCTCTTCTATCATCATCGCTCATTTGCTCTGTGAGAGCAGGGGTCCTATCCCTTATCATCCCTCATTTGCTCTGTACTTACCTATATAATCTTTAAACTCGAACAATTTTTGAGCTACAAATAACAGCTCTTCTTTCAGACTTGTGTGATGCATGCGATCCACCCTTGGAGAATATTCTAAATCATGTTGCAGGCTTAAATGGTGTTGTTTAGATGTTTAGATATTCCGTTTTGGGAATTTCAGGGGACTCTCCCTCATCTTCATTACTCAAACCTTCTCACTCTTCCATCATCATCACTAAAAAAAATATATAATACACTAGGTGCTCCTCCCCTTCATCTTCATTACTTAAACCATTCAGTCTCGTCTTGCCTCACTGTCCTTCGCCCCTCACCGCATCCACAGCCATAAAAACTAGAAATGACCAACAATCCAACACAAATACAAATAACAAATAATCTTCAAGCAACCATGGACAATAAAGACCCTAGAAAATATAAATAAGAAAGGAGAAAGAATCAAACAAAATCAATTACCCAGAAAATTGAACTACAGTATGAAAGGGGAAAAAATCTAATGAGCCAAATCTAAATTTAGAACCAATGTTTCAAAATAAAACAAAGTAGGGTAAAATCTCCCACAAATCCAACCTGCTCCCTCGCATGCATTTTAAGGCTATCATCGGCGTTGAGTTTCAGACTCGAGCATGGAAATCGATGGTGTAAGAATTTTGAGCGTACCTAAAATCCGATTGACTCGCTGAAATCTCCACACGAAGCCGGAACACCGATGTGGACCCCGATCACGTTACACAACAAATACACCAAAGAGAGGAAGATAAGAGAACATTCATATGTAAGAACATTTTAGAGGGAGGAGAACATTATTCTGTGTGTGTTATATTCTAACTACTCTCTTCCCTCAATTTCACATCCTATATATATAGCGTATGTACGATCATATATGAATTGATGTAACCTTTAAATGTACGATTATATGGTAATAGATGTTACATTTAAACCATAAAAAATATCTCTCTTTCTTAACTCATATCTCTCTATATTTGAATAATGACACCTCTTGATTCGGGCTTGAGCTCTAATCCACCAAGGGTGAACTAATATATTCAAATATCTTCCACTCACACTTGGTGGATTAGATGTTATGGGCCAAGTCTCTTTCTCAAACCTAATTTGATAGGTTTTCAACTATTGTTTTTCTAAACTTGCAAGAATTTTATGTCTTCTATCATTTCAACAATATTCTAGAGTTTCTCTATATTTTCCAGTAGAGATGTTCCAAATTTCTTATTCAATTCATATTTGTTTGGGAAAAAGACACTTAAATACTGTCAAACCCCTCAATACTTTGACATTTATCAGAGTATTAACGCTCAGTTCAATGGGCATAAAGAAATAGTACAATATACTGATACGATATTCTTGATTACATTACAGATAAATCCACAGGGTTTGTACATATCCAGAACAAATCCTAGATACAATAAGAAACTAAGAGATAACTAACAAAACTCTTTGCTCTGTACCAAACCTTCTGTCATCGATTTCCGCTATTTTGCCTTCTGAGCCGTATCTTCTAGCTGAGTAAATTTTAATTTTAGGAAAGAGTGAGATTCATATGAATTTCAGTAGTAACATAATATCAATCATATAAAATGTGAAAAGTAAACATGCAATGCATCATTTATCATGATGCAACAATCAAAATGCTAATGCCTATCTGACAATGCTCAAGAACTAAATGATGATTTTGTCTGAATTAAAATGATCATCAGTTCCTGATCTGCAAAAATCATAACTCGTACATAGGAATTCACCACAGAATTCACCTATGTAATGTTATCACATAAAAACTTGAAGCAGGTCTATACTTGTCCGTACATATCAAGCCACTCAACTGGGTCCACCTGGCCACATGGTACCCCAAAGGTTCCATGGGGTGGTTTAACTCATCACCTACACCCAAAGAGTATCAATGCCGTAAGAAATATATTGAACAGATCATGGAAAACAATGCATATTAACATTTACATAGAATATGAAAGATAGAGTTACTACCTGACTTCTTTCTATGGCCTAGCTTTTACCAATCCTTTAACTTTTTGTTTGGCTTGAGCAAATATCAAATTCCTAAAATTCCCAAAATAAGTGTAAATGAGTTATTACTCATCCATAATTTATTCTAGAATTTATAAGTTGGTTATCTTAGCTCAAAGATGCATATTTACCAAAATGCCCCTAGGGAACCCGGTCTAATTCCCTTTTTATCCGGTATTTTTGTACTTTTCCAAAAATTATGACCCAGGCTATTCCTACAAAATTTTCGTGTGTAGAATCCATTCTTGACTTTAGATTAAGAAAATTCGAGCTCAAATTATAGATTTACCCTTGGCAGCCCTAACTTAGGGTTTTAAGGGCAAAATTGTCATTTCACATTCTAGGGCTTTTCATGCTTCACAATCAACATGAACTCTACACAATTTTTCCTTCTAAACATCATGGAACCATCAAAAACATGAAATTCTAGATCCAACTTTTGATTCCAGGTCTGGCCAAAAATTTCCAAGTTTAGGGAGAAACTTAGATTTTCATGATTTCAACCTTAAACACTTTCTTTTCATTTGTATTTTCATGTTTAATCATCAAATCATCATTTTAACATAATCAATGGAAATTTTGGCAGCATCTCCCCTTAGAAATTGGACACCCCAAGTTTTCAAAACCATTACAAATAACCAAATTTCCAGTCAGACAACAATCACAACTCAGTGTTCAACAAGAATTTCAACAATCACAACTTAGTGTTCAACAAGAATTTCAAGGTTTATACAACTTATCTTTCTCCTTCTTCTTCTCCCCTTTTTGACCGAATTGCTCCTCCTTCTCCCTTGAGTTTTTGTTGGTTTGATGGCTATTTCAAGATGTCATGGAGGTTAAGAAGATATTTCATGAGCTATAGAACAAGAACAAGTAGAAATTTCTACATATTTACCTTGATATTGCTTCTTGAATAGTTATGCTCTCTCTCTTGTTCTTATTTCTTCAAAGCACTCCCTCTCTCCCTTTCTTCTTAGGTTGAACGAAGTTGAAGAAGGAAAGGATATAAATGTTTCCCTAAAATATCAAGTCCACCTCCTTTTATTTTATACATTTTTTTATTACAAAGTTCTAACGCTTGGCAACTTTTCATACTTCCTATTTCCATATGCTTTCTTTTGTTTCCAAGTGTCCATATAAGTGTTCCAATCACCTTCAACCAAATCCACCCTCTTTCTTAATTATTAAGGGAATGTTTCTGAATTGATTTTTATTTAGCAAAAATGAACATTTTTCCCTAACATCTTTCCAATTTCGCATTTGTTGGAAAAATTGGCAGAATTTACATCCAACTTTAAAAATTTATATCTAATATTAAATATATCCAATTGGGATGGTTCTAAATACTATGTAACCCTTATTGTTTCTATTTTTAGGAAAAAATATAAAAATTAGCCAATTGAAAGCTCACAATTTCCAGAATTATAATTTTTGAAGTCTTCCCCTGAAAAATGTCAAATTCGCTAGGAAAATTTCACAAATTCATATCTCCTTGTATATAAGTCCAAAAATTCTTTATAACCTATCAAATTAAATCATATCATGTATATTTTCATTCTAGAAATTTTCATAATTTTTGGAAATCATTTACTAATTTAAAAATTTCACACAACCTAACTGTCTCGTGGAAGAATACACTGGTAGCAACACTAACTTGTGTACGAAATAGCTATATTGTGTGTGACATCTAATTGTCTTGTTTTGTATCTTAATGTTCTCTTTAATTCACCATTTTATCCCCTTTTATATCACCAATAATATAGGAATTTTAGTGATTGAAGTTTGGAATTTTACATTCCCTGACTCCCTGAGTTGGTGTTCAGGATAGTCGGACACGTGGCATAACCAGAGGTTGGCAAATACTGTGAGGTATCCCATTGACTCAGCACCTTTAATTATGCCAAGGTTACGCGGTGGCTTTTCATTGGTCCACACAAAAGTAACTTTTTAAAAGTAACATGCTGACTCAACGCTTGTAATTATGACGAGGTCACATGGAAACTTTTCATTGGTCCGTTAAAAGTTACTTTAATCGTCATCATTGCTACTTTATGTCATCATTGCTTACTTTATTAAAGCTACTTTAATAAAGCTACTTTATCGGTATTTAACCGTGATTCTACTCGGGACTACGACACACATATCAAGGCCTACCAAATGACATCAAAAATTCATCATTTTATTCTATTGAATATAATTAAATATCAAAGAATTTTGGTATTCAAAATTTTGGGATATTACAAATACCATGTGAACTTTCAAAACCCCAAAAAGTATGATAACATATGGAAATGACAGATAGGTGATTGAGGAGGAATTTGGGATTTTGAAGTTTGGATTTTTTACCAAAATGCCCCCTCTTTCTTCACGCCTTCTCTTCACTCTCATATCTCTCCTCTTTCTCTCTCTTCCTCGCTCACTTCTCTCTGATCCTTTAATCTCCCAAGCCAACCTTTAATCTCTCTCTCTCTCAAGGTGATCGGGGTTGTAGAAGCCACCACAAGAGAAGAAGCCCATTAAAGAGAAAAAGTCGACAGTGCCTGAGAAAGCTCCTCCGGTAGAGAAGAAGCCTAGGGTTAGAATGCTCATCTGCCCATGGATATACTGTAGAGGAAAGAGGAAGGCCGTGAAAGTTCGAGTCTTGCTTGACGGATCCGAAGAAAGTTTGGGTCTTGTTTCTTTTGGTTCCATTTTGGCTTGTATTAGTTGATCTTGGCTTGCAATGGTTCAATTTTATAAGGATTTTTTGGTCTTTAGGTTCTAGCTTTATTGTACATTAGAATATCATGAATACAAAATTTCATTTTACTTTTCATTCTGTTCTTTGATTTACTTCTGTTATGTGATTTATCCTTTAATTTTCTTGTTTACACTTGAATAACTTCCAAGTTAATAGTTATTTTTGAACCAAGTTAGTAATGGTTATCTTGAAAATGGTTCAAGAAGATAATTCCTTATACATTTATGGTTTTTTATCAATGCCATCACTGCATTCGTCATTACCATTACTAAAGTTGTTAATATCATTAACAAAATTAGTCAAAGCATTTACTTATTTTGTCAGTACTTGACGATTTTGTCAATACCATTACAATTTTTGTCAAAATCATTAATATTTTAGTCAATTTCATTGGCTTCTTATATTCTTTTCTCTCTGGTTGGTTCAGTAGCTAGCACACTCTCTCCCTCTCATTTATTTGATTCTATGCATTTGGTGTAATAATTTCTCTTCCTCTCTTGTTTCTAATCCAAGATCTTCATTCGATAAAAAAAATCCAAGATCTTCATAATTTTTCTGTTATTGATGATTATTTCTTGATTTCTATCTTTATGTGCTTTCCTTTGCCTTCTATCTCGTTTGGTTTTCAAAGAATTAGTTATCAATGTCTCATAAATTTTGATATGGTATTAACTAAATGTAAAATGGGCTTCACAAAATTTAAAATGGGATTGACAAGTTTAGTAATAGTTTTGGCAAAAATTGTAATGATTTTGACAAAAGAGTTTGTTGATGAAAACATGTAAGTCATGATTCACCAACGTTTGTGTCATTTCACCAAAATTCATAATGGGATTGAAAAGTTTAAAATGATTTTCACAAGAATTGTAATGATTTTGACAAAATAGTTTGTTGATGAAAACATACAAGTTAGGATTCACCAACACTTGTGGCATTTCACCAAAATTTGTAATGTGATTGACAAGTTTAAAATGGTTTTCACAAGAATTGAAATGGTTTTGACAAAAGAGTTTGTTGATGAAACATACAAGTTAGGATTCACCAACACTTATGGCATTTCATCAAAATTTGTAATGTGATTGACAAGTTTAGTAATAGTTTTCACAGGAATTGTAATGGTTTTGATGAAAGAGTTTGCTGATGAAAATATGCAAGCCAGGATTCAACAACATTTGAAACATTTCACCAAAATTTGTAATGAGATTGACAAGTTTAGTAATGGTTTTGACAAAAGCGTTTGCTAATGAAAACATGTAAGTCAAGATTCACCAACATTTGTGTTAATCTCATTATTCATTTTGTCAATTTTATTATTCAATTGGTGTCAATCCTTTTACACATATTATTAGTACTTACGAAATTTGTCAAAACCATTACTAAACTTGTCAATCCCATTACGAATTTTGTTAATCTCATTACTGTTCACTGTCTTCTACTGTTCGCCTTATTCTTCCTCAGCCTTCTGGCTTTCTCCGATATCCTAAACCAAACTCTTCCCCGAGTTGCATAAATCCTTTCTCTTAGCGCTACCTCTCAGAACCACAACGACTAACCAATTCCTTCCTGCTTCAAATGCTTCTAATTTCTGTTTTGGAGACACGTAAATAGAGAGAGGGGGGAGAGAGAGAGGATGTCGTGGATGGAAAGGAGAAGGTCGTCTTCTTTATTGAGACACAGCAAGGACACGATCTTAGTTAGAGGAGACACCATTGGAGAACTATACTGATACAAAAGGCCCAAGCTTTCCAACGGCCAGTCGAAAGTTTCGGGAAGAGGAAGAGGAAGAGGAAGAGAGGGTGAGGAGAGAGAAAGAGGAAGAGAGGGTGAGAAAAGAGAAAGAATATGTGAGAGGCATTTTAGTAAAAACATTTTAAATTTTAAAATTCCAGATTCCTCCCAATCACCTCTATGTATTTTTAATTTTTTAACAGACCTTTTGGGATTTTGAACTTTCATATGGTATTTAAAATGGGATTTTCCCTATTTGTTTCATAATAGAAACATTTAGTATCTCTTCTTAAATCTCTTATAGTTTTAAAGTATTGGGGATTTGGATTGGGCTCAGTATCTTCTTTTTGATATGGGCTTTCACTCTTTATTCGAGGAGCGTTATTTTCCTGAACTCCACATGATTCGAAGTTTTAATATTTGAAAATATCTCCATTTGAGATTTTCTTTCACTTTGATCTGACATTGATTATTTAGTATCAGATCATTCACTTTTATCTCTTTGAGGCTTCTTTATATTCGAATCTTGACATTGAATTTCTTAAGATTCAGGAGATTTAAGTTCTTTTTATGAATCATCTTCTCAATTATCTTTCAATTGCTCCTTTTATTCCTTTTTAAGATTACTAATCAACCTAACTCTGGATTCTTTTTATCTTGATTCTTTTTAGGATTTTCTCCTTTCGAGTTGTCACTTAAAATTTTATACTCAAATTGGCATATTCCTATCTCATTCGTTACTTAGAAACTCAATTCTTCTAAGTAATATATGTTTGGATGAACATTTTAAAGTTTTTTGAAAAAACCTTGTTCATCTTCTAAGCCATCACTAATAGGTTCACACTTAGGCATAAGTTTTTCAATGAAAACATTGTCCAAAGGACAAAAAATAATAATTTGTTTCAATTCTTTTTAAAATTCTCTTGACTTAGACTTATCAAAATAAAAAGAATATTAAGAATATTTTCATAATTTTTTAAAGAGAAAATCTCTTTAAAAGAACTTTAAAAATGCTATAAAACAAAAAGATATTCAAAATATTCAAAATACAATAGTAGTGTTAGGGTCTCATTCATCCTTTCCAAAATTAAAATGATATGATAGAATTGTCCTTGTGATATTAAAAAATGAATCAACAAAGAAAGAGAATGACTGAGAATCACTCTGCCTTTCTTTTTGTTACGAATCGTCCATGTTGAAGAACATTTCAAAATCTGCAAGTCTAGTAAAATCAAAGTCTAGAAACTCCAAAATGTTCACATCCTTGAAATCAAAATCCATTAAAGCTCCATCCATGTTTTCTTTCGCCGATGATGATTGACCATCAACAACAACACATTCCCCTATCGCAATATCAGAATTGCCATAATACTCGCTTCTGGGTTCCATCCGAGTTAGCATGACTAAGACAACGTGAGTAGTGGGCAACTTTATAGGCTCCAGAGGAAGCTTTGAAGTTCTAGTAGTCGATTGGCAAATTCAACTAAAGAGAGAGATGAAGACAAGAGGACAGATTATATAATCCCTCCTTGCTTTTATTCGGTATACTGTTTAATCAAAATTACACAATCTCCTCCTAAATAATGCAGAGAATATTGCAGCAATAATGCACAAAACCACAGATTACGTGGTAAAAAGTTTTTTTTTAAAAAAAAATTGGTGGTGGGATGACTGAACAGGGAAAATGATATGGAGATAAGGAAATTGGTCTTGGCTTTAGTTCCATGGAGGGCTATCGTCGTGGCGTCATGGGCTCGAGCCGCCTCCTCGGCAGAGTCAAAGGTGCTTTAGCTAGACACGAGCTTTCTTCAAGGGGTCTCTAATCTCAGCAGTGAATCTACCACACGGTCTCTTTCTCATGCCCCAGTACCTAGTCTCTTTTAAAACCGCCCTTAAATCGATTCCATTGAGTTTGGCCGCCACTGTCCCACCTGTTTGACGGTGGCAGCTCCTCTAACCCTCCTCATGTTCTCCAAGAATTCTCCTATAGAAACCCAAAAAAAAGCTATAGAGGGAGATAAACTGGAACTAAATGAAACCCAGAATCAACAATCAAGAAAGGCAATCTCAAGCCTGTAGATGATGCAATCACATATAGGCATTTCAATCTCTAAAATATATGGAAGAAATCAAAATAAGATTCTTGAGAGATTGGGGAATAAGGTGAGGAATGCAAAAAAAGCATATGGAGAGATAGAAGGAAATGGTTGGAAGGAGTAAGAGGAATAGGAAGGCGAAGAAGCTAAGGAAGTTGTAAGAGTGAGAGACTATTGGGATTGGAAATTTGGGAAGATGAGGGGAGGGCATTTATACGATTTCATTTTGATTTTAAAAATGATAAATCAGGTCTAACACTTCTCTAGTATTATAATAAAAACATCTTTTTGTCTTTTTATAGTTTAAAGTTCTTTATTTTTCGTTTTCCCTTTTTTAAACACACAAAAAAACACTATAATAGCACTAAAAAACATTCAATACAAATCCAAACATATTCTAAAAAATATTCAAATTATATGTCAAAACGTAGATAATATTTTTAGAAAAAATCGTTTCTCAGTTGAAGCTCAATTAGGACCTCACTGCCCGAGGAAGGAAAAAGAATAAGAAAATAACGCTGGACCAAAAAGGTTTTTTTTTTCAATTGATGGTCTAGAATAATTAAACCTAGAGTCCTTTTTTCTTAATCTAGTCAGAAGTCATTTAAAGCCCAACCTAATACAGCTAATTTTTTTATTTAAAAAAAATTGTGAAATGCACCGTATCACTAATGCTTTGCTTGGATGAGATGAAAAGTTGGAAGGAAAGAAAATAAGAGGAGAGAAAAGGGAGATAAGAGAAAATTGAAAAGAAAATATTAGCACTCCATATACTTGGATGGAGGAGAGAAGATAGGGAGGAAAGAAAATGAATAAAGATTTAAATGACTAAAATATCCTTATCCTTATCTCAAAATGTTCCATGTTTAAAATAAAATTAAATATGACAATAAAAATCATATCAAAATTATTATCCTAAAATTTTTTAAATCAAATTATTTGATGAAAAAATATTTTTATTTTATTACTCCTATATTTTCTAACCATGGGAGTTGGGATCGGTGTTGCGGTGAGAGAGAAAGGGCATGGTTATTGGTGAAGGGAGGACGAGAAGCATGGATGAAAGTGGTTTCAGAGACTTGAACCATAAACCATGAACCATTTGCACCGTTGATGAATGTAGTACTGGGTATATGATTGAAGCTATGGTTTGAATGGTGTGTTTGCCTGCGTATAATTGGGTGGAAATTCACCCAAGTATGGTAGAAACAAGGTAAGCACAGTGATTCAAGTTCAGCTGGGTTGAACATGAAAAATAGGCAGTGGAACGGAGGTGGCTAAAGTGACTGGTATGTTGAAGGGGCTGGCTCAATTAAGCTTATGAGGGATTTGACAAGGTAAGTGAAGAGGGCACAGAGGGAAACAAGATTTTTCTCTCAAAATCTCTCTACTTGTGGAGAGATGATTTGGAGAGAAAATGAGGTATGGGACCCACACCATTTTCTCTCCCATTTTTCTCTCCCCTCTCATTTTCTCCTCTAACCAAGCGGAGGAAAATTTACTTCCCCCTTTATTTTCCACCCTTATTTTCTCTCCTCCCTCATTTTCTCTCAATCCAAACAAGGGGTAAAAGTAGGAGATGAGCGTCCTTTAAAACAAAACGACTCATCTTTTTAATGCTTGACCTAAACGACACATCGTTTATGTCATCCCTAACCTCTAGCCGGGTTGCATTGACCCGACGAAGTGTTGGTGGGTTGATTCCTACGTAACCATTGGGTTGTGTTTCCGACTTCCCTTTTTTGTGTTTTTGGTTCCATGCTATACACATTGGGACTATTTTCATGGCATAATACAAAGGCTTTCACGTGACCCAATCTCAAAGAATGAAATCATCGGGTCCGTTTCCCCAATTGAAGGTTTTCCATTATTTCCTCTTTATTTTAACAAGGAGATTTAAGGATCTTGGTGTCATTGAACTCTTTTTATCCTTATCTACATGTTTAGGCTAGTTTCGTTGCCTAAACATTAGTTTTCGGGGAAAAAAACAATTCCTTACGACTATTCCTTCTCTATGTTTTGTTTCTAATAACTAGAGATGGCCGAATGTAATAGATTTCATAGTGTTGCCTTTCCCGTTTAGGTTTCTAAGTGGCTATATGCTCTATTTTTATAAACAATTAAATAATATTTGGCACAAGAAATATAACCAAAAACGCAGAGGCAAAGACATATCCAACAAATTATATATTATAGGGAAAGATTTCAAACACGGTAAAAACAAATATGCAGCGGAAAATATTTCATACTAGCGTCAGGAATTGATAATCATAATATATAGAAGGGTTATCAATATAAATATTCTACAAGGATACTAGAAGCATGTGAATATTGACTATTGGCATATTACTCAGAAGGAAAAAAAATGTACGCCATAATATTTTCTTCTTAGCCAACATGTACGCTAGAATATTTAAGCACATACAAGCATGAGAATGTCATTTGAGCGGAAACTAAATAAAATAATATCATGCTCGGTTTGCATATTCATTCGTGAAGCAGCACACATATAGGAGAATGAAAGTATTAAAATCATAACACAATGAGATCCTAGAAGGAGATTACATATCATGATATTGAGATTATAATATTTTATATAGAATCATAATATAAAAATCATAATTTCATATAGGCTATAAGAAAGCCGGCTCTCATGTAAGAATTTCTGATGTACCTTGACTCATTGAAGTATCCATACAAAATTAGAGCATTGATATAGACCCAGATCATATTATATAACAAATATATCAAAGAGAATAAGAAAAAAGAACATTGATATGAGAAAATTTTTTAAAAGGAGGAGAACATTATTTTATGTGTGTTATATTCTGACTACTCTTCTCCCTCGATATCTCCATATCTGAATAATAACGCCTTTTGATTCGGGCTTGGACCATAACTCACCACCAGTGCACTAATATATTTCAACATACAACAAGGACGTCAAAGCTTAGTTTTGGCACAAAGGCGTTGTCGGTGCTCTTAGTCGGAGAACAACTTTCAACAGCATGGGTGGCTGGGTCATGAATCACGATTTTCGATGGTCCCAATTGTCAATCCCCCACACCTACCCACAGCCGCCGTCGCCAACTCTCATCCTCATACTTTCGGCTTACAAAAACCCTGAGGTTGTTGTGTGTGGGGATTCAAGCTTTTATAGGATATAAATTGTGATGTGTGGGGTGAATTTCTCAGATTGTGTTTGCGCCAACAAGGAGGTGAACAGTGCAATGGAGGAACAAGTAGAAAGTGAAAATAATTTTCTTCCTGGGCCACCTCAACCACGTGGCCTATAAAAAAATGAGGTGGATGCTATATAAGCAAGCCACATCATTAAAATAGGGTCAACTAATAGTCAAATGTTTAGATTGTTAATGTGAGTGCGACATTACTACATTTTTAGATTTTCAGGGTGAGATTGAGGTAAGAAAAACTTACCAAAATAACATTGCGATTTTGTGAATATTTTTGTAGTGAGTTTGCACCTTAACCTTTGATAAATTATATTTACCGTTAAATATTTTTCTTATAAAATGACTTAAATTTTATGAATGAAAATTTGGGATATTACAATTTTCCCCATCTATAAAAAATTTGTTCCCAAAATTCATATGCTAATAGGCATATTAAGAGCTCTGCTTTTCTTATCTTGGTTTTCCATGTGTTCTCCTAATTCAACCTCCACATTATCACGTATATTGATTTCTCATTGCTTTCCCTCAATTTACAAAGTTTTGTTTCTGGTACGTGACTTTGGATGAACATATTTGTCAAAATCCATTCATAGTTTACCTAATCTAAACTACTATCATGTTTATAACTTTATCCCTATATCAAACATCTCGGCGAGTTTAAAAATGAAAAGCTGCATTTCTGCACTTTGTTACTTGAGAGTAGATTCTATCTGAGGTTCTTCATTAAACTGACATATTGATTAAGGCTTGATTAACATTGTGACATCTTCTAACAATTTGAGTTTTTATTCTTTCTTACTCAAAGGTTTAAATGAGACATCATACTTTTGTTTAACTTTCTTGGGTGACATGTTCATTGTGTGTTGTTGCACAATGATTGTGAAGAGAGAGATCCTTGGGGGTGAATCATTAACAGAAGCAAAAGCACAATAATCGTGGAGAAAAATCCTTAGAAGCAATATTACCAGTTGTTATTTATTTTATTTCATTCAAGGGGTATAATTATTACTGACATATACAAGCAACATGTTATATTAGGAAATAAATAATAAACAAGTAAATTCATAATAAAATAAATACAGAATAACATAATAATTATAATAATTTAAGAATGCAATATGCAAAGTAAATAGTGTTTGTTGTGTTAGTGTTTGTTAAACCGAGAAGTATGAAGTAATCCTCATTATGTAGTAGTGTTGGATGGGCTTATGGATGAACTTATTTGTTTTGGGCTTTTGGATGGACCTATGTGTTTAAATTTGCTAAAGATGTTCTGGTTTATGGACATATGAATGCACTTATGTATTTTGGGCCTCAAATGTAGCTTAACCCACTTATTGTTATATGTTATATGATCGGGAGTTTGTAAACAGGCTTTAATCACTTTTGTTCTTTGAAAATGTTCTTTATTGGGCTTATTTAGTTTCTACCATGTAGAAGTTTTTTATGCTATGAAGGGTTGTGTTAATTGTTATCAAAAGATGGTGCTTCTTGTACCGCCAAAAAAAAAAAAAAGATGGTGCTTTTTTCAATTATGGTAGACTTACTAATTGTTAGGTTTGTCTTTTTTCTACTCTAGTTGTCATTTGATCATTGGATTTTCAATTTTTCAACTATGGCATACAACAATTGGGTTTGCTTTTTACATACCATGGTAGAGTATTTAAATTATGTTTAAAAAGCAAGATGTTACACCAACATAATCCAAGACTTACCAAAGCAGTCCTGCGTGAAGCAAACACATTACAAACTTGACGACATAGGTAAGAAAAGTTACTAAATGACAGTGTTTAAGGAAAATTATTTTTTGGGGGCTCCAATCCATTCTTCATCATTTAATACAAGAGAAACAATCTTACATAATTTAAGGTTGTACTATACTCCTTGATCAACAACACCAATCCTATATTTTGCAGCTGCAGTTTAAAATGCATATAGTATTAAACTTATCAATACAAGGAACCAGTGAGATAAAACCTTTACTCAAATGTAAGAACGTAATATTCTAGTTGCCTTCCCTCTCTGTTCAAACATTTAAACCTTATATAATAATCTCAGTAACCAAAGTACTATTAATTCTAACAAAATTCATCCCAGTAACATTAACCGTCACATAAAAGTGGGTGAAGAGTAAGTGTATGTTTGGCAAACAAAAAATTCATGGTTTCAGAAGCATTTTTTCGTAAATTGAGATAAAATTTTTCTCACATACTTACATCGTAAATTATAAAAGTTATTCTTAAAAACTAATTCGAACGTATAGTGAGAATATACCAAAATTCATATTTCAAATCACAATATCTTTCATTTATCCAAGACTTAGCCAAGTTTTTAAAAAGTATTATATCCATTATTCCAATCACATTCTATAACTAGTATATTTTTTTCCCATCCGCATTTAACCCCATATGCTAATGTGGAAGAAATAGGAGATATGACATAATAAAAATAGAATCATGGATCTAATAGTTATAAACAACATGACCTAAATTATGTCCTTCCATTTTATCCACAATCCAAGTATATTTGCCACCTCGAAAGGTGTATAACTCTTCCAAGATATACCAGCTACAAGCCCACCTCAACAATAGGTCAACACAGACTTGTCATGTACAAATTCTACTATTAATGATGGTTGGTTTGAATGGTAAGTGGTTTGGTTTCACTTAAGTAAGGTATCGAGTTTGAGTCTTGTATATACAAAAAATTCCCACTGATAGACTCATCCACCATAGTCAGGTGTGCAACCTGAGTTAGATTCAGATTAATCAGGGTAAAACTCTAAATTACGGATAGGCAAACAAAAAAAAGATGTACAAATTCTACCATGCATACGACACACCATATCGAACACACTTGTGAGGGACACATATAAGACGACATTCAATCATCAACATTAATTTCAAAACACTTTTCTAAAGATATAATGTAATTATTCTCATGAACACTCAGATCACATGATTCATAACTCCTCAAATAAGTTTCATAAAAAAAAAACAGTTGAAATAGGACATTAGAACCTACATTACCTGTCACTGTAACATTCCTATTTTTAATTTTAGTATATATGTAATATTTAAATAAGATTAATTTATAGTAATTAAATTTTACTACGTAGTTATTCAAAATGAGAGTAAATTTTCTAAAGTAAAAATTAATAAGTTAAGTGGGATTCAATGGAAGTAATTAAATTATTTCTTTGCAAAATAATATACTATACTAGTTAAGCATTGTGAAAATTTTATTTACGCCAAATGTACTACAAAAAAAACATCAAATTAGTGACAGAATTTAGCGATGGAAATTCCGTCACTAATTAGTTTAGTGACAGAAATTAGCGATGGATTAACGACAGAATCATATTAACGACGAAATTTGTTCTGTCGATAAAAAGGCCGTTACTAATTGATTAGTGACGGAATTTTGAATTCCATCGCTAATTTGCAACGGTTTAGCGATGAAAAATTTCTGTCGCCAATTAGTGACGGGATTCATTAATTAGTGACGGAATTTCCGTCTTTAATCCGTCATAAAATATTCTTTTATATAATTTAAATTGCCACATGTCCTTACCATGACCTCCACATGTCCCTCGCCGGCGGCCACCACGTGTACCCACTGCCGGCCATGTGTCCCCATCAGCCACCTCCACCTCGTTAATATTTAATGATGGAATTAGAGACGGAGTAGTGATGAAATTTAGCGACGGAATGTAATTCTGTTGTTAATACGTCACTAATTTAGTAACGAAAAAATTCAGTCACTAATTTTTAATAACGGAATTAGAGACGGATTAGTGACGGAATGTAATTTCGTCACTAATTTAGTGATAAAAAAATTCCGTTTCTAATTTTAGTAATGAAATTTATGAGTGATTAGTTACGGATTAACGACAAAATTTTTACAGAATGAAATTATGTCGCTAATTTTATGTTTTTTTGTAGTGATGCATAAACGAAGTCCAATTGTTTGAATTTTAGAAAAGTGAAAATAATATATATATATATATATATATATATATATATATATATATATATAACCTAAAGAAAATAAAAAAATAAAAAACGATATGACCCCCTGTTGTTTTTAAACCTCCCTTTCCCTTCTTAAAAAAAAAAAAAAAAAAGATATGAGCCCCCTATTGTTTTAAAACCTCCTTTTCCCTTCTTTAATCAAGCATGCGCACACCCTACACATTTCCCCTATTGTTCGTCTTCTCCAAGGGGAAAGTTTGTTTGGCACCAGGGATTTTATTTTTTTTTAGGTTGGGGAATTTTATGAGTTGAATTTAAAAAAAAATTAAAGAAATAGGGTTACAAAATTTTAATAAAGAGAAGATGAAAATAAAAGAGTAAACAAATTTCATCAAAAATTTGTAACCTCACTTCTCTCATTTTTTTTAAAAAATTCAACTCAAATAATTTTTTTCCCTTCACTCACTTTCCCTCCCCTCCCTCCATACCAAACAAGCCCTATGAGAAGGAGCTTGAATGAGTGTACTTAAAGGTAAGTTATTTATCTTCCTACTCTCATCTTTTTTCTTAGTCTCATGGATTATAGATGGTGAAAAATTTAGGGTTTCTTAAATTTCAAATTCTTGAGCCTTTTATTTGATTATAGGTTTGAATAAGAGTTATATAGTTTATATTTTTACTTGAGTGGTTGGTTTGAGGAAACCAAATTTAGGGCTTAGCCAGGAAAATTGTGATTTATGATTAAAGGGGTCATACATTTGAATTTAAGTATTTGCTCTTATTTATTGGAGGTTATATTAATGATTAAATGATTTGAATTTGAGGTTTATGATGAAGTGTAAATATTAAAAATTTTGGATGAAATTTAGTGTTGAAAATTGGGAGTTTTTGAAGACATGAATGAGATAGTTATAATTGAATGATTATAATAAGTGATAAAGAATTAATGGAATGGCCCCTGTGGGGAATTAATGGAAGAGAGAAATGTGGTTATAACAATAACTAGAGGTATAATTGATTATTAGTATTTTTTTTAGGAATTTAAAGTGAGTAAAGTTTGGGAATTTTAGAATGAATGGAGGAATTTATTATTGTCAATAATTTTAATGAGTGAAATAGAGTTATTGGATAATAAAAATATGATTGAAATAGAGAAATTTAGTTATGGTAGTAAATTGGAATTTTGGAGACTTGTATTAAAGTGAACAATTTGAAGATTATATGAAAATTTGAAATAGAGCTTGATTTTTGAGTTGATAATGTGATTATGGGAAATAAGGTTTATGACTTGTTACTTGTGACTTGTGGTTGAGCTTGAAACTTGGATCCTTGTGGTAAACTTCGTTTTGGTGAAAGGTTAACTACTTTTTTCTTATTGTGCATCCTTGTATTATGTTTTTAGTGATTTTTTAATTATAAAGAACAATAAATTTGCTATTAGCTTGTGACATGGACCATGAAACTATGTTTTTCATAAAATTGTCTTGTGAGACTTATTTTTATTGAGAAATGACTAGTAACATGATATTATATCAATTGATGCCAATTTATGAGATTGGAGAAATTTTCTTAATAACTTGTGAATTAATAATGGTATATGATAAGTCATTGTGATTATATCTTTTGAGTATTTATATGAGAGGGGATGGTGGATGTTGATTTGATGGGAAGTTATTCATAGAGGAAGTAAGGGAGTGAATTTTTATATAAAAGAAGAAATAAAGTGGTAGGCACTAATTAATCATTTGGCCTATTTGTATGTAGTAAGGCCTTGACACCCCAATCATACATTAGAGGGGGAACCCATCGTCCGGTCTGGAGTTTTATAAATTT
Organism: Albizia julibrissin; assembly: GCA_037074505.1. Classification (NCBI taxonomy): domain Eukaryota; kingdom Viridiplantae; phylum Streptophyta; class Magnoliopsida; order Fabales; family Fabaceae; genus Albizia; species Albizia julibrissin. Next base: position 42,866,905 of record CM073478.1, on the reverse strand, counting down.
TGGTCGGTCTATATCACTTGATTGGTGAGCTTGTTGAGTTGAACTACCGTTCATATATGTAAGTACTAGCTCACAATTCAATCAGAGGAAATAAGGTGTGATGAAATACAAGATGTTAGAGAATAAATTGTTGTATATTAATTTTTACCCATTTGTTAAATATGAAAATAAGATTATGTGTATTATAAATTGATATGCATCTAACCATATGGCATTTGTGATAATGCTATGAATATGAAACCGTCCCACTAGCACCTCATGATTATTGTAACATCTCAAATTTTATTATTAGAATTTAAGTGAAATTTGAATGAAATAATTTCATGATAATTGAGATTATCATATAATTAATTGAGAAAAATAATTTACTCAAAATAAAATTTAATTTTCTAACAAGAAAATTGACAAAATTAAACGAGATTTAAATAAAAGTATTTAAACTATTTTTTAAATAACATATTATAATTATTCAAATATTATGAAAAAGTTATTTAAATAAAAAGTACTTAACTTAGCCCCACCGTTTGAATCTTATGAAAGGTTTGAAAAAAAAGTTATTGTACATAAAAATGATGATTATTAAAAAAAAAAGGATAATGTAAATCGAAAGAAAACAAAATGGAAAAAAAGTGAGAAAAAATTTTAAAAAAAAGAAAGGATATATGTGGGACAAATCTGGTGGGGTCACGTGTACCTCAAGCTTTACTAAAGAAAAAGAAAACTAGAATATACACTCCCCCTTATTCATTCATCAAAACACCACCATTGGTTTAATGAATGATCGTCCCACTATTTGAGTGAGGAACCGTTTCATTGGTTTAATAAGGGATTGTGACACTTCATTAGTTTAATAAGAAGAAAATACTTATAATCTAGGCGTGTGTTCTATGGATTTTGGTTGGTCCTTATCATATGACTAATGAGATTTTGAGTGGACAGTAACATATATAGTAATTTAGCTTATGGGTCTAGTTAGCGGAAATAAGGCTGTTTAGTTAGATTGATGAAAGGTAACTTAAAAATTTGTGATAGGGAAATTATGATACGAAAGTTGTGATATATAAATTGTGATATGCAATTTGTGATGTGAAAATTATGGTATAAAATTGTGATACTGGATTTACGAATTATATCTCTAATACTTTGTTATATAAATTGTTTCCACTTGACATTTCACAAGAACATATTTGCATGTGTAATGAGTCAATTAACTGGTTATTGATGCTTTTGTCTCACCCCTTTGATTTAACATTTTTCGGGTAATATTGTTTTTTACTAGTCAACTGGGGAAGGCTTTGGAGACTAGATTATTGTGATAATCTTTGTAAAGTCTCTTTCTTTTTATTTATATAGTGAATTATTATGTATTATCACTGTAAGGCTCATGTTGCATATTTTAACTTGATATTATGTTTTGAACTGTAATGTTTTCTATTATGGATAAGTAACTCAAGTGGATATTTTACAAAATTATTGTTTCAATATTTTGATGATTGATTTTGATATTGAGCTTATGGTTGAACGATTATATTCTGTATTTCGAGAAGTTCAAGACCCAAGTGTGTTAATTAATTATGACTTGGTTTATGAAATGATGATAAGGGTTTTATGATCCATAATAGATTTTAAATATTTCATTAATAGATAGTTGACTTTTGATATTTTACATACGTTTGAGAAAGAATAGTAATAAAAAATGAGTTTATATCTAAGCTTAAAGTTAAATATTTTATTTTGAGTTTTGAAAAGCTTAAAGTCCAACTATTAATTAGAGTAACTTTATAAATGTGTTGATTTGAGATAGCTTAGTATACAATTACTTATAAATGTTTTATTAACTATGATAAATTTTAAATATCCAGTTCATTCTTTTCCATTAAAAATAAATATTTGCAATGATTTAAATCCTTTATAACTATGGTAGTATTTTCAAGTTATTAGTTGAACTCTTTTTTCACCATCATTGACTTTTAAAAGATAAGTTATAATCTTTTCTACTATGGTAGACCTTCAGGTTTAAGTTTTCTCTTTTATGCTATAGTTATTATCTAAAAATTTGATTAATTATATGGATAATTAAGTTTTAGGGAAAAGATTTTACAAGCACATACATGTATGCTTGATGAGATGGATTGTTGGTTCTTAGGACTTTTATCTCACCCTTCTATTTTGCCTTAATGACACTAACCTCCCTTCTATTTTGAAAACTCATATAAACCTCCCTTAAAATTAAAATGTATGTTATACAAATCTCCCTTATATTTTGAGATTCTGTTTTCATCCACTTACTCCATCAGTTGACCTTTAAGTTTGACTTTTAAACTTTTACTTTTATCAAAATGCTCCTCTTGAACAATATAATTATATAAATATCCACACATATGGGCCAAAAACAATTTATACCACCAAATTTTTATTCTAATAGATTTTTTAACTTTCTAATATATTAAAAATTTATTAATTTTGAGATTATAAAATTTACAATTTTAAATTTTCACCAATTTTTTTAAAATTTATTTATTTCTAGTTTCTTCGTTTACTCTCTCTCTCTCTCTCTCTCTCTCTCTCTCTCTCTATATATATATATATATATATATATATATATATATATATATATATATATATATATATATATATATATATATATATATATCGAGCACATTTTTTATCAAATATAGAAAACTATATAGATTTGAGGGAGAGATTGTATAAGTCATTTAAATTTATAATTTCATATTTTGTCCTACCAACATTTTAAAATCTTACTCAAATTTTTAAAAGTTTGTAATATTTACAAGTTATCAATTAAAAGTTGGGATTTAGTATTAAAGGTAAATTAGTAAATAAATTTTATTTTTATATAAATTTTAACTAAAAAATATATTTTTATAATTTTTTAGAATATTCTTAATAGAATTAACAATTTGAACTTAAATGTATGTTTTTAAAATAGATGTGAGGTATATAATTAAGGCAAAATAAAATGATGGTTAGAGTATTTTACTCTAATTATAATTATAAAATTAGTCTTTTAAGAGCTAACCACCATTTTTCTTTTTTCTTTTATTTTTTTTAAATGACACTTTAGACCAATGCATCAATTAAAAATTGATTTGGGATTAAAGAATCAACAAAACCATTCATGAGATAATTGTAGTTTTCTTTAACTTTTAATTTGATACATGTGTTTTTCTCTTATTAAATCCCATAATCTTACTCATTTGGCATAATTAGCTTATGTACATGGGCTAATAATTCTCATAGAATAAAGTTACGTGGCCTAATGATGTTAAAAAGTAAAATTAAAGCATTTAATAAATAAAAAAAACGAATACTTCAATAAAAATTGAAGGAAACTACAACTATATCAAGAATGATGATTTTCCCCCAAAAAAATTCACTACTACCAAAAAAAAAAAAAAGGAAAATGTCATACAAACCATCACCAAATAAAAGATAATTTATTTGACTGTTACGATAGAAAAGGCACCAAATAGTTAGGTTTCAATTTCGATAAAAAATTGTGATGCATTCAATTGTAAAAAATATACTTCACGATTATTTAAAATAAGTGTCAAATAAATTATATATACTTGACGATTAATAAGTATTTTTGTCATTTTTTAATATAACATGGCTCATGGCTGCTTGAAAATTCAGATCCATATTCACAGCAGCAAAACCTCAGCAACAATTTACAGTGCATCCAAAATCCATAGAGAAGAATGATAAGAAATGGGTTGTTACCTTTTGTTTGAAGTCAAGGTCTTCCACCGCCCACCCTTTAGGTCGACATCTTTTGCCTTTTAGTCAACTTGGTACCTTTAGGTATTCCATTAGACAATGGCGTGATGCTTCTTCTCTAATGGCCTTGAGGCAAGTTCGAGGATTGTAGACTATAAGTAGAGGAGAAAAGCACCAAATAGTTGGGTTTCAATTTTGGTAAAAAATTGTGTTACCTTCCCTTATAAATAAACATACCTCACATGCTTCGAGGTTATTTTAAAATAAGCGTCAAATAAATCATATATACTTGAGGAATAACAATCGTCAAATATTTTTGCCATTTTTTTTAATATAACATGGATCATGGCTGCTAGAAAAATCAGAACCATAACAACAACAATTATATTACATCAGAAAAACCATAGAAAAGGATAATAAATGAATGGGGTTGTTGCCTAAGTTAGCACATCTAACTTATACTCTTTTGGTCCTTTTTATAATAAATATTTTTTTTGGGATTGGTCATTTTTATGATCAGTTTTTTCCTTGAGTCTCAAAATTTAAAATTGTTTTTATCCTTATTAAATACACATTTTTATATTAATTATCCCCACTCATCATTAATTCTTTTTCATTTACTTATTTATTACACATTCTTTCTCATATTTTATACTCCTAGCTTATCATATTTGTTATTCATTCTCTCTCATATTCATTTTTCATAAATAGGGATACATTTAAAAAAAATATGACATTTTTAATATATTTATTTTTTAACTAATCTTAACCACTAATTGATTTTGTACAATAAAAATAAAAGTTAGTTAAGAAAAAGACGAAAGGGAGTAATTCACAAACCTCAAACATGATGCGTTCAAACTTCAACAATGGCATGTTGCTTCCAACTCCCCACTTAATCTCAAAAAGAATTGATGTGCTCCGCTCATCGGTTGTTCATAACAGTTAAGACCTCCAACACTATATATTCATGTCACATCGTTAAATAATATCCTATAACTTTGTGCCACGTGGGTTTGAAGTCATACTTGGGGGGTGTCTGGATGGGAGGAATGTCTCTCTATTAACATAACATTAAATATAATATTAAATTTTATTAAAATTGGATCTAATAGCGATTACATTCAATAAAGAGAAAATAAAGGGAGGGACCAATGAAAATATTCTTTTCGAGTGGATGAGATTATGAGATTCGATTGATCTCATCTTCTCACGGACATACTTCAGACTTCAACAACGGTGTGCTGCTTCCGGCTTCCCCACTTGACTTTAAAAAGAATCGATGTGCTCCGCTCATTTGTTGTTCATAACAGTTGAGACTTCCAAGTTTTGCTTCAATAATGGACTATATATTCTTGTCACATCGTTAAATAATATCCTATCATTTTGTGCCACGTGGGTTTGAAGTCTGGAATTGAGATTATGAGATTCCATCCAAATCTTTCCTTCAAAGAATTTACAAACTTTCCGCACTATTTCCATTCAAGTTCAAATATTTCTTTTTTTTTAATTTTTATGATGCCTGTCATTGATTTACCAGAGATGAATCAAGCAAGCAATGATGGTTTTGGACCCTCTGGTTTGCCTTTCACTTTCCACTTTGGGACCCCTCTAATGGCATTGACTCTGTTCTGAGTCTTCGGGCATGTTCGAGGATTGTACACTTTTAAAAGTATGAATTCAAATTCTATCTTTATAAAAAATAATGCAGTGTATAATTAATAATTAACAACTTGTTGTGAATAATGTGAAATTTATAGTGCGTACCATTCATTCATAGATAATTAATAATATGCCTTCTTTTTAAATTCTAACAAATTATGCATAGAATTATATTTTATTTTCATATAATTACATAATTTTTTGAACCATAACTAAGCTTATATCTACAATAAATATACTAGACCAATAGCGACAAATTCTTATCCACTAAATAGGGATAACTACATGAATCGTTGGGTGCCATTACTTTCTATTAGCAACCAAATTTTTGAATAGAATGTCAACCAAACGATCTTATTTAATAACTTTATTGAGTGATATCTCCTGTCTTCATCTATCTCTTTTATAAGATTTCATATTATTTGATAAACCTTTTTTATTAGTGTGTCCAATGACTTTCTTTGAACGTGTTTGAACTAGCTACCTCAAATGATTTTTTACTATTTTTTGTTCAACAGATGCCACTCCAACTAGTTCACAAATATATTCTTTAAAAACCTGAACTTTTCTTGTATGACTACTCATCCATCTTAACTGTTCTTATCTTGAACTACCCCTAATCTTGTTCCTTTAAAAATAAACATTCACTACCATAAAATATCTCTTTTACCTTATTTAGTATATTATTTTTATCACAACAAACGCTAACTGTTAAAAGGTTATTTTGCTTCATAAGTTGTCACAGAGGGTCAATTTTGCCCGGGAAGATTTTTAGGGGGCAATTTTATCCCAGAAGTGTCAAATATGGAGCAATCTTGCCTTAACCGTTATCCTAGTAAAGTTTGACAATTAGTTGATTAAATGTGCTAAGTTGGCAATCAATGTGTCATCCATGTTATTTTTATTAAAGTGCAAATTTGCTCTGGAAGTTTTCACTTAGGAGCAATGTTGCCTCTAAAGTTTCCAAATCGTAGCAATGTTGCCTTGACAGTTATTAAGGTTAAGTTTGACTATTATTTGACCGAATATATTGAGCTAGTAGTGTGAACAATAATGAAGAAGAAGTTACATATGGAGGAGGAGCTTATATTTGCTAAAGAGTAATGAATAAAAAGATTCAATCGTTAGATGCATTACACATTAAGGAAGATTGCCGAGAACAAGGACATTGAAAACTCTTTGCTGCTGTATCCCAACGATGTCGAGATAGGCAAGTAATTCTTTGATTTTCTCTTCACCGCATAAGACGTTTTCACCTCTTTGATTGTTTCTAATGCTTCGAATGGAATGTATTTTTTTTAAAAAAATTACTTTTTTTAAATCTAACTTAAAAAAAAATGAAGTGGATAACACATAGACTTGCCAAATAAGTAAACTATTGGGTAAACTTAATCTAAATAACAATCAATGTGAAATTGCTATGACTTAAAAACTTTTAGGGCAACATTACTCATGAGTGAAAATTTTCAAGGAAAATTTATATCTAAACCTAAAACAAAAATGATGTGGATTACACATGGACCGTCAGCTTAGTATATTTAGTAAACTAACGGTCAAACTTAACTAGGATAACGACCAAGAAAAAGTTGCTCCATATTTGACACTTTTGGGATGAAATTGCTTTCAAAAAAATTCTTGGGCAAAATTTCCCCTTCATGACAACGTTTGGGGGCAAAAAAGATCTTTAACCCTAACACTAATAGCTTTTCTCTATTTACACCACCCAACCTAAATTCTATTACTATCCTCTCTATCAATTTTATCATTTTTTTTGTATAATTGATCCCAAGTTTCTAAACTTTGTCACTTGAGGTATGCTTTGATCTCTAAATTTAACTCCTAAATCACTTCTAACTTGTCTCTTATCAAAACTGCAATGCCTTGCTCCTGCTTAGGCAAAAACCCTTCCACTCTAAGGTACTTCTCTATTACTCAACTTTAAGGATAATATTTTCTCTTGATTATGTCAAAATAACTATATCATCGACGAAAAACGTGAACATAGAAATTTCATCTTTGATAAGCTCAGCTAGAATGTCTAAAACTAGGTTAAAAAAAAATAAAGGGCTTAAAGATCATCCCTGGTGTAAATCAATGCTTATAGGAAAGTCTTTTGTTTCACCTCAAGGTGTTCTAATACTAGTTGTCACCTTCTCATATATATCTTGAATAACTTTGATCTCTCTCATACGCGTATACACACAGATGCACACACGTATGCGCTGCACACACACATACGCACACACGTGCGTGCCCCCCACACAGCTTTATGCATGTATGCGCACCCATAAACTAGTACATAGGCGCGCGCGCGCACACATACAATTTTTTAGGTTAAGGTGCAAATTTTCCCAGAAGGATTCACAAACTTTCAATGTTGCAATGAAAGTTCCTTTTGTCTCAATGTCACCCTAGAAGTTTCAAAACATAGCAAGGTCGCTCCCAAGTTAACATCCCAAATGATTAAACGTTAGTTTATCCATTAATCTAGTGTGGCATCCATGTCACTTTTTTTCCAAGTTAGATTTCCAACTTTGATTTATGAGTAAAATGAATGTATCATTGGTCTTCTCCTTCCCTTCTACCTCAACATTGACAACAGCTCTACCATCTTCCAAGCTTTAATAATGGCTTCCCCATCCTTCATTTACTTCTCCTATACAAGGTGATATGTGAGTGGGAATCACATCTCAAGAACTCCTCCTTGTTTAGCACTTTTGCCTCTAGTCTTTATAATTCCGATCAAGTTTTCCAACGACATTGGACTCCTCTCTATGATTTTTTCCTAATGTTATAGGAAACACTCATGTAAATCTTATGATTTATGAGCTTTTATGGTTGTTCATCTATTGATGTTTTTTTAGGATAAGGGATGTTTAGAAAATTTAGAATCTTGGATTTTGATCATCGCGGCTAGTCGTCAGTAAAAAGCCACATTTTATTTACCGTTACCAAACTTTCTTCACCAAGTAACAAGTATTCCCAACATTTCATTAGGTGTTATTGTTAAATGATGTAATCAATATTAGTTGGTAGATAGAAGTTAGCATTTATGGCATTTAGTACTACTATAAAAAGCATCTTGTATAAATACTAATGTAAGTCTTGAGAGTAAATCATCAGAAACACTTTTTCCATAAATACTTTGTAATGGTATCAGAGCCAAGTTGGCTCTAAACCCTAGCTTCTAGTTTCTGATAACTGCTTTGTTAAAAACCTTATTTTTCCTATAAAAACGCATATGTCTTGTTCATACCTAACTCATCTTGAACTCCATTCAAGACACATACCCCATCACTGTGTTCAAGGGCCACCAATTGGCCTAACCCAGTTGTAGGAAAAGATTCCAGCAACCCATGCACTTCCACTCGCCTTTGACGTTTTTTTGCTACAGTTCACTAGCCTGAGCATATCGGCGCGTTTGGCCACTTTTCTGGAACTTGTCAACCTTGTCTTGATCGGAATCTTTTCCTCTCTCTGTTCTAAGCTATGTCTAAATTAAAAAAACACTTCTAATAATACTGGGTCTTCTACAACCAAGTTTTGGGTACTTATGGAGACTAGTAAAGTGTTTCAGCTTCTTATAAGTTGAACAGAACTACTTTTTTAAGTTGGTTTCAATTTGTTTGCACTTTTTTGAAGGGTCGTGGGAAACTCAGCCATTTGCTTAGAACAAGTCTTAAGTTAGGAGATACTACTTTCAATGCTTGGGATTAAGAAGACTCTATGGTTATGCCCTTATTGTGGCATTCCATGACTCCTAAAGTCAGTCAAACATGCTTATTCTTGTCTTTAGCAAAGGATATCTATATGCTATGTACTAAACCTATTCAAGGGTGAACGACATAGCTCAAATTTATGAGATTAAGACTAATATTTCCAATACAAAGCAAGAAAGTAAGTTTATTATTGAATACTCTACTGTTATGAAGAGTTTATGGAAAGAGCTTGATCACTATCAGTGTATTATTATAAAAAGTAGTAAAGATAATGCTACCTTCAAGCTCTTTGTTGAGAAGGAAAGGATATTTGAGTATCTTACAGGGTTAAATATATGCAGAATATGATCTTGTGAGAATACAAATTCTTGGACGAGAGGAATTACCATCTCTTAATGAAACTATTACCATTGTCTTAATAGAAGAAGGACGAGGGAATGTAATGATGGAGCCTCAATAGGTGGAGAGTTCAGCTCTTGTATCTAAAAATGTTGCTAACCGTTATATTGGAAAGCAAGGTGATCATTCCAAAGTCTCTAATAAGGAAACCTTATAGTGCACTTATTGTAACAAACTATGTCATACCAATGAGAAGTGTTGGATGCTGGTTGGTAAGCCTCAAAATCTAAAGAGGAGTCAAGCTCATATTGCTTCTCACAATGGAGAGAAATTTTGTCATATTGATCTTAGCGGGGAGATAGACAGACTGAGATCCTTGTTGGAGACACTTGACAAAGATTCTTCTCCTACTAAAGGTACCTGTGCTTTAGAGTTCTCATGTATTTCCTTTCAACCTTCATCTACTTTATTTTCATATGCACTTATTGCCTCAAATAAGGATTTCCTTCATTCTTGGATCATTGATTTAGGAGCTATAGATCATATAACTAATTCTTCAAAGCACTTTATTTCTTATAGCCCTTATCCTAGTAATAGGAAGATTATGGTAGCTGATGGATCTATAATAACTGTGGCTGGTCAAGGATATGTTTGTCTAAATCCTACCCTTGTCCTAAAAAATGTCTTACATATTCCTAAACTTTGCACTAGTCTTTTCTTTTGGTCAAAAAACTTGCTGCTAATTCTAGTAACTAGATATTCTTTTCTTCAACATCTTATATTCTTCAGGAGCAGGACATGAAACATATGATTGGACTTATTGAGGAAAAAGATGAACTTTACTCTCTGGATGAACCTAGTGAATGTAGTAGAGTTTATAGTTTATTGTCTTCCTTGTAACATCCTTAATTCTATTTTTAAGATATAGTATAATTTAAAAATAATTATGAATGTGATGGTAATTTTTGAAAAAAAAGGGGGTTTGATTTTAAAAATTATATATAATATAATATAATATAATATATAAAAAAAAATTTAAGACAATTGGGAGTCCACAATTGTTGGGATAGTGGCAATTGCCACTAACCCACTATTATATGTTAAGAAAAAAAAGAAATATTATTTTATTTAATGTGGTAGGTGGCACGTGAATAGATGAGAAGGCGGTATTCTATAAATACCCCTCCAATTCTTCACTTCGTTTGTGAAGACGAAGTGGAGATTTTGGTGATAAGATGTTGTTTGGTCCTAGTTTTACAATTTCAGAGATTAATAAGGTGCTCAAACTCTCTTCTTATCACAATACTTCTTTTATGAAAAATATTTTAAATAATTTTCTCTTTCCTATGATAGTAATTTTCTGCTAGTTAGAGAATATTTTGGGGATATGATTTTAAGAAAGTTTTGAGTTTTGTCAATATATGATGACTATAGAAATATTGAGAATAATTAATAGTTAATTTTAATAGGTTTAGATTTATTACTTGGTTGTTATATAATTTTATAATTAATTTATTTTGTAAACATGATGCAAATGAATTTCTGTAGGATATTTTACCGATTAACAATTTGGTTAAATAATTTATCTAGATTATTGGAGGTATTATTGAGGTTTTAATCGGTTTATTTTATTAGATCTAAGCTATGTAAAAATATGAGCTATGATATAATATTTAAATTATAGTTTGATATGATTTTAATTATGCGAAGATTTGAAGAGTTATTTAATAATTAGATTATACCCATATAAATTATAAAAAGGAGATTTAATTGTGAAGAAGGTTGTTGATATTAAGGACTTTATAATTATCGGTATGTTAAAGGTGAAATTTTAATTTATAAAATTAGGTGATTGATGTAAGAGAATTGTATTAAGGTTATTTAATGATTTTAATGAGTAATTTAGGTTCATCAGAAATAATCTATGGCTAAGGATTTTTAAGGAAATTGGAATTATTGAGGATGATGTTGTAGAATTAATTGAGTTTGTAGGAGTTGAATTACTTAAATGATTTATTTTATTGTTACTTGTGGTTAATTAGTATCTACATTGATAATGTAGAGTTTTCTTGTGATCGGTGATTGCTCGTGTTGTTCTACTCAAATTAAGGTTTAGCTTGGAGTTAAGGTAACTGGGGTTAATTTATTTTGTATACTTATTTTGGATTGTAAGGTGTTTTATAAACCCTACTTTTATCTATATTACTTGTATGTGTTTTGCAAGATTATGTTTATGTCTGAATATGAATTTATTTCAGTGAAGCAGTGTATTTTCCAATTTACATATATAAGTGGAAATTATTGTTAAATTGTTACTGTTGTGATGGATATGTTGTTTGAGATGGAATGTTGTATAAGAATTGAGAATCTCGTAATTGTTTTCGAAAGCTGTATTAATTTATTATTTTTATATTACGGGATATGTTGGGTTGTGTGGAAGAGATATGATGAATTGTGTGCCATTGGCTCTCTCAATCCTGGCCCGGATTTGGAGTTGATTGTTTTGGGCAGACACCTCCCTGTTACGGTATATTGGTGGTGGTATGGGAGGAGGCAGTATTCTTGAAGTGACTAGCTAACCTTTGGCAGGGTATACTAGCACTGATAGGCTGTACCAGTCCAGAGGCAATAAGGAGAAGCATGATGGATAAGTGGGATGGTGTTATTTGATTATTATATTATATGAAGAATTAATTTATGAGATTATCAATATTTTATGTCAGTTAAAACTGCTTCTTTGACTTACAATTCTTTCCTGCACATTTTGTAAATTTATTTTGGTTACTGAGACTTTATGTCTCACCCCGTCATTATAAATAATTTTTCAGGCAAGACCTCTAATCTGGCTAGAGACCAAAGAAAGCAACCAGAGGTATAGACGTTGACAATCTTGTAGGCCTCTTTTGGTATTGGTGTTGTGTTAATTTCTATATTGCCATTATAGGCCCCTCATGTTTCTGGAATACCATGTTGTTTTTACTGTTAAGTAACTGTTTTGGGATAAATATTTAACTTTTGTTAGGCCTGAGGCCTTATGTTGTGTACTCTGATATTTTGATGGACCCACAACCATAGTTGTATTGGAAATTATTTTGTGTGAATTTTTAAGACTTGTGGGTTAATTGTGATGTGAGATTAGAATAATAAATTTCTCTGTAGTAAGTTTGTGAGCGAGTTTGTGCTCTAAGCTTTGATATATTTTGAGAGAGTTTGTGGGCGAGTTTGTGTCCTAAACTCTGATATGTCTTGTAAGAGTTTGTAGGCGGATGTTATGCCATGAACTTTGATATGTATTAAAAAAAATTAATTATTATCACTGGTTTTTGTTAAATTGTATTAGATAATCGCTGTTTGTGAGAAAGGTTCGTTTCATTCCTCCCATCGAAGAAATATCATATCAAGTGAGGAATAGATTTGGCTTTACCATCATCTTAGTCATCCTTCTTTTAATGTCTTTAAGACCTTGTTTTCTTCTTTGTTGAAAAATGTACATGTTGAGTCTTTTCATTGTGATATTTGTGAGTTTGCAAAACACAAGTTGTCTTCCTATCCTAATAGTAATAGAAGAACTTCTGTTCCTTTCGACTTGATCCACAGTGATATTTGGTGTCCTTATAGTATTCCTAATGTTTCAAGGTCTCATTGGTTTGTGTACTTCATTGATAATTGTTCTCGTGCTACATGGATTTATTTGGTAAAAAAAAGTATGATGTCACATCTATGCAAGGAATCCTACACAAGTCATCTCGTGTCAATACTCCTCAACAAAAGAAGGTAGCTGAAAGAAAAAATAGTCATCTTCTTGTTGTTATAAGGACACTATTGTTTCAAGAGGATATGCCTAAACATTTTTGGGTGAAGCAGTCTTAACAAAAATACATCTCATTAACCGACTTTCAACTCAAGTTCTTAGATCAAAGAGTCCTATGGAAGTTCTCACTAATTTCTTTCCAAATTTCAATGTATCAAATGGTCTCATATCTAGAATATTTGGATTTGTTGCATTTGTTCAAGTGTATTCTCAACAAAAAAGCAAACTTAATCTTTGGTCTCTTAAATGTGTGTTTATTGGGTATTCCTCCACCCAAAAGGGATATAAATATTACCATCCTACTTCTAGGAAGTTTTTTGTTTTAGCTGATGTCATTTTTTCTGAATTTGAGTCTTATTTTAACATTCCTCTTAAAAGGGAAAGTCTAGTCAATGATGATCAAGGTAATGATCTCTTTCTTGGTGACTTCCTACAATCTCATCCAAGTGAGTCTCCAAAAGCTGCACCAACTCCTTCAAGTAAGTCTCCCGAAGCACTACCAACTCTTATCTCTACTCATCCACTACAAATTTACTCTACAAAGAAGGCATCTCAACTAATGAATATTCAATCATCTGAATCTATTACTCTTGATGTAATATTCTAAATTTAATCACCAATATTCATTGTACATTTAATTATATTCAAGGGAATAACATGGTAAATTTTGGTGCACTTGAATTAGCAAAATAGTGAAAATAGTAATTATGAGAAATTTTTGGCTAAGAAAGACCTAAAGCCCAATTTTTGTCTTGGTAAAATCCTAACATTGTGGCCTAAAATTAAGTATGAAAGAGCAAAATGGTCATTTGCCAATAAAGCAAGAAGCTATTTATTTTTTCATTTTTATGGGATAAATTTCGGCCAAGAGGGAAATAAAGGAGGGAAAAATAATTATTGCAGATGATATGTGCCATATGTATGTATTTTAGTCCAAGTAAAAAGAAAAAAGTAAAAAGCAAAAATTCAATTTTCACATGCTTAATTAACATTAAAATACTATTACTTAAGGAGGTGGAATTGGGATATTTTAAAAGATGATTATCCCCTTTCAAGAGGCATAGTTCAGACAACATTATAAAACACGAGAGAGAGAAAGAGAGAGAGAGAGAGAGAGAGAGAGAGAGTGAGTGTGTGTGTGTGTGTTCGAGACCATCAAGAACAAGAGAGAAGCAAAGAGTTCAATAAGCAAAGATAAAGGTAAATGGGATGAAATTTTTGTGTTTATGCTTCTCAAATTCATGCAAAACTCTCTCTAATCTCTATGCCTTCTTGAAACACACATGTAGCAATCACAACATCAAGAGAAATAAAGAGAAGAGCCATAATTTAGATAGAGAAAGAGGAGAAATCAAAGGTAATCTCATAAACCTTGTTTTCTTGTTGGATTTAAGGTTGTTGTTGTGTTGTGGTTGAATTTATGGCTTTTATTGGTTTGATTTTATGATTGGGAATGCCAATCCCTAAGGGTAGGTGCTACCCAATTTTTATTGATAATTTTTAAGAGGTTTTTAAGTGGTTTAATGGTTAAACAAGTAATTAGAAGCGAAAGGAAGGAGTTTGGTTGAATGGAATCATGAAATACCAATTTTACCAAATATTTCTAAATTTTTTTCCAGACCTGTTTTGGGTGGCAACATAAAGCATATAAATAATCACATAGTGTATGAAAGTCAAAGTTACTACCTGAACACCTTTTCAATTACTCGTCCTTAGTTATGAGTCTCTTGACTGGCCCGGGCAAAGATCAAATCCTATAAGTTAGAATCCATGATGAATGTGTCATTACTTAGTCAAACATCTTCTAAGTCTAGTAAATTAATTTAAATGACAATAAATAGGGTCTACATTGGCTTCTAGCACATGCCCTTATCTTTTGGAATCAAGCTTGACTTATTTGATTTTATACTTTTCAAATCCGTAGGTCAACCGAACTTGGCAGTTTTGACCCCCAACTTTGAAATTTCATAACTTAATGTAAAAAAATCCAATTAGGGTGATTATAAGTCCTATGGAAATCTATTTAAGTTCTCTTTCAATAAAAAATACTACTAAGGGCCAATTACAGGGTCACAACCTTAAGAACTCACGACTAACATCATTGCCTGAAAATACATTCCAATGCTTAAGTTTTCACTTCAATGGGGCATAACTCACAATTGGCAAGGCCAAATGATGTATATTACTTATCATTCAAAATATTATGATGTCTAATACAACCTTACAAAATAACATAGCAATTGAACAAGTTTTGATCACTCAAAATCAGCTTACAAATAGACAACCATGAATCTGGTAGATTCAGCAACACCCTTTTAAATTCTAAAATTTGTATTTTCTAATCAGTTATTCAAAACTCATGACTACATGCTATCCGTACAAAATTTTAGCCATAGAATCCATTTCTAACATCAAATTAATCAAAATCCAGCTCTAACCATATGAAACAAGGCTGGCCAAATCTGAACCCTAAAACATAAATTGTATTTTTGCAACTTTTAACCTTCAGACATGTAAGTAACCACTATAAATCCTTTATTAACTAAATATTCATCATCAATCAGCCATTGAATACCAATTTTAGCACCTTGGTTGAAACCCTATAGGGTCAAGAACTCCAAAAAATACTCAGTAAAATAGCAAGACATTATACTCATATCGAAGCTTATGATTACCTCTACGCGTCTATCCGATCGGTTTGGAATTTTGGCAGTATTTCCTCTAAGTAGATTACACCAAACACCTCATATTAAAATTCTAAAACTATGGAAATATTTCTCTTGATGAGTAGAAGAAGTTTAATGAATGCTTCGAGAGTTGAAAACGTGATTTCAAGCTTCAAATAAGCAAAGAACCCGAAGAACTTCTCTCCTCTTTCTTTTTTTTCTTTATTTTATGATTTTCCTTGTATTTTTTAGGGTGATGGCCTACTTTTAAGAAGCATAGAGGGGTCTGAAATTTTTAATTAAATTATGACACATGTCTTAAAAAGCCAGGGTGTTGGATACTTTTTTTTTAGAATTATCGGGTAACCAGTGATTCTATGTACCAGATGTTCTTACTTTACACTGTAGGGTACCCAATGCACCTCTTAAAATCTATCTTCATTTTCCCTCTAACATAATTGGGCGAATTCAATTGTCAAGGGAGAAGGATTCATCTGGCTTCTAGTACCGCTATCGATAAAATTGGGTATATAGTCGTACTGGAGACCAGTGGGTTGCACTGGCTTTTCCACCTTTATTAGATGTCCAATGGTAGATGTCAGCATTTGATTGGCTAATCAGGGGAAAATGTCAAAAGATATTTTAAAAAGCTGCTTTTTGACACAAGGCTGCTGGTTTCACGACACCTGTCCCTCTTTAGGTTAAGTAGTGCCAAGTGTCACCTGGAGACTTCAAAATAATGCCACTACCTCTAGGTCACTAAAAACTGTCGAGTTTGTACACCAATTTGCCTCAGGAAATGTTAGGTCTTTATGTGGGTCCCACATTAACATATGGTGCCTTCTTCCCTTATTCTTCCTTAAATTGGTACCATTTTGGGTGCCTACTAGAAGCATTAAAGTGTCTTGAATTATTGCAAAGTTTCATACACAAGTATACATATATACATATATCTTGCACCAGCCCGTTCAACCAGCAAATTTCATTCATACTCAAAGTAGTACAAGTCATGATATTTTCAGTATATTATAGCTCTCTCCCCAAACAATAAATTTTATCCTTGAAATTTCCTTACATGATCCAAAATACAAAATCTGGGTATCGTTGTAAGACCCTACTTCATTATTGATATTAATCAGAGTAGCAATTGTGTAGTTTAATGGACATATAGGAATAGTACAATACTGATATTATTAATGCAATATACTCGTTTATATACAGGAATTCCCGATAGGGGGTGTACAAAATAATTATAGACCTTAAACTTGTTAGAGCAAGCTTTTCACCCAAGAGGGGGGGTGAATTGGGTGATTAGAAAATAATTAGAAATTTAAAAAAAGTTTATAAAAATTTAAGCACAATAAATAAAAAGGAAGGGATACCATCAAAGTTCACACAGGGATTTATACTGGTTCGGTCTCAACCACTTGACCTACGTTCAGTCCTCAGAAATCCTTCTGAGCCTTTCACTATATCTTCTAAGATTCAATGGGTTCTTGGCATCACAATACAAACAACAAGTTCCTCTAGACACTCGCTCCCCTTTACACAAGGTAATCTTAAATCCCTTCTTAAGGTTCCTCAACCTTAAGTTATCACTATTGGAAATGATTAAGTATGACTGACAAATCTCTCTCACAGAGTATGTAGATAAGAACTGAAGTACAGATGAAGGCTTGAAGCACTTGTAAAGATATTGCTTGTAGTGTATTCAGGTGTTTTTCTTCGTTGTTCATTTTTCAAATGGCTGGACATATATAGTAGAGACTTTGAGGACCGTTGTCAATTTGTCCATTGATTCAAATGTGCTTCTGACAAATGCACCAGTATTTGTCTTCCGTTATTTATGAATTTTGTTGTGGCCCATGAATAGTTGTCGTCTGAATGGAGAGTTCAGTTACTCGTCATGTGCGTGATGGTGGAGTACAACTGTAATACACTTGAGAATATTACCGTTAGAAAACATTAAGTATCATCAGAGTAATATGATTCATTGGAAGTGTTTTCTGAAACTTAAGGAAACCATCGGGAGTGATTTTGTTTTTGCAACTGAGCAATGAAATAATATTCCATATGATTTTGACAGCAATCTGGAGAAATTAATAATGATTATCAATAACAGAATTTAACTAACAAAAACTGTTGATCTCCATGGAAGTAGTTGCAAGTGGATCAGTGTTTGTTTGAGAGAGTTATTGACAAAAAGAAACATCACTAGAGTGAATATAATATCACTGGGAGTGATTTTGAAAACGTTAAAACCTTCCCACAGTGATTACAGACTTACTGGAAGTGAAGATGAAATTTCCATATTCCACTCGAGTGAATTTGGAATCACTGGAAGTGATTTTGTAAATAGTGATTTCTTCTTGCAGTGATTTTCATCCACTGGAAGTGATTTGGAAGTTTTCAAACATCACTCGAGTGATTCAAGATCACTGGAAGTGATTTGGAAAACAGTAAAATATTCTTGCAGTGATTTTCAATCCACTGGAAGTGATTCAACGAAAATACAATATCACTCGAGTGATTCAGGATCACTGGAAGTGATTTGGAATTCTTCAGGTATCACTCGAGTGATCTGGTATTCACTGGAAGTGATTTTCAAAATAGTGAATTTTTCTTGTAGTGATTTTTCAATCACTTGAAGTGATTTGGCGCATCACTCGAGTGATTCAAGATCACTGGAAGTGATTTGGAAAACTTAGCGCATCACTCGAGTGATCTGGCATTCACTGGAAGTGATTTTCAAAACAGTGAATTTTCTTGCAGTGATTTATCAATCACTGGAAGTGATTAGGTGCATCACTCGAGTGATTTCAATGATCACTCGAGTGATCTTGAATATCACTCGAGTGATTAACTAAATCACTCGAGTGATCTTCCTCAGATCACTTTAATCACTTGTTTTGCTGATATAAGATCCATGGACTTCCAAAACATGATTTGTTATCATCAAAACATGAAATCTAACAAAACTAATAAAATGTCTTCAGGTAACCAACGCCTCCTCTCGTACTGGCTTGTAACCTTCCGTCAACGATAATTACGATTATTTCTTGAGTTCTGGCCACTGTTGAAAACTTTACATGTTTATAGAAAGGGTGAGATTCAGAGGAATCTTAGTAGTAACATACAATCAAACATATACAATATGAAAATAAACATGTCATGCACCATGTTGTGTAAAATGATAGAATGTTGTGTCGGCATAACTTTGTGCCTCGTTGGGTCCCAGACCACAACTAAGCTAATATGTGTTTCCAAAAACTATGCTCGTGTTATAGAAGATGGCATGCTTAAAGCATATAGTAATCACATAGTGCATGAAAGAAAGTGTTACTGCCTGGAGTGAGCCCTTTCCTTGCCTGTCAATCGGTCTAGCTCCATCTTCGGCTCAGGCTACTGATATATTCTAAAATTTTAAATTTAGGATAAATGAGTTATTTTCTATTCATAACTTACTCTAGACTCATTTTGTTGGTTATCTTGACTCAAAACTGTAAAATTACCAAAATACCCTTGGGGACTCCGCCTAAGTTCATTTATACCCGATCTAATTGTATTTCACCAAAAATTATGACCCAGGCTAATCCTACACAATTTCATGTGTAGAATCCATTTTTGACCTTAGATTAGTCAAATTCAAGCCTAAATTATAATATTACCCTTGACAGCCACTAAGTTAAGATTTTAAAGGTAGTTTGGTCATTTCACATTCTAGAGCCTTTATACTCCATATTATACATGTACCCTACACAATTTTCCATCATAAACTCAATGGAACCATCAAAACCATAAAATTCCAACTCTAACCCTCCCAACCAGGTCTGGCCAAAATATTACATTGTGAGGAAAAATAATATTTTCTTGATTTCAATCCATTAATCACCTTCCTTTTCCCCTCTAATCACATATTTAATCACTTAAATATACTTTTCATATCATTAATGTGAATTTGGGTAGAAACTCACCTTAGGTTTTGACATTCCCAAATCAAAAACTAAGCCAAAACAAAGCTAATCAACAACCACAAAAACCAACAACAAGCAAGAATCAACAAGAGGAGTAAGGTTTGTGGCTTTACCTCTTGATCCTCCTTTTTCCCTCTTTTAGCCTTCTACCTCCCTCTCTATTCCTCTTGATTTTCTCTTTCTAAGCATGATATTCAAGGTGGATAAGAGATTAGAAGAGGTTCTAGGTAGATTAGAAGGCCAAAACACTTGAATTTCAAGCTTTTACCTTGATTCTTGCTTCTTGGAACCCTAGCTCTTCCTCTTGTTCATCAAGTTCTTCAAGCTCTTCTCTCTCTCTATTTGCATTGAGTTGGCCGAATAAATGAAAGTAAGTAGAGGAATAAAGAGCTCTTCAAATATCTCTATTTGCTTTATGTTTATTATTGTTTAATGAAATTTTCATGTTCTTGAATTTACTTGTCTATTCTTTTTCCTCTTGAATTAATTATGGCCAAGTATTCTATTTCCCTTATAATTTCCCTTTGTTGAAAGAAATAAATGAAGAAGCAAAAGGAATATGGCTTCTTGAAATATCTCCATTTTCTTTATGTAATAATATAGTTTAATACAAATGTTACATTTGCCTACTTTACTTAGTCAAAAATTTCTCCATTCTTGAATTAATATCCATCAAGTAAATTAGTTCCCTCTTCTTCCTCATTTGATTGAAAATATCTCCCAAATTTTGGAAAAATTAATTGCTTCTTGCTTTATTGGTCAAATGATCATTTTGCCCATACATTTATTTTCATTTTCGCACTTGCTGAAAAATTGTAGAATTTTTATCAAACTTTAAAAATCATATCTAATTGTATAGATATCTAATTGGTATGGTTTTAAAGGCTGTATAACCCTTATTAAGTCTAGCTTTAAGAATAAAAATAGCCCTTAGCCAAATAGAAGCTCAAAATTCCTATAATTATTGTTTTTGGACACTGATACTAAAAATCACTAGTTTTATTGGGCCAACTTCAAAAATACATAATCCTTTGTGTAAAACTCTAAATAACTTATATAACCTATCATATTAAATCTTGATAAGTCTACTTTCGTTCTGAAAATTTTCACAATTTTTAGACATCGTTTTCTTATTTAAAAATGTCAACCAATACGACTACCACACAGGGAAACTCACTGACAACAACATTAATTTGTGTTCCAAATAACTATGTTGTGTGTGTGACCTCTAATTGCCTTATTTTATCCTTTCATGTGCTCTTGATTTCACCATTTTATTCCCTTTAATTCCACCAAAGTGTAAAAGAATTTTAAGGAATACAATTATGCCTTACTGGGATACTTGCTAAACTGGGGCTTATTAATCCACTTTATCCAGGCTTATTCCCAAACCTCTAGTCCCAAAATTTAGGATGTTACAATCGTCTTCTTATGTTTCCTAGGTAGCTTCTCTAGAAGATAATCCCTTCCAGACCACTTTCATAAACGGGATACTCTTATGCCTGAGTTGTTTTTCTTGCTGATCAATGATTGGTTAGGTTCAACCTTATATGTAAGATCATCCCATATATCTATATCTTCATATTCAATTAAATGCTCTGGGTCAGGTTGATACTTCTTTAACTGCGAAACATAGAAGACATCATGTAATTTTTCTCAAATTTTGGGGTAAAATTATTTGATATGCTACTGGCTTAATTCTTAAAAATATTTCAAATGGACAAATATATCTAGGGCTTAAATTCTTCACCTTTAATTCCCTTATAATACCAATAATAGGTGAGACTTTAAAAAACATGTGATCTCTGACTTCAAATTCTAGAAGCTTCTGCCTCTTATCAGCATAACTTTTCTACTTACTCTAAGCAGCCAATAATCTTCGCTTTATCAACTTAATTTGCTCTATTTTCTGATCTACTATATCTAGCCTATATAAATTTCCCTCAGACATTCTACCCAACATAAGGGCGATTGACACTTCTTTCCATACAACACTTCATATAGAGTCATTTGAAAGCTTGAATGATAGCTGTTGTTGTATGCGAATTTTGCAAGTGGAAGGAATCGATCCCAGCTTCCTTTAAAATCTAATACACATGCCCTTAACATATCTTCTAATGTTTGTATTATTCTTTCTATTTTTCCGTCTTTCTGATGATGATAGTCTATACTGAATTTGATTTTGGTACCTAAAGTCTTGTGTGATGATCTCCAAAAATTGGAAGTAAGTCGAGAATCTCGATCAAAAATTATATTCTTTGGTGTACCATGCAATCCTACAATCTCCTTGATATAGATCTCTGCTAGCTTACTAGGAGAGTAATGGATACTAATTGGTAGGAAATTTGCTATCTTCGTGAATCGATCGATGATGACCCACATTGCATCATGATTTCTAATCTTAGGTAATCTTGTCATGAAATCTATGGTAATACTTTCCCATTTCCACTTAGGAATTTTAGAGTTTTGCAAAAGCCTTAAAGGTCGTTGATGCTCGACTTTTACCTTCTGGGAAATGAGATAACAAACCATAAATTTGTCACATCCCTTTTCATTCTCGGCCAACAACACATGAACTTTAAGTTATGATACATTTTAATTTTTCCTAGATGTATAGTATATCTACTCTTTTGTGCTTGATCCAGGATTTGTTGTCTTAGTTCTGTTTGCGGTGGAACATATATCTGCTTCTTGTATCTAACTAGTACACTTGGTGATAGGTCATATTTATGAGTTTCTCTCTTTTCAATTATGTTCCTGATAGACTGTGTGCTTTTATCCTGCATTCGAGCTTCTTCAATTGATGTTCTTAGATTATTTTATACCTGATTGACATTACTACCACTAATCATGATCTGATTAGAAAGATTGAGATCCTTGAAATCTTCAGTTAGTTCTTGCTCTTGAATCATTAGAGCTGCCACTTGTACTGTCTTACGGCTCAATGTGTCTGCAACTACATTAGCCTTTCCAGGATGATATTTAATTTCCAGGTTGTAATCTTTAAGTAATTCTATCTCTCTACGCTATCTTATGTTCAAATCTTTTTTATCCTACAAGTATTTCAAGCTCTTACGGTCGCAATACAACTCTATGGTTTCCTCATAGAGATAATGTCTCCAGATTTTCAGTGCAAACACAATGGCTGCTAACTTAAGATCATGAGTAGGATAGTTTAATTCGTGAGGCTTCATCTGATGAGAGGCATATACTACAACTCTGCCTTGCTGCATCAAGACATATCCCAATCTATGCTTGCTTGCATTACTGTAGACCACATAGGTCAAATACAGATCGAGGATTGTTAACACAGGTATTGTTGTCAAGCTCTCCTTCAGCTCCTTTCATAACTATTGTCCTACACAAAATGTTGAGTTTTTTGTGTCAATTTTGTCAAAGGAAAAGCAATTCTGGAGAAATTTTGAATGAGTCTTCTATAATAATCAGAAAGACCTAGAACTCTTCCAGTTTAATACTACTTCCACTTTTCTAGGATCTACCAAGACCTCTTCTTGTGAGATTACATAGCCCAAAAATGTAACTTCCGAAAGCCAGCTCACACTTGCTTAGCTTCGCATAGAGTTGCGTATCTTTTAATGTGCTCAAAACTATTCTTAAATTCTCTTCATGTTCTGCTATACTTCATGAATATACTCGAATATCATCAATGAAACTACTACGAATTGATCCAAATATGGACCAAAAATTCAATTCCTGTAGTCCATAAAAATTGATAGTGCTTTGGTAAGCCAAAATGACATTACTAGAAATTCGTAATGACCATTTATGGTTCTGAAAGCAATCTTTGGTATATCCTCTGCTTTTACTCTAAGCTGATGATATGCTAATCTCAAATCAATTTTTGAGAACATGCAGGAACAAGACAATTGATCGAGCAAATCGTCGATTCTAGGAAGTAGGTATTTGTTCTTAACGGTCACCTTATTTAACTATCTGTAATCAATACAAAGGTGCATGCTTTCATCTTTCTTTTTGACAAAGAGTATTGGAGCTCCCTATGGCGAGATATTGGGTTGGATGAACCCTTTCTCTAATAGCTCCTTAATGTGATTTTTCAATTCTTCCATCTCATTTGAAGCCATTTTGTATGGGGCTTTGGACAGTAGTCCTGCTCCAAGCTTAATTTCAATTGCAAACTCTACTTCCCTTTTCTGGGGATAATCTACTGATATCCACCAGAAATAATTCAAGAAACTCATTTACTATAGGGATATTTTCAAGTGTTGTTCCAGCTTTTGATTGCATAGAGAAAAAGTACTAAATACCTTGATAACCTTTATGCAAACATTTCTCATCCTCAGTTGTTGAGAGAAAATTAAGATTAAATTTTGTATTGACATTTAGTTGTGGATTATGATAAATGACCCTTCTGTTCCCACAATCTAGCAAAACATTGTTCGCCTTCAACCATTCAACACCAAGAATTACTTCCCATCTATGCAATGGTTGTAAGACCCCGTCTTATTATTGATATTAATCAGAGTAACAATTACGTAGTTCAATGGGCATATAATAATAGCAAAAATATACTAATATTATTGATACAAAAATTCCCCATAGGGATGTGCACACTAATTACAGACCTTAAAATAATAAAAGGTGTTTTGATACTTAGTTGCATTCTCTGCATGTAGTCCCCCTTTTTTGTTCCCAGGACACCGCGGTGTTTACCTGTCTAAATGGTTGGTTAGGGAGGGTAAGATTTGAGAGAATCTCAGTAGCAAATAATTACCATAATGCATGCAAGATATATGCTAAGTGCATGACATGTTAGCTTTAACTAGATGCATGCCACATAATCACATTACTGCATGTTGAATGTTTAATGTATCATACTCATGGCCATGACATTAACAGAAGCAGAGCTTTATCATTCAAATATGCTCTACACAATCAAGTAAAGCAATCACATATATCACTATACAAGCATAAATATCAATACATTCAAGTAGGACAAGTTTACTACCTTTTGGACTTTGTGTCCTCTTCTTGTACCTTGACTTTCCAACCATTGCTTCTTCTTTGTTACTTCATAGCCCTAGATAAGTAATAACATTATTAGAGCCATGAAAAGTGAATGCCCAATAGGCTACATTATCCTTAAAGGCTTACTTTCACCTTTGAAGTTCATACTAGTTACATTTGGTCGTTTGTTTTTCTCAAATTCGCATGGTAGCCAAAGTTATCAGAATTTTAACCAAACTTTGAAATATTATAATTAATTCTATAGAACTATAATTGGGGTGATTTTAGATTCTATGTAAATCTATTTAAGTATAATGTTATGAAAAAATACACAAGTCTAGCTATTACACTCATATCATTCCTAAAATTTTGTTAAGCTTCTCCTATTCCATATTGCATTCTAGAAATAGGGCTCAACTTTGAAAAATCATATCTATTAATGTACTAGTCCAAAAATAATGATCTACCTATAAAATTAAATCTCTCAATTTCTAATTTAATCCTATAAAGTTTCATAATATTTAGACTAGGTTTGACTTATAAAATTCATGTCACAAAAACACTGCCTCACTGGAGGCAAATCAAACAACATTTCCTTCCAACTTCAATAAATTCTAGATTTGCATACCAGTTTCCAAAAATTATGAACTCATGTATACCTACATAATTTTCCCTTCTAAATCTAATGGAACCATCAGTATTTTGAACTTCCAGCTCTACCCTTATAAACTATAGCTAGCCAAAACTTTAGAAAATCGAGGAAAATGATGTTGTTTTGATTTCAATCCTTAAACTACCTTCCTTTTACCTCTAATCACATGTTTAATCACTTAAACACCTTTCTTACATGATTAATGACTGAATAAGAGAAGAGATATTGGCTTCTTGAAATATCTCAATTTGCTTTATGAGATAACATTGTTTATTACACAAATTGCATGTGCCTCATTTACTTTGCCTTTATTTCTTTTCGCCTTGAATTAATATGAACCAAGTATTTATTCCTTTCTTTCTCCCTACTTCAGCCAAAATTCATCCCAATTAAAGAAAAAAATAAATGGCTTCTTGCTTTATTGGTCAAATGTCCATTTTGCCTACACATTTATTTCTATTTTTGCACTTGCTGAAAAACTAGGCAGAATTTTCATCAAACTTTGAAAATTCATATCTAATTGTACAGAGGTCCAATTAGTATAGTTCCAAAGGCTATGTGATTTTAATTAATTCTATTTTCAAGGAAAAATATATTATTTATCCAAATGGAAGCTCAACTTTTCCAAAGTTATCATTTTTGGATGCTGCCATAAAAAATTACCAGTTTTACTAGGCTAACTTCAAAAATACATAACTCCTTGTGTATAGCTCCAAATAACTTATATGACCTATGAAATTAAGTCTTGATAAGTCTAATTTTATTTGGAAAAACTTCATAGGCATTGGAAATCATTTTCCTATTTAAAAATGCCACACAATCATGATTGCTATGCAAAAAACTCACTGGTAGCAAATCTCAAATTGTTATAATTTATGTTCCAACTTACTTATGTTGTGTGTGACCTCTAATTACCTTGTTTTTCTGACACCCATGGGTGTAGACATAACCATATCATACAGTAATCAGTATACACTTAGGACTAGCTGTCTTACATAATTATATGCAATAAATGAATGACTACACCCAAATTATACAATACTTGTACCGAATTACCATTAAGTAAAACCATACCTTGAATTAGTTTAGGAGATTTTCTGGTTTCTTCTTGAGTCATGGCAAAAACTTTTCCTTAGGCTCTTTGTTTGGGCTCCCCTTCCCTTTGATGCTATAGAAAATTGTTAGCAAAATGCCCCAGTTTCAAGCATTTATAACAGACTATCTGCTTTACTAGAGCACCATATGGTCTTCTAAGATGATATAGCTTGCCACAGTGCCAACATGTTTTGTTCCTAGGGGATCTCTGGTTACTGCAGCTATCAATTCATAAGGCTTTTTGTTACGCCCTTTAAATGAACCTCCCTGATTTTTGCATTTCTAAGAAGAATTCCCATTGCCAGATGCACCCTTACTGCTAACATTTCTTTCAGTATACAGATTCAACAAATTGCTTTCTATGATCCGGCATTCTTCCACTGCCTTATTAAATTCTGTAAACTGTTTTGAGACTAGCTTCTCTTTTAGTTATGGCCTCAGTCCTCGAATCATCATATCTGAACTCCATCTATCATCATTACGATACCTCATATAAGAAGAGTATCGAGACAACCAGATATATCGAGCTAAATAATTATCAAAGCTTTCTTTTTCATCTTACTGAATAGAAAGGAACTCTGTTTCCTTTGCAATTCTAACTGATTGGGGAAAATATTTCTCATTAAATTCTTCTCAAAATAAATCCCAGGTAATAGGAATATTTCATTCCTGAAGGATCATTTAAGTATTCCTCTACCACCTGTCTACATTGCCTTCCAATTTGTACATTGCCAATTGAGCTTTGATATTATCTGAGCATTCTAAAATTCTAAAAAATTTCTCTAGCTAAGATAGCTAATCATCTACTACTTGGGGATCAACCTTCCCTTGGAAAACAAGGGGTTATTGTTGACAGAACCGTGCCACCTATGTCTACAAACTTTCACCCTCAACAGTAGGACTAGGCGGAGGCCCCTGTTTAGGTTCCTCAGGCTGTATATATTCATCCTCTTGCCCACTAGGGTTATTTTTCTTTTCCCTATCTACATTTTGCTTTTGTTGTACTTCTAGCAGTTCATCCCCAAGATCATGTATCATTGTTCGCTGTTTAGTTAACATGCCTAATATTTATAGCATTAGGTCAGGTCCAATTTCTTAACCTTACCCAACACCTCTACCTCTTAGTCTACCACTTGATCTCATCATCTTTATGTTTATCTATATTAAAATAAGGAAGAGGTAAATTTCATATAATTATAAGGGCATATTTGTCATTTCATAAAATTTTGGATATATAGGTACTTAAAAAATAACATACAACAGACATTTATAGCAGTTTAAGGAAAGCTTTTAACAATATACAGCCTATAAACTGTTGTTTAACATGTTTCTACTTTTTTACATTACATGAATTAACATGTACAAGTAACATTCTAGGCGGTCACCCATCTTAACATTTTCCTGGGCTGAGCCAGCTAAAACCTTATGTACCAGTGCAAAAACGCTGATACCGACTCTAACTGCTTTCTAGTATCAACACCCCAAACTACCTTTGTTCTAAAAGCTAATGTCGTGCCCACCATCTCCGGACATCTAAATACTGTATAAAATTCGTATGTCAGTACCGGTACATGTAGTCTAACACGTACTCTGTAATGTGCTCTATAAATTCCATAAAGTTATCATTTAGTCCCTGCTCTTTAATTTCATTCTTCTTTTGGGCCTAAAATACAGTATCCAGGAAGAAGTACAAAGTCGTGTGGATCCAAGCATTATTTACAAACTCTATCTCAAGAAATTCTTGATCCCAATATAAGGTATCTACATCGTGCAAATACTGTGCCTATTAAGCCATTGGGGTATCCCGGATACGGATAGCCCATAGGTACATGCTCCTGATGTACTTCTATAGCTCCTGGTTTGGTTGTAGATCATATGGCATGTGTATAGGTCCAGCTTTAGAACTGGTGACAGTATTCGGATTCGACTCCGTCTCATCGATCAGCAATTTCTCAATGTCTCCTACAGATGAGCTAACTAATGTTGCTGGTTTAGGATGAGGCCTAAACACTGGGCTTGCTCATACCTACTTTCTCAGGGTTTGTAACATCCTTGGACCACCCTTAATCTTGTATTGTAATACTCATTGCCTTTCAGGTTTTCGCTGGTTCTCTGGGGATTGGTTCACGGATGGTGGTGATCCACTCCTCTGGTGCCTCTTTTCTCTCATATTTCCTATTACTAAATAATCAAGATCATATCAGTGCACTGTTCTGTTACTGGTAGAACCGCTTGCTCTGATACAATAATGTTAAACCCATTAATATTTCAACATTTATCTGATTAACAATGCACAGTTCAGTGGGTCAATAGAAATAGCATAAAGATATTGATATAAAGTACTTGATTACATTATAGGAATCCTCACAGGGTTTGCACATAATGTTCACTATTCAAGATCAAATGATTGTTTGACCCTTACTTGGTGTAATGTTCAGGGCGATACCTGTGCTTTTCCCACACCACATCTAGGTTTTGTATAAAAAAATTCATATCTTAGAACATGGCAATATAAAGCATATAAACAATCACATAGTGTAAGAAAAGAGTTACTACATGTCACCTTTCCAATTACTCATCCTTAGTTATGAGTCTCTTAGCTGGCCCGGGCAAATATCAAATCCTATAAGTTAGAATCCATTGAGAATGTGTCATTAATGGGTTAAACATCTTCTAAGTCTAGTTGATAATTGAATATTTATTATACTCATTTGTATCTCTTGATTAATAAATTTAGATTGTTTAGTAATAAATAATGGGCTTTTATGCTTATTTGGGATTTGAGTGTTTTATTGGATTTAACATATTTTAATAATAAAAATTCAAGATTTACAACCCTTCTCTATTTTGATCATAACTCTTGAACCATATATCCAAATGATCTCATTCTTGTCTCATTTTTTAGATGATTCAGAAGGCAACAATTGATATGAAGACTTGAAGGGCAGATTCGGACAAGAGGATAGTCAAAACTGTAGTCAATATTATATGTATTTTTCTGGATTTTTATTGGGCCCAAATTTTGTAATGAAGCACCATTTATTATTAATTTCCGTTTTAGGCTGAATTGATGGGCTTTGACCCATGTGACAATTAGGTTTTTACTTTGGTTAGCTGAAACAAGAGGGCAGAACGGATTTGTGACTTTTTTGGATTGAATCGGAAGTTCTTCATTCTCTAAAAAATGTTCTTCATGTTCTTCGTGTTCTTCGTTCATTTTCAGATTTTCCAGCCATGTCGGGC
This sequence comes from Albizia julibrissin, assembly GCA_037074505.1. Classification (NCBI taxonomy): domain Eukaryota; kingdom Viridiplantae; phylum Streptophyta; class Magnoliopsida; order Fabales; family Fabaceae; genus Albizia; species Albizia julibrissin. Next base: position 42,837,014 of record CM073478.1, on the reverse strand, counting down.
TAAGTTTCTGTGATTGACCTATGGATTGAGGATTCACGTTTCCAATCAGAGGACATACTTAAACCGGTAACGTAACTCATTTCTATTTACTCTAATCGGATTCAATTTCTGGAATAGTTTGAACGTTTATTTTAATATTCAGATTGGTAAACCCCGAGGACACAGTTCGAATCGGGTTACAGTGATACTGTGCGATCGCACAGTAGCATGCCACGTATACAAACAGAACCTAGACGATCGTCTAGTCGAGGGATTTTCTGGATGAATACAGAGATTTCGGTTCGTCCAGAACCAATCATGAGTTCGTTATAATTTTCGTCCGATGATAGTAGGAAACTATGAATCCCAATTCTAAGTCAGTCATTTTAATCTGTTTGGTCTAGTTCGTTTTCAATTTTGGTCTTTAATATGAGTTTATTGTTCATTAATAGTTTAATTGAACCCCCCCAATCGATCATTGTTTCGAATGTTTTAACTGCATGTAAATTCCATGGGAAACGATCCAGGTTCTATGTACTGCAAATTCTTATTGAAACTGGTTATTTTGTGAGAACTCGACAATTCTCGATCACTAGTACATTAAGTTAAATGACAATAAATATGGTCTACATTGGCTTGTAGCAGATGCACTTATCTTTTGGAATAAAACTTGACTTATTTGACTTTGTACTTTTTAAATCAGTAGGTTAACCCAACTTGGAAGTTTTAATGTATAAAAATCTAATTAGGGTGATTCCAAGTCCTATGGAAATCTCTTTTAAGTCCTATTTTAAGGAAAAATACCACTCATGGCCAATTACTGGGTCACAACCTCAAGAACTCATGAGCAACATCACTGCTTGAAAATACATTTTAGTGTTTGTGTCTTAAATTCAACAGGGCATAAATCAAAATTGGCAAGGACAAATGATGTAAATTATATATCATTAGAAAGCTTATGATGTCTAATACTATCTTGCAAAATATTATAGCAATTGGACAAGTTTTAACCATTCAAAATTAGCTCACAAATAGACAGCCGCAAATCTAGCAAATTCAGCAACACCCTTTTGAATTCAAAATTTGTATCTTCTAATCAATCGTTCAAAACTTATGACCATATGCTATTTCTACACAATTTTTAGCCAGATCTAGCCACACAAAACAGGGCTAGCCAAATTTGATCCCTAAAACACAAACTGTGTTTTTGTAACTTTTAACCGTTAAACATTTAACTAACCACCATAAACCCTTTATTAACCATATATTCATCATCAACCAGCCATTAAAGACCAATTTCAGCACCTTGGATGAAACCCTAAAGGGTCAAGAACTCCAAAAATACTTAGCAAAATAGCAAGATGTTATACTCATATTGAAGCTTATGACTACCTTTACGCATTTGTTCGATCGATTTGGAATTTTGACAGTACTTCATTTAAGTAAATGACACCAAACACCTTAGAGCAGAATTTTGGAACCTTAGAAATGTTTCCCTCAGTGAGTAGAAGAAGTTCAATTAATGCTTTGGGAGCTAAAAATACGATTTTAGGCTTCAAATTAGCGAAGAACTTCTCTCCTCTTTCTTTTTCTTTGAATTTTTTTATTTTCCTTGTAATTTTTAGGGTTTTGGATGAATTTCAAGAAGGAGATAGAGAAGTCTGAAATGTTTAAATAAATTATGACACATGTCTTGAAAAGCCAGGGTGATGGATGCTCCTTTTTGGGAATTATCGGGTAAGTGGTGATTCTGTGTACCATATGTTCTTACTTTACACTACAAGGTACCCGTTACACCTCTTAAAATCTATCTTCATTTCCCTTTTAACATAATTGAAAAAATTCAAATGTCAAGGGAAAAAGATTTATTCAGCTTCCAGTACTGTTGTCGGTAAAATCGGGTATATAGCCAGACTGGAGACTAATGGGTTGCATTGGCTTTTCCACCTCTATCAGATATTTAATGGTAGATATCAACATTTGATTGGATAATTAGGGGAAAATGGAAAAAGATACTTTAATAAAGCTACTTTATCAAAGCTACTTTAATAAAGTTACTTTTTGATATAGGGCCGCTGGTTTCACGACACATGTCCCTCTTTAGGCTGAGTGACACCAAGTGTCTCTTGGAGACTAAAAAATGATGCCACTATACCTAGGTCTTCAAAAATGGCTGAGTCTATGCACCGATTTGCCTCAGGAAAAGTCAGGTCTTCGTATGGGTCCTACATTGCCATATGGTACCTTTTTCCCTTATTCTTGCTTAAATTGGTATGATTTGGGGTGCCTTAAAGTGTTTTGAATTATTTCAATATTTCATACACAAGTATGCATATATACATATATGTTGCATCGGCCTGTTCAACCAGTAAATTTCATGCATACTTAAAGCAATACAAGTCATGGAATTTTCAGTACATTACATATGACTGATCACAATGTTGAATTTTATAGCTTTTAACTTGGTGCTACCTGCTCAATAGAAAAAAAGGAACTTTCAATAAGAGCAATATGGAATTTCCAAAAAAGAAAAAAAACATAACTTCACAACAATAAGTTCAATATGTCATCTGAACTAGTTTATTCATAGATCTTATTTATGTATGACTTTCACTGGTACACGTGAACTAGTTTATTCATTACACCTATTACTCTTTTTGAAGTAACTTCTGGAGATATGGATACGTCTAAAAAAAAAAAGAGATAAATTTTCCTTAGGGATCATATCTTCAGAAATTACTTAAAAAAATCAATAAAGTAGGAATTATTAGTCAAATCAATAGGTTGACAACTTCCTGTAATAGAAAATGAACCTTCGATTAGAGAAATAATAGGTTTTCTAAAAAAAAGTATAACTTTATAAAAGCAAGTTAAAGTCACCTTGAATGCTTTATCATGTCATGACTTCATAAAGACACCTCAATTGAACAAGGAGAACAAAGTACCAAAGGAATGCAACTTAGCTAAGGCTCATGAACGATGAAAACATGAGTTAGGGCAAGTGAAATCAACTCGCTCGGCATTCGCTAAGACAAGTGTGAAGGTATTGACTAGCACTATTGTTGCTGTGAAGTGAGACTAAGGCTTTTTATGGAGGGGCTCAACTGAAAATAGCTTTCGACGGTCGGAAAAGACAATAGAAGTACTAGGGTTATGATGTTGGAGGGTTTCGCTTGAACAAACTAAGTGTTAAGTGTGTTCTATTTAAATGCTTAAATAGAAGAGGAAGGGTAGGGTTTTTTGGGTTGTTGTGCCAAATAATTTGCATAACGGTTGTATTGATCAAACTATTATTTTTTTGTTTATATTTATTATGGTTTTTTTTGTTAATAACCGTGAGTTATATTATTGTTTTAATACATACATATATTATAGTTATTAGTTAATAACTGTGAGGTATGTTATTATTATTTTCTTAATTTTTTGGGCAACTAGTGCCTAGATAATTACATTTTTATATTTTATAAAAAAAACCAAAAAATATCACCCTCTGGTAATTAGTTTCTTGATAGATGATATGAGGCTTGCTGTAAATTTAGGAACTTTTGTTTCATTCAATTTCAATGAATCAAAAGTTCTGTAAGTTCATAGCAAACCATACATCCTCACACTACACGTCATTAGAGGAGTGGGTTGAATCATTTAGGAGTATGTCAAGATCATGGTGGCCAATCTCATACTCATTAAGAATGAGATTCACCTTCCTCTTCTTACTTAACAAATATCTAGCCAGCCTTCTCACTACATGGTCAATGCGTTCTACATGCTGCATTATTGACTCCACTTGAAGAGGAGGTAGAGATGGACGTTGTAATATCCTAAATTTTGGGACAAGAGGCTCGAGATTAAGCTTGGATCAAGTAGATTGCTAAGCCCTAATTTAATAATTGTCCCAGTAAGGAATAATTGTATTCCCCAAAATTCCTTTATACTATTGGGGTATTAGAGGGTGTAACACCCAAAATTTTAAGATAAGACAATTGAGAATAAGCCTAATTTAAGAGGACTACTAGGCTCTGGTTTGGCCAGTGTCACAAATAGGCGCGAGTAATTCCCACTATTTCTTGATACCTTGGGGGTATTAAAGAGTATAGGGAATGTAAAATTAAGAAATTGGGGTGCACACACGACATAATTATGTTATAAAACAAGGTAGTGTTCCTACCAGTAAATATCTATGTGGTAGTCGTGAGTGTGTGATGATTATTCAATGGGAAAATAATGTAAGGGCAAAATAGTAATTTTTCCATAAAGCAAGAAATGATTATTTTTCCCAATAATTTCAATGATATGGGAACTAAAAAGGAGGGAAACGAATACTAAGTAAATTAATACTCAAGAAAAGTCAAGAGCCATAAAGTATAAGGCTACAATTAACCACGTGTAAGGTAGTATAATGGGATAGTTTGAGAATAATAATTCTCTCTATGTGTCTCATTAATTTAGTGGATGAAGAAGCAAGACAAATGAAATGAATTATCATGCAAGAAAGTTAAAAAAAGTGGATTAATAAGTATGACCACATAAGAGCCATTTTTAATGACTCATCACTCTTCATCCTTGCCTTCTTATTCCCGCGTGCCAATTGAATCATAACGTAAGAACAAAAGAATGAGAAAACGCAGAAACAGAACAGAACGAGAACGACGAGAACGGAGGAGAGAGAGAAATCTTCTGATCGCCGGAACTCTATCCAAACGGCGTATTCTCTCCAAATACCCTTTACTAACATTCTTCTACTCATCACGAGCTTCAATTCTATGAATTCTAATTCTCGATTGGAGGCTGTTGGTGCTGTCTCGCCGGTCGGAGTGTCGCCATAATTCCGAACCAAATTCATAAACGAGTTAAGGTAAGCGTAAGCTTCCTTCTGACCATTTCAGTTTGTTGATTGGATGAGTATGATAGAAGTTGAGTATTATTCATCTCTCATTCAATTATGTGTTTTAATGGTCCCAACGATATCCAATGCTTGCCTAATTAGTTAAACATGTAATTATAAGTAAAAAGGATATGTTTAGGCAAGATAAAATGAGAAACTGATACAACTCTTCTGAGAACTCAAATATGGCTGATAATTGTGTGGCACAAAGAAAGAGTTGGAATTTCATCAATTGGATGATTCTATTGAGTTCATGAGAGCAAAATGAGTAAGGTTCATATTGATGTCGAAGTGAGAAAAGGCCTAGGGTGTGAAATGACCGAATTGCTCTTAAAGCACTAAGTAATGGATGTCAATGGGTATTATCATCATTCGGGCCTGAATTTGAGTAAACTGAAGTCACTAATGGTTCTACATGCAAAATTGTGTAAGATCACCTCAAGTCAATATTTTGGGTGCAAATGGGCATAAACCAAGTCTTAGGGGTATTTGGTAATTATACAACTATGAGTCGAGATAACCAACACTATGAGTCTAGAATGAGTTAGGAGTAAATAATAACTCATTTATCCTAAATGTGTAATTTTAGGATATACTAACAGACGAGCCGAATCGGAGATGGACAAAGTACAAGCAAGGAAATGACATATTCCATGTAGTACATCCTTCATACTTATACTATGTGATACTAATCATGAATGTCATACATCGTAACATGAGCTATTGTCCTAGACACACCATTCTGCCATGTTGTGGTCATGGACCCAATAGGGGCACCAAGTCGACCAAGATGCAGACGTAAGTTTAGCTTTGGGCTAGTGTACACACAAAAGTCGATCATCTTACATGCCATGAAATTGCATATATATTTTTCGCATTGTATTTGTATGTAAGCATGCTACTACTAAGATTCCTCCGAATCTCACCCTTTCCATGAAAACATAAGTTTCCAGCAGCAGGCAGCGGCTCGAAGAACAAAAGGGTGTTTTCCGTCAATGGGAGGTTGCGGACGAGTACAAGAAGAGACGTTGATTATCTAACGACATTGCAATTATCTTAAGGTTTGTAGGTATTTGTATACCCCTATGAGATGGTTGTATATAATCGAGCATTATCATGTCATTATATCAGTATATTAGCGCTGCGATTATTTTAATGGGCCATTGTATTCTGTGCAATTGCGACTCTGAGTATTTTTCCATATTGGAATGAGAGACATCACAAAGGGAATATTATGGTAAACTAAAGAGTTCAGAGAATGAAAAAACAATACAATTAGAAGTCTCATATAACATAGTTAATTGTAGCACAAAGTATTGTTGTTACTGGTGAATTTCCTTGTGTGGCAGCGGTGATATTGTGGCATCTTTCAAGGGGAAAATGATGTCTAAAAATTCTAAAAATTTCCAAAACTAAATTATACTTATCAAGCTTTAACTTGATAGGTTATATGAGTTATTTAGAGCTGTACACAAAGAGATATATATTTTTGAAGTTAGCCCAGTGAACTAGAAATTTTCAGAGGCAGCATCTAGAAACAAAAATTTTAGGAATTTTAAGCTTCTAATTGGCTAAATTCTATATTTTTCCTTAAAACTAGACTTAATAAGGATCACATATCCTTTAGAACCACCCAAATTAGACATTTGTACAATTAGATATGAATTTTCAAAGTTTGATGAAAATTCTGCCTAGTTTTACATTCAGTGCGAAAATCACAAAAATGTATAGGCAAAGTAGTCTTTTTGGCTAATGAAAATTAAAGCCAATGTTTTTCCCTTTTTTCTATGGTTTTGGATGATCAAAAGTGGGAACAAGGAGGAAATTAATACTTGGTCTCAACTATGCTAAAATATGAAGCAATTTGAGCCAAGTAAAGAGAAGTTTGAAAAGTCAAAAAGGTTACTTGTGATTAATTGGCCATAAACTAATATTATTGTAAGGGGGTGTAACTGGATATTTATGAGAACTTTGTTCATGTTAAAAGCCTCATCTTTTGTCCAACTAGAGCAAGAGAAAAAGGAAGAAGTAAAAAGTCAAATATGTCATGCTAATTGGCAAATATATATTATATATACATTTCAAAAAGGTGCAAGATGGTATTTAATAAGATCATATCTCCTTTTTTCAAGAGCCAATTTCGTATGACATGTGTAAGGGAAAAGAGAAAAAATCTTTTCCTTAGCTCTTTTAAGACTCATTTTCGGCCAAGTGAATGGGGAAAGAGAAAAAGATGATGATTCAATTAAATTAGCACATGCTTCTTATAATTAAATATAATATTTGAAAGAAGTAGATGATGATATTTATCTAAGCTCTTTATCTCCTTTCTTGTGCCATATTTTGGCCAAGACATAAACAAGAGAGAGAGGGAGTGTCTTCAAAAACACAAGAACAAGATAGAAGGAGCAAGTGATCAATAAGCTAAATCAAGGTAAGTTACAAGCAATTTCCACTTGTTCTTGCCTTCTTCTTTATGGTAACTCTCTTATATCTCTTCTCCATCTTGAAATACATGTTAGCAAGCAAAATCCAAAAGGAAATAGAGGGACAAAATTTCACCTAGAGAGAGAAAGTGAGAGAATCAAAAAGTAAACTCAAGAACCTAGTTTCTTTTGTTGATTCTTGATGATTCTTGGTAGTAGTTATTGTTGTGGTGGTTGTTTTGGCTTGGTTTGTAATTTTGGGAAGGTTAAACCTTAAGGGTTTATGCTACCTAATTTTGCATTAATCATTTTTAAAAGGTTTTTAAAAGATTAAACATGAGATTAGAGTTGAAAGGAAGGTGATTAATAGAATGGAATCAAGAAACTCCAATTTTCTCTATTTTCTATGATTTTTTTCCAGTAGCTATTTTCACTATATTTAGACTAGATTTTGGAGTTTTTGATGATTCCATTGGATTTAGAAGGCAAAATTGTATAGGGTTCATGTAGATAGCAAAGTGAGAAAAGCCCTAGAATGTGAAATGACACAATTGCCCTTAAAACCCTAAGTTAGGGGCTGTCAAGTGTATTTTCATAATTTGGGATTGAATTTGACCATTCTGAGGTCCAAAATGGATTCTATACTCAAAATTGTATAGGATTAGCCTAGGTCATAATTTTTGATAAGGTATAGTTGGAACGGGTACAAAGGGGTGTAGATCGGGTCTCCGAGGGGCATTTTGATAATTTAGCATTTTTAAGCTAAGTTAACCAACAATATGAGTTTGAAATAATATATGGATGTGTAATGACTCATTTATTGAATATTTGAGAATTTTAGGATCAGACAATTTTGTCCGAGCCGGATCAAAGACGGTGGATTAAGGAAGGGCAATTAAGGTAGTAAACTTATCCTACTTGCATGTATTTGATATTTATGCTTGTGCATTGCTTTGGTTGATTTGTGAAGCATATTTGAATGAATGAAGCTCTATTTATGTTTATACTATGGTCATAGATATGTTGTATGAAACATTGAGCATGCAAAGATGTCATTATGTGAGCATGAGCCTACATAAGGTGAGCATATCATGCACTAGCATTTATCTTGCATGCATTCTGGTATTTGTTTACTACTGAGATTCCTCTGAATCTCACCCTCCCCCAACCAACCATTTAGATAGGTGGACAGATGTAGGATACTGAAAGTTGTGCGAGAAGATAACGTAATGATGAACTAAAGATTTAATAGTCCAGAATTGTATATTTTATAGAAGAACTTAGACAATTTGGTAGCCTTGTGTGGCTACACAGTTGTATGTGTAAATGAATGAATTTAATTGAGCAGAGAATTTCCCTAATTAAATTAATGCGAAAAGATAATAATTGATGAGTAATAACAAAGTTGCGAACCACTAGAGTACGCTTCCACAAAAGTTTTAAATTTTTAGAAAAACTCACTCAACTACAGGGTCGAATCCTATTTTGAGGTTGTGATTTGAAAGTGTTATAAAAGAATAACATTTAGTGGTTCGAGTTCACTGCATAAAACTCATCAGAAGAGTGTAAATGTAAGGTGTCACAGATGTAAAGGTTGTAGAGGAGAAGAAGGCGTAAAAGAAGGTAGTAGTTGTTGTAGAGGATGGGAAGGAGGTGGAGGAGAAGGATGACGCTGTGGATTTTCTAGCAAGTCTTTAGCATGGTGTTTCATCTTAGCAACTGAAAGAACAAAAGAGGGCAATAAATATAAGGAAATTGGGAGTTTTTATATATTAGAAGTAAATGTTCAAACCGTCACTCCACATGTTGGAAGTTAAAGAGGAGCAGTCACTGCAATGGTGGGTAATGAAAGGGTACCTGGTTATCATGTTGATCAGAGAACAAAGAAGCATAAAGTATTCTTATCATGATCGTGAGGAATGGAAAATATTTAAACTATTTAGTTGATGGTTATTTAAGAGAAACTGTTATGTTATTTTTTTGATATGAAGCTGGAAGATAAATTATTTGTTTGTTCATCTAAAGTATTATGATGGTGTTACCGTAAGAACTATAATTCTCTTAAGACTATTTACGATGGTTAAAAAATATAACCATTATGTATTTTGGTGGTATTCTAATAAATGATGTTGTTACTTCATAACCAAAATGTATATACCTTTTTTATTTTTTTAAATTTTGGTAGTTGATTATATAACCACCATTTTACAACACAAAAAAGAGATGAGTAAATAAACAAATTAAAAATAAAAAGTTATAGAGATGTTTTAATAATCTGATGTATCATCAAATTCTTCAATCTCCAATAACTTGTCTACTTTCTTGTTCAAAGAGAAAATGAGAGGGTCAGTTCCTTTAAGCACTGGTCCATGCATCCTTACTCTTATAAGTAAACCTAGACCATATGATAGAGCTCGTAGGTTACGTGGACAAGACCTTCAATGTTTGTTGGTAGAGAAAGTTCATCTTTTGATTTTTTGCTAGATGATAAATCAAAAGTTCTCTTGCGTTTGTCCATAATGTTTTGTTGAATCAGAAGTTCGCTTTGAGAAGTTGAAATGTCAGTAGAGAAGTAGAGTTCAGTTTTTGGACATTTATATAAAGAGAGTTCTGTAGATTATGAGCCGTCACATCTTTTAGTATTAAAGATCATATTTTATAGATGGCGACGGTTAATTCTTAATAATATTATACATAATCAACCACAATATTAATTTAGAACCATTGAGTATGCTAGCAAAAATACTTTGCGATTCTTAATTAATAACTGTGAACTATTTCTCCCTCTTCCAATGATGAGATTGAGGATAAGAATGGGGAAGAAGAGGATGAATAGGACGGTGGTGCACTGTTGTCCTCATCATTAGAAGGGGAAGATGATGGCCGGGTTAGAGTATTATCATTAGTGTGGGGAAGGGGAAAGGTTTCGAACCATCATGGTGTTTGTTGTTTCATGACAGTTTTTGCTTAACAACCATCATTCTTGTGAGATAAAATATGATAGTTATTGATTACCACCATTATTTATTTTCTTGGACTTCTATTAAGTGATGGGTTTTACTTAGTAACAGTTATGTATCTTAAGAACTAACCATGTCGCCCCTTCTACTATAGTTAATGCCTCTGCCCCCTCTGCTAATCTATCTTTATGTTGAATGACGAGATGGCACAAGAGCAAAGAGCACTAGGGAGTTGTCTTTTTGTCAAGAAGGAAGTCCAAAGCATATTACTAGAGATGGGAAGAGACTTACTGTGAGGTGGAACAAGAAAGGACAAATTGTGAAATCTAACAAATTGTGAACTTGTCAGATTTCAAAATTTTACCTTTCTTGTTCCATTTAAGGTAAGTTACCTCCTATCTTTCTTAATTTTCTTTATAGATCTCCTTCATGATAAGAAGACCCTTCCCTAGTGCTCTTTTCTCTTGTGCCATCTCATCATTCAGTGAAAAAGATAGATTGGCGGAGGGGGCGAAGGCACTGGCGATAACGAAAGGGATGACATGGTTAAGATACTCAGTACTTGAGCCATTTGTTGCCACTAACAAACCTTGAAGAGGAGGTGGTGGTGGAGGAGGAGGGAAGGGGTTGTGGTGGTGGAGGAGTTCTTTTGGAACTTATAACATGATGAAGGAGAAGAGGATGAGGCAAATAGAGAAAAGTAGTAAGAATCATAATAAATAGTTGAGTTTAAATAAAGGTCTCATGGATTGCAAAGGGTTATGAGTTATGACTTATAAAGGTCTAACAGGATTACGAAGGGTTATAATGAGTTATGACATTGAAGGTTAAAATATTATAAGGGGTTATGAAAGAGTTAGATTACGGTTATTTCTGAAGACCGTTATGTTTTGCCTTTGTTGATATAAGAGGTTGGAAGTTGAATCATTTGTAAGTGTTATATGCCGGATGTTTTAAAAGAACCGTAACTTTTTTCACTAAATAAATGATGGTTATTAATTACAACTATTATTTTTTGTGTTTTTACCAATTCTTCCTCAATACATGATGAGTATAATTAACCATTATGTTTAAACATTATATATCCTTGCGCGATCTCTGGCTCGACATACATAATGTTTATTAGTTGTAATCATTATATATTAGGCGTTATAAAAGCACAAATCTATAGTAGTTTCACCTTATTCTTTAACATTTTCTAAGTGAAAGATAAAGTAGGAAATTAAGGGAAGGCACCGAATGAGTGAGCTTTAAGGGCTTTGTTGTGCCCCTTGAGCACATTTTACTATTATAATTAATTACCATGACTCTAGGAAATTGTCACTTTAATTGCTAATTAAAGTATTTTAAGAATTTAACTTTACCGTTATTTTGAATATTCACCTCATTCTTTAACATTTTCTAAGTGAAAGATAAAGTAGGAAATTAAGGGAAGGCACCGAATGAGTGAGCTTTAAGGGCTTTGTTGTGCCCCTTGAGCACATTTTACTATTATAATTAATTACCATGACTCTAGGAAATTGTCACTTTAATTGCTAATTAAAGTATTTTAAGAATTTAACTTTACCGTTATTTTGAATATTCACCTCATTCTTTAACATTTTCTAAGTGAAAGATAAAGTAGGAAATTAAGGGAAGGCACCGAATGAGTGAGCTTTAAGGGCTTTGTTGTGCCGCTTGAGCACATTTTTCTATTATAATTAATTACCATGACTCTAGGAAATTGTCACTTTAATTTCTAATTAAAGTATTTTAAGAATTTAACTTTACCGTTATTTTGAATATTCACCTCATTCTTTAACATTTTCCAAGTGAAAGATAAAGTAGGAAATTAAGGGAAGGCACCGAATGAGTGAGCTTTAAGGGCTTTGTTGTGCCCCTTGAGCACATTTTACTATTATAATTAATTACCATGACTCTAGGAAATTGTCACTTTAATTGCTAATTAAAGTATTTTAAGAATTTAACTTTACCGTTATTTTGAATATTCACCTCATTCTTTAACATTTTATAAATGAAAGATAAAGTAGGAAATTAAGGGAAGGCACCAAATGAGTGAGCTTTAAGGGCTTTGTTATGCTCCTTGAGCACATTTTACTATCATAATTAATTTCCATGACTCTAAGAAATTGTCACTATAATTGCTAATTAAAGTATTTTAAGAATTTAACTTTACTGTTATGTTGAATATCACTTGTTGTTGAGTCAAGTGGATGTTTGTGGAAAGTCCTAGGTCCTTCTGGGTATGATAGGATAATAAGTATACAAGTTTGTTGGATGGGATGTTATAGGCCACATATCCATCTCAATTATCCCCACTTTATATTCATAGTGTCCATTTAAAGCCTAACATTCACTACTATAAAAGCATTATTAGTCTTATAGTAATGAAATAAAACTTCCTTTTTTTCTTATTAGGTACTTTTTGATCACACATAACTTCGGTAGCTTTTCTCCATTTACACAACCCTATCTGAATTCTATGATTAGCAATTCTATAAATTTTACTATTTTTTTGTATAATTTATTCCAAGTATCTAAACTTTGTCACTTGAGTGATGCTTTGATCTCTTAATTTAACCTCTAAATCATTTCTAACTTTTCTCATACCAAAACCGCAATGCATATATTGTAAGGTCCCAAATTTTGATCACTAAGTATCATGAACTATTATAGTATTCCATGATAAAAGAGCATAAAATGTGACAAAACAAGTCAATAGAAGTCACACATGATAAAATAGTTTTTATATAAGATAGTTAGTATATTTCCTATTGAGGCAGTCATATTGTGTGATGCTTTTTAGTAAATGACCTCCAAAAATTCTGAAAATTTTTAGAATGAAATTAGATATGATAATCTTTAATTTGATAGGTCATTTGGAATTTTTAAAGTTGTATACAAAGAGAAATGAATTTTTGAATTTTTCCCAGCGAATTTGATATTTTTCTGGACTAGACTTTAAAAATAAAAATTATGGGAATGTTGATTTTTCAATTGGCTAAAGGTTATATTGTTTCCTAAAACTATACTTAATAAGGGTCACATATCCTTTGAAACCACCCCAATTGGATATCTACAAAATTAGACATGAATTTTCAAAGTTTGGTGATAATTCTGCTCATTTTCTCAAATGTTGCGAAAATGGAAAAAATTGCAAGGGTAAAATGGTCATTTTGACCCAACTAAAAATAATCTGAATTATTTTATATATATTATAGAAAAGGGGGACAGATGAAAATTTTAAAATAATTACATAATTAATGGGTAATTATTACAATATATATATATATATATATATATATATATATATATATATATATATATTGACCAATGAGATAATACCAAGACTTGCTCTAAAATTCTCCACGAAATGCTGCCTCCTTTACTTAAAGGCCTGAGTTGGCCATTTTGGAGAAGGAAAGAAGAGAGGGAAGAGAGGAAGAAGAGGAGGAAGGAGAAGAAAGTTTTGAGCTAGTGTAAGGTAAGTACATCGAAATCTCTACTCAATCTTGCCCTTTAATCTGAGAAACCTCTTCTATAATCTCCATTTCCTCCTAGGTTACTTGTTTAGCTAAAAAAATCTAGAGGAAAAAGGGGGGACACTTTGGTCAAGAGAGGAAGAAGAAGAAAAAGATTGGTAAGTAACTCAAACTTTGAAATTCTTACTGAAAATTGAGTTGTGAATATATTTTGGCTGGTTGTTGAGCTATTTCTGGTGGTTTTGTAAAGTTTGGGATGTCCATTTTCTAAAGGTAAATGCTGCTCAAATTTCTATTGATTATGATAAATTTGAAAATTAATGGCTAAACAAAGGAATACAAGTAGAAAGAAGGCATTTTAGGAGTTAAAATCATGAAAACATAATTTTCTCAATTTTCTTATAATTTTGGCCAAGAGAGAAAATAAGGGAAGAGCTGGAATTTCATGATTCTAATGGTTTCATAATGTTTAGGAAGGAAAGTTATGTAGGGTTTATGTTGAATGCGAAGTGTGAAAAGCCCCGGATCGTGAAATGACAATTTTACCCCTAAAACCCTAAGTTGGGCTGTCAAGGGAAAAATGATAACTGAGTTGAAATTGATCTGATCTGAGGCCAAATATGAGATTTACACATGAAAATATGTGGAATGGACCTAAATTGTAATTTTTGGAAAAGTACAAAATACCGGGGTCAGATCGGGTCCCTAGGGGCATTTTGGTAAATTTCAAAAATTTTGAAGGAAATGATAAAGTTATGAATTTTTTTTAAAAAAGAGAAATAGACTTAAATAGTAGCTTAATTGCAACTATTTTGGTTAATTTTAGGATTTGATATATGCGTAGCTGAACCTACGAAGATAGTTACATTAGGGAAGGAAAGGCAATAACGTAGTAACTTTATCTTTCATATACTATGTGAATATTAATATACAATGGTTACCATGATCTGTTCAATGTATTGCTTGTGGTGCTGAAACTCTCTGGGTGTGGATAATGAGTTAAACCACCCTATGAAACCTTTTGGGTACCATATGGCCAGGTGGACCCAGTTGAGTAGCTTGATATGTACGGATAGGTATTGGTTTGATCCAAGTTATGATAAGTATGAACAAGTATAGGCCTGCTTCAAGTTGTTGTTGTGATCACATTATGATATGATATTGTGCGGATCAGGAACAGATGATCATTTTGATCTGGACAAAATCATAATTTGTTTCTTGAGCATTGTCAGATAGGCTTAGGCATTTTGATTGCTGCATCATGATAAATGCTACATTGCATGTTTACTATTTTTATTTTATATGAATGATTTATGGTTACTACTGAGATTCGTTTGAATCTCATCCCTTTCTTGTAAACAAATTATCCAGCTAGGCATAGCAATTATAAAGGCAAGGAGAAAGATGAACACTAGGATTGAGGATGAGCAATTTATGAAGCTATTCTAGTGTTAAACATAGTATAGACTACTTAGTTTTGGGATGTGATATATAATACTTAGCTACTTTTTGGACTCTTGTATTGTAATCAAGAAACATATATCAGTATATTTGTATAAATTATGTTTGCTTGTTTGAACTATGCAATGATGCTTTATGAAATGTCTAAATTCTGCAGGGTTTGACATATATTATGTCTTGCTCTTACTCAAATGAAAACCCTTCGAGTACTCTAGGGTGCTTCTCCATAACTCAAGTTTAGAGTAAATCTATTTTGTTGATTCAGCTAAAAAAACTAAATCATCGGTAAAAAGTGTGCACTTCTTTGATAAGCTCAGTTAGAATGTCTAAAACTAGATTAAACAAATAATGGCTTAAAGAAAATCCTTGATGCAAGTCAATCCTTATAGGAAAATCCTTTGTTATACCTCTAGGAATTCTAACACTAGTTATTGAACCCTCACACATTTTTTGAATCACTTTGATATATATATACAATACACACCTTTCTTTTCTAAGGCTTTCCAAAGTATGTCTTTTAGTTAAGCTTTTTTCAAATCAACAAAAGCCATCTAAGTACAATATATTATAAGGAATTTGATCTAATTTTCGTCCAAATTCATGTTACTTTATATATAGTTTTTCATATAATTATATAACATTTAAATATAAAGTGACTTAATCTTATGCGGAATTTGATAAAATTTTGTGTTAATTTAAATCTAAATTTAGGAATTTGTGAGTGTGTATAATTTAGAAAGCTTTGACAAATCCCAATATTTATATTTATATGTAATTATGTGAAATCTCTAATTACATTATTGTTGGCAGGAAAAAAGAAAAATCTAATAGCATTAGTATAACTTATTTCTTCAATTCTTTCACACAAATCATAGGACCTACATTGTAACATCTTTATTTTTATTTTTAGAATATAATTATAATTTAGAAATAATTATGAATTTAGTAGTAATTTTTGGTATAAAAAGAAAAGAGGGATTTGATTAAAATATGTTTTTAAAAAATTATATAAAAAATAAAATAATTAAAAAAATGAAAAAAAAAGTCTAAAAGGGTGGCACCGAACTAAAAGGGCACTACTTATTTTATTAAAAAAAATTAAAAGTCATACCACCAAAGGAAGGGGGTTATATAAACTCCTACCCTTCCTTCAGTTTGTCAGTGTAACAAAGTATAATTTTTGGAGGAAGGGAGTCGTAAAGTCCTAGTTTTTTTAGCTTTAGAGATTAATAATTTACTTAAATTCTCTTCTAATCACAAAACTTCTTTTATGAAAAATGTTCTCAATAATTTTCTCTTTCTTATGATAGTAACTTTCTACTAGTTAGAGAATATTTTAGGGATAAGATTTTAGGCAAGTTTTGAGTTTTGTCAATATATGATTATAGAAGTGTAGAAAATAATTAATAATTAATTTTAATCGGTTTAGATTTATTATTTGATTTTTATGTGATTTCTTAATTCATTTCTTTTATAAACAGGTCATAAATTAGTTTATATAGGGTGTTCTTACCGATTAAAGTTGGTTTAAATAATTTATTTGGATTATTGGAGGTACTATTGAGGTATTAATGGGTTTAATTTGTTAGATTTTGAGCTATGTGAAAATATGAGTTAGGACTTAATAATTAAATTAGAGTTTGATATAATTTTAATTATGTGGAGGTTTGAAGATTTGTTTAATAATTGAATAATACTCATATAAATTAAAAAAGAGACTTAATTAGTCTAGAAGGTTTATATTGATGATTTTATAACTATAGGTGCGTTAAATGTGAAACTTTAATTTATAAAATTAAGTGGTTGATGTGAGAGAATTGTATAAAGGTTATTTAAGGTTTTTAATGAGTGATTTGGACTCATAAGAAATGATCTATGGCTAAGGATTGTTAAGGAAATTGAAATATTCGAGGTTAATAATTGTAGAGGAAATTGAGTTTTCAGGAATTGAATTTACATAAATTATTTATTTTATTATTGCTTATGGTTAATTAATATCTACATTGATAATGTAGAGTTTTCTTGTGATTGGTGATTGCTCATGTTTTACTATGCAAGTTAAGGTTAAGTTTGGAGTTAAGGTAACCGGGGTTAATTTATTCTATATGCTTGCTTTGGACTGTAAGATTTTTTCTGAACATTACTTTCATCTATACTACTTTTATGTGTTTTGAAAAATTATGTTTATGTTTGAATATGGACTTAGTTCAGTGAAGCAGTGTATTTTCCAACTTATATATGTGAGCGGAGATTATTATTAAGATTGTTACTGTTGTGATGGTTATGATGTTTGGAATGGAATGTTGTATAAGAAATGATAATCTTGGAAATGTTTCGAAAACTATATTAATTTATTATTTTTATGTTATGGGATATGTTGGGTTGTGTGAAAGATATATAGCGAAATTGTGCCTATCGGCTCTCTCATTCCTAGCCAGGATTTTGAGTTGAGTGTTTTGGGCAGACACCTCCCTTTTACGGTAGATCATTGGTAGTAGCAAAAGGGGCAGTATTCTTAAGGTGACTAGCTAACCTTTAGACGTTTATACTAGCACTAAAATGCTATGCCATGTCCAGAAGATATAAGGAGGAGTAGGATGGATGAGTAGAGATAATTCTCAATGTTGAAAGTATTATATGATAATTAATTATTGAGAATATTATTATTATATTAGTTAAACCTGCTTCTCTGACTTTTAATCATTTCCTGCATATTTTATAAATTAATTTTGGTTACTAAAACTTTATATGTCACCCCGTCCTTATAAATAATTTTTCAGGCGAGACCTCTAACTCAGCTAGAGGCCAAGGGAAATAACCAGAGGTATAGGCGTTGAGAATCTTGTAGCCATCTTTTGGTATTTGTGTTGTATTAACTTCTATATTGCCATTATAGGGCCCTCATATTTTTGAAATATCACATTTATTGTTTGGATAACTGTTTTGAAATAACTATTTAACCCTTTTAGGCCTGATGCCTTATTTTGCATAATCTGACATTTTGGTAGACCTACAACCACATCTATGTTAGCAATTGTTTTATGTGGATTCTTAGTTGTGAGATTTAGTGTTGTAAAACCGTGGGCTATGATTTTCTCATGTTTGTTATGTGTAATCAGAGCAATGAATTTCTCTATAATGGGTTTGTGGGCTGGTTTTGTGCCCTAAACTCTGATATGTTTTGAATAAGAAATAGTTTTTAATTATCATTGGTTAAACAAGTTTTATAAAACCATATTGGATAATAGTTGTTGGTGAGAAAGGGTGTAATACCTTGCAGTTTACACTCATTTTAATAAGTTTTATACATTGAATTCAAACCACTAAGTGATATTTTTTTAATAAAGCTTTTTCAAATCCCAACCTCAAAATAGGATTCAAACTTGCAGTTAAGTAGGTTTTTCTGAAAATTTCAAAATCTTGCTGAAGGGTATTCTAGTAGTTTGTAACTTCATAGTGAATCACCGTCTCTTAATTCCTTTTATAAATACTAAAGAATTTCTCTACTCTTTCTTAGTTTATTCATACATAAATTTACATGAAAGTGTTTAAGTATAATACATAAACAATGTATTGCACTTTAATCTTCAATTCTCCTTCATATTTCTCCCTTTACATATGTTCATGCATTATTCACCTGTACTCATCATACCTATATGGTTGGGTGACAAAGAGTGAGATTCGAGAGAAGCTCAGTAGTAAATAGTGCTAACAAATGTATATAAGAAATGTTTTGTGCATGACATGCTTGTTTACATAAACTCATGCCAATATAATGACATATATGCATGCTCAAAGTTTGACACATTATACTAATGTTCATAGTATAACCGTAAACAAAGCTTCACTCATTCACATATGTTTCATACAATTCATGAAAGCGATTAACACATCAATACACAAGCATACATATCAAGTTATGCAAGTTAGGAAAGTTCACTACCTTTTAGACTTGTGTCCTTTCTTTGTTTCCTCTTCTTCCAACCATCGGAATTACTTGAAGTATCTTTCATTCTTCTTCTTTCTTTACTTCTCATGGCCCTAGATACCCAATCACATTACTAAAGTCATGGTCACAAGTCATTAGAAGTGTATATTAAGGCCCAAGAAGTTAGGAAAGGCTAAACAAGTCGATTTCTTTTAAAAAAGCATGAAATGATGGAATTTAGGGTCTTACACATAGCCAAAAATCCTTTGGCCACTGCCAAAAGAGGTCAAAAGTTTTTAGGCCGTGGCCAAGAATCCCCCTGCTTCTTAACTGAACTTTCAAAAATCATAACTTAATCTACAAAAATTACAAACGGAGTGGTTCAAAGTTTTATTTGACCCTATTTAAGTCTACATTAAGGAAAAAATACCTCATGCTAACAATCACATGCCTAGAATTCCAAAATTCTCAATTAATCCTCACTACAACAGAATTGATTCCAGATTCAATGCCTAACTTTAATAAATCATAACTTACAATCTACGAACCCAAATAGTACATATTGTATATCAAATTAAAGAATACGACGTCTAATTTCATTATGGAAAGTTTGATGGTTATTGGATAACATTTGTCTACTCAAAAATACATCACAAACAACATTCCTCCATAAAACAAAATCTGGCAACAATATTCCTTTAACTTCAATTTTTGGGTTTTCAATCCAACCCTTCTAAAATTTCAACCACATCTTAACCCCATATAATTTTTCCCAAGGAATCCATTATGGTTGGATGAGGAAGAGTGAGATTCGAAAGAATTCTAAAAAACATGAAATGCTATAATTTAGGATCTTGGCTATTACCAGAAATCCTTTGTCCACAACCAAAAAAGGTCAAAATTTTTAGGCTGTTGCAAACAATTCCTCTAGTTGCAGCCAAGAATTCCCCTGCTTCTTTGCTAAACTTCCAAAAATCATAATTTAATTTAAAAAATTCTAAATGGAGTGGTTCAAAGTTCTATTTAGCCCTCCTTAAGTATAATTTAAAGGAAAAATACCTCATGCTAACAATCACATGTCTAGAATCCCATAATTATCAATTAATCCTCAATGCCACAGAATTATTTCCAGATTCAATGCCTAACTTTAATAAATCATAACTTACAATCTATGAACCTAAATGACACATATTATATATCAAATTAAAGAATAGAACGTCTTCTTTCATTTTAAAAAGTTTGATAGTTATTGGATAACATTTGGACACTAAAAAATATGTCACAAACAACATTCCTCCAGAAAACAAAATCTGGCAGCAATATTCCTTTAACTTCAATTTTTGGGTTTTCAATCCAACCCTTCTAAAATCGCAACCACATCTTAACCCCGTATAATTTTTCCCAAGGAATCCATTAGAAACCTCAAATTTGGAAAATTCCTATTCCTTTTTATGCCTTGTTCTGGCTTAAACAGAACCTCACAAGACAACAATTCATTGTTTCACAATTTATCCACTATATTAGGTTCATATGCTTCCCAAACCTTATATAACCACATGTATATGAGCAAATAAAATACAATATTTGGAAAAAAATTAGGGCAGTACAACTCAACCTACTAAAAGTCAACCAATCAACAAATCTACAGCTCAAAATAAAGTTAAAGCTCTCCTCTTGCTCTTTCTTGAGCTCATTTCTTGATTTTCCAACTTTGGCTCTTGCAAGAAGAATCAAAACACCTCCCCTTAAAATATAAAACCATAGAAATGGAGCTGTCATCAAGGGGAGAAATGTTTATGAAGGCCTCAAGAGAAATAGAGGTAGTTTGGAAGGTGAAAATCACACAAGAAGAGCTTACCTTACTTGTGTTCTTCTTTTTCTCTTCAAGCTCCTTGCCTGAATTTTGCAAGTGTGAGAGAGTGGTGAGATGTCTAATTTTTTTTCTCTCCCCTTATCTTATTCATAACACAAATATATCTTATGGTAGAAACATACATACAAAATCATTACATAAGATATGAGAGCAAGATTTGCTTTATTTTATATCGTCAAGCCTATTCTTCCTAAATTTTCTTTCTCATCTTTCTTTCTACAAATGGCACTGGGGCACTAAATGGAAATTCACTGGGTTATATAACCCTTCTCTTAAGAAAACCCATTCGATAGGAGACTTATTACAATATACCATCATTGAGAGTAAATGTTCTCATAGCTCTACTCTATGGTTCGACGTCACAACGGCTTCACTCTATTGTTCGACATCACGGTGGCTGAACACTATGGTTCGGCATCACGGTGGCTCTACTTTACGGTAATGCACTCGGTTCTTCACTCAATCACCTGACTGGTCAGCCCCTCCGTTTAAAACCCTCCATAGGTATCCCTCTCCGATTAGATCTCTCCATAGGTAGCCTTTTCCTATCAGAATCCTCCATAAGTAAGCCTCTCCAATCAGAATTATTTGTAGGTAGCTCTTTCTAATTGGTCATCTCTGAATGAAAGTACCATGTAACGGGAACCCATATCTCATAAGGTCCCTCTTTTCCAGCAATTCTGTAATACGCTTTCTCTAATTTCTCCATCTCATCTAAGGTCATTTATATGGACTTCCGATATCGGTCCAGCTCCAGGCATAATTACAACTCTAAGGGAATATTATATGATTAAGATCTTTTCCTATACTAGATTAGCAACTAGCAGCCTCCAGAAACCTCATACACATTTATGTATCTCAAGCCACTCAAACTATTTCAAATTCCTAGAGAATCAATTTAGCTATTGCATTTGATTCTCAGGTTATGATTCAACTCTTAGAACCTTAATATTTATTGAGCCAGGAAATCATGTTCCCAAATTATACCCAATATACATGCATACTAAAATCAGGATTTAACGTTCCTATTCTAATCGTCAAACGTTCGGATTATGTTCTCATAGCATCAACATTTTTCCAAAGTTTTAATTCTACCTCAATCCTCAATATTATAAGGGCATATTCTAATAATCATTTTTTCACCTCAAAGATAATCGCCGCCAGCTCTACATACATAATGAGTAGGTAACTCATCTTGTGAGACTTCAGCTATTAAGAGACTTTAGCCACCATTCAGCCTTGTCTTATTAAGACATATCCCAATCTTTTTTTACATCTTTTACGATATACCATACATGTCGCACTAGGATATGGGATAATCAACACTGGTGTGAGTGTTAACCCCTCCTATAGCTTTGTAAAGCTCCTCACACATTTCTCATTCCACTTAACAACAAATCCTTTCCTAAGAGCTTATCAATGGCAAGGCGATTCAGGTGTCAGGGTACCTTCCGAAAATATCTGGAAAGACCCAGAACACTAGGTATCTCCATGCTAGTTTCTGGCCTTGTCCAGTTCAATGTCGTTGATCATACCTATATGCCTTTAACTATGATTCATCTAACTAAGAAGATCATTAGTCATGGAGAAACCTTAAGGTAATCACTATTCCTCAAATCTCTAAGATCTTACAAACTTAACTTCCCTAGGGGGTTACTCATCCCGTGATATCTCTCTTTTAAGTTTCGATGGGATCCAGGGCATCAATACCAGTATAGATCCCTATATATACCTCAATCCTAGTATATCATGTTATCCTACCAAGAAATGCTAGATACTATCCCCACAGGTAAACATAAGTAATACCAGCATCTTGGTATAACCCCCCTAATGTGTTCACATAACACATGGGAAAAATCTGGGTCATACTCTAACTCAATATCAGGAGCCCTAGAGTTAGTACTAGAATTTGAATCATGCGCTTCCTCTTCTTCTCATTGTCATTGTCACTAAAAGAGGAATCCTCACTGGGACTGGGCACCACTAACATTCCTGCCAAGCGAAGCCACTTCCTCTATATAGACTATTTCCCCTTACTTCAATAGGCTAATTTACAGACAAGAGTGGTCTAATTCCTTAGGTTTTTCTACATCTATAATTCCTAGTTACAGTATTAACAGGGGATTACTATACTATTCATATGATTAGAGAATGTAACATATAGTCAGAACCCTTTTCTCTAACTGAACCTTTATCTCTGAGCAAATAATTCCATTGCCAGATCACTGCTCTGACACCATAAAATGTAACATCTTATATTTTACACTCGTTCTGATAAGTTTTACGCAGTGAATTCAAACCATTAAGCGATATTTCTTTTATAAAGCTTTTTCAAATCCCAACCTTAAAATAGGATTTGAACATGTAGTTGAGTGGGTTTTTCTGAAAATTTTAAAATCTTTAGTGGTTTGTAACTTCATAGTGACTTCATCGTCTCTTAATTCCTTTTATAAATACTAAAATATTTCTCTACTCTTTCTTAGATTATTCATATACAAATTTAAATCAAAGTATTTAAGTCTAATACATAAACAGTGTATTGCACTTCAATCTTCAATTCTCCTTCGTATTTCCCCTTTGTATATCTTCATGCATTCTTCACCTATACTCATCATACCTATATGGTTGGGTGAGGAAGAGTGAGATTCGAAAGAATCTCAATAGTAAACAGTGCTAACAAATGCATACAGGAAATACTTTATGCATAACATGCTTGCTTACATAAACTCATGCCAATATAATGACATATATGTATACTCAATGTTTAACATATTACATTAATGACCATAGTATAATTAGAAGTAGAGCTTCATTCATTCACATATGCTTCATACAATTCATAAAAGCGATTAACACATCAATACACAAGCACACACATCAAGTTATGCAATTTAGGAAAGTTCACTACCTTTTAGACTTATGTCCTTCCTTTATTTCCTCTTCTTCCAACCATCAGAATTACTTGAAGTATCTTCCATTCTTCTTTATTGGCTTCTCAATGCCGTAGATACCCAATCATATCATTAGAGCCATGGTCAAAAGTCATTGGAAGTGCATATTAAGGCCCAAAAAGTTAGAAAGGGCTAAACAAGTCAATTTCTTTTAAAAAACATGAAATGCTAGAATTTAGAATCTTGGCTGTTACCAGAAATCCTTTGTCCACAACCAAAAAAGGTCAAAATTTTTTAGGCTGTTGCAAAGATTTCCTCTAGTTGCAGCCAATAATTCCCCTGCTTCTTTGCTAAACTTCCAAAAATCATAATTTAATTTAAAAAATTCTAAATGGAGTGGTTTAAAGTTCTATTTAGCCCTCCTTAAGTATAATGTAAAGGAAAAATACCTCATGCTAACAATCACATGTCTAGAATCCCATAATTATCAATTAATCCTCAATGCCACAGAATTATTTTCAGATTCAATGCCTAACTTTAATAAATCATAACTTACAATCTATGAACCTAAATGACACATATTATATATCAAATTAAAGAATAGAACGTCTTCTTTCATTTTAAAAAGTTTGATAGTTATTGGATAACATTTGGACACTAAAAAACATGTCACAAACAACATTCCTCCAAAAAACAAAATTTGGTAGCAATATTCCTTTAACTTCAATTTTTAGGTTTTCAATCCAACCCTTCTAAAATCACAACCACACCTTTACCCCACACAATTTTGCCCATAGAATCTATTGGAAATCTTCTCATTCCTTCTTCATGCTTAGTTCTGGATGAAACAGAACCTCACAAAACTACAATTCACTATTTCACAATTTATCCACTATACTAAGTTCATATGCTTCCCAAACCTCATATAACCACATGTATATGAGAAAAGCATAATAAAATCCTAAATATACTATTTGATGAAAATTAGGGTAGCATAACTCAACCCACCTAAACTTAAATAATAACACAATCTATAGCTCAAAATGAAGCTAAAGCTCGCCTCTTGCTCTTTCTTGAGCTCTTTTATTGATTCTCCAACTTTAGCTCTTGCAAGAAGACTCAAAACACCTCCCCTTGAAAATATAAAACCATACAAATGGATCTCTCATCAAGGAGAAAATTTTTTATGCAGGCCTTAAGAGCAATAGAAGTGGTTTGGAAGGTGAAAATCACATAAGAAGAACTTAACTTACTTCTTCAAGCTCCTTGCCTGAATTTTTCAAGGGTGAGAGATTGGTGAGATGTATGATTTTTTTCTCTCCCCTTATCCCATTATACTTGGTAAAGAATTGGCCAAAACAAATGGAGAAAATATGTGGTCCACAATTAATCTTATTGGTAAAAAGTTGGTGGTTATTTGACCAAGTAAAATTGGGTTAAGTTAAATTGAATTTTTCTCTTTCTTTCCCATTCCTATTGGAAAAAAATGGGTTATCCACATAGAGGAAACATATTGACCCAATCATCTCACTTTATCTTGCCATTGGTCAATTAATTTCTCAAGTTTGAAAAGTGGACATTTTAACTAATTGACTAAGCTCTTCCTCCTTTCTTTCCTATTGTTGGATGGTTTTGTGGTGCCAAAATGGAGGATAATTTCTTTTTCATTCTTATAATTACTTCTTACTTTTGAAGAGCAAATCTTGGCCCTTCATCTTGTCTTCCAATTTTGACCTTAAGATCAAGTGACAATTGTCTCTTTTGCCCTTGATTATGGCAATATTATTTCTTGTGTCGTTAATTCTTTTCTCTTGTTTTATTTCTCTTTTTTTCCATTTCCAAGATGTCATTTCCTCTTAGTTTTTGATCTAAGCTAGGCTTTAGATCTTATTTGACTCTAGAGAAAGAAATCGAGTGTTTCCTTTGACTATCTGGGACTAAATCCCATACTTTAGTTCCCAAATTAGCCTTTAAAAGTCATTATGGCTCTTGGCCATTCTTGGAACTCTTCCTGAACTGGGCTTAATAGTCTACTTTATTCAGATTTATTCTCTAGCCTTTAGCCCCAAAATTTAGGATATTACAAAGGGTCTTTTCAATTTGGTATCAGAGCACTACATTTAAAATTTCTTGGCTCTGTCATGCATTACTTTAGAGCATGGAAAAATAGAATCTTTACACACCTGTTTTTCTTTTTTGTTATGTTTTGTTTCTTATTCTTACTATTCTCCATCCTTGGATAGATTTTATCCATAGGTGGGGAAAGATGGTGAATATCAGGTGTACAGATATCGGTGACAATGACCAATAGAGACCTAATAGACCCCATAAGCATTTAACTGAGGCTGAAATATTAAGACATCTGTATGGATGGATCTTTACAACAGATAAACGATTGAGAAGGCTCAAGGAAGGATGAGCCAATAAAGGGCTGAGTAGAGGAAACAAGGGTCATACCTAAGAAGTGAATGTTGAAATGGAGGAAGAAAATAATGTCCATGCTGAGAAGCTAGTTCTACATCTACCATACTCTGAGACGGACGAGTCAGAAGAGCGAATAATTACTCCAGATATATTTACAGTATAGAAATATTTAGATCATTTCCATCCTGAGACATTCTTAGGAGGATTGCCAACAGATGTTGAGAGTTGGATTAATAGGTTGGAAATGTTATTCAAGTCAATAAGGTGTGATAAATATCAAAAGTTGATAGCTGCTAAAACCCTGTTGACGAGTGGTGTATTGGATTGAAGAACCACTTTAAAGCCTGCTGATGGGCATCAACTTGAGTATGATGAATTTAAGAGAATTTTCTTTGATTACTATTTCCCTATTAAGCTGAGGCATAAAAAATAAGTTGAGTTCTTCATTCTTTGGCAGGGGAGATGGATGTAAACACATTTATAGCTCAATTTATTAGCCAAGTATATGTTGTAGTTAGAAAAAACAAATAAAGCCCACAACAATTGGTTGGCTAAATGAATATTTAAGTAATATAATGATGATGTCAAGGTAAGGATGGGAACCTATGACATCACTACCCTTGAGAAGTTGATAGCAAAAATTTAAGAGCTCTGTACAAGGTATAAAGATACCGAGAGATCTATGAGAAGGGATTCTCAAGGACAATTTAATAGTTATATAGGAATATCAAGGGGTGTCAATAAGAAGAGTTACCTTTCAAGTTCTAGTAGATCTGAAATCAGAAGGATTTTCCATCAGGGAAGCTTCCAACATAGGAATTGTCTTTCATGAGTCAGAGCCATACCAAAATGATTCAGGGCTCCCAGCAAGGATCAGTAGCATCAACTCCTAGTATGACTCAGCACCCTCCTTGTACTTATTGTGGGAGAGCACATCCTGGCGAGTGTTGGACTTATTTTAATTGTGGGGGAAAAAGATCATATTGTAAAATATTGCTTTAAGGGAAGGAAAGAGGACCAGACATCTAGACCGTTGATACCCATACGAGTGTTTTCTTTAACTTCTGAGGAGGTGAAAGTCACTCCAAATTTGATCCGAGGTAATGTTCTTCTTCAAGGTCACTCCTTATATGTTATATTTGATTTTGGTGTTACTCATTCTTTCATTTCCTATGACTATTTGGAAAAATTAAACCTTATTTTGTATCAACTCCTACTAGTATACATGTAAAAACTATTATGTTGTGTAAGAAATTGAAGTTTGTATGTGAGGATCGTGAAACGACCATTGATTTGATTTATCCACCCATACAGGGTATAGACATTATTGTGGGCATAGACTGGTTATCATCTAATAATGTAACCTTGCAATATAAGAACAGAGCTGTTCAATTTAACGCTTGCACAGTAATTAAAGAAATCCCTCAAGGTCCGATAATGTTGTTAGCAGCCCAGGTAAAGATAAGTGTAAGGAAGGGGTGTGAAGCCTTTATGGTGTTTTTCTCAGTTCAGATAGAATCTCAGGAAAATATTGACCATATTGAAGTGGTTAAAGAGTTTCTTCATGTGTTCCTTGAAGAGTTGACTGAATTACCTCTAGAACGAGAAGTTAAGTTTGCCATTGAGTTAGTACCAGGGATAGAGCCGATCTCCAAGGCTCCTTACCAGATGTCACCTTCAAAGTTAGCTGAATTAAAGAAGCAGATTGAAGATTTGTTAGAAAAGGGTTTTATCTGACCAAGTGTATCTCCATGGGGTATACCAGTTCTGTTTGTGAAGAAGAAAGACGGCAGTTTAAGGCTTTGTATTGATTATCTACAGCTGAATAAAGTCACTATTAAGAATAAGTATCTATTACCGAGAATAGATAATTTGTTAGATCAACTTGTAGGTTCGTTGGTGTTTTCAAAAATTGATCTAAGATAAGGATATCATCAGTTGAGGGTAAAGACAAAAGACATTCCAAAGACTGCCTTCCATACTAGATATGTCCATTATGAGTTCCTTATTATGCCTTTTGGGCTAATGCACTAGTGATATTTATGGATTATATGAATCGGATCTTTAGACCGTATTTGGATTAATTTGTGGTAGTGTTCATTGATGATATCCTTATCTATTCGAAGAGTAAAGAGGAACACCAAAAACATCTTCGAATTGTACTACAAATTTTGAGAGAGTATAAGTTGTATGCGAAGTTTAGTAAATGTGAATTTTGGCTGAGAGATGTGAAGTTTTTGGGCTATGTGGTTTTAGTAAAAGGAGTAGCAGTAAACCTAAGTAAGGTCAACACTGTGTTGAAGTGGGAACCACCTAATTTCGTGACAGAGGTACGCAATTTCTTAGGGTTAGCTAGTTATTACAGCCTTTTTATAAAGGGATTCTCTCATATTGCCACGCCACTCCCCATATTGACTAAGAAAGAATAACTGTTTGTTTGGGATGCGAAGAGTGAGGAAGATTTTTAGAAGCTAAAAAATTAGTTAACTACCGCACTTGTTCTCATTATACCTGACCCACACAGACCACACACGATATATACAGATGTATCATTGAAAGGCTTAGGATGTGTGCTCATGCAAGATGGTAAAGTTATGGCTTATGCATCTCGCCAGTTGAGGCCTCATGAAGAGAAATACCCGATGCATGATCTAGAGCTACTGTCATTTTTGCCTTAAAGATCTGGAGGCATTACCTATATGGGTCCCAATTCGAGATCTTCAATGACCATAAGACCTTGAAGTATCTAGTGGATCAAAAAGAGTTGAACAATTGACAAAATAGATGGATGGAGTTCTTGAAAGATTATGATTATGAGTTGAAGTATCATCCAGGGAAGGCGAATGTAGTTGCAATTGTTTTAAGCTGGAAGTTAGTACACATGTTTTATATTTGTGCAACTGAGTATAACCTCCTAGAAAGGTTATCAGAATTTTATCTTGAACCAAAAATCAAAGGTGATTATGAGTACAATACTTAGAAATTTGACTTTTTGGTGACTTAAGAAAGGCCCAAATGGAAGATAGCTGATTGCTAAGGATTAGAGAAGAGTTAGAGAATGGTGAAGGACCTAATTATGATATTGGGGATACTGGTATATTGATGTATAAGAAGAGGATTTGTGTCCTGGACAACGAGGAAATCAAGAAGAAAATCTTGAGGAGGCTCATCAGAGAAAGTATACCATTCATCCAGGAATCACTAAGATGTATCGAGATCTAAAGTAAAGGTATTGGTGGCCTAAGATGAAACGTGATGTGACAAACTTTGAAATGAAGTGTCTAACTTGTCAGAAGGTGAAGATTGAGCATCAAAAGCCTCCAGGGCTACTTCAACCTTTATGCCTCGTTTGGTAAGAAGGAACTCATGGGAGAGAAGTGGAAGTGGAAGTGAGTTTCACTATTTTGTCTGTTTGGTACCATGAAAGTAAATTCTATCACTCACCCCATGGAAGTGAGTTCCACCTCCACTTCCTTGGGCTTATTTACCCTACTACCCTCCTACCCTTTCTTCTTCCCTCCACCAGAAACTATGATCTTTCACCACAAGGGTGATGGCGGTGGCATTGACGGCGGCGGCGGCGATCCTCCGTCTTTTTGTTGGCGGCAGTCCTTAATAGTGACTATGGTCTTTAGGTGAAAGATGCTTTTTTTGTTGGAGGGTATTTTAGTATTTTCATATTACAAATATATATTTTGATTAAAAATTATATCTCACTTCCACAGTCATACCAAACACACTTTTAAACCCCACTTTCATCTCCATTTCCACTTCTAATTCTACTTCTATTTCCACTTCCAATTCTTTGAAAACTCTTCCATCATACCAAACGAGGTATTAGAGATTCCCCAGTGGAAGTGGGATATCATTTCTATAGATTTTATTATAGGATTGCCTAAGACTGCAGGACACCATAACTCCATATGGATCATTGTAGATAGATATACAAAATTAGCTTATTTCCTGTCGATCCATATTGGATATAGCTTGGAGAGGCTAGCTCAATTATATATGGACTAGATTTTCAAGTTGCATGGTGTGCCCATATAGATTGTGTTAAATCGTAATCCAAGATTCACATCAAATTTTTGGAAGGCGTTACAGGAGGCTGTGGGAACTAGGTTGAAGTATAGTATGGCTTATCACCCACAGACTGATGGACAGACAGAGAGAATGATTCATACCCTTGAGGATATGTTGAAGGCTTGTGCCATTGAGTTACCTGGTAGTTGGGATCATCACCTACCTTTGGTCGAATTTGCTTACAATAACAGTTATCATTTGAGTATTTAGATGGCAACTTTTGAGGCATTATATGGTAGAAAGTGTAGATCACCTCTCTGTTAGACTGAATTAAGTGAGAGAACTATGATTGGACTAAACTTGGTAGATGAAACTATAAAGAAGATTGAGATGATTCGCTAAAAGTTGTTGACAGCTTAGAGCAGATAAAAGAGCTATGAGGAGGGTGATGTAGACCTTTGGAGTTTGGTGTAGGTGATCACGTGTTCCTTAGAGTTTCTCTAGTGGTTGTTATTAGTAAATCTATTAAAGCCAAGAAGTTGACTCCCTAATTCATTGGGCCATATAAAATTATGGAACAAATTGGACTAGTTGCTTATCGAATTGCCTTACCGCTACACCTGTCAGGTGTACACAACATGTTCCACGTGTCACAGCTTCAAAAATATCATTCAGATTCTTACCTTGTGATTGACCCTGAAAAGGTTGAGTTGAGGGAGAATTTGACCTATATATATGATCCAGAGATGATCTTAGATGTAAAGGGCAAACGGTTGTGAAATAGAACAATCTGACTTCTAAAAGTCTTTTAGAAGGGTATGTCTCCCAGAGATTCCACTTGGGAAATTGAAGAGCGAATGCGGCGTGATTTCCCTAACTTATTTACTTAAGTATGTTTCTATGTTTTAGTAGTGTTGGTATTTATATTTGTATTATGTTGTAATTGAATTTATGATGTTATATAATTAAGTTTGTGTTGGTGACTTGTGTTTTATTGTGCTTGGAGTGCCATTTGTATTATGAAGACTTTGCTTTGACTTTGATGTTGCGTGGGAATCTTACGTTGTAGATTGTCATATTTTTTTCGTTCATTGTGAATTTTGAGGATGAAATTATATTTATGTGGGGATAATTGTAACATCTTTATTTTTATTTTTAGGATATAATTATAATTTTAAGATAATTATGAATTTAATAGTAATTTTGGTATAAAAGGAAAAGAGGAATTTGATCAAAATATGATTTAAAAAAATTAAATTCAAAAAGTTTATGTAAAAAAATAAAATAATAATAAAATAATAATAAAATAAAATAAAAAGTCTAATAATAATAAAATAATAAAAAAATAATAAAAAAAGTCTAAAAAGGTGGCATCGAAACTAACTAAAAGGGTATCACCCATTTTATTAAAAAAATAAAAATAAAAGTCACACCACCTTCAAAGGGTTTATGGTTATATAAACCCCCACCCCTCCTTCACTTCATAGGTGAGACGAAGTGGAATTTCTAGAGGAAAGAAGTCGTAAAGTCTTAGTTTTTACAGTTTTAGATATCAATAAGGTACTTAAATTCTCTTTTAATCACAAAACTTCTTCTATGAAAAATGTTCTAATAATTTTCTCTTTCCTATGATAGTAATTTTCTGCTAGTTAGAGAATATTTTGGCAATAAGATTTTAGGCAAGTTTTGAATTTTGTCAATATTTGACTATAGAAATGTAGAGAATAATTAATAGTTAATTTTAATCAATTTAAATTTATTATTTAGTTATTATGTGATTTTATAATCAATTTCTTTTATAAATAGGTCATAAATTAGTTTCTATAGGGTGTTTTTACCAATTAAAGTTGGTTTAAATAATTTATTTGGATTATTGGAGGTATTATTGAGATTTGAATATGTTTATTTTGTTAGATTTTGAGCTAGGTGAAAATATGAGTTATGACTTAATATTTAAGTTAGAGTTTCATATGATTTTAATTATGTAGAGGGTTTGAAGAGTTGTTTAATAATTGAATTATACTCATATCAATTAGAAAATAGATTTAATTGGTCTAGAAGATTGATATTCATGATTTTATGACTATAGGTACGTTAAAGGTGAAACTTTAATTTATAAAATTAAATGTTGATGTGAGACTATGTTATAAAGGTTATTTAAGGATTTTAATGAGTGATGTGGGCTCATGAGAAATGATCTATGGCTAAGGATTGTTAAGGAAATTGGAATATTTGAGGATAATGATTATAGAGGAAATTGGGTTTTTAGGAATTGAATTTGCATAAATTATTTATTTTATTATTTCTTATAGTTAATTGGTATCTACATTAATAATGTACATTTTTCTTATGATTGGAGATTTCTCGTGTTTTACTATTCAAGTTAAGGTTAAGCTTAGAGTTGAGGTTACTGGGGTTAATTTATTCTATATGATTGCTTTGGACTGTAAGATATTTTCTGAACATTACTTTCATCTATACTACTTGTATGTGTTTTGAAAGATTATGTTTATGTTTGAATATGAACTTAGTTCAGTTAAGCAATGTATTTTCCATCTTGTATATATGAGAATAGATTATTATTAAGATTGTTATTCACTAGTGCAAAATAGGCTTTTTAGATCGCATCATTTAGACCGGCTATTGCGGATAAGGTCTAAAAGAAACGCGGGTTGGCAATTCTGTAATTAAAATCAATTCTTTAGACCGATTGTTAAAAAAACCGGTCTAAAAAAACTTATTTAGACTGGTTATATAAACAACCGGTCTCAAAAAAATTTGAATAAAAAAATCACGTTATTATTAAGACCAGTTATTTAAATAACCGATCTTAAAAGTCAATAATTTAAGACCGGTTCTTAAATAACTGGTCTTAAATATCTAATATAATTCAAATTAAAATCTCTATTGTTAAAATTAATTATTTAGACAACCGGTCTTAAATTGTGGAACTTTAAGACCCGTTAGTTAAATAACCGGTCTTAAAATGTTTTTTAAGACCGGTTATCCAAAAAACGGTCTTAAAAGTCTAATATTTCAAACCTAACAGGCTACAAAGCTCATTTCATCAACAAATTTCATTTCCCTCCCACTCTCCTTCCATAGCCGCGAAAGTTCCTTTCAGCTCAAGTCTAAGATCTCCGGTGATATTCCCCCTTATTCTCCAGCCACTGCGCACCTACCGCCACCGCTTCCACCTCCTTCTCCATTTTCTGTTCTGTGCTGTTTAAAAATACTCCCTCCTTCCCCGTTCGTCTGCCCGTTGTTGCGAAGAAGTCCGCCGTGAGTACCATCGTAAAGGCCGGCTGAACTTCTTATTTCACCAGCCTTTATCTCCCTCCGGCGTGTTCTCCAGCCACTGCAACCCCTCTCCTCCTGCTCCTCAAGCCACGGTCCAAGGTTACTTCAAACAGGTAATGTCCCATGTATCAATCCTTCATATAAATAGAAATTTAGTTTTCACTGTCTATCCAAGAAGAATCTCTACTATAATTGAACTAGAAATTAACACAGAAATGGAAGAAAAAAATGACATTTACTCTGATGGAAATTAATTGGTAAAGCTTGATTAACGGTGGCCTGAACTGGTGTGATTTGATTATTTGAGGATTAGGGTATTGATAATTACTAGTTTTCATAGCCTCTGGAATGCTTAAGTTATTGTGTCAAATTTCCTAGCATGTATGCTCATGAATGGCTGATTAGAAAATTGTTACATAATGTTCAGTTAGTTTTGAAACTAAATTTGAGAGGTGATTTGAGGTTTAGACTAAAGCAATTCTTATGTATGTGGTCTAAATTAGTCCTGAAATTGCTAGTGTATGTTGATACATTTTCCATATTACTTGAAGAAAATGGAACAGACTGCAATTATATCTTATGCGGAATTCTAATGAAGAATTTTGTTAAACTAGATAAATTGATGAGTGTAACCTTTTCATACTCTAATTATACTCCTGCCTTTTCCAAGGAAGTTAATATACAAAAGAGAAGAAAAAAAAGGTGTTGAAATATATGGATCGTAGTTGGATAAACACTAAACGGACTAGTGTTGAATATGATAATGGGGTGAGGGATTTTTTGAAATTTGCTAGAAGAAATTCTGGTAATGATGATAGTGGGATGTTCTATTGTCCTTGTGTAGAATGTCTGAATGAGAAGCGACTTAGTGCTGCAGATATATATACACATTTAATTTGTGAAGGATTTTGTAAGAGTTATACAGTATGGGTATGGCATGGTGAAGAAATAGAAATTCCAAGCGCAACTCAACAATGGGGCTCGCCTTTGATGATAATAACATGATTCTGAATGATCGGATAGAGGATATTATTCGTGATGTAGGATAAGAGGCTTTTGAGCAATCATATGCATATGGTAATATGTATAGTGATGCTGAGAAGCCGCTGTACCCGGGGTACACAAAATACCAATTGTTGAAAGCTGTATTGAAATTGGTAAGCTTGAAAGCATGGCATGGATGGAGCGACAAGAGTTTTTCAAAAGCACTTGAGGCCTTCAAGGACATGCTTCCAGATGATAACGTGCTGCCTTGCCGATACTATGATGCTAAGAAAATACTGTGTCAACTAGGGATGAAGTATAAAAAGATCCATGCATGCCCTAATGATTGTATATTGTACAGAAAAGAGCATACAGAGAAAGAACAGTGTCCGATATGTGAAACCCCCAAGTACAAATCAAATAAGGCCCCTGCAAAAGTGTTGTGGTATCTTCCTATAATACCGAGGTTCAAACGGCTGTTTACTAATGAAATTGATGCCAAAAATTTGAGATGGCATGCGGATGAGAGGATTTTCGATGGAAAGCTTCGACATCCAGCTGATTCTTCTCAGTGGAAGAAAATTGATCAGTTGTTTCCTGACTTCGGCAAAGAGCCTAGGAATCTTAGGCTTGGGCTTAGCACGGATGGCATGAATCCTTATGGTAGCCTAAGAAGTATACATAGTTCATGGCCTGTTATGTTGGTAATTTACAACTTATCTCCTTTGTTATGTATGAAACGAAAGTACATCATGTTGTCTATGTTGATTTCAGGACCAAAACAACCTGGAAATGACATAGATGTTTACTTAGAACCCTTGATCAAAGACTTGAAAGAGTTGTGGGATGAAGGTGTCGACGTTTTTGACGCGAACAAGACGGAGATGTTTAAAATGTGAGCCTTGATCTTTTGTACTATAAACGACTTCCCTGCTTATGGAAACTTGTCAGGATATAGCGTTAAAGGCCACAAAGCTTGTCCTATTTATGAAGAAGGCACATGCTATCATCAACTTCAACATGGAAGAAAGACTATTTATCTTGGTCATAGGAGATTCCTTAGACGGGGCCACCCATATCACAGATTAAAGAAGGCCTTTTTTGGTGGCCAAGAGTTTAAAGATGATCCAGAGGCTTTGACTGGGGAGCAAGTGTATGAAAAGGTCAAAAATATCAATGTCATCTTCGATAAGACTTCAAAGAGTCAAAATGAAAAAAATATATGGAAAAAGAGGTCTGTTTTCTTTAACCTTCCATATTGGCATAATCTTGATGTCAGACACTATATTGATTTCATTCATGTAGAGAAAAACATGTGTGATAGTATTGTTAGGACACTACTCAACATACAAGGAAGTTCTAAGGATGAAGTTAAGATAAGATTAGATTTGCAAGAAATGGGAAAACGGCCAGACTTACATCCTAAGCCATATGGTAAAAGAACTTTTTGTCCTCCAGCTTCTTATACTTTGTCTAAAAATGAGAAATGAAGTTTTTGTGAGTGTTTACATGGCATCAAAGTTCCCTCAGGGTATTCTTCAAATTTTAAGAAGCTTGTTTTGATGAAAGATTTGAAGTTAGTAAGGCTGAAGTATCATGATTGTCATGTCTTGATGCAACAACTACTCCCAGTGGCTATTCGAGGCATCGCCGAATATGATCTTCAACACATATTGACCAGGCTTTGTTTCTTCTTCAATGCGATTTGTAGTAAAGTCATTGAGACGGAAGGTTGGATGAATTGGAAAATGAAGGTTACCTGATCTTGTGCCAGTTGAGAAGCTTTTTGTTCCTTCCTTTTTTGACATCATGGTACATCTAGTTGTTCATCTAGTAAGGGAGATAAACTTGTGTGGGCCTATCTATTTTGATGGATGTACCCAATTGAAAGAACTATGAAAATCCTAAAAGGATATGTGAAGAACCCTAACCGTCCTGAAGCTTCTATTATTCAGAAATATGTTTCTGAAGAAGCCATGGAATTTTGTCAACATTATTTGGCAAATATAGGACATATCGGCCTTCCTAAATGACAGGATGAAGAAGGGGGTAGGTGCGGGGCTACCATCAAGAATGTGGATCCTGATGAATTACAACAAGGCCACTTATACATTTTGAATAATGTTGATGTAGTTCAAGATTACATAAATGCTCATAAAGAAATTGTACTGAAAGCGAACAGTCGATTGACTGAATAAAGGTTAATTAGGGAGCATACCAGGACTTTTGCACATTGGTTTAAACACAAGGTTGACGGAGAAGAATGTGTTTCTGATACAATTAAATGGCTAGCACGTGGTCCTGAGTTTGATGTCATAAGTTGGACTTTGTTTGTGATCAATGGGTATACATTTTACACGAAGTCCCTGGATGATAGGAGTACTATCCAGAACAGTGGTGTTATGTTAGTAGCTGAATCTATGCACTTCTCTAGTTCAAAAGATAAGAACCCTACATTGGCAGCCATACCTTATTATGGGGTTATTGATGAGATTTGGGTGGTTGACTATGTTAAAATTAAATTTCCTATTTTCATATGTAAGTGGGTTGATGTCAATAATGGTGTGAGGATTGATAAGTCAGGGTTTACATTAGTTAATCTGAACAACAGAAGTTTTGGAGATGAACCTTTCATTATGGCATATCAAGCGAAACAAGTGTTCTATATTATTGATTAGGCAAATAAAATATGGTCTGTAGCTCTCTAAGGAAAAAGGGTCGTCGATATTGAAGATGAAATTCGTTCAAATTATGATCTTCTTGAGACCCCTTCTTTTTCTAGGGGTCTTCCTATATTGAACGAAGAAGATGAAGCTGATAATGAACACGGCACAAGAAATTATCATCGTGAAGGGATATAAGTTGATATCTCTTTATAAATCTACTTTAAATGTTAGCTATCTATTAAAAGTAATTATCGTTATAAATTATATGCAGATTATATATATAGTTATTTTATAACTTACTAACTCAACAATTTTTCTTAACAGTACAATGACGGATCTGGTGCATCCTACAACAGAGGATTAGGTATCACCTACTGCTCAGCACAGCGAGCCTCAGAGTGTCAATCAAGGGCAGTCATCGGGTGAGCTGAGTCACCAACCCAGACGGAGGGGAAAGATGGCCACACGCTTGAGGGATGTTTCCCTGAGTCGGTCAGCCAGTGAGAGGATGCCGATCCAGTTCGATCAATACTGGAAACCGATCGGGCCGAATGCCAGTCGTTATAGGAGTTTTGTCGGCCTCCTCGCACAGAATAAGCCTAGCATATTGATAGAGGAGTAGAGGAATGTCGACAAAAATGTTAAGCAGCATATTTGGGACACTATTCAGGTATAAAATTCCCTCTGTATGTTTCTTTTATCAAATTCATTTCATTACTGTAACTAACTCCTTTAATTCATGAATAACAGCTCACCTATGACGTTCCTCAGAGTGAGATCTTGTATCACAAGACTATGACGTATTGTTGTGAGCATTGGAGGAAGTTCAAGATGAATCTAGCCAACAATTATGTGTATATCGAGGTGCCAGCTGGTGAGCCTCATCCTACTCCTTGCAGCAAGTATTCGTACATCGATGAAGCGACATGACAAGAGTTTTTTAGGCTTCAGACTACTCCAGAGGCTTTAGTGAGTTAACTTATTTTATACTTTATTTACTTATCTTTTGTCTTTACTGTTTGTAACCTTTTTTCTCATTTCTTATTTGCAAGAAAGAAGGCAAAAGGCACAAGAGAGTGGCAGGAAGAATGGTTTCCCCCACACAATGTCTCGTGGGGGATGCGTAAAGGCTGAGAAAGACTTGTTGGCGGCCAAATGGAGGAGATTGGAAGAAGCATCTCAATCCGATCCTTCTGTTCTGCTATCTCCACCATCTCTGATACGGGCGAAGAGTTGTGGTTGCATGCTCGCCGGAAGAGTGGTGGATCCTATACGAGTAACCAGTCTCGTA
This sequence comes from Albizia julibrissin, assembly GCA_037074505.1. NCBI lineage: Eukaryota > Viridiplantae > Streptophyta > Magnoliopsida > Fabales > Fabaceae > Albizia > Albizia julibrissin. Next base: position 42,798,444 of record CM073478.1, on the reverse strand, counting down.
TAGTCAGTGATAAAATTGTAAGTATCGTTGTTCTTATTAACTATTTAATAAACATGTTTCATTACTCATGTGTGTTTTTTGTATATCTCACAGGAGGAACTTCAAAAAAAGCAAGCCGAGGGATCCTTCAAGTCGAAGGGGATGAATGACATTCTCACGGTTGCTACTGGAAAACGTGAGCATCCAGGCCACGTCAGGGGAGTTAGAGGAGGGGTGGGTATAAAGGATTACTTTGGATCCTCCTCACGTAGTTCCTCCTCCAACGTGGTTATAAGAGACAAATTGGAGTGTATGTTGGCCACTGCAAGGGCGGAAGCAAGGGCCGAGGCAAAAGCATCATTTGATGTACTATTGGATGCCCGGTTAAGCAAGATGAAAGACGAGGTATATGCTATGGTGAGCACAAGATAAGATACCACTCCTGCCCAGGCACAGTCGCTCGATCGCCATAAGCAGAGCACCAAAGAGAGTTGTTGTAATGTGGGACAGTCATCAGAGAGTCCTGGAAAGGACAATGTCGAGCCTTGTGAATTATATGTTGAGGATCCTTTGAGACGGTTAGTTGCACAGGGGAGTTTGCATAACCTAGGATCAACTGTTCACCACCTCCAAATGACAGATGATCAGGTTAAGGTGTCAGTTGAGGAGGTTATCATTGCAGACACACCTGTCCCTATCCCTTCTGAGGAGTTCAAGATTGTGGCCGATGTCTTGGGTACCTACATATCATGGCCGAAGAACCTTGTTTCTGTTGGAGCTACGGATTCCCGATCAAAACCCCAAGTCCAGCTCCCTTCCCTCATGAAGTTTCACAGCCTCCACCACTGAATGTGATGCAACAAGTGATTCTGATGCCATTTGATACATCTTTCCTGGCTAGAAATTGGCCTATGGATTCAGCTGTTGGGCCGTCAGGGGCGGCATGCTATCTTGAGAGGGATGATTTAATGTCCATGGTCGCTCCTAGATAAAATCTTACGATTGCGATTGTCCTACTTTTTTGATGTAAGTATCTTCTTCAATTAGAAGTAAATATCTTAAAAATTATGCTGTTTAACTTTAATTTGTGTGCTTCCATTTTTATAGGTACATGAATCGTAGGTTGGTTTCCTTTGGGCAGAGCGATAAATTTGGATTCATATGCCCAGCTCATGCCATGGAGAAAGAGACCACTTTTGCCATTAGACATAGATATTTATCAGAGAGGATCAGTGAATCAAAAACTAACTGTTTCTTGGTTCCTTATGTGTATGGGTAAGAAACATCAAATTTATATTCCAAAACACATATAATGCTTTATATTTGCTTAACATTCATCTCTTTTTTTAAGGGATCATTGGCAATTGGTTATTCTGTGTAAGGCTAGTTACACAGTGATCCTCATATGCTGCCTCCACTTCAAACCGGGGAGTGACTTGAAGAATACCATGAACTCATAAGTTTTCTTGCTTTATTACCTTTTGTGTGTAAAGTTTGTGTGCAGAATAAGTAATCTTTGTGATTTTGATCATAGGGTTATGCGGACTTTCCTACATGCTAAGTGTGGTAGGCATGTTTGTGACTTAAAAGACCCTACATGGATCACGCCAAAGGTTAGTACATATTTGTTTTCTTTAAGATGTGTTCCATAAGCTATGCTTTTATGCTTGCTTTGATGATATCATGTTCTTTTTCAGACCCGTAGGTAACCATCGGGCTCCAACTTATGTGGTCTTTATATGTTGAGGCAAATTTACAATATTATCAGCCTAGGCACGACTGACTTTACCGAGGAGGTAATAAATGTATATTTCAAAAATTTTGTATTACTTTATTGTTTTTAAGTTAGTAAGTTAATTTTTTGTTTGGCTTCGATGTTACACATACAGATGTTTGATCTTGCTGATCCCTTTCCTGAAAAAGATATTGATTTCATCCGAAAATGTATTGCTGAATTCATCTATGAGCTTTTACAAGTTTAGTAAGTTTTTGAATCCGATCCTATGTTGTTCTAATAATACTTATGGTTTTCATATATATCTAACTTGGTTTATATCTCTGTTCAGGACAATTTTTTGGATATTGGTGATACTAGTTGGCTGTCGATTCAGACATGGGATTACTATTGTAAATTTTCCTCCACTTTTTTCATTTCTCTGTAAAGCTTAGGAATTTTTCCATATAATGAGAAATATTTCTTCTCCTGCTTCTCTTTACAAGCTTTGGGATTGCAAGTTCACACAATGTCGCGATTTTCTTGCTATCATTATTTAATTGTAGTGTTGTGGTTCAAAATGCCTGATAATTATAAATTGTTAATATTGTACTGTTTCTGAGAATTGAATAAGTTGATCATGTGTTATTGGTAGTCATTAGAATTGAATGTGTTTGTTTTCAATGATTTTTTTCATAATGTTCATTCTGTGATTGTTGAGAGTCGAGGGTTGTAAGGGCCAAGTGTTTTTCCCTTGAACAGACTGACATTTATAGGTTCATACCAATTACGATAACTAAGGTCATATTGAACAAAAGAGGGAAAGGGGAACTAATAAGGATTTTAGGCTTCATGATTCTAAATTTAGAGCAAGTTTGCATTCTGAGAAATACCAATTGTTTCTGGAAATAAAAATGTTGTTGTCACTGCTTCTGATTGTCAATATATATGTATATATATGCATGTGTTGTTGCTTGTGTATGTAATGTGGCACAGAGGGGATTGTCGTTGAATATGGCTTACTGGCCTGGGTAAGATTGAAACAAATAAAACAAAAAAAACACACAATTTTTAGACCGGTTCCAAATAAGAATAAGTCTTAAATATGAATTTAAGACCAGTTAAATTGAAGACCGGTTTTAAAGAAGTAAACTTTTAAGACCGGTTTCCTTAAGAACCGGTCTTAAATTGAGAAAAATATTTAAGACCGGTTAAAGTTAGAACCGGTCTTAAAGTCCTATTTTTTAAGACCGATTCATAAAAAAACCGGTCTTAATAGTACTAAAATTTCCCTATCTTTCCGTTAGTTAAACTTTAAGACCGGTTGTTGTAGAACCGGTCTTAAAATTTTATATTTTAAACCGATTTTTTAACCGGTCTAAAAAGTTAAATACTTTTTAGACCGGCTGTATCAAGACCTGATCCAGAACCGGTCTAAAATGTCTTTTTTAACTGGTCTAAAAAAGTGATTTTTATAATAGTGATTGTTATAATGATTATGTTGTTTGGGATGGAATGTTTTATAAGAAATGATAATCTTGTAAATGTTTTGAAAACTATATTAATTTATTTTTTATATGTTATGGGATATGATGGGTTGTATAGAAGAGATATGGTGAAATTGTGCCCATTGGCTCTCTCATTCCTGGTCCAGATTTTGAGTTGAGTGTTTTGGGTGGACACCTCCTTGTTACGGTATATCGGTGGTAGCATGAGAGGGAGCACTATTCTTGAGGTGACTAGCTAACATTTGGATGTGTATACTAGCATTGAAAGGCTGTACCATATTCGAAAGATATAAGGAGGAGTAGGATGGATGAGTAGAGATGATTCTCAATATTGAAAGTATTATATAATAATTAATTATTGAGAATATTATTGTTATGTTAGTTAAACCTGCTTCTTTGACTATCAATCATGTCCTGCATATTTTGTAAATTAATTTTGGATACTGAGACTTTATGTCTTACCCGGTCGTTATAAATAATTTTTCAGGTGAGACCTCTAACTCTGCTAGAGGCTAAGGGAAGCAACAAGAGGCATAGGCATTGAGAATCTTGTAGCTCTCTTTTGGTATTGGTGTTGTATTAACTTCTATATTGCCACAATAAGGCCATCATGTTTTTGGAATACAACATTTATTGTTTGGATAACTGTTTTGGAATAATCGCTTAACCCTTGTTAGGCCTAAGGTCATATTTTGCGTACTCTGACATTTTAATGGAGTCACAACCACATCTATGTTGGAAATTGTTTTATGTGGATTCTTAGCTGTGAGATTCAGTGTTGTAAAACTCATGGGCTATGATTTTCTCCTATTTATTATGTGTGATCAAAGCAATAAATTTCTTTATAGTAGGCTTGTAGGCGGGTTTTGTGCCATAAACTCTGATATTCCTGAATAAGAAATAGTTTTCAATTATCACTGATTAATCAGATTTTGTAAAACCATTTTGGATAATAGTTATTTATGAGAAATGGTATTTTCATACATTATAGTTAAATAAAAAATATCATTAAAAATAACACAAACATATTTGCATACAACACACACACACACACACACACGATTTCAAAGAATATATTAAAATATAATAAATTCTTTCTACAATATTAGATTCTCATAAATTAAGGCAAGTTACAAACTTGAAATAGCATAGTCAATATCCTAAAGGCAGTAAGGCACATTCATAAGCAGATGTGGTTCTTTCACTTTAACATTCATAAATTAATTTTACTAAAAAAATAATCCAATGTTGCCTTGGAAATAAAAGATTACATGTTGTAAAACAATGAAATGAAAAGATTACATATATAAACAACTAAATGAACCTAATCAAATATCACTACTACAGAAATCATGATACATGATAGTTATTATCTGTCATACATCACAATCTAAATTGTCATATATGCAGGTGCTATATATGCTCCACGCAGATAAATTATGGTTTCGAATTGTTATTTATTTTATACCTATTATGGCAATTCTAATATAACACTTGTTATGGATTGAATCTCAGTAAGGCCATAATATATGTATTGCTATGATAATAATTAGCAAACATATATGAGCAACCATCATAACGTATGGTAATGCTTGCATGATACATAACGGTCTCATATTGACAGCCGTTATTTATTCAGTAACATTATAACAATTCTTAAGTAAGAATCATTATTTTTAATAAAAATATATAATGGTGGCACACAAACAACTGTTATGTATTTAGTACATTAGTAACGGTTTCTAAATATGAATCGTAAACTTTTATAATAAATTATGGTATTGTATAATAACCGTGATGTATGGATGTGAGACTACATATATAGAGCAGTACCTCCTACACATGAGTGGCTATGCAATTCGGGATGCACCAAGACATTTCAGGTTTTATGGGGAGAATCAATGGCAACTGTTGACATATATATGTGACAATGTAACTATTCACCTATAAATTATGTCTTTACATAGGAAATAACTATAGAAAGCTAAGGTTGAGGGGGAAAAACTAACGAATATTCGTATAAGAAAGGATGCTTAGGATATTCAAACCTTTGAGCAAAGCAAGGGGTATGCAAACCCTTAAGCTACTTAAGGGTTTGATTACCTCTTGCGGCCTTTCCTATACTGAAATTCATGTTCTTTTCACCCAACCGTTACTTTCCTAGCTTAATTTCTGAAGAGATGCAAGGTATAGGTGATGCCCACTTACATTATGAAATATATAGGTCAAGAGTGTAATTGATTCATGCCACAAAGCCTAAAAACTCTTAGCCCATCCCAAATTGTATTGCTACTTGGTGTGGGAAGTACTACTCTATTAGATAGAGTCAAGACCAAGTAGCTTAGAAACTCTCACAGTAAAGAGTTTAGCACTAATCAAAATGTTGAATTTTAGAGCATTTAACTTGGTGCCAACTACACAATACAAAAATAAGAGAGGAACCTTTAATCAGAGCAATAATGGGTTTTCCAAAAAAGCATATCTTTAACGAAAGCAATTTAATATGCCACCTTGAATGCTTTATCGTATCGTGACTTTACAAATTTTATAGGTATTTTCTTGTTCATGTATGACTCTAAGTACAATTGAACTAATTTATTCATTACATCCCTATTGATCTTTTCAAAGTAACTTCCAAATATATGGATACTTTTAAAAAAAGGATAGGTATTAACTTAGGGATCTATAGCCCCTGAAGTTACCTCAAAAAAGATCAATAAAGTAGGAACCTTCAATCAAAGCAATAAGGTTGACAACTTCATGTAATAGGAGAGGAACCTTCAATTAAACCAATAATGGGTTTAAAAAAAGGCATAACTTCACAAAAGCAAATTAATGTCATCTTGGTTGCTTTATTGCATTATGACTTTACAAAGGCAGCCCAATCATCCAAGTTAAACATTGCAAGAAATAGGAGAGGAATCATTAGAAGTGAATGCATGAAGGATAAAGCAAAATAGATGAGGGAAATCATAACAATACCTAGCTAGGGCTCACGAATGAAAATAACTCACTCAACAATCATTAGGGTTATACCTGGACCAAACCAGGCCGGCCATGGCATTAGCTCATAGTCTGGTCCAGCTTGGTTTTTGAACTAGTTATCCTAACCCGAAGCCTGGTCCACCCCGGTGGACAACCCGTCATCCATCAGGTTGGGCAGACTGGACAGGACAGGATCGGGTTTAATGGTCTTATCTTGTACCTTATTTTAGAAGTCTTGAAGAAAATCATTAGATTAGGGTTAGGAATCGAGAGGAGATAAACACCATAAAGAAGAGAGGCTAAAAATAAAGGCGCCGAATCTTTAAGGAAGAAGGAGGAAAGAGGAGGCACTATTTGTTACTAGAAGAAGAAGGAGAAGGAGCCGAAAGCTATAGGGAAAAAGATGAATCAATCAATCATATTAGGTATAGGACCATGAGTATAATCAATCATATTAGGTATGGGTATGGGACTATGGGCAGTATTAAATGACATATTGGCTTTCTCCTAATAGCATTTATATATTAAAAAAAGCTACATCACCAGGTAGGACCTGGCTAATCAGTCCAGAGTACTTACATGGAACCCGATCCTACCCGGTATTCGAGTTAGACCAAGTCTGGCTTGAATTTCATCAAACTCCTTTTCTCCTTTTTCGATTTGAACTAGGAAGATTCAGGCTAGACCAAGTTCATCAGGTTATTGGGTTTCATGTACAGCCCTAGCAGTCACTGAGACAAGGTCAAGTGGATTCACTAGTGTGGTCATTGCTAAGAAGTCAGATGAAGGCAGGATTTGACTAAAAATGACTCTTGACAGCCGAAAAAGACAACAGGAGTCATATGATTAAGATGTTGGTAGGTTTCTTTTTAACAGACTAAGTGTCAAGTGTATTATGTTTTAGACATTTAAATAGAAGAGGAATGGTATGATTTTTTAAGTTGTTATGCCTAAGACTTTACATCAGGATTCATCTATAAGAGCTATTATTTATATGTTTACATTTATCACAATTTTGTGTTAATAATCTCTATATATTTCTTTTTTTTATATTATATTCTAACAAGTAATAGTTTTTACTTAATAACTATTATATACTTCACTTTTTTTAAAACTTTTGGTGGTTGATTATGCAACCGCCATCTTACAACACAATAAAAAAAGACAGTTTATAAACAGACTAAGAATAAAAAGTTATGGAGATGTTTTAAGAATATGATGCATCATCAAATTCTTCTTTCTCTAGTAACTTGTCCACCTTCTCATTCAAAGAGCGAACAAGAGTGGTAAGCTCCTTCAAGCACTGGTCCATGCGTCTATGCTCTTGCAAGCAAACCTAGATCATATAATATAGCTAGTAGATCGTATGGATAAGCCCTTCAATGCATGTTAGTGGAGGGAGTTCATCTTTTAGTTTGTTTAGATGATGAAGTAAAAGTTCTCTTACGTTTTTGTCCATAATTTTGGTGAAGAAGGAAAAAAGCTTGTAGTTGACTATGAGAAGTTGAAATGGAAGTGGAGAAGTAGAATTTAGTTTTTGGACATTTATATAGAGGGGGTTTCATAGATTATCATACCGTCGCGTCCTTTAGGTTTACATATTATTGTATTTTATAAACAGTGATGGTTATTTTAATAGAACTATTAATTATTTTATTTCATGACTATTTTTCTAAAAGAACCATTGGATATATTCTTTTTTTTTAACAAAATAATCCTATTTAAGAAGAAAAAATTATAAAACAAAAAAATGGAACAATGGCGAGTAGCATGATAAACTGAAGAGATCACCAAGCTACTCTTTACCAGATGATTGGCCAGGATCATGGTCAATTCTATGCTCATCAAGTGTGAGATTGGCCTTCCTATTTGTACTAGAGAGGTGTCCAAAAAGCCTTCTCATGGTATGGTCAGCCTATTGTGCTTGCCGTAACATTGCCTCTAGTTGAGGAAGTATATGATGTAGAGGCCGAGGAGGAGGTAGCAAAGGTAGTGATGGAGGAGGCAAAGGCAGATGTTGGGGAGGAGAAGTAGGAGGTGAAGTTTGATGAGGAGGAGAACAAAGAGTAGGATGAAGAAGAAAACATAGGGAAAACATATGAAAATATGGAGTCTAAATAATGTAATAAACATCTGGAAAGAATGTGAAAAAACCATCATTGTACGTGTTAGAAGGCATAATAAAAGGGTGCTTGTGTTAAGGTACCTATAGTCAACACAAGGAAAAGGAATGGTTTCAAAAGCTTTAATTAATATTTATTAAGTTAAAACCATTAAGTATGTTTGAAAGAATACTTAACAGTTTTAAATTAATAACCGTGAATATTAAGTTAGTTTTTTTGTTAACTTTATTATTAACTTAATGTTTATTAATTGATGATTTTTAATTAATAACCATACATATTAAGTTGTTTTTTTGTTAACTTCTAATGATGAGAATGAGGGTGAGGGTGAGGATAAGGATGAAAATAAGGAGGAGGAGGAGGAGGATGTTTAGTTATCACTACCACTACCACTACCTTCCTCATCCTCCTCTTCCTCATCCTCGTCCTCATCATCATTCTTATCATCAGAGGAGGGAGATGAAGGGTTTAAGTGTAAATCATATTCAACATCATTGTGATAAAATATGTGGTTTAACTTCTTATTCATCATGTTAGCATATGCCATGAGAAGCCTTGTGCAGTAGTCAATGCCTACCAATATTTGCATTAGAGGCTCTATTTTAAGAGAATGAGGAGCTAGTGGTAGCTGTGGTGGAGGAAGGGGTGGTAGTGGTGGAGAAGCTTCCTACAAACTTAACATGATAAAGGAGAATGAGGAGGAAGATAAAGAAAAGTAGTAAGAACCATAATTAATAAGTGAGTTTAAATAGAGGTCTAATAGGATTATAAAGGGTTATGAGTTATTACTTATGAAAGTCTAACGGATAAAGAAGGGTAATTATGAGTTATGACTTATGAAGATCTAATGGGATTACGAAGGGTTATGACTTATGAAGGTCCGACAATATTAATATATTACAAAAGGTTATAAAGTGTTAGATGACGATTGGTTCTAAAGACTGTTATTTTTATCTTTGCTAATATAAAAGGTTGGAAGATGAATCTTCGTAAGTATTACATGATGGTTGTTTCATAAGAACCTTCATATTTCTCACTAAATAAATGATGGTTATTAACTACAACTATTATTTTTATATTTTCATGGATTCTGCCTCTTAATACCTAATAGTGCACATATTTAACCATTAGGTTTTAATGTTATATATTCTTGAGTAACATCTGCCTCAACATATATGATGTTTTTTTACTGTAACCATTATTTATTAAGATTTACCCAAATATGTAGTAGTATATCAATAGATCTCTTTTCTTTTTAACTGCTAGAATAAATTAATCTTTGATTTTTTATTGGCTAAAGTTTAGATCTCTAATTTCACACTTTAATATTATAGTTATTTATTTATATGTCATTAATAATATAAAATTTATATTTAAGTTATACCTAAAATAACTTTATAATGTGTATCCCTAACAAACATCAATATCACAAAAGATATTCAATTTTCTGTTTCCATAACATATTATTTTTCTATAACAAGATCAAAATGCATTAACGCATGATAAAATGATTACATGAACTTGGACCATATTACATGATATAGAAATACAAAGCCAACAACCCAGATAGGAAACAAACAAACTGATAAACAAAGAAAACAACAGAAAAGGAACCAACAAATAACAAATGAAAGCATAACACTAAAAACAACTGAGAAAAAAAAGTGACAAGAGACTTCGACTTCCTACAAAGTTTGTAGCCATAAAAAAGGACCACCCATTGCTACCATCAATAATGATAGAGTGAGAAAGAGCTAAGCACAAATAGAGATCGAGGCTGGTGTTGCAACACATCTCCCAAATGACATAGGCTGCCCAATTAAACCAACAAGGTTTATGACTTCTCGTAGGAAGAGAAAGATGGCAACTGAATAGGTTCAGAGTCCAAGAGCAAAGCAAAGTATGATTTACCAACTTCATAAGATGTAAATAAGAGCAAAATAGATCCAAGCCACAAACCTGTAAGAGAACATATAGAGAACCAAGCTAAAGCAAAAGTGTAAAGAACGAGCAACCTAACTAGTAAAAGGACAACCATGACATTGCCTATTCCATGATTGTCAGAGGTCCACACAGTCATGGGGTAAGCAAGTGGGTCATTTTGGTAAAAGAACTATAAAAACCTATAGAAGATGAGGCTTTAAACCCAGAGTGAGCATGATGAATTGAGCCATGATGTCAATGATGTCCACCATAACCACCATGAATACTAGTTGGACTAAGGCCACCTAGAGCAGAGATTTCATTGGTAAACTAAAGAACTTCCTCTCCAATATATGCTTTAATGTGCATGTACGTAGAATTACCATGGTTGTTGTTAGATATGACTAGTTTTGATGATGTCAAATATAGATACCAAATATTAAAAGTAAAAAAGTTTGCATAATATATTTATCTCCTACATTGACTAACTATTATATCTAATGTGAAATTTCTTATAGATTAGTCAAGAAAATAAAGAGGAAGATTGAATATAGTCAAGAAAGTAAAGAAGCTATCTAATTAGGTTATGGAGAATGATCATCAAGAGGAAAATCAAGAAGAAAGAGACTGAAGAAAGAAGAACTTGCAATAACTAATGGGAATATCAAGATTTAAGCTCTTAGAAGTGATACTGGAGGTTTCTATGGTCATATAGAAGTTGGAATGAGTCAAACTGTTTATATCAAATGCACTTCACAAATTGACAGAATCAAGTTGCTACAAAATATCAGATGAACTCAAGTTATGGAGAAGAACTTGAGTTGTGTTTATTAAAGAACTTGAGTCTTAAAAGTTATCTCTTGCAAGTTTTATCCAGAAACTAATTCATAAACTTGAATTGTCTGAAGAATTCGAGTTAGCAAATTAACTCTTGCAAGTTTCATACAGAAGCTGAGTCAGAAATTGAAACAGTCTGAAGAACTTGAGTTTTTTAGTAAAACTCGAGTTATGCCATAAAGAGAAATCGAGTTTGGGAAGTTAACTCTTGGAAGTTTTTGGCAGAGACATTTGATGTTATGATGACTAGGTCTAAAACACGAGTTTGCCATCAGAACTTGAGTTGGTATTGTAGCACTTGAAAGTTATTACTGTTCAAACATGCAAAAATTGCAGAGAACTCGAGTTTGGATAGAGAACTCAAGTTTGGATTAGAGAAAACTTGAGTTTGACAATAAAACTTGAGTTGGAATTGTTCAAACATGCAAAAATTGGAGAGAACTCAAATTTAGACTAAGAACTCGAGTTTGGAATAGAGAAAACTCGAGTTTGACAATAAAACTCGAGTTGGTACTGTTCAAACATGAAAAAATTGGAGAGAACTCGAGTTTGGACTGAGAACTAGAGTTTGGATTGAAAAAAAAACTTAAGTTTGACAATGAAACTTGAGTTTAGACTAGAAAGTCAAGTTGGCAGCAAAGACTTGAGTGATGTATCAGCACTCTGTTGTACTTTGTTTTTGTTCAGCATAACAAAGGTTTGATATTTTGAACATATCTCTCCAACTATACATTCGATTAAGCTGAAACTTATTTCATATGAAACTAGACTTCCAGTGTATTACTTAGACACCAAGATAAACTTTAAAGGATTTCATATGAAAGAGATATGAGTTTTGGAAGATGACATTCAAATCACCATTGTGTTCCAAAATAGGTTCGGTACTTTGGACATATCTCCCAAACCACACGTCTAATTGAGTTGAAACTTGATGCATATGAAACTAGACTTAAAGATATTTCTATAGATAGGTATGTTTCAAATTTGGAGTTATAATAAAAGAAGTATACCTTCTAGAATTTGATGCTAAAAAATTCAAACACTATCTAGAATAGTAGACACTATTTGGATTATAACTTATAAAATACAATGAATTTAGAGCTAATTCTTTTTGCAGTGGAATGTGGACAACAAGAGATTTCTGATGATAGGTCATTTTCAATTTTTTGAGTCAAAATGAGTAGATCACTCGAAGTGACCACCCGAGTGATGACTTAAGGTCACTCAAGTGATAAGTCCCAGGAAGCCAGAAACTCAGTCTCTGATCATTGATTTAATATATTCACATCTAACACTTCATTGTACTAGTGTTTTCCAGGTTAACAATGAAGAATTCATGCAAAGAGAGAAAAAGCTACTTCACGAAGCTTGAGGAGTGTCCGAATATAACGACTAGTTTTTCAAATATGAAGAACGATCAAATAAAGCAACGGGACTCTAACGGATGAATGCATACAACGATCATATTTTGTAAGCCTCAACAGGAAAAAGAAAAGCTCAACTGTCATCAACCTTTATCAACTATAAATAAAAGAGTATTTAAAGAAAAGACGGACACAGAGAATAGAGCAACGACGCTAACATGCTAATATCATGAGTCATCCACCTCTTTTCTGTCCTTCTCTAGCTTCTATATTATTTACATTTGAGAGAGTGATTATTTGTACTATACTTTAGTAAGTATCATATCCACTTTCTAAGAGAGTCTGTAAATACTTTCAACTGTATCTCTGAATTGATCTCAAGATAAAGGAACTTTAAGAGGGTTGATTTTCTTACAAGGGAAGTTGTACAAAAAATTCCTGGTAAGACTTTCTCCTCGTAAGACTTACAAAGTACAAGCAGTACATAACGTTACTACTTATAAGATTTACAAGGGTGTAAGCAAAGAAAAGCGTTCCTACTCGTAAGACTTTCACAGGTGAACGAGAGAGAAAGGTCTTCGGAATTGTTATGCTCGTAAGACTTGTCGTAAGGGGGAGTAACTCTATTGTAACCTTACAGTATGTAAAAGGGAGTAACTCTGTAAGAGTTTTGTAATAGGCTTTATAAATGTCTGGCTAAACTTGTGGGATTATAGTGGTTCTCAAGTACCCAGCTAAACTTAAGGGACATAGTAGATTGAAATCTCAGGAGGAGCCTGGGGACTGGAAGTAGGTAATCCTGAATTGGATTGAACCAAGATAAATCACAGTTTGCATCTTTTCTTCCCTAAGCTCTTATATTTCTAGCATATATGATTTAAATAATTGCTTATGATTTTATACTTCCATACTTATTGATTTAATAAGATGCAAAAAAAATTTGAAAGTTCTTAATTTCTTATTGTACACCCAATTCAACCCCCTCTTAGGTGTCATCCAATTTTAACATTTATAAATAAGCATCGATTGATCTAACTCCCTCATATATGAGATGCAAAGGTGAGGATAAAGAGCATAAAGCTATTCAATAAAAGACATAGTGGGAAGCAAAATAGAAAAATCTGCACACATAAGCATCTCTCGCATCTAGGTTCTTGAAAGCCAAGAACACGCATAAGCCCATATATCCAACAAAACCATTCATAAGGAACATCAAACCATGCAGCATAACCAGCTCTAACTACAGTATGCTCCATAGCTGCATGTATGCCACTTTTACCAAGAACAAGGTTAATGAAGAAGAAGATGTCACCCAGGGATATGCACAGAATCATTCAACCTACTTAGCACTAGTGATGAAGGAAAGTATAGAAAACATTCTCTAAAAAGAAGGAGAAATGGTGATGATCGATGATGTTGATGTTTATAACTTGGGTGTGAAGAAGAAAGTCCCAGTGCTTTCTATATATAACACTCAAGGGACTTGAAGAAAACACAGTAGACTGAATGGAGAATACAAGATGTGCTTGTGAGTGCCTTTGGAGAGTGTTAAATAGCGGGCAATAAGGAAAAGTGAGCTCTCGATGTTCTGGCAATGCAGGAGATCATGAGATGACTAAGGTATGAGTGTAGAAGGAACAGGGGAACAACACTGAAGCACTAGAGGGAAGAAGAGATCATCATTAACCAAACCTCGTCAAATCCAAGTTCCTAGCATGCAATTAATATCTTAAAAGACAAACTAACTAGCTTAGTTCGCTTAACTATAGATGAAACAAGATAAGGTCCTTTACGTTTACAAGGAATTAACGAGCACGATGAGAAAACAGGGCTCTTAAATGGATATGAAGAGGAAGACCTCGAGCAAACAAATTCATCTCTAACCTAGGCCACTAGAGGAGATTAAAGCTTATAGCCTATATCAAAACGCCTAGAAAGGGAATGCCCATATTGCTGAATATGAGTAGAGCGAGGCCCCACATAGCATTGACGTAGAGAACTGGCCCATGTAGTGCAATGTCGAGGTGGCCATCCAAAGTCACCACATCCATCACAAAATGGAGGACACTTGTTCAAACAAGATAGAATCCATAACCACCTTACTGGATGGAACAAAGAACTGAGGATCAAACTAAAACCAATACTCCAGAGCAAGTGACCTTGAAACAAAACCCACCAAGGAGGAATTGAGAAGTCAAGTGCATGTATATTAAAGAGCCAATATGAGATGCATTCATCTGAACCACTTTTTCTATGTAAAACTCTAATGGAAGGTTAAAAAATTGAACCCAAACAAAGAAGTAAGATTGAAATGAGATATCTGAATAGTAGGGGACCAAGGATAAACCGCCATAGAGAACCCTTGTAGAATCTAGAAGCCATGATCTAGAATGAACTTGCAATCTTCTTCATTTAAAGAGTACAAAACATAAGAGTTACCATGATGTTAAATGATAAACACTAAACCGTGAAGCTCCCAGTGGAGGGAGATACGCGATTGAATCTTCCTGACATGAACTATATAAGAAGAGAAAACCTTAGCAAACAGAAAGTGGGAAAGATAGTATTCCAAACAAGCTGGGGTACAAGCAAGCAGAGACCAATGTTGAGAAGGCTGCATCTTGAACCAATAAAAAAGAACCAAACCGGCTAACAATCCAAGCAACAACTAAAGATAAGCTAAAGGAAACGAATTCAGCAAGGTGAGCATAAAACAAAGCAACAGAGAAGCTTCACCGCCAAAAGGGAGAGAGCCTTTCTCCCCAACCGACTTTCCTTTGAAACATCCACATAACATATTCGATTTTGTTTTAAACAACATTTTTGGGACAAAGATTTAATTAATGTATAATTTTGCACTTTAATTGCTTTATTTATTTATTTATTTATTTATTTATTTATTTATATGTTATCAATAATATAAAATTGGTAAAGTATACTTTTTGTCAATGATTTGAAACCCGAGCCGAACTAGATGGTTGGACCCGTCCAGCCATCACCTAGACACTTTATCGGCTTGGTTTAAGGCTTTTGACTGCTAGAGGAGTTAAGCTGGTTTAAATCGTTTAGAATCGGATTTTGAGTCAGGAGTCGGATTTAAGCCAAGAATTGGAGCGGCTTGAAGGAAACCAGATGGTCAAAGAAGAAGAAAAAGAAAGTGAGAGGGAAAAATAGGACAAGAAAAAGGAAAAGAAAAAGAAAACGATAGATTTAAAGAGGAGGAAGAAAATCAGGAAAAAGAAAAAAAAAACTTATCATGAAATCTGCTATTGTCTTTAGCCACAGAGAGATGAACAGAGAAGCTCACGGTGCTGGAGAAAATGCTCCGTACATGGATGCCAAAACTAGAGGGAGCAGTTAGTCAAAGATGAGAATGTGGTGATATATGAAAGAGAGCAAGAAAGATTAAAGAGATATATATATATATATATATATATATATATATATACTAATGAAAGAAAGAAAATGAAAGGTTAGGTTTACACATGACATATGTTTTTCTTCTTCCTCAAATAAAGCCTTTGACACATTGTTTTGAATTTGTCGAGTTTCATTTCTTCAATAAAAAAATTAATTTAGAGTCATGGACTTTTAGTTTCATGATTTCCTTTCCTCTTGTTTCTATTTCCCAAGCATTGGAAGTAGTAATGATATACAGTATATGCGTTGAGCCTGTTTTATTTTTTTTTTCAAAATAAAGAATGACAAAATAGTGATTTAAAATTTAAAATTTCTTTATACTAGTAATATATTTTTATTTAGAATATTTTTTTCCTTACCAATATATTACTCTTTTTATTTTAATTTCAATTTCATTTAATAAATTGATATTTTATTTTTTTTTACTCATATATTATAGTTTAGATATATAATATTCACTACTACAAAAAAAAGTTTTTTGTAGCATCTCCTTGTAGCACTTGTTCTACTAAGTGCTACAATTATAAGGGAGCAAATATATTGTAGCACTTAATAATTTGAGTGCTACAATAGGTTGATATCTACCGTAGCTCTTGCCTATAAGAGCGCTACATATTCTTGCTTTATATAATAATTTGTATACTGTAGCGTTTTATTAAATAAGGGCTACAATAGATTTGATTTTTTTTAAGAAAATCAAGTTTTTTAAAAAAATGAAATAATGTATTTCAAGAGAGATCTTAGACAAACACTACAACATGTTTTTAATATTTTTAAATAATTAAAATAAAATGATCTAATGTAGCTCTTGTTTAATAAAGAGATACAATATCTTTTTTTAATATTTAAAATTATCTGTTATAGCTTTTTTATGGTAAAGCGCTTCAATAGGTTCAATTAATTGTTTTAAGAAAATCCATTATTTTTAAAAAGAAACCTATATTTTTTAAAAAAATCTTATGCAAGCACAACCGTATGTTTTTAATATTTTTTTAAAAAATTAAAATAAAATGATCAAATGTAGCACTTGTTTTGAAATGAGCTATAATACTTTTTTTTAATATTTAAAATAATCTATTGTAGCTTTTTCTTGAGAAAGAGCTACGATATCATTTTCTTTTTAACATTTCATGACCTAACGTTATCCCACTAACCCCATCATCAGCCCCACTTACTCCAAAGGCCGAAACATTACCTCTTCTTCGCACAAACTCTATTCTCCTTCCTTGACATCAGCAATGCAAAATCCCTCTTTTACATTTATCTTCTACTGCTTTGATGTGCATTTGTTGAAGTTCTGCTCCTGCGATATTTTACTCACTGTTGAAATTCAGAATCAGTTTGGTCACCAATGGTAAGGATATAGAATTTCATTTACAGTATATTTTACCTCGTTGCTCACCCTGTACAAGTTCCTCACAACACCTGATGCTACGAATTGAAGTATGCAATTCTTAGAAACCTGCACAATCAAAATCTTCCTTTGTTAGGTATTATCATAATAATCCTTTAACATTTTGTTTGTTTTCTATCCGCTCCATTTTGTATATGCTAATATATATTTTTTAATTTCCAGTGAGATTTGATTCAGCAACAATGGGTTGCCTCCTTGGTCGTCCATTTTTTTGCTTTGTTTTCTTTTCAATATTATTCATCTATTTTTTTAGTTTGATTTTTTTTTTTGGCTCTCAAAGAAGTAGAAGTATAGGTGACAATCATATTTTTAATTTTCAATCATACCAATATCAGGATAAATTCATTGTTTTAATTTTTTTTATGATCCTAAACAACTTTTGTTATTTTAGATTTTATTCAGATATTATGCAGACCCAAAATTGCTACAGGTTTTTTCTTGAAAACATTAGCGATACATTTATTATTATTTAATCATTTAACTCTTCATCAAGAGGTAAGAGCTTCTGGACAATATTTTTTTTTTCCTATTTTATCTCATTGTTGTACCCACTATGATGCTCTTTTCCCCCATGACCCTCCCCAAATACTAAATGACAAGAACATAAATCTTATGAGCTTGTTGTAATTATTTAAAGTTATCTATTAAAGCTATCATTTTTTTAAATCTTGTATTTATTTTTTAGGTTTTTCAATATAATCATTTAAAGCTTATCACTTGTTGGAGACTCATTGTGGTTTTGTTGTGTTTGAGGTAAGCCTTAAATACCCATTCTCATTTTTAGCTTATCACTTGTTTTGTAGAATTCTTTATTAAAGGATGGACTTGTGTTATTTTTGTATATGGGATGAGACAATGGATATTACCAAATTTTAACGGCAAACTATTGTACCTTAGGATTAGTATTCTTGTTTGTTTGGGTTGAACTTTCAGTAGTGAGTACCAATTGGAGGTCACAAACTAATAGTCTTGTTTAATTTTTCATTGCAAATAATGCTGGGTCAAATCAGGCTATTTCTAAGAGAACTTCACTAAATGCTAAGAGGCTGGATGAAGATACTGAATGCTAAAATATATATCTCTTGATATATTAATGATGGTCTCATTTAAGTTATATTGAGTTTGATTTCACGCCATTCAAATTCAAGTTATGGAAAACAATTTTAGTTTGGTTCTAAAATTGGACTTTGTTAAGTAAAGTAATGTATTATTCTTTGGGATGTGCTTTTAAGCTTATTCTTAATTTCTTCTATGCTTGGATAAAATTACAATATTTTTTGTTAAGTGTTCTAAATCTTGTGTTTAATGTCTTCCGTTTTTAGCTATGATAGATATCTTGGTAAATAAGAGTTATATTTTGTTATGTTCTACAGAAAATCATTGAGATATGTTATTTAGAATATTTTATTGAGATTCTGATTGATTATCTTATTAAGATTTGGATATTAGATATTTATCTTATTAGGATTTGGATTACATATTATCTATCTTAGTAAGATTTGAGTTAGATATTTAAGGATTTGATTAGATATTCTATAGGACTAGATAGAGTAATATTTTTTTGCAAAACTAGATATTTTTGGGCCACATAGAAAATCATTAAGATATGTATTGCAATTTTGGAATTGATTGTTTGCTATAAATTTATTAGATATGATGGTGGAATAATTAGTATATAGAATTGCAGCCAATTTAATTTTTATTTTTTTTTAAAAAAATACTTTTTATAACGCTTCCTCAAGAAATAGCTATAATATATGAATAATTTCTTTTTTTTAAAAAAAAACACCTATTGTAGCACTTTTCTGACAAAAAGCTACAAAATAACATGCTTTTTGTTTATGAAGTGTATACCTAACATAAAATATCAGGAAAAACATATCCGATTTCAGTTTAAACATTAAAAAAAAAATAGTCTCCACATATTATAATATCAAAATTTATACTTATAGGCTTGTTTAAAAAGCTAAGAAATTAAAATGAAGAATAAATATTTTTCTTATAAATAAACTGAAGAATAATTCTACTTCACCAATATTTTATTCTATTATATTATATCAATTAATTTATTATCTACTTTATTCTCAAAATCCATTTCGACAAGAAAAATACATCACCTTATTAATGAAACTTATACTTTAAAACACCAACCAAAAAAAAAAGCCCAAAAAGGCTCCAATCTGGTTTATTGAAAAATAAACAACACTGAAGGATCTTTTTTGACCAGGGAATACTCGACGATCTTTAGGCCTTTTATTTTTTTTTGGTATAACATAAAAATTAAAAATCATATAACATTGTGTAGTTATATAATGATGTGAAAACAACAAAGCACTTGATTCAACTAATAACGGATTGTACTAGTTTAATTAGAGGTTTTGAGTTTAAATTTTAAGAATCCAGTATTGTTAAATAATTGGTAGTAGATCCCTGGCCCAGCTTGATCCGAATATCCCCCGAGTTAAGATGTTCCATGCCAAAAGAGATGTGAATTGCATTATACTCTTCTGGTCTTATTTATATAAGAGAGAGTGTGCATTTTACAATTTTTTAGTCATATCCATAAGGAACCTTATTCAATATTTTTAATGAATGTCTAATGTTACCCTTCATTTATTATTATATGGATTATTATTTTCTTGGAAAGTTGGTAGTTAAAAGGATAAAGTTGGAAAGTTATTAATTTTTAAGGCAGTGTTAATTTAGTTTAAGGTTTTTCTTAGTAAATAGGACTAAAGGAGTATATAAAATTTAATATGCCTAATTTTAAATGAGTTTGAAAGCATCCATGTATACGGGTGCTTTCCTTTTGGTTGAACCGGATATTTGTAATACCTTACTTTTTCACCAATATTTCTTATGTGTATATTTGTGATATTTAGTAGAATAAAATGGTGAATTGTGGTGCAAATAAATTTACAGAAATATTTCAATCACAAGTTACGCATAATTCGACCAAGTAAGGACATAAAGAAGTAATTAATGTCCACTTCAAGGCCTAAAATTGTAATCAAAATTTAAGCATAAAATGACACAAATAATGGCTTCATACAAGTGTGAAAAATTCGGCCAAATCAAAGGAAAAAAAAGCAAGAAATAATTTATTTTAATAAATCATAAAACGTAAGGGCAAAACGATAATTTTGCCATAAAACAAGAAATAATTATTTTCCCCCTAATATTCCAAATAATTCAATTAAATGGGAATTAAAAAGAGAAAAATAGTTACTTAGTAACTAATAAGCCTATTTTGGTGTATTATTATCAAGAAAGGTCAAAGAGTAAAAAAAAAAATCAAATAGTCCAAAGGTCAACAATTTGTAAGATGACATAATAGGATAGTTCAAGAGTAATATATACTCTCTCATATCTCATTATGGACGGCAGAAAAGAGAAGAAAAATGGAAAATGAATTATTTTACATTATTAGACAAATTATACAAACTTTTGGACAAATGGAAAGCTAACACATATGGAAAGTAAGTTTGACAATTCCACTAAGCCATTAATCTTCATCTTCCTCCTCTCATTTTCGGTGAAATCATAACCAAAAGAGAGAGAGAGAGCTGGACGAAGGGAGCAAGAAAATAGAGAATTCAAGAGATCAATGCAAAAATTTAAGGTAAGAAGCTTATAATCTTGAAGTTTATGCTTGCTAATCATTCTATAACCTCTCTTAATCACTTCTACTCCATTAAATTCATGGATTCAAGACAAATCTCAAGAAAATAGAGGGAGAGGGCTGATGTTGAGGAAAGAGAAGGAGTAGAAATCAAGAGGTAAATTTCAAGACTTGCTTCTTTTGCCTTAGTTGATGTTGTTATTGTTATTCTTGGCTTGGATTTAGTTGTGTTGTGAAAAATGGATGATGAAACACTAAGGGGTTTTACTGCTCAAATTCCCTCTAAACATGTTCATTTAGTGTTTAAATAGCTAATCATGTGATTATAAATAGAAAGGAAGTGATGAAGCAAGAGAAAACAAGAAAACAACATGTTACTCCTAAGAATTCTAACTTGTTGTCCTGTATGTGGCATGTGGAAGAAGTAAGAATTTGATAATTTTGATGCTTCCATTGGATTTAAAAGAAAAAATTGTCTAGGAATGCAAGTGTTCATGATTTTTGGATGTTTGTATGCCAATTTGGAAATTTATCAAGTGTGTGTGTGCATGTTGTTGATCTGCCATGTCTGGAACAAGGATACTATACGTCGTGTTTTGTGATCCAAACCTTATCCAAAAATTCTGAAACTTTCCAAAATTAAATTAGAGATATAAATATTTAATTTGATAGGTATTTTGTAATTTTTTCATAAGTACATTTAGAGATATGAATTGTTAAAGTTATACCTTGTTTTCTGGAAAGAAATCTAGAACAGTGATGTTTGGAGAAATTCTGGGAATATTGTGGTTATGGTGGCCAAAATTGAGTATTTTTATGTGAAATTTTACTGAAATATATTTACATAGAATTTGAAACCACTTAATTTAGAGTTTCCTAAAATTAATGGTGAATTTTTGAAATTAAACAAAAAGTTAGTAGATTTGAGAACAAGGGTGGAAATAACCAACTTGGGATGGTTGGGCCACCTTGACTTTGCTTTAGCTTAGTATGCTAACTTTAATGACAACCAACTTGACTAATTGCATTATGCAAGTATTAGACAGAATAAGAACCTGTCATCCTTAAATTCTAATTATAAGACTTAACAGCTGTCTGAAGCTTAAAACTTGCTCGAGCTCAGACAAACGGGAGGAAATTTCTAAAGAAAAGTAGCCAGGTAGTAACTTGTCTTTCATATGTTTATAATATACATTGTATGTTGTGTGAAATCATCATGAATTTTCTGGCACATTTTGGTTATGTGGAGTAGTCGCCTGGGGCCTTTCTGCACAAGTATCCCTCGAGGCCATGTAACTTACTTAGCCCTATGGTAGTTTATGAACTGCATGTAATGTACTAAATGCTATTATGATAATTTTGTTGTATGATGATTGTTTAGCATGCTTTGTGATGTTATATTCGTATGATTGGCACTATGTTACTACTGAAATTCTTTTGAATCTTACTCTTTTTCCATAAACCTATCTACAATACAGGGAGATAGCTCAAGGGACAAGAAGGTAAATGCGAACAGTTAGAGGCTGGGACACGAAAGACTTTAATTTATATTGATTGTCTATTTCAATATCTTTTGTATATTTTGGATTTGTATGTGTACTATAAATAGCATGTACTTTTGACAGTGCTACCATAGTTAAATTGGTATTATCGATAGACTTAGTAAATGGCTAGTTTAACTAAATTACGCTTTCGATCGCTAACCAAATTTAACCAAGGTATGGAATATGAGAACTAAGCAGAGAATCGCTCGCAAACTTTGATAAAATGAAAGAAGAGCCGGTGAGACTTAGTGAGATAGTGAATGCTTGTGAAAATAATAGTAAGATAGTGAATGTTTGTGAAAATAGTTTGAGAAAATATTACTACCCTGAAAATTCTTTTCCAATCCCAGGTTCAACTCTTGATATAGGTTTAGAATTCATGATCATTTTCTGAAACTGCTTAATTCAGAACTTGATCCTGGTTTCACAAATGATTTCACTACTCTTTTACACTCATCTGAGGCTATAGGAAATGTGATATCACAATATTGACATTTTTTTTATTTTATTTTGAAAAAGAACAATCACATGTTGTCACTAACCATCTTACATGGCAATTGAGTGAGGGTTCTTAGTTGCTCTTAATAGTCGGCTCTGGTGGCTTGTGCAGTAGTGTGGTCGTTTATATCCTGACCTAAGGGCATTTGACCTTATGCTTTGGTTTAAGGGAACTTGGAATTTTCCTCTATTATCCTCACTTTAACCTAGGCAAGCGGTTCAATAGTTTATAAGGCATCCTATTCCGTTATCTAGATCCCCTAATATTATCAGGTGGTTCGCCAATAACTCATGGATGTATACTATTTGGGATGGTTATAGAATGCTTCAATCTCCTTTTAGAAAATCAAGGCAGATAGAACACGATGTATGTGAATTAATTTGGAAGTCATCCTTACCTCCTAGAATCAAGTTGCTTTTGTGGAAGATTTGCTAGATATATCTTACCAACAAATCATTTATTGCGCACTAGACATTTGGCTATCAGTAAGGTATCTTATTTTTGTAATGATAATACTGAAACGTTAGAGCATTTGTGATTATATTATCCTTTCTCTATTGCTAGTTTGGATGTGATGCTGCTTTTAGAATTGACTCTAACCCTGACCGAAGTTTAATGGCCCTGAAGAAAACATCCCACTGAGTAGAGTAATTCCATAGAGTAGGCTGGCAACCCGTGTACATTGCACTAGTTGATCTCCTAGAGTAGCAGTTCCATGTTGTTTGTGCAGTAATTGGGTTACAAGAGAATTTGCTTTGGATTTTGCTAATTTAATCACCTGCATAGGAGATATTTTTGATCCATCATGACAAACGTTGATTTTTACAAACCACAAAGATTCTAATAGTTGAAAACGCTAAGGAGATAAGTCTTAAAATCACTAGGATCTCTATGGTCATCATCCATTCTTTTAGGGTCTATTTGTACGAGGGGGAGGGGATGGAATTGGGGATTTTGCTCTCATCTTTTTGTTTAGATAGCTAAGATTGGAAAACTTTCTAAAATTCTCCCTCTTCTGCCCTCCTAACTATTCCCTCCAAAATTAGGAGAATTTGGGGGGAAATGTTAATGTTTAGACTTATATTGACTAACATGTCCATACTATTTTAAAATATTCCCACAATACCCTTCTCATTATTTAATTACAAAATTATAGTTTTATGTAATAAATTCCATTTATAATTATATTTATTTAATTTTTATAATTATAAAATTATAATTTTATGTATTAAATACTATTTATAATTATATTTTATTAAATATGTTATAAAGTTATAAAGTACAAATTAAATAAAATAAGGGCAAAATTATCTATATAAAAATATTTCCCCTCTCCTCCTATATCAAATATGGTAATATTAAAATCACTCTCTTCCCCTCTCTTTTTATCAATCCAAATAAGGTAAAAAAAAAATTCCTCACAAATCCTTCATTTTCCTTCCCCTTCCCTCCATTGAGTCAAACACAGAATGTCTATTACATGCAGCGCCAAATAGATCAATCGACTAATTTTCCTCTCCATTGCAAACTTGTCAAACAATCCCATGTCAAAATCATTACCAGGAATGTCCATTGGAATCTGCAATATATATATATATTACTAAACTACTTTGTAACTTATGTTTTATCTTCATAAATGCATATTTGTGTTTTATCCAAAAAAAAAAAAGAACAACCTCTCTACCTAATGTTAAAAAAATCTCTATACATCCTTTGCACAATAAATCTTCATATGTTATCAAAAACGAAATTTTTTTTTTAAAATGTCCATATAGTAATTACTTATTCACTATTCAGAGTTAAAGTGGATTGGAAACGGCATTTAGACTCACATTTATTATAATCAAAATTATTTCTTCTAAATTTCATATTAACATCAGTATAATATATATATATATATATATATATATATATATATATATATATATATATATATATATATATATATATATATAAATTAATTATTAAGTTTATGTAATGCATCAAAATCACGTTTATTTGATTTTGATATGTTCATAATTTTAAAAGCAAATTTCGTCAAAAAAATTAAAATTTATTTAAGTTTTTTTCCATTAAAATTGTTTTAAGCTTAGAACGTCTGAAATGTGAACATTACTGTTAGAGAATCAAGGTGTTTTCCAGTGGAATCATTTTCACTTAAAACTAAATTATTGGTAGGCCGAACAAACCATCCTTAAATAAAGACAACCTATGATGTATAAATTAATTTACATGACAGTACATCAATGTCAATTAGGTAGGAGAAAAAAATAAAATTTACAATAAATTCTAGAGAATATGTGTGTGCTTATAATGTGATATAATCGTTGTTTTGAGTTTTTGCAATGACATATTCAACTACTTATACAACTCAATTAAGATTAGTTTATTATTTAACTATTTTCTTTTAAACAAATGCCCTTAATCAAATTTAAGTTCTTGATTCTCTCTCTTAATTTCCTCCCCGCACTATAAGTAATACTCGATAATTTTTATCAAGATATTGAAAAGCAAAACTGTATTAGGATAACCCAAATGATATCAAACATCTCTCTTAAAAGTTAAAATTTTCTTCAAGCATGATGTCATGAATTTGGGCCCTATGTGGACGTTATAATGAATATACGCAAGTTATAGCGAAAAATAAAATGAATCATCAGTTGAGTTATTAGTCCAAGGGTTACTAATTCAACCATGGTAAAATTAAAGTCAATCCGATTATCATTAAAATAATATAATTAAAATATACAACATATTCATATACAATTTTTTTTTGATAAAAAAGCCAAATAATATTAATAGAAAAAGTAAAAATACATCATAAAGGCAGTATCAAAGGCGATAAGAAAAATATGTTAGTAAATATATATGAAGAAGGATTAACTACAACTACATCAAAACTAGTAAATATCTGAACTAGTAAATAAAGAGAGAAAAGATAAATTGTCCTCCAAGACAATATTTTCTGTTCCTTGAATATGGCTAGCCACTTGGGCAAATTGTTTGATGGATGCCAAAAGCTGTAATAATGTCGTCCCATAAGAGAATAAAGAGGATTTGATTATCCAAGATAAATCAGAGTGAAGATACTTATAATTAAACAAATAGTCTTCCCTTTTTGTCTTCAAACTCATTAAAAGTGTTGCAAAGGTTTACCTTGAAGGCATATCCAAGTATAACATAGAGTAACAAGCCTGCTTTTAACTCTATATTATAATGGTCCAACCAGAGAGTTATTGAAGACTGGATTCATAGGCCACACTGAGATACTAGGAGCCATAAATGAATTAACTTGATTATGAGCGAATGCTAGATCAAGGAAGGATAAAACCAAGGAACAAAAAACCAGATCGTGCAATGAACTGGTCACGACACAGGTTCAAGGGTTATGGGTCAACCGAGGTCAGATCAGTGGTTGGATCGGTCATATTAAAATATTACAATTTAATTGATAGTAACAAAATAATCATCATTCATAATTCATAAGTCATCATTAGCATCAAGTTAGTTCTTCAAAGTTTAAGCAAAACCCATAACTAACATCAAAATATAGTTAAAACATAAACGATGTCAATCATCATTCATCAAACATAGCCAAGAACCAACATCAAAATAGTCAAAAGATAGCAATTTTAATCACCAACCTCTACAAGTCATCAAGATGATCTATTGGAGATGAGTCATTAGGAGGTGGATTGGGGAAAAGGTAAGTGGCAATAATATCATTATTCAAAGCCGAAGGATCAGGAATGTTGGTATCTTCATCACCTATGCATATGCACGACAATAATTAATATCAATGGTTATGTGTAACAAATAATTATATGGATGTATAATAAATTAGTAACAGGATATTAATAGGATATAAAAACCTTTATTAATCCTATCTAGAGTTGATGAAAGTACAATGCCTTCATTACTAAGAAAACCTTCAAGATTTTTTACATCTTCATCATTAAATTATGGAATGGGATCTTCTTTAGTCACCCAAAAATCCACCTCATCAATTGACTCATAGTTAATAGGATCTTAACTTGTCTTCTTTTTGTTCAATTCAATCCTTTAAATTTCAAATGACAAATAATTTTAGTTAAAATTTAATAAATCCATTTTATAGTAAAGAAAAGCATTTTTCATAATATCTAAAGTTACATATGCTTTAATCGTAAGTTATAGTTAGTCTAAACCAAATCATTCAGCCTTTGATGCTCCAATCTATTTCTCCTTTTTGTATAGATACACTCAAATAAGCTTCAGTTTCTCTTGCAACCAGAAGAAGCAAACGTTTGGCTAAGAACACGTATTGCAGCACGTTGCAATTTTGAAACTGAATAGCCATAATACATCCACCATTCATCTACAAAATGAAAAATGTACATGATATTAGTTGCTTCTCAATTAATATGTTAATTAAACATTAAACAATAAAGATGAATACTTAGTTACTTACAATGATCTAGTTTTTGAGCTCCCATTTTACATGTCTCTTTGCTGAAAGATTTATTGCATTCAAGATACAATGTCACTTGCTTCATTATCTTGAAGCAATCGATATTTTCATCTGAGTTAGCCTCAACCACATCATTCAAAGCTTGCACTAACTCTCGCTTATGAAGAAAGTTTGGAACATATACGAATGTCTGGTTCAATAAATAGGAAGTTGCATGGAGATTGGTTTTCAAATGTTTATCCCATCTCACTTTAATGACTTGTGCAAGGCTCGTACTGATTTTTATTCCTCTTGAACATCTCCTTAATTCCATTTTTCCCTTTTTTATGCCTTCATAAACATATGGTAGTGCAGGCTTCTCATCTGAGTCAACAATTCTCATTAGTTTTATCAGAGGAGTTACAATCTTCACAATTTGGTAGCACTCATTCTAAAATTGGCTATCTAATATGATTACACTAAAAATTTTCCTAGAGTAGTCCTAGATAGCTTATGGTCCACAAAATGTTTATCAACAAGGGCTTGCAAGTCATGCTTATGCATGTATATGTTGTGCAATGTAATAAAGGTAGTGGTAAACCTTATAGCACCAGGACGCACAATTTCTTTTCAACCTGGCCATTTCCTCAACCAATACAAGAATATTATGTGATTGTAGGCAAATATTGTTATCTTTAACGCCTTTGCTGCAATGTCTGACACATAAGGCATGCTAGAAATGTCTTTCAATAAAAGATTTAAATAATAAGTAGCATAAGGAGACCAATAAATATTTTTATATTTCTCCTTGATTAACCTTCCACATGTCACATAGTTTGTAGCATTGTCAGTCACCACATGATAATATTCTTAGAACCAACCCACTCAATCACTTCAGAAAACAATATGAACACAGTTTTAGTATCTTTGACTAAATCTGATGCATCAACAGACTTAACAAACACCATTCCATGGGTAGAATAAACTAAGAAGTTTATCAAAGTCCGTTGTCTCACATCAGTCCATCCATCCACCATAAGTGTGCAGCCTTTTTTCTTCCATTTATCTCAATGACCATCAATAAGTAACTGTCATTCCTTTTTATATTGTCTCAAAAAGTTGGTTTTAAAATAATAGGCACTAGGGGCTTTAAACCCAGGCCCTATAGAGCACATTCCATCCATAACTATTTGAAATAAAGGGCACTCCAATGCTTTAAATGGAATGTAGTTGACTATAACTCATTCAACAATAAGCATCTTCACATTGTGTTGTGCTTCTTTCGATGCTAAAGCACTCTTGATGATTGGTTGAGCTCCAAGATTTATCTTAAGAGCAAAATATTTATCCATTGTCCCAGGAGGTTTCCTTTTCTTAACTCTACTATCAACATCCTCTTCTTCAACTTCCTCTTCTCTTATATCTTCAATTGAATTTTTCTTTGAACTCTCTTTCAATGACTCTGCAATCCTATAACGCACATCAGAAGTAACCTTTTTGCAAGAAGTAATTTGACCAACCATACCAACAAGATGTTGCTTCATCCTGTTTATACCTCCTCTTCTATAGCTATTAGCATAAAAGAGACATGTGTATACATTATGTGTCCCCTCTTTTTTGTAGGCAAAATATGCCCATGCTGGATTAGTTTTAAACCAAATTGAAGTATTAGAAGTAAGAGTGAGATTAGTGTTGGAATTAGAAGTGTAAGTTTATGTATTAGGAGTGTCAAGTCCAGTATTAGAACTATAAGTAGCATTCTCATTTCCTGAACTTGATATATCCATCCTGAATTATTAAAGTATTTAGCTACATAATAACAAAACTAATCTTTAACAGAAGTAACATTATATTGCATTCATATTCATAAACTTAATTATCATTAGAAAAGAGGATAAAACAAAAGCTATGCAAAAACAACTTGAATTAAAAAAGTTGTAGAAGCTATACATAAGCCAGGGCTTGATATTCAGAAGACAAAGCAAGTGAGCAACACACTGACACACAGAAGCAACATCATACTCAGAGTATCATGTTCCAAGTCACGAAAGGCTATAAAGTAAAAATTGCAATAGATCTTGAGAGGCCATAAAGGAACACATCAATAATTGGAATAGATATTGAGAGGCCATAAAGGAACACAGAAGTGAAAATTGCAAATGATTAAAGTATCGCAATGCTGAGTGAGAATAAGAGATATGAATTGCACATCATCCTAGGCCAAACTTGAGATTTTTTAATGTTGTTAAAAGACTAAAATTCATATATATAGTTAATAATAAAAAGTCCCATCTTCATTTTAAATTCTTTTGTAACTATGACAAGAATTCCCTAAGTATAACCAAGCTCAATTAATTTACCCCTTTGTAATTGGAATTTCAATTGATCGCAGCTTAAATGCAAAACCCAGTTGATCAAAAGCTCACCAACCATTTGTGAAGACATTAATAATTACAGACCTTACTGCTTGAATTGTCTCTAATTTCTCAAAACCAAAGCATGAATACCCTTCCAGCAAAACTAGCTGCAACTCATATCACCAAACATTTACACCAATAAGGCAATAACTAATCAAGAAGAATGTGAACAGGGTGTTCTATGAATCCAAGAATGTCTATATAGCTTTGTGTTGCAGCTATGGGAATTTGCAACAATTTGATCAAGTAGTATTTTCAAGAATTTGATTATGAAAATACTTGGCAAACAAACAAATATGACGAATAAAACATAAATAAGGCACAAATAAATCAAGAAAAGTTTCATAGATCTATCACACTAAATCTCAGTTTCACTATCTATTGTGTCTTGCATGAACTTAATTTTACTAGCAAATCATAATGAAAATATTATTAATATTATTAATATGATATCTAGATATTCTAATAAATTATATGGTACTTTTAGACCATTAAATTCAATATATCTTTGTAAAGAAAATTATCATGGCAAAAATACGTGATTTTGACATCATTGAGGATTCAATTACTTGATGTACAAGTCAAGTAAAATACAAAATTATTTATCTTTCAATATATTTTCCTGAATTAATTATATATACTAATTATGTTAATCCACAAAACATCTGATATATTGAATGATTTTCTTGGACATACTTCTGACATTGTAGATCTTTTAAAGATCTTTAAGTAAATTTCGCTATTTATAGAACCATATGCATAGGCTATAACAATATCTAATAGACATGTTTTATTTTCATATATTTTCAAACTAATAATACATGCAAAAATTGTAGAAGATGAATTATCATTTAGACCTTTGTTATCCCATAAAAACTTTATATGGCTTCCTTGTATTTTTTATTTGATTCCATTTAAGCAAGAAACATTAAGTGATGTTTTCACTATATTGTGGTTCACCACATTATCCAAATCTTCAATGTCCTCATATATTATAGTTTGCTGGTTTAGAAAATGAAAGGAGAGTCTTTCCACTGATAGTGATTTGTACTTAATGTCAAGCCTAAAACATCCCTTGAGAGCTTCACATAAAGACATCTTACATCATAATACATCCTAATATCATCATGAACCATAACACCTATAGAAGATGAAGATTCATAATAAAACGTTGCAATAACTTGATCATGCCCTCTGCTAACATGCTACAATAAATATCCGATCAATTCTCCTTTATTACATCTCTCCTTACTGATATGTGTATGATATTTCAAGAGTAAGTAGGGACTAGAAGGTTTGATGCTTGTATTATCTAATACAATCCCATTTTTTCATGATCTCATGTCCATTATTCATCTATAGCGTGATATCCATCCTCGTAGATGATTGTATTATCTAATACAATCCCATGTTTTTTCATGATCTCGTGTCCATTGTTTTGGGCCATTTATTGTTTTATTATGTTACTGGGAAATTGTCTATGGGCTCTGTCTCAATTTTTATTTACTTGGCCCACGTTGTTTTGATTTCTAAAAAGATATTCAGGCTAAATAAATAATTTTTGCTTCCTAGTTATCTATTCTGAAAATCGTTTGCAAAATCATTCTTGTGCATTATTTAATTACCTAAATATTTGGATAATTCATTTTGAGAAATTATTTAACTATTCAAATTTTTCAAAAGCTAATTTAAGTTGAAATACGACAAAATTAATTTTCAAACAATATTTTTGGTTCATCAATTAGTGGGAGGATTTAATTTAGTTATTTGATCACCTTTTTATTACATTATTTGTTTAATCCCTCGATTAAGTTGTTCATATCTTCGATCACAATGCACTCACAAAATATTTGTGACTTGCATGCTTCTTTCTTAAGGAGTAGCCACATCATCATTTTATGTTGCATGTATTATTGGCCACATATGAACCTATAAAATAGGAAAATTTTCCATAAAATACCTTATTAGGATGGTATTTGCTGAAAGAGACCTAAAGTACAGAGTTCCTGAACTATCATTATTTGGTTAAGAGTAAAAGACTAAAATGCCCTTGTTAGATAATGAACAAAGAAGGAATGATTCAAAGTGATAGCCCTCTAAGTTGCTAAGTTGAAGAGTGAAGGGAGGAGGAGGTTGACAAAAGCTAACGAGAGTGGGTGTTTGCAGTGGCGGCAGAGTGTGGGGCTTTGTAATGGCAGCAGAGTGTGGGTATGTGTGAGTAACTCAAGCCTTCTTCTCCTCTCCTATGCTGAGCTATATGTAATATCCTAAATTTCAGTCCCTAAAATTCATTTATACCTTAGTGGTATTAAAGAGATAAAATGGTGAATTAAAGAGCATATTAAGAGACACAACAAGGTAACTAGAGGTCACGCACAACATAGTTATTTGGTACATAAGTTGAGAATGTTGTCGGTAAGTTTCTCTATAAGGCAGTCATGTTGTGTGATATTTTTATATAGTAAAATGATGTCTAAGAATTATGAAAAATTCTAGAATGAAAGTATACATAATAATTTAAATTGATAGGTCATATGGAATTTTTAGAGTTGTATACAAGGAGATATGAATTTTTGAAATTAGTCCAATGAAACTGGAGATATTCTGTGGCAGCACTCAAAAACAAAAATTCTGGAAATGATAAGCTTCCAATTGGCCAAAGGTTATATTTTTTTCTTAAAACTAGACTTAATAAGAGTCACATAGCCTTTAAAACCATCCCAATTTGATATCTATACAATTAGATATGAATTTTCAAATTTTGATGAAAATTCTATCAATTTTTCCAATTGTTGCGAAAATGGAGAAAATTGCAAGGGCAAAATGGTCATTTTGACCAAATAAATAAATATGCTAACCTTCTATATACTAAGGGGGAATGGACGGTTTGGATGACGAGTTGAGAGGATGGAATATTCCTATGAATATGCTTGAAGAAATATCAAGCAATAAACTAATATATGTATAAAAGCATATGATGAAATTTGGAATAAACAAATAATATAAGAGGGCACATATGCATGATCTAGAGAATTCTAAAGTTCTCTTATTTAAATGGCCATATTCAGCCAAGAGAAAAGGAAAGAAGAAGAGGAAGAAAGTTAGAGAGAAAGGAGGAGAAGAAGAAGAAGAAGAAGAAGAGAGGGAAGGAACCTAGGCACAAGAACTAGGTAAGTGTGTAGAAATCTTTGCTTAATCTTGTGTTCTAGTTCCAAAAACCTCATCTTAACCTTTCTATTCTCTTGGAATATTTATTGAAACAAGTAAAAACTCGGCCAAAGTATAGAAGAAGAAGGAGAAGTAAGGTAAGTTGCTCAAACTTTGAGATTCTCCCTAAAAATTGTGTTGTTACTATGTTCTGGCTGGAAATCTAGTTATTTCTGGTGGTTTTTGTATTTTGGGATGTCCAATTTCTAAGGGGAGATGCTACCCAAATTTCTATTGATTATGTTAAATTGATGATTTGGTGGTTAAACAAGTGGAAATAAAGTAAAAGAAGATGTTTTAAGGATTAAACCATGAAAATACATGTTTTCCTAAACTATAGAGACTTTTGGCTAGTTCAAAAAATGAGGGATGGAGCTGGAATTTTATGTTCTTAATGGTCCCATGATGTTTAGAAGGGAAAATTGTGTAGGGTTCATGTAGATTATAAAACATGAAAAGCCCCAGAATGTGAAATGACAATTTTGCCCTTAAAACCCCAAGATAAGGCTGTCAAGGGTAAATATGTAATTTAAGCTGGAATTAGTTTATTCTGAGGTTGAAAATGGATTCTACATGCAAAAATATGTAACATTGGCTGGGTTATAATTTTTTAAAAAGGTACAAGTGTACCGGGTAAATGGGAGCCAAACCAAGTCCCTGGGGGCATTTTAGTAAATATGTGATTTTGAAGAAAGATGTTAAAGTTGTAAGTTGTAATGTAAAGTAGATGTGAATAGTAGATTATTTACAACTATTTTGGTTAATTTTAGAATTTGACATCTGCCTAGCTGGGTCAGCAAAGACTGATAAATTAGGAAGGGAAATGCAATAAGATAGTAACGCTATCTTTTATATTTTATGTGAATGTCAATATACATTTTTTTGCCATATACTGTACAATGTGTTGCATATATGGTGGATGGGCATATTTGGTGTTGTATAATTGGCAGATGGGATGTAATCATAAGTATGTTGTGTGTAGGATGATTACAATATAGTGAATGTGAACATAAGTATGTTGTGTGCAGGATGATCACAATATGTTTTATTGTGTGCACATTAGGATTAGATGATCATTTTGACCCTGGGCAAAATCATTGTTTGATCCTGAGCATTGTCAGACGTGTGTTGGCATTTTGATTATTGCATGATGATAAATGTTGCATTACATAATTACTTTTCACATATTATATGATTGATTTGTCTGTTACTACTGAGATTCATTTGAATCTCATTCCTTTCCTATAAATTACATTTATCAGCTAGACATAGCAATTCCAAGGGAAAAGAGAAAGTAGACCCTAGGAGCTGAGAAGAGTTAAATTGGGAAAACGTTCTGCTGCTAGCTGTATCAAGACTTATTTTATACTTTTTGGTTATTGAGTATGAGATACTTTAGATCTTTTGAAAACTCCTGTAATGTAATCAAGAATATTATATTAGTATGTTTTGTACTTATTCTGTAAACCTTTTGAACTGTGCAATGATACTGTGAAAAATGTCTAAATTCTGCGTGGTTTGACACTATACGTCTTCCCTTCCGGTCTTCGATCACCGTGGATTCTGCCAGAAGTCCGATGTATTATTAAAGGCAATGGAGGTGAGTTGTGTGAAGGCTTTCTTCATAGTTTAGTATTTGGTGGAAGTGATGAATGTATTTTCCCTCCAGACCTCTTTGTTTTTTCATTGTTGTATGAGTGAGTAAGGAAGTAGTAAATAAAATTGTGGCTTTATTAGTTTTTCTGATGCTCTCCATTATCATCAAGGTTTCATTTAATTTGAAGCACATACTTTTTTATCCAACATTGATTTGTTTACTGAGTAACATATGCGATGGTTATGTTTACAGAACCTAATTAAACTCACAGTCTAACTATGTAAGATATTGATTAGGTTATTCTAGTAGGTCAAATACATTATAAAATTTAGTTTACATGATATTAAAGGTATGTTATTGTAGGTCTATATTTAGTGTGATAAATAGAGTACAAAAATAAATTTATTGTTTCCTCCACATAGGTGGGAAGATTGTCAATGATCAAATGAGGACTCTATGTCGGTGGGAGAGAAAATGGAAGAATAGGAAGAGAAGGGATGTCACTTTATGAGCTTTGACGAACAATATGTTCATGTCTTGGTATTCAAAGGAAAACATTACAGCTAAGGTGTACATTGTCAACATTAGATGAAAACACTATTGTAGACATAGAGGATGATGAATGAGTGAAACAAATAGTATAATTTAATGACAAATGTGGACATTTGTATATAGTTGAAGATGTTAGTGAGTTGATAGATGAAGAACAACCCATGATAATTTCACAAAGGTAAGTTACATGTACTTTAAAAGTGTTTTGAAGTAGTAGGGAAGAATGAGTTATTAATTGACAATAAATATTGATGCAGGTTAGAGACCTTAGAAGGATCGTACGGGTTACGTATTGTTAAATCATTATCAAGTAGGATATCACAAGATAGGCCATATGTAATTCAGAGTGCACCTGTACTTATCCCTGAGCATGGTGCTAGGAAGCGGAAAGAATAGCTTTCAGGTCCTCATAAGAGCTTTAAGAATGTTGTTGCATTCAAAGAATCACTGTACAAGTATAATTTGACACACAAATTTGCATACAAATTTGTAAGGAATTGTGCAAGTAAGATGATAGTAAGGTGTAATGTGGATGGTTGTCTATGGAAAATTACTACATATCAAGTGGGGGGAAGAGTCAAGCTTCTTACGTGTGCATACCTTTGTGGAATCACTTAGCACAGGATAATCTGATCGTACATCAAAAATTGACCTCCAATCTGACTGCTTTCATAATAAAAGATGGATTAAGGGTTTGTTTAGATAAACCACCTCATAAGATAAGGTGTAAGGTTTATAGGGAATATAGTTTATCAATGTCTTATGATCAAGCATGGAAAGGTAAAGAGAAAGCACTGACAGAGATACAATGAGCACTTGAGCAATCATATATGTTGATTCCTTGGTATTGCAGTACACTAATTGAAGTAGACCCCAAAACAGTGGTAAAATGGGAAGCGTGTGCTGACCATAGTTTAGTAGGTTGTTCATCGCATATGGATGTTCCGTCGAAGGATTCTTGGGAGGATATAAACTAATTCTATATGTTGATGGAACTCACCTTAGTAGGCCATTTCTGGGACAATGTTATCTACATATGCGCTTGATGCTGATAATCAGCTATACCCTATTGCCTATACCATTATGGGTGGAGAGACCAATGATGATTGGACATGGTTTATGTAAAATGACTTCTTAAAGTAGTGATTGTATCAGATAGATATAATGCAATAATATATGTTGTTCGATATATTTTTAGGAGTGAGAGGCATGCCTATTTCTATAGGCATGTAAAAGAGAACTTTAGCTCAGAGTATTCAAAGGTTTATAGAGGCCCGAGAAGAAATACACCAATCAAGAAGGATTACGCTTTGAAGATGCTGGATGTGATTGCATATGCTAGAGTTGATTGTGACTTCAAAAGAGCTTTAGTCAATATGCGATGTTTTAACCATGAATTGTTAACCTAGCTTGAAGATCATGGTGACATTGACCATTCGCCATTATCACGATTCCCATTCAGAAGGTGGGAGAATATAACCACTAGTTTGGCTTAGTCATATAATGCATGGCTTGTGAAAGAGAGGAAATATCATATGTTGACATTGATAAATAAGCATAGATAGAAGCTAGAAAATAGTTAGAACGTAATCTGCTTGTGGAAAAATGGAGTAGGACCTAATATAGAAGCAAAGTTAAAAGAGAATGTGTTGTGTAGTTAAGGGATACAAGTATTGCAACATTCTTCACACACATTTGAAATACAAATTGGAGAAGTTTGTGTTGCTGTAAATCTTGCATTGAGAGAATGTGCTTGCAAGGGTTGCCAAATGTATGGTATACCATACCCACATGCATGTGCATGCATTAAACATATGAATGGTAATGTTTATTGATATGTGGAAGAATGTTACTTAAGTACAACATAAGAGAAGATATATAATAGAACAATGACGCCAATTAATACACATGGCATGCCAAAGTTAAATGAGTTGCGATTCAGTGATTATCATAATGAGATCTTCTTGTGGCCTCCAACCACAAGCCGTCGGCCTGGGAGACCACACATAAGTAGACGGGAATCTCAATTCCAGGACAAAAATGTGTATAAATGTTCAAGGTGCCATCAGAAAGGGTATACTCGATGAAGGTGTAAGAACCTAAATTCTTATTGTCCTTGCGTTCTTCAAGTATACCAATCCAATACATCATTGACCAGTTAGTTAGCGAGTGCTTGAATTTTGGTTTTGTATATAGCCTTTTGTGGCCCCTCATGCATTTTGGAATTAAGGGGAAAATGCAATGGTCAATGCAGTATGTGAATGCTCACCCAATTTATTTTGTGTTGTAATTAGGTTACAACTGCTTTATGTTCTCTTGCAATTGTAAATGTAAAAGTTTCATATATTAGTACCATATGTTATGCTTACTCATGTTAGGCAAATGATGGTTAAATATTGTTCTAATTGTAAATGTTAAAGTTGATATTGTCAATCTGTTAATGCTCAACGTGTTTTAATCATTTCGTCTTTCAGCTTTTACAATAGTCCATTTATATAGGGTGTAAGTAATGTTTGCATACTATGGATGATATTTTGCACGTAAGGTAGATTGTTTGCACACAAGGAAAGATCTTTTGCACTTAAGGAAGATGTTTTGCATCTAGGAAGACTTCTTTGTTAGAATCCATGTTTTGATGATAACAAATGATAATGAATTATTTTGCAAAGGAATGACAAAGTTTAATCAAGCACATTAAGTTATACACAGAAGCTGAGCCTGAAACTGAAGTTGTCACAAGAACTTGAGTTTTGATACAGAACTCGAGTTGTGGCCCAAGATGAACTCGAGTTGGCATTTTCACTCCCACGAGTTTTATTTAGAGACTTATTCAGAATCTTCCAATACTTTTAGAGAACTTGAGTTTGATATCAAAACTTGAGTTCTAGTAAGAAAGACACTCGAGTATGCTTTTGAACTTTCCCAAGTTTTCATCCAGATATTCAGTCAGAAGGTTGAACTTCCTGGAGAACTCGAGTTTGGTAGCAAAACTCGAGTTTTGGTAAATAAGAAACTCGAGTTTATAATTTAACTCCCGCAAGTTCTAACCACTCAATCCTACAAAATTTGAAGTATAGGGAGAACTCAAGTTTTGAGGTTAAACTTGAGTTCTGGTCAGATAAGAACTCGAGCTTGCAAATCAACTCTCATGAGTTCTTAGCAGAGATAACCTGAAGAAATGCTGGCAATACTGAGAACTCAAGTTTTTGATGAGAACTCGATTTGGGAAGAGTTTTGCACATAAGGAAAATGTTTGGCACATAGGGGAAGATTTTTCACACATATTTATGTTGCACTAGGGAAGACTTGTTAAACCTAATGGTAGAAATTTTTCACCTAGGGAAGATATGCAAAACGTGGGGGAAGATACTTGCACATATAGAAGAGATCTTACACACAGGGGAGAGTTTTCACACCTAGGGAAGATATTTTGAACATAGGGGAAAATCTTTGCACATAGTTATATTGCATAAGGGAAGAATTATTGAACACAAGGAAGAGTTTTTGAACCGAGAGAAGATGTTTTGAATGTAGGGGAAGATCTTTTGCATATAGTTATGTTGCACTAGGGAAGACCTTTTCAATCCAATGGAAGATCTTAAGCCCCTTGGGAAGTTCTTTTCAACACAGGGAAAGATTACTATACTAGGGAATACTTCTTCAATACGAGGGAACAGTGTTTGCATTCCATGCTTAATATTCAAACCAAGTACTCGTATACCAGAGTGTGCATATAAATAGCCTTGTTTCATTTGAAATCAATATGATGTTTTGCAAGGTTTTAAAAGTTACAAATTTATATGCATTACAAAAAATTAAGACACCGAAGTAAACTACTTTGTCTTCTTCTTCGTACCTTTCCAACCTTCAATGCTATGCATGACCACATCCCGATGTTTATTCTTTTCATGGGTTATTAACAACCAAACCACCTTAACCCTCTTTTGATCTATGTCTTCCTACCGAAGCAAGTTCCAAGTCAAATCTAGTGATATTTTAACATTTAATGTACCAATGTACTCACATTAGGCATAGTTAAACCATTCTACTCAGGCTTTCTAATATAATTTTGTGGTTGACATTTAAACAATTTGAAGTTTTAAAGGATAAGGGTTTTAATACCACTTTGTGTCCTGTCTCCCTCTTTGCATAAAGTGCAGTTTGCCCACTTAGAGTATTGTAGTTGGGCAGTAATGAATCAAGTAAATAGATAATGAAATCTTTTTTCACAAACACATAACAAAACCAATAATGATCACGGACGATAGGAGCAAATACAAAATCAAAATATGAGATATTGTATCCTAATTTGTCAGGGTCAATAAATCTTGCATGATTCTCAACCTTCCAATTATCAATATCTCCCAACAAGCGATCCCAATGTAAAGTAAATGACATTGTGACGAATTATTCATATTACAAAGAACATAAGAAACTACAAATAACTCTTACTCACCATGAAAATCGACTAGAATATATGACGTCTAACGCGTCTTTCATCACTCTCTTTTTGTTGATCAACCAAAATATTAGAAATGAGTGTTACAACCTGCAATGCTATTTGGTTAGTACTCTCCTGTAGAGTATAAGTTAATATGAATAAAACATTAGTAGAGTAATTATTTTAAAAAGCATAGCTCACACATTCACTTATCCATCCCCTATGGTTCAAGAAATACAATTCGTTCTTCCACAAAAAGAATTCATGAATTTCTACATATATCTCTTGACCAACTGGTAGGTTAGTCTTACATGTACAGTAGTGCTACAATTGCTCCTTTGCATTAGGGCTTCCTACCTTCCTTATTTCTGAGAGGAATGGTGAATATATTGTGGATCTTATTATCCTCTGAGACCTTCTCAAAAGCACAATATCCTAAAAGTCAACATTGGTAACTCCCTCCTCACCTTTACATTGATACACTTGAAATGGCACAACTGACGATGAATGTGATTCATGTGCCTCATAATTGATGTCCTCTTCACCTTTCCCTTTATCTTGGTTATTTCCTCCTTCATGGCCATCAACATGAACTTGCACATAGTTCACACTTGCATTATCTTTATTACCTTTCCTTTTACCCCGACTATTGCTTCTGTCCTTAGTAATAGCTTCAACTTGGACATTGCTTTCACTTTTTTTCTCATCCAGAACAATATTCACCTTAACCTCACCATCCTTGCGAATATGTTACTCCATTTCTATTTCCATCTTTAACAACTCTATTGCAACACTTTGAGCGACCTTTCCCATAATTCGACAATACATCTGTCTAGTTTTCTACATCAATCACAAGTAGTGTGCAATCAGTGTCAAATTTTATACTATAAAACCAATATAAATGCAACCACAGTCACAAATTTGTTACTTACGGTTCTTTGAATATCGTGACTTTTGGAAGATTAAGTGTGCAGTTAGTGACACATGTAGTTGCGTCACACTCAGGATTTGAGTTGGATCCTATGTCATCCGGGATCGAAGCCACACGTGAAAATAGAATCCCCTTATCACTCTCATACTCCAGCTTTACTGCTCCCTTTTTCTTTGCATCATTCCAATACTGTAGAGCGCATTCAGGTGATGGGACCTCTTTACCATATAAGGGAAACATTTAGGAAAACATTATATGCAACCAAAGTATTCAGTTTACAACCATAGAATAGATATTCAATTTACAAAAGAGAAAATGTAGATACCTTACAATACTTACCATCAAAAAATAAATGCAACCCCTAATACACTTGCTTCTCACTCCTTTTAACTCATTCTTGTAATGTGTAACCTCCTTCATCACCTTATTGATCACAAACTTACACCAATTGAAATCACCTAAACTTATCTTCTCGCAACAAATAATTTTCAACAATCTGTGGCTAACACTTCCATTTTTAGGAGGACACAATAACGTCCCTTGGGTGTATAAAACCAGCATTGGCTCAAACATCTCTTCTTTTTCCCTTGAAATTATCATCCACTTAATGTCAAAGAACCTTTTATTGCCAAACTTTTCCTTCAACTTTAGAAATTCATCATAGTTTGCATCAGCTTCCTCTATGATCTCACTCCCTTCATTAGGTAAGCCCATTAAATCCTTTACATCTTTTTCAACTATTTCCCTCCTACAATTTCTGACACATATTAAACAACTTGTAAGGTCAATCACTTTAACCAATTGTCCACAGAGTGCATGAGGTATCTTTATATATGTGACTTTATCAAAGCCAATTTGTTTAGCCTTGGCCTTTAACCTTGCATCATTTCTGAATACTTACTCTTTTCTTCCTTTGAACGTTTATTCCATGCCTCCCTGACTTCTTTGTCTACGTCTTGTATTGTATTGTGTTTGTCTTTCCTTATTTTATCATACCAGTATTCTTGCTTAAACAATTGTGTTCCATTCAACCTTGGCTCCCCACCTTTCCCTCCTTTCATTCCTTTCCCTCCTATTATTTTGACCATACTTTCTTACAAATTTTTGCACTCTAAAAAATAAATAAATACATACATACATACATACATAATATTATGAGGAATAATGTTTCTTGCAGTTTATGTCATGATACGCAATCAATCTTATTAAATTTGTTAATGGTTCTTACTCAATCCAAATGGAATACATACTAAGAAAAAGATGAAGGGGTAAAAAAGGAATAAAAGTGATCAATAATTGAATTAGGAAGAGAAAGAGGCAGAGGAGCTAGCATTAGCAAGGGATGATAGACTGGAATGTCTACCCCCACATACATGACTTTTCCTTCAGATTAATTTTCCTAAAAAAACTTCCAGAAGAAGGTTGTACTTCATTCTTTTTAAATTCTATCATATTTCTCCCTATTACTAGTGGTTGATGATTCTAATGTTTCAGGGTAGTCATCTCAGCATCCAAATTATTTAATTTGGTTATGATTGTAGTTAGTTATTGACATAAAAGCATGGTGGACAAAGGGTTTGAAGAATTATTGGGTGGAGGAGAATTATGGTAAGATTCTGGGTTGGAGTTTGGCAAAAGGAGATCTTTATCATGAGTAGAGTTACATGTGGCAACCCTTGTACCCAACAAGTTTAGAAAG
This sequence comes from Albizia julibrissin, assembly GCA_037074505.1. Lineage (NCBI taxonomy): Eukaryota > Viridiplantae > Streptophyta > Magnoliopsida > Fabales > Fabaceae > Albizia > Albizia julibrissin. The sequence goes on along the minus strand of CM073478.1, from coordinate 42,756,239 downwards.
AACTATTCTCATACCAAAATGTTAGAACCTATAAAATGTCCAGAAGTAGAAATAGGGCCTATTCCAGAAGGAAGAGTAGAGTGAAAAGGAACTCTACAATCAGAATCTGTAATCCTACAGAGAACAGAAGAGAGAAGAGAAGAAGAGGGAGAAACTAGAACCACAATGTAGTTCTAGGAAAAAGAAGAGAGAATTATCCTACAATAACTTCATTCATTCATCTATATCCTTGACAAAGTATAAAACATAATATTTATAGTTCTGACAACATAACTGAAAGTAACTACCAACCCCTAAATACATGGAACTGTCAGTAACTTGCAATAACCATCAATGGATGCTTGTCACTATTAACCTATGACACATAATAAAACATAAAACACAAATTTGTGTTTTACGTTTTATTATGTGTCATAGGTTAATAGTGACAGGCGTCCATTGTTATTTATGTTTTATGTTTTATTATGTGTCATAGGTTAATAGTGACAAGCGTCCATTGATGGTTATTGCAAGTTACTGACAGGGGTTGGTAGTTACTTTCAGTTATGTTGTCAGAACTATAAATATTATGCTGTATACTTTGTCAAGGATATGGATGAATGAATGAATGAAGTTATTATAGAGATAATTCTCTCTTCTTTTTCCTATAACTAGATTGTGATTCTAGTGTCTCCCTCTTCTTCTCTTCTCTTCTTTCCTCTGTAGGATTACAGATATAGATTCTAATTATAGAGTTCATCTTCACTCTACTCTTCCTTCTGGAATAGGCCCTATTTCTACTTCTGGACATTTTATAGGTTCTAACATTTTGGTAAAAGAATAGTTCTTTCTAAACTTGTTGGGTACAAGGGTTGCCACATGTAACTCTACTCATGATAAAGATCTCCTTCTGCCAAACTCCAACCCAGAATCTTACCATAATTCTCCTCTACCCAATAATTCTTTAAACCCTTTGTCCACCATGCCTTTATGACTACTGCACATGTAAAACTAACCCACCGGTTGGTCAAGAGATATATGTAGAAATTCATGAATTCTTTCTGTGGAAGAACGAATTGTGTTTCTTAAACCGTAGGGGATGGATAAGCGAATGTGTAAGTTGTGATTTTTAAAATAATTACTTTACTAATGTTTTATTCATATTAACTTATACTCTACAGGAAAGTACTAACCAAATAGCATTGCAGGTTGTAATACTCATTCCTAATATTTTATTTGATCAACAAAAAGAGAGTGATAGAGGACACGTTAGACGTCATATATTCTAGTCGATTTTCATGATGAGTAAGAGTTATTTGTAGTTTCTTATGTTCTTTGTAATATGACTAATTCATCACAATGTCATTTACTTTACATCAGGATCGCTTGTTAGGAGATATTGATAATTGGAAGGTTGAGAATCATGCAAGATTCATTGACCCTGACAAATTAGGATACAATATCTAAGATTATGATTCTGTGTTTGCTCCAGTAGTCTGTGATCATCACTGGTTTCGTTGTGTGTTTGTGAAGAAAGATTTAACCATCTATTTATTGGATTCATTATTGCCCAACTACAATACTCTAAGTGGGCAAACTGCACTTCATGCAAAGAGGGAGATAGGACACAAAGTGGAATTGAAACCCTCATACTTTAAAACTTCAAATTGTTTAAATGTCAACCACAAACTTATGGTCATTGTACTTTGCATTTTGACAGAGTCAACATTTTGGTGAATTACTTGCACACCTAAATCATGTTCTCTATGGATACAAGCCTGACCTTGATTTTAGATTTGGTCTTGTTCAACAGTAGAACAATAGGTGAGTTAGTTTAAGTGTTTGACACATTAATGTATGCATCTATTGATGACATATTAATGTTTTGCTATTTCATTTTTATGTAGATGAGACTATGGAATGTATGTGATCTCTTGGTTACAAAGCTGGAAAAATATTAGAAAGCCCGAGTGGAATGGTTTAACTATGCCTAATGTGAGTACATTGGTACATTAAATGTTACAATATCACTAGATTTGACTAGAAACTTGCTTCTACAAGAAGACATGGATCAAAAGAGGGTTAAGGTGGTTTGGTGGAAAATGACGCATTAGAAGAATAAACATCTGGATGTGGTCATGCATAGCATTGAAGGTTGGAAAGCTACGAGAAGAAGACAAAGTAGTTTTCATTGCATTTATGCTGTACATATTGAATTTCGGTGTCGTAATTTTTTGTAATGTATATAACATTTGCAACCCTTTAAAACCTTGCAAATCATCATATTGGTTTTAAATGAAACAAGGCTATTTATATGCACACTTTGGTATACGAGTACTTATTTTGAATATTAAGCATGGTGTGCAAACACTCTTCCTTCGTATTGAAGAAGTCTTCCCTGGTATAGTAATCTTTCCCTGTGTTGAAAAGAACTTCCCAATGGGCTAAAGATCTTCCATTGGATTGAATAAGTCTTTCTTAGTGCAACATAACTATATGCGAAAGATCTTCCCCTACGTTCAAAACATCTTCCCTAGGTTCAAAAACTCTTTTTTGTGTTCAAGAATTCTTCCCTAGTACAACATAATATGTCCGAAAGATCTTCCCCTACATTCAAAACGTTTTCTCTAGATGCATCAACTCTTCCTTGTGTTCAAGAAGTATTTCTTGTGTGCAAATATATTCCCCTACGTTCAAAATATCTTCCCTAAGTTCACATGACCTTCCTTTATGTGCAAGAAGTCTGCCCAAGTGCCACAAATCTTTCCCTGTGTTGAAAAGATCTTCCCGTATGTTCAAGATATCTTCCACAGGTGCAAAATTTCTACCATTGGGTTTAATAAGTCTACCCTAGTGCAACATAACTATGTGAGAAAGATCTTCCCTAGGTATAAAAACTCTTCCCTGTGTGCAAGATCTCTTCCCTGTGTACAAATAGCTTTCCCTACGTTCAACATATCTTCCATAAGTGCAAAATTTCTACCATTGGGTTCAAAATATCTTCCCTAGTGCAGTATAACTATGTGTGAAATATCTTCCCCTACATTTAAAATATCATCCCTAGGTGAAAAAACTCTCCTCTGTATGCAAGATCTCTTCCATGTGTGCAAGTATCTTCCCCTATGTTTAGCATATCTTCCCAAGGCTCAAAATTTCTACCATTGGGTTCAACAAGTCTTCCCTAGTGCAACATAAATATGTGTGAAAGATCTTCCCCTACGTACAAAACATCTCCCCTAAGTGCAAAAACTCTTCCCAACTCGAGTTCTTATCAGAAACTCAAGTTCTCAGTATTGCCAACACTTCTTCAGATTGTCTCTGCTAGGAACTCATAAGAGTTAATTTGCAAACTTGAGTTCTTATCTGACCAGAACTTGAGTTCTCCCTATACTTCAAGTTTCTGCAGGATTGAGTGGTTGGAATTTGTGGGAGTTAAATTATAAACTCGAGTTTCTTCTTAACCAAAACTCAAGTTTTTCTACCAAACACGAGTTCTCCAGGAACTTCAACCTTCTGACTGAATCTCTGAATGAAAATTTGGGGAAGTTCAAAAGCATACTCGAGTTTCTTTCTTACTAAAACTCGAGTTTTGATATCAAATTCGAGTTCTCCAAGTATTGCAAGATTCTGAATAAGCCTTTGGATAAAAACTCGTGGGAATGCAAATGCCAACTCGAATTCATCTTGGGCCACAACTCGAGTTTTGTACCAAAACTCGAGTTCTTGTGACAACTTCAGTTTCAAGCTCAGCTTCTGTGTATAACTTAATGTGATTGATTAAACTTTGTCATTCCTTTGCAAAACAATTCATTATCATTTGTTATCATCAAAACATGAATTCTAACAAAGAAGTCTTCCCAAATGCAAAATATCTTCTCTAGATGCAAAAGATCTTTCCCTATTGTTATGGATGTAAATGGTTTATTAAAAAGTGCAAGTATATACTGTCGTAAACAAGTAATATGGAAATGAATAGAGTATGTTCCCACGAGGATCGATCACTAAGTACCAAAATTGGTAATTTTAATTCTATTTAGTTGATCGATTAGTTGGTGATTGAGATTACAAAATAAAAATGATTAAATATGAATGCAATTTATATGAAAACAAATATGAGAAAAAGCCATAAGGATCAAATTTCACTTAACAAATGTCGAATTGAATCATCTATCCATTCTAGTCCAATTTATTCCACATGATTGATAGTCGATTTTTCCTAATTTAATTACTAGCCTCATCTAAGGTCAAACTATTCTGTAATTAATTGCTAATCTAATATATCCCTATATGAATTAAAGCAATTAATAATGCATTAAGATTTATAGAACTCATTAAGACTACACAACTCATATGAATATTTTCATATTTCATATGTAAGTTATGGTTTTAATTATAGAATACACACACATGCATCTCCTTTCGGTCTCAACATGCATATTGAAATCATTCAAACGATGGTCAATCAAATGAAAGCATTACGAACAATAATCAAAACTCAATCATAAAGGAAAAGTTAGAACTAGATTTAATAAGTTAAGATTCAATCCGTCATTAGTAAGTTATATCATCACCTTAAGAAAATGAAAATTTAGCTCGTGATAAAATTAAAAACAAAACCAAAATAAATTGAAAACTTTATAAACATTGCATAAAACTTGATTATCAAATTTTAAAACATAAAGATATAACTATAAGATGCATGAAAATAACAAATTTAACCTTCCTTATAGGAGGTAAACCTTTCATGTATGTGGCAACTTATATCATCTATGAAAGAAAACTACATAAGCCTTCCAAGAAGGAGGCATGCAAAAAATAATACAATGTATGAAATTAACTCTGAGATGGTGTGTCTCCTTATGTTTTCTACTCCTCTATTTATAGATCAATGCGGTGCAAAAATTTCCAATCTTTTAGGTATGAATCTTGACTTTAAGCCACCATTATTGACCTTGTAGCAACCATGCTTCTTAATTGCAGCCTACTTTTGACAATTAAAATGATAGAATCTCATATTTTTGTCTTCATAAAAGTTGTAGATCTGAATCTTAGCTTCAAAACGCATGTAAGAGCTCCTCATTTTAACATTTGCAGCTCAAATTATAGTCAAATTAGTAAGCAGAGGTCAGACTTGGATAGATTCATGTGCTCAACCTCTAAGCAAAATTAGAAACTCTTGAAGACATAATTGAGTTTTAGCCTCAACATAAAAGTTATAGGAATTTTTCTTAGATTTTTATCCATATAAAGAACGTTTTCAATCCGACATCTAGAGCTCTAGATATTTCCTGAAAACTAAAACAATGTCAAAATTTAGTATTTTTTGATGAATTCTAATTTATGTCAAAATCATTATTTATTTATCAATTACACCCGAATACATTAAATTAAGCTCAAATATCATCTAAAAAATCTTTATAGAAAGGAAAACCTATGTGCAAACAATCTACCTTACATGCAAAATATCATCCACAGTGTGCAAGCATTACTTACACCCTACGTAAATGGACTATTGTAAAAACTAAAAGAAAAAATGATCAAAACACGTTGAGCATTAACAAACTGACAATATCAAACTTTAATATTTACAATTAGAACAATATTTAACCTTCATTTGCCTAACATGACTAAGCACAACATATGGTGTTGATATATGAAACTTTTACATTTACAATTACAAGAGAAAATAAAGCAGTTGTAACTCAAATACAACATAAAATAAATTGGGTAAGCATCCACACAATGCATTGACCATTGCATTTTGCCCCTAATTCCAAAATGCATGTGGGGCTACAATAGGATATATACAAAACCAAATGTCAGTCACTCGCTAACTAACTGGTCAATAATGTATTGGATTGATATACTTAAAGAACACGAGGTTAATAAGGATTTGGGTTCCTGCACCTTCATCGAATATGCCCTTCCTGATGACACCTTGAACATTTATACACATTCTTATCCTAGAATTAAGATTCCCTTCTACTTGTGCATGGTCTCCCAAGCTGACGGCTTGTGGTTGGGGGCCACAAGAAGATCTCATTATGATAATCACTGACTCGTAACTCATTTAACTTTGGCATACCATATGTATTAATTGGTGTTATTGTTCTATTGTATATCTTCTCTTGTATTGTACTTAAGTAACATTGTTCCACATATCGGTAAACATTACCATTCACATGTTTAATGCATGCACATGCATATGGGCAAGGTATACCAGACATTTGCCAACCCTTGCAAGCACATTCTCTCAATGCAAGATTTACAGCAACATGAACTTCTCCAATTTGTATTTCAAATGTGTGTGAAGAATGTTGCAACACCTGCATCCCTTCACTACACAACACATTCTCCTTTAACTTTGCTTCTATATTAGGTCTCACTCCATTTTTCCACAAGCTAATTGTATTCTTGCTAGCAAATAGTTTCTTTGCTAGCTTTTGTCTATACTTATTTATCAATGTCAATACATGGTGTTTCCTCTCTTTCACAAGCTATACATTATATGACTCAGCCAAATTAGTGGTTATATTCTCCCACCTTCTGAATGGGAATCGTGGCAATACCCAACGGTCAATATCACTATGCTCTTTAAGACAGGTTAACAATTCAGAGTTAAAATATCACATGTTGGCTAAAGCTCTTTCGAATTTACAATCAACTCTAGCATATGCAATCCCATCTAGCATCTTCAAAGCATCATCCTTCTTGATTGGTGTATTTCTTCTCGGGACTGTATAAACCTTTGAATACTCTAAGCTAAAGTTCTCTTTTACATGCATATAGCAATAGGCATGCCTCTCACTCCCAAAAATATATCGAACATCATGTATTATTGTATTATGTCAATCTAATACAATCACCACTTCAAGAGAGTTTAAAATGTCTTTCACATTTTTCATAAACCATGTCCAATCATCATTAGTCTTCCCACCCACAATGGCATAGGCAACAGGGTATAGCTGATTATCAGCATCAAGCGTAGATGCAGATACCATTGTCCCATGATATAATCCACTGAGGTGAGTTCTATCAACATATAGAATTGGTCTGCATCCTCCCAAGAATCCTATGACGAAACATTCATATACGATGAACAGCCTATTTATAGTCAGTACACGCTTCCCATTTTACCACTGTTTTCGGGTCTACTTCAATTAGTCTACTAAATTACTAAGGAATCAACATGTATGATTGCTCAGGTGCTTCCTGTATCTCTGGCAGTTCTTTTTCCTTACCTTTCCACACTTAATAATAAGACATCGATAAATCATATTCCTTATAAACCTCACGCCTTATCTCATGAGGTGGTTTATCTAAACAACCCCTTAATCCATCTTTTATTATGGAAGCAGTTAGACTGGAGGTCAATTTGCGATGTACGATCAGATTATCTTGTGCTGAGTGATTACGCTTTTCCACAAAGGTATGCACACATAAGAAGCTTGACTCTTCCTCCCCCACTTGATATGCAGTAATTTTCTATAGATAATCATCCATGTTACACCTCATTATCATCTTACTTACACAATTCCTCACAAATTTGTATGCAAATGTATGTGTCAAACTATACTTATATAGTGATTCTTTAAATTCAACAGCATTCTTAAAGCTCTTATGAGGACCTGAAAGCAATTCCTTCTACTTCGCAGCACCATGCTCAAGGATAGGTGCAGGTGCACTCTGAATTACATATGGCCTATCTTGTGATATCCTACTTGATGATAATTCAACAATACATAACACGTACAATCTTTCCAAGGTCTCCGACCTGCATCAAAATTTATTGTCAATTAATCACTCATTCTTCCCTACCATTTCAAAACACTTTTAAAGTACATATAACTTTCCCTTGTGAAATTATTATGGGTTGTTCTTCATCTATCAACTCACTAACATCTTCAACTATATACAAATGTGCACATATGTCATTAAATTGTACTATGTGTTTCACTCTTTCATCATCCTCTATGTCTACAACAGTGTTTTCATCTAATGTTGACAATATACTCCTTAGCTGAAATGTTTTCCCTTGAATACTAAGACATGAACATATTGTTCTTCTAAGCTTATAAAGTGACATCCCTTCTCTTACTATTCTTCTATTTGCTCTCCCACTAATATATTGAGTCCTCCATTAATCATTAACAATCTTCCCACCTATGTGAAGGAAGCAATAAATTTCTTTTTGTATTCTATTTATCACACTTAATATAGACCAACAATAACATACCTTTAATATCATATAAACTAAATTTTACAATGTGTTTAACCTACTAGAATAACCTAATCAATATCTCACATAGTTAGACTGTGAGTTTAATTAGGTTCTGCAAACATAACCATCGCATATACTACTCTGTAAACAAATCAATGATGGATAAAAATGTATCTTCTTCAAATTAAACGAAACCTTGATGATAATGGAGAACATCAGAAAAGCTAATGAAGCCACAATTTTATTTACTACTTCCTTACTCACTCACACAACAATGAAAAAAACAAAGGTCTGGAGGGAAAAAAACATTTATCACTTCCACCAAATATTAAACTATGAAGAATGTCTTCACATAACTCACCTCTGTTGCCTTTAATAACACATCAAACCTCCGGCAAAATCCACGATGATCAACGGCCAGAAGAGAAGACACATAGCTCTGCACAAGAGATGAGAAGGCTTGAGTTACTCACACATACACATACTTCGCCGCCACCGTAAACACCCACTCTCGTTGGCTTCTGTCGACCTCCTCCTCCCTTCACTCTTCAACTTAGCAACTTAGCGGGCTATCACTTTTAATCATTCCTTCTTTGTTCACTATCCAATAAGGGCATTTTAGTCTTTCACTCTTAACCAAATAATGACAGTTCAAGACCTCAGTACCTCAAGTCCCTTTCAGCAAATATCACCCTAATGAGGTATTTTACAACAATTTTCCCTATAAAATATCAAATTGTAATTGAATATGCAATTATAATTGATATTTACCCACATGCAGACAATTATAAGTGTATTTAGTTAGGATGGGATGGAAATGCTTTATATTTTCTAAATTGCTCACAAATATTAGGAAATGTAATTACATTCTAGTTTCATCAATTTAAGATAAATACATGCTATGCTAAATTCTTTGCTGACAAGTAAATTTTAGTGATACATATTTATAAATTACATGTTTCATTAATGTATAACAAGCATACATGGCATAGTTACTATGATTGTCTCAATCATTTTGTGAGCTAACTTGACTCTCCAATTGTATCACCATGTTCTATCTTTAACATCATTAATGATGTTAGTACATCCTCTTATTGGAGGAAAGATATTGCCTTGCAGCTCGGTTTTTTGAATATGAACTCTGCCTTGGACACAGATAGGCCTCTTAAACCTAATTATAAATCGAGTGAACAAGAAATTAAATATCACAAGTATTGGGAGAAGATGAATCATATGTCTATCTCAGTTATATAAACAAGGATCATAAGTGGCATTTGTGGAGCAATCCCAAAATATGATATTGCTAAAGAATACCTAGAGGCTATAGATAGGCAATTCAAACTGATAGATAAGCATATGGGAGGCTCTATTATGTCAGAGCTATGCATCGGGAAGCTTACAGGTATTAGAGGAATTATGCAACACATTATGAAAGTGAGAAACCTATCCTCTCAATTGAAGGCCTTCAACATGGAACCAATAGAGTAATTCTTGGTGCATTTAGTTATGAACTCCCTTCCTCCATCATACAATGCCTTTAAAATATCTTACAACACACATAATGAAGAGTGGTTGGTAGATGAATTACTGTCGTGTGTGCAAGAAGAAATTAGGATGCTTATGAGTGGAGGATGTCACCTAAAGAAGCTCATATAGAGGAAGGTTTAGGGATAGCAACAAGAATAAGAATGTCAAAACAAAAAAGAAGAAAAGAATTCTTGTTGTGCCTACCATCAACTAGAAGAATGTCATATACTTCTTATATAAGAAAGGGTACATGAAGAACAAGTGCTTCAAGAGAAAGGCATGGCTTAATCATAAAGGTATATACATCTCACATGTTGCTTTAAAATCTTATTATGTTGGTGTTAGTAATGATACTTAGGGGATTGATACAAGTGCAATGATCCATATTTCTACCATCATACAGGGTTTTCTAAACATTAGGCCTTTACGTGTCTAAGAGGAAAGGGCCCTTTCAGGAAGTGGGAAGGGAGATCCTGTAAAGGCAATTGGAACTTTTGAAAAAAAAATTTCTGAATGATGAGATTATTTTGGACCTTTGTAATTGTCTTTACATTCTTTCTTAAATGAGAAATTTGATTTTCATGTCAAAACTCATTCCTTTCAAAATTACAACAAATCAAATTTTGACATCATCAAATCATTTTGCAAATAAATACTATAATTGAAATGAATGAGTTTTAACATGGAAATCAAAATTTTCAACTTAGGAATGTAAAGACAATTACGATGGTCCAGAACAATCTTATTCAGAAAAATGATTCAAAAAATTCCAATTGTCTTCACAGGATCTCCTTCCCACTTTTTGAAATGACTCTTTCCTCATTGGGACGTAAAGGCTAGTGTTTAGGAAACCAAACATAGTAGTATAAATATGGATCATTCCACTTGTATTAATTCACCAAATATCATATATTGTTAGCACTAACATAATGAGATTTGAAAACACCCAACATATACATACATTTACAATCAAGCCATAACTTCCTCTTAAGGAACTTGTCCCTCATATGCCCCTTCTTGCAAAAGAAGCATCAGGCATCCTAGTTGATAGTAAGTGTAGTAGAAATTCTTCTTTTCTTTTTATTTTTCTCATTCTTATTCTTGCTGCTAACCCTATTAGAACCTTCCAGCAGACGAACTTCTTTGGGTGTACCCTTTCCACTCATAAGCAGCAGCCTAGTTTCCTTTTACACATATATAGACAGTAATTCATCTACTAACCCATTTTCCTTATGTCTGTTGTAGGATACTTTAAAGGCTTCATTTGGTGGAGGATGGGAGTTCAAAATTAATTGCACCAAGAACTACTCGATCGGTTCCATATTGAAGGCTTTAAGTTGAGAGGATTTGTCTCTCATTTTCAATATGCGCTGTCTGATTCCACATTATACTTGTAAGGTTTATGGCACTTAGCTCCAACATTATGGAGTCTTCCATCTGCTTATCTATGATTTGAACTACCTATCAATAGCCTTCATGTATTCCTAAGAAGTATCGCATTTCAGGATTGCTCCCGAATGCCTATTGGGATCCTTGTATTTATAAGTAAAATTAGACAAACAATTGCTCTTCTCCCAATATTTGTGATATTCAATTTCCTATTTGCATGATTTATCATTGGGTTTAAGAGACCCATCTATTTTTAAGACAAAATCCATATTTAAAAAAATCAACCTACAAAGAAACATCTTCCCTCCCATTAGGGTATTTAGTACCATCTAGCATAATTTAGCTATTGGCATCAATAATTTTGTTAGAGACAAAAAATGGTGCTGCAAATTAGAAAGTCAAGTTAGCTCACAAAATAATTGAGACAATCACAATAATTGTACAATGCATGCATGAGTTATACATCAATTAAATATAATAAATACATATCACTAAAATTTTTCTTGTGGACAAAGAAGTTAGCAAAACATGTATTTATTTCAAATTGATAAAATTAGAATGTACTTACATTTCCTAACACTTATGGGCAACTAATTATAAAAGAATTTCATCTCACCTTAGTGAAATATATACTTATAATTATCTACCTGCGGATAAAGAACAACTATAATTGCATATTTAATTACAATTTGTTATTTTATAAGCCCATATTTGATTAATAATGCGTGTAACAGAAAGAATGTTGTGACTACTCCTTTAAAAAAAAAGAGTACAAATCACCAATATCATGTAAGTGCATTGAAACCCAACATATACACAACTAAATGGAGAGATTAAACAATTTAAACAACAAAAGTGACTAATAACTAAATTAAACTCCCGCACTATTTTACACATCCAAAATATTGCTTTAAAAATTAATTTTGGCATGTTTCAACTTCAACTAAGTTTTGCAAAATTCAAATAGTTAAATAATCGCCCAAAAATATATTATTCAAATATTTAGACAATTAAGTAACACACAGGAATGATTTTACAAAACTTTTCCAAAATATGAAAATTGTCAAAATCAATTTTTTCCCTAATTTAAACAGTTAAAATGATGAATCAAAATAAATCACATATAAAACAGAAAACTAAATAAATAACAGCAAGCAAAAAATCATTTATTTAGCCCAAATAGCTTTCTAAAGATAAGAATAAGAAAATACTTAGGTCAAATTCATTATATTTGATATTTTAAGTTCTCTAATCCCATGTAGTCACGTGTGCTATTTTTTATTTAATATCATTTAACTATAAATCCACACAAAAAAAGACATATAACTATGCATGATTAGAAAACTTGACATCATAAATCTAACAATTTGATGACGGTATAATCCATAAAAATAACTTGGCCCAAGTAAATAAAAAACGAAACAGAACCCACAAAGAAATTTCCATAAAAAGAATAATGCAGTAAAAGGCCCAGAATTAAATTTCAAAACGTCACTGATCAAACATATAAAAAAAGGTCCAAAATAGTGGGAAAAAAGGATTCAAAAATCTGAACAAACCCAAACCTTGAAGCCCAAGACGAAAAAACTATGAAATTCCACAAAAGGAAATTATTAAAAAGCACAAGCCTAAGATCCTTAAAGCCCAGAACGGAACAAGCCGAAAACTAAAATAAAATAAATTGTAAACGAACCCAAAATTGCCTCAGCTCAGATGGAGGCGCGTTTCACTTCCAAAATAAGTGAAACGCGCCTCCCCTGGCCGAAAGGGACGTCGTTTACATGCAGATAACGAAGGCCTCCCTCCCGCAAGCTCAAAACAATGTCGTTTTGATCATATCCCTCGCCCACCCGGAACCCTAAAACCTGACCCACAACCTGGATGAAAACCCAAACGGAGTTGCCGCATTCCACGATTCCAAGTGCAGTTTTTCAGCGTTCCAATTATTTCGGTGTTGTTTAGAATAAATTAGAACCTTTAAAAATAATTTTTTAATTATGATTTGTGATATACAAAATAGAAATAAATATATATGAGAAATTTTATCCAATTTATATAAATAAATATTTTTACGATACTCCAAAGTAATATCAAACAAGCTTTAATTAAGCCATAAAACTACAGTAATAGGTCACCACAAATTTTTAAGAATTAGCCCGTCTAATTATTTGTGTCTAGCTTTTTCTTTTTCTTTTTTTGCCAGCAAGTTTTTGGGTCTAGATATTTCTCTATATCTAGGTTCTTTCTTCACCTCCTAGTACATGAAGATCACCCATAAATTTAATTTAATGATAGTCAATCGTAAAATCAACATGAAGAACACGAAAATAAATGTAATTGATAGAAATTAAAATATATTCATAAATAGTAATCCATAAAAAGTCAAATCAAGAGTAGAAAACAAATTTCCTGGTTGGATTAGGACCTTTCCTAGTTGGATTACGACCTTACCCCAACTGAGTAATTTAGAAACACATAATAAAATTGATAAAAACAACATCATTCTAAAATCCATAATTGTGATAAACAACTCGAAGAAATTAAATTGTAAACCGAGAGAAGAAAAATCAATTTCAAAACTATCTAATAAACTTGCAGTCCGCCTACAAGCTGCATTTAAGAGTTCACTATACTAGGCTTCTACTGAAAGTTTTTTTTTAAAAAAAAAATTATACAGTTTCTTCTTTAAGAAAAATATCTAGGATGTTGTCACTTTCAGCATCACTATGATCTACAAAATTTCAAACACATCCCCGGGTGACATATGCATGGGATGATGCAATTAATGATTAAAAAATCGGATCGGACCGGTCAGTCAGATCAGGAAATCGGGAAACCGGTCAATGGTCCGGTCCAGTTGGTTTGTTAAACCGGTGAACCGGTCTGAACCGGTTAAAACCGGTGGTCAACCGGTTTCCTTTTTTTTTTTGAAATACATTTTTCTTATTCATCTAACTATTATCTCGCATTATTTTTTAAAGAAAAATGAAAGCTTGAAGACTAAGATGAAGAGAAAAGTAAGTAAAGAAAGAATAAATCTAAAAAAAAAAGATTTTGAGGATATAACATTGTATAAGTATAGGCACCATAACTAATACTAATAAATTTTAAGCATTTTTTTAAAGGTTAAGGTGCAGATTTAGTAAATAACTATTTCTTAAAGTACACCTAACACAACTAACTATTTTATGGTGCAAAAATAGACATTGTCAATTTTTAGGGTGTAAAAATAGACATTATGAATTTTTTTTAGAGCAAAAAATAGCAATTTCGTTATCTATTTTGGGGTGCAAAAATTTTTGGGGTGCAAAAATTGTTATTTTTTACTCCAAAAAAAATTCATAATGTCTACTTTTGCACCCTAAAAATTCATAATGTCTATTTTTACATATTAAAATAGTTAGTTGTGTTAGATGCACTTTGGGAAATAGTTCATTTGTTATTTTTGCACCTTAACCCTTTTTTTAAAGATCTTCATTTTTATTTATAGAAATTTAAAAATATATTAATATATATATATTACCACTAATAAATTATAATATTTTAATATGATCGGTGGTCATCCTGGTTGACCCGACCCTTAAACCTGTAAGCATCCATTACTCGATCCTTTTTTTTTCCTTGGATGCAATAGAGAGCTATAATATGTGAATAATTTATGCATGTATTGGACCACTTTAGTTGCATTTAGTATCAGGAGCAGAAATAATGTATCTTAACCTATGAACAGTATGAAATGAATCCAATTTCTCTCATCTTTTTTTATAAAATAAAAGACATACAGTTTTGAATGAATCCAATGACGGATTATAGGGGTAGATCTGTACGAGTTGGGATTGCAGGCACAAGGAAATTGCCAAAGGGTGAATCAAAGATCCTGTAGTTTCCAGTGCAGCCATCTGCTTGTGCTTGTGCTATAGCAAAGTTTTTGGCCTGTTGAATTCTGAAATTGTATCCACTTATTTCAACCATAGGAGCCTGGATATGACAGATGCAGTTGGGAATTATAATACTAAAACAGTTTTAAAGATTAAAAAAATATATATTGAATAAACCTCAAGCACAAAACTCCATAAACTGGGATAAACCTGCAATCCCCCTGCGGGCGTTGTAGCTTTCTCGTTCTTTTCATCAGATGAAGAAGCTACATTCCTGTAAGTAAATAAAAGGTACTCTGAAATTAGCCTTTTTTTCCTATTTGAAATTCAGAGTTTCAGGAGAAAGAGAAATCTGATGGAACATCAACGAATATCTTCGATTAAACTCATAGTAAAAGTGAGGGTGTGTGAGTTTGAGAATCTAGATTGCTTATTGCCATAAAACAGAAATACGCATCAAAAAGCTCAATGACGATATGAAACGTTATTCTCTCTATCGAGACGAACGAACCACGAAAATATTGTTTCTCATAAGAATCCACAAGGAGAACAAGTTCTCGAATTGATTTCGTAAAATTGGAGACGAAGAAAGAAAGGGATTATTAATTTAAAGACAGATAAAGAGTAAACGGCGGGGAAGTCAGTGATTTACCGACGAGGCGGTGGCCGATGATCGGTCTTCTGTTTCTTTGATGCGGACGACATTGTCTATCCATGTGGCTTTCTTTCTCGAATGGTCCAACCTAATTTTACTTTCCGTTCCGAAAAAAGTAGGCCAATAAGCCTTTTTTTTTTTCGGCCAATAAGCCTTGAAGCCCACTCAAAGCAAGGCAAAGGGTCTGCTTGGAAACACTTTGAAAAAGTGGTTTTTTTTTAATAGGGCTTTTGCAAAAACCCATTTGAAAAAAAATCAGATTGTAAATGTGATTTGTATTTGGATTGGCGGTGGAAGAAATGGTTTTTTTTTTAACTACAAACTTGTTTGGATTAGCTTTTGAAAAGCTCTTTTGGATGAAAAATGACTGAAAATGGCATGAACATTGTTAAATACTACATATATATTGTTTGTGTACATATTGTTATAATTGATGTTAAAAAATGTAAATAAAATTTTTAAAAATGAAAAAATTTTAATAATTATTGAAAAACAAGAAAAATACACTAAAGCACTTAATTAAAAAAAGATAAATATATATTTCAATCAGAATGTGATACATGAATTGGATCATAATTAGATCATTCTCCCCCTACTCCTAACAAGTTTATCTCTGATCATGTCACGAACATGATTCATGTGTGTTGAAGATAATGTACGAATAGTTGATGTAGATGCAACATCAACCAGATCATTATTACCTTCAATACTTACATTTCCGCTTTCAGCTTGTTGAAAATCCCTATCTGTTTGGGAATTTCTACAGAGAAGATTATGTATCTCCATTGTTGCACAAACAATGCAGACTTGTGTTTCAAAGCTATATGACTTCATTTCCCCCCAAGAGTTGAAATCTATTCTTCCATACTCCAAATGTTCTTTCGATAGTGGTCCTCAAGCTTGAATGATAATAATTGAACATCTCCTTCTCACTTGTAAATCCGTATTGTCGCCTAAACTCTGGAATGTGATAACGTTCACGTCTATACGGACCAAGATATCCAATTGGTGTTGGATCGCAAGGTGACGAGGAAACTTTAGAAATATCTTTAAAAAGCTTTGCAAATATCCATAAAATGTGCTTCTATTATGGCTTGGAATTTGCCTCACCGTTTTTTGCAGCCAAATTTGCGGGTTTACCATAACAATGTGGGAGTTGTACATTCTAACTAAATAATCAGGAAGCTCTAACTGAGTACATTAAGATGAACACTATAATCTATCCTCTCTTTAACTCTCAAAAGACAATGTGGGACTTATATAGTAATATGTAAACATAATAAAGATTTAAAAGTCAGTTAGTTTTTAGGCTAATGACAGTTGTTAGAGTTGTTAGTTAGGGAATTAGAATGATGGCCATTAGATTAGTTAGAAGGGCTGTGTATAAGCCTATAAAAAAGAAAGTCTGTTCTCAATTGTATTTTCTCTCTCAGACTTATGACGATGGAATGATAATGTGTTCTCTCTGTTTATCTTTCTCTCTACTTCTTCTTCCAAATCCCTCCCTAATTCTTCTTCAATCCTCTCTTTCTCTTGTCTTCTACCCTAACTCCTAAAATCCATTAACATTCAGCTATCATATAGTCTAACACAAGAGTTATGGAGCTCCAACCAAGTACATTATGATTATCTCTATAATCTATCATCTATAGAATTATCAAAATACAAAATGTTTAATGCCTCTCACACTAGCATTATGTCCTCATATCCAAGCATTAGTTGTTACTGTGGCCAGAACATGAACTCAAGCTTACTAATAAATCCAAAATGTGGTACACAATCTTGGATTTGCCATCCCAATATTCCCTAAAATATGCAAAGAACATAATTGTCATGTTGAACTGCCAATCTATGATGATGTATATATAATTATAATCACCTGATAGAGTACAAAATGATGTTTACATAAATGTCAAATAAGCAGATGTCTCCATACATTTTATAGCCTAAAAACGACACAAAGGGGGTGGAATTCTAATACTCAATGAATTCTAATCGAAGTTATGACTTCCAAAATTGCAAAGAACTATTATCTTCATAAGCAACAGCAACATCTATGCAAAAGCACAAAATGAAGAAGACGAAGAACTATCCACAAATATAAAGGATCTCTGCGTAAATCGATTGGCCATTAATTTCTAACCATCGACGAACGAAACAGAGAAAGGAGAGCAAATCAATCAGTGATATACCGAAGGAATAGCATATCCTTACCTTGTCGGTCAGATCTTGGAAGGAAGGAAGAACTGAACGAACAGATCAACCGAACGAACAAATCAACCGAACGTCGACACCCAGCATCAACGGCACTCAGCGAAGCAAGGCTTAAACTTCGGTCCCAACCATCGCCGGCGAGCTACTCCAACCTCCGCGACACCCACCGGCTGAAAAGGAAATGGTTTCGAATGAAATGCTTTCGAAGGAAATGGTTAAAAACAAGGTTGAAGGAAATGGTTTCAGTGAGTGTGTGTGTTGAGAGATGGATATTAAACACGCTATGCAGATGCAGATGCTAGGTAGGTGGAGATTTTAAATTTCATTTAATGATGCAACGGTCGGAATTGATGAGCGAAAAAGAGCTTTTACAGATCTGAAGCAGGGTGTGAGAGCTTTGGGAAAAAAAGGGCTTTTATATGAAAAGCTCATTGATTTTTAATGGGATCTCAAACACTTCTATTCAATGTAAATGGGCTTTTACATTTCTAATGGGATTTTTTAGGGTGGAAATGTGACATTCTTTAAAAAAAATTAATAAAATTAAATTGTAATTAATAAAATAATAATTTATTAAAAAAATAATATAATATAATAATATTATAATATATATATATATATATATATATATATAAAGGTAGGCGCCGAAATCGGCGCCTACCATTGACAAAAGGGGAAAACCCCTTTTGTCAAATATGTATATATATATATATATATGTGTGTTGCTTGATGGCGCCAAAGCAACGAATTCAGAAGCAGAGGGGGTATTATAAATACCCCCTCAGCTAAACACTTCACGCAAGCGAAGTGTTTCAGGAAAAGAAAGGAGAGTGAGGTTCTGATAAGGTAATTTTCAGTTCTTCGGGGATTAATAAGGTACACAAACTCTCTTCTAATCATAAAGTTTCTTTTATGAAAAATGTTCTAAATAATTTTCTCTTTCATATGATAGTAATTTTATGCTAGTTAGAGAATATTTTGGGGATATGATTTTAGGCAAGTTTTGAGTTTTATCAATATAAGACTGTAGAAATGTAGAGAATAATTAATAGTTTATTTTAATCGGTTTAGATTTATTATTTAGTGGTCATGTGATTTTATAATTAATTTCTTTTATAAATAGGGTTTAAATTAATCCCTATAGGGTGTTTTTACCGATAAAAATTAGTTTAATTATTTTATTTGGATTATTGGAGGTATTATTGAGGTTTTAATCGGTTTATTTTTGTTGGATCTGAGTTATGTGAAAAATATAAATTAGGACTTAATATTTGAATTATAATTTGATATGATTTTAATTATGTGGATATTTGAGGAATTGTTTAATAATTATATTATATCCATATAAATTATGAAAAATAGATTTAATTATTGAGGAAGTTGGTATTAGAGATTTTGTAATTATTGGTATATTAAAGGTTATTTAAGGATTTTTTTTAAGGAAATTGGAATAAATGAGGATAATAGTTGTAGAGAAAATTGGGTTGTAGGAGTTAAATTATGTAAATTAATTATTTTATTGTTATTTTTGGTTAATTGGTATCTACATTAATAATGTAGATTTTTCTTGTGATCGGTGATTGCACGGGTTTTACTATCCAAATTAAGATTAA
Source organism: Albizia julibrissin (assembly GCA_037074505.1). NCBI lineage: Eukaryota > Viridiplantae > Streptophyta > Magnoliopsida > Fabales > Fabaceae > Albizia > Albizia julibrissin. The sequence goes on along the minus strand of CM073478.1, from coordinate 42,736,763 downwards.
GCTTGGAATCGAAGTAACTGGGGTTAATTTATTTTATATGCTTGTTTTGGAATGTAAGGTATTTTATAAACCTTACTTTTATCTATATTACTTGTATGTGTTTCGTAAGATTATATTTATGTTTGAATATGAATTTATTTCAGTGAAGCAGTGTATTTTTCAAATTATTATTGAATTGTTACTGTTATGGTGGATATGTTGTTTGAGATAAATGTTGTATAAGAATTTAGAATTTATTGTAATTGTTTTTGAAAGCTGTATTAATTTATTATTTTTATATTACGGGATATGTTGGGTTGTGTGGAAGAGATATGGTGAATTGTGTGCCCATCGGCTCTCTCAATCCTGGCCCGGATTTTGGAGCTGAGTGTTTGGGCGGACACCTCCCTGTTACGGTATATTGGTGGTGGCATGGGAGGGGGCAGTATTCTTGATGTGACTAGCTAACCTTTGGCCGGGTATACTAGCACTGATAGGCTGTACCAGTCCAGAGGAGATAAGGAGGAGCAGGATGGATGAGTTGGGATGGTTTTATTGATTATATCATGTTAAATGTTAAATTATGAGAATATTATTATTATTATTATTATTATTATGTCAGTTAAACCTGTTTCTCTGACTTACAATCTTTTCCTGCATATTTTATAAATTTATTTTGGTTACTGAGACTTTATGTCTCACCCCGTCATTATAAATAATTTTTCAGGCGATACCTCTAATCTGGATAGAGGCCAAGGGAAGCAACCAGAGGCATAGACTTTGAGAATCTTGTAGGCCTCTTTTGGTATTGGTGTTGTATTAATTTCTATATTGCCATTATAGGGCCCACATGTTTTTAAAATGCCATATTTACTGTTTGGATATCTATGTTGGAAATCAGTTTGTGACCCATGGGTTAATTGTGATGTGATATCAGAATAATAAATTTATATGCAGTGAGTTTGTGGGCGAGTTTGTGCCCTAAACTCCGATATGTTGTGGAAGAGTTTGTGGGCGAGTTTGTGTCCTGAACTCTGATATGTATTGAATTGAACTATGATATGTAAAAAAAACATTATAACTGATTTTGTATAAATGTGGATAATTGTTGTTTGTGAGAAAGGGTCGTTACAGGAAATGTGATTCCAAACAGGTACAAAATCAATATGAAGCATTAACGAAATTTTACCACTAAAATAAAATAAAATTACTACATAAATGAGAACTTTTTGCATACAACCAAACTACCACTCTATTTGTGCTCTAATCGATTAAAAAGCACCAACTTACATGATTTTAATCCTATCTAGCATTCATCTCATTTACATTCATCTCACTGAACCTAGTCCTCAATCTGCTTTAGCACTAACTACCCCTATTTTTAGCAATAACCACCCCTATGTTTAGACGGGAAGAGTTTTTGAACCCATTACTATATCTTTTATTTTTAGAATATAATTATAATTTAAAGATAATTATAAATTTAGTAGTAATTTTTTTGAGGATAAAAATGAGGAATTTTGGTTAAAATATGTTTTTTATAAAAAAAATTATTTTAAAAAATAATAATAAAACAGAAAAAATTAAAATATAAGGATGGCGCTTAATTAAAAGGTAGTGGTACCTTCTAAAACAATTAAAAATCACACCACCTTTCGGTGGTATGAAAAGGGAGGGGGTTATATAAACCCCCACCCCTCCTTTACTTCGTCAGTGAGACGAAGAGGAATTTTTGAAGAAAGGGAGTTGTAAAGTCCCAATTTTTACAGATTTAAAGATCAATAAGTTATTCAAGTTCTCTTCTAACCACAAAACTTCTTTTATGAAAAATTTTCTAAATAATTTTTTCTTTCTTATGATAGTAATTTTCTATTAGTTATAGAATATTTTGGGATAAGATTTTATGCAAGTTTTGAGTTTTGTCAATATATAACTATATAAATATAGAGAATAATTAATAGTTAATTTTAATCAGCTTAGATTTATTATTTAATTGTTATGTGATTTTAGAATCAATTTCTTTTATTAACAAGTCATAATTTAGTTTCTATAGGGTGTTTTTACCGATTAAAATTGGTTTAAATAATTTATTTGGATTATTGGAGGTATTATTGAAATTTTAATAGGTTTATTTTTTGTTAGATTTTGAGCTATGTGAACATATGAGTTAGGACTTAATATTTAAGTTAGAGTTTGATATGGTTTTGATTATGTGGAGGTTTGAAAAGTTGTTTAATAATTGAATTATACTCTTATAAGTTAGAAAAGAGATTTAGTTGATCTAAAAGGTTGATATTGATTATTTTATGACTATAGGTATATTAAAGGTGAAACTTTAATTTATAAAATTAAGTGGTTGACGTGAAAGAATGGTATGAAAGGTTATTTAAGGATTTTATGAGTGATTTGGGCTCATGAGGAATGATCTATGGCTAAGAATTTTTAAGAAAATTGGAATAATTAAGCATAATGGTTGTAGAGAAAATTGAGTTTTCGGAAGTTGAATTACATAAATTATTTATTTATTATTTCTTATGGTTAATTGGTATCTACATTGATAATGTAGAGTTTTCTTGTAATCGGTGATTGATCGTGTTTTACCACTCAAGTTATGTTTATTGTTAGAGTTGGGGTAACCAGGGTTAATTTATTCTATATGCTTGAAAAACTTGTTAGCCGTCTAGCTTTACGGCAAGCATATAGGTCGCAAGTAATATAAAAAGATCGTTCCCACAAAGACTAAGGAAAGAGAATTTGAACTAGCTATAGCAATTATATTCTTAATTAGGTTGAGCAATTATTTTTTTTTCAATTTCTAAAAAGGAAAAATCAACAGAAATAATGGAAGACAAATCGGACTTAATTTCACGAGTATTAAAGACCTAGGATTATCTATCCCCTTTTTATTTCATGAACTAGTTAATGTACCCTCAATAAGCAATAAATGAATATATGTATTTGTCTAAGATTCTAAGACATTCGGTAATACTCTTTCAAGTCCAAACCAAATATTTATCCTAATAAACTAATCAATCTCTTGTATCAATTACTAAGGACTAATTTTAGACACCAATCTTAATCTGACAATGTTATGTTAGTAACTATATCTCTATGATACTAACAAACCATTCGTTTATTACCTAAACTTTATATCAAACATGATTTTACTTAAGTTCTACATTTAAATTACCTTTCTCAAGATTAATTTAAATGAACAAGACAACTAAATGGTAATCAAGCATTTAGAGGCATTAATAGCAAGATAAAATCAATACAAAAATTTATTTAATACAAAAGAGAGTAAATAAATAGTTCAATTCATAAATAGGTTCAAGAAAATATTAGAATGAGAATATTAGTTACTCATGTTCAGCAAAATAAAATCAAAATAGTAATAATAAATCATTCTAGAGTTCAGATTTTGAAAGAAAAGAAGAATATTAAGGAATAAAGCATTAATACAATTTATCCTCAAACTCAGGCTCTCCTTAGCAGCCTTAACAGCCTCTTCTCTCTCGCGATCTGACTCCTCGTTTGGCCAAGCTTTTATCAATCGGGCTTATATAATAAGCCCGATTTACATAAATCGAGATAAATCTCCTCCACATATTTACCTCGTAAACCGTAAAAGCACCTCGTAGACCGTAAAAGCTACTTCATAAACCGTAAAATCTACTCTGTATTCTGTAAATCATGATTTATAAGCACTTATGAAACTTCTATAAGCTAATCTAAACGAGCTTGTGTTCGCTCCAGTCTCGCCGTCAGCATTGTATGCGTTCCTCCTGTGCTTGTTCGCCTCCTTCTATTCTGTCCTCTCATACATATATAAAGAACGTTGACCACCTTGCGTGCTGGATTACTGGCTGTGATCTCTTTCTTTTATTTTATTAGATTACAATGATATCCTATCACTCAATATCCTTTCAATTGGTTTTGTCTTTTTCCTTGAGTGGGGTCCACGATCTTTTTTTGATTATCTTTTAAATCCCATATAAATGTATTATCTTTCTATATGTCTTGCTTCACGTTTTATGTTGTGCTGAAGAATTTCTCTCATTGCTCTTCACGTAGGGTCCACGACTCATCCTTTTCTAATCCAAGATAATATCTCTTTTTGTAATATATATATATATATATCACAATAATATTTTCTACAAAAATAAAATAGGATATGAGTAGATCTTCTATCAAAATCTCTTATTATCTTATATTTGATTTATGAGAGAAAAATATATAAAAGATAATTAAATAGGTATAAAATATTCATAAATTTAATTAAATATATCTCATAATCTATACCTATTTAATTGTAAAATATATATTTATCACTTGTTTTGGATTATAAAGTGTTTTCTGAACCTTACTTTCACTTATACTACTTGTATGTATTTTGAAAGATTATGTTTATAGTTGAATATGAACTTAGTTAAGTGAATCAATGTTTTTTCAAATTTATATATATGAGTGGAGATTATTATTAAGATTGTTACTGTTGTGATGGTTATGCTGTTTGAAATGGAATGTTGTATAAAGAATGATAATCTTATGACTGTAATCGAAAACTATATTAATTTATTTTATTTCTATTGTGGGATATGTTGGGTTGTTGGAAGAGATATGATGAAATTGTACCCATCGGCTCTCTCATTCCTGGCCCAGATTTTGAGTTAAGTAACTTTGGCGGACACCTCCCTGTTACGATATATCGGTGGTGGTGTGGGAGGGAGCAATATTCTTAAGGTGATTAGCTACCTTTTGGCCGGCTATATTAGCACTGATAGGTTGCAACATGTCTAGAAGATATAAGGAGGAGCAAGATGGATGAGTGATTATTGTTCCCAATGTTGAAAGTATTATATAATAATTAATTATTGAGAATATTATTGTTATACTAATTAAACCTGCTTCTTTAACTTACAATCATTTCCTGTATATTTTGTAAATTAATTTTGGTTATTGAGACTTTATGTCTCACCCCGTCGCTGTAAATAATTTTTCAGGCGAGACCTCTAACTCAGCTAGAGGCCAAAGGAAGTAACCAGAGGCATAGGCATTGAGAACTTTGTAGGCCTCTTTAGGTATTGGTGTTGTATTAATTTTTATATTGCCATTATTAAGCCCTTGTGTTTTTGGAATACCACATTTACTGTTTGGATAACTGTTTTGGAATAACTGTTTAACCCTTATTAGGTTTGAGGCCTTATTTTCCATACTCTGACATTTTGGGGGACCTACAACCACATATGTATTGGAAATTCTTTTGTGTGGATTCTTAGGAATGAGATTCAGTGTTGTAAAACTCATGGGCTATGATTTTCTCCTGTTTGTTATGTGTGATCCAAGCAATGAATTTCTCTATAGTAGGTTTGTGAGCAGGTTTTGTGCCCTAAACACCGATATGTCTTGAATAAGAAATAGTTTTCAATTATCATTGGTTAATCAGGTTTTGTAAAATCATATTGGGTAATAGTTGTTTGTGAGAAAGGGTCTTTAAAATTTGGTATCAGAGCACTGCATTTAAAATTTCCTGGCCCTATCATGCATTGCATTTAGAGCATGGCAATAGAATCTTTACACACCTGCTTCCCTTTTGTGTTATGCTTTGTTTCTTGTTATTGCTATTCTCCATCTTTGGGTGGGTTTTTCCCACAGGTGGGGGTGATGGTGAAAACCAGGCGTACAGACATCGGTGACAATAGCCAACAAAGACCTAATGGGCCCCATGAGCATTTAACTGAGGCTAAAATGTTGCAACATCTGTATGGATGGATCCTTATGAAAAACGAACAATTGAGAAGGCTCGAGGAAGGCAGAGCCAATAAAGGGCCGAGTGGGGGAAACAAGGACCATACCCAAGAAGTTAATATTGAAATAGAGGAAGAAAGTAATGTCCATTCTAAGAAGCCAGTTCTACATCCATCATACTCTAAGATGCATGAGTTAGTAGAGTGAATGATTGCTCCAGGCATATTCACAGTATGGAAACATTTAGATCATTTTCATCCTGAGACATTCTCGGGAAGATTGCCAACAGATGCTAAAAATTGGATTGATAGGTTGGAAATGTTATTCGAGTCAATTAGATGTGATAAATATCAAAAGGTGTTAGCTACGAAAACCCTGTTAGCAAGTAGTGCATTGGATTGGTGGAATATTGTAAAGCCTGTTGATAGGCATCAACTTAAGTGAGATGAATTTAAGAGAATATTTTTTATTACTATTTTCCCATTGAGATGAGGCACCAAAAAGAAGTTGAGTTCTTCATTCTTCGGCAGGGAGAGATGGATGAAAACACATTTATAGCTCAATTTATAGGGTTGGCCAAGTATGTGTTACAGTTAGACAGAACAAATAAGGCCTACAACAATTGGTTGGTTAGACAGATGTTTGAGAAATATAATGATGATGTCAAGGCAAGGATATTCACCTATGACATCACTACCCTCGAGGAGTTTATAGCAAAAATTTGAGAAGTCTGTAGAAGGTATAGAGATGCCGAGAGATCTATAAGAAGGGATTCTCAAGGCCAATTTAATAGTTGTATGAGAATATTAGGGGGTGTCAATAAGAAGAGTTACCCTTTGAGTTCTAGTGGATATGGGAGCAAAATGAGTTTCCATCAGGGAAGTTTCCAGCAAAGGAATCGTCCTTCTTCGAGTCAGAGCTGTAGCAACTATACCAGAGTGAATCAGGGCTCCCAGCAAGGATCAATAGCATCAACTCCTAGTATGACTCAGTGCCATCCTTGTACTCATTGTAAGAGAGCATATCCTGGCGAGTGTTGGACTTGTTTTAATTGTAGGGAGAAGGGTCATATTATGAAATATTGATTTAAAGAGAATGAAAGAGGACCAGACATTTAGACCGTCGATACCGGGGCAAGTGTTTGCTTTGACTTCTGAGGAGGTGAGAGCCACTTCAAATTTGATCCGAGGTAATGCTCTTCTTCAAGGTTATCCTTTATATGTTATATATGATTCTGGTGCTACTCATTCTTTTAATTCCTATAACTGTGTGGAAAAACTAAGGCTTATTATGAGTGATCTACCATATGATCTGTTTGTGTCTACTCCTGCTGGTATACATGTGAAAACTGTTATGGTGTGTATGAAATTGATGTTTGCATGTGAGAGTCGTAAAATGACCATTGATTTGATTTGTCTACCCATATGGGGTATAGATGTGATTGTGGGCTTGGATTGATTATCATCTAATGATGTAACCTTGCAATATAAGAACAAAGTTGTTCTATTTAACGCTTGCTCGGTAATTAAAGAAATTCCCCAAGGTCCGCTAATGTTGTCAGCAACCCAGGTAGAGAGAAGTGTAAGGAAGGGGTATAAAGCTTTCGTGGTGTTTTTCTCGGTTCAGGAAAAATCCCAAAAAAATATTGATCAAATCGAAGTAGTTAAAGAGTTTTCTGATTGTTCCCTGAAGAGTTGACTTGATTACCTCCAGAACGAAAAGTTGAGTTTGTCATCGAGTTATCACTAGGGACATAGTCGATCTCTAAGGCTCCTTATCGGATGTTACATTTAGAGTTGGCTGAATTAAAGAAGAAAATTAAAGATTTGTTAGAAAATGGTTTTATCCGTCCGAGTGCATCTCCCTGGAGTGCACCAGTTTTGTTTGTGAGGAAGAAAGATGGCAGCTTGAGGCTTTACATTAATTATCATCAACTCAATAAAATCACTATTAAGAATAAGTATCCATTGCCGAGAATAGATGATTTGTTAGATCAGCTTATATGTTTGTCAGTGTTTTCAAAAATTGATCTGAGATCGGGATATCATTAGTTAAGGGTAAAGACGGAAGACATTCTAAAGACTGCCTTCCATACTAGATATGGCCATTATGAGTTTCTTGTCATCCCTTTTAGGTTAACTAATCTGCCAGCGGTATTCATGGATTATATGAATCGGATTTTCAAACCTTATTTAGATTAATTTGTAGTAGTGTTCATTGATGATATCCTTATTTATTTGAAGAGTGAAGAGGAACACCAAAAACATCTTTAAATAGTGTTGTAAATTTTGAGAAAGTATAAGTTGTATGCGAAGTTGAATAAATGTGAATTTTGGCTGAGAGAGGGGAAGTTTTTAGGCTATGTAGTCTCAGCTAAGGGAGTAGTAGTAGATCCTAGCAAGGTTGACTGTGTTGAAGTGGGAACCACCTAAGTTCATGACAAAGGTGCTTAATTTTTTGGGGTTGGTTGGTTATTATCGCCATTTTATAGAGGGATTCTCTCATATTGTCGTGCCACTCACTAGATTGACTAAGAAAAAATAACCGTTTGTTTGGGATGAGAAATGTGAGGCAGCTTTTCAGGAGCTGAAAAATCGATTAACTACCGTACTTGTTCTCATCATACCTAACCCACACAGACCATACACAGTGTATATAGATGTATCATTGAAAGGTTTGGGATGTGTTCTCATACAAGATGGTAAAGTTATAGCTTAAGCATCTCGCCAATTGAGGCCTCATGAAGAGAAAAACCCTATGCATGATCTAGAGCTTACAGCTGTCATTTTTTCCTTAAAGATCTAGAGGAATTCAATATATGGGTCCCAATTCAAGATCTTCAATAGCCATAAAACCTTAAAATAACTAGTATATCAAAAAGAGTTGAACAACTGACAGTGGAGATGGATAGACTTCTTGAAAGATTATGACTATGAGTTAAAGTATCATCTAGGGAAGGCGAATGTAGTTGTAGATGCTTGAAAGTCAATACACATGTTTTATATGTGTGTGACTGAGCATAACCTTCTAAAAAGGTTATCAGAAGTTTATCTTGAACCAAAATTAGAAGTGATTATGAGTACAGTACTAAAATTTGTTGACTTTTATAGTGACTTAAGAAGGCTCAAATAGAAGACAACCGATTGCTAAGGATCAAAGAAGAGTTGGAGAATGGTGAAGTTCCTAATTATGATATTGGAGATACATGTATATTGAGGTATAAGAAGAGGATTTGTGTCCCAGACAACGAGGAAATCAAGAAGAAAATTCTTGAGGAAGCTCATTAGAGTAAGGGTATTGGTAGCCTAAGATGAAATGTAATGTGACAAACTTCATAATGAAGTGTCGAACTTGTCAGAAGGTAAAGATTGAGCATCAAAAGCCTTCAGGGCTACTTCAACCTTTAGAGATTCCCAATGGAAGTGAGATAACATTTCTATGGATTTTATTATGGGATTTCCTGAGACTACAACACACTATAATGCCATATGGGTAATTGTAGATAGATTAACAAAATCGGCTCATTTCCTGCTGAACTTTATTGGATATAGCTTAGAGAGGCTAGCTCAATTGTATGTGTACTGGATTGTCAGATTGCATGGTATACCCACAGAGATTGTGTCAGACTATGATATGAGATTCACATCAAACTTTTGGAAGGTGTTATAAGAGGCTATGGGAACTAGGTTGAAGCATAGTACAACTTATCACCCAGAGACTGATGCACAAACAGAGAGAACAATTCAGACCCTTGAGAATATATTTAGGGCTTGTGCTATTGAGTTACCTGGCAGTTAGGATTATCACATGCCTTTGGCAGAATTTGCTTACAATAATAGTTATCACTTGAGTATTTAGAAGGCACCTTTTAAGGCATTATACAGCAAAAAGTGTAGATCGCCTCTCTGTTAGACTGAATTGAGCAAGAGAACTGTGATTGGACCGGACTTAGTTGATGAAACCACAAAGAAGATTGATATGATTTACCAAAAGTTGTTGACCGCTCAGAGCAGACAAAAGAGCTATATGGATGGGTAGCGTAGACCTTTAGAGTTTAGAGCAGGTGATCACGTGTTCCTTAAAGTTTCTCTAATAATTGGTATTGGTAAATATATTAAATTCAAGAAGTTGACTCCCCAATTCATTAGGCTATATGAAATTCTAGAATGAATTGGACCAATTGCTTATCAAATTGCCTTGCTGCCGCACCTATCAGGTTTACACAACGTGTTCTACGTGTCACAACTTAAGAAATATCATCCGGATCCTTCATATGTGATTGAGCCTGAAGAGGTTGAGTTAAGGGAGAATTTAACCTATATATCTGAGCCAGAGAGGATCTTAGATGTGAAGGACAAGCAGTTGCGAAATAGAACAATCCAATTCCTAAAAGTTTTCTAGAAGGGTACGTCTCCCGAAGATGCCACCTGGGAAATCGAAGAGCGGATGCAGCATGATTTACCTAACTTATTTACTTAAGTATGTTTCTATGTTTTAGTAGTGTTGGTATTTATATTTGTATTGCGTTGTAATCGAATTTGTGATGTTGTGTTTAATTTTGTATTGGTGACTTGTGTTTTGTTGTGCTTGGTGTACCATTTGTGTTGTGAAAACTTTACTTGACTTTGATGTTGTGTGGGAATCTTGTGTTGTGGATTGTTGTATTTTTGGTTCCATGTGAATTTTTTAGACAAAATTCTATTTAGGTGGGGAAAATTATAACATCTTTATTTTTTATTTTTAGGATATAATTATAATTTAGAGATAATTATGAATTTAGTAATAATTTTTTTGGAGGTAAAAAGAAAAGAGGGATCTGGTTAAAATATATTTGTTAAAAAATTAAATAAAAAAATTATTTACAAAAAATAATATAATAATAATAAACAAAAAATATGATATAATTCAGCGCCACCAATTAAAAGTTACTGGCAGTACCACTAACCTTTTTAAGACAACATTAAAAGGCACACCACTTTCGGTGGTGTAAAAAAGGGAAGGGGGTATATAACCCCCACCCCTCCTTCATTTCGTCAATAAGACGAAGTGTAATTTTTGAAGGAAATGAGTTATAAAGCCCCAATTTTTGGGGTTTTAGAGATTAATAAAATACTCAAATTCTCTTCTAATAACAAAACTTATTTTATGAAAAATGTTCTAAATAATTTTCTCTTTCCTATGATAGTAATTTTCTGCTAGTTAGAGAATATTTTGGGATAAGATTTTAGGCAAGTTTTGAGTTTTGTGAATATATTACTATGGAAATGTAGAGAATAATTAATAGTTAATTTTAATCAGTTTAGATTTATTATTTGATTGTTATATGATTTTATAATCAATTTTTTTATAAACAAATCATAAATTAGTTTGTATTAGGTGTTTTTACCAATTAAAATTGGTTTAAATAATTTATTTAGATTATTAGAGGTATTATTAATGTTTTAATTGGTTTACTTTTGTTAAATTTTGAGCTTTGTGAAAATATGAGTTAGGACTTAATATTTAAGTTAGAGTTTGATATGGTTTTGATTATGTGGAGGTTTGAAGAGTTGTTTAATAATTGAATTATATTCATATAAATTAGAAAAAATATTTAATTGGTTTAGAAGGTTGATATTGATGATTTTATGACTATATGTATGTTAAAGGTGAAACTTTAATTTATTAAATTAAGTGGTTAACGTAAGAGAATAATATAAAGGTTATTTAATGACTTTAACCAATGATTTGGGCTCATGAAAAATGATCTATGGCTAAGAATTTTTAAGAAAATTGGAATAATTGAGGATAATAGTTGTAAATAAAATTGAGTTTTTGGGAGTTAAATTATGTAAATTATTTATTTTATTATTGTTTTATAATTAATTGATAACTATATTGATAATGTAGAGTTTTCTTATGATTGGTGATTACTCGTGTTTTACTACTTAACTTAAGGTTAAAGTTGGAGTTGAAGTAATCAGGGTTAATTTATTCTATATGCTTGCTTTGGACTGTAAGGTATTTTCTGAAACTTACTTTCACCTATACTACTTATATGTGTTTTGAAATATTATATTTATATTTGAATATGAACTTAGTTCAGTGAAGTACTATATTTTCCAACTTATATATATGAGTGGAGATTATTATTAAAATTGTTACTATTGTGATGGTTATGCTGTTTGGAATGGAATATTGTATAAGGAATGATAATCTTGTGAATGATATTGAAAACTATATTAATTTATTGTTTTTCTGGAATGGGATATGTTGGTTTGTGTGGAAGAGATATGGTAAAATTATGCCAATCGGCTCTCGCATTCCTAGTCCTGATTTTTGAGTTGAGTGTTTTGGGTGGATACCTCCTTGTTGCGATGTATCGGTGGTAGCCAGAGCTAGGAATCAGGGCAATCTCGGCCCTACAAGGCCGGCCCTTGCGAGCCAGGCCATAAAAGGGCCGGCTCTACAGGGCCCGGGGAAAGAAAAATTATTGTTTTTCAAAGCCCAACTCGAGAGCATGCCGGCCAGGACCGGAAGCTATTTTCACAAGATTTAACTATACATCTACAAGCCTCATGCAATAAAACAACAGTTACTAATTCATAATCAAAGGTAAAAAATACTATCCACAAGTAACTCATAGTCTCACACAAAGCATAAGAAGTCAAAAAGCTAAACACTCTAAGCAACATGATTATGACGACTATCGTTTTCATCGTTTTTGCTACTATAATCAATTTCAAGGAAATTTGATTGTACTTCACTTTAAGTAGTAAACTCTGTTTAAGGGGTAAAAATATCAAGAATTAGTAAATTACCACCGTATGTAAATTTGGCAATTTTAATGTTCTTAGAGAAGAGTCAACAAAGGTACAGATAGGAGGGGTAGGGGAATTTTATTTTTTTAAAAAAAAGCAAAGGGCCTAACAGGCCGGCTCTCAGCCCTGTAGGGCCAGCCCTTTTAGGCCTGACTTCCTTTTGAGGCTCCATTTTTCAAGCCCGACCCGTGATTTTAAAGGGCTCAAAGGAGCCGGCTCGACAGGTTCAGCCCGATTTCCCAGTTCTAGTGGTGGCATGGGATGTGACAGTATTCTTGAGGTTACTAACTAATCTTTAGCCGTATATACTAACACTAATAGGATGTACCATGTTTAAAAGATATAAGGAGAAGAAGGATGGATGAGTGGAGATGATTCTCAATCTTGAAAGTATTATATAATAATTAATTATTGAGAATATTATTGTTGTAGTAGTTAAATCCGCTTCTCTGACTTACAATCATTTCCTGCATATTTTGTAAATTGATTTTGGTTACTAAGACTTTATGTTTCACCTCATTGTTGTAAATAATTTTTCAGGTGAGACCTCTAACTTGGCTAAAGGCCAAGGGAAGCAACCAAAGGCATAAGCGTTGAAAACCTTGTAGGCCTCTTTTGATATTGGTGTTGTATTAACTTCTATATTGTCATTATAGGGTTCTCATGTTTTTGGAATATCACATTTACTGTTTAGATAACTGTTTTGGAATAACTGTTTAACCCTTGTTAGGCCTGAGACCTTATTTTACGTATTCTGACATTTTGGTGGACTAACAACCACATGTGTTGGAAATTGTTTTGTGTGGATTCTTAGTTGTGAGATTTAGTATTGTAAAACTCGTGGGTTATGATTTTTTCCTATTTTTTATGTGTGATCAGAACCATGAATTTCTCTATAATAGGTTTGTGGATGAGTTTTGTACTCTAAACTCTGATATGTTTTGAATAAAAAATAGTTTTCAATTATCATTGATTAATCAGATTTTGTAAAATTATATTAAATTATAATTGTTTGTGAGAAAAGGTATTCACATTATTTGGGATAGAGGGGGTTGCTGGAGAGACATTTTTAATTGATATAATGAGGAAAGAGAAGAGAAATTAAGCATGTGGGATTTTGATGAGATTGATATGATATAATTTTGTTAGGTAATGCACAATTGGAGCACCTGGTTCATGCATATATATATATATATATATATATATATATAAGCAATAACCACCCCTATTTATACGTTGGATAGAGAGATATTTACAATATATGATAAGAAATATCTCATATTTTATCTACTGATGGATAAGATAATATGATTATATTAGGTATATAACCATCTCAATAAGATATTTTGAATGTGGGATGATATATTTTAAATATGATCTGTTAAAATTTAAATTATATTAAATTAAATATTAGTTAATTTAAAATTATTTAATTCAACTAAATAGTCTCATTAAAGGGGAAATTAGGGAAAGGGGCCAAGTGGGAATAATATTTAGCAAAAAGGACCTTAAAAAAGTAATTATTTAGAATGATCAAATATTATCTCCCACCATATCCTGTAATCTATCGACTATTTCAAGAAATAATCAAGATTTATTTAAAATAATTCAACCTAATTTAAATTTTAAATTCAGGAACTAATTCAAATTAAATCAAATTCATAACCAACGGTCCAGCGCTAATATGAGCAATGAGCCTATCAAGATCATAAAGCTTCACATTTCATTCTTTATGAGTAAATTGAATCCTCTTAATTAATAAAATTATAAATTTAGAAGAAAACGTAATATTAAATATTGAATATTGAATAATTTTTCATAATATGTCCTCACCTATAATTTTGATACTCACTCAACTAATCAAAAATCACATTAAGATTATGCAAAAACAATTTATATAGACTCCAAATAAAGTAATAAACACACATACCAACATGTTCCAATGACATGAATATATTAAGTCTTAATATGAAAAAAAAAATTGATACGCTATGTTATATTCTTATAAGCTATGGATAAGTTATATATTATTATTATATTTTTTTAAAATATGTAATTACGTTAATTATGATATTTAATTGATAGCTAAGGATTGAGATTATAATGACATGGAATAAAATAATAAAAGGAACTCTTTAGGGGGAAAAATAAGAATATGAGGCAGCGTACAAAAATATAAGAATATGAAATAAATAAAGAAAAATATGTTCCTACTTTATGATTTTAATAGACTAGGTATTCAGAAAGCCAAAAAGAAAAAGTCTTATTGATTAAAAATGATAAAAAGTAAACAAATTAATGTTTTTTGTTAATTTAATTATTTAGAATTAGTTTTTGACCTAAAGTTCCAATTAGTTTAAATTATTTCAAATAAATCTCAATTATTTCATAAAATAATAGAAAAATTATAGGATGTGGTGGGAGAGAATATATGAGGTTCAGGTAGACGTAATTTAGTATTTTTTGAATTTATACTTTTTATTTGATCTTTTTAAATAATTATAGTTTTTTAAGGTCCCAATAAATATCATTCGCACTCAGCCGTCCTCTCAAATTTTCTGTTGATTAAATATCTCAGCCAATCAAAGCATGCATCTTAAATCCAAAATTAATACTTCTTCTAGTATAGGATATAAGTCACTTTAATTAATTCATCAAAAAAATAAAAGATAGCTAGCTTATTAAATTTTTTTTAAATTGAAAATAAATTCAACTTTATCATGTTGAGTAAAGTTTTGAAAGAGAAAAAAATATAAAGAGTCACATTTAAATGTTAATTATATAGATAATATTAACAAATAAATAGTAGTTACTTTCTAATTAACTTATATTATAAAAAACAATTTTAGAAGTGACTAAAGGTAGTATTTACTTATTTTTATGTAAGGATTGCATTATCAACGCATTATTTTTTGAAGGCTCTTTTGAAGATCTATAATTATTTTGAATGTTGCAGGTCAATGCATTTAATGATGGATATAATTTTTAAGTGTATTGCACTGAGAGGGTGGCTTTATATATGTATATATCATATGTATATCTAACATTGTCGACATGCAACCCATGACTCGGCCCACGTTTTATGATTTTATGTTTGGATTAGTTTTTAAAGAATAATTTTTATGATGTGTAAAATAAATATATAAAAAAAAATTTTATTTTGATTTACTAAAAATAACTTTTGAAACTACGATTTAGGGCTTACCCAAACATTCAAATGAAACACTTTTTGGAAAAAAAAATGTGTCTCCACTATTGTACCCAAAAAAATGTCTCCACTAACATCTCTCTCTACTAAAATTTTTCTACTATTGAATTAGCTTATAATTTTTAAGATTCATTCTATAAAAATATCATTATAATTAATATTTAATATTATAATAATATTTTTTTTAAAAATAAATATGGAGGTCTCTATATATTTTATCGATTTTGAATTAGGTCCCTACATTCTCTCCTTTTTATGGGGTCCTTTAACGTTGCACCGTTAAATTAGTTAGTGCTTGCCGTTAAATAAGCCATGACACCATTAAAATTCTGTTAAGAAGCACATCTATGCCATCCAGCTAGACCCTGTTTGGAGCTTCCTTTGCTTCAGCCTCATGTGCTCCTCCACCTTTATACTCTGGAAGCTCCTTCTTCTGTCTTTGTTTTCAACCGAATCGCTTTCTTTCCCTCGCCATCCATCTCCCACCACCACCAGCCACCCACCCACAATTTCAATAATGAAAAAACGGAGCTATTTCAATGGACAATTTTTTAATGGTGTCAAGGCTTATTTATCGGTAAGGACTAACTGATCTAACGGTTTAAAGTTAAAGGACCCAATAAGAAAAAGAAGAAAATGTAGGGACCTAATTCAATAATCGATAGAAACTATAAGTACCTCCATATTTATTGTTATTATTATTATTTTAAATGGAAATCTCGATATCATTTCTTAGAAAACAAAATGTACAAGGAGAACACTACATGAAACTACCGTATCTCATCATCAACCACCTACTAATTAGAAGGTGGAGGATGATCAAAGATACAAAAGTTATCTGAAATACTATGAGGTAGATTCGTCAATTGATCAACAAGGAAAATATTCTCCCTAGGAACATTGACAAACATCACCTGTCATTCCCTATTAATAAGAGTCTTCACCTCATCCACCAAATCCTTGAAAGGATATTGAGCATCACATTCACAGAATGCTAGATTGATATATAGCTTCTATATAGTCAGAAAAAATAACTATTTTACCAATACCCCTAGACCAACATAAATATAAATCATGAATCACACCAATCAGTTCTGCAACTGTAAGCGAAAGGGCAATGAGTTTACAAGAAAAACCAGTAACCTATTGGTTATTTGTATCCCTAATCAAACCCCCGCATCCCCTCCTACCATCCTTGCGAACAGAACCATCCACCTCCATATTTATTTTCCCTAAAAATATTATTATAATATTAAATATTAATTATAATAATATTTTTATAGAATGAATCTTAACAATTAAAATCTCCATATTTATTTTCTCATATTTTTAATATAATATAAAATTTCAACCATTAAAAATCAATCTATTAGTTAAAAAATTAAATAGAGAAAGAAGTTAATAGAAACACTTATATGAAAACAATGAGGCACTTGAAGTGAAGTATTAATACAAAGTCAAAAGCTCGCTTAATGATGAAATAATTGGGGGAAGAATGACCAAAACAAATCAGAGAGCTCTCCTACTCCTAGACAACAAATCTATATATATCTAGAAGTCTTCTTGCCTATACAAAAATTCAATAATATGGATATTCCACCACCGAGTTGAGACTAATTGCTCCAGAGTTAAATTTTTCAGGAAAAAACATTTGACTTTTTTAAGCTCTACGTTTGCTTCCATTTTCTATAAAAATTTAATCATAGACTAGGCTCTAAACACGTCATCATAATTAGATAAGGTCATCTTAGTGTTCTATTCATTTGGAAATATTTTTATATATTTCTCCCAAATATATATGTATATTGTGTAACCTCTATTTCCACTTTATAAGTTTGGAGAGTACGGCTGAAGATGGGGAGCAGAAACGGAAGAAAAGTTACCACCCACCCAAGTAAATGGTGTCAATAAATTAGAGCGTGCAAGACCGTACCCATTATATCATATATAAGTCAAAACCATATTTGAGTACTATTTCCGTTAAAATATTCTCATTTCATGCTTTTCCATATAAATCCTCATGAGTCTTTTCCTCACACATATTTTCCCCAGTTCATATCTTTTGCTTTGTACTACACTTTCATCATCGTCATAATAATCGTTGTTAAATAACAATAACAACAACAATAATATAATAATAATAATAATAAGCTATTCTTCTCATTATTATTATGACCAACATCGTCAACGTACTTCTTAGTGAACTCACTTTGCATGATAAAATTTAGCTTTGATCTTGAGTGAGTCTCAGAAATTTTATTCATATAAGCTTTTTATACATGAAAATAAATACTACATTCTTTTTTTAATATAAGATTTAATTTATAATATAAATTGTACTATAAATTAGATCTTATATTAAAATTTGGAGATAGTAATACAAAATTACATGAGGGTAAATTTGTATATAAAACTTGAAAATTTTTCATTATATAATTTTTATGATGATATGGAGTTTGCGTACGATGTTTGATGTTCAGACACTTCTTTTTTTCGTCCTCTGATTTGCTTTCACCCTTTTTAATTTATCACACAAATTATATACAAAAGGTTACATTTATTAATTTTCAAAAGGGTTAAATACACTTCAAGTTCCTATATTTTTTGCTAGCTTTTGTTTGTCCTTATATCTGAAATATGCTTAGCCTATCATATTCTTCTTTCGGGTGAGTCCTCGTCAATCATGTAAACGCATTTTATGGGTGTTGACGTCATATATGTGAAATTAACATCGTTCAAGTCCTCATGAAAATAAAGAAACCAACGTTTTTGACAGTATAAAAAATATAGAAAAGAGGGATGGGAAACAATAAAAAATTATAGCAACCAAAATTAAGGAGTTAATTATAGAGGATCGGAAAAGTAGTGATAAAAATATAAATTTTACATTATTAACCCCCCTTCAGTATTCAAATTCAAATCTTTTTAAATTTTATGAAGGAAATTTACGCAATTAATTATAGAGGAGCGGAAACAATTAATACTAATTCTTTTAAATAAAGTTATGAACTGGTACACTGTAGTTGTTTCAGAGCTGCAGAAGACAACAAAAGCAAAAAGAAAAATGTCAGAGAAAAAATCAGTACACAAATAATGGAGCAAAAGAAAAATAATCAACCAAGCAGAATAAAAGAGCAGGAAACAACATAACCAACAAAGGTAGCTTAGATATTGGGTGATGATGCAAGATCAGAAAAAGGTTAGTGATGGAAGGAAAAGCTAGATTTGATTGGGTTTTTCTGTAAAGTTGAGGAGGAATCAATTACCTAAATCTATTCACAATTTTGTTTTGTTCGGGGAGGTTGAAGTTAAGGAGAAAAATCTTGGCAAAAAAAAAGTCTAAGTAGAAAAATATGTATGATTTGAAGTTACTACTCATATTTTTAATATACGAAGGAGATGATTAATTTGTATAGATTAATAGAAGTAGTGTAGTTATTTTTTTATACACATTAGCGTATTATTTGTAAAAAGTGTGTTGTATTGATTTTTCTAAAATGTCTTCTTTAATAATCATTTGTATTAGAATTATCTTGTAGAAACCCTTTACTATATGCATGTAATATATATAATTTAGGAAACAAGTTATAAATTTGTGAGATAATGTGAATTGATCAAGGTATTATATTTAGTATCAAAATAAGTGGGAGGGGTGTCTTAAATGACTTTCATTTTAATTTTCTCTCCATTAACCTTTTCTACAAGTAGAATAACTCCAATGGTTAGAATTTAATATTTTATAACAATATATTATAATATTAAATAACAAAAAATATAAATAAATTTAAACTATTAAAACTTGAACTAAAAAGTTTATAAGTATGGGATAATAAGTAAAAAAAATTATAAAATATTTTAATAAAAGTCCACAAAGTTGAAATATTTAGATATAATTTTAATGGCTTAAATTTATGTTTGCATTTAATGTTATAATGATATTATTATTATAAAATGTTAAATTTTAACCATTAGATGTTGATCCAATGGTGGAAAAAATAGATAGAGAGAAAATGGAAAGGAATATCAACAAAGAAGTCCATCAACCCCCAACTAATTCATATATTTAAGACCAAAGGAAATATTGGACGAGAGATTCTCGGTATTTAAAAATGTGACTAGGAATTCAAATGTTAAGCTTCATGTTTAAAGTAAATTTAACTAAGAGACAAACAAGTACAAAATATGTTAACCAAACCACCTTTTTAAAACCGATTATGGAGGATAAGGTTTAAAAATGTGATTAGTGACATTACTTATAAATATTAGTTATTTTTTAAAGTGAATCCTCAAACAACTAGTTTAAAATATATTATTGTTAGCTAAAATATATGTTTAGTTATTTACATATGCATTAAGTTTTATTATAGTCCCTTAAATTTATAAATTATATTTTTAGTTTCTCAATCTTAACACTATTAGTCTTAGTTAGTTAGTGGAAAATCTTGAGTAATCAAACTTAATTGATAATTTGCAATTAAATGTTGACAAAACTTGATTGCATTTAATTTTTTTAATGTAATATTTTTTATATTTTAGATTGTGAAAATTAAAACAAATTTAAAATGAAAACAAACCTAAATATTCTAGTTTCATTTGTGCCACACTAAAATATTATATGTCAAAAGAATTTAAATATAAATATGCTTTGTTAATATCAAAGTCATCATTTAAATTTAATGAGTCATTATTTTCTGTTGAATGATATTAATAATGTTAAGATTGAGGACTTAAAATACACTTTATAATTTAAGAGACTAAAATAAAACTTGATACAAATATAAATGGCTAAACGTATATTTTAACTTATATTTTTTAAATTCATGACATTCTAAATAACCTTTATTTGGACCGGTTCTAGATTTGGAAAGCCATTTTTAACCTAGCTAAATGTTTATTTTTATACTAGTGAAACTCTTTTGCTTTTTATATTATAAAGAAGTAGTTTTTGCTACTATATGTAAATAAGTATTAACTCAAATCAATATGATTAATGGTGGGGGTTCTCGTCTTTTAAATAAATTGATAGAATTTAATTTTTTTTTTAACTTTTGTGTCTGAAACAAACTTAATTAGAAGAAAATTACTCTTTATTTTTTGGGCAAAGGGGCAAAAATACCCTTATGTTTTTCATAAAAGTGCACCCAGCACCAAATGTTTTCACTGGGAGCATAAATGCCCATCAACATTTCAAAATGGAGCTAAAATGCCTATCCATCTGCCACATCATCATTTTTCTGGGAGAAAATAACCATTTTGCCCTACAATTTTGTGAAATTTTGCAATTTTACCCTTAGTAATTGTGTGATACTTTTAAATTAGTAAATGACCTCCAAAAATTCTGAAATTTTTCAGAATAAAAGTAGACATGATAAGCTTTAATTTGATAGGTCAAATGGAATTTTATTTGGTCAAAATGACCATTTTACCCTTACAATTTTCGCAATACTTGAAAATTGGCAGATTTGTCACCAAACTTTAAAAATTTATATCTAATTGTATAGATATCCAATTGGGGTGGTTCTAAAGCCTATGTGACCCTTATTAAGTCTAGTTTTATGGAAAAATATAAATTTTTGCCAATAAGAACCTCAAAATTCCCAGAATTTTTATTTTTGAAGTCTGCTCCAGAAAAATGTTAAATTCGTTGGGAAAAATTCAAAAATTTATTTCTCCTTGTATACAACTCCAAAAATTCCATTCGACCCATCAAATTAAAGCTTATCATGTCTACTTTTATTCTGAAAAATTTCAGAATTTTTGGAGGTCATTTACTAATTTAAAATTTTCACACAATCTGACTGACTCAACAGGAAATCACATTAACAACAACTTCAACTTGTGCCAGCGAATTTAACAAGGAGAAATGAATTTTTGAATTTGGCCTAGCGAATTTAACATTTTTCTGGAGCAGACTTCAAAAATAAAAATTCTGGGAATTTTGAGGTTCTTATTGGCTAAAATTTATATTTTTTCATAAAACTAGACGTAATAAGGGTCACATAGGCTTTGGAACCACCTCAATTGGATATCTATACAATTAGATATGAATTTTTAAAGTTTGGTGACAAATCTGCCAATTTTCAAGTATTGCGAAAATTGTAAGGGTAAAATGGTCATTTTTACCAAATAAAATTCCATTTGACCTATCAAATTAAAGCTTATCATGTCTACTTTTATTCTGAAAAATTTCAGAATTTTTGGAGGTCATTTACTAATTTAAAAGTATCACACAATTACTAAGGGTAAAATTGCAAAATTTCACAAAATTGTAGGGCAAAATGGTTATTTTCCCCCAGAAAAATGATGATGTGGCAGATGGATAGGCATTTTAGCTCCATTTTAAAATGTTGATGGGCATTTATGCTCCCAGTGAAAACATTTGGTGCTGGGTGTACTTTTCTGAAAAACATAAGGGTATTTTTGCCCCTATACCCTTATTTTTTCATATCTCAGAAATATAAAACATATACCCGATAAATTAAAAAAGCACTTTTTTAATAGGTACAAGTCAAATTATATAGTGAGAAATGTTGGTTAGCAACACTTGCCTCATCACCAACTAGTAAATAAATACAACATATATAGTATTAAAATTTAACTAGTATCCATTTTGATCAGACTAGTAAATTGGTGAATCAGTCTTTAATTGGTTTGGTTAAGAGTTTTGAACCTATTAGATTTCATATTTTCCTTCCCTTACTAGCATGAAACGATATCATTTAAGTTTAAAAAATCTAATAGTCCATCAAATTTGTGTTTTAGTAACTTTATTTTGTTGTATTATATTATGTGTAGTTTATATATGAACATTCCATTTACTTGTTGATTAATGTTTTTTATTTAAATATTAATTTTTTAGTTTTATATATGAATATTTATGTATATTTTATTTAAATTATTATTTTAATGATGATTAAATTTATTTATTTCAAGTACAGTTGGACCCTTGACCTTCGAACCATTATCTGATTTATTGGTTATTGAGTTTTTTGTACTTATATTGCGAAAAAACACTTTTACTTCCTTTAATCCTTAATATAAGAGTCATATAACTAATTTGTGAATATGTTAAGAAAATTAGTTTTAAGATAGTTATTTGTAATAAATAAATGTTGATTTCCCTAAACACTCTTTTTAATTATGTGCATTAAAATAAACTGATTGATGAAAACTTTTTGAATTGTGCAATTAATAAGGATATTTTGAGTTAAAAATTATATTATAAATTTAGAATATAAAATAGATTAAAATATTATATTATATTTAATAATAAAATAAACCTCGCATCTAATTGATGATGAGGAGGAGGAGGAGGGATTGTTAAGAGTCAGAGAGATCAGAGGAGGATAGGGCCTTTGGTATTCCAAGGCACATACAAGTCCCTCCACTTTGTAATCTCACCGCGCGGACTGATGCAGATAGGGATTTCACGCCGCCTACTTATGTTCCTGTTCTCCTCGTTTCATTGAGATATTATTAATTCATTATTAATTAAGTTATCCATAACTTATAGCATCATATTTAAAAATACATGTTCAAAATATAATTTTAGACTTGGATAAAAGCATCCTACATCATATGTATGAAATATCATTTAACAAGCTATACTTGTAAGTTGTAACCTTGCCTAAGCAATATAATTCGTTGTGTGTGTGTATAATTGCACTATATGTTAGGAAAAACAGATATTCCTAATGAAAAATATTATATGGAGTCAAAAAAGGTATAAAATAAAATGAGCAAAATAATAATAATAAAAAATGAAGATATAAGAATTTGACGTGAAAAAATCTTTCCTATAATATGAATGAAAGCAATTCACCATGACCCAAAACAAAAAATTCTATTATATTAGAAAAAGAATACATTGTTTATTATTTCAATACAAATCTCAACTATACGATGACAATAAATTCACTTCATATACAAAAATCACCAATGGAATATGTTTATAAAATAGAAGAGCAAATAGAGTAATAAAATGCATATATTTTTGGCAAAGATACAATCTGTATGGAACGTAAATCACAAAACATAAAAAGCTACAATTATCACATAACATATACCAACGTGCACACCAAATCTGGGAGGATACTCAAATGAACGATCTCACCGTTTGAATTCAATATCTATATAAATAAATTTTCATATAGGCCAATATATAACACTCTAGAACTAAAATCCTATTAAAAAAATGTAATAAATGATGCCTTAATGAGGATTGATTGTCTTGATTGGCACTATTCAAGCTTAAAGGAATTAGAAAACTACTTATTTTTCAAGGTTAAGTCAGTTACCTAAAAGTAGAAAACTAAAACAAAGTCTTCAAGAGCAATCTTTGATCAAAAGGCCTTATTTAATGCAAATAAAATAGGAAACTAATACAAAATGAAATTAAATCCTAATTAATGAATAATAATGTCTTCTAGGTGTTTCTTGAAGTGTGTTGGACGTCACTTTTGTTCCTTCTCCAAGGCACATGCTTGTCATATGATATTTTAAGTGAATTCTTCAATTTAAACTGCACATGGGCCTTGCATGTAACACCCGTCCCTGGACCTTTTTGCTATGCGTTGCAAAAGCATTACTGGCTTATGGAAACTTTACTTAGACCCTCAAACCTTAACTTACAATTTAATTATGGGGTCACTATGCAATTGGTGAAGCCGTATTTACCAGATTACTTATCTTTATTCACGCGGTTACTAACTTTACTCCATTCCTTATTATCAAAGTATTTCTTTTCTTATTAATCATTCTACTTACTTAACTAATGGGCTCGTACCGTGCAATTACCCATTTATAATTCAATTACCACGCTTAGGAAATTCAATTCATCTGTCATGCAGTGATATACAATTAATCATTCAAACATTAATCACACAACGGTACAACACATAAATAATTCTTCTCTTCTTCATTGCAACTTCTTCTTCTGACACAGCATCCTGCATTCTCATTCTGTGCTCAGCTGCCTATATGGTTAGTTGAGGGAAGATGAGTTTTGGGGAAATCTCGGTGGCAAACAATATCATTATGCATATAAGATATATATTTAATGTATGACATGCTTACCTTACATAAATACATGCCAACATATTGACATATTTGCATGCTTAATGTTACAACATACTCATGGCCATAACATAAATGTAAACAGAGCTTCAATAATTCAATCATGCTCAACAGAATTAGGCAAAGCAAAAGTATAGATCAATGCACAAGCATACATATCAAGTACATGCAGATTATGTAAGTTATACTACCTCTTGTCTTTGAGTCCTCCTCTTGTATCTTTTCTACCAACCACTGAAATTGCTTGAAGAACCTTCTTTATCATCTAATGGCCCTCTTCATGATTCTAAAATCGGTTCAGAATTCCGGCAACACTCCAGCCAAAGGTCGAAAACAACGATTCGGGGTTGAAATCGGCTCTAGAGCTCCAGAACACAACACTATTCATCCACATTCTCTCATCTTCCATTTTCTCTTTGATTTTCTCTATTTTTCTCTCTCTTTCTCAAGTTGGCCGGAAATTTAATTAAGGGAAGGAGGAGTTGGATTGTTGACAAGTGGTATGTGCTTTGATCAAGAAGTGCCATATGTCTTGATCTTTAATCACAAGGTGACATGTGTCCTTTAAGCCTCTTCTCTCTCTCTCTCTCTCTCTCTATCTATCTATCTATCTACTGTCCTTTTTATGTCAGGGGAGGGGAGACTTAATGAATTTCCCTGACTCCTGGGTTCGTGTTCAGGAAAATAAGTACCAGACCGAACCGGAGACTGATGGATTCCTTAGACTCAGGGGCTAGGTAGCGTCTTCTGAAGGTGCTAACACAAAAGACAAAAAGCAAGTGTTATCATGAGGGACACTTATCACTTTCTCATTAATCCAATAGAAAAGTTGATTGGTACCTTGTTATGATGAGAGGACACACCACTTTCTTGTGGTGCCAACCATAAAGTGAAATCATTATTAGTCGTCATTAATTATTATTACTTACTTTATTAAAGTTATTTTAATAAAGTATCTTTAATAAAACTACTTTATCGATATCTACTCAGGATTTCACTTGGGTTTTTACTCGGGATTGCGTCACGCGTATCGAAGCCAGCAAGATGACAGTAAGTCGGAGTATGTGTGTGGGCCCCACATGGCGCCACATACTGGTGTCTTTTCTAAAAACACAAGGTACACATGTCTATCCTGAAAATGATATGTGTACACCTATACCGGCATATTTTGCTTGATCACTTAGTCCCATACCTCATGATATAGCTGGGTGACATCTTTATACCAACCCAATGACACCGTATATGTGTCCTGTATACATCTGCATTGACACTTTAATCCTACTGCCTACGTATACTTGGCTCTCTGCCAGGTAGGGTCGGATCACATAGTCCGCTAGAGTCTTTCTATCTCTCATCATTGTTGGGAGTCTTCTCGAATTGGGCTTAATCATCTGCTTGATACAGGCTTATCCTCCAGTCTTTAAGCCCAAAATTTAGGATATTACATTATATATCATCATGTTGGGCTTACTGCTTTACGTTACACCAATTTCATGGATCTTCATGCTTTGCCACGTGCTCAAGCTTCTATATGTTGTAAAAGCATGTATATATGCTTGAATAAGCATGGTTAATGACCCATTTGTACCCTCAACATATATACAACATTATGGGCCATTAATGAAACAAATTGAAGCCTAAATGTTTTCTCCAGCCTCTCGAACATCTTACTCTTTTTTAGGCTTCTAGTAATTGGGCTCTTAATGTCATGAAGAGGATCTTAGGCTTCCTTAGAATCTTCTTGGATGACTTATGTTTGGTTTAGCTTATACTTATATATAAGCCCGATTCACGTAAATCAAGACAAAACTCATTCATATATTTACCTCATAGACTATAAAAGCTACCTCGTAAACCATAAAAGTTACTTCGTATACCATAAATTACGATTGAAAAGCATTTTTGAAGGTTTCAATCGCTATTCCAAACACACAAATATATAGACAACATTTTGTTCATTGCAGATGCCACCTAAGTTACCATGTAGTATTTCGTCGTTACCTTGGATACCAGGTTTGATGCTTTGTTTGACATCACATAAGATGTCACTTGTACCTTTATCACTATAATTTGAAATTAAGAGGATCATAATTAAAATTTAAAGACCAGCCATTGTGTTCATCTGAGTGTATTTGTCAAATGTATTCATATGTATATTTGGAATCCCAATATATAAAATATTAATAAAAAATTTGAAATTTATTATATTTAATTTGCCGATGAACATGACACATGGGGACCATTTCAAGAAGATGATGATAAAGAATGATCCCAAATTTTTAAATTGAAAATCAAGACTTAAGATAATGAATTTTACAAACTGAAAGATTAATGGTCGATTATTTTTTTTTGGACAAGTTAATGGTAGATTATTCAAAATCCTCATTTTTAAATTCTTGTGTCCCATATCTATTCCAAATAATTTAGTACTAAGCTTATGTCATTTTCAAATGTTAGGGTCCTTTCCACCATTTACCAATGAGATCTAGGGAAAAAATTAGGGAGGTAAATATTTTTGGGACTATCATAATCTATTCCAAATAATTTAGGACTAACTTCTATCATTTTCGAATTTTAAGGTCTTTATCTATCAAAGGAGGATCGGAAAAAAAAAAGAAAAAGAAACTAAGATCCCCCAAATCCCCATTAGACCCTTCTCAATTAGGTATGCTTCAAATACGAGAATGAGAATCAAACCACTTTCAATCTAACTATATGTATGTCCTTCACATAATCTCAATGTGTGTTTTTCCCTTCATATTTGTAGTACCACTAAAATGTTAAAAATACTTTTATTTATTTATTTTTGATAGCAGGAAAAATTTAGGCAAGTCTCACCAAAGCTATGACATGCTTTCGGAGTAAAAAAAACATTCATATAGCTATTTATTAATTACTCACTAATAAGACCAATAGGGTTTGAAACTTTAAACTTCAAAAATTTAAAGTTCATTTATTAAATTTTCAAAATACACGTGGCATAGTTGACACTTGGAATACCTAAACTACATTTGTTTTTAATTTTATGCCTCAAACCAGTTTATTTATTTTATTTAACCCTATAATTTTTCTAAATTCAAGGTGCGGTACTCGGGAAAACGTGGGGCCTCACTTTCCTTACGCTAACCTTTTTAACTTATTTAAATACTCGTAGCTTTTCTTTCGAGAATCTGATTCTTCTCCCAAGGAAATTTCGGGTGATTACACATCTCATTGTATAATAATAACTTACTTTCTCAGTTTGTAAAAAGTTTATTACTTTAACGGGGTAATATGATATGAAATATTTAATTTTTTTATCTGTATATAATACTCTAAAATAGTTTTTTAGACTTTTTTTTAATAATTTTACACTTACTAATTTAAATGATTTAAACTACTTGAAACACCTGAAAAATATTTTAGATTGTAAGTTATATTAAAAAATAATTTAAAGTGTTGACTTGCAAAAATATTTTAAGACGTTAGCTCCATTATAAAACACTTTTAAGTTTTGAATATACATAAAAAAAATACTTTGCAGGTTGGATACACATTAATCTTATATTTTAGTATATGTATTCTATAGAAAAACATAAAAAATAAACAAAAAAATAATTTTATAAAATAACACTTTCAAATTTCTTCACCTTGCATGCTTGCCCATGCTGCATGTTCCAACGCTAACATTTTGTCATGTAATGCAGATTTTCTCGAGGCATTTACAGAGAGAGTTTTTCTATTTCTGCTTCGAGACACATTTTCTTTTCACATTCTTCTTCTCACCTTCTCCTTCTTTCTTCCTTCTTTCTCACTTGTTTGTCATTTTTCGAGTGTGTCAAGAGAGTTTTTACTTTTCTGTAACTACGCTCTGTTTCATCATTTTCTTCCAAAATGGAAAATACGCCAAATCTGTGACCCACAAGCTCTAACAACCTCGACTTTTGTCTACAAATCTCTCTCACTGTTTCAGACTTTTTGTATCTTTGTTTTTGTTCTTACTTTTCGGTTTCGAGTTTCGTTCTCTTCTGGGCAAATGGGAAGAGCGACAAGGTGGTTGAAGGGGTTGTTTGGGATGAAGAAATACCGAGACAAAAAACAGAATTCAAACTCCGACCACCGTGGTAACTTGAAATCTGCGGCGGCGACGTCGGCGGCACCACCACCCAATCATCTTTCACCTGCAGAGGCTGCTTGGCTTCAATCATTCTACGGAGAAACAGAGGACCAGCAGAACAAGCACGCCATTGCGGTGGCCGCAGCCACTGCCGCAGCAGCGGACGCCGCAGTGGCTGCCGCTCAGGCGGCAGTGGCAGTAGTGAGGCTGACCAGTCACAGCAGAACCACCACCATGTTCGCCCGTGGATACGAGAAATTGGCGGCCGTCAAGATTCAAACAGTATTCAGGGGATTCTTGGTAAACAAAGTTCCATATCTTCTGAATTCATATATATATATTTGGAAACAATCTCGAATTAAAAAATGTTTTCTGGGTTTGAATTTGAACAGGCAAGGAAGGCATTAAGAGCCCTTAAAGGATTAGTGAAGATTCAAGCACTAGTGAGAGGATTTCTGGTTCGAAAGCAAGCAACTGCAACACTACACAGCATGCAAGCTCTGATTAGAGCTCAAGCCACAGTTCGATCTCATAAAGCTCGTCAGGTCATGAACAAAAACGAAGAATCATACAAATTTGAAACTAAGCCTCGAAGTTCCACGGTAAAGATCCCAACTTTTCACAATCAAACTATTCCCCAATCCAAATCTGTCAACCATTACTTCATTTTCAGGAGAGATTCGATGAAAGTAGGAGATTATCTTCTTCCTTCGACGCTTCCATGAATAACAACACTAACAGTACCGATGGGAGTCCGACACCAAAGATAGTGGAGGTGGACACAGGCGGCTGCCGGCCGAAGTCAAGGTCTCGCCGGAGCAACACATCAATGTCGGATTTTGGCGACGACCCATTATTTCAAGCAATGTCTTCTCCACTCCCAGTTCCACAAATTCGAACCCCAGCTCGGATATCAACGGCGGCAGATCGGAGGGTTTTGCCGGAGTCAGAGTGGGGACTAACAGGGGAAGAATATAAGTTCTCTACAGCACAGAGCACTCCACGATTCACCAATTCATGTTCATGTGGATCACTTGCCGCTACACCCAAGAGTGTCTGTGCAGAAAGATTGGTGTGGCAATATGGAAACTATCCTAATTACATGGCGAATACTCAGTCTTCGAAGGCGAAACTGAGGTCTCGCAGTGCTCCGAAGCAGCGGCCGGAGTCCTCCGGCGTCGGGCCAAAGAAGAGGCTTTCGTTGAATGAAATGATGGAGTCTAGGAGTAGTTTGAGTGGGATTGGGATGCAGAGGACTTGTTCGAAAGTTCAGGAAGCCATTAATTTCAAGAATGCTGTGATGGGGAAGATTGAGAAATCCGGGGAGATTGGGAGAGATGGTTACTACATGCAGAGGAGGTGGTATGGTGATTGATTTTTGTTGATTGGGCATTTGCAGAGACAGACGTGTTGAAAAAGACGAAAATAGAATGATAAGGTTCAAGTTGTTGTACGATAAATAGCTAATGACTCATGGTAATTATTGTTATTCTTGTTTCTCTTCATATTCTGTCATTGAAATGAAATGCAAGAGGGTAATTCATTCCCCTACAACTACAAATTGCTTCAATTATAATCTTTCTTCGTTAGAGTGTTTGGCTCTTGCCTCTTAGTAGTTGAGCTTGCTTTCCCATGAGAAAACTATAAAAAAGTGATAATAGAACACTAAGAGGTGGTTTTTTTTGGGGTAAAAAGCAAAATGAATCCTATTACGGGGTGTTTGGTTGCAAGAATGGATGAAAATTGAAGGATGAAATGACTAAAATGTGGAGGGAAAAAACAAGTCAATTGTATTCACCAGGTGGATGGGTAATTTAGTTCACAAGGTTGGGAGTGATGATTCTATAGGTACTTGCAGAGATAACAACTAATATCTCAGTATTTTGATGTAATTTTAACTTTTTAAATTTTGATCTGAACATTTTAAATTTTTTAAATAATAAATTTATTTTTATAAAATATGATATTTATAAGATTATCTTTATTTTTAATTCTGTATATAATAAACTAAAAATTTATTTAAAATATAAAAATTAAATTAAATTAAATTAGATCTGGACCATTAAAAATCAATTTAATGATGAAGATGGGTGATGAGCACATTTTTATTTATCAAAATGGTGAGCATAGAATATGCTCCATGTGGAGGATGTGACTATTACAAATTCACGATACTTTCTTATGTACCAAATATAAGAGAGTTAGATAATTAATACCACTTTGGTCCCTATTATTATAGGTCATTCATAGGAACAAAGTTTGTTTCCAAATACAAGTCATTTAAGTGGTTATCTTTGACTATTTCCCAGAATTTTTTCCTATGTAATTTCTGTTGGAAAGAGAAAAAGAGGAGAGAGATATAAGAATGATTTGTAAACGTTGAGTGAACAAATTTTAGTAAAGGCAAATTAAATTTTTTTATCAATTTAAGATAAGTTGTTGTACTTTGATGATGAATAGCTTATAACTCATGGTAATTATTGTTATTCGTGTTTCTTTTCATATGCTGTCATTGAAATGAAATGCAAGTGAGTATTTATTCCCCTACAATTACAAATTGGTTCAATTACAATCTTTCTTCGTTAGAGTGTTTGGCTCTTGCCTCTTAGTAGTTGAGCTTGCTTTCCCATGAGAAAACTATAAAAGGTGATAATAGAACCCTAAGAGGCGTTTTTTTTTTTTTGGGTAAAAAGCAAAATGAATCCTAAGAGGTGTTTGGTTGCAAGAATGGATGAAACTTGAAGGATGCAATGACTAAAATGTGGAAGGAAAAGAAGTCGATTGTATTCTTTAGTTTACAAGGCTGGAGTGATAATTCTTTAGGTATGTGGAGGATGTGATGATTCTAAATTTATGATACTTCCATACGTACCAAATATAAAAGATAGATAA
This sequence comes from Albizia julibrissin, assembly GCA_037074505.1. Lineage (NCBI taxonomy): Eukaryota > Viridiplantae > Streptophyta > Magnoliopsida > Fabales > Fabaceae > Albizia > Albizia julibrissin. The sequence continues at coordinate 42,704,965 of CM073478.1, read as the reverse complement.
TTAATTTATCCCACTTTAAGTCCTTATTATTATAAGTCATTCATAGGAACAAAGTTTGGTTCCAGATACAAGTAATTTAAATGGTTACCCAGGACTATTTTCCAAAATATTTTCCTACTTGACTTCTGTAGGAAAGAAAGAAAGAGGAGAGAAATATGATAATGATTTGGAAATGTAGAAAGAACAAATTTTAGTAAAGGAAAATTTAGAAAATTTTATCAATTTAAGACGATAACTTGACTGTCATTCTTTAGTATGTGAGAATGAGTTGTAAATGACTTACAATAGGGATCATTACTACATATTTGCTCATTTATAACGTTTAATACATAATGGTTATAGCTAATAAACGTCATGTATGTTGAGGCAGAAGTCACGTAAAGATATATAATGCTTAAAAATAACGGTTAATTATACGCACTGTCATGTATTGTGAGGCGAAATTCGCGAAAATGCAAAATAATAGTTGTAGTTAATAACCGTCATTTATTTAGTGATAAAAATGATGGTTCTTTCAAAACAACTGTCATGTAATACTTACAAACAATTTATTTTCCAATCTTACATTAGCAAAAACACAAATATAATGGTTATATCTTTTAACCGTAAAGTATGAATGATAAAAAAACATTTCATAATAAATAACTGTCAAGCAAAGAATGAATCTAAAAAGTACCTTTTTAAAACCTCGTTCGGTCTAACACCAAGTGCCAGTTCTCCTAAGTTAAATATACTTTAGAGCAAAGTATTCGACTCTATTTGTATTGACATATTCCTTTAGTTCTTAGAATTTTTCTAAAAAACATCATTTTTATAATCTTGTCTTTCTCTCCCTTATCATGGTCAGATTTCAGAGAGCACTTTCCATTCGCCTTCCTTCTCCTCCTCCTCGTCATCCTCACCTTCCTCCTCTATAAGCCTCTCCTCTTCCACCACCGCCTCTACCACCACCACCACCTCTACAAGCTCTTCCCCCACCTCCTCCACCACCACCTTTCTGCCTCCTCCTTAAATGGATGCTCTGTCGTAGACTTTGGCCGGCCTTGACCGCTCTACAAGGCGTCTTACTAGACACGCCCATAGTCTGAGCAAGAAGTTGGACCTCGTCCTTCATCACAATATGGTTGTATATGATCACTTCCAGTTATACCCTTCATCTTCTTCCTCAGATGTCGATGATGTACCAAGCAAGAGGGAGGGGCAGGAGGAAGAGGACAAAAGTAGCGGTGATGACTGAAAACCACTAAAGTTTTTTTTAAAATTTTTGGATATTAAAAATAATCAATTGTTAGGGCAATGTAGCCCAAAAAATATTTTAAAAATTAATTGTCTCATCATGGTTATTAGTAAACAATCGTTACTAGTTTAAGGGATGTTTACAGTTATTAATAAACAATTGTTACTTATGTTAACCGTGGCACTTCATACCGACACGTTTGGCTCTATAATGAAACCCCTTTCTATTTTAAATGACACAATCTGCTGAATAACCTGTAAAACCCATTTAGCCACCTACTTCTATTCCAACTTCTAACTTTTGTTCTTCATCGATTACGTGGGAGAGCAAGGACGCATAGACAAGAACAACAAGGGGAACTGACCTCTCTCATTCGTACTCTAACATTCACACTCTCATTTTCTTTTTTTAATTTTTTTAATAATACTATGGGGTTTAATAATCAACTTTAAAAATTATTAAAAAAAAGTCAAATAAGTTACTGTTATTATGTAAAATTTGTCACTTTTCAAAATACCATGTCAAATACCTAACAGTTATTAAGAAATCACCGTCATCGTTTACAAAACCTAATGATTATGAAGTCAAAATCGTGAACTTTCGTTCAAAGGTTCATTAGGGTTGTAAATTAAGAATTGTAAGAAAATGCCACCTTTCATAATGGTTCTAAACTTATAACCATGAGCAAGTTTTGTCAAGTCTTTTAAAACACGTATCCACTATCTCACAACTCTTTATTTTCCTAAGTTATTACACTTAACATGCTTGTCTTTGGTCAAACATTACCTACCATCCTCAGAACCCTGCAACTTCAATTGACTTTTGGCCTTCGACAGTCACTTTTAGGCAAACCATATTGTATCACCTAAAATTTAGAAAATATGGAGCCGCCACCAAAATTTTAAAAAAGAATAAGTTTAGAAACCTTTTTCCAAAAATGAAAACTAAATAGTGTTCGGGAGTCAATTATACGCGAGAAAGGTGTTTGGCATCCCACAACGCTCGTTCATTAGAATGGTTACCCTAAGTCAATTATTTAAAAATAAATATGACCTTTAATTTTATTATAATTATCTAAAGAAGAAAAGAAATTAAGAATATATTTAACAAAAAAAATATTAATTGTTAGAATGCATGTTTTGATAATAACAAATGATAATGAATTATCTTACAAAGGAATGACAAATTTTAATAAAGAACATTGAGTTAAATTGATTGTTAAATGCATTTCACAAACTGATAGTTTCATATTCTACAAATTATTTGATGCACTCGAGTTTTGGAGAATAACTCAAGTTCTGATTGATGAAGAACTCGAGTTTGGAAGAAGAACACGAGTTTGGCATGAATGTTTCAGTAAAACTCTTGCAAGTTATGGCTAACATTCAAGTTATGAACACTGCAAAAATGATTTCAAATTGATGCACTCAAGTTTTGCATAAGAACTCGAGTTTGGTACTGAAGAGAATTCGAGTCCTGGAAGTTCCCTCTGAGAGTTTATGGCCGAGACTTTTGAAGTTATGGTGATCAGGAAAAAAACTCGAGTTTTCCTTGAGAACTTGAGTTTTACTTGTTGAAGAACTCGAGTCTTGAGAGTTGATTCTTGAAAGTTTTGTATAGAAGCAACTCAGAATATTGAACTTCCTGAAGAACTTGAGTTTTGAATCAAAACTCTATTTCTTGTGTGAAGAGAACTCGAGTTGATATTTAAATTGTCGCAAGTTCTATGCAGAAGTTGATCCAGAAACAGGTGTTGTCACAAGAACTCGAGTTTTGATACAAAACTCGAGTTGTTGTCCAAAAGCAAACTCGAGTTGACTTTTTAACTTCTGCAAGTTTTATCCAGAGAATTACTAAGTAACTTGAATTGGCTGAAGAACTCAAGCTTGGAAGGAAAACTCGAGTTTTGGTAAGAAGAAAACTCGAGTTGGCAAGTGAACTCCCACAAGTTTCAACCAGAGACTTAGTTAGTGTAATACCCATCTTACATACCCCTTATTTACTAGCACAGAAGTGTTCATTATTACTTTGTTAGGGGTAATTACTTATTCACGACTTATTTAGCCACTTTTCTTACCGAATATCAGAGTTAAATCTTATTCTCAATGATCCCGATTACGGATTGATTCAAATTTACGTGTATTCTTACAACCAAATATTCTCTGTGTGCAAATAATTATACACACAGTATTCTAAACATAATTCGGTCTTCAGTTCTTCATCTTCTTTGCTTCTGAATCATCTTCATGCATTCTTTTCTGTCCTGCTCACGGACCTATATGGTTGGTGGGGGAGAGTGAGATTCGAGAGAATCTCAGTAGCAAACATACAAACAATGTATGTAAGATGAATGTTAGTGCATGATATGCTTGCCTTACATAGGCTTATGTTCACATAATGATATTCTGCATGCTCCATGTTTCGTACAATATACTTATGGCCACAATAAAAATAGAAACAGAGCTTCATTCATTCATACATGCTTCACATAATCAAGCAAAGCAAAACAACAAATCAATACACAGCATGAGTATCACATACATACAAGTAAGTTTACTACCTTGTGGACTACTGTCATTCCTTCGTTTCCTCTTCTTTCAACCATAGTTTCTTCTTTGTCACTTTATGGCCCTAGATAAGTAATGATATTATTAGAGCCATGAAAATTGAATGCCCAATGGGCCACATTAGACTTAAGGGCTTACTTTTACCCTTGGAGTTCATACTAATTACATTTGGTCACTTTCTTTCTTAAATTCGCATGGTAGCCAAAAGTTGCCAACATTTTAACCAAATTTTAAAAAATCATAATTAATTCTATAGAACTCCAATTGGGGTGGTTCAAATTCTTATGTGAAGATATTTAAGTATAATGTTATGTAAAAGTACTTTGGTATGACTATTATTGTCATATTTTTCCCAGAAATTTTCCAAACATTCATTGTTATAGATTTCATTCCAGAAATAGGGCACAATTTCAAAAATTCATATCTCCCAATATACTTGTTCAAAAATTACAAAATACCTATCAAATTAAAGCTATACATGTATAATTTAAGCCTGAAAAATTTCAAAATTTTTAGACAAGTTTTGGTCTACAAAATACATTACAAAATATCACTGTCTCACAAGAGGCAGATCAAACAACATGCATTTGAACTTCATAAATTTCCAAATTTTGTATATCCACATTCAAAAATCATGAAAACATGCATGCCTACATAATTTTTCCTTATAAATAACAATTAAAGCATCATAATTACAAAATTCAAACTTTATCCTTGTGTTCTGCCTCTTGGACGAAAATGGTGTTCTTAGGAGGAAAGTGGTGTTTTCTTGATTTCTCTTGGTTAATCACTTCCTTATCAATTCTAATCACATGATAAGCTACTTAAAAACCTTTCCCCCATGATTATTAGAAAATTGGGCAGCATAAACCCTTAGGGTTTGTGCATCCCAATCATCAAAACAAAACCAAACAACACAATATATAGCTCAAATCAAAGCTCAAGCTTACATCTTTCACTTTCTATGGCTTGTTCTTGATTCCTCCAACTTTGATATTTTGTAGATAGCACAAAACACCTCCTTTTAAGAAACTAAAACTATAGAAATGAAGCTCTTAGAAAGAGAAACAACATTTATGAAGACCTCAAGAGCAATAGAGGTGATTTGGAAGGTGAAAATGAAGCAAGAACACACCTTACTTCTTTGTTCTTCAACTTGCCTATTTCTCTTTCCTCTTTCTTTTCCTTCTATTTTTCTCTATTTGGCCGTCCAAAATGAATGTGAATGAGAGAATATGGTGTTTTAATATTCTAATATTCAATCCTCATTCATTTGGAATGCTTGGCCGAAAGTCACCAAAGGAATAAAGAAAAATCCATGTGTCATAATCTTATGGTGTCTATAAAAGCAATGGAGTTAATTAACCACATATAGTTTGGTTAAATTGCAACTCACTCCTTCCTTCTTTCCTCTTGGCTTTGGACGAGATATCATTCAAAAAGGGAGGAAATTGTTGACTAAAAATGCTCTTGAATTAATGCCTTTTGGTCAAACTTTCAACTTAAGCAAAAGTGAAGACCATATGACTCTTCATTCTTTTCTTCTTTTCCTTCCTTTTTGACTTATCAATGGTTATGGTTTAATTGCATATTCTCTTTCTTTTTTCCTTGGTATTGGACGTCCAACATGAGCAAAGTGAGAAGATATATTAATTGAATTCTCATTCTCCCTTGCCTTTATGTCCAAGACACTTTTGTTGACTTTTCAACTTATTTTACTTGGCTAAAATTCATTCCTTCATGATTCATTTAAGCCAAGAATTCATTTATTCATTATTTCCCCTTGCTTAACTGAAATTCCAAGGAAAATGGGAATTAATTCTTTACTTCTTGCCTAATTGACAAATTACAATTTTTCCCTTACATTTTTATGATTTTCGCACAAGCTGAAAAACTGAGCAGAATTTTCACTAAATTTTAAAAATTCATATCTAATTGTAAAAATATCCAATTAGGATGGTTTCAAAGACTATGTAACCATTATTAAGTCTAGTTTTAATTCAAACTATAATCTTTGACCAATTGGAAACTTACACTTCCCAAAATTATTGTTTTTGGGCACTGCCACTGAGAATAGCCAGTTTCACAAGGCTAACTTCAAAAATATATATATCTTTGTGTACAGCTCCAAATAACTCATGACCTATCAAATTAAATTTTGATAAGTCTAATTTCATTCTGAAAAGTTTCATAATTTTTTGACATCATTTTCCCCTTGAAAGATATCACACAAACCCAACTGTCATACCGAAAAATTTACCAGTAGCTATACTACTTTGTGTTTCAATTAATTATGTTGTGTGTGACTTCTAATTGCATTGTTTTGTCATTCCCCCAAGCCCTTTAATTTACCATAATATTCCATTTAATACCTTAAGGGTAAAGGAATTTTTGTGAATACAATCATGTCGTACTGAGACACTTATTAAATCCGGGCTTAACAGTCTAATTAATTTAGGCTTATTCTCTAGTCTTTAGTTCCAAAATTCGGGATATTACACATGGAGGGGATATGAAGGAAGATTGAAGATCGTAGTGCGAGGCACTACTTTTGTATTCGATGTAAAGATTTTGGTAGTTGTATGTGGTTATACATTTTAAGTATACATGACGAATGAATATAGTTTAAGAAAATAATCGCTCTAGTTTAATTTAATTAAAAAGAAAAACGCTCCCATGTACTCTGATATATTGAAATTAAGAGACAATGAGTCATTAGTGACGTAGTGAGATTTGTGGAATGATAGAAAAGTTTTCTACCCTTTGAAAAACCCTCTCGGCTTTAGGTTCAAATCCTGAGTTGAGAGTGAGAATTTGTGAAAGATTTCAAACGTTGAGTAGTCCGGGTTCAAATCCTGGTCTCACAAATAATTTCACTACTCATTTCTACTCATCTAGGATTATTAGAGTCATGGTGTCACACCTTGGCTATCAGTAAATCTTCCTTTTTGTACTAAGATAGTTAGGCATTTTTATTGTAACTTGGAACCAATAGAAGATGAGATAAGAAAAGCCGTAGAGGAGGAAATGGTAACTAAGTCATGGGACAACCTGGCTAGGTAAAGAGGATCCACCCCAAGACAATCCAGCCAATCTAGACTCCAATAAAATTTTTAGCATATTAAGGCCTAGTGAGAGAGTAGGACCCCTAATCTTCAATCCAAGTGACATGTGTGATATGCACAGAGTCTTATGGTACATACACTCTCGAGCAATCATTAACAAGTCCAACAACTTCACATATTTCAAATTTGAAACAAGATATTGAATGTTCGAATTGCATCTTCAAATAACAGAGTCAATCATGGCGAACGTCATCATCACAAATTGAATATTGGCTACCTACCATGACAAGCAACTAGAACACCACAAAATGCTATCTGAAAATTCAAACATACATATCTTGCTCCACAACAAGACATTCTACTTCGCAATGACTAATTTCAGAGCAGCTATAAATATAGAACATTAGAGACAAATAAGACAGAACCAACAAACACAAAGAGATGAAAATTTACAGGATTCTTTGATTTTATATTTTTCTCTGTATTCATTTTGTACTTCAGTGATTATCATATCCACTCTGTGAGAGAGTTTTGTAAACACTTTCTATTGTATTTTTGATCTCAAGGTAAAAGGGACCTTGAGAGGGTACATTTCCTTACAGAGGAAGCTATAGAGAGAATTCCTAATAAGACTTTCTGCTCGTAAGACTTACAAGGTTCAAGCAGTAGAGGACGTTGTGTTTGTAAGACTTACAAGAGAGAACGTTGTTGCTCGTAAGACTTACATGGGTAAGTAGTAGAGAAAGGTCATTAGAATTGCTCTGCTCATAAGACTTACCATAAGGGGGAGAGAAAGTTCTAAGTGTAGAACATCTTTATTTGTAGTCCTTTTGAGGAAGGTTATTGTACTGTGGCATTCTAAGAGCCTATTGAATCTTGAAAGACTAGTGAAAAGCTCAGGAGGTATTGATCTCTGAGGACTAGATGTAGGCCTGGGTTTAGGCCAAACCAGTATAAATCTCTGTGTGCAATTTCTTTCATCTCTACTCTTCATTTATTTTCATACGCCGTGATGACAAAAAATTTTATTACATCACCCAATTCACCCCCTCTTGGGTGAACCTTGCCTTTTACATTTGGTATTAAAGCAAGGCCTTCTCAGAAGAGTTTAACAACTTAAGAAGGATCTATTTAATGGCAACAATGGGTGAAAATATTCTTCCAGATAGAGCTTCTATTACTAGATCTCCTGGTTTTTTTGGAGAACATTTTTCATTATGGAAACCCAAGTTTAAAGTATTCGTAATGGCGAACAAATATGGGTTATGGAACATAGTACAAGACAATGATTATGTTCCAGTGAAGAAAGTTGAAGATATAGTTGTGAAAAAGAGCCCAGAAGAATATGACGACAACGTCAAGAGACTAGTCACATTAAATAGCAAAGCTATTTTAATGATATAGAGCACTCTCAGCCAGAAGGAGTACTTCCGAAATTGTACGCTACCAATAGCTAAAGACATGTAGGATGCTTTAGAAATTGCACATGAAGGTACGTCCGAAATTAAAGAAAATAGAATCTGTTAGAACTGGTTGACACCTAAAAGGGGGTGAATTGGGTGTGCGATAAGAGATTTAAAACTTTCAAATCCTTTCGGCATCTTATTAACTTATTATGTATCATAAGCAACTATTTAAATCATATATGCTGTAAATGTAAAAGCTTAGGGAAGAGAAGATGTAAACTGTGATTTATCCTAGTTCGATTCAATACACGATGACATACATCTAGTCCCCAGGTTCCTCCTGAGATTTCAATCCACTATGTCCCTCAAGTTTAACTAGTACTTGAGAATTGTTACAATGCCACAAGTTTAGCCGAGCACTTGTGAAGCCTGTTAAAAATCCCTTACGGAGTTACTCCCCTTTTACATATTTAAGGTTACAACTGAGTTACTCCCCCTTACAGAAAGTCTTATGAGAAGAACAATTCCGAAGATCTTTCTCTTCCGCTCACTTGTGCAAGTCTTATGAGCAGCAACATTCTCTCCTGCTTACACCCTTGTAAGTCTTATGGGCAGCAACGTTCTCTACCACTTGCACCTTGTAAGTCTTACTAGTAGAAAGTGTTACCTGAAATTCTCTTAGCTTCTCCGTAAGAAAATCAACCCTCTCAAGGTCCCTTTACGTTGAGATCAATTCAGAAATATAATTGAGAATGGTTACAGACTCTCTTATAGAGTGGGTATAATGCTCACTGAAGTAAAATACAAATAATTACACTCTCAAATATACATGATATAGAAAACAGATAAGAACATAGAGTGGTTAGACTGAAGAGGATGACTCATGATATAAGCATATTTGCGTTATTTTGTTCTCATCAAATATCTTAACTCTTCTTTAAATGCTTCCATATACATACATACATACCTACACACAAAAAAAAACACACACACACATATAGTTAGATCATAGTAGATGACCATTGTAAGCATTCATCAGTTAGAGTCCCGTTGCTTTGTTTGACTATTTGAAAAACTAGCTATTACGTTAGACACTCCTCATGCTTCGTAAAATGGCTTTTCTTCTCATTGCATGATCTCTTCATTGTTTCTCTGAAAAATATACTTAGAATACTAAACAATGAAGGGTTAATCATATAGAAAAAAAAAAACTAATAAATAATAGATGATTATCATACAATTTGGACTCATCATCCGAGTGATTACTCGAGTGATCAAGGTCATCACTCGAGTGATCCCTTCTGAAAACTGGTAGAGAGTTCTAAGTCCACATCACTCGAGTGATCTAGAGCCATCACTTGAGTGATCCCTTTTGATTTCTACCAGAGAGTATTTCTCTGTAAAACTTATTGCATAGTGTATTACTTGAGTGATCTATGATCATCACTTGAGTGGTCACTCGAGTAATCCATTTGAAATCTTGGCAGAGAGTCTTTCTTGAAATTCACAAGTATACTTACCTCATCACTAGAGTGGTCACTCAAGTGATTAAGGGTCATCACTCGAGTGATCCCTTCCAAAATTAGGCAGAGTTTTGATTACTATTCTGACTTTATCACTTAAGTGCTTACTCGAGTGATTCAAGCCATCACTCGAGTGATCCTTCTCAAAATTAGTCAAAGTGTTTCCTTACATCACTAATGTTCTACATACTTCAATAAACTTGTTAAATCATTTAAAAACCTTTTTTTATATCATTGAATCAACTGTAACACCTTTTATTATATATCGTCAAAATATAGGATCTAACATTCTCCCCCTTTTTGATGATGACAAAACATGTTGGTTTTTGAAATACTTATTTTAAAGTGATTTTTCCATTCAATTCAAATACCATGATTCAATTGAAAGTTTTAACATTATATAAAACCAATATTGTTTTGATAAATCAGGAGTTTAACATTTAACCACATATAAAAGCAATAATCAAGACTTTGCACAATAGGTACCGTGATTTGCATAACTTAAACATGATCAAAATAACATGAGTATGTTCAAGATAACATGAAATGCTCCCTTAAACCCTATACACCTATATGCACCCTATGCTATGACATCTACATTCTACCAAATCATAAAATTACTATGCTCTATACACCTATATGCACCCCATGCTATGGCATCTACATTCTGCCAAATTACAAAATATTATGCGACGTCTTCTCCCTATCTTCTCCCCCTTTTTGACATCATCAGAAAGGGCAAATCAGTTGAGAGAGGTAGATCTAGAACTGGATGGTTTAATGGCAAAGATAGGTGTGATGTCAAGAGGTGAGGCTTCGGTGTCATAGGTGTCACCTTGTTGAGTAGAGAAGGTAGGTGATGAAAGGTAACCACTATAGTCTCAATGTTAGCAGATGAATGGTGTAAATGGTCACTGGAGGAGTGATGTGAGTGGTGAGAAGGTGACAGTGAGAAAGGCTCAGTACCTGCAGGTAAGGCAACATGTGTGGGAACTGAGGTAGGCTGAACTGACTTATTAAGTGTAATATGAATCTGGTTAGATCTCAGGAGTTCCTAATCTCTAGTATAGCACTAGTCTGGGCTTGCTGCTATACCAATATCTCTCTATTGTATGTCAGCAATGCCTCATTGTGGTTCTTCATATACTCTACCAACTCACCCATCTTAAAGTTCAAGTGGGTGGCAAGTTTAGCGTTAGTGTTAGCAATGTCCACATGAAAACCTTCAAGGACTTCTTTCTTGTGATTCTTGACTGTGGAGTTGATGAAGGAAGGTGCGGAGGTAGTGGATGGAGCAGAGGACCGAGTATCATCCAACTTACTCATCTTACCCTCAGTATCTTTCTTCTTTTTCCTTGGGATAAAATCCATGGCTTTCTTCAATCGTAATTCTATTCCCAATTTCTCGATTTGGTTTCTCCCTACTGGCAATAACCTCTCAATGGGCTCATTAGGCTCTAAGTACTAGAATTTTTTTTCCTTTAGGAACAATGATATGAGTTGGGGGAAAGGCGTATGAGTGGTATTAGTTCCCAAAAACTTGTGTCTCTTAATCTCAACAAAAATAAGATCACCCAAATTCCTCTATTCTTTCAGGATGATTGAGGCCATGTTCCTGAAATCCCTCTCGATAAAATGTGTAAAATTATTGGACTTGTTAATAAGGCATCGGGAGTAGATGTACCATAAGACCCTATGCATATCGCATATGTCATTAGGATTGAAGAGTAAAGGTCCCACTCTCTCACCAAGCCTCAAAATATTGAAGATTTGGTTGGAGTCTAGATTGGATTGGATGTCATCTAAAGGGTCTCTATACCTAGCCAAGTGTTTATCTTAGAAGGTGAAATCAACATAGTTTGTCCCCTAACCTCGGTTACCATTTCTTCCTCAACAGCTTGACTTATAACATCGTTTACCAGTTCCAAATTGCAATAGAAGTGTCTAACTACTTTTGTGCAATAAGGAAGTCTTACATATAGTTATGGCATATAAGATTCCAGATAAGGGCTTAAGTCAAATTTCAAAACTTCAAACAAAACTTGAAGATCAATGTAGAACATCTTACAAACTTTTCTTCAAGAGAAGTATTCTTTATACTTTGGGGATTCTTTGAGTTTGTTGACATTGAAACCTTCAGGAGGTTTAGTGATTTCTTCTTTTTTTTTTTCTCTAATTGCCTCCTTAGGTGTAGATTTTGGAACTTTGGAAGGTCCTTGTTTTACTCTTTAGGATTGATAGGCCTCATCTATTATACTTGCCATAGCTTTGGCAAGTTTAGCATCATACTTAGGACCCTTTGAACCTTTCCCAGACCATGATGGAGTATTGGAAGAATCTAAGGAGGGTGTATATGACATTGTGGATTCTTTACCTTTTCCTTGAGGAGTTACCTTCTTGGTTCTAGCCCTTGTGACTAATGGCTCCTTGATTACTACCTCATTTGCTTTGGGTTTTTCTTGTACTTTTGGTTTGGATTGAGTTTTGAGCATAAAGGTTGGTGAAGTCTTTTGTTTCTTGGAAAGAGGTGATAGAGGAGATTAGAAGATGAAGGAGTATTGACCTGAGGTACTTTGATTCTTACCATTTTGGATTTGAACCAAAAAACTTGGATTTTCCCTTTGAATATCGTAAGTTGCAAAATGCTAGGGCTCAAGATTTCTGAAATTTCAAGAGGTTTTTCAAGGTTAAATTGAATGGGTTTTGCTTGCATTTTAGTGGGCAAGTGTTTGTGAAATTTTTTTGAGAGAGCACTAGAAGAGATTTTGTGAAAAATGACAGAATGTTGACAGATATAGCTACTGTGCCCAACATCACTCGAGTAGTCACTCAAACGATTTTGAGGTATCACTTGAGTAGTTATTCGAGTGATCATGCATGACTGATGCAAAAATTCAAAGTTCAAGCGTGGACCTGGCATGAATAATATTGTAATTACCTATATATATATATATATATATATATATATATATATATATATATATATATTCCCTTGTTGATATTTAGGCACTAGATGACATATTTGAGTTAAAACTTGGTTAATTTTCTGTCTGCTCTGATGATCACTCGAGTGATCAGTCTCTTCACCTGATTGTTCATATTCAACTGTTAAGCCATTTCTTTTCAAATAAATTTGAATTTATCTCAACTGCTCTGTCCTGCTAGGTCATCACTCAAGTGGTCACTTGAGTGATGCATCCATCATTGCTAGTTATCACTCAAGTGATATGCTAATTACTGGAAGTTGTCACTCGAGTGATTACTTCCTTTGTTTATCCCTGCTTTTCTTACCACTTAACAGAGCATCAAGGTCCTGCAAAACAAATTTCTAGAAACTCTCATACTCAAGTTAGTTATCATCAAAATATAATTAACCTTTACTAACATGTAACAACTTCAGTAATTGATTTTTTTACGAAGAGCTTTGTAAGAATATTAGCTATTTGAAGATATGTTGAAATGAATTTTACTTTGATATCTTTCTTATGAACATGATCTCTAATGAAATGATGTCTGACATCGATATGTTTGGTCTTGGAGTGTTGTATAGGATTCTTAGCCAAGCTTATAGTGCTGGTGTTGTAACAGTAGATAGATATTTCTCATAGATGTATACCCCAATCCTGAAGTTGTTGTTTTAGCCAAACTACTTGCACAATAACTTAAGGCTGCAACATACTTAGCTTCTGTTAACAAGAAAGAGACACAATATTTTTGTTTCTTGCTAAAACATGGTACAAGTAAGCCTCTAAGAAATTGTTATTACCTACTGATACTCTTCCTATCTGTCTTGTTTCCTTCGTGGTCTGAGTCTGAGTTTACAACTAGGTTTTCATTCCTTCCTTATTAAGTGAAGTCATTATCAAGCAACATAGTTGAACTCAAAGATTTGTCTGCTCTGTTTGCTTGATCTATCCCATATTTCTTTAATAGTTTTTTTTGATACTTTGGTACCAAACTCCTTATAGATCCATACAATGTTAGACATAATAACTCTTTTACTTTTATATATTTGAACTATATAATATTTGAACGAAGAGTATAATATAGTCCAAAATATAATTTTACCCAATTAAATTCAAACCATTGAATCATAAGGGGTAACAGACAAATGATTCTAAGAATGATGATTTTCAATGAAAATTTGTAAATGCATTTCATATTGAAAAATATGTCATTTATAAGAATTTCATGCAATCCATGTAAGTTGGATGAGATTAGAGAATCTATATATAATGATAAACTTTTATGAATTGATAAAACATGAATGAAATTGAGTTTTCTAAAAATGATAATGAAATATGCATTATGACATTAAGATTTTGAGTGTGTGGAAAACCATTTATGAAGTTTATCAATTCTCATGCTAAAAATATTAAAAGTCAATATATGTTTACATATATATATATTTATATATATATATATCAGACAGCTTTAATTTTGGATAGCATGTCAAGTATTAAATTTAACATGTTGGAGTATTTTCTCAATAGCAAGAGTCATAAGAATAAAGCATTAGCCAAACAAGCTTAGCATATCAGTAATGAATAAGCATAATGACTTTGCTATGGACTAAGAGATAATATTGACTTTGAAGAGTAAGAACATCGAGTCAAGAATTTGAATACTCTAGTTGCTTGGTGATAGGCATTGTCAATGTTAAAGCATTCAAGCAACAAAAGCAAATATGGAGATTTATAAACTATGAAGCATAAGCTCGTTGGTCCAAATGACTAGAGTCTCAAAATACTGTCTTAATGAGTTATTCCTCAGTGATTATTAAACCACAAGGCTTACACATATTGAATTCTTTACTGGAGAATACACTTGAAAATCATAGATGGTCAACTTGTTGGAGAGTAAGGTAGAGGAGTTCAAGTTATAACAAGTTTATGATTAATAAGTAATATGTGAATGATGAGGAAGAACTCTGGTGTAATATCCCACTTTTCACCAATATTCCTTGTATGTATATTTGAGATAATTAGTGGAATAAAATGGTGAAATGTGGTATGCATGAATTTATAGAAATATTTCTAATCGCCGGTTACATGTAATTCAGCCAACTAAGGACACAAAGAGGCAATTAATGCACAATTAAGGGCCTAAAATTGTAACCAAAATATGGGCATAAAATGATACACATGATGGCATTGTTCAAGTGTTAAAAATTAGGCTAAGCCAAAGGAATGAGCAAAAAATGATTTATTTCGGTAAATCATAAAATGTAGGGGCAAAATGGTAATTTTTCCATAAAGTGGGAAATAAATATTTTTCCCTAATATTCCTAATAATTTCAGTTAAATGTGAATTAAAAAAAGAGAAATGACTACTTGAACATTAATAAACCAATTTTGGTAAATTATTATCAATAAAGGTCAAATAGTCAAAAGTCAAAGTCTAAAAGTCAACATATTGCAAGTTGGCACAATGGGATATTGAAGGTCCATATTTTCAATGTATTTTTGGGTGAACATGAAAGCATGAAGAGGAGATGGAATTAATTAAAGACAATAGCATTTATGGACCAATCATAAGTGGCCATGTGTATTACTTAATAAACCCTTATTATTATATCAATTCCCTTCATCTTCCATTCTCATTTCATGATCAAAACTGATCAGGAAAGAGTGAGAAAGAGCTGAGGCGGTGAAGAGAAGGAAGGAGCTAGGGTTCTTCAAGAAATCAAGGTAAGAAGTTGTTATCTTGTGTCTTAAGCTTTCTAATCCCTCTATCAACTCTCCTACTCACTTCTTCACCTTTAGAACCATGGATTTCTAGCTGATTCAAGAGCTGTATAGAGAGAGAGAGAGGCAGAACATTTAGAGAGAGAAAGTGTTCAAAATCAAGAGGTAACTTCCCAAACTTGTTCCTCTTACTTGATTAATGCTATTAGGGTTGTTATCAGCTCGGTTTTGGTTGTTTTAGTGCAAAATAGCTCATGAAACCTAAAGGACCTTAATGATCAAGTTTCTTGAAATCAATTCCAATGAATGTCTAAATAGCTAATAGTGTGATTATAAGTAGAAAGGAGGTGATTAGGCAAAAGAAAATGAGAAACTGACACAATTTTTATAGGAATCCTATGGGATTGCCCTATATTGGATGTGGTAAATGAGTAGGAATTTGATAATTCTGATGCTTCCATTGGGTTTAGGAGGAAAAATTGTGCAAGATATTTGTTAATGATAAAGTGAGAAAAGCCCCAGAAGGTGAAATGACCGAATTACCCTTTAAAAGCTTTATCTAAGGGCTGTCAAGGGTATTTTTGTTATTTGGGCTTGATTTTGACCAATCCAAGGTTAAAAATAGATTCTACAAGTGAAATTGTAGAGGATTAGCTCAAGTCATAAATTTTGGTAAAGTGAAGTGAGACCATGTACTAAGGGGTGTCGACCTGGTTTCTAAGGGTATTTTGGTAATTTAGCACTTTTAGGCTAAGTTTACCAATGTTGTAAGTTTGAAATTTGTACATGAATGAGTAATGACTCATTTATGGTATATTTGAGGATTTCAGGACTTGACAATTGTCTGGAACGCAACACTTGTCGAGCTTGAACAAGTAAAGAGAAATTTGCTAAAAAAGAGCGACCAGGTAGTAACTTGTCCTTCATATGTCATAATATGCAATTGTGTGTTGTTTATACTAATCACAAGTTGTCTGACACATTTAGATTATGCGGAGTGGTCGCCTGGGGTCTATTTAGCCCGGGTGGACACTCAGGCCAATATAGTGTTCAGCGATGCACGATCGGTGCCCGGGGCCTATTTTGCATGGGTAACCCTTGAGGCCTATACCATGCCTTGCACTACGGTAGTTAATGAACTGTACTTGTTGCATTTTGTGTTGTTGTGATGATTATGTGATTTGATGCTATGAAGCATGCTTTGTGTTATTATTTATGTATGAATGACCTTGTGTTACTACTGAGATTCCTTTGAATCTCACCCTTTTTCCTAAAACCCACCTTCAGGACAGGGAAAAAGATTGAGACATAAGAAGAAGGTAAGCGGCGATGACTAGAAGTCGAGGTGCTGAAGACTTTTATCATTTGGTTGTCTTATGTTTTGTGAATGTTTTAAATATTTTGGGTTGTATATGATGTATATGTTGTGTAAGCCATATAAAGATAACAAGTGAATGAATGGTAGAAAATAAGTAATTTTGCTTCCTATCGCTGACGAAATGTGTATATGAAATGAATATATAAAGTTGGCAGAGGTACGCTTGTAACTCTAATAAACATGAACAAAAGAGAAAATCAGTGAGTCTTAACATGTTAGTGAAGATTTGTGAAAAAAGTTTTGAGATAATTTTACCACCCTCTCAGCCCTAGGTTCAAATCTAGGTTGAGGTCAGGAAATTTATAAGTATTTTCGAAAGTTGGGTGTTCCGAGTTCAAATCCTGGTCTCCTGAGTGATTTCAGTACTCATTTATACTCAACAAAGCTATAGGAAATGAGATTTCATATATGGTGGATGGATTTGAAGCATTTCTGACATCTTAGTACAAATATACTAACTCCCAATTTTGAAACCGATTTGAATATAGACAAAAATATGAATAATTTTCAAATCATGTATATGTACTAAGATGGATTGACATCTAAGCAAGGTTTTGAAATGTGCATTTCAAACACAAATGTATAGAAAGATTATGCACAATTTCACTTTTGATTCATTTAGCAATCTGAAAATATTTTGAAAACCATAAATGATTAATTGCTAATGATATACAATAATGAGCAAGTGTTTACTACTCAAATTGGTTTACAAGATAAGAAAAGGTGTAGTGTGAAAACTAGAGATGAATTTTTGAGTGATAGTGAAAAATGATGCTGCAAAAAGAGTCTTAACTTTAGGAAACCGACATCACTCGAGGTTGTTAGAACTATTGTACACCCAATTCACCCCCTCTTGGGTGTCAGCCAGTTCTAACATTTGGTATCAAAGCTTGGGCTCTTGTTTAAAGGATTTAACCGTCTCAAGAGTTATAATGGTTGATTTTGGGTGTTTTATGCTTCTAGAAGGTTTTGATTATACATTCATACTTCTTTTGAAAAATATTGATTTTTGGTTTTAAAAAGCTAGAATGACTAGTTTTATAAAAGCATATGATTTTGATATGTGTAATGTTTTTACAAATGCTTTTGATCATAAACCGAGAAAGGATTGGACTGACATAGAAAAGAAAATGTTTTCATTGAATATTAGAGTAATGAAGTTTCTTTATAGTGCTGTGACAGAAAATGATTTTGAGAAAATTAGATTTTTCTCTAATGCTAAAGATATTTGGGATACTCTTGATTCTATGTATACTTCTAACAAGTGTGTTGAAGTTGAAAGTCTTGACAGTTCATATGAAATTACAAGCTGCACATCTACGGTGCATGAACAACTAGAAGTTGATGATGAAGATGGAGAAATCATAGAATACTTCTATACAGTCAATATGGATAGACAAGAAGAAGAGGATTCCCAAAAAGAGCTCATTATAGACGGACATAAAAAGTCACTCTCTAGAGCTCAAGATGAACTTAAGGTAAAAAGTTCCAATTCTTCATATGATTTTTGTACAACTGATGTTCAAAGTTTGCATAAAAATGTTCTCCAATCAATTGTTGATGCTTCTAAGAAAAACTAAAATGTCTTCAATTAGGCTGGAAATTT
Source organism: Albizia julibrissin (assembly GCA_037074505.1). NCBI lineage: Eukaryota > Viridiplantae > Streptophyta > Magnoliopsida > Fabales > Fabaceae > Albizia > Albizia julibrissin. The sequence continues at coordinate 42,686,496 of CM073478.1, read as the reverse complement.
CTATATGAAAGAACGTAGGCAAACTGTATATTTGAGATTGTCATCCCTTAAACAACATAATACTTGCATTAAACCTCATATGACATATCATCATAGAATCTACAATTATTGTGGTAAGTCTAGTCATATTTTCTCACACATGCTATATTAGAAGAAATTCTAATTTGAGAAACAAATATGTTTGGGTTCCGAAAGGACATGTAAAGTCTAATACTAACAATAAAGGACCCAAGTATATGTGGGTACCAAAATGTCCATCTAGTGCTTTGTGTATGCAAGATGATCTGAAAAGAAATAGACATAAGGCTACAGAAAAGATGAAGAAAAAGCTAAGAGTTTCTCATGCACTAATTAAGAGGTTTATATCATTGCAAAAGAGAACTCTTGGAGCACCCATTACTGGAACTACAAAGTATAATAATGAAAAGAAGCAATGGATAAAAGGAGTATGGTCTACCTCAACGAAGGGCTACCATAGAGTACCATTCAACCATATTAAGGAGAACAAGAAAAGAAGGATCTCTCGTACAAAAATACTCACTAAATCTACAACATATGAGAGAACTTTGCATAATCCCAAAGCTAAATATGCAAAAACAAAGCTTTATAGAAAGATGCAGTGGGTATGCAAAGGCAAACCTCCAAGCACCTAAGGTAAAAGTAAACAACGATAAAACCTCCTATACTATCATCTTTAATATTCATTGAAGTTTATACCTTGTTACCTTAGGAATAAGCATTGCACATATGATTTCATAATCTTTAGAAAATTCATTCATAAAGAATTGCAATGTTTAATAGTTTAACTACTTGAGCATATACGCATACTTCAAAAGAAAATATTTTTATGCATAAAGTCATGTTCAATTCATTATGTTCAATCTCTTCAAATTAACTATATTCTTAGAGCATGTGACTTATGATTCCTAGAAGCTAACTATGAGTGGATCCAAGTAAAATTGAATACCGGAGGAAGAAAAATGTTATATGGTTTTGTAGGAAGAAGAAATGAATGCTCTGTTTACAATAATTAAAACAAGGATACAAGAACTCTGAGTGAAAACTCGAGTTCATAAGAATTTTTGGCAAGAACTCGAGTTCCAGAGATAAACTCGAGTTCATAACAAGTTGAGAAACAAAACTCGAGTTCTAGAAGAAAATTCGAGTTTATGACTTGAAGTTTCATTAGGAAAAATGAGTTCAGGAAGAAACATGCAGAAAAGCTTGATTTATAGGTATAGGTTACTCAAGTGATCTTGGAGGACTTGAGTACAAAGATACAAGTAGATGGAAATTAACTTGGGTATCTACAAGTTACACTTAAGCCAGGTACGCTGTATCAATATGTAAATTTTTCTGCAGAACTCGAGTTCTTAGGGAAAAGCTCGAGTTCATATGAACAGAACTCTTAGGCAAGACTCGTGTGTTACAACTTTATATCAGTTTCCTAAGCTCAATCGTTGCACCCATAACTCATTTTAAATGATAAGTAAACTCATTTTAAATGATAAGTAAACTACCTTCTCATAATTGTATACTATTAGCAATCAATCATTTATGATTTTCAAGTTGTTTTCATATTGCTAAATGGACCGGAAGTGAAATTGTTCATAATCTTTCTATTTGAGTTTGGAATACACATTTCAAAATTATACTTGAATTTCACTCCATCCTAGTGTACACACATGATTTGAAAATTATTCATATATTGTCTGCTTTCAAATCATTTTCAAAATTGGGAGTTAATATTTTTGTATACTAAATTTCAGAAATGCTTCAAATTCATCTGTCATAATTTTCCCCATCATCAAGTCCTGCAAGTTCAAGGTCAAGTATTACTTGGTTAGCTTCCTCAAGAGATTATTTATTTATACAAATAGTAATAATCTTGAGATGAAGCACTTCCTTTCTTCTTCCTACAAAACCAAATAACCCTTTTTCTTCCTTTGGTATCCATTTTTACTTGGATCCACTCATGCTTAGCTTGTAGGAATCATAATTCACATGCTCTAAGAATATAGTCAATTTGAGCATAATGAATTAAACATGATTTTATCCATAAAAATGTTTTCTTTTGAAATATGCGTATAGGCATAAAGAGTTAAACTATTGAACATTGTAATCCCTTTATGAATTTATTAAATGAATTTTCTAAGGGATGTGAAATCATATTTTTGAAATAGTTTGCGATGCTCATTCTTAAGGTAACAAGGTATAAACCTCAATAAATATTAAGGATAATAGTGTAGGTGGTTTTACCATTGTGTACTCTTACCTTAGGTGCTTGGAGGATTGCCTTTGCTAACCCAATGCAACTTTATGTAATGTTAATAGTTTGAATTCCTTGCTTTTAGGTGCTGACAACCTTCTTTTTGAAGATCTAGACTTCGGGAGTCTTTTACTAGATGCTTAAGAGATCCTCCTTTTCTTGTTCTTCTCAAGGTAATTGAATGGTACTCTATGGTAGCCTTTCCTTGAGGTGGAATATACTCCTCTTGCTTTTATCCATTGCTTCTTTTGTTTTGAAGATGAAGTTGTAGCAATGGCTTTTCCATGAGTTTACTCAACTAATGTGAATCTCTTTTTAGTTTCATGAGAAACTCTTGGATTCTTCCTCCTTTCTTTCATACCCATATGTGTAACATCCTTCTTCTGGGATATAATTATAATTTGAAAATAATTATTTTATATTAAAATAATATTATTAAAAAAATTAAATTGAAATTATTTTTAATAAATATAATATATATATATATATATATATATATATATATATATATATAACACATTAATTGGTGGCGCCAAACTAATGATCAATTAAGTAGTGGGAAATGATAAGATAAGATATGTTTATAATAATAATAAAAAATAAAATAAAATATATTATTTTAATTAAAGTTAGGTGAATGAGGTATTATAAATACCCCCTCCCCATGAACACTTCATGCAAGGAATTTTGAGTGAAGCGTCATGCAGGAAGTAATTCAGGGAGGCTCTGATAGGAGTATCTTCATATCTTTGAGGATCAATAAGGTAATCAAAATCATTTCTAATCATAAAACGTTTTTCATGAAAAATGTTCTAAATAATTTTCTCATTCTTATAATAGTAATTTCATATTGCTGAGAGAATATTTTAGGATTAGCATTTTTGGGCAAGTTTGAGTTTTGTCAGTATATGACTATAACAATGTAGATGATAAAGATTTCCAGTGTGTATAAAGATTCTGCTTGACATTGCCCTCCAATTTTTAACAATAATCTAGATCCTGTTAAGGCATAGATGTGGATTGAAGACATAGAGACATTATTTTAGGCTATAGATTGCACCAGTGAGCAGATGGTACAGGCAGTCACTATGCTTCTCAAGGGTGAGGCGAATGAGTGGTGGAAGAGTGTAAGACCAGTAGATGTGTCATATTTGAAATGGTAGAATTTAAAGACATGTTTTATGCGCATTACTTTCCAGAGGAGTTGCAACATAAGAAGGGGTTGGAGTTTTACGATCTTTATCAAGGTAATATAAATGAAGATGAGTATATCTCTACTTTCATTTGACTGACAAAATATGTCACATATTTGAAGGAGCACAACAATCCAAATTGGAAGATTAGACAGATCGATAAGGTCAGGCCGGAACTGAAGTCATTTATGAGGTCTTCGAATATCAAAATTTTTAAGGATGCTTGTACCAAGCTACTTATTACTGCACGTATGATACAAGAGGTGGAAGATTGCAAGCGTCGTGACAGCTCTGGCACCTTCTCCAGCTTTCCAAGGCTAAATGATAGCACGATGAAGAAGCCAGGCTTTAGCTCGGGAAGCTTTAGGAGCTTAGGGAAGACTAGAGGGTCTTATCAGAGAGGGTCTCAAGGTAATAAGGCCCCACAACAGAAATTCCAGACCCAGAGGAGTTATCATGGTGGGATTCAGGGTTTCCATTGAGATTTTACTATGTCTATTGTAATATCTTGAATTTTGGGACTAGAGGCTTAAGATTTAGCCTGAATTAAAGGGAGGCTACTAGACCCCTGTTTGGTAAATCTCATTGTGAGACATAGTATTATTTCCCAAAATTCCTTTATATCATTGGATATTAAAAGGAATTGTATCGGTGAGCTAAAGAGTTTGGGGAATAACAAAACGAAGTGATTGGAAGTCACATACAATATACTGAAGTGGAATATAAAGTATTGTTGCTATTGATGAAATTCCTGATGTGGCAGTCATGTTTGTGTGGCATATTTCAAGGGGAAAATGATGTCCATAATTTATGAAACTTTCTAGAATGAAAGTAGGCTTATCAAGCTTTAATTTGATAGGCTATATAAGTCATTTGGAGTTGTACACAAAGAGAAATGAATCTTTGAAGTTAGCCCAGTGAAATTAATTATTTTATGGGACAACATTCAATGATTAAAATTCTGGGAATAGTGAAATTTTAATTGGCCAAAGGTTATATTTTTCCTTAAAAATAGACTTAATTAGAGTCGTATAGCCTTTAGAACCACCCCAATTGGACATTTGTAAAATTAGATATGAATTTTCAAAATTTAATTAAAATTTTGCCAGATTATGTATTATGTGCAAAAATTTGATTTTTGGGCCAATCATAGGTTGACACGTGGCAAGCTATTTTAAATACCCATTTAAATAAATTATCCATCTTCTTCTTCATTTTCATGCTGAGAATCAGAACAGAAGAGATAGAAAAGAGAGCTGGAGAAATGGTGAAAATGGAGAAGAGAAGAGAGAGATACTTTGAGCCGCTGAAACGCTGCCGAATCAGCATCCTCTCTCAATATACCCTTCAGAAAATTTCTTCTACTTATCGCGAGCTACATTTCTATAGTTTTAGATTTTTATTTGGAGGTTGTTGGCGCCGTCTCACCAGCTGGGGTGTTGCCAGATTTCCGAACTGTTTACGGAAACGGGTAGAGGTAAGCGTAAGCTTCCTTTTTAACCGATTGATTTGTTGTTTAGATGAGTATATTGAAAGTTGGGTACTATTTATAGCTGGTTTAAAATGATATTTTTAATGGCTAAACGATGTCTAATGGATGTCTAAATAGCTAATATTTGATTAGAAGTAGAAAGGAAGTGAATAAGCCAAAGAAAACAAGAAAATAATATAATTTTTTTAAGAACCCTAAGTTGAGGTTCTGTGTGTGATGTGGTGATGTACTTGGAATTTGATGATTTTGATGCTTCTATTGGCTTTAGGAGGAAAAATTGTCTAGGTATGCAAGTGTTCATGAATTTTGGATACTTGTATATGAATTTGGAAGTTAAAGGGTGCACGTTGTGAAATCTGTCTTCTGGAGGCAGTGTCTTTATGATGTGTTTTGAGTAGATGAATGTTGTCTAATTATAATGAAACTTTCCAAAATTAAATTAGAGACATATACCTTTAATTTGATAGGTCATAATGGTTAATTAGACAAGTATACTGGGAGTTATGATTTTTCAAAGTTTTGTCATGTTAAACTCAGCAATTCTGAAGCAGTGTTCAATTAAATGGAATTACGTACTTATGGGAGTACTTTTAGCTTATATCTATATTTTCCCGTTAAACTAGACTTAAAGAGGGTTCCATAGAACTTAGAATCACCTCATTTGTATTTTTGTACATTTATTTATAATTTTTACAAGTTCAGTAAAAATATTTCTGTCTGGTTTTTGGTCGCGGTCAAAACCCCCAAATTTCAAGATTTCATGTTTTTAAGGGAAATTAACCTATTTAGCCCTCCCTAGCTTTTTGGGACTTAATATACACTTCTGATGACCCACAATCATGAATCTAATGATGTGATTGAGTATCTAGGGCCATGGAGAAGTCAAGAAAGAAGAGTAATGGAAGAATTTACAAGAAGCTCTAATGGTTGGAAGATGAGAAAATAAAAGGAAGGACTATGGTCCACCAGGTAGTGAACTTACCTTACCTGCATATAGTTAATATGTATGTATTGCATTGATTATATGACTACTTTGCCTATTTGTGTAGAACATGTATGATTGGTTGAAGCTCTGTTATATTTATGCAATGGCCATATGTATGTCATAACATTGAGCACACAACATGTCATTATGTTGGCATGAAATAGTATAGGCAAGTATGTCATGCATTCATATATATATCTGACATGCATAGTGGTAATGTTTGCTACTAAGATTCTCTCGAATCTCACTCCTTCCAACCAACCATTTAGACAGGTGAAGATGCATGAAGATGTATGGAGGATATATGAAGTTGAAGTGAAGATTGTAGTGCAAGGAGATACTATTTACATTAATGTAATTAATTTACATTTGTGGTGTATGTATATGTGGATGTAAGCATGTGTGAATGAGTTTAGTAGAGAACGACTTTAATAGAATAGCTCTTAGTTTATTTAAAGTAAAACGCTCGCATACTCTGATTGTAATGAAACTAAGAGCCGGTGATGTATTAGTGACATAGTGAATATTTTGGAAATGTTTTTAAATTATTTTACCCTTCAGAAAACCCTCTTAGCCTTAGGTTCAAATCCTGAGTTGAGAGTGAGGATTTATGAATGTTTTGTAATGTTGGGTAGTCTGGAGTTAAATCTTGGTTTCACAATCGATTTCACTAGTCATTTAGAAAAGGGTGTCACATCTATACCTAGCATGAGTAGACCATGTCAAAATTGTGGGACAGTACATGCAAGGAAGTGCTGGGAGTGCTTTAAGTGCCACAAGTACGGGTACATTACTTGCTTTGTCCCTGAGTTTTAACAGGCCTAACAGAGTGGTTGCCCTATCATTCCTGGTTGAGTATTTGCTTTGACCCGAGAAGAAGCAGGAGCCTCTCAAAATGTGATCCGAGGTATTGTTTCTCTTCAAGGGCATCATGTGTACGTGTTATTTGATTCTGGCGCTTCACATTCTTTTATCTCTGATAACTGAGCTCAAAGATTGGGATTGCATGCTTGCAAATTACCTTATGATTTAGAAGTGTCCACTCCTATTTGAGCTTCTATTATGACTGGCCGTGCTTGTTTAAACCTTACTCTTAAGTATGATATATGTAATTCGAAGATAGATTTAATTTGTTTACCACTAAAGGGTATTAATGTGATTATTGGTATGATTGGTTATCTGCCAATAATTCTTACCTTAACTGTAAGGGAAAGAAAATGAATTTTCCTTTAATTTTTGCATCCGTTAAGGCAGCCTCTAGCCCCTTATTGTTATCAGCCACTAAAGTGGAAAATTGCGTTCGACGAGGTTGTGAAGCATATATGGTCTTCTTTTTGATTAGTGCTGACAAGAATATTGGGATCAATCAGATTGAAGTGGTGAAGGAGTTTCTAGAGGTGTTTCTAGAAGAGATATCAGGACTGCCTCTGAAGCGAGAGGTAGAGTTATCTATTGTGTTAGTACCAAGCACAACCCCAACTTTTAAGGCCCCTTATCGAATGTCGCCATCGTAGTTGGCAGAGTTGAAGAAACAACTAAAGGAGTTACTCGAGAAAGGTTTCATTTGACTAAGTGTCTCTTCTTGGGGTTTTCCAGTATTGTTTGTCAAAAAGAATGATGGAAGTATTCGGTTGTGCATCAACTACAGACAATTGAATAAGGTCACCATTAAGAATAAATATCCATTGCTTATGATTTATGATTTACTAGATCAGCTTAAAGTAGCCACTGTGTTCTGTAAGATCGATTTGAGATCGGGTTACCATCAACTCAGAGTTAGGGCTGAGGACATCTCAAAGACTGCTTTCTGGACTTGGTATGGGCATTATGAGTTTTTGGTTATGCCTTTCAGGATAACCAATGCTCTAGTTGTCTTCATGGATTATATGAACCGAATTTTCAGGCTGTATTTAGATCAATTTAGTGTTGTCTTCATTAATGACATTCTCTTTTATTCTAAGAATGAGGACGAGCACCGAGACTTTCTACACATTGTTTAGCCATTGAGGGACAACTAGTTGTATGCTAAGTTAAGTAAGTATAAGTTTTGGCTCAGGGAAGTGAATTTCCTTAGCCACGTGGTGTCTGCTGAGGGGGTAGCCGTTGATCCTAGTAAAGTTGATGCTGTGTTGAAATGAGAATCCCCAAAGTCGGTGACTGAAGTAAAAAGTTTTGTAGGATTGGCTGGTTACTACAGGAGATTTATTAAAGGGTTCTCTCAAATTGCTTTGCCTTTGACCAAGATGACCAAGAAAGATGAACCATTTATATGGATTGATAAGTGTAAAGCTGCTTTTCAAGAGTTAAAGGCAAAGTTGACTATAGTACCTGTGGTTACCCTTCCTGATCCCAGACGCCCATACACAGTATAGATGGACGCTTCCCTTAAGGGTCTGGGTTATGTGTTGATGTAAGAAAGCAAGGTTTTCACATATGCTTCGAGGCAGTTGAGGCCTTATGAAGAGAATTATCCAACTCATGACTTGGAGCTCACTGCTAAAGTATTTGCATTAAAGATGTGGAGGCATTATCTATATGGTGCTCAATTTGATGTTTTAAGTGATCACAAGAGCTTGAAGTATTTAGTTGACCAGAAGGAACTGAATAATAGACAACGCATATAGATGAAGTCCCTGAAAGATTATGATTGTGAAATAAAGTATGACCCTGGAAAGGCCAATATTGTGGCCGATGCTTTAAGTCAGAAATCTGTTCATATTTTCTATGAGTCTAAATGAGTACTATTGGCTGGAAGGCTTAAGGGACATCTATATTGTTTTGTATCAGAAGAAGATAGTTGCTTTGAATGTGGTTATTGGTGAATATGGGTTTTATCAGGACCTAAGAGACGCTCAGACGAAAGATGATTAGCTAGGTAGAATTCGAGAAGAACTAGAGCGAGGGGAAGTTTGGGATTATGACATTGGGGATGCAGATATTTTGAGATACAACAGGAGAATTTGTGTTCCCAATAACGATGAGATCAAGAAAACCATTTTGGAAGAGGCTTATCAGAGAAAGTATACCATACACCCAGGAATCACTAAGATGTATAACGATTTGAAGCGATAGTATTGGTGGCCAAAGATGAAGAGAGATGTGACTGACTTAGTTTTGAAGTGCTTGACGTGCTAGAAGGTCAAAATTGAGCACCAGAAACCACCAGGACTACTTCAGAATCTAGATATCCCTAAATGGAAATGTGATAGTATTTCTGTGAATTTTATTATGGGCTTACCATCAATCTGGACCATTTATGATGCTATTTGGGTGATCGTAGACCGATTAACCAAGTCAGCACACTTTTTACCTATTAAAGCGGACTACTCTTTAGAGAATTTGGCCGAGTTGTACATTAAAGAGATTGTTCGTATGCATGGAGTACCAGAGAGTATTATATCGGATCGTGATCTAAGGTTCACTTCAAACTTTTGGAAGTCCTTACAAGAGGCTAGGGTATAAAGTTAAAGTATAATATTGCTTATCATCCTCAGATAGACTGCCAAACCAAGAGAACTATTCAGACACTTGAGGACATGTTGAGAGCTTATGCTATTAGCTTCTAGGTAGTTGGGACAAGCGCTTGCCATTGGTAGAGTTTGCATACAATAATAGCTACCACTTTAGTATTCAGATGGCACCTTTTGAGGCTTTATAAGGCCAAAAGTGTAGGTCGCCATTATGGTTGACCGAATTGAGTGAAAGAACAATTATTGGACTAAATCTGGTAGATCAATCATTACAGAAGATTGAAATAATAAGGTATAAATTATTGATAGCTCAGAGCTGACAATAGAGTTATACAGATTGTCGAAGGAGACCATTGGAATTTAGTATGGAAGATCATATTTTTCTGAAGGTTTCGCAAGTTATGGGCATTGGGAGGTTTATTAAAGCAAAGAAGTTGACTCCACGATTCATTGGGCCATTTGAGATTTTGGAGCAGATTGGGCCGGTTGCCTACCGGATCGCCTTGCCTCTATACTTGTCTTATATACACAACGTGTTCCACGTGTCATAGCTAAATAAGTATCATCCAGATCCGTCTTATGTCATTGAGCCTGAAGAGGTCGATTTAGGGGAGAATTTGACATATGTGACAAACTAGAAAGAATTTTAGATGCAAAGGTTAAGCAGTTGCGGAATAGAACAATCTGTCTCCTAAAATTTTTTGGAAGGGTATGTGTAATACCTTATTTCCAATAGTCTCAGATGAGTACAAAAGAGTAGTAAAATCCATTATGGAACCAGAATTTGAACCTTGACTACCCAAGTTTCAAAATCTTTCATAAATTCTTACTCTTAACTTAGGATTTGAACCTAAGGTTGAGAGGGATTTTCAAAGGGTAGAAAATTTTACAAATTAATTTCACAAGTTTCGCTACATCACAAATGCCTCATCGGCTCTTAAATTCATTATATCAGTGTATAAGCGAGCATTTTTTTCTTTTTAATTAAACTAGAGCTATTCTCTGCTCATACTACATTCATTCGTTCATTCATATACATGCAACATATAGCCATATAGGGCTATCAAGTGAATTACATCAAATATAAAAATAGTGCCTCACACTACGATAATCAATTCACCTTCTTCGTAATTTTTCTTCGCATTTCTTCATGCATTCTTCACCTGTACTCAACACCTATATGTTTGGGTAAGGAAGAATGAGATTCAGAGAATCTCATTAGTAAACATTATCACTATGCATGTAAGATATATATTTAATGCATGACATTCTTGCCATTCATAAAATCATGCCAATAATGACATCTACATGCTCAATGTTATACATACTCATGTCCATTGTATAAACATAACAAAGTTTTAATCAATCAAGCATGCTCAATACAATTAGTGAACCAGTCACATAAACCAATGCAAAACATACATATCTTATACATGCATGCTAGGTAAATTGACTACATTAATTGCCCTTCCATGATCCATTGTCGATTCCACTGTCTTTGGTCTAGCTTGGCACAACTCTCCGATCCTAAAATTCCTAATTTATAATATATGAGTTATAAATCATTCTAAACTCACATTTCTAGTTATCTATCACAGTTTCAACAGTTTCTACATAGTACAACTCTGCATAGTGCAGTTTCACTATTTTTACAGAAATTGGCAGATTTTCAGTCAAATTTGGAAAATCATAATTAATTATAGGAAAATCCAATTTTATTGATTCTAAAGCCTCAATGAATATATTTAAATTTAATTTTATGTAAAATTACTTTGGTCTGACCATTCAAATCATAATTTTCCCAAAAATTCGCCAAACCTGTACTATTCCAGATTACCTTCCAGAAACAGGGCCTGAATTTGGAAAATAATATCTTCTAGTATACTTGTCCAAAAATTACAAAATACCCCTAAAATTAAATCTATATGTCTCAAATTTAAATCTGCCAAGTGTCATAATTTTTGGACAAGGTTTGCCATGCTAAATACATTGTACAATGTCACTACCTCACAAGAGGCAGATCAACCAACATGCACTTTCAACTTCATAAATTTCCAAATTTATAATCAAACATCTAAAAATCATGAACACTTGCATACCTACACAATTTTTCCTTCTTAAGCCAATGGAAGCAAAAAAATTACCAAATTCTCATTTCTTCATCATGTCATTAATAGGGCAGTAAGTTAGGGTTCTTAGGAGGTTTATGTTGTTTTTTTTGTTTTCTCTTGCTTAATCACCTCCTTACCACTTCTAATCACATGATTAACCATTTAAACACTAAATGGACATGTTTCAAGGAAATTTGGACAGCATTTCACTTAGGTTTTGCTTCATCCCATAATTTCAAAATAAGAGAAAACAATCCAATACCCACTAACAATGACCAAAGCAACAACATATAGCACAAGAGGATCAAGTTTATGAGATTACCTCTTGATTTCTCCACTTTCTCTCTGTAAAACACCACTGTTCACTCTCTCCTCTCTCTTTATTTTGTCTTGAAAAATATGGATTTCAAGAAGGAGAAGAGGTTAGAAGTGGTTATAGTGTGATTAGGAAGAGAAAATCACAATATTACAAGCCTCTTACCTTAGATTTGTGAGAACCCTAGCTCTTGTGTGCTTCTTGCTCTTGCAATATGTCTGAACACTCCCTCTCTCTCTAAGTTCAATTTTTGCATGAAAATTAGGATGGAAAGATGAAGGGAATATGACTTAAAGAAGTCATCTAAATTGCTTTATAAATGGTGAGTTCTTATTGGTCCAAATTTCCTATTTATTGTTCAATATTTCATTTAATTTCCTTTTTCCCTTCTTCATTTCCACCGAAATTAATAAGGAATGAGGGATTATATGTTGCTTTTGCATCCTTAGTGTCATCTTACAATTTGTTGACCAAAGTCATATAAGCCTTTGCTTTTTGACTTCTTTTTCAAGCTTTGATTGTTCCTTTGGTAATAATATTCTAAAATGGACTTAATAATTACCAAGTGATCATTTTCATCTTTTTAACTACAATTTAACTAAAATTATTGGGAATACTAGGAAAATATAATCATTTCTTGATTTATTGGTCAAATGACCATTTTGCCCATACATTTTCTTCCATTTTTGCACTTAATGCAAAACTTGGCAGAATTTTCATCAAAATTTAAAAATTCATATCTAATTGTGTAGACATCTAATTGGCGTGGTTCCAAAGTTTATGCGACCCTTATTGAGTCTATTTTTAAGAAAAATATAAAAATTGGCCAATTGGGAGGTCATTTCTCAGAATTATTGTTTTTGGACGTTACCGTAGAAAATAGTCAATTTCACTGGGCTAACTTCAAAAATACATAATTCCTTGTGTACAAATCCAAATGACTTATATGACCTATCAAATTGAAGCTTGAGAAGTCTAATTTCATTCTAAAAAGTTTCAAAATTTTTGAACATCATTTTTTCCTTAAAAGACACCACACAAACATGAATGTCATACCAGAAATTTCATCGGTAGCAACACTACTTTATGTTTCATTTTACTATGTTGTGTGTGACTTCTAATTATATTATTTTGTCATTTCCCAAACTCTTTAATTCACCATAATATTCCCTTTAATACCCTAAGGGTATTAATGAATTTTAGGGAATACAATCATGCCTTACTAGGACATTTACTAAACCGGGGTTTAGTAGTTTACTTAATTCAGGCTTAATCTCAAGCCTCTTGTCCCAAAATTTGGGATATTATATTATGTCTCTCGGTAATACTACATGGGAAACTGAAGAACGAATGCGACGTGATTTCCCTAATTTATTTACTTAGATATGAATATGTTGATATCTATTATGTGTAATATATTGAGATCGAATTTGTGTAATGTTGTGTGGGAATTTTGTATTTTAAATTTTGGGGACAAAATTCTATTTAGGTGGGGAGAGTTGTAACATCCTTATTTCCTACTTCTAGGATATAATTATAATTTGGAAATAATTATTTTATATTAAAATAATATTATTAAAACAATTAAATTGAAATTATTTTTAATAAATAAAATATAATAATCACACACACACACATTAATTGGTGGCGCCAAACAAATGATCAATTTGGCAGTGGGTAATGGTCTGCCACTACCTAAATGATAAGATAAGATATGTTTATAATAATAATAAAAAGTAAAATAAAATATATTATTTTAATTAGAGTTAGGTGGAGAGGCACACTTCACGCAAGGAATTTTGAGTGAAGTGTCGTGCAGGAAACTGTTCAGGGAGGCTCTGATAGGAGTATCTTTATATCTTTGAGGATCAATAAGGTACCCAAAAACATTTATAATCACAAAACTTCTTTCATGAAAAATATTCTAAATAATTTTCTCATTCTTATAATAGTAATTTCATATTGTTGAGAGAATATTTTAGGATTAGTATTTTTGGGCAAGTTTGAGTTTTATCAGTATATGACTATAATAATTTAGAGGATAATTCATAGTTAATTTTAATAATTTTAATTTTTTATTTAGTTAGTATAATATTTTATAATGAATTTTCTATGTAACAAGTCTATAAAAAAATTATATTTTAGACTTTTTAACCGATTAAATGTGGGTTACAAACTTTATTTGAGTTAATGAAAATATTACTGAAATTTTAATTGGTTTAGTTTTGAAATTTGTAGGACTAAATTGTTATTTCTGAAATTCATGGGTCTAAAATGTTATTTTTGAAATTTGAAGGACTAAACTGTCATTTATAAAATTCAGAAGACTAAATTGTCATTTATGAAATTCAGAGAACTAAACTATCATTTATGATATTTGAAGGATTAAACAGTCATTTTTAAAATTTAAACCCCAAAACTATTATTTTCAGTTTTTATAATATATTACTATTAAAATTTATATATAAGTTATAATTTTGATTATGTGGAGTTTTGGAAAGCTATTAATGGGTAGTAAATTGATTGTGGTAGATTGATTTTGACATGTATTTGAGCTCTTGGATTAGGAGCACTATAGTAATAATTAGCTTTGGCGAGAGGTAACCACTTTCCTCTTATTGTGCATTCTTGTATGATGTCTGTAAGTGATTTTTAATTATATAGATTTATAAACTTGGCTGTTGATATGTGATGTGGATTTTAGAAAATATGTTGTTAATAAAATTGTCTTGTGGAACTTATTTTCATTGAGAAAATGTCTAGTAATATTATACTATATGATTGGTATTTATTTATGAGATTGGAAAGATCCTGTTGGTAATTGTGAATTGATAATGACATGTTATAATCACACAATATTGATATGAGAGGGGATGGTGGATGTGGATTTAATGGGAGAATACTCAAAGAGGAAATAAGGGGTGCATTCTTGTACAAAAAGAGGAAATAAGGTGGTGGACTTTTAGGTATACACTGGTTAGTCCTTTGGCCTATTTGTGTTTTGTAGGGCTTTGACACCCCAGTAATGTATTTAGAGGGGGAACACATGGTTCGGTCTTAAGCTTTGTGGACTTTGGCCAGTCTATATCACTTGATCGGTGAGCTTGTTGAGTTAAGCTACTAGTCATATGGGTGAGTACTAGCCCATGGATTCAGTCAAAGGAAATAAGGCAGAGAGGAAATAAGGGAGGACATAATAAATTCTTGTACATTGATTCTTGTACATTCATGTGATAAATATGAGAATGAGATTATGATATTGTGAATTATTATGTATTCATATATATGGACAAGTGATATTTTAATAATGCTTTGCTTTTATAGCTATCCCACTTGGCACCTTACGTGCACTTACTCGTATGCCTGATGAGATGGATTACTGGTTACTAAGGCTTTTGTTTCACCCCATTGATTTAACATTTTTCCAGGTGATAGTTGTCGTACGGGTCAATTAGGCAAGACTCCGGAAGCTTAAGCTACTTCTATTAAAAGTAGTGCTTCCATCTTTTTAATATATATTAGATTATTGTATATTGCCACGTTAGGGCTCATCTGCATACTTTGATCTATTTTGGAGATTTGATACATTAACTATATATTTTTAATTACTCTTGATGAGGCTTGATGGCCTAGAGGCCTTATGATGTGTTTTGAACTTGTGGATCCACAATTTGATATGATATGTATATTTTAATATATGATGACATATTATTGAGTTAAAGAGTTTGAACTGGTTAGTAAATAGTTATGTTGAATCTGGTGAAGTTTAAAGACCAACTGGGTATATGAGAATATTTTGGCAAATGGTTTTATTAAACCTTTGGTTAATTATTGTTTTAAAGAAAGAATTTTACAATATGTCTATTCTTTTTGGAATCAAACTTCACATACAAAGCACTAGATAGACATTTAGGTACCCACATATACTTCGGTCTTTGACTGTTAGTATTGGACCTTACATGTCCTTTGGGAACCTAAATATATTTTTTTCTCACATTAGAATTTCTTCTAATATAGCATGTGTGAGAAATGTGACCAGATTTACCACAATAATTGCAGATTGTATGATGATATGCCTTATGAGGTGTTATGCAAATATTGTATTGGTCATGAGAGTAAAAACCTAAATAAATTTCATTTAAACATTCTTTCTTCCAAATGTATTTTCCAGCATATTTGAAAACATTTTTGATTTTCTTAACAGAATCAACAATTGGTTGAAAAACAATTTTATGTAAACTTTCAAAATCATTTTTCATGCACAAGAAGAATTAGAACTTTTTACGATAAGTGCATCCTGAGTTCTCGAAAATGATTCATCGCATTCGTCTATGATGAACTCTTCTTGGGAATCCTTTTACTCTTTTTCTTTTATATTGACTGACTCAAGAAAGTGTTCTGTGATTTCTCCTTCTTTATCATTAGCTTCCAATTGTTCATGAACCGTAGATGAGTAGCTTATAGTTCCACATGAACTGTCAACACTTTCAACTTTAACACACTTGTTAGAAGTATACATAGAATCAAGAGTATCAAATATATCTTTGGTGTTAGAGAAAAATCTAATTTTCTCAAAATTATTTTCTATCACAACATTGTAGAAAATCCTTATTGCTCTAATGTTTAATGAAAACGTTTTCTTTTCATTTTTAGTCCAATCCTTCCTCGGTTTATAATCAAAAGTATTTGTGAAAACATTCCACATATCAAAATCAGATGCTTTAATAAAACTAGCCATTTTAGCTTTCTAGAACCAAAAATCAATATCTTTTAAAAGAGGTGGGATTGTCTAATCAAAATCTTTTGAAAGCATAAAACACTCAAAATCAGGCATTGATAACTCTTGAGATGGTTTAAGTCCTTTAAATAAGAGCCTAAGCTCTGATACCAAATGTTAGAACTAGCTGACACCTAAGAGGGGGTGAATTAGGTGTGCGATAAGAAATTTAAAACTTTTAAATCCTTTTCACATATTATTAACTCAGTATGTATCATAAGCATCTATTTAAATCATATATGCTGGAAATATAAAAGCTTAGGGAAGAGAAGATACATACTGTGATTTATTCTGGTTCGGTCTAATCTACAATGACCTATGTCCAGTCCCTAGGCTCCTCTTGAGATTTCAATCCACTATGTCCCTCAAGTTTAACTGATACCAGAGAACCATTACAATTCCACAAGTTTAGCCGGGCACTTATGAAGCCTGTTACTAATCCCTTACCGAGTTACTCCCCCTTACACACTGTAAGGTTACAACCGAGTTACTCCCTCTTACGAAAAGTCTTACAATAATAATAATTCTGATCTTTCTCTTCCACTCACTTATGCAAGTCTTATGAGCAGAAACGTTTTCTCCTGCTTACACCTTATTAAGTCTTATGGGTAGGAATGTTTTCTACTGCTTGCACCTTGTAAGTCTTACAAGTAGAAAGTCTTACCAGAAATTCTCTAAGCTTCTTTGTAAGAAAATCAACCATCTCAAGGTTCCTCTACCTTGAGATCAATTCAGAAATATAATTGAGAATGGTTACAGACTCTCTCACAGAGTGGGTTTGATGCTCACTTAAGTACAACACAAATAATTACACTCTTATAGATACATGATATAGAAAACAAATAAGAATAGAGAGTGGTTAGACTGAAGAGGATGACTCATGATATAAGCATGTTTGCGTCGTTGTGTTCTCATCTCATATGTTAACTCTTCTTTGAATGCTTCCATATATATATATATAGTTGGATCATAGTATATGATCGTTGTAAGCATTCGTTTATTAGGATCCTGTCGCTTTGTTTGACTATTTGAAAAACTAGTTGTTACGTCGGACGTTTCTCACGCTCTGTAAAATGGCTTTTATTTTTATTGCATGATCTCTTCATTATTTTCCTGAAAATATACTTAGAATAGTTGTACAATGAAGGTTTAATCATATAGATAACAAATCAATAAATAAAAGATGATTATCATGCAATCTGGACTTATCACCCAAGTGATCATTCGAGTGATCCCTTCTAAGAACTGTAAAGAGCTCTAAGTCCACATCACTCGAGTGATCCCTTCTAATTTTTTCCAGAGATTATTTTACTGTAAAATAACTTATTGCATAGTGCATCACTCAAGTGATCCATGATCATCACTTGAGTGATCACTCGAGTGATCCATTTGAAATCTTGACAGAGAGTCTTTCTTGAAATTCATAATATACTTACTTCATCACTCGAGTGGTCACTTGAGTGATTAAGGGTCATTACTCGAGTGATCCCTTCCAAAATCAGGCAGAGAGTTTTGGTTACTATTCTGACTTCATCACTCGAGTGATCCTTCTCAGAATCAGTCAAAGTGTCTCCTTATATCATGAATGTTTTGCACACTTCAATAAACTTGTTGAATCATTCAAAAACATTTTATATATCGTTGAATCAACTGTAACACCTTTTGTTATCATCAAAATATAGGATCTAAAAAAATCAACACTCTAATTACAGAGTATGATTTATTTCGGATGAAATCCAAAGAAAGGTTATTTGAATTTGAACTCAGGTATACCCATCTTGTCAACCAGCTATTAGAACTTGGGAAAGCCTTTGATCAAAATTCCCAACTAAGAAATATTCTTAACATTGTTACAAAAGAATGGGAAGCAAAAGTTACAGCTATCGAAGAAGCTGAAGGTGAATCAATGAAATTAGTAGTTGCACTCTTTGGTAGCCTTTCTGAGTATGAGGGAATGCTGAAATTCTAGAAAGAGTTGGAAGAGTTTGAAGACAAAAAAGAAAAGAGGAGTCACCTTTAAAGCTATTAAGGAAGTCGAACCAACAGAAAGCAAAGATGAACTTAATGATGATGACATGGGAATGATCGTAAGGAAGTTAAAAAATTTCTGTAGAATGAGGCTAATGGAACATCAAGAGCTATCAAGGATGTTCGAGAAAGAAAGAGAACAAAGAGAAACAAGTTGTATGCTGTTAATGTAGAAAGCCAGGACATATCAAGTCCAAATGCTTCAAGAACAAAGATAAAAAAAAGAAGAAAAAGAAAGCATACATATCATCTATATTGGGTGATAGTTCGTGAGATAAAGAAAGTGAAGATGATGAAGTTGTAAATATATGCTTGGCAGCCAAAGAAGAAGAATCAGACTCTGAGGTAAGTGATTTTGAAACTTCTTATGATAAACTATTATCTAAATGTAATGCATTGCATTTTGAATTCTTCAAGATATCTAAAGAAATGGTATGTTATAAGAAGAAAGTGAAAGAATTAGAAAGTAGAACTAGCACTAATATGTCTTGTTCATTATATGCATCATGTAAAGAAAAAGATAAGAAAATAAGTGACTTAACAAAAACTTTAGGAATATTTACTAAAGGATGCGAAACTCTTAAAATAATTCTAAAGTCACAAAGAGTTACTCATGATAAATCTGGAATAAGATATAATTCTGTTCAAGATAAAAACAGAGGAAGAAAGAAGAGAGGCAGTAAGACATATCTCAAATACTTTAAAAACTCAGTACATGCATCAAATCTATTTGCATAATGTAACTAATGCAATAGGAAAGGCCATTATACTTCATGATGTCATTTTAGAAAAGGAAACGACTTTGACACATATAAATGGGTTCTGAAAGAGAAACATGTAGCAAGGGTAATTCATACTAACCACGAAGGACCCAAGAAATTGTGGGTACGTAAAACTTGATGATATTACTCTAGGTATGTCTCAAAGCATCATGAGTAAGAAAATGGTACATTGATAGTGGATGTTCGAGACACATGACTTGTGACAGGGAAAAGTTCACCATGTTGGAAACTAAAGAAGGAGGAAAAGTAACCTTTGGAGGTAACTAATCTAGATGTATTTCCAGAATTAGTGTAGTTGGAAGAACTAATGGTATTCAAATCAACGGCGTATATTATGTCGAAGGATTATGCCACAACCTCCTAAGCGTGAGTCAAAGCACTAAAAAAGATAATTGAGTAATCTTTGACTCATAAGAATGCTTGATAGTGAGTAAGAAGGATCTACCGCTTAACAAAGGATCTATCTGTAAAACCCCGCTTTATTATTATATTACTTAGAGTAACATTTGTGTTATTCAATTGGCACATAGGAATAACATAAATATACTAATATTATTGAAACAATGTACTTGTTTATATACAAAAATTACAGACCTTGAAATAAGAAAAGATCTTCATATAACCAATTGCCTCTCTTTAACTTGTCTGGAACCTTGTGCTGCCAGAAATTACGATACTGCCCTTTGAGCCGTTGTCTGTTACTAGAAACTTTATACATTTATGGAAAGGGTGAGATTCAGGGAATCTAAGTAGTAACATACAATCAAACATATACTATGTGAAAATAAATATTGCATGTACCATGTTGTGTAAGATGATAGAATGTTGTTTCGGCCTAACTTTGTGCCTCGTTGGGTCCTAGACCATAACTAAGCTAATATGAGTGTCTAAGACATTATGCTCATGTCACAAAAGATGGCATACTCAAAGCATATAATTATCACATATTACATGAAAGAAAGTGTTACTACTTGGAACGCCCTCTTCGTGCCTATCAATCAGTCTAGCTTTATATCCTGCTCGGGCTACCGATATATCCTAAAATTTCAAATTTAGGATAAATGAGTTATTAGATATTCATAACTCACTCTAGATTCATTATGTTGGTTATATTGGCTCAAAATTGCAAAATTACCAAAATGCCCCTAGGGACCTGATCTAAGTCCCTTTGTACCCGGTTAAATTGTACCTCACCAAAAATTATGACCCCAGACAAACCTATAAAATTTTGTATGTAGAATCCATTTTTGACCTCATATTGGTCAAATTCAAGCCCAAATTACAAAATTACCCTTTGCAGCCCTAACTTAAGGTTTTAAGGGTAATTTGGTCATTTCACATTCTAGGATTTTTCATACTTCACAATCCACATGAATCCTAAACTTTTTTCCCTTATATCAATGGAACCATCAAATTGATGAAATTCCAGCTCCTTACCTCCCAACCAAGTCTAGCCGAAACATAAGGGAAAATAAGGAAAAATGTTGTTTTATGATTTCAATCCCTAAACCACCTCATTTTCACTTCTAATCCCATGTTTAATCACTTAAACAAACTTCTCACATGATTAATAGAAAATTGGTCAGTATAACCCCTTAGGGTTTGGGCTTCCTAAAATCACAAAGTCACGAAAACCAAGCCATTAACCAACCAAACAACCAACAACAAACATATATCAACATATTAGGCAAGGTTCCATGATTTACCTTTGGTTCGTCCTCTTTCTCACTCTAGGCGCCATCTTGATCTCTCTCTTCCCTCTTGATTTTTCTTGCTAAACATGGATTTCAAGAAGGAGAAGAGGTTAGAAGAGGTTCTAAGGAGTTTGGAAGGTATAAACACTTGATTTCCAAGCATCTTACCTTGATTTTTGCTCTCTTGGAACCCTAAGACCTCTTGTGTTCTTGAAGCCTTTCAAGCTCTTCTCTCTCTCTCTTGGATGTGTTTTAGCCGAAATATGATGAAGAGGAAGGGATATAACTTTTCAAAATATCACTCTTGCTTTATTGGAATAATAGTTGTTTATTGCAAATGAACATGTGTCCCTTTTTCCTTGGCCCTAATTTTTCTTCTTGCATTAATATAAGCCAAGCAATTTCCTTTTATTTTCCTTCCCTTATTTGACCGAAATGTCAAGGGGAAAAGAAAATAATTAAATGGTACTATCTCTTCTTGCTTTATGACTTATTGTTGTTTAATGGAAAAATTAACATGTGTCCACTTGGTCAAGAATTTTCCCTCATCTTGAATTAATATCCACCAAGTAAGTTATCTGAAGACATTTTATTAGTTTAATGGAAAAATTAACATGTGTCCACTTGGTCAAAGGGCATAACTGTAAATTTTTGGCAACTGAAGGTTCCAATCCTGTACGAGAGGAGCAGTTGGTTATCTGAAGACCTTTTATTAGTTTAAAGTATGTAATTATTTTGTATACCTCTATGGGGAATTTCTGTATATAAACAAGCATATTGTATCCATAATATTAGTATTTGTGCTATTCTTATGTGTCCATTAAAATACACAATTGCTACTCTGGTTAATATCAATAATGAAGCAAGGTCTTACATTTTTGGTATCAGAACCAGGTTTCGATCCTGGGACCTATGGGTGATAAGAAGGTCAAATCATAATAGACCATGTAGGTCGTACTGTGATGTGGGATGATTAACATTGGTTTGACTGACAACCTTTTGGGCAACTCACAAGAATTGCTCATAGATTTACTATGTTTCTGCTACGCCACTTTGATGTGTTATTTTCTCATAATAGCTAACAATGTCAAGATAATCTAACAGGAGTTCCATAGAAACCTCCTATGACATCTGATTGAACCCAATAATCACTATCAAATACAATATAGGTGGGGCTGCAATATATGTCCGTACTTGTCTTACTACCTCAACATTACACAAATTAGAAATCACTTTCCTTAATTATACCCAATAGGCATGCTAAAAAAAATCAAGATCAATAGCACATATTCTAACCTTCATGGTATTCAGGTAATATCCTCAAAATAATACTGAAGGTTCAACATCATCCACAAGGTTCAACTTCTTTCATGAAATAGAGCCATAATGCAACCTTATTCACATTTCAACCTAAGTACTATTTTAGCTTTATGAGTTAAAAATAAGATATAAATCAGTAATAAATCATTTTTAACTACTCTTGGAATTTTAGGGTTTGATAATTGCTTGAACCGGACGAAGAATTAAAGGACCGATAGTTGCTAGACTTTGGAAATGAGTTTAGGTAATAACTATATCTCTAATATTCTATATGAATGTTAAGATGCATTGGTATGCCATGTTCTGTACAATGTGATTTATTGGTGGTAGTTATGAGTTCCTGTGTGCGTGCATAACCACTATATGGCTATACTTAATTGTATGCTGTATAGCTTGGCTGTGCTTTCCTGTATGTTGTATAGCCTAGCTATGCTTTCTTGTGTACTGCATAGCTTGTGGGAGATGTGATCATGATATGGTTTATGGAAGTAGGGAACATGAGATCATTTTGATCCTGCAAAATCATCGTTTTGGTTCCTGAACAATTGTCTGACATGTGCTTGACATTTTGATTGCTGCATTATGATAAATATTGCGTTGCATGTTTACTATTAATACTTTTTATGATTGATAGTATGTTACTACAAAGATTCATATGAATCTCACCCATTTCCATAAATTTAAAATTTATCTTAGCAAGTAGAAACAGCTCATAGGGCAAAGTAGCAGGATACCGGTAGCTGAAGGTCTGGTAAAGATCAAGGAATTTTTTGTTGGTTATTTATTAGTTGCACTTTGTAACTAGGAACAGTATTGTAAATTGTATGAACCTTATGAGGATATTTTATAATGTAATAAAAAAATTTATATCAATAGATTTTACTATTTCTGTATACTCATTGAACCGTGTATTAATACTCTAACAAATGTTAAAATAATAAAGGGTTTGATAGATTGCACCCTCTAGCAAATAGTGTTGTAGCTCAAGAAAGTGACAACAATCATAAGAGCATATTCTTTCCTTAGACATAAAGACGAAACAACATAAATAGAAGAGAGTGAAAATGAAGAATAATAAGAAAAAAAATCAATCCAAATTTCATATTAGATTCACCTTCTAGCAATTAGTGTTGAGGTATCACATATGTGTCACTAAACATAAAAGCCCAGGATTTGCTTGGATATAGTGAAGAAATGAAAAATATACGAGAGAAGGAAAAAGAAAAATGAATCAATATCCTTATCATATTGGAATCCACCCTCTAGCTATTGGTGTTGAGGCATCACATGTGTGACACTCAATTATAAGAGTATAGGCTTTCTTCGGAGGTATGAGGGAAAACAAGATAAACAAAAAGATGAATAATATATTTGACTCTCTTTAGGCACCTCTAACCATTCCTCTTGCCTCTTTTCTCACCCTATTTTCTCGTGTCTTTTCTATTATATTTTGTGTGCGTGTCTTGCTTCAACTCTTAGTCCTCTACTTATAGTCTCAAAGTAAGGTTTTCTTCATAAATACTTATTCTTTTTTTAATTTTCATTTTTTGAATTTTTTTATTTTATGTTAATAAAACTTACTAACTTGATCTAATCACCATAAATGAGATATTTTTTTAATTTTCACTTTTTTAAAATTTTTTGTTTAGTGAGACTTCCTAATTTTAAACCTAATCATCATCATTGAGAGATATTTTTTAAATTTTTAATTTTTTTATATTTTTCCCTAGAAGAAATTTTTTAATTTAAGCCTATAACATAAATGAGAGATATTTCTGTATTTTTTAAATTTCTATTTTTTTCTCCACAATGACTCCATACTAAATTTCCTAATCTAAACCTCAATACACATGAATGAGATGAATTATTTTGAATTTGTTGTCATTTATTAGAAACCATAATTTCAAGACAATCACTATTAATGATGATTATTTTTAAAATTTCAATCATAATCTAAACACCATTAATGTCATTTTCTTATTAATTTATATGTGTAAGCATCAAGCATAATTTTTTTTATTTTTTGTGTGGGTCCTGAAAAAAATAGGGTGTTCACACACATCCTCCATTGCTTTTTTTGAACTTCGGTCCAACAGTCGTACGAGTCGATTCGCTTGCCGTAACTCTCTTTTTTGATTCAGAGCCCCAACTAGGTTGCATTTCTTCATGTGCTCTATTCTTCTTATTTTAAAGTATGATTTCTCTCCAGCATTCGCATTCTCTATTTTGCATTATACATTTCCTTTATTTTTCACTTCGTCTTTCCTAGTAGGTTTTGAACTTAGTAGTACATCATGCTTTTCTAGAAAACCCATTGCTCTGTTCCCTATAGCTAACTGAATAAGTTTTATTTTTCAGTTAAAATGGCTAGTTCTACTTCCCGTGGTATTGATAATGTAATACCTTATTCTCATAGCCCTAAATGAGTGCAAATGAGTAGTGAAATCATTCGTAAGACCAAGATTTGAACCGGTATTATTCAATTCTTGAAAATGTTTACAAATCCCCAATCTCAACTAAGGAGTTGA
Source organism: Albizia julibrissin (assembly GCA_037074505.1). Taxonomy (NCBI): domain Eukaryota; kingdom Viridiplantae; phylum Streptophyta; class Magnoliopsida; order Fabales; family Fabaceae; genus Albizia; species Albizia julibrissin. The sequence continues at coordinate 42,661,531 of CM073478.1, read as the reverse complement.
ACCTAGGGTTGAGATGATTTTTCAGAGGATAAAAAAAACATTTCAATTATTCCCGTAAGATTTCACTACGTAACTAACCCTTAACAGCTCTTAATCTCATTACATCAGAGTATGCGAGTGATTCCCTTTCCTTTTTAATGAAATTCCAGCTATTCTTTGTTCATACTAAATTCATTCGTTCATATACAAGAAGCATATAATTACACATAACTACCACACTCTTACATCAAATACAAATAGTAGTGCCTTGCACTACAACCTTTGCTTCACCTTCTTATCTCTTCCGATGTATATCTCCCTGCACTTTTCACCTGTCAAATGGTTGGTTGGGAGGAATGAGATTCGAGGAATCTCAGTAGAAAACAATACCACTATGCATACAAGATATATATGAATACATGACATGCTTGCCATTCATAAAATCATGCCAATAATGACATCTACATGCTCAATGTTATACATACTCATAGCCATTGTATCAACATAACAATTTCAAACAATCAAGCATTCTCAACATAATTAGGCAAAACAGTCACATAAAATAATGCAAAACATACATATCATATACATGCAGGCTAAGTATGTGATTCCTTATTTTCCAACACTACGGTAGAGTACTAATTAGCTAATACTCATCGACTATAAACATCAGAGTAGCACAAAATGCTAGAAATTCCATACAATGCCTCTGCTGGATATACATATTCACATACTTGCACATACATGCACAATACATTAGATACAAAACCATATATACATCATCTGCTCTCTTTCTCATATACAACCCAAAATCTTATACAATTTTCAAAATACATCTAGAGACTAGACAACCTAGACTAACTCATCCACTGCTTGGCCTCGACTCCTCATCCTTTACCTTTTCCTTGCCCCACGAGCTTCCTCCCTGTACTGTATATTTTTTTTGGGAAAAGAATGAGATTCATGGGAATCTCAGTAGTAACACATACAACATACAAGATAACACATATATAGCATGCGCATCTACAATCATCAATCAAATTATGATAGCATCATTTAGTGCAATTAATGCAATTTACAAACAATGTTAGTGATAGACAAGGACTTGGCCCCGAGGGGTACCTGTGCAAAGATAGGCCCCGGGCACCACTCGGGCAATCTGAATATTATCGCCTGAGTATCAACCCACGTAAAGATAGGCCCCGGGTGATTACTCCGCATAATCTATACATGTTAGACATTTGATGATAACACATCACATACATATGCATGCTATGTTATATGAAGATGGTTACTACCTGGTTGCTACTCCATGCAACTTCCCACCGGATACAAGCTCGGGCAATCCTGAGGCCAAACCGGTTGTTAAGTCTTGAAATTGCCAAATACCAATAAAGGGGTTATCACTCATTTATACATTCTTCCAAACTCATATCGTTGGTAAATTTAGCTTATTTGTGCCAAATTACCAAAATATCGCTTAGGTCCTTATTATCAGTATTTTCTCCAAAATCATGATTCAGGTCATTTCTACACATTTTTGTGTGTAGAATTCATTTCTGATATTGAATTGGCCAAAATCAAGACCAAATGATGAAAATACCCTTGACAGACCTCAAATAAGGCTTAGAAAGGGAAATTTTGTCATTTCGCTCTCTGAGCCTTTTCTCACTTCGGGGTCTACATAGACCCTACACAATTCAGCCTCCTGAATCCAATGGAAGCATCAAATTAGTCAAATTCCCATTCATTCATCATGTCCAACATAGGAAAGGGAAAATAAATTCCCAGAAAAGTTGTATCGGATTCTCGTTTTCTTTAGCCCAATCATCTCCTTTTTACTTATAACCAATATATTAACTAGTTAGACATTCATTGGACTTGATTTAGAGACACTTACATATGAAAGTCTCTTTGCCTTTCTTGAATTATCTTGTACCAAATGAACCATAATCAAGCCCAAAACAACTCTACTAACCTTAATCAAGCAAGAGGAACAAGTTTTGGAAGTTACCTCTTGATTTTCTTGGACTTTCTCTCTCTAGGTCAATTTCTCTCTCTCCTTCCTGCGCCTGATTCAGCTAATCATCATGAGTTTTAATGGTAGAAAGATGAAGAGAGAAATCATGGAGAGATTAAGAACCTTAGATCTCAAGGTACAAGTCTCATACCTCAAGATTGGATGATCCCTAGCTCTCCATCGTTCTTCCCGTTCAGTTTTTCGTTCTCCAGCTCTCTCTTACTCTTCTTGGATCAGTTTAATCGATAATGAGCTTATAAGAATGAGAATTGTATAATATAAGGCATGATTAATTAAGTTGGACACTTGGCATGCATTCATTGGTCTATAAATGTAATTATCCTCCAATTAATTCTATTTCCTTCTTATTCCCTCATTCCAGCCAAAATCATGTAGGAAAATATGGGAAAAGCTGAATCTCCATTTATCCCATTATGCCAACACGTAGCTTGTTGACCAAGTCATTGACTTTTTGACTATTTGACCATTTTTTTACCATAATTCACCAAAATTAGTTTATTAATGATCAAGTAGTCAATTTACTCTTTTTAATTCCCATTTAACTCAAATCATTGGGAATTTGAGGAAAAATAATTATTTTCCACTTTTCGGCAAAATTACTGTTTTGCCCCTACATTTTATGATTTACCGAAATAAATCATTTTCTGCCCATTTCTTCTGTTCAACCCCATTTTGACACTTAAATGAGGCTATTACCCATGTTATTAAATTTTGTGAATTTTGGTTACCTTATTAGGTAAACTTATTAGGCCTTTACCGGTCTCTTATACCCTTATTCGGCCAATTTACGCGTAATCGGTGATTGGAATATTTTCCATAAATTCACATAAATACATTCACATCATTTTTCACCATTTTATTCCATTAAATATACATCAAATATACACATAAGTGTATTGGTGAAAAATAGGGTATTACAAGGTAAGTTCACACTACCTTTTACTTGATGTCCTCCTTATGCACCTTGATCTTCTAACCATTACCTTTCTTTGTCACTTCATGGCCCTAGATAAGTAATGACATTATTAGAACCATGAAAAGTGAATGCACAATGAGCTACATTAGCCCTAAAGGCTTACTTTCACCCTTAGATTTTATACCAATTACATTTGGGCCATTGAGTCTTAAATTCGCATAAGACATAAAGCTAACAGATTTTTCACCAACTTTGAAAAATCATAATTAATTTCAAAAAATTAAAAATGAGGTGTTTAAAAATTCTATACAAATTTAATTTAGTCTAGTTGTACATAAAAATACTCAATTTTGAACTCCACAACCACAGAATTCCCAAAAGTTTTCTAAACACTAACTATTTCATATGTTCTTCTAGCAGAAGGGAAAAACTTTGAAAAATCACATATTTTAGTACACTTGTCAAAAAATTACAAATTATATTAAATATTTATGTCTCTAATTTAATTTTGAAAAGTTTCAGAATTTTTGGACAAGGTTTACCCTATGAAACATTTCATACAACATCACAGTTTCAGATTCTTTCTAGAAAACAGGGCATATCTTCAACAATTCAAATCTCCTACTATACTTATCCAAAAATTACAAAATACCTATCAAATTAAAGCTCCACATGTCTAATTTAATTCTAAAGACTTTTATAATTTTTGGACAAGTTTTAGACCTTCAAACATCACACACAACACTGACTACCACATAAGGCAGATTTAAGCAACATGCACACGTATACTTCATAATTTTCCAAATTCATATACAAGTATCCAAAATGCATGAATACTTACATACGTAAAAAAAATTTCCTCGTAAAGCCAATGGAATATCAAAATCATCAAATTCTAAGTGCATCACCATGTCACACACAGAACCTTAATTTAGGATTCTCAGAAAAATTATATTATTTTCTTTAGCTTATTCACTTCCTTTCTACTTCTTATCAAATGATTAGCTATTTAGACATAAATTGGATATCATTTAGCCATTGAAAACACCCATTTAAACTAGCTATAAATAGTACATAACCTTCCCATAACTCATCCAATCAACAAACCAATTGGTTAAAAAGGAAGCTTATGCTTATCTCTACCCGTTTTTGTAGACGGTTTAGAATTCTGGCAATACTTCGGCCGGTGAGATGGCACCAACCACCTCCAAAAAAAATATAAAACCATATAAATAAAGCTTGCGATGAGTAGATGAAGGTTCGTGAAGGGCATTTTGAGAGAAGACGCCAATACGGTAATGTTTCGGCGGCTAGAAGTTTCTCTCTCTTCTTCCTCCATTTTTGTTCAGCTTCTCTCTCTCTCTTATTTTTGTTTTCTACACAGAAAATGGCTGATGAAAATGATGATTTATTCATTAAATGGGTGTTAAAGTTGGTTGCCACATGTCAGCTTCTCATTGGCCCAAAATTCTAATTTTTCGCATATAATATTAGATTTGACAGAATTTTCATTAAACTTTGAAAATTCGTATTTAATTGTAAAAATATCCAATTAGAGTGATTCTAAAGGTTATGAGACTCTCATTGAGTCTAGTTTTAAGAAAAAATATAAACTTTGGCCAATTGAAAGTTCACCCATCCCAGAATTTTAACCTTTGGAGGCTACCCTAGAAAATAGTGAATTTTGCTAGGCTAACTTCAGAAATTCATTTCTCTTTGTGTACAGCTCCAAATGAATTATATAACCTATTAAATTAAATATTGATAAGTTTAATTTCACTCTAAAAATTTTAATAATTTTTCACCATCATTTAGCCATAAAAAAATGTCACACAATCACCACTAGCATACAGGGAATTTCACCGGTGGCAAAATTACTTTGTGTTCCACTTTACTATATTATGTGTGACTTCTGATCACTTTATTTTGTTATTCCCTGAGCTCTTTAATACCCCCAAGGATACAAAGAAATTTGAGGGAATTTATACAGACCTCATAGGGACATTTGCTAAACCAAGCTTAGTAGTCTACTTGATCCAGGCTTAATCTCAAACATTTTGTCCAAAAATTTAGGATATTACAAATAATGCCCCTAGTTTTGATAGTACCTTTAGTTCCAATAATGTTCCTTGTACTGGTATTCCTACTAGTACCGGTGTTATCCTTAGGTAACCCAGAAATGGAACCCCAGAAAGCTGTTAGAATGAGTGCGGGATATTGTAAGGAGGGGCTGTTGCACCTTTATTTTTGTGAAACAACAAAAGTCATTAGAGAGAAGATTTGACATGACATGGAACAATGATAGCCAACCTCTTATTTCTCATTAATATTAATGGAATGATGAAGGAAAAGAGAAATGAAACTTGTTATGCAAGTAATGAGACAGTTGGATTAATGGGTGGTAAGCCACTTGGATGATTTTAATTAATCATCATCCTTCATCATTTATTCTCATTCTCTTGTGCAGAATTAAAAAGGGAAAAAGAAAGAGAAACAGATCAAAATGAGAAATCGGAACAGAACGAGAGAGAGAACGAGAACGCAGAGGACAGAGGAAAGAGAGAGAAAGTTTGAGATAGCTAAAACTCTACCAAAACGACATTTTCTCTCAAAGTACCCAGTACAAACGTTCTTCTACTCATCCTGAGCTTCGATTTTATGGTTATAGATTCTCATTTGGAGATGGTTGGTTATGTCTCACCGGCCAGAGCATCGCCAGAATTCCGAACCGAATTCAGAAAAGTGTAAAGGTAAGTATAAGCTTCCTTTTTACCATTTCGGTTTTTCGTTTGGATGAGTATTATGAGAGTAGAATACTGTCTATCTCTCATTCAATCAGTATTTTAGGGGCCAAAACGATGTCTAATGGATGTCTAAATGGCTAATTATATAATTAGAAGTATAAAGGAAGGTATTAAGCCTAAGAAAGGGAGGAACCGACACAACTCTTCTGAGAACTCTATAATGGCTACCTTATGTGTGGCATAAGGATAGAGTTGGAATTTCATCGATTGGATGATTCCATTGAGTTTAGAAGAGAAAATTGTGTAGGGTTCATGTTGATGATGAGGTGAGAAAAGGCCTGGAGTGTGAAATGAACGAATTACCCCTCTAAGCTCTAAATAAGGGCTGTCAAGGGTATTTCCATCATTGGGGCATGAATTTGAGTAATATGAAGTCATAAATGGATTCTACACGTGAAATTGTGTAGGATTGGCCCCATGTCATAATTTCTATAAAAGTATAGTTGGGCTGGGCTTCCGGGGGCATTTTGGCAATTAAGCATAATTGGGCTAAGTTATCAACTAATACGAGTCTAGAATGTTATGAGAATGAGTAGTGACTCGTGTATGCTATGTTTTGGGAATTCTAGGAATCGATAAATAGACATGCCCGAACCAGAGAAAAGACGAAGGATTAAGGACGGACGTGAAGTTTGACAAGTAGTGGACTTACCTTTCCTGCATGTGTATGATATGTATGTCTTGCATTGATTATGTGACTGCTATGCCTATTTGTGTTGAACATGTTTGAATGATTGAAGCTCTGTTCTATTTGTGCAATGACCATATGTATGTGATAATATCGAGCACGCAACATGTCATTATGTTGGCATGAAATAGTGAGGCAAGCATGTCATTCATTCATATATATCTACATGCATAGTAGTATTGTTCGCTACTGAGATTCTCTCGAATCTCACTCCTCCCAAATAACCATTTTATACAGGTTAAAGGATGCATGGAGTTACGTTCGGAGGAGGAATTGCTAAGGTGAAGATCGTGGTGCGAGGCACTACTATCTGGATTTGATGTAATGGATTTAAATTTGATAGCCTTGTGTGGCTTGATATATATGTGTATGTATGAGGATGAATGAATGATTGTTGTTAAAGTAGAGAACCGCTCTAATGTAATAAGAGAATCGCTCTAGCATAAATAAGAGAATGGTTTTTAGTTTATTAAAATGATCACTCGCTTACTCTAATTTAATGGAACTAAGAGCCGGTGAGGTGTTGAAAATGAGGTGTCACATTTAATGGTATCAGAGCATTGATGTGTAATTGCTAGAGTCATTAGAGCATTGATTCTGGCATTATTATGAAATTGCTAGAAGTTCTCTGCTTAAGATGATAGGTTATAATCCTTGGTTAGATGCCTTATGGAAGGAGGCATGGTGATAGAGTTGTGCCTAAGAAGTTTTCCAAGTTGAGAACCAGGATTTGGATAACCTATGGATGGATTTGAGATGATATTTGAAGTGTTTATCAGCTTGGAATAGCTGATGAACTTGAGTGCAAGCTGGTGAACTTGAGTTCATAGGTATTTTCTAAAGGAAAAGTGGTCTCGAGCAAGAACTCTCAAGGGAAAAAAAGTGCGAACTCAAGTGCAGACAGTCGAGAACTCAAGTTCATAATGGTGAACTCAAGTGCACGCGTTGTTCTTGCATGATGGGATTATTTCTGGCAGAAACTCTTGCCCTAGAACTCAAAAGACTCGAGTGTAAGCTGAGGACTCGAGTTCATGGAGTAGAACTCGAGTGCATCCTTCTCCTCTTGATGTTGAAGTTTCTCGGGTAGAAACTCTTAGAATGAAACTCGTATAACTCGAGTGGGAAGAAAACACAGAACTTGAGTGCTGAGATGAGAACTCGAGTGTTGTTGAAGTAGAGAACTCAAGTGTGGCATTGAGAAGTCGAGTGTAGATCTTCTGTTTTCAATCTCAAGACTCTCAAGTATAAACTTCTTTGCCACAACTCATGGGACTTGAGTATGATAGCCGTAGAAATCAAGTTAATGTATGAGAACTCGAGTGCAGCACCTGGCAGTAGCATCCAAAAGTTTTCTAGAAAGAACTATCATTTTTGCACTTCCAAGACTCGAGTGCACAAGAACTTGAGTGTAACATGGAGAACTCGAGTGCAAGCCTTCATGCTATGTGGAAAGATTAAAGTTTCAGCTAAGTCCCTATGGAAAAACCAGTAGAACTTGAGTGTGACGTGTTGAACTCGAGTTTTGGGCCAGAACTCGAGTGCATGAGTTCAAACTCGAGTTTATTGGTAGTTTGCTCAAAATGGAAGTGTGACTTTATACAATGCTTGGTTGGAAGCTTTATCACATTGTTGGAGACTTATCCGACATGTCACATGGTGGGAAGGTAGTATGGGATGCCGATACCCAGCGACATATGAGATAAAGCTAGCACTGATGCCTGGATCTCATTAGAACTCCGAGGCTAAGCTTGCTGAGAAGAAGAGAATCATGGGTAGACTTCATGTGATCTTGCCTAGCTATGGGTTGGAATCCCATGTCACTATGGCGATGCTCAAATTAAGGGTAGCGTTGTAATTGGACTTAATGGGGATCCATTGTCAAGGTTTGAATACCTTGAGGTAAGATGTATTGTGATACCTCATTTTCTAACACTACGGTAGAGTATCAACTAGCTAATACTCACTGAATTTATTATCATTCATTTTTTTCCTTTTTCCTCTTTCTTTTCGTTACGAAACATCAGAGTTACGAGCAATACCTTTGTCGGTAAGAATAATTACATACATGCACAATTCACTAGATTTACTTATCCTTACAACACAAAACATGCCATCTATCTCTCCTACTTCATATACAAACCCAAAACTCATGAAATTCTTAAAATATACGACAGGAACTAGACAACCATAACTAAATTCTTCCGCTGCTCAGCCTCAACTCTTCGTCATTTATCTTTTCTTTGCCCTGCGAGCTTCCTCCATGTACTAAAGATTTATTTTTTTTTTTGGAAAAAAGGGGTGAGATTCATAGGAATCTCAGTAGTAACACGATCATACATATAAGATAACACATACAAGTATGCTTCACATTTCATCAATCAACAAAATCATCATAACATCATTTAGTGCAAATCATGCAATTCATAAATTGACATCGTGCTAGTCAAGTTCTCAGCCCGTGAGGGCACTCGTGCATAGTGCATGCAATGCAATTCCATTACTGACATCGCGCTAGACAGGTTCTCGGCCCCAAGGGGCACCCTGCATAAATAAGCCCCGGGCACCGCTCGTGCAATTATAAACATTTCACCTGAGTGTCAACCCGACCAATAACAGGCCCCGGTTTATCACTCTGCTCAATTTAAACATGTTAGAAATTTTGGTGATGATATCAAACAATACATATGCATGCTATGTCATATGAAGACGGTTACTACCTGGTTGCACTCTTATGCGACTTTTCCCACTTGATCAAGCTCGGGAAAGTATTGAGGCCAGACCGGTTGTCAAGTCTTGAAATCTTCAAATACCATAAATGAGTTATTACTTATCCATGCATCGTTCTAAACTCATTATCTGTAAATTTATCCTAACAGTGCCAAATTACCAAAATACCCCTAAGTCTCAATTATTTATATTTTACTCAAAATCATGACTTAGGCCATTCCTACACATTTTTGCGTGTAGAATTCATTTTTAACCTCGAATTGTCCAAAATCAAGCCTGAATGACGAAAATACCCTTAACAGCCCTTAAATAAGGCTTGTAAGGGGTAATTTTATCATTTCACCCTCTTGGGCTTTTCTCACTTCATGGTCAACATAGACCCTACACAATTTTGCCTCCTAAATCCAATGGAAGCATCAGAATTATCAAATTCCTATCCATTTGTCACATCCAACACAAGGAAGGAAATTTAAATTCCCAGAAAAGTTATGTCGGATTCTCGTTTTCTTTAGCCTAATCAACTCCTTTCTACTTATAACCAATATATTAACTAGTTAGACATTCATTGGACTTGATTTGTAGACACTTACATATTATGGTTTCTTTAATTTTCTTCAACTATCTCATGCCACATGAATCATAATCAAGCCTAAAACAACTCTACTGACATCAATTAAGCAAGATGAACAAGTTTGGGAAGTTACCTCTTGATTTCTTTAAATTTCTCTCTCCTGCTCATTTTCCTCTCTCTCTCTCTAACTCTTGATTCAGCTACTCATCAAGGAATCCAAGAGTAGGGAAGTGAGGAGAAGAGATTATGGAGGGATTAGGTACCTTTAATCACAAGGTACAAGCCTCTTACTTTGATTCTTGGTGATCCCTAGCTTCTTCTTCTCTCTTTCGTTCTCATGTTCTCAGCCGTCACTCTCAATTTTCTGATTCAATGTGATCGTGAGAATAAGCTAATAGAGAATGAAGAGATGATATAATAAAATGGCTTCATTAATCATGCCAAGTGTCACTTTTGCGTTAGTCCAAAAATGCATTATTCCTTAATTAATTTCATTTCTCTTCACACTCCCTCATTCTAGCAGAAAATTAGCATAAGAAATACAAGGGAAATCTGAATCTCCAACATCCCATGGTGCCATCTCGTAACTTGTTGACTAAGTCATTGACTTTTTGACTATTTGACCATTCTTAACAATAATTCACCAAAATTGATTTATTTATGATCAAGTAGTCATTTTACTATTTTTAATTTCCATTTAACTCAAATTAGTGGGAATATTGGGGAAAAATAATTATTTCCCATTTTACTGCAAAATTACCGTCTTGCCCCTATGTTTCACGATTTACAGAAATAAATCATTTTTCACTCTTTACTTTAGCTTAACCACATTTGGACAATCAAATGAGACCATCATTTGTGTTACTTAATTTTTCTTAATTTTGGTTACCATAATAGGCTCTTAATTTGTGCATTATCACTTCTTTAGGTCCTTGTTCGGCCAAATTACGTGTAACCTATTGGGTATGATTGAGGAAACCTGATTATAACTCAGGTAAGGTTAAGGTTCTAAGAGTTGAACCATACCCTAAGAATTAACTGTAATAGTTAAATTGATTCTTCAAGAATCCGAGATAGCCTGAATGGCTTGAGGTACTAGAAAGTAATACAGAAATGTGTGAGAAACCTTATAGATATTTCCTAAAGCTGCTGGTTGATGATCTAGCATAGGGAAAGATCTAATTTGTAGAATATTCCATTTGAGTTATGATTACTGCCTGGAGCAAGACCAATATCAAAGTTCAAATGAACTGGCCCTAGGTGGGATAGTAAATTACAGAACTGCTAGAGAAGAAGGACCTTATGAGATTTGAATTCTGTTACAATGGTATTTCCATTTAGGGGCAACCAACCGGACAGAACTACCTGTGGAGGATTTTAATCGGAAAGGGCTACCTAGGAGGACTTTTGACCGGAGAAGGCTACCTGTGGGGAGATATGATCGGAAAAGGATACCTACGGAGGGTTAGATTGGAGGGGCTGACTAGTCAGGGGATTGAGTAAAGCACCAAGTATAAGATCGTAGTGTGAAGACACCGCGATGTTGAACTATAGTATGCAGCCGCTGTGAAGTTGAAATCGTAAAGTAGAGCTACGGGGACGTTGACTCTCAGTGGTAGTATATTGTAATGAGTCTTTTATCGAATAAGTTTCCTTGAGAAGAAGGGTTATATGACCCAGTGAATAGCCATACAGTACGTTAGTGCCATAGGATAAAAGAGATTGAGGAAGAACAGGCTTAGCAATGTGAAGCTAAGTAACTCTTGCTCTTAAATTTCATGTAATGGTTATGCATGTATGTGTTTACCATTGAGTATATTCATATTATGAATATATAGTAGGCTGTAAGACCTATTTAGACCTGTGAGTCCTTAGGCAGTCAGACCTGATAGGCAGAGGCCGATGTTGTAAGTCCTGCTATGTCTTTGACATAGAAGTGATTCCCTGGATAGTAAGACCTAATGAGCACTCAGAAGTTATAGGGTGGTCTCCTGGGGCCTATCTTTACATGGGTGGACGTCACAAAGATTTCTATTATGCACAAGTAGTCACTTGGGGCCTATCTTTATGCGAGTAGACACTCGGGGCTATGGAAATTATTGTTATGCACAAGTGGAATCCCGGGGCCTCTCTTTGCGCAGGTGAACACTTAGGGCCATGTGACTTATGGACCAAAAGTCCAATGGATTCCATTACGCTATATGCAGATGTGCCAAATGCCTTGTGATTATGATGAGGATGGTTTGTTTAGTATGCTTCGTGAACATTACATAGATATGTGAATAAGTTGAGCAGTAAAAGTTGAAGCTTGAAATGAGTAGATGAAACTCAATGGTACCAAGGTTGTCGAGCGCAACTTAAGTGCCCAATATTACTTGTTCAATACCTGAGGAAACCTCCTTCGATAGATAGCTGGTTGGGCGGCCAGTAAAGTTTGCCTTCTAGGCTCCCAGGGGGGTCAGTTGGGCCAAATGCCACACCTGTATGTTGTTAGTCTAGGTGAGCCTGGAGTCAAGGTCTAATAGGTGTAGGCCTAGTGGATACTCATCTGGCAAGATGATAAACCAGTTAGTTGGGAAATGGCTATCCTAAAAGTTACCGCACTCAATCCTGGTGAGCTAGGGGGTGTGGGCCGAATCTCTGTGTGGCAGCAGGGGTCACCTAGTAAGGATAGCTTTGTAGTAGGCCTAGTAAGAGAGGCTATCATTCAGCCAAGGTGATGGATTGATTGTCCTAATTCCATAAGACTTGATGGGTTGGTAAGTGCTTAGGCTTGTAGGATATGAGATATGGTTGAGAATGGAGCTAAATAGAGGCTTGAGGCAATAAGACCCGATATGGACATCTACATAGGGCAGCGTCCTTGGGCTATAAGATCTTTATGTCTAAGTACTGTGGTTATTACCTAGCATGGTGACATTGGACGTGCTTGTCCAGAGTATATGTTGAGGTTGGCAGAACGATTAAATTGTACCGAGTTATAGTAGAGGAAATAAGCCTAAGATGCCTATAGTATGGAGGGATGAATCCCTAGGTTGTGAAGCCAAAATATCCAGCGTCTTGGATATTAAATAAACCATAAGGCTTGGCATGCATACAATATGATATGGGTAAATCCCAAAAAGGCCGTAAAGCCTAGTATGCATACAGTATGATCCAGGAAAGTCCCGAAGAGGCAGTGAGGCCTAAGAAACCAAGTGATGTGGGAACAGACTAGTAAGTCATGTGTGAATGCTACATACTTAGTACAAAATGAATAAGAATGATGCATGTTGAATGTAGAATGATATCTAAGCTTTGGTCTCAAGAGTAGGATTCTTGAGTTGCATGCTCTATGAGTTGTAAATGAAAGAACTAGTAAATAAGATGGCAGAGATTTGACACTGTGATTGGAGGTTCTCACAATGTGAAAGTGGGACTAAGCGATACTGTTACCCAACACAGCATAGGGGTTAAGTACCCTATTGTTACCATGGCTGGGGAGCTGATCAAGTGTATGGGCACCTATGTGAAGCACCAGTTTTAGTCGAGAAAGAAACTGAAAAGTTAGCGGCTAAGGTGGTGCATGTGACTTCCGGAAAGGGTCAACCGGCAATTGTGCCATGTAAAGAATGAAAAGATAGATGGAATGTCTAGAGATAAATTCTCTGAGGTACAAATTATACCATACAACGTTCGAAATTTCGAGGACGAAATTTATTGAACGAGGGGAGAACTGTAATATCCTAAATTATGGGACAAGAGGCTTGAGAATAAGCCTGGATTAAGTAAACTGCTAGAACCTGGTTTAGTGAATGTCTTGGCAAGGCATGGTATTATTTCCCAAAATTCCTTTATATCTTTAGATATTAAAGGGTATATTACAGTGAGTTGGAGAGCTCGGGGAAATATTAAACGCATGGGCAAAATGGTCATTTGACCAATGAATGGATTGTAGCCATTATTTCCCTATTATTGATGCCCAAACTAGTCAAGTGTGAAGGAAAATAACGAAAAGGGATCAGAAATGGTTTATTACGATAAATCGTAATACATAAGGGAAAAATGATAATTTTTCCATAAGATAAGAAATGATGGTTTTTCCATGATATTCCTATTGATTTCAGTTGTATGGGAATCGAAAGGAGGGAAATGACTACTTGGTAATTAATAAGCCTAAGTGGGTGAATTATTATCAAGCAAAGTCAAAGAGCCAAAAAGCTTAAGGCTTTGGTCGACCACTTAAGGTGGTATAATGGGATAGTTTGATAGAGAATTATACTCTCTTATTTCTCATTAATATTAATGGAATAATGAAGGAAAAGATAAATGAAACTTTTTATGCAAGTAATGAGACAGTTGGATCAATGGGTGGTAAGCCACTTGGATGATTTTAATTAATCATCATCCTTCATCATTTATTATCATTCTCTCGTATAGAATTAAAAGGGGAAAAAGAAAGAGAAACATATCAGAATGAGAAATCAGAACAGAACGAGAGAGAGAGAATGAGACTGAGAACGCAGAGGAGAGAGGGAAGAGAGGAAATTTTGAGATAGCCGAAACTCTACCAAAAAAATGTTTTCTCTCAAAGTACCTAGTACAAACTTTCGTCTACTCATCCCAAGCTTTAATTCTTTATTTTGGATTCTCATTTGGAGATGGTTGGTGCCATCTCGGCAACTGGAGCACCACCAGAATTTCGAACCGAATTCATAAAAGTGTACAGGTAAGCGTAAGCTTCCTTTTTACCATTTCGGTTTGTCATTTGGATGAATATTATGAGAGTGGGTTACTATTCATGTCTCATTCAATCAATGTTTTGTGGGCTGAAATGATGTCCAATAGATGTCTAAACGACTAATCATGTAATTAGAAGTAGAAAGGAAGGTATTAAGCCTATGAAAGGGAGGAACCGACACAACTCTTTTGAGAATTCTATAATGGCTACCATGTGTGTGGCATGAGATAGAGTTGGAATTTCATCAATTGGATGATTCTATTGAGTTCAGAAGAGCAAATTGCATAGGGTTCATGTTGATGATGAGATGAGAAAATGTCTGGAGTGTGAAATAACCGAATTACCCCTTTAAGCTCTAAATAAGGGTTGTCAAGGAAATTTTCGTCATTCGGGCGTGAATTTGAGTAATATGAAGTCATAAATGGATTATAAACGTGAAATTATGTAGGATTGGCCCATGTCATAATTTCTATAAAAGTACAGTTGGGCCAGGCTTCCAGGGGCATTTTGGTAATTTAGCATAATTGGGCTAAGTTATCAACTAATACGAGTCTAGAATGTTATGAGAATGAGTAGTGACTCATGTATGCTATGTTTTGTGAATTCTAGAACTCGATGAATGTATAAATAAGAGAACGGCTTTTAGTTTATTAAAATGATCGTTCGCTTACTCTGATTTAATGGAACTAAGAGCCGGTGAGGTGTTGAAAATGAGGTGTCACACCACATACAGCACCAAGCAATATAAATAAAAAAACTAAAGAAACAAAATTTCATTAAAGAAATTTTATCAGAAGGAGCATAGTTACAGTTGCTCCCAAGTAATCACTAGTATAAAAGAGGCGTTTTAGACCGGCACATTTAGACCCGTTATAGCAAATAAAGTATAACAGGTATAACCGATGGCATTTTTGCAATCATGTTAATATTTTGAGACTAGTTCCTTAGAAAACCTGTGTAAAATATATTATTAAGACCGATTTTACAAGGAACCTGTCTAAAATAGGAAAAAAAATCATTACTTTTAAGACCGGTTATTCGAATAACCAATCTAAAAAACTAAGGGCAGAAAAGATTTAAAAAAAATTCATTACTATTAAGACCGATTATCTAAATAACCGGTCTAAAAACTACTTTTAAGACCAGTTATCAAAATAATCAGTCTTAAAATATAACTTTTAAGAACAATTTTTAATATTGCCGATCTTAAAGGTGAATCACTCCAACATCTATCACACTCATCACCGAAACTTCCATTTCAATAGATGCACCAAACCTTTCCAAATTATTGATAAACTTGCGTGATTGTTGGCAGAATTCAAATCAGGGCTTGTGACGGCTGTTAATGGATGGACTAAAAAATCCATAATTTCTAATTGCCCTAAACTTTCCTCCTTTCTCCCTTGGCGACAGTTTTGTGTTATGTATACGTCCTCTAAACTTGCAGCATTTTGAGATTGTGGCATTACTGTGAAAGGTGAAAGGTGAAAACTGAGCATTGGATATCTGCACGTTCTGGCGTGGCTGTGAAAGGTCCTACTCCCTTAAGACATTTTGTGCATTCTGCCTCCTCTAAAAAAAGGTGTGTCATTCTGTTCTAGTGTCATCCATAATGTCGTTGAATTTTTTCGCTTGCTTGTTCTAAACTTAATATGAATTTGAGTGCATTCTGATTCGTTGTGAAATTTTTGGATTCATTGCTTATAAAATTTCTTAAACTGAATTTGAGGTAGTTAAGTTGTGAATGTTTTCATATTGTTGCTTTATTAATGAGAATATATTGTTCTGTCCATATGGTATTTTGATAGCATCTTGAACTCCTAATTCTCCATTCTTAAACTTAAAAGAAGAAAACATAGTCTTGGTTGTTACTTGTCCAGTGGTTTGAGGTGGAGATTAGGGTATAAGATTGCATTCAGAAACATAGATTTTGTTTCCACTCTATTTCTGCAAACTCAAGAACTTGAGTTCATCATGTCAAACTCGAGTGCATAGAGTAATTTTTCAATCTCCAGGTAGTTTATGTTAGATACTTGCGAGAGTGCATTGTCAAACTCGAGTGCAAAAACCATCAGAATTGGAGTGCTTATATATGAACTCGAGTGTACTAGGTATTTTCAAGTTTCTACTAAGTTCTCTGATTGAAACTCTTGAGAGTACATTTATGGACTCGAGTGCAACAGGCAATAAAACTCGAGTTTTGATGTTCAAACTTGTTAACTCTTAGAAATTTATAACATTCCAACACATTTTCTTCTTTGTTTTTACCTATTTTTGGGTTCAAAATGTGCATAGAAAGAAGTGTATAGAAGGAAATATGCATATCAAAGTATCATGCAAAAATCAAAGATATTATAGTTACATCTCTATGATTCAATTGAGAATTTATAAATCATCCCTCTTTTATAGAAGGATGGAGACAAGTTTTGAAGCCCTACAAGAACCCAGAAACAAGGAAGTGAAGCATTACCAAGTTAGAAGGAGTTTGTACAACTGGCTTCAGCAAGTCGACTAACTGGCCGTGGCAAGTCATCCCTGTTTTGCTCTCTGTGTAACTGGCTACAGCAAGTTGACAGACTTGCCGTAGCCAGTCGAGAATCTGAAGAGAAATCTACTCTCTGTGTAACTGGCTACAACAAGTTGACAGACTTGCCGTAGCCAGTCGAGAATCTGAAGAGAAATCTGCTCTCTGTGTAACTGGCTACAGCAAGTTGACAGACTTGCCGTAGCCAGTCGAGAATCTGAAGAGAAATCTGCTCTCTGTGTAACTGGCTACAGCAAGTTGACAGACTTGCCGTAGCCAGTCGTGAAAAGTACAGTTGCGCGTTTTGATATCAGAAGCGAAAAAACACTTCTTAACCTAAAGGGAGGCGCCGAAAAACAGAGCTGAGCATTGGGAAACATTAGAGCACGTAAGGGAGAGCTTAGGAAGGGAGCATTATGAATTTGAGTGCATTCTGATTCATTGTGAGATTTTTGGATTCATTGCTTATAAAATTTCTTAAACTGAATTTGAGGTAGTTAAGTTGTGAATGTTTTCATATTGTTGCTTTATTAATGAGACTATATTGTTCTGTCCATATGGTATTTTGATAGCATCTTGAACTCCTAATTCTCCATTCTTAAACTTAAAAGAAGAAAACATAGTCTTGGTTGTTACTTGTCCAGTGGTTTGAGGTGGAGATTAGGGTATAAGATTGCATTCAGAAACATAGATTTTGTTTCCACTCTATTTCTGCAAACTCAAGAACTTGAGTTCATCATGTCAAACTCGAGTGCATAGAGTAATTTTTCAATCTCCAGGTAGTTTATGTTAGATACTTGCGAGAGTGCATTGTCAAACTCGAGTGCAAAAACCATCAGAATTGGAGTGCTTATATATGAACTCGAGTGTACTAGGTATTTTCAAGTTTCTACTAAGTTCTCTGATTGAAACTCTTGAGAGTAAATTTATGGACTTGAGTGCAACAGGCAATAAAACTCGAGTTTTGATGTTCAAACTCGAGTGCATTGACTGTTTATTGCTTCTTCATGTCTTTCTGGAACAAACTAGCAGGAGTGTGATATTTAGACTCGAGTACACAAGGCTCCAGGACTCAAGTATGTGACCAAACTCGAGGGCACTTTGTTATTTTAGTTTCAGACCAACTATCTGGAATAAACTCTCTTGTCAAACTCTTAGGACTCGAGTGCATATGTCAAACTTGAGTTCATTTCTCACAGAAATCGAGTGCATACATACAAACTCGAGTGCATCAACATAATAACAGATTATATCAACGTGAGTTTATGTGATGCTTTGTTTGATAAATTTAACATATTGTGCTTGATTAAACTTAGTCATTTCTCTATAAAACTTGGTCTTTGCCATTAATTAATTCAAGTGATTGATCGTTGCTATATAAATGCATTATAATATAAAATTTTCTATGTACTTGTTCATTATCTAGTAGTTGAGCTAGGTACTTGTGAGTGTAATGATTCCGTGCTCTCATCATAGTCTTACCTTTTCCAGGGGAAAAATAGAAAAGAGAGAAAAAAAAGGTGTTGAAATATATGGATTATAGTTGGATAAACGTTTAACAGACGAGTATTGAGTATGATAATGGGGTGAGGGATTTTTTAGACTTTGTTAGAAGAAATACCGATGATGATAGTAGGATGTTCTATTGCCTTTGTATAGAATTTTTCAATGAGAAGCAACTAAGTGCTGCAGATATATACACACATTTAATTTGTGAATTATTTTGTAAGAATTATACAGTATGGGTATGGCATAGTGAAGAATTAAAAATTCCAAGTGCATCTCAACAGGGGGAGTAGCCTTTGACGATAATGACATGGATCTGGATGATCTGGATTATCATGCAAAAATCAAAGATATTATAGTTACATCTCTGTGATTCAATTGATAATTTATAAATCATCCCTCTTTTGTAGAAGGATGGAGACAAGTTTTGAAGCCCTACAAGAACCCAGAAACAAGGAAGTGAAGCATTGCCAAGTTAGAAGGAGTTTGTACAACTTGCTTCAGCAAGTCGACTAACTGGCCGTGGCAAGTCATCCCTGTTTTGCTCTCTGTGTAACTAGCTACAGCAAGTTGACAGACTTGCCGTAGCCAGTCGAGAATCTGAAGAGAAATCTGCTCTCTGTGTAACTGGCTATAGCAAGTTGACAGACTTGCCGTAGCCAGTCGATAATTTGAAGAGAAATCTGCTCTCTGTGTAACTGGCTACAGCAAGTTAACAGACTTGCCGTAGCCAGTCGTGAAAAATACAGTTACGCGTTTTGATATCAGAAGCGAAAAAACACTTCTTAACCTAGAGGGAGGCGCCGAAAAACGGGGGCTAAGCATTGGGAAACATTAGAGCACGCAAGGGAGAGCTTAGGAAGGGAGTATTTTGAAGATTAGAAGCCTTGGGTTGGATTTTTGAGAAAGATTGAAGCTAAAATCAGTGGTTTTTATCATTCTCCTTCTCTTTTCTTTCATTTGCTGATATGGGTTACTTTGTTAAGCTGAATTTTTGGCATTTCAAGATTATGAGTAGCTAAATACTTTCATTTAGGATTACTTTTACCCATTGTATGGATTTAAACTATTAGATTATCTTGCTTACATTGGTTATTGAGTATATATGATGATTTTTCTTTGTACTTAATGCTTTCTTGTGCTTGATCACCACATGAATATAGTAGTTCAATTGGAAGATGCTTGAGAGAGCTATTTTGATTGTAGAACTTAAGAGAAATCATGCTAGACTTGAATTTTATGATTAAATGGATGGTTTGTTGTTAGAATAGAGATATATCTAATAACCTAGCATAGTCTATTGAAGGATTATGTTGGAAAGATGATTTTCATTAATTATAAACAAGAGATTGAATATTTTTAATGAAGATTAAAAATCAATCTTGACTTGAGAGAGCTTTGTTGATGCTTTAGAACCTTTGACTAGCATATAAAACTCATTTAACCAACATAAGTGGATAATTGCATAGTTTTATGAAATACAATGGGGAAGAAGTAATCCTAAGCTTATAACATTTTGAAACCAAACCCAATTTCCCAATTCTCACTGTTTGCTTTGTTATTTTCATTAATATTCTTCATTTACCTTAATCACTTCAAATGATTCGATTCAACCTAGTTAAGAACATAGTTGCATTAGTTAGCTCATTTTCGTCATAGTCCTCGTGGGAACGATCTTTACTTATCACTCTATTACTTGACGCGACCCGTATACTTGCGGAAGAGCAACCGAGACTACCACCTCGTCCTAATCCATATTTCAATATGGCCAATCCTAATGACGATGATTTGGAGCGCACTTTGGATGAGTACATGGAGCAAGAAAGTTCCACCTATCAATTTAGCATCCAATTCCCTGCTATTCAGGCTCGGAATTTTGAGTTGAAACCAATCATGATTTAAATGCTCCAAATGATTGGCTTATTCTCAGGGACTCAGAATGAAGATCCTACTAACCATTTGACATGCTTTGTACAAGTGTGTGAGAACTTCAAATTTCAAGGAGTAACTTCGGATGCACTAAGATTGTGACTCTTTCCTTTATCACTTGAGAAGAAGGCAAGAGCTTGGCTTACCGCTCTACCTCCTAACTCAATCACTACTTGGGATGAAATGGCATCCAAATTCAAGGCAAGGTTCATTCTAAGGGGTAGACGGGCAGTTCAAAGAGCTGAACTTTTGGGTTTCCAACAAGAGCCAGGTGAACTCTTTCATAAAGCATGGGAGAGATTTAAGGAGATGTGGCGTAGTTGTCCCAATCATGAACAGAAGACCTATGTCTTGCTTGAAGCCTTTACAGCCGGATTAGATGTACCCACTTCAAATATGCTCAACAATGCCTCAAATGGTGAAATTGGTAAGATACGGGTTTATGATATACTACAATTGTATGAGGACATTGCTTCTAGTTCCTTACAAAAATCTGAAAAATCACGCTCTAGCTATCGAACTTATAAGGATCCAAGCCCTTCAAGTGGTTCAATTGGGTCTAAAGAAATTGCTGCTCAACTTGAAGCAATGGCAAAGAGATTTGACCAACTTGAGTTGAAGATAGAGAGAAATTCTTCTAAGAATGTGAATGCTATCCAAGCGCCAAGTCCTTCTTGTGAAATATGTGGAGAAGCCCACTCTTATGAAGAATGTCATCATACTATGGAGTCGGTGAATTATTTGAACAATAATCAAAGATATCTACGTGGCAATCCTTACTGTAATACCTACAATAAGGGTATGAGAGACCATCCTAACTTCTCTTGGAAGACTAGACCTAGTGAGAACCTAATTAATCACTATGCTTCTACTAATAAGCCAATGCATCCATCGGGCTTTGAGTACCCACAAAAGCCACAAGAAGGTGATTCCGAGACAAACAAACTTTTGAGGCAACTTGTCAAAGGTCAAGAAGGCTTAATTGGCACGGTTTCTCTTCATGACACGGCAATCAAGAATCTTGAGATACAAGTGGGACAAATTGCTTCACACTTGAGTGCTCAACCAAGAAATGGTCTTCCAAGTGATACTATCCCTAATCCTAAGCGGGAGGGTAAAGAAGAATGCAAGGTTCTTACTCTACGTAGCGGCAAAACTCTACCCGATATCCCAAGTTCGAGTAAGGATGCTACAAAGCCTAAAGACCATGTTGTTGAAGACCTTAACCATGATGAAGAGGTTAATGAAGACACTATGGTAGAAGAAGAGGATAGTAAGAAGAGAAAACAAACTGAGGAGAATATAGATGATGTGGTGCAAAATAAGCCCATTACTCCTGAAAATGTGGATGAGAAGAAGAGAAAGACCAATACTTCTCCTCTACCATATGTTCCACCCCCTCCTTTTCCACAAAGGCTCAAGAAACACCAAGAAGATAAGCAATTCAAGAAGTTTATTGAGATGTTCAAACAGTTGCATATCAACATTCCCTTTGCGGAAGCCTTAGAGCAAATGCCTAAATATGCCAAGTTCATGAAAGATGTCCTCACAAAGAAAAGAAGGTTTAATGAGTTTGAGACTGTGGCTGTCACCAAAAGCTTCACCGATGTTATCAAGCAACTTCCACCTAAGTTGAAGGATCCCGGTAGTTTCTCTATCCCTTGTCATGTTGGAGGTAAATTCTTAGGTAATGGTTTATGTGATCTTGGGTCAAGTGTCAATCTTATGCCTTTATCTATATTCAACAAGTTGGGATTAGGTGATGCTCGACCTACCACAGTTACCTTGCAATTGGCAGATAGAAGTTTGTCATACCCTAAGGGGATTATTGAGGATGTAATAGTCAAGGTTGATAAATTCATATTTCCGGCTGATTTCATTGTTCTTGACTTTAATCCTGATAGAGAGATGCCTTTATTGTTAGGAAGGCCATTTTTAGCAACCGCTAGAACTTTGATAGATGTGGAAAAAGGTGAGTTGAATTTAAGGGTAGCAGACGAGCAAGTTACCTTTAATATGAGTCAATTGATGAAGAATCCTCATGTGCATGAAGAGTGTTTATTTATTGATATGATTGGTCTTGTCACACAAGAGGAATTTGAGACCTCTGTGATTGAAGATCCACTTGAAGCCGCTCTTCTTGATGTTGAATCTGAGGGTTTAGATGTATTGGAGTGCAAGGCTATTATGGATGCGTCGACCCCTTATCCTAAACGGAGGATACCATTTGAGTCACTTGAGTTAGGTTCAACTAATAGACCAAAGTTGAAATCTTCTTTAGAGGAACCACCTTCGCTTGAGTTGAAGGTATTGCCATCTCATTTACAGTATGCTTATCTTGGTTCCAACAACACTCTTCCGGTGATTATTGCTTTAGATCTTACTATTCAACAAGAGGAGCAATTAGTTGAAGTCTTGAAAGCTCATAAAAGAGCTATTGGGTGGACAATTGTTGATATCAAGGGCATTAGTCCCTTTATGTGCATGCACAAGATCTTTTTGGAAGAGAATCATAAGACTTCCATTAAACATCAAAGAAGACTCAATCCCATTATGAAGGAAGTAGTGAAGAAGGAGCTTCTTAAATGGCTCGATGCTGGTATTGTGTATCCTATTTCTGATAGTTCTTGGGTGAGCCCAGTCCAATACGTCCCCAAAAAGGGCGGTATGACTGTAGTGGCTAACACCCACAATGAACTCATCCCCACTCGTACTGTTACCGGGTGGAGGGTTTGCATGGACTACCGTAAGCTCAACATGGCTACTCGCAAGGACCACTTTCCCTTACCTTTTATTGATCAGATGTTAGACAAACTAGCTGGAAAAGAGTTCTTTTATTTTCTTGATGGTTACTCGGGGTATAACCAAATAGCAATTGCTCCGGAAGACCAAGAGAAGACTACATTTACATGCCCATATGGTACCTTTACTTTCAAGCGCATGCCCTTTGGCCTTTGCAATGCACCGGCTACATTTCAACGGTGTATGATGGCTATTTTTGCTGATATGATAGAGCATACCATGGAAGTGTTCATGGATGACTTCACTGTGTTTGGTGATTCATATGACGAGTGCTTAGCTAACTTAGCTCAAGTCTTGAAACGGTGTGAAGACACTAATCTTGTACTTAATTGGGAGAAATGCCATTTTATGGTGAAAGAAGGCATTGTGTTAGGCCACCGTGTTTCAAAGAACGGTTTAGAAGTTGACCGAGAAAAGATAGAGGTGATTGGACAACTTCCTCCACCTATCAATGTCAAAGGTATGAGAAGCTTTTTGGGCCATGCTGGATTCTATAGAAGGTTCATAAAGGATTTTTCTAAAATCACTAAGCCACTATGTGCTTTACTTGAGAAGGATGCTGAGTTTAAGTTTGATGATACATGTTTGAAAGCATTTGAAGAATTGAAACGAAGACTTGTAACTGCTCCTATCATCATGGCTCCGGATTGGAGTTTACCCTTTATAGTGATGTGTGATGCTAGTGATTATGCTGTGGGAGCTGTACTTGGGCAGAAAAAAAAGAACGTCTTCCATCCTATTTACTATGCAAGCAAAACACTTGATAGTGCTCAAGAAAACTACACTACCACTGAGAAAGAGCTTTTGGCTGTAGTGTATGCATTTGCCAAGTTCCGACCTTACTTGATTGGTGCCAAGGTGCTTGTCCATACTGATCATTCTGCACTAAGGTACCTCTTTAGTAAGAAGGACTCTAAAGCAAGGTTGATTCGATGGGTTTTGCTCTTACAAGAGTTTGATCTTGAGATTGTCGATAGAAAGGGCTCTGAAAATCAAGTTGCTGACCACTTATCTAGGTTGAGTACTAAAGCTCAACATGATGGAGATCTACCCATTCATGAAACGTTTTCTGATGAGCAGCTCTTTCTAGTGAGTCATTCTGAAACTCCTTGGTATGCCGATATAGTAAATTATCTTGTGAGCGGAATTATTTCTGAAGATTTGAGCTATCACCAACGGAAGAAGTTTTTACATGATGTCAAGTTCTATTGTTGGGAAGAACCCTTCTTATTTCACTATTGTACTGATCAGTTGATTAGAAGATGTGTCCCAGAAAGTGAGCAACAAGATGTATTGAAGTTTTGTCATTCTTCCGAGTATGGAGGCCACTTTGGTGGTAACAAGACTGCTGCAAAAGTTTTGCAATCTGGATTTTTCTGGCCATCTTTATTCAAGGATGCTTATGAATTTGCTCTATCTTGTGACTGGTGTCAAAGGGTTGGTAATATCTCTAGGAGAAATGACATGCCACTTAATAGCATGTTGGAAGTTGAGTTATTTGATGTATGGGGGATTGACTTCATGGGACCTTTTCCCAAGTCCTTCAACAATCAATACATTCTTGTAGCAGTGGATTATGTGTCTAAATGGGTTGAGGCTATTGCTTCCCAAATAAATGATGCTAAAGTGGTGGTCAAATTCATGAAGAAGAATATTTTCACTCGATTCGGTGCTCCAAGGGCTATTATAAGTGATGGTGGCACTCATTTTTGCAACCATCAATTTAAATCTCTTTTGAAGAAGTATGGAGTGAGACATAAGGTTGCTTTAGCTTACCATCCACAAACGAATGGTCAAGCTGAAATTTCTAATAGAGAAATTAAGAAAATCCTTGAGAAAACTGTGGGTGTCACTCGAAAGGATTGGTCCATGAAGTTAGATGATGCACTATGGGCCTATCACACCGCTTACAAGACACCTATTGGCATGCCTCCTTACCGGTTGGTTTTCGGAAAAGCTTGTCATCTTCCTGTGGAGTTGGAACATAATGCCTATTGGGCAATTAAAAAGTTGAATTTTGATGAAAAAGAAGTGGGTGACAAGAGGCTCTTGCAACTCAATGAGCTTGAAGAATTTTGTTTCCATGCCTATGAAAGTTCTAAGCTTTACAAGGAGAAAACCAAGCGGTGGCATGACAAAAAGATTGTCTCTAAGTCTTTTGAGCCGGGACAACGAGTGCTTTTATACAACTCTAAGTTGAAGATTTTTCCTGGAAAGCTGAAGTCTAGATGGTCGGGACCTTTCATTGTGGTTCAAGTCTTTGATAAAGGTGTTGTAGAGTTACAAGGGCATGATGGTGAGCGATTCAAAGTCAATGGACAATGATTAAAGTACTATTGGGGTGGTACAGTAGAAAGGCAAACCATCACTCTACCCCTCATGGACTCCATTTGACACGATGAAGAGTCAAGCTAAAGACTATAAATTAAGCGCTTCTTGGGAGGCAACCCAAGTTCTTAACTTAATTTTTTGTAATTTTGTGTTTTTGGTGTGTTTTGGTAGATTTATGTTTGATCTTTGTTTTGTAGGAAGGAAGGGTACCCCAACTTGGATCTTAACTTTTGAAGCTAGGAGTAATGTCAATTAAGGAGGAAGAACTCATAAGTACAAAGGAAATGCATTTAAGGGAAGTTCATGTGACTCTAAGCTCATATATATGATTTGGAGTGCATTTATGATGATTACTCAAATTAGAGTAGTGCTGATGTTCATGTGCTTATTTGATTGAATCTTGATTGTGAAATTCACTTGTGACCATTATTTGATGCAATTTTGGTGGTGCATTTGATGTGTTGTGATATTCTCCATGAATATGCTTATATATGTGCCTTTGTTGTCTTTGATGGTTTAAAGTCTTGCTCCAATTTGGTTTTGATTGATAATTATTGGTTTGGAACTCATTTGGTGGTTTTTGGGGGATTTGGGAATGTTTTGTGTGTGTACAGGGCTGCTGTTCTGTTTTATTTTTTGACAGTTAAAGTTGCCACGGCAAGTTCAAAAAACTTGCTGTGGCAAGTTAGCTATTTTGTGCTCTCTGTGTAACTGGCCACGGCAACTTTTCAAAACTTACCGTAGCCAATGTTCTAGCGCCCCTCTCTGTGTAACTGGCCACAGCAACTTTTCAAAACTTGTTGTGGCCAGTAGTGTTTTGTACTTTAAAAAAACGAAAAAAGAAATCATAAATAAATAAAAATTTAATCCTCCTCTTTTACCCTTCATTTTTCATTTCCATTCCCATTTTACCCAAATGAATGTGGCCCACAATTAGAACCACATTCATCCCCAATTTTAAATTTTTTTTTACCCCAAATTGTAAATTCTCTCTAAACTCAAACCCTAATTCTTCTTCTTCTTTTCACTTTCAACTCCCTCACTCAGTCAACCCCCTCATCTCTCGCAGTCTCAAGCTCTCAGCAATCTCATCTCTTGCCTCCAAATCCACCACCGTCACTCTCATCTTCATCAGTCTCACCTATTCCGTCGTGCTCCCTGTCTCATCCTTCAAAACCCACTACCGTCAGACCTGAGTAACTACTCATCCTCTCTGCCTCTCTCTCCCTGAATCCTCCGTCGCCCACTCCGCCGTTGATCTCAGCCTCCCAACTTCTCCTTCACCATCATTCTCTCTTTTATTTTCCAGTAACACCAGCGCCCCCTTCACCGTCATTTTCTCCTTCACTCTCCAGATCTATCGCTACTCTCGTCTAAGCTAACCACCACTACCAGACTTCAATCCTCCGTCGCCCACTCGCACCCACTTTCCCTTTCCGGCCAACCCTCACCGTCAACCTCAGCTCGACATCTCCGTTCCCATTTTAGCTACCAAACCCACTTCCCTGCGTTCAGCTCAATAAACTCTCTCTCTCATTTTACTTCTCATCACAGCCCTCAGCCCCTTTCACCGTTGTTTTCCCCCATCCACCACTTCTAGCTCCTCCGACACCGCCTCCACTGACAGCCACGTTCCCACCTCCACGCCATCCCAGTCACACTCTACTTAGTGACTCCTTTTCACTTTGAGGTATTTATTCTTTCTCTCTCTGATCAGCTTTGTTCTGGGTAGTTTAGCGAAAGAAGCAATGAGTATTGATTAATTGTAGGGAGTGACATGTCTTAGGTTTGAACTGACGAAGATATGGGTTTAGCTATTCTGTAATTGAAGATTGACATTGGACTATTATTCCTTGTGGACTCTGATTGTATGTTGCTAGGAATTGAACTTCAGTGGTGCAAATTACTATAAGAATCACATGTTAGTAATTTTTGATAATGGCTTGTTCAATAGTCCTTGAGCTGACAAAAGTTGAATCTTTCATGTCTTCTATTGCTCTGTATATAATGGGTTGTCATGATAACTGAAAATTTTCACTGATTTCTGTAACGTGTGGATAAATTCTGAAATTTTGGTTACTGTTGAATTTGAGTTTAAAGAAAAAACAGTGTTTTTGAATTGTATCTCCAGTAAGATCTGCACATGAATGACTGGTTTTGAAAACTGAAGCATTTGGAAAGAACCTCAAAGCTATGGAAACTGCATTTCCATTTTCAAGTTGCAATCAATTGAGTTTTGAAGTGTTTAAACCATCATTTACATACTGATGCTTCTGTTCTATAAGTGGTATTTTGTTTGAATTCCATAGGTTTCACAACTTATTCTCAAACTTATATCACCTCAAAAAGCCTTTCCTTCAAGTGGAAAATGTTTTCCAAACTTTTCTGATCTGCCTTCATAAGTTAGCTGTTTGGAAATTCCTCCTCTACTAGCACTTAAGATTGAACTGCAAATTGTCTTTGAGAAGGCCAGAATCGCATTTGCTGATAATGGCTTGCTAAATTCAGTTTTGAAATTGCTGGGGCATGTTGATACATTTTCCATATTGTGCTTAACAAGATTGGTTACTTGAATTCTGACACATGCTGCTGAGTTTTGAAGTCTGAAATCTATGAGCTGCTAATGGGAGTTTGAAACTGTACACACAACTTTTTGAAACATAAAAATACTCCTTTTACATACTGAATGTATTTGGAAATGTGTTTTCTCTTGTTTGAACACCATATTTGGACTCAACTCTAGAAATTGCAAATTGCCTCATTGAACTTCAGAATTTACAAGGCTTTTCATGAAATTGCAGTTGTTCTTGATCATGTGTTTCAGTAATCAATTTGTGTAGAGTATCTTGGGATGTTTCCAATGCTATAATTACTTTTGCTGATATTGGCTTGATTTCACTCTTAGTTCTGAGATGATTTGGGATCATAAAAGAGGTAGTGAGGTTAGGTTTAATCTTGGAATTCAAGTTTGAAGTTTTGGATTCAGATAGAATTCATGTTTGGGGGATATTTTCTTTTGTGTTTAGGGCTAGGATAGGAAAGTTTAGTTTCTTGGATCTGTTTGTTTTAAGCCAGCTACTGATGGCTGGCAATCCGTTGTGGGCTGCTAATTTATGTGTTGACTACTATTGGCCATTACTGATTTGTGTGGAATTTAGAGGCTCATTGACATGACTGTGTTGATCTTAATGATATGCATGAGTAAATGATTTTTTTTGGGCATTTTGTGACCAGCCATGTTGAAATAAAACTAGACCCTGATTTTCTCATGAACTTATGCGAGCTCCTGATGGCTCATGGTTAGATTGTGGATTGACTGTTATTTTTGCTGTGAATACTTTGGAAAATTCCTGTATAGCACATTGATTCTTGACAGGTTGTACAGCTGGGCTTGTTCTTGGATTTTGCTGGTTTTGTGTGAAAGCATGTCCAGGTTTTACTTTACTCAAGCCATTGTGTGCTTGAATTTCTTTATTAATGCTGTGGATGTGATAATTTTATGTGTTGGTTCTTTCATTTCCCTTCCTTTTAGTTGACAATGAGGACATTGACAATTTTAAGTTTGGGGGTGAGAGTGCTTCAATTTTGAAAGTAAATGATTGCACAGAAAAATTATTGAAAAATTTTGACTTCAATTTTGAAAGTAAATGAGTGCAAAGAAAACATTTTTGAACAGGTTTGGTTAGAAAATTGTTGGAATGTTTTAAATTTCCCTTGTTTAAATGCTTGTTTGTGAATATAATGTTTCAAAAAAAAATTGAATGTACTGAAATTCTAATTTATTTGTCAAAGCTGCCTGAATGATCCAATGATATAAATTACTGCTCAATCTTTTATATTTGATAGAAAATTTTGTTTAATGTACATTGATGTATGTATTGTAGTGATAAATCATGTTATTCAGGAATTTTTAGCTAAAAAAACACTATTGGAGTTGGTTGTATTTTAGATGTCTTGTTAAAGGGCTTTGTGGCAAATTAAGTTATATGCCTTGTTTCAAACTTTTAATTTCAGAATACTCTTTGAAATTCTTCAAAGCTTTTGATTTATTCCATGAGATTTAGAGAGATGATTAGGGCACTTCATAAACTGCGTTTGAGCCTTTCAAGCTTACCTAATTGACTTTATTCCTTTTTGAACCCTTATTTTGAGCTTAATTGAAAAACCAATTTAAGATTCTTTTTGAAAAACCTAATATCTACCTACCTTAGCCAATGTGAAAAACCATGATTCCCTTGCTTTGAGATAGATGATAATTGATTGGGTTGTAGAATGTGGTGATGAGTAGAGTTTTGATTGATTTGAAAAAGGAGGGTAGAAACTACAAGGGTTTACAATGTATAAAAAAAAGAGAAGAAGAAAGAAAAATGAAAATGATGTAAAAAAAATACAAGAAGGCTTGATATGGAAAAGATCAATGTGGATTAAGTTTGGGGGAGTATGTTCAAGAAAAAAAAAAGGAAGAAACTCCTTTGAGTGGTTGTCATCTATCTTGAGGTATTTGTTGATCATCCTTTACCATTTCTTTTGAGAACCTTAACCCTTGGCCCTATTACAAGTTGAAAAGCCCCTTTGATTTTTAAGTCAAGTGGAGTGAATTGGGAGAAAAGATGAATGAATTAGAGTATGATGAAATTGAGTGTTTGAATATGGGTATATGACTTGAAGTGTCCCTTTTAACTTTAGCAAGTGTAAAAGGAATGCATAGTAACTCCATTCAAACACTCACACTTAGAAATTCTTGAAAAGCATGTTTTAAATCTATAAGATGTTCATCTTTGCATGTTCTCTTGATTTCCTATTTGATATAACTCTTTGAGAAGCTGATGAGGAAAAATTTATTCATGCATCAATAACAGATACTTGAGAAATTTAGTAGAGATACAAGTTTTTGCTTGAGGACAAGCAAATGTTTAAGTTTGGGGGTGTGTTAACTCTTAGAAATTCATATCATTCCAACACATTTTCTTCTTTGTTTTTACCTATTTTTGGGTTCAAAATGTGCATAGAAAGAAGTGTATAGAAGGAAATATGCATATCAAAGTATCATGCAAAAATCAAAGATATTATAGTTACATCTCTATGATTCAATTGAGAATTTATAAATCATCCCTCTTTTATAGAAGGATGGAGACAAGTTTTGAAGCCCTACAAGAACCCAGAAACAAGGAAGTGAAGCATTGCCAAGTTAGAAGGAGTTTGTACAACTGGCCGTGGCAAGTCATCCCTGTTTTGCTCTCTGTGTAACTGGCTACAGCAAGTTGACAGACTTGCCGTAGCCAGTCGAGAATCTGAAGAGAAATCTGCTCTCTGTGTAACTGGCTACAGCAAGTTGACAGACTTGCCGTAGCCAGTCGAGAATCTGAAGAGAAATCTGCTCTTTGTGTAACTGGCTACAGCAAGTTGACAGACTTGCCGTAGCCAGTCGTGAAAAGTACAGTTGCGCGTTTTGATATCAGAAGCGAAAAAACACTTCTTAACCTAGAGGGAGGCGCCGAAAAACAGAGCTGAGCATTGGGAAACATTAGAGCACGCAAGGGAGAGCTTAGGAAGGGAGCATTATGAATTTGAGTGCATTCTGATTCATTGTGAAATTTTTGGATTCATTACTTATAAAATTTCTTAAACTGAATTTGAGGTAGTTAAGTTGTGAATGTTTTCATATTGTTGCTTTATTAATGAGACTATATTGTTCTGTCCATATGGTATTTTGATAGCATCTTGAACTCCTAATTCTCCATTCTTAAACTTAAAAGAAGAAAACATAGTCTTGGTTGTTACTTGTCCAGTGGTTTGAGGTGGAGATTAGGGTATAAGATTGCATTCAGAAACATAGATTTTGTTTCCACTCTATTTCTGCAAACTCAAGAACTTGAGTTCATCATGTCAAACTCGAGTGCATAGAGTAATTTTTCAATCTCCAGGTAGTTTATGTTAGATACTTGCGAGAGTGCATTGTCAAACTCGAGTGCAAAAACCATCAGAATTGGAGTGCTTATATATGAACTCGAGTGTACTAGGTATTTTCAAGTTTCTACTAAGTTCTCTGATTGAAACTCTTGAGAGTACATTTATGGACTTGAGTGCAACAGGCAATAAAACTCGAGTTTTGATGTTCAAACTCGAGTGCATTGACTGTTTATTGCTTCTTCATGTCTTTCTGGAACAAACTAGCAGGAGTGTGATATTTAGACTCGAGTACACAAGGCTCCAGGACTCAAGTATGTGACCAAACTCGAGGGCACTTTGTTATTTTAGTTTCAGACCAACTATCTGGAATAAACTCTCTTGTCAAACTCTTAGGACTCGAGTGCATATGTCAAACTTGAGTTCATTTCTCACAGAAATCGAGTGCATACATACAAACTCGAGTGCATCAACATAATAACA
Organism: Albizia julibrissin; assembly: GCA_037074505.1. NCBI lineage: Eukaryota > Viridiplantae > Streptophyta > Magnoliopsida > Fabales > Fabaceae > Albizia > Albizia julibrissin. Next base: position 42,629,603 of record CM073478.1, on the reverse strand, counting down.
GATTATATCAACGTGAGTTTATGTGATGCTTTGTTTGATAAATTTAACATATTGTGCTTGATTAAACTTAGTCATTTCTCTATAAAACTTGGTCTTTGCCATTAATTAATTCAAGTGATTGATCGTTGCTATATAAATGCATTATAATATAAAATTTTCTATGTACTTGTTCATTATCTAGTAGTTGAGCTAGGTACTTGTGAGTGTAATGATTCCGTGCTCTCATCATAGTCTTACCTTTTCCAGGGGAAAAATAGAAAAGAGAGAAAAAAAAAGGTGTTGAAATATATGGATTATAGTTGGATAAACGTTTAACAGACGAGTATTGAGTATGATAATGGGGTGAGGGATTTTTTAGACTTTGTTAGAAGAAATACCGATGATGATAGTAGGATGTTCTATTGCCTTTGTATAGAATTTTTCAATGAGAAGCAACTAAGTGCTGCAGATATATACACACATTTAATTTGTGAATTATTTTGTAAGAATTATACAGTATGGGTATGGCATAGTGAAGAATTAAAAATTCTAAGTGCATCTCAACAGGGGGAGTAGCCTTTGATGATAATGACATGGATCTGGATGATCGGATAGAGGATATTATTCATGATGTAAAAGGAGAGGTTTTTGAGCAAACCCATGCATAAGTTAATATGTGCAGTAATGTTGAGAAGCTGCTCTACCCAGGGTGTACAAAATACCAATTGTTGAAAGCAGTATTGAAATTGGTAAGCTTGAAAGCACGACATGGATGGAGCGACAAGAGTTTTTCAGAAACTCTTGAGGCCTTTAAGGACATGCTTCCAGATGATAATGTGCTGCCTTGCAAATATTATGATGCTAAGAAAATGTTGTGTCCACTAGGGATGAAGTATAAAAAGGTACATGCATGCCTTAATGATTGCATATTATACATAAAAGATCATGAAGAGAAGCAGTAGCGTCCGATATGTGAAACCCCGAGGTACAAATAAGGCCCCTGTAAAAGAAATTATACCAAGGTTCAAGTGCATGTTTGCTAATGAAATTGATGCCAAAAATTTGAGATGGCATGCGAATAAGAGGATTTCAGATTGAAAGCTTTGACATCTTGTTGATTCTTCTCAATGGAAGAAAAATGAGAAATTATTTCCTAGCTTCCGTGAAGAATCATGGAGCCTTAGGCTTGGGCTTAGCACATATGACACGAATCCTTATGATAGCCTAAGCAGTATACATAGTTCATAGCTTGTTCGGTTAGTAATTTACAACTTATCTCCTTTGTTATGTATGAAACGAAAGTAAGAGTGATGAAATTAAGAGCCAATGAGTCATTAGTGACATAGTAAGGTTTGTGGAAATGATTGAGAAGTATTCTACCCTTCGAAAAACCCTCTTAGCCTTAGGTTCAAATCCTGAGTTGAGTGCGAGGATTTATGAATGTTTTGTAACATTGGGTAGTCCAGGGTCAAATCCTAGTTCTACAATGGATTTTATTACTCATTTATACTTATTATGGAGTATTGGACATAAGGTGTCACATTTTTTGTATAAGAGCGTTGATTCTGACAATATTGAGTAATTGCTATAGTTATTAGAGTATTGATTTTAGCAATAATGGAATTTTCTAGAAGTTCTCTACTAAAGATGATAGGTTATAATCCTTAGTTAGATACCTTGTCATAGAAGGCATGGTGGTAGAACTATTGGTTAGAGTGATGCCAAGTGGAGTGCAACTTGGTGAACTCGAGTTCATGGACCATTTTCTGATGGGAAAAGTGGTCTCAGACAAGAACTTGCAGGGTTGAGAAGTGTGACTCAAGTGCATTTTAGGGTTAGAACTCGAGAACTCAAGTGCATGGGGTATTTCCCTATACATAAGATAGTTTCAAGCAGGAACCCGCGAGAGTGTAAAGCCTGAACTTGAATGCAGACAGCTGAGGACTCGAGTTCATATGGGTAAACTCGAGTGCACATGTTGTTCTTGCAGTTGGAATTGTTTCTGGTAGAAACTCTTTCCCCAAAAATGGAAGGACTCGAATGTAAGCAAGTTGAGAACTCGAGTTCATATAGTTGAACTCGAGTGCATCTCCTATCCTTGTAAATTAAAGATTTCTCGGGTAGAAACTCGTTTCGCAAACTCGTAAAACTCAAGTGGAATGATTGCAAAGAACTCGAGTGATAAGATTTAAGCTTTAGTGCAACGCTTATTTGATGGAAATTGAGAGCATTCTGGAACAAACTCTTATCTCCATACTTCCAGGACTCGAGTGTACAAGGAGAACTCAAGTTTTTCATGGTGAACTCGAGTGTAAGCCTTTATGGCATGTGTAAAGATTGAAGTATCAGCTAAGTCTCCATTGAAAACCACCAGAACTCAAGTATGACTGGTAAGACTCAAATTTTGGGTCAGAACTCGAGTTCATGGAGACCAAACTTGAGTGTAGAGGGACTTTTGCACAATATGGAAATGTGACTTTGTGCAAAGCTTTGGTTGGAGACTTTAGCACATTGTAAGAGACTTTCCTGATATGTCAAATGGTGGTTGAGGTATTATGGGATACCGATACCTAGTGATGTATGATATGATGCTAGCGACATGTCATGTGATGGTTAAGGTATTATGGGATAGCAATACTCAATGATAAATAGTATGGTATGAATCTAGCACTGATGCTCGTATCTTATTAGAACTCCGTGGTTAAATGTACTGAGGAGAAGAAATATTATGGTTAGGTTCCACGTATGCTTGCTTAGTTGTGGGTAGATTCCTGTGATGTTGTAGCAGAAGCCCAGTAAGGGTAGAGCTGCAGTAGAACCTAACGAGGGTCTGTTGTGAAAATTTGGAATTATGAGTTGAATTCCTAGATGACCTCAGAATGGTTAGAGGCATAGAGATGAATAAGAAAGTTGGGATCTTTAGTACAAACCCTATCTGTTGCAGAGATTATTGCTCAGGAAAGTTTATTTGATGAGGATTTATGAATGTTTTGTAACGTTAGGTAGTCCGGGGTCAAATCCTGGTTCCACAACGGATTTCACTACTCATTTATACTCATTATAGAGTATTGGAAAAAAGGTGTCACAATAGTATTGTTGGGACACTGCTCAACATACAAGGTAGTTCTAAGGATGGCGTAAAGGCAAGATTAGATTTGTAAGACATGGGAATACGAAAAGATTTGCATCTGAGGCCATATGGTAAGAGAACTTTTTGTCCTTCAACTTCTCATAGTTTGTCTAAGGATGAGAAAAGAAGTTTTTGTGAGTGCTTACATGGCATCAAAGTTCCCTCAAGGTATTCTTCAAATTTTAAAAAGCTTGTGTCGATGAAAGACTTGAAGTTAGTAGGGTTAAAGTCTCATATTGTCATGTCTTAATGCAACAACTACTCCCAGTAACTATTCGAGGCATTTTCGAATATGAGTTTCAACATATGTTGACTAGAGTTTAATTTTTTTCTTTTTCAATGATATTTGTAGTTAAGTCATTGAGACGAAAAGATTGGATAAAGTGGAAAATGAAGGATACCTGATCTTGTGCCATCTTGAGAAGATTTTTCTTTCTTCTTTTTCTCACATCATAGTACATCTAATTGTTCATCTAGTAAGGGAGATAAAGTCGTGTGGCCCTATCTATTTTCGATAGATGTACCCAATTGAAAGAACTACAGAAATCCTAAAAGGCTATGTGAAGAACCCTACCATCCGAAGCATCTATTGTTCATAAATATGTTTCTAAAGAAGCCATAGAATTTTGTCAACATTATTTGTCAAATGTAAGACATATTGGGCTTCCTAAATGCCATGATGAAAAAGGTGGGTAGATGAGGGGCTACAATAAAGAGTTTGGATCCTGATGAATTGCAACAAGTCCACTTGTATATCTTGAATAATGTTGATGAAGTTCAAGATTACATGAATGCTCATAAAGAAATTATACAGAAAGTAAATAGTCGAACGATTGAACAAAGGTTAATTAGGGAGCATATAAGAACTTTTACATATTGGTTCAAACACAAGGTTGACGGAGAAGAATGTGTTTATGATACAATTAAATGGCTAGTATGTCGTCCTGAGGTTGATGTCATAAGTTAGACTTCATTTGTGATAAATGGTTATACCTTTTACATAAAGTCCTTAGATGATATGAGCACCATCTAGAATAGTGGTATTATGTTAATGCCTGAATCTATACACTTCTCTAGTTCAAAAGATAAGAACCCTAAATTGGCAATCATACCTTATTATGGGGTTATTGAAGAGATTTGGGTGGTTGACTATGTTAAAATTAAATTTCCCACTTTTAAATGCATGTGGGTTGATGCCAATAATGATGTGAAGATCGCATTAGTAGATTTGAACAGTAAAAGTTTTAGAGATGAACCTTTCATTATGGCATATTAGGCAAAACAAGTGTTCTATATTACCAATCAGGAAAATAAAATGTGGTCTATAGCTCTCCAAGGAAAAAGGGTTATTGATATTGATGAGGAAAGTCGTTTGAATTATGATCTTTTTGAGACTTCTCTTTCCAAGGTTCTTCCAGAATTGAACGAAGGTGATGAAGCAGATAATGAACACGGCACGACACAAGAAATGATCATCATGAAGGGATATGGGAGGATATCCCTTTATAAAACTACTTTAAAAGTTAGTTAGCTAAACTAATTATCATTGAGTTATATCCGAATTATGTATATAGTTAGTTTATAAATATAGTCTTTTCATATTACTAACTTAACAATTTGTTTTAAAAGGACAATAACAGATTCGAGGCGTCCTAGTGCAGAGGCTCTAGAGGCACCTAGTGCTCATCAAAGCGAGTCAGCTAATGTTAATCAGAGCGAGCCGACTAACCAATCTATACTGAGGGGTAGATATGGCACATGGTTAAGAGACATTTCACTCAGTCGGAGTGTCAGGCAGAAGATTTTGATTGAGTTTAACAGATATTGGAAACCAATAAGGTCTAATGCAAGCCAATATAGGAGTTTTGTCAGCCTCCTTGCACGCAACAAGCCTAGTATCTTGATAGAGAAGTGGAGAAATGTCGATGAAAATGTGAAACAGTATATTTGGGACACTATTCAAGTATAAATTTCTCTTCTTCATGTAATGATTATCAAATTTGGCACAAATTTGTCACTAACTCCTTCAATGCATGCATAACAGCTCAGCTACAATGTTCCTCAGAGTGAAATCTTGTACAAGAAGACTATGACGTATTGTTGTGAGCGCTGGAGGAAGTTTAAGACAAAAATGGCCAATAATTACATGTATATTGAGGTAGAAGATGGTAAGCCTCATCCTACTCCATGCAGCAAGTATTCATACATTGATGAAACAACCTGACAAGAGTTTTTTAGGCTTCGGAATACTCCAGAAGCTTTGGTGAGTTAAGTTATTTTTTCATTTTATTTACTTATCAATTGTCATGTCTTGATTGTAACCTTTTTTTTTAAATTTCTTATTCACAGGAAAAAAATGAAGAAAGCACAAGAGAGTAGTAGAAAGAATGATTACCCTCATAAAATGTTTCGTAGGGGTTATGCAAAGGCTGAAAAAGACTTATTGGCAGCAAAACAAAAGAGATTGAAAGAAGCATCTCAATCCGATCCTTTTATTCTTCTTTCTCCACTATCTCTGATATGATGTGAAGAAATGTGGTTGTTTGCTCACCGAAAGAGAAGTGGATCTTATACGAGTGAACAATCTCATATAGTAGGTGAAAAAATTGTAAGTATCGATGTTGTTATTAAATATTTAGCACACTTGTTTCATTAGTTATATGTGTTATATGCATCTTACAAGAGGAACTTAAAAAACACAAGCTGATGGATCCTTTAGGTCAAAGGGGAGGAATGATATCCTGACGGTTGATACTGAAAAACATGAGCATCCAGGCCATGTAAGGGGAGTTGGAGGTGGGGTAGGCATAAGGGATTACTTTGGAGCCCCCTTACACCATTCCTTAAGCATGGTGACTAGGGAGGAACTGGAGCATATGTTGGCCACTGCAGGGGCGGAAGCAAGGCTCGAGATAGAAGCATCATTTGATACACTATTAGATGCCCGGTTGAGCAAGATGAGAGAGAAAATGATTGCCATTGTGAGCACAAGACAAGCTACCAGTACTCCCCAGGCACAATCGCTTGCTCCTAAGAAGCATAACACTAAAGGGAGTTATTGCAATATTAGGCAGTCATCAGAGGGTCTTAAAAAAGAAATTGATGAGCCTTGTGACATTTTTGTCGAGGATCCTCTGAGAAGGTTAGTTGTACGGAGGAGTATGCACAACCTGGGATGAATTGTTCACCACCAGCAAATGAAAGATAATCAAGTCAGAGTGTCAGTTGAAGAGGTTATCATTGCAAAAGCACCTGTCCCTATCCCTTATGATAATTTAAAGATTTTATGCGATGTCCTGGGTACTTTCATCTTGTAGCCGAAAATCTTTATTTCTATTTGAGCTGAGGAAACCCCGATCAGGACACCAAGTCCAGCTTCCTTCATCATAAAGTTTCACAGCCTCCATTGTATTTCATGCAACAAGTAATTCTGATGGCATATGATACATCCTTTCGAACAAGAAAGTGGCCTATAGATTCAGCTGTTGGCAAGTATGAAGTGACATGCTATCTTGAGAAGGATGATTTAATGTCCCTAATAGCTTATAGACAACATCTTGCGATTGTGATTGTCCAACTATTTTTAATGTCCGTATTAACTTTGATTTGTGTGCTTGCATTATTGTAGGTGTATGAATCATAGGTTGGTCTTCTCTGGCAATAGCGATAAATTTGGATTCATATGCCTAGTTCAAGTCCAAAAGAAAGGGATCACTGCTGCCATCAGACATAGATACTTATCAAAGAGGCTTAGTGAAACCGTAATTGAGTGTTTTTTGGCTCTGTATATGCACGGGTAAGAAACAATTTCAGATTTCAAAACACATATAATGCTTTATATTTGCTTAACATTCATCTCTTTTTTTTCAGAGATCATTGGCAATTGGTTCTTCTGTGCAAGAACAATTACACCATCATCCTCTTATGCTCCCTCCACTTGAAACCAGGGAATGACTTGAAGAAGACCGTGAACTCGTAAGTTTTCTTGCATTTTTACCTTTTGTGTGCAAAGTTTATGGAATTTATGCAAAATAAGTAATCTTTTTGATTTTGATGATAGGGCTATGTGAACATTTCTACACGCTGCTTGTGGTAAGCATGTTCGTGACTTAAAAGACCATACATAGATCATCCCAAAGGTTAGTACATATCTATTTTCTTTAAGCTATGCTTTTATACTTGCTTTAATGATGTCATGTTCTTTTTCAGAGCTATAGGCAACCACCAGGGTCCAATTTATATGGTTTCTATCTTTTGAGGCACATTTACAATATTATCGCCCTAGGCATGACTGATTTTACCGAAGAGGTAAATATATATTTCAAAACTTTTGTATTACTTTATTGTTTTTAAGTTAGCAAGATAATGTTTTATCTGTCTTTAGTGTTACATACAGATGTTTGATCTTGCTTATCCCTTTGCTGAATAAGAAATTGATTTCATCCGCAACTATTGTACTGAATTCATCTATGAGCTTTTACAAGAATAGTAAGTTTTTTAATCCAATGTTCTTCTAATAATACTTGTATTTTTTATATCTAACTTGTTTTATATCTCTGCGTGGAAAATTTCTGAGATATGGGTCATACAAGTCGGTTTCTGATACATGCATTGGAGCTATTACTTCTTCTTATCATTGGTTGAGCTACTGCATTTTGTATTTTCTAAGAAATTGTTATACAAGGGTTGAAACCTTGTTCATTGATTTGTTGATTTTATTGTCAAATATCATTGCTGCCATGAATGAATGATTGAGGAGAAAATTTGTGCTTCCTTATTGAGTTTCTAACTGATACAATTGCTAAATTCATTGAGGTTATTCTTGGCCAGCACATACTCCTCTTATTGTTATCATTTGTTAAGAGTTGGATTGCCAGTTGTGATTTTGAGTCTATGGAAATATGGTAAAAGATTCTTTCTGCTGTAGTTGTATGACTGTTAATAGGTTTGGTCTGTCATGGACTTACTTCCATTGTCTAGGGCTTGATTAAAAGAAAGAAAGAAAGATTACTGCGGGTATGAGTTAAGGGTTTCATTGTCATTATTACAAAATTTTGTAGCTGACTGAGTATTGAAATTTCTGAAGCTTTTCCTTGGTTATGACTAGTTGTTGCAGTACTAGGAATTTTGACAAAAGTTAGAGAGAGTTCTGAAGTGTACTAGAATGTTAGAAAACTGATATCACATGCTATGATTGACTGATGAAGTCTTGTATGCTTAATGAACCTTATTTGTTGTCATTTGAGCTAGTACTAATTTGCTCAGAATCTGTCCCAAATTCTTATGATTTACACTTAATTCCTATCATATTGAGTGAATATAAATCAAGATCATGTTTGTGCACTTTTAAGCTTTTGTGAGAGCTATCCTGGCTAAATTTAATTATCACTTATGATTTAATCTGATAGTTGTTGTGATAAGATGGAATTTACTATCATAAGAATGATCTCGTTGTTGCCTTGTTGGAAGAATGATGTATATCGTTGAAATAAATGGCTTGCTTGCCTAGGTAAATTTAATTTTCAGGGGGAAATTTAAAAAAAGGATATTTTTTAGACCGGTTGTTAATACAACCGGTCTAAAAAAATCTCTTTTAGACGATTGTAACACAATCAAGTCTAGAAAACACTTTTTAAGACCAGTTGTATTTGACAACCAGTCTAAAAAGTTCTGAGAGACAACAAGTCTTAAAAGTGGGACTTTTAAGACCGGTTGTCATATAACCAGTCTAAAAAGTCCCACTTTTTAGACTGATTTCTTAATCAGTCTAAAAAGTCTTTAGACTGGCTGCATCAAGACCTCTTCCAGAACCGGTCTAAAAAGTGATTTTTGCAATAGTGAATAGCCATCATACATAGATGCCAGTATCCTGAGGTAATCATATGTATTAAGAATCACTAGTGTAGGAAAGACTTTTTACACGTGGCGAAAAGAACTTTTTACACTTGACGTACAACAGATATAGAAAGTGGGACTTTCTACACCTGTTCTACAACACATATAGAAAGTGGGACTTTCTACACCTGTTGTGCTATACAACACGTGTAGAAAGTCCCACTTTCTACACGTGATGTCTCATAGCACGTGTAGAAAGTAAGACTTTCTACTTTCTACACGTGTTTTATTACAACACGTGTAAAAAGTGGGAGTTTCTACAAGTGTTGTGAGACATCACGTGTAGAAAGTCCCACTTTCTACACATTTTATTGTGAATAAGTGCAAAATGTGTGACTTCCTGCACTTCTCTTTGTTCGTCAAGTGTAGAAACTCATTTTTCTAAAAATAATTGTTTGTTTATTATGCTACAAACCCGTTTACATGATAATAAACAACTAAATACCTGAAAAACAAAAACCATTACAACAAAACTAATCTGAAATATCAAATTTATTGTAAATGCCACTCTAAAATATTAACAGAGCTATATCAATGCAGGTAAACAAACTTGGCCTCACTTTTATAATGAAATTTGTACAATCAAAGTCAAACTCAATACCAAACAGTGACAATGAAATTCAACATAACCAATCCCAAATAGTTATTAACATAACATGTTTGACATTACACTCACAAGCGAAAGTGATATCATTTTTTGTCAATACATGTGATACCATCAAGTCTAGTCCATTAGTGAAGCACCAGGGCTAGAAGCAGATATAAATTCTCTCCCATATTTCTTCTCAAAGATATCTTTAAGAGCTAAGAGCTTTAGAATCTCTGAGCACCTAGGGGCTGCAAATATTAAGCTAGTAATCCCTTCCTTTAGATCTACAGGGCATTCCCTAAAATAAATTGGATTGGCATTAAAGTTTTCCTAAATGCTAACTTTATAATAATAAACAAAGAGTTTTCTTATTTTCACCTTTGTTTTACAATGATTGAAAGTCTGACGACAACTAATTCATAAAAGAGCTCAATCAACTCATTTGAAGCCAAAACATTTTGTTCTCTCATCACATGCTCAACCTTCAATGTAAGGATGTCTTTATGCTAATATCATTTGGTTCTATATCTCATCTGGCACATAAAGGATGAGAATCATCTTCTTCAAAATGTAAACACTTAATGAGTCTACAAGAACATTTAGTCTTTATATAAAGTTCAACACTTAATGAGTCCTTTGTTTTGTTTGATTTTCATTTGGACATAAAATGCCATTATTAAAGAACAACTTCCAAATTATATCAAGGAACAAAACAATTTCAAGCATATTATAGAATCATGATAAAATATTACATGTGGCTTATACTTAATACTGGAAAGGAAAAAAGCTTATAGAATACCCAGGAATTGATAGAAACCTAAGCTAGCTCACATAACTATTACAGAAGAGAAAGGGATTCAAAGGGTTCCCATCATTCCATTAGATTAATTGCATCTGTGACTTCAAGATAGATTATCATTTTCTATCAAAACTTCAACTTTTTATAAATAGAAGCTTTTGCTCAGACGTTTATTGCTGATCTGGTGAACTACCCATACTATATGTTCACTATTGATTATTGAGCACTTAGTCCTTAATGAATATACTTGATGGTAAACACATACATGGAAAACCATCACATAAGATACGAGAGCAAGAGTTGGCTTTCTTTACATTGCTGGACATATTCTCCCTTAATCTCTTTCATCATTCGGCTCTGGAGCACCCCATGGTGATTCACTGGGTCATATAAACCCTTTCCTCAAGGAAACTTATTCGATGAAAGACTCATTACAATATACCATTATTAAGAGTCAAAGTTCGTGTAGCTCTACTCTACGGTTTCAACATCACGGGGACTGCATAGTATGGTTCAACATCACGGTGGCTCCACACTATGGTACTACACTCGATGCTTTACTTAGTCACCAAATTGGTCAGCCCCCCGGTCAAAACCTTCTGTAGGTAGCCCTTTTCGATTAGATCTTCCCATATGTAGCCTTTTTCGATCAAAACTCCTCATAGGTAGCCCTTTCCAATCAGAATACTTCGTAAGTAGCTTTGTCAAGTTGGTCGTCTCTGAATGGAAGTATAATTGTAACGGGAATCCAAGTCTCATAAAGTCCTTCTTCTCTAGCAGTTTTGTTGTCTGCTCTCTAATTTTGCCATATCATCTAGGGTTAATTTATTTAGACTTTTGATATTGGTCCCGCTCTAGGCAATAATCACAACTCTAAGGGAATATTCTATAATTAAGATATTCCCCTATGCTAGATTAGCAACTAGCAACCTACAAAAACCTTATACACATTTATGTACTTTATTATAGTACCTCAAGCCACTCAGGCTATCTCAGATTCCTAAAGAACCAATTCAACTATTGCAATTGATCCCCAGGTTATGTTTCTATTCTTAGAATCTCTATATTACCTGAGTCAGAAAAATCAGGTTTCCTCAATTATACCTAATAGGTAAGCTAAGGATCAGAATCAATAGCACATATTTTAACCTCCACAGTTTTTGGTTAATATCCTCAAAATATTACTAAAGGTTCAATATCATCTATAGGGTTCACAAGGTTCAAACTTCCTTCATGGAATAGAAAAGTGCAACCTTATTCACATTTTGACCTAAGCACTATTCCAGCTTAGATCTAACCCAATCACATCATCAACCCTCACTATCATCAAATTGGTTCTACTAGGATTGATATACGGCATAATCACTACTCATCATGCATCACCGTATATCATACCTATATACCTTTAACCCCATGGTTACTAAGGATCATTACTTAGCACGGAGAAACCTCAAAACAATTACTATGCTACAATTTCCCATAACCCTATCAAATGAACTTTTCTTAGCAGTACTCACTGCAATAGAAAGGGTTTAGATTAAAGATCAATACTTACTTTATCATTTCTCTGCCTCTAATTATTTCTTAGGTCATCTAAGAATCTCTATTCAGAGTTCCAAACTTTTACAACAGACCTCTATTAGGCCCAACTGCAGCGCTACCCTCACTGGGCACCCACTACAGCAGCACGAGACTCTAGCCTACAATTGGGCAAGCTTACATTGGAGCCTACCCACGATATTCCCTCTCCTAAGCTAGCTTAACCACGGAGTTCTGATGAGATCCAAGGCATCGGTGCTAGTACCATACTATATATTACTAGGTATCGATAGCCCATATATACCTCGACCACAACATGACATGTCAGAAAAGTCTCTTACAATATGCTAAAGTCTCCAAAGAAAATATTTCACAAAGTCATATTTCCATATTCAGCATAATAGCCATGCGCTCTAGTTTAAACCCACGAACTCGAGTTCTGACCCAAAAACTCGAGTCCAACTGGTATTCTGATGAGATTTAACTGATACTTCAATTTTGCACATGCCAAGAAGGCTTGCACTCGAGTTCTGTGAGTTTTTTAGAAAGAGTTTGTACTTGAGAGATCCATAACTACAAGAGGGGGAGATGCACTCAAGTTCAGGTTTCCACTCTCGCAAGTTCCTGCCTAAGACCACCTGATTCCCTAGAATTTAATCCATGAACTCGAGTTCTTCAATATGAACTTGAGTTCATCAGCTATCCAGTGTTGAATTCACTTCAAAAATCAATCCAATTCCACCCATAGGTTATCTAATCCTTATTTTTCCACTGATTATCCTCTTTAGACATAGTTTCATCAACCATGCCTCCTAACACAAGGCATCTAACCAAGGATTATAACATATTAACAAAAGTAAAGAACTCCAGCAAATATCCATTATTTCCAAAATCAACGCTCAGATACTAAACCTGTAATACCTTATTTCCAATAGCCTCATATGAGTATAAAAGAGTAGTGAAATCCATTGTAGAACCAGGATTTAAACCCGGACTACCTAACTTTTGAAATCTTTCACAAATTCTCACTCTCAACTCAAGATATGAACCTAGGGTTGAGAAGGTTTTTCAGAGGGTAGAAAACTTTTCAATTATTTCCATGAGTTTCACTACGTCCTTAATGCCTCATCGGCTCTTAAATTTATTATATCAGAGTATATGCGAGCGTTTTTCTTTTAATAAAACTAGAACTATTATCTGCTCAAACTTCACTCATTCATTTATATATATCAAATCTAAGGCCACATAAGGCTACCAAATGCTTAAATTAAATACAAATTAGTGCCTTGAACTACAATCTCCAAATCTTCTACATAATTCCTCTTGCATTTCCCCATGCATTCTCTACATGTACTCAACACCTATATTGTTGGGTGAGGAAGAGTGAGATTCAAAGAATCTCTGTAGCAAACATTACCACTATGCATGCAAGATATATATATAGTTAATGCATGACATGCTTTCCTTTCATACCTTATGCCAATATAATGACATATCTGCATGTAAAATGTTATGACATACATATGGCAATTGCATAATATAACAGAGCTTCAATAAATCAACTATGCTCAATACAAATAGGCAAAGCAATCACATAAATTAATGAAAAAAAAATACATATCAAATACATGCAGGCTAGGTAAGTTCACTACCTTGTGGACTACTGTCCTTCCTATATTTCATCTTCTTTTAACCATTGGAGCTTCTTGGAAATTATTCTATTCCTCTTCTTTCTTGACTTCTCCATGGCCTTAAATACCCAATTACATCATTAGAGCCAAGATTGTGAGTCATTAGAAGTGTATATTAAGGCCCAAGAAGCTAGGGAAGGCTAAATAAGGAAGTTTCCCTTAAAACCATGAAATGTTGAAATTGTTCTTGGCCGTTGCCAAAAATTTCTGGCCGCGGCCAAGAATTTTTTGTTTCTTGACCAAAATTCTAAAAATTATAACTAAATCTAAAAAATCCAGATGAGGTTCTTTGAAGTTCTACATGACTCTTGTTATGTATACATTTAGGGAAAAATATAGCCATAAGCTAGAATCACTCATCTAAGTACAGAATTCGATTTTATTATACCCTATTCCAAAAATTTCTAGTTTTTCATGCTCAAATTTTAAAAACACATATCTCCAAATGTACTTGTCCAAAAATTACAAACTATCTATTCAATTAAAGATATATGTCTCTAATTTAATTCTGAAAAGTTTCAGAATTTTTGGATAAGGTTTCACCCATGAAAAATCACGCACAACATTACTGTTACAAACAGGGCAGATCAAACACATTTACATATATACTTCATAAATATCAAAATTGGTATAATATTTACTCTCCCTTTTTGCTTTTTCATCCACCAAAAATGAATGAGAAATGAGAGTATATATTACTCTTACATTATCCCATTATGTCATCTTGCAAGTTATTGACCAAAGCCTTATGCTTTTTGACTCTTTGACTTTCCTTGATAATAATTCACTAAAATAGGCTTTATTAATTACCAAGTAGCCATTTTCCCCTTTTTAATTTCTATTTAACTGAAATTATTGGGAATATTAGGGAAAAATAATTATTTCTTGATTTATTGGTCAAATGACCATTTTGTCTTTACATTTTCTTCTATTTTCACAATTAATGCAAAATTGGGCAGAATTTCCATCAAAATTTGAAAATTCATATCTAAATGTAAAAAAGTCTAATTGGGGTTATTCTAAAGGCTATGAGACCTTTATTGAGTCTAGTTTTAAGGGAAAATATAAAATTTGGTCAATTAGAAATTCATCATTCCCAGAATTCTCATTTTTGGAAGCTGATACCGAAAATCACCAGGTTTATTGTGCTAACTTCAAAAATGCATAATTCTTTGTGTATAGCTCCAAATGACTTATATGACCTATAAAATTGAAGATTGATAAGTATAATTTCATTCTAGAAAATTTTCATAATTTTTGGACATCATTTTCCCCTTAAAAGATGTTACACAAGCATGACTGTCATACAAGGAAACTCACCGGTTTTTTGTCATTCCCCAGGCTCTCTAACTCACCATAATACTCCTTTTAATACTTAAGGTATAAAGGAATTCTTGGGGAATACCATTATGCCTTACTAGGACATTTACTAAACTGTGATTTAGTAGTTCACTTAATCCAGGCTTAATCTCAAGCCTCTTATCTCAAAATTTGGGATATTACATCTATCGTTGGTGCCCTCTCATACTGCTTCCTTCTTTCTTTTGCTTCTTCGTAGTCGTGGCCGGAAGATGAAGATGAGAGAGAACTCGTAATCAAAGGGGGCAAGGGCGGGGATCTAAGATTTTAGCGAAGAAAACCAAGGGAAGGGGGAGCGGTTAGGCGGGAAATCAAGGAAGTTATCTAGACTAGTGTTACTTTTTACACCGGTTGGGAGCCCAACTGGTATAGAAAGATAACTTTCTACACGGGCTTGGCTCCAAACCCTTATAGAAAGTAATCTTTTATTTTTTTAAAAAATTAATATATTGTTAAAATAAAATTAAGATATTTTCTACACTACACGGGTTGGGCTCCCAATCCGTGTAGAAAGCAATCATTTATTTTTTTAAAAAAATAAAATTAAGATACTTTATACACGGGTTGGGAGCCTAACCGGTGTAGAAAGATTACTTTCTACACGGGTTGAGCTCCTAACCCATGTAGAAAGTAATAGTTTATTTTTAAAAAAAATTAAAATAAAATTAAGATACTTTCTACATCGGTTGGGAGCCCAGCCGGTGTAGAAAGATTACTTTCTATACGAGTTGAGCTTCCAACCCTTGTAGAAAGTAATCATTTATTTTTAAAATAAAATTAAAGGTATTAATCACTCTTCATTCCAAAAACACATCTAAAAAATGCTAATTTATTAACGAAAAATATTTTAAATTTACTTTCTACATGTATTATCTTTTCAACACGTAGAAAGTTTTTACATCTTCATATATTTACGAAAATGCCATCGGTCACACTTTCTACACGTGTTCTGTTTTGACAGGTGTAAAATATATATTTTGTACTAGTGAATAATAAATATACTTATAGGATCTACATCTGACTTCAATGCTATAGACACTACAGAAAACCATGTCGGCAAATCAACTGGAATAAGGGGGAAAACCACAATAGACATGTAAGATCATGTGTAGGTCTACATACAGCGGTAAACTACTTTTTCTTTCTCCCTTTTTCCCAAATATAAAAGATCTATTAACCAACAAATTAAATTTCCTAAAGCAGAGGAAAATTTGAGCCTCCTAAGCAAATATTTTTCATCTCTCTAATTGAAAAATTAGCAAAAGCCTACAAGGCATAACCAAATATCATCCTATTCTAGCTCATTTGGGGATTTGATGGGTATCAACCACGTATAAATCTTAAATTCCACAAAACCTAATAGTTAAATTCTCACTGCATAGAAACCAACAAAAAATTTTAAATTTTCTGAAATTTCTATGACAACGAGTGACAATTTACACATGCAAACCATTGGGTGAATGGAAAGTAATCCAGCTAGAATTTCCTGTTCCATAGAAAACAAAATACTTAAATCACCAATACTACTAACTAAATTGTTGGCACTTATAATTCTGATATATCAAGGAGAAACACAAAAACATTGCATCACAATTTGCTCCATTATACCTAACAAGAGATTAACCCAAGACTATTCAAAAGCAATAATACAAAACTGGAATTAAATAATACTGAGAGAAGAAGAAAACTTAAAGTGAATAGGCTTAAAAGAATCCAGAAATACCAATCATTATCCCATAAATTCACCTATTTTCTTCATAACTCAGCGACAACGCATGAGACTGTACACCTTGCAGTGGTCTATAAATAATAAGAACAGAAAATTAAGCACATGAACAGAAGGATCACTACCAATTGGACCACTCACCTCTGATATATCGCAAATCAAAGGGCCTAAGCATAGTCTCTGGGTAGCTGAAGCTGGAAACAGTTACCAGTTGATTACTCGCAGAGCAGAGGCCAAATGAAAAAGAAAAGAGGAAAAATTGCAGTCTGTAAACGAAGGGAAAAGTATTTGATCAGAAACAATTGAATCAAATGGGTTGAATTAGAAATTTGTTACCTTCAAAGTAGCAGTCGTTCATGCCTAATAAGTCATAGTGTGGCTCAGTCTCCCAAAACAAACCTGAAAAAGGAAGGACGCGGCGGCGAAGATAAGAACAAGCGAGGTTTCCGCGACCATGCAGATTCGAATATCAAAGAGCTAGGTCATGGTAGAAAAAATTGATTGAATTTTTAGGGATTGGAGTTCTCTGATGACTGATTAGGGATTGGAGTTCTAATAGGATGAGAGTTTTGAAAATGAGTTCAAGTATCAAAAATTTTACGTCGACTGCGTAACAGGATCAAGCCAATGGAGACATACGACGATGACCAAGGAGCAACGTGGGACAGAGAATGAAGAGCGACGTAGGACGGTGGAGTGAGAAGAAGCTAACGATAAATCATGTGACAACGAAGAAATGACTTGAGAGCGATTGATTTCTATTAGCTTTAAAAGATCCATCTTTTAGACCGATTGTAAGAAATAACTGGTCTAAAATATATTATCTTTTAGACCGGTTATTAGTGACAACCGGTCTAAAAGGTATCAAAATTTTTAAAAAATATTTTTTTTAATTCCGCATCATTTAAACCGGTTGTAAGAAATAACCAGTCTAAAATATATTATCTTTTAGACCAGTTATTAGTGACAATCGGTCTAAACAGTATCAAAATTTAAAAAAATATTATTTTTTTAATTCCTCATCTTTTAGACTGGTTGTAATAAATAACCGGTCTAAAATATATTATCTTTTAGACCGAGTGACAACTGGTTTAAAAGGTATCAAAATTTTTAAGAAATATTATTTTTTTAATTCCGCATCTTTTAGACCGGTTGTAATAAATAACCAATCTAAAATATTTTATCTTTTAGACCGAGTATTAGTTACAATCGGTCTAAAAAGTCTCAAATTTTTTTAATTTTAATTATTTTTATCCGTTTAGATCGGTTGTTTGGATAACTGTTCTAAATAATATCTTTTAGACCGTATATTTTAGGAACTGGTCTCAAAAGTTCTTTATAATTACAAAATTGCCACCAGTCATACTTTTTAGACCTTATCTGCAATAACCGGTCTAAATGTTGCAATCTAAAAGGGCTATTTTGTATTAGTATACTTTGTTGAATGTTTGACAAATAGTTAATCTATTAGTGCATGTTCCTTACTCTTATAATTCTTTTATATAGAATCATCAATTACTACTAACCCTATACTCGATAGTCATTATTAAGGCCACTTTAGACACACATGTTTCTTCAACAAACTAATTTGGACAAGTAATATTGTAGGGGTCTATACTATCAAGGATGGTGATAAGTATCACATATTCATTCACCAATTGATGCAATCACTAATGTTTATTGGAAGTTCTTGTGGAGGCTAAAACTTCCATATAAACAATTACTCTATATGTAAACTCTTACATGATATAGTGCCTTCTAATGACATTTTAAATAGGCATCATTTGCCCTCACACACTCTTTGCTTATTTAGATGTGATATTGAAGAATCTCTGGATCATCTTTTCATTTCCTATCATTTTACCAAAAGACACTTTGTTAATGTTGGGTAATAATGGTAATTTAAATTTGGTAAATCATATTATGTGCCTCTTGAATATAATTTGGAGAAAGTAGAATTTAGCCTTGCATGAAGGAAAAAGTGGTAGTCCAATGGTTCTGATTAAGGAGATCTAATAAGAAGTTAATTTTGCTAGCCTAGCATTTCTACTTCTGCTTCACTGGTTCAACCTAGTTTTTCAAAGCATACGGTAGACTCTTATCTATGAATAAATGATGGCTAGGACATGCTATTCCAAAAATATAAAAAAATTTGGGAGACATTATTTTTATGGAATTATTTGCCTCCAATAATCTCCCATTAAGGAGCTTTTTATGGCAAAATAAAACCATTCCAGGAACAAGTTTTCATTCCAAGTGTCTTCGTGCTAGTCTATTTTGGATTTGGAATTCTGGGTTGCAACAATCAAATTGCAAGCAATAACTGGCCATCTACTATGTCAACAGGTGTTTCATGCAAATTCCTAAAGACTCCTGTCTCGGATTGACTATCACATGGTAGGAAATATTGGCTATACTCTTTGACTTTTTGAGTGTTACTATTATGACCATTTGTATGTTGTTTTATTGCAATTTCATAGGTAACAATTTATGTTTGATGTTTATTTGTAACTTGTAGACCTTATTAACTCTTGTAATATCATTTTGTCCTTTTATAAAAAAATGTATCATTTAATTACAAAAGGATAATATAAATATGAAAATAAAAATATATATAGTAAAAATAAGCAAATATAAAAACTTAAGCAAATCTCGGAATGTAACTATGAAAGTCATAATATAGTGAAATTGGGAAATATAAAAAATTGAGCAAATCTTGGAACCTAATAAAACAAACTTGATTTCAACATACAGTTTGGGTTGCTAAAGTTTAGGAACATGAGATGCCCAACAATTAAAAAAATTAAGCATTATACCTCTTCATTTTTTCCGTATTCTCTACTTTTCTCCTACATTTTCTCTTTCTTTTAATCTTCAAACCAAAGACCATATTCAGATTAGATATCATAATTTTTCCTTTTGACCTAGAGTATCAACTAGCGAGCTCTCGTTATAAAAAAATAAAATGAAACTAAAACATTAATTAAAAAAAATGAAAGCTTACATGAGTAAGAATCACTATATGGGCTTAAGCAAGCATCAAGAAAATGGAATGATAAATTATCCAAATCCATATGTAGTGGTGGTTTCAAAGAAAGCAAGCATGATTGCTTCATTTTTATTGAAGAATGTGACAATGATGTGGTTCTAGTTTTGGTATATGTGGATGATTTATTAACTATGTGGAACTTAGATAGGAGGATCAATAAGGTAAAGGAATTTCTTCAGATCAAAGACATAGGGTTAATGAAATATTTTCTTGGAATTGAGATAGCAAATAAAACACTAAGAGTGCTTACAAGAGGGAGAAGCACTAAGAGGGAGAAATAAAAGGAATCAACAAATTTCAACAGGGAGAAGTACTAAGAGTGCTTACATTTATGTAAGAGTAATTGTAGAACTTTCCATGTGTGGTCTTCAAATCATCTCCACCACAATACACTAAAGGATTAAAATAAGAGAAAATCGAGTCAAAATGCAATAAATTTACAAATGGGAAATGTTTGTTTTGTGAGATTTTCCAAAAGGAACTAGTGAAAGAGAAGAAATAGTGGGAGGGGGGAGGATCTTGCAAACATACCTAAGTGGCAAGATGACACAAGTTGATGGCAGCACCGAGCAAGAGAGAATATCAAAGAAGCATGACAACGAGTGTTGAGGGAGGTGGTAAAACTAAAATCTATTGACTAACAAAAGGGGAAGACTTTGATTGAATTCTAAAATATGATTAAAATACTATATACAAGTAAAAAATAAAAAAAATCATAGGAAATTAATAGGATCGGGGGACGTCTTGAGGGTGATCCTATGTCTCATCTGATCTTATCCAGCTCGCAATTTTGTACATATTCCAAAATGTCTCATTTGGTCTTTATTGAGATGGGACTGCCCTATCCCAAAATAACTGGAACAACGAAGAAACTATCGACGAGTACATCTTGAACACCTCTAAGTCACTATGACAACTATACCAATTAAAGGGAGAGAATGTTGCAATTCCCCATTATCATTTAAGTCTTAACACTCTCTTATTCTTTACTTATACATGCAATATCGTTTCCCCTAATTCCATTACCACTGCCTTCTCCTTCTCATAACTTTCCTCAACCTTAATAGACTCTCTAGAAACCACTCTAATCATACCCCATCTTCATTCATTGCATTATTCCATTTGTAATTTTGTTGCTTTAACAATTCAAATTTAGATTTGTTGAGTTTTGATAAAGCCATAAAGTAAAGAATTAAAGCTTGTTGCAAATAGGGCTCTATCCACTTTGGATTGAGGATTTTCATAGAATTTCCATATTTTCTCCTATCTTGTTTTTCATTTTTTATTTTCTAAATTTTTACTTCTTCTCCCTTCTCTAATCTAGATCCAAGTTCTGAGTTTTTGAAAGTTTGTTGATCTAGTTGTGTTTTTTTTCTAAGTTAATTTATTATCTACAATAATGTGAAGAATTCCTATGCTCTCCATCAAAATTCATAAAACTTTAGCAAAGATACAAGCATAAAATTTAACTATCAGCTATGCACACTTAAGGTTGATCTTCTTTATATGTTAATGTTTTTATTCTTAAAATATAACTTTGTTTATCTACACTTTTTTTTAATAGGAAATTGTCCTCTAGTTCTTCTAGAAAATACCATGAGGGGTAAAATAACAGTCTAAAATGAGTTGATATCTTATTCCATGTATGGTATCTTTAATAACTTTGATTAAGGGCTATTAATCTCTTAGCATTAGAACACTGTCTCTTAGTGGATCGTGGTCAAATTCTTCCTGATACACAAGATCCTCTAGATAATGTAATACCCCAATTTTTTCACCAATATTCCTTATATATATTAGTAATATTTATTGAAATAAAATGGTGAATTTTGGTGTGTATAAAATAATGAAAGCACTCCAATCTATAGTTACATATAATTAGCTAACCTAAGATATAAAGGTGAAACTTTTTGTCTACTTAAAGGCCTAATATTGTAACCCAAATTGGAGCATGAAAGAGCACAAAAATTGGCCTAATTATATTGCCTCAAATTCGGCCAAAATAAGGAGAAAGGAAGGAAGACACGATTTAATACAAAAATCCCAAAATGTAAGGGTAAAATTGTAATTTGCAATAATGCAAGAGGCAATTAATATTTTCCATTTTCCTAGACATTTATTGTCAAAAAGGGGAGGTAATGGATAAATCAAATGCTTGGATAGATTAATCAAGAAGGAATGAATTTTGGCCAACTACAAATTAGAATTGAAAGTCAAAAGTAAACCATCATAAATGAGCTCTTACATGCAAATTGAAAGGGAATAGATGAAGATAATATGAGTTTTTCTTTCTCCATTTCAAGATGTGTCTTATGGTCAAAAATTCATATGGAAAGAGAAAAGATGATTCCAATAAATGGCCATGTGATAAATAGAAAAGAAGAAAGAAAGAGTAGTTGAAAGTCAACCAAATGGCATGCTAGTAATACTTACACTAACTAAGCGCAAGTTGGTCAAATATTTTCTCTCTTTCTCTTTTGAAATTTTGGCTAGCACATATAAGAAAGAGAAACCAATGAATTAAATATTCATTCACTCATTCCTCACACTCATTTGGACAGCAAGAAGAGGAACAAGAAAGAGAAGGAAAAGTTCAAGAACACTAGGTAAGCTTCTCTCTAAATTTTCACTAGTTTCCTTACATTTCTAGCTCAAATATTCTTCATGAACATTATTCCCCTCATCTTAAGCTTCAACTCTATGGTTTTTATTTTTGAAAAGGAGGTGTCTTAAGCTATTTTCTAAGACCCAAAGTGGTAGAAGCAAGAAATAAAGCCTAAAAGAAGCAAGAGGTGAGTTAGGACTTTGTTTTGAGCTAAGAGTTGCTATGATTTGTGGAGTTTTTTGGTTTCTTACTTCTGCCCTAAGTTTTTGTTAGATACAAAACATAAGGGAGAAGTTAGAATTTTGTAATTTTAATAGTTTCATTGGATTTATAAGGGAAAATTGTGTGAGACTATATGGGTTCATGATTTTTGGATGCTTATATATGAATCTGGAATTTTTGGAAATTGTAAAGTAGATGTTGTTTAATCTGTTTTCTAGAGGCAGTTTCATTGTAATGTGTTTTTTGTTGGTCAAACCTAGTCCAATTCTTGTAGAACTTTTTAGTATAAAAGTAGACTTATCAAGCTTTAATTTGATAAGTTATAATAGTTATTTGGATGTGTATGCTGGAAGTTATACATTTTTAAAACTTGACCTTGTTTCTGGAACCAAATCTAGAACAGTTAAGGTTTGGTAAATTTTTGGGAATTTTCGTAATTGTAGATTCTAGAAAATGATATTTTTCCTGGAAAGTAGACATAAACAAGGTCACGTATAACTTAGAATCACCTCATTTAGATTTTTTTTGGATCTAGTTATAATTTTTGGAAGTTTGGCTAAGAAATATGGGATTCTTGGTTGCGGCCTGAGGGTTTCTTGGCAGCAGTTAAAAAACATCTAACCTATTTTTGGCCGTGGCCAAGACCCAAATTTTTCCAAATTTCATATTTTCCAAGAGGTGATGATTGGTATGGTATATTCCAACCCCATAAACCTTTGTTGGGACTTCCAAGGGCTACTAAATGACAACCAACAAGCTAAACCAAGAATAATTTAGTTACATTATACCAAAAGGATTGGATTAAGTAATGATTTGTCATCCGTAATTCTAATTATAGGTCTAATAGCTGTCTGGGAGCTAAGACTTGCCCGAGCTCAAACAAACAGTTGGAAATTGCTCTAGGGAAGTAGCCAGGTAGCAACTTGTCCTTCATATATTTATAAGATACACTACATATTGTGTGAAATCATTATGAATTGTCTGGTATATTCTAGTTATGTGAGATGGTCGCCCAATGCCTTTCTGCACTGGTAGACGCTCAGGCCAATAACATTCTATGATACACGAGTGGGTGCCCAGAGCCTTTCTGCACGGGTATCCCTCGAGACCTTGTGATATACCTAGCGCTATGGTGATATATGAACTGCATGTGATACACTAAACGTTGTTGCGATGATTCTGTGTATGATGATTATGTGGCATGCTTTGTGATGTTATATCTATATGATTAGCTATCTGTTACTACTGAGATTCTTTTAAATCTCACTATTTTGCATAAACACATCTACAGTATAGGGAGACAGCTCAATGAGCAAGAAGGTAAATGCAGACGACTAGAGGCTAGAGTCAAGAGACTTTAACCTTTCTGTTGGTTGTCTGTTTAATATACTTTGGATATTTTGAATCTGTAAATAGTGTAAATAGCTTGTAACTCTGACAATACTACCATAGTGAAACTGGTAATGCCAGTAGATCAGTAAAAATACAGTACTTAAACTAAAAGAACAGTTTAGCTAATGAAATGTAACTAAGGTATGGAATATGAGAACTAAGCAAAGAATCACTCACAAACTTTGGTAAAACAAAAAGATGAGCTTGTGAGACTTAGTGAGATAGTGAATGTTTGTGAAATTGTTTGGGAAAAATTTTATTACTCTCAAAAATCCTTTCCAATCCCAGGTTTAAATCTTGAGATAGGTTTGGAATTTGTGAACGTTTTCTAAAGCTTGCTTGATCTAGGACTAGATCCTAGTTTCACAAATGATTGCACTACTCTTTTGTACTCAACTAAGGCTACTGGACCTAAGGTGTCACAGATAAGGCAAGTGCAAAGCATACTTAAATATATGAGAGACAAAAGTAAGATATTACAAGCACAAAATTTTGTAAGATAAAATAGGTTTAGGAAAAAATCTTATGAAGAAAAACATGGTAATATTTCATTTATGGGAGAATGATACAAGTTCGTTATGCCTCTTTACACTCCTGGGGCTTCCCTTATATAAACTGTCGACCTTAATTACAAAAAAGCTTTAATACTTAGCACACCTTTCATTACATAAAGTTGGCATAAGCAAGATGTTGTGACATCATATGGTTTAACATGACACAAAGTTAGATGCTTTTACAAAGTAGTTTGAACTTTACTGGATAGAAATAGAAACTATCGCTTCTTCACTATTGGTACTTGCACTTAGGTTCCTAGCCATATGAAAGACTAGAGACTCTCTTTTCCACTTTTTTTAGCAACATGCCTAAACTTGTATTCAAGTTCTTTTAGTCATACTCATCCACACTCTATTTTTTGCATTTTTTTAGCATAGTTGTAAGGATAATATTCATAGTTCTATGTGTGCAGTTTATATAGATCTTATGAATCTAGAGAAAAAATCCTGACTGTTTCAGAGTTTTTCATATTTTGGAATTGGGCAGTTGAGGTTTATGCTTCATCATATCTTAAGGAGAGTTGGGTGAGTTTAGCCCAATTTTCAAGAAAATCTATTTTTGGCATACAGGATTCTCGTGGAAGAGAGAAGTGCCAAGATAAGTACATCTCAAATTTGAATCTTCATCTAGATAATTGTTAAGGTCTTACAAGAAAAAACATTGAGTAGTGACAACATTCTGCTCATACATTGGCCAATTTGTTGAGGTGTGTCATGGACAAGTTTGATTAGCCATATAAAGATAACATTGTAGGTTAAGTTTATGAAATCTGTATATTGTTTCAATTTTTTGACATCAACCCCTTCTACGATTAATATATCACTTTGTCGCACATATCTCCAACATGTTGACCCAGTGACATGACAGTTTGGCTTCATCTTCATAGTCACTGCTGCTGCTACTAAATATATGTTTGAAACTGCTTTCACCATTCATAGAACTTGAATGGTTTTATCTTCAAGCTTCTTTCAAGAAAAAAGTGATGAATTTATTGGCATAGGTTCATTCTTTCCCTTTATTTCTTACTTGATTGGCTTCTTCCAATCTTTCACACCCTTTTTTGCTAATTCAATTTCTGCCTCAACTTGTTCCTCGAATTTCTTCTCTACTTCGTTTTAGATTGTTGCCTCCTTTACTCTCACAATATATCTTATTTGTTCAATATCCTCTTTGAGTTCTACCTCTAATTTCTTCTCTACCTCAACATGCTTCATCTCATTATTTTCTTTTCTTAACTCTTGTTTATTAAAAAACAACAATTCATGAAATCAACTTATTACCTTCCTTTTGGACTCACTCCAACTTTGTATGGTTTCTTTGGTTTCACATCAAATAAACCAATTTAAAGCTTTTCCCACAAGACTTCCCATAACAACATCCAACTTCTTATCCTCTGTTATGGATTTGACAAGAAAATATTGTTCCACATGAAAAAGCCAACCAAAGGAATCTTCTCCGTTAAACATAAGTAGTGTTTTGTACCACCTTTTATCCTTGTCTACTCCTCCACTGCACTGTAAAGTATTTTCATTTGTGGTAGTCTCAGGTTTTTGCATTTAAGAATTTAACATATGTTTCTGCAATTGTGTTATAGTTGCATCCATCATCTAAATCAGTTTTTTGAGGCTCAACATTCTCAAGCCTCTCTCCTATATTATGCCTTGCATATAATGCCTTAGGATCTCATCACTCTAATACCAAATGATAGAGACCCAAAGATAAAATAGTAGATAAATAATACTAAATTGAAATTAATAAACAAAACACACTCTCCTCAAGAACAGAAGGAGGTTACAATACAAGATAATACACCCAACAACACACTTAAACTCATAAACATACTAAAATACCCTAAATTTGAAAGATGAAATGATTAAGAAAGAAGATCTTCCTTCACCCCATACTTGCATTCAAGAAGCCAGACTCTCCTTACAAATTAACTTTCAACTTCAAAGACTCTACTCCTTTTCTCTAAACCCATGGAAGATTTTAAAACCCCAAAAGCTACAAAATACTAAATACGCCTCTATAAACCCCTTTTTTGTCTTTTTGCTACTCCCTTATATCCTCTTTATATATGAGAAAGTAGCAGTAAGATGTTGGATCTCATCAGTGAGGAGTAAACTATTCAAGAATGTTTACCTAATTATCTATAGGTTTGTTGTAATATTTTCATTCCAATCTTAAATATTGCTTTAAGGTACCTTGAGCCTCTTATGGGTTCTTATAAACCTTTATGTGTTAACCTCTTTTACAATTCTTACCTCCTTAATATGATCAACTTATTATTTGTTCCTATTACTTTTCTTTCGGATCTAATCATTCTCTCATGCTTCTGGCATATTCCATTTTTATTTATACAAATTGGAGTTTTTAGATAGGATATAAGAATTGAGAATTCTTGTTGAAGTCAATAATTGTATCTAACAAATATTTTGCAATATTTGATTAACTTTTGGTTCATACGACTATATTTGGGTATCTATATTGATAGTGAAAATGCATTCTATATATTCTCATTGCTATGTATTCATTTTCTTGCCCTCATGTTGTG
This sequence comes from Albizia julibrissin, assembly GCA_037074505.1. Lineage (NCBI taxonomy): Eukaryota > Viridiplantae > Streptophyta > Magnoliopsida > Fabales > Fabaceae > Albizia > Albizia julibrissin. The sequence continues at coordinate 42,602,519 of CM073478.1, read as the reverse complement.
AAAACTTAGTTAAATGCCAATTAACTAATCATGTACTATAAGTTTCCTAAATCCATTTATTTCCTTTAGAAACATCTTTTTTCTTTATTTACAGATAAATAAGAAGATGGAGAATATCTAGCTCTTGACCAAATTCTAATTATAGTAGGAGAATTCATAATACTTTGTTGGCTTGAAGCATTTATGTGTGACAATACGTAAAATCAATTATCCCAATACTAAAGTAAGTATTTTGTTCTTATGAGTTTGGTTTTGCTTTAATAAATAATTTTGCTAAATAACATGGTTAAATATGCTTTTACTAAGCATACAATCATCAAGAACTTCTTTATGGTTAGCTTGTAAATAATAGTGTGGTATTTTTCTTATTCTCCTCGATTCCTAGCTCATCAATCATAAGTGTCTCAAGGACTTAGTTTGCACCCCCGAGATGCCTCGAGGAACAATCACTAGCAATCTTCAATGAGAATCATATTGGTTGAGTAATCTTGGACTTTTGCACTTAATGTAATCTTCAATAACATAACTTGATTAAATATGCTTTTACTAAGCATATAATCATTAAAAATATTAGGAACAATCAATAGTAATCTTCAATGAGAATGATGCTAAATGAGAATGATATTGGTTGAGTAATCTTTGACTTATACACTTAATCTAATCATTTGAATAAATTTACAAACTTCAAATTGCAAGTTGATCATAAACACTCATGTGATCATTTAATATATGAATATTTCATTCATAAGGCACTAATCTAGTCCAAAAGGTGCCTACATGGGCCTAAATATAAAATTTGATACATTATAATTCAACATATCTAATTCCAATCACTATTAGTGATATTATCATATTTAATTCTTTTTTAGCTTATGTACCATTTACAATAGTTTTTAGCATTTTTAGCTTTCCAAGAGTTTTTATTTATGCTTTGTGGCCCTTTGGCTTTGCAATAAATATAGTCATTTACTTTTAACAAATTCATAGCCATTTAATTCATTGAATTATTGTAACCAATATTCTTTATTTTAATGTACATGGCAAAACATTGTTGCCTTTATTTTTTAATTCAGGCATTAGCTATACATTATTACAATACAAGTAGACATTGTAAGTTTAGAGAATTTCTATTATTGTTTTCATGACATGAATCTCCACATGTTATTAGTCTTCATGACAATGAAAAAAGTATATCTTAAAATTGTAAATCTCTTTCATGTTATTTTTCTCAACATCTTGTGGCCTTCTTGTTACCAAATAGCTTCAAGCCATAAAAAATTGTTCAAAATTCTATTTCTATATCCATAACAAAGTGCCATAATTTTAATAACCAAATCATCCAAGTTGAATTTTAATTGTCAATTTGTACCCTAATTACATATGTACACATACACAGTTGCTATATTTCTCAAAAGAATATTAAATTTAGAAATCCTATCTCCCTCCTTCCCTCCCTTTTTCTCTCTCTCTCTCTTATGGCATTGTGTGCAATATCCTGAATTTTAGGCTTACAAGCTTGAGAATAAGCCTAAGTCAAGAAGAATACTAAGCCTAATTTAGTAAGAGTCCCAAAGAGAGTTTCATGGGACTATATGATTCAGCCCTCTGAGTTGAAAACAAGTCTCTGGATTACATGGGGCTCAATGCATATAAGTAGTTGGATAAAAGATCTAGTGTATGGGCACTTTGGCATACTTGACTCCATTTTGGCAGTACCTAGAGGCATGTGTAGCGTCATCTGGGTCCCACATCCATAAAGTAGCTTTTAAGTTGGCACAGTGAGAAGTTTCCATTTGTGTGTATGGTTGGATAAGAGTTATCGGTGTCTATGTACACTTGGTGTGCCATAAGACACACAAGCTCACACGTGGAAGTTTTTGAGGTATGTGGCACTGTTTTATGCCACACAGGCACTTATGTGGTGCATTCTTGAAGACATAGACATATGTGACTAATTAGTCAGATAATATATGCCAGTCTAGGTGCGCACATGGCATTTTCAGGGTAGATGCATGTACCCTGCGTTTTTGAAAGGAAACTGGCTTGGTGTCATTAGTTTGGGACACCCAAGTATGTATGTGATGAAATCATGAGGCACAGGGGACATATGGTACTTTCTGGGCAGCCTCTAAGACACATGGAAACAATCAAGGGAAAGTTGGCACATGTCGCAAAACTAGCGACCCTGTATCAAAAAGTAGGTTTATTAAAGTAGCTTTTTGTTTTTTTCCTTGATTACCCCAATCACACGCCAGCACCTGTTGTTGGACATCTGATATAGGTGAAAAAGGCTAGTACAACCTACTAGTCTCCAATCCGGTTATATTCCTGATTTTCCCAATTATGGTACTAGAAGCTGGATGAATTCAACAGACTCCCTCTCCTTTGTCGAATGAATTCATCCAACCATGAGAAAAGGGAAGGGAAAATAGATTTTAAGAGGTACACTGGGTACTTTACAGTGTAAAGAAAAAGCATCTGGTACACAGGATAGCCGGTTACCCGATAATTTTCATAAAGAGCCCCAACACCCTAATTTTTTTAAGACATGTGACACAACTTATTAAAATAAGTTCAGAACCTCCAAGAAGCCTTAAAAGTTGTCCAAGCCCTCAAAATATCAAGGAAAGTCATAAAAATTTAGAGAAAAAGAAAGAAGAGATAAGTTCTTCATGTTCTTGAGTTTTATAGCTGATTTGAAGCCTAAGATCGTGTTTCCAGCCTCTGGAGCCTTCAATAATCCAGTGGCCCAGTGGCACGAAGGGCAAAGAGGTAAGCACCGATGAGTAAGGAAAGAGCTAATGATGGAGATACTCTGATGAATGTCTGTATATATATTTTAGATATGTAATTTATATGGATAATATACCACACTCAATGAAAGTTTTTAATTAACTATTGAAATAATAGTATGAAGCGATAACAAAGTACTTAGTTATTTTATCAAAATCCTGAGAAATTTGGTAATAACGACACATGTAAAGGTAAGATCGGTATACAAGATAAGAGTATCAGTAGCTGAACGCAGTATCAAAATTATCAAAGAGGAGTGGTATCAGAGGGTACTACTAAGATGCTATTATCCATATTGACTTATCGTTCACTTTTTTTATATGAATCTTGTAATGACTCATGATTTTTTAATAAAAAAGTAGGTATTACATTTGTGTTTTAATTTTTCAAGGTACTTCTCAAGAGGTCATCCATTATAGTGCCACTCTCACCCAAGCACGCTTAACCATAGAGTTCTGATGGGATTTAGGTCATTAATGCAGGTATAGTCCCACATGCCACTGGGTATCGGTAGCTCATACATACCTCAATCTCAGTATAACAAGTCAACCTTCTCAGAAATGTTAGACAATGTCTTCACAGGGAAATATAAACAATACAAGTTTCTCTATGTACCTTCCCAACAAAGAATGAGTATCCAAATTATACTCTAACTCAATATCATAAGATCAAATCCCCTAGGATCATTATACAACATAATTATCACCCACCATATAGCACCGTATAACATCTCAACACAAGACAACTTTTGTGCACTCTAACCTTTGATTAAAGGTTTCAGTGTATTGAGGTATGAAGTACGATGACACTTAGTATGCATATTGGGTATAAATGAGGTAAATAATTTCTTGACTCAGGTGAAGTTGAGGTTCTAGATTTATTAGAGCCAATATTCGATCCAACCGAATGAATTGTAACCTAAGAATTAAACTTAATAACTAAATTGATTCTTTAGGCATTTGAAATGGACTGAGCAGTTTGAGGTACTCGAATGTGTATGGGGTTTTCTAAAGGTTGCTAGTTGCTAATCTTAGTATAGGGAATGATCTTAATCATAGAATATTCCCTTAAAGGATTGATTGAGAGTTAGTTCCCTGATAGAACAAAGTGGTAGATAGAACCAGGGTAGCCACAAGTTATGGCCTCATAGTTAAGACAGATAATAGAATAATAGAACATATACATGTGTGTGTCTGTATGTGTGTAGACACACACACACACAAAATAATGGCTAATGAATTCCCTAGAATATATGGTAGATTACCCCTGTAAGGGAAGTAGAATATGTGGATATTCTTGGAGTAAGACTAATATTAAAAGTCTATACATAATGACCCCAAATGAGATGACAAAATTAAAGAAGAAGATTGTTGAATTGCTAGAGAAAGAAGAGCCTTATGAGTCCTTGAGCTACCATTACAATTACAATTATACTTTTAGGGATGATATGATGAATTGTGTTGCGTGCTCTGTGAGCTTGCATAGAAAAGAAATAGACTGAGTGATAAGAAGTGATTCCCTGAGGTATAGTTAAATCTATACAATGTTTGAAATTTTGAGGATGAAATTTATTGAACAGTGGGAGAATTGTAATATCCTGAATTTTGGGCTTACAAGCTGGAGAATAAGCCTAAGTCAAGAAGACTACTAAGCCCAATTTGGTAAGAGTCCCAAAGAGAGAATAAGTTTCTTAGGACTATATAATTCAGCCCTCCGAGTTGAGAACGAGTTTCCAGATTACGTGAGGCTCAGTACGTATAAGTGGTTAGATAAAAGATGCCAATATATGGGCACTTTGGCACACTTAGCGCCATTTAGTCACACCCATAGGCATGTATGGTGCCATCTGGGTCCCACATCCATAAAGTAGCTTTTGAGTTGGCGCAGTGAGAAGTTGTCGTGTGTGTGTGTGTATGGTCGGATGAGAGTTATCGGTGTCTATATATACTTGGTTTACCATAAGACACACAGGCTAACATGTGGCAGTATTTTAGGCATGTGGTGTTGTTTTATGCCACACAGGCACTTATGTAGCTTATTCTTGAAGACATAGACATATGTGACTAATTATTCAGATAAAATATGATGGTGTAGGTGCACACATGACATTTTCAGGACAAATCCATTAACCATGCATTTTTGAAAGGATATTGGCTTTGTGTCATTAGTTTGGGATACCCAGGCATGTATATGGTGAAATCATGAGGCACAGGGGACATATGGCACTCTTTGAGCAGCCTCTAAGACCACGGAAGCAATCAGGGGAAAGATGACACGTATCACAAAACCAACGGCCCTGTATCAAAAAGTAGCTTTATTAAAGTAGCTTTTTAAATTTTTTTTCCCTGATTAACCAATCAAAAGTTGGTACCTGTTGTTGGACATCTGATATAGGTGAAAAAGGCCAGTGCAACCCACTGGTCTCTAGTCCAGTTATATACCCAATTTTCCCAACTACGATACCAGAAGTTGGATGAATTCAATAGACTCCCTCTCCCTTTACCAATGAATTCATCCAACCATAAGAGAATGGAAGGGAATACAAATTTTAAGAGGTGTGTAACACCCTATTTTCAATCACCAATATTCCTTGTATATAATTGATATATTTAATAGAATAAAATGGTACATTGTGGTATACATAAATTGTCAGAAACATTCCAATTACCGGTTACATATAACTTAGCTAAGCTAAGACACAAAGGAGCAACTAATGTCCACTTAAAGGCTTAACATTGTAAACTAAATTAGAGTATAAAATGACATAAATAATGGCCTAATAGAAGTGCTAAAATTCAGCCCAACCAAGAGGAAAGGAGCAAGAAATGATTTATTTCAATAAATCATAAAATGTAAGGGAAAATGGTAATTTGCCAACAAAACAAGAAGCAAATTTTTTTTTCCTTTTCCCTTATTAATTTCTGCCAAATGAGGGAAAATAAAAGAGGAAATGGTTATTTTGTAATTAATATTGAAAATTCAAAAGTGAATATGGGAATTATGAGATTATTAGAAGAAGCCATTATGAGATATTACAAGAAGCAAGTAAATGCTCACTTTTCCTCTATAGTTTGGTCAAACAAAGGGGAAATAAAGGGAATACATACACGCACATGTGCACGCGCACACACGCACACACACACGCACACACACGCACACACACACACACACATACATACATCTATATGTATGCATGCATCCATGCATACATATGGATGTATGTATGTGTGTGTGTGTGTGTGTGTGTGCGTGTGTGCGTGTGCGTGTGCGTGTGCGTGTGTGTGTTTGTGTGTGTGTGTGTGTGTGTGTGTGTGTGTGTATTTGTTAGATAATATAAATGCAAGGAGAGAAAAAAAATAAGAACCAATTACAAGCTAGCATATGGTAAAGCATAAAGCGAATGGATATTGTAAAAGCTATTAATTCTCTATTTCTCATCATCCCATTTTTGGTCAACAAAGAGGAAGGTAAGAGACATATATTCATTTGGTCATATTAAAGCAAGAAGAGGAAAAGTCAAAAGAAAAAAAGCAATATAACCAATTTTAATAACTTAGAAGATGCAATTATAAGACAATTCAAGAAACAAATTCTACTCCCTTTTCTGTATGCTTTCAGTCAATAAAGGGGAAAGGAAGAGACATATTGTGTGATCATAATTTATTTAAGAGGAAGGATAAAAAAAAGATGGCCAAGTGAATTCATTTATTAAATTTCCATTAGATAATATCATGACATAAAGCAATAAATATTACAAAGACTTTTATTTCTCCATTCCTCACCTTCAAGTGTCGGCTAAACACATTCAAAAGAGAAAGAGAAGATCTTGAAGAAATTTGAAGAATACCAAGAACATAATAGGTCTAGGGTTTCACAAATCAAGGTAAGAAGCTTGTACTCTTGGTGTTTATGCCTTCTAATCTCTCTAAAACCTCCTCTAACCTCTTCTCCTCCTTGAAATCCATGGATAGCAAGTTAAATCAAGAGTGTAGAGAGAGATATATATAAAAAGACATTAATGAGAGAAAAATATTTGAATTCAAGAGGTGATCACCAAAACTTAATCCTCTTTCTTTATAAAATGTTGTTGTTGTTGTGGATTTTGCCTTAGTTTTTCCTTGTTTTGCAAATTTAGGCTAATGGAAACCCTAGGTAAAATGCTGCCAAAATTTTCTCTAATCATTTTCATTTAGTTTTTAAATAGTTAATCATGTGAATAGAAGTAGAAAGGAAGTGATTGATTAAGAGAAATCAAGAAAACACATTCTTCCTTCCAAGAACCCTAATTTGACCAGCACCAGAACAATAGGGAAGAGTGAGAATTTTGCAATTTTGATATTTCTATTAGGTTTGAAAGGTAAAATTGTATAGGTATACATGTGGGAATGATTTTTGGATGTTGGTATGCAAATCTGGAAATTTATGAAGTTGTAAGTGCATGTTATTTGATTATCTCTTATGAGGCAGTGACGTTGTGAAATGTATTTTGCTGGTCAAACTTGATCTAAAAATTATAAAACTTGCAGGATTAAAGTAGAGATATAGAGATTTAATTTAGTAGGTATTTTTTAATTTTTTGACAAGTATACTAAAATATATGGATTTTTGAAGTTGTGCCTGTTTCTGGAAGCAAATATGGGAATAGGGGAGTTTGGCGAATTATTGGGAATGACATGGTTTAAGTAGTCAAGCCTATTTTTCCTCAAATTTACATTCCAATAGATTCATCTAGGCTTTGAAATCAGTCAAATTGAAATTTTTTAGAATTAATTATGAATTTCCAAAGTTAACTGATAATCTGCCATTTTTCTAGTAACAATGAAACTGTACTGTGTAGAGTTGTGTTATACAGAAATAGTTATAACTGTGATAGATAACTAGAAAACTATAATTAAAATACAATAATAGTGCAAGTAATAACTAGTTACTTGTAACTCTAATTTTATAGGAATTGGAAATAGCCAAGCCGGAACAAGTTTAAGACAGTCCCAGAAACTGAAAAAAGAGTTAGGTAGTAGCACTTTCTTTCATATACTATGTAATTATCTATATGTTTATGTATGTCATCTTCTGTAATATGACATTAGCCTAGCTTTGATCTAAGATCCAATAATGGTGCACGCGAATAAGCCGAGGATTCAAACATGTCGTTTGACCTTTGTCACGAGTTAAGCCGGGGTGCAAACTTCGTTTGGCCTTGGATAGTATGCATACAGAAAGAGTTAAAATCTTACATGATATGGAATATTGCATATTTATTGTTGCATTTTATATTTTGAAATGTCTGTTACTATTGAGATTCTCTCAAATATTACCCTTTTTCAAAATACAAAACCTTACAACTAAGGCTAGCGGCTCTAAAGGCAAGGAAGTGGTTACCTGGGAGTAGGGTCCTAGTGTATTTCTGGAGCTGCGTCTAGCTATCTATAATTATACTTTTGTTTTCTTATGAACACTCTATACATTTGTAAATATTTTTCAAACCCTGCAAGGATTCTCTTATAATGTAAACAAGCACTTAATATCTGTATGTTTCTGTAATTTCTATATGTATTATGGAACTATGCGCTTATTACTCTGTGAATATCAAAATGTTAAGGGGTTTGACAAGGTGCACTGGGTACCCTGCAGTGTAAAGAGAGCATCTGATACACAGGATCACCGGTTACCCGATAATTTCCAAAAAGAGCCCCCAGAACCCTAATGTTTTTAAGACATGTGACACAACTTATTAAAATAAGTTCAAAACCTCCACGAAGCCTTAAAATTCGTCCAATCCCTCAAAATATCAAGAAAAATCAGAAAAATTCAGAGAAAAAGAAAGAGGAGAGAAGTTCTTCATGTTCTTGAGTTCTATAGCCGATTTGAAGCTTCAAATTAAATATAATGTCTCACTGTTTTAATGAGTATTTTAAAAGTTCTTAACCCCTTAGGGTTTCAGCCAAGGAGGTAAAATTGAGCTTAAAAGGATGTTTGATGATGATTATGGTGTTAATTAAGTGTTAATGATTGTTAATCACATGTTTTGAGGTTGCAATTGCAAGAACACAACTTGTATCCTTAAGGGTAGATATAATTTTTAAATGATTGGTTAGAAAACTCTAATTTTGGAATTCAAGGTGTTGATGTTAAATCTGCCAAATTCGTGGCAGTCTTCTTGTGAGGTATTTTTGAGTGGCCAAAACTTGTCTAATAGCTATGATATTTTACAAGGTTGTATTAGACATCCTTGAATTTCCAATTATATATAATATATTCCATTTGGCTCTTTCAATTGAGAGTTATTCCCTAATGAAGTTGAGACACCAATACTGGAATGTATTTTGAGAGAGAAAGGTTGGTTTTGGATTCTTGAGGTTTTCACCTTGTAATTAGTAGTAAGTGAGATTTTTCCCTGAAAGAGGACTTAAATATATTTTTATAGGACTTGGAACCACCTCATTTAGACTTTTCTAAATTAAGTTATGAATGTTCAAAATTAAGTGTCAAATCAATCAACATAAAATGACCTATGGATTTGAAGTAACTAAGGAAAATTGAGTTAAGTTTGATTCCAAAGGGCAAGAATAAATACCAGAACCTAGTGTAGACCCCATTTATTATCTATTGACATAATGCGCCAGACTTATAAGATGCCTAACCAAGTAATAACACATTCGTTATGAATTCTAACTTATAGGATTCAACCTCTACTTGAGCCGACCAAGAGCTAGTAAATAAGGATAAGTCATCGGAAAGGTGTTCAGGTAGTAACTCTTTCTCTCATATACTATGTAATTTCTTGCATGTATGTTTTGTTAGGATTGGTAGGCACACAGCGGAAGAATTAAATTTAAAATTGCAAAAGTTTACCAATCCTAATTGCGGATCTATCAAAGGCATTTAAATCGAGTTAGAAAGAGTCGTACCTTATTCATGTTTGTTTGAATGCCCACAATCATCATCGTATCATGAGTTCTCAAATCTCTATGCTTGGTAGCTCCTATAATAATTTCCCCGGCATCTACATGTCCACTAATTCTTCTTAAAAGAGTATCAAACTCTATGAGTGTGAGATTAACCATCCCCGACATCAACATATTGGCTAGTTCTTCTTTGGAGTTTTGTCTTTTGGATCTTGAGGAGCTAACTACTCAGATTAGCTCCCTCTACCGGTATCCACATGAACAGGACCCAACCTCGACAGCGTGCTAGCGCCTCAAATGTCCTTCTAGGGTTTTCTTGTGGCTCTCTATTTTTTCATCATCTATAGAAAACCCTAGCTCTTATCCTTTATAACTAGTCAGGGTTATCTATTTTATGATGGATATTGGAATTTTAAATTAATCTTAATTAATTTCAAAAATCCTTATCATATTAATTAACACTTAATTGTTTTGATAATCTAATTAAATAAATATGATTTAATTAAATATGTCTAACAGTTTTAATTTAACCTATTTATTTAATTAGAATAAAGATCCAATGGAATTAGATTTAACTTATCTTTATAAATTAAGTCTAAGATATTATCATATAATATCTTTATATATATACATAATATAATAATATTATCATATAATATAATATTATTATATATAAAATATTTTCGTATATAATATATATTATCCAATAATATTATATATATATATATATATATATATATATATATATGTATGTATGTATGTATGTATGTATACATACATACATGTATATGTGTGTGTGTGTGTGTGTGTGTGTGTGTAGATGTATCTATATATGTGTGTGTGTGTGTGTATATAGATGTATCTATATATGTGTGTGTGTGTGTGTGTGTGTGTGTGTGTGTGTGTGTGTGTGTGTGTGGGTGTATGCATGTATGTATGGATGTATGTATGCATGTATGTATTTCACAAATACATATATGTATATATAATATTATTAAAGCTTTTATAGGCATCCATCCTATATTTTTCTTAATTTCCACTTTTATAATATTTTGTGTTTTTATTCTACTTCCTGATGGTTTTAATTCTTCTAATTTTGTTGTTAAAGGTATCTCTGGTAATCTGTTACTTCTTGACCTTATTAATCTATTTTCTATTATAGGTTGTTTATCATAACTTAGTCTTCTCAGGTTTAAATTAAAGCTTAGTGATCTTTGTCCTAATTGATTATTAGTTTGTAATCTTGATCTTCTTAAATCTTCATATTCTCTTGTTCTGTCTATATCGATTTTTAGTTGTTCAGGTAGAGTTATTGTTATTTGGTCTATGATAATACATCCATTATTTTTCTGAATTTTTCTGCATAATATTTTCTTTCTGCATATATTTCTACTGTACTTATATATTCTTCCAACCATAATAAATAATTTTGTCTATATAAGTCTCTTAGTCTTCTTTTTTGTTTCATATTTTCTTTTTCAAATTTATGTTTTATAAATCTCATAAAGCTTTTATCTGTATGATTTATTTTTATTACTATTCCACCTATTTCTATGTAATCTGGATTTCCCAGATACCATTCCTCTTCTTGTGGTCTCCATTGATTATTTTGATTATTCATCTAAGACTTTCGGAATTATTATTGTTACATTGTTTATACTAATAATTATTCTTTTTTCTTGTATTCTATAATTATTTAGTTTTTCTAAGAAATCCATTCCTAATATTAATCCAAAATTTTTCATTTCCTTATCTATTTTTATTGAAAACTCCATTATATCTCTTTGATTAAATCTTATTATTATGTATGTTTTTCCTTCTTCATTTAATATTATATTTTCATCTATATATTTTATATGTATATTACTTTATTTTACTTCTTCTAATATTAAAATGAAACCTTAAATCTCTATAATCTCATATTATTGTTTAAATCTTTTGTTTTGTCTTGTTTTGTTTTGTTAATTAAAAGTATGTCTAAAAGATCTTCCAAGTATCCTCTGTAGTTGTAGCTTGTCTGATCTGCTACACGAGAAAGGAAATCTTTGTAATTAGTAATAATAACTGTAAAATGAATCTAATAGAAGTAATGGAACCTCGAATATATGAAATAGAACCTAGTAATTTACTAGAAAGTTCTTTTATAGGACAAGATGAAGAAGAAATCTGTAATCTAACTCCTTTTATGTTAGGAGGAGAAGGTGATAATACATGGAATTTAATAAATTGGACTAACATGTTTTTAATAAAAAAATTAGGATCTTATATAAATAAAAATATAATAGACTTAGGATAAGTATATAATATAGAAGAATTAGAAAACAGAATTCCTAAGGATATAAGAAAAATAATAAAAAAGGAAATTCCCCGAGAAAGAAAAGAAAGATTAATAGAACTTGACAAACCATTAGAACAAAAAGTATATGAAATCAAAAAAGAAGTAAAAAATATGAAAAGGGAAATAACAGAAGTAAAAGAATATATAAAAGAAATTATGAAATATTTAGGAATAAAACCAAAGAATATTTTAGAACCAGTAAAAGAAAATCCTCAAATAAACATGATGAATATATTTGATGCTATAAGAGAAATGGAAGAATTGGAAAAAATGCCTAGAAAACAGATAGAAGAACAAAGTTTAGACACAAATGTGAAACAAACAAGAATTATGACCTCGTCTTTAGCACAAGGACAACAAGTGTTAAATAAAATTATATTTACAGTATTTGAAGAAATAGAAAAATTAGAAAAAGGAATAAAAGATAATAAAATCCATGAAAATGAAAACCAAAAGGAATTAATAATAAAAGAAGAAAAAATAGATAAAAAAAAGAAAAAGATATAATAAAGGAATCACACAAAATAGCAGAAATAATGTGTAAAAATAGTACTTTAGAAGAATTAATAGAAATAATAAAACCAAAAGAAAAAATAAATATGATGGAAGAATTGGAATATTTAAAAATAGAAGAAATGATGGGAAAAGAAGAAGAACAATTAGAAAATATAAAAAGAGAATTTAAAGATGTAATAAAAATAAAAACACCAGAAAACTTAGAATTAAATATGGCTGAAGAAATGGACACGTCAGAAAGTACTGTAATCCAACCAACCCAAATAATACTATCAGAACCACCTCATAATGAAGGAACAAGTAATAGACAACTAGAAAATGAAGATTTTGAAAGAGAAGAATATTACCATAAAGAACCATTAAAAGAATCTAATTATATGGAATTCGAAGCTAAGTTTAAAACACCAAGAAGTTCAAAATATATACCACCACCTTTAGAACAATTTGAAAAAAGACAAATACCTAATTCAGGAATATGGTTAGATATGGACTGTTATACAGATAATGAAAAAATATTAGATGAATGGAATAAATCACATTTAATAGCATTAATGGGAAAATCAATAGATACAAGACTAGTAAGCCTAGTAATTGAAGCGTCATTTTTAGAAAATGTAGATAATTGGTGGAAAAGTAAAAGTGAAGAATTTAGACAATAAGTAAGAACAGTAAATGAACCATATGAAGAAAGAAAAAAATTTTATGCAATATTAATAAGAAAATATGAACAAGTTTTAAGAAATGAATTTATAGGAAGAAGTGCTGGTGTAGATGAAAAAACAAAAATTGAAAAAGCGGTATTAAGTTTACATCAAATAGAAATATGCTCTTTAGAACCAAAATATTTAGAACAATATATATGCGAATATAAAAAATATTATTATGATGCAAGACTAGAAACAGATGAAAAACAAAAATTTTATTTAGAAATGTTCTATAGAAAACTACCAAGATTAATATCAGAAGAAATAAATGAAAAATATTATAAAGCTTTTGAAAATAGAGGAGAATTAATAGCATTTGTAGATACAATGGGAAGAAGAGAATATTTTCTAAGAGAATTTTTATCTAATAAATGTAAGGAAGCATGGAGAAATATGAAATATTATAAAAGAAACAAAATGGTAATTCAATGTAATAAATATGAAACACCACATAGATGGGGATGTGAAAATGAAAAGAAAAAATATAGGAGGAAGAAACCTGGAAAATATAATAAATTTAAAAGAAAGAAATATAAATTTAAAAGATATCCAAAATATAAATATTATAATAAATATAAACCAAGAAAATATTTTAAGAAAGGAAAAAGAAGAATTAATTATAGTAAAAGACCTAAAAAATGTAGATGTTATAATTGTGGAGAAATAGGACATATATCTACAGAATGTAAAAATCCAAGAGAAAAGAAGCAAATGAAAATTTTGGAAGAAGCTGAAAAATATAATCTAGAACCAATAGAACTGGAAATACCAATATTTAATGATATAGAAAATGAAGAAGTATAAATATATAAATTGAAAGAAATCATAGAAACAGAAACAGAAGAATCAGAATCAGAAAGTGAAGGAGAAATGTATATATATATGATGAAAGAATTAGAAGAAGGACAAACTAGTAAACAAGAAGAAGATGAAAATGATGAATATGAAGAATACAGAAATGTAAGTGAAGGATCAGTAGAAAGAAGAATGATATTTAACCCAAAACATTTTAATAAAATAAAAGATAAGAAATTAGACATGAAAACTAATCAATTACAAGAAGAATCCTTTATAGAAATGGTAAGTAAGAAATTCAAATCTAAAAGAGAACATAAAATACATTGTGTAGTATTAGAGAAAAGACATCCTATAGAATCGACATTAACTGAAGGAGTATTAAGAATATCATTAATAAGTAAAAGACTTATAGAAGAAGAAATAAGGAAAGTACCATTCAAAGATGAAGTAACAGAAGTTTATATAGCAGGAGTACAATTATTAGTAAAAGCTTATTTTAAAGAAGGAATTGATACACCCATAGAATTACTTATAACTTATGGAAGGATAATTAGTGATATAAAAGATAGTATAATAGGAATGTTCACAGGAAATTTAATATATCAAAAATTGAAATTTACATTAAATACAAACTTTGCAATATCAGTAACAGACGAACATATAGATAAAACTATAAATGTATATCATAAATTAGGAGGAATAAGATTAATGGAAGGATCAAAAACAATAAGCATAACTGCAATGATAGGACTTGTATTCACTAACGAACATAAAATTTATAATAAGAATAAAGGAAGAATAAGTATAGAAAAACATTTTATGCCAATATTAAAAGAATTACCTATAGACCCAATAACAATAACTCTACCAGAACAACTAAAAATCGATATAGACAAAACAAGAGAATATGAAGATTTAAGAAGATCAAGATTACAAACTAATAATCAATTAGGACAAAGATCACTAAACTTTAATTTAAACCCGAGAAGACTAAGTTATGATAAACAACCTATAATAGAAAATAGATTAATAAGGTCAAAAAGTAACAGATTACCAGAGATACCTTTAACAACAAAATTAGAAGAAATAAAACCATCAGGAAGTAGAATAAAAACACAAAAATTATAAAAGTGGAATTTAAGAAAAATATAGGATGGATGCCTATAAAAGCTTTAATATTAGAAGAAGTAAAAGAAAGTAATATAGATATAAAATATATAGATGAAAATATAATATTAAATGAAGAAGGAAAAACAGACATAATAATAAGATTTAATCAAAGATATATAATGGAGTTTTCAATAAAAATAGATAAGGAAATGAAAAATTTTGGATTAATATTAGGAATGGATTTCTTAGAAAAACTAAATAATTATAGAATACAAGAAAAAAGAATAATTATTAATATAAAAAATGTAACAATAATAATTCAGAAAGTCTTAGATGAATAATCAAAATAATCAATGGAAACCACAAGAAGAGGAATGGTATCTGGGAAATCCAGATTACATAGAAATAGATGGAATAGTAATAAAAATAAATCATATAGATAAAAGCTTTATGAGATTTATAAAACATAAATTTGAAAAAGAAAATATGAAACAAAAAAGAAGACTAAGAGACTCATATAAACAAAATTATTTATTATGGTTGGAAGAATATATAAGTGCAGTAGAAATATATGTAGAAAGAAAATATTATGCAGAAAAATTCAGAAAAATAATGGATGTATTATCAAGGGCTTAAAATGGTAGATTTATATAGAACTAAAGGACAAACAATAAAAGTACATCATAATAATAGAAAATTAATAAAAATGATAATTAAAAAATGTAGAAATTGGAATGAAAAAGATAGAAAAATTATAAAAGACATATTAAAAAAAGAAAAAAGAAAAAGAACATTTGAAGGTTTCAGAATAAGATATCAAGCTTATTTAAGAATAAAAGATAGAAATGACTTCATAAAATATTGGAAGAATAAACTAAATATATTAAGTCGTGGATAATAATGACCAAGTTATATTACATACTTACAAAATTTAATTATGAAAAATACAGATCAAGAAAATATCATGCTTTAATAGACACAGGAGCAAATTTAAGTGTAGCAAAATATAATGTTTTACCACCAGTAATGTGGAAGAAAAAGAAAAAAACCTTTAAGAATGGAAAGTGCAGGAAAGGAAATTCATTTAATGGAATACGAAGCTTTAAATGTTAATATTCAAATAGGAAATTATGAATTAAAACTAAAAATATTAAATCAATTTAATGAACCATCATGTGATATAATCATAGGACTAGACTTCATAGAACAATATTATCCTATACATATGATAGAAAAAGCATTTATATTAACAACACCGTATAAACATGAAGCATGGGGAATAAGAATAATGGAACCTTATAGTAGGAAAGATGAAAAATTTCAACTAAAAAATAATGAAAATGAAGTTCAATTTTTACCAAATAATAAACCAGTTTATATAAAACACATATTAGCAACCTTAACAATAAGAGAAGTAGGAGAAGAAAATAAAAAAAACAATAGAACAAAGATTAGAAGAAAATTATAGTGAAAATCCTTTAATACACTGGGAAAAATCTAAACCACTAGCAAAAATAGAATTAAAAGACAATAGTAAAGAAATAAACTATAAACCTTATCCATGGACAGAGAATGATAGAAATAAATTTATAATGCATATAGAAGAAATGAAAAAATATAATTTAATAAGAGAAAGTAGATCTGAATACTCATCACCAGCAATGATAGTTATAAAACATAGTGAAGAAAAAAGAGGAAAATCAAGAATGGTAATAAAATACACTAAGTTAAATGAAATAGCAATAAGAAATAGATACCATATACCTAAAATGGAATTGTTGTTTAATTTGATAAGAGGAAAAATTATATTTAGTAAGTTTGACTGTAAATCAAGATTTTTTCAGATTAAGTTAGAAGAAGAAAGTAAAAAATATACAACTTTTAGTACATCAGAAGAATTATATGAATTGAATGTGTTACCCATGGGGTTTCACAATAGCCCAAGTATATTTCAAGAATATGTGTCTAAATTGTTAAGCCCAATAAGAAATTTTGCTGTAATATATATTGATGACATATTAATATTTTAAAAAAATGAAAAAGAACATGAAGAACATCTAGAAAAATTTATGGAATTAGTAGAACAAAAAGGAATAAATATATCTCCTAAAACAGCATAATTAAGAAAAGAAATAATAGGATTTTTAGGCCAAATAATTTCAAAAGATGGAATGGAATTACAAGATCATATAAGTCAAAAAGTAAAAGATTTTCCAAAAATAAACAATAAAAAGGAATTACAATCATTTTTAGGATTAGTAAACCAGACGAGAAATTATATACCACATTTATCTAAATTAACAGCAAAAATATCTAAATTAGCAGGAGAAAAAACAATCTGAAAATGGAATGAAGAAACTCAGAAAATTGTAGAACAAATAAAAGTATTATGTAATAAATTACCAAAACTAACAATACCTTTGGAAGAAAATATAAAATGGATAATATACACTGATGCTTCAGAAAATTATTGGGGAGCAGCTTTGTATTTTGAAGACAGTAAAGGAATCGAAAGAATAACAAGATATGCAAGTGGTAAGTTTAATGAGTCACAGAATAAATATCATTCTAATTGGAAGGAGTTTTTAGCAATAAAAAAGGCAGTAGAAAAATTTGAATTATTTGTAGTAAATTGTAAGTTTGTAATAAGAACCGACAATACTCAAGTAAAAGGATGATTAAAAATGGAATAAAGAATGGAAAATTAAGTAATAAAATGTTATTAAAATGGCATAGCGATATGTCTTATTATGATTATGATGTTGAATATATAAAAGGAAAAAATAATCTAATAGCTGATTATTTGAGCAGATGGAACCAGGAAGAAAGATGAGTAACAGCCATGCAAGTCAAATTCCTCTAAATGATGTGCAAGAGGAAAATCCATTTATGACACATCTTGTAATGAAAATGAATATGCTCGAAGTAAATATGAGTTTACTTGGAAGCCAAGTAAGTAATAGTGTATATAATTTATCTAATTCTGTATCTAATCTTACTAGCTCAGTAAATGAATTATTTACTAGAGTTCAAGACCTGGAAAGTTGAGTAAAGAAGGAACCAATTGTGGAACCTTCGCCAAAAATGAGTAAAGACAAGGAATTATCAGTAACTGGGTCACCTACCCAATCTGAGTCATCTACTCAGAAACTTCTAATTGGGTCATCTACCCAAGACCAAGGAAAAAATTCTCTAGCCCAAATAATAAATGACCAGCAAGCCCAGAAACAGAAAGAAGCCCAACAACAAGAAAAAAGCCCAATACCAAGCCCAAAATATAAAACCTATTTACCAGATAAGACTATAATAGCATCTACCTCTAAAGCCTCAACTTTTAAATAGCCCATTAATCCAGAAGTCTTCGACCTTTCCCAGAAATATCAATTTTATAAGACCATTGTAAAAAGATTGAATACCCTAACCTTAACCCATAAGACTATTAGATATGTATCACATTACGCCATTAACAAAGTCATTATCTATCCAGGAACACCTCCAAAAATTGTAAAGACCTTGTACATTTTTGGATTAATTCAAACCATTTATCTATCCCAGGACATGCGAGAAATCCAACTTTTCCCACCAAGATTTAAAGAAGCCGTAGAAAAATATTTTAAAATAGTCCTGCAACACCAAGTCTTTATAAGGTGTTATTCCACTGTTGCGGAAGTTACACCAGACCAATTTTATCACCCAATTAATTTAATTCGTTTTGGAACAACCAAAAAGCCCATAGAATTTGAGCCAGAAATTAAAGAGGATATAGATGATGATGATGAATTTCAATCTAGAATCTCTAATATCCGAGCACAGGACTATCATATAATTTTTCAAGAAATGAACAGAATTTTAACCAGCATTGGAGAAAATCCTTGGGTATATCATACAAGTAATCTTTCTTGTATTTATGCTCTTGGAAATACTACTAATGGTACTCATGCAAAGTTCTATAAGTGGTACGAGTTAGTTAAGAAAAATGAACTAGAACATTCAGAAGAAACAGCTGAGAAAGTTTGTAAATATTTATATGAGTATACTGTTCATAATTGTATATATTGTAAAGAAGAGGAAAAAGGAGAAAAAGAAGGAGAAATTCCAATTGATGAAAATATCCTGTAATGGCAGACAACAATGACTGAAGGCCTTGAAGAAATTCAGAAGAAGATAAAAGAAATCAGGAAGAATCTCATAAAGGTGAATAAAAAGCTGATGAAGATAAAAAGAGAAATTGAAGAATTGATAAAAGAGGACAAAGTGTCAGCAGAAGAAAAAAAAAAAGAAAAATGAAAAGCACTTAGAAAAGGAATCTCATTCTGGAAGAAAAGGATGAGGAAGTTGGAAAGCAGTCTCAATCTCTATCCAACAGCAACATGTGAAGAGTAATTAGAGTCTAGTCAGATTATGTAATAGTAACTAGAGTCATGGAAAGTAACCAGAGTAAGGTAATGTAAAGTAACTAGAGTTATGAAAAAGTAATCAAAGTCTGTAAACTAGAGTTAGATTTCGAGTCTATTTAAAGAGTTGTAAGCCTCTGGGCAAATCATTAGTTTTTAATCGAATTTCTAAATCATCTTGTAATCTCTTGAGTGCTCTTTACTCTCAAGTTCCCTCTGTAAAAATTTTCTCATAAATAAAGCCTCTATTTCAGCAACCTTTACGTGGAAAGAAGAATATATTTGTTTATTCGACATTTAAGGTATGGAGTTCTAAATTCCTTATAGAGATTTAAGGAAGTAGTTTTATCAAATTTTAAATGAGTACGGTCTAGAATGGGATTATGAGATACATGTTATCATAATTTTTATATAAGGGATATATATTATGGTACGCCTCCAGTAGGAAACGAAGGAAGGCTGTGTTGTTATTATCTGAAGGAAGAAGGTAAGGGGTCCGTAGATTGACACCCTGTAATATATTCTATGCATGAAAGAGGGCATAGATCCTTATATAACCCGGATCATATTCAGTCACCCCCATAGTTTGTTTCTTATGTCCTGATTATGGTTTCCTGCATCTCATCTGTCCAATTTTGGTGTGTGTGTGTGTGTGTGTGTCTATATATATATATATATATATAATTCATCCACCCTAAATTAAACATTGTATTAATTGAATCTTAGACGCATCTTAGATTCAATGAATCTGGATATCTGAGTATAAGTTTGGTCCTCAATAGCTTCGCTATTGTCACAGAACAAATCTATTGGATTTAGGATGGTAGGCACCACCCCTTGTTCAATAACAAACTTTCTGATCCAAACGATTTCTTTAGATGTATCCGATGCTGCTATATACTTAACTTCTATGGAAAAATATGCTACATTACTTGTAGCTCTTCTAGCTTACTGCACTACTATTCAAAAGGAACATATATCCATATTACAATCTAAGATCATCTGGGTCACTTTGGAAACTTGTATCTATATAACCAGTTACATAGAGTTCATCATCTAATCCACCATATACCAAGAATAAGTCCTCAGTCATTCTCAGGTACTTTAGGATATTCTTAATCCCTAGGATACAAGTAGCTTCGCCTGAGTCTTTTATTGAGAAAGACTTCCTTAACCAAGACTTGACACTCTGCAAGGTAGGAATGTCATTCCCAATGAGTAGGATGTCATTTGCATAAAGCACTAGAAATACAAATGTGCTTCCACTAACCTTCTTATAAACACAAGGTTCATCAATGTTTTGAATGAATCCAAACTCTTTGACTACTTCATCAAAACAATGATTCCAACTCCGAGATGCTTGCTTTAATCCATAAATGGATCTTTGAAGCTTGCATACCTTACCAAAATCCTTTAGACGCATGAACCTTCAGGTTGTGTCATGTACACATCCTTAAGAAGCTTTCCATTAAGGAAGGTTGTTTTGACGTCCATCTGCTATTTTTCATAGTCTATGCTATAGTGGCAAGAAGGATTCTGATTGATTTAACCATTGCAACTGGGGAAAAGGTTTCATCATAGTCTATACCATGAGTTTGAGTTAATCCTTTAGCATCCAGTTATGCCTTAAAGACATTTACTTTGCTATCCATGTCGGTTTTCTCCTTGAAAACCCACTTGCACCCAATGGTTTTTACACCTTCAGGTGGATCGACAACTAAGGTCCATACCTAATTATCGTACATGGATTGTATTTCAGACTTCATGGTGTTTAGCCATTTCTTAGAGTTTGGTCCCATTATGGCTTCTGGATAGGCGGTTTGCTCATTCTGCTCAATGAGCAACACATTACGACTTCAAAGTAATCAGAAATCCATATCTCTGAGGCTGATGTCGTGTCCTATCAGACCTTTGTGGGTCTTGTGTGACTTGAGGAGGCTCAAAAACTTGTTGTTAGTCTTCTATATTTTCTATTTGTGGTTATGTGCTATCTTGTGACTCTCAAACTTCTTTGAGATATACCTTACTCCCACTAGTTCTTTTAGAGATAAACTCTCTTTCTAGAAAGATATCGTTCCAGATTACAAACACTTTATTATTGATGGGATTATATACACAATATCCCTTCATTTCCTTTGGATACCCCACAAAATGTACTTTGAGGATTTGGGTACTAATTTATCAGAGGCTTGTTACTTAACATATACCTCACATTTCCAAATTTTGAGAAAAGATAAATTAGGTTTCTTCCTAATCCATATCTCATATGGTATCTTTTCAATTACCTTAAATAGAACATGATTTAGTGTGAACGCAGCTATGTCTAGGGCATGGCCCCAAAAGGATGGTGGAAGATCTGTTTAACTCATTATATATCGAACCATATCTAATAGTGTTCGATTCCTCTGCTTAGAAACGTCATTCCATTGTGGTGTTTTTGGAGGAGTTAATTGTGAGACTATCCCACAACTCTTAAGATGGTCAATAAACTATTGCCTCAAATATTCACCACCTCAATTAGATCGAAGTGCTTTAATTATTTTACCAAGTTTGTTTTTGTACTTCATTTTGGATTATTTTGAACATTTCAAAAGATTAAAATTTATGTTTCATTACATAGATATATTCATATCTACTAAAGTCATCCATAAATATAATGAAGTACATATAACCTCCTTTGGCAGCTGTATTCATTAGTCCATATACATCTATATATATGAGACCTAATAAATCAGTGGCCCTCTCACTATGCCCAGTAAAAAGGGCATCTGTCATCTTTCCTAATAAGCAAGATTCACATGTATCATATGATTCAAAATCAAATAATTTAAAAAATCCATCTTGATGGAGTTTAGAAATGTGTTTCTCATTTATATAGCCTTGACGACAATGCCATAGGTAGGTTGAATTCAAATCGATTGACTTGATCCTTTTGGTTTTTCTTTTCAGATCTTCAAGGTAGAGTTTGCAATTCCTCTTCCAATGAATGGGTTCATTGTAGAAGAAGCATACTCCTTCCTTTGGCGACTTTACCTTTTTGGCTACAGGTTTAGTTTCGGGCTTGTTTGACTATTTGGTCTTACCACCTAAGACATTACCATTTCCCTTACCCTTACCTTTCTTTTTAATACACTTTCCTTTTTGAACCATCAAAACAGTACTGGGCTTTTTTTAATGTTATGCTCAACAGCTTTGAGCATCCCATGTAGTTCAAAAATTGATTTCTCCATGTTGTAGTTCATGACAAATTGGTCATAACTTTTGTGAGGGAGTTCAAAATCAAATTTGTAGCTAACTCCTGGCTCATGGGAAATCCAAGCCTCTCAAGGTCATCAATATAGCCTTTCATCTTTAACACATGAGTACTAACTGATGCACCTTCATCCATGCCGTAGGAATGTAAGGCCGTTGTGGTATCATTCCTTTGTTGCCTTTCCTATTGCTAGAACATTTCCTTAAGATGAACAATTATCTTATGAGCCTTCAAAAGTTCTAGATCTCTTTGGAGGTCTGGAACCATGGTGGCAAGCATTAGGCAACCTACATCCATAGAGTCATCATTATGCTTCGTGTAAGCATCTCTTTGAGCTCTTGGAGCATTAGTTATAGGCTCTTTAGGAATGGGTTGATCTAGGAAATATGCTTCTCTTTCTTGCTTGAGAACAATTCTCAAGTTCCTAAACCAGTCAATAAAGTTTGTCCCATTAAGTTTGTCCTTCTTAAAGACTGATCGCAGTGATAGTATAGCAGTATTACTAGTCGACATGATTCTACAATTAAAATATGTAAAGTTATTTAGTAATCTCCTACTAAATTAACAACCCTCAATGTTATAATTAGTAGATTAAGATCCATATTTTGCTTAAATTTAAGTCCGCTTTGGCAGGATGCTTAAATTTAAGTTATTTAGGTAGGTAACCTCTTTACCAATTACATCATATGTAACTCGTAGATCCTTATAGGATTCGATCATCATATGATCCGGCATGTTTAATCTCATCTAACGCCTTGAGACCCAAAACAGTTTTGCTAATCTCAATTAAGTCAAAATAATAATGAATCATTGTGAGTAGCACCATTACTCACTCTTGTTTCACCAAGATAACTCAAATACATCCACTTTGGTGGAACCTACAATTGAGCAATCTAGGTTTTAACAAGTATTCATTAATTGATGGAATTATGACTTAAGATTTTATTTAGAGGGCTTAATCAATTAGTTTTGTTTATATGAATGCAATCGTGGTTGTATCTCATACAAATAAATACATATAAATGTAAAAGTATGCATGCAATGATCTAATCAAGAGCATAATTCAAATGTGACACAACATGGCTCGCCTAACCTAAAATCCTCCCAAGCCAATGAGAGGACTTCTCTAAATAAGAAAAAGAAATACATTGAGAGAAATCTCGTTTAAACATACGAGGGGAGTGAGATGAGAAGAGAATGTATATAGAGAATATTTAGAGGAAGGCACAGCACGCAGGCCGTATTTAAATATTACAACCCTTATAAAAACTAAAGTCATGTTGTTCACCATACCCAAAATATTTTGAGAAGTAAACCACAACAATCAACAATTCATACAATATGAAAAGAAATAAATGTCGTGATTAGGTTATATCGAGCTACGAACAGTTAGCTACAGTAATCCCGCTAGACTTCAAGATTTTTCACTTTCATTTGAAAAATCATAATTAAATCTAGAAAACTTCAATTGCAGTTGTTCAAATTTCTATATGACCCTACAATTTTCCTAAAACTAAAATTAATCGTCGCCGCCACAGAAAACATTCTAGATTCAAAGCCTAACTTCAAAAATTGATATCTCTTAATATACAGATTCGAATCGCACACATTATATATAAAATTAAACCTTAGGATGTCTACTTTCATTATGGAAATTTTCAGGATTATTGGACAAGATTTGGTCATTAAAAAATTCATCACAATCACACTGCCTCATAAAAACAAAAATCTGGCAGCACTAGTACTATAACTTCAATCTTTAGGTTTTCAATCCAACCCTTCTAAAATCATGTTCAACTTATATATCACATATATAAGCACACAATAAGCACTAAAACTCAATTTAAATGCATAATTGACCTAGCTCTGATACCACTATTGGGATTGGTAGGCACACAGCGGAAGAATTAAATTTAAAATTACAAAAGTTTACCAATCACAATTGCGGATCTATCAGAGGCATTTAAATCGAGTTAGAAAGAGTCATACATTATTCATGTTTGTTTGAATACCCACAATCATCAACGTATTGCGAGTTCTCAAATCTATGAGTGTGAGATTAACCATCCCCGACATCAACATATTGGCTAGTTCTTCTTTGGAGTTTTGCCTTTTGGATCTTGAGGAGCTAACTACTCAGATCAGCTCCCTCTACCGGTATCCACACAAACAGGACCCAACCCCCGGCAGCGTGCTAGCGCCTCCAATGTCCTTTTAGGGTTTTCTTGCGGCTCTCTATTTTTTCATCATCTATAGAAAACCCTAGCTCTTATCCTTTATAACTAGTCAGGGTAATCTATTTTATGATGGATATTAGAATTTTAAATTAATCTTAATTAATTTCAAAAATCCTTATCATATCAATTAACACTTAATTGTTTAATCTAATTAAATAAATATGATTTAATTAAATCTGTCTAACAGTTTTAATTTAACCTATTTATTTAATTAGAATAAAGAGCCAATGGAATTAGATTTAATTTATCTTTATAAATTAAATCTAAGATATTATCATATAATATCTTTATATATATACACAATATAATAATATTATCATATATATTATATATTATATTATCATATAATATAATATTATTATTATATATAATATTTTAATATATAATATATATTATCCAATAATATTATATATATATATATATATATA
This sequence comes from Albizia julibrissin, assembly GCA_037074505.1. Classification (NCBI taxonomy): domain Eukaryota; kingdom Viridiplantae; phylum Streptophyta; class Magnoliopsida; order Fabales; family Fabaceae; genus Albizia; species Albizia julibrissin. The sequence continues at coordinate 42,577,043 of CM073478.1, read as the reverse complement.
TATATGTATGTATGTATGTATGTATGTATGTATGTATGTATGTATGTATGTATGTATCTGTATGTATGTATGTATTTCAAAAATACATATATGTATATATAATATTATTAATTTTCATTGCCAAATACACACACACACATAAATATTTATCAAATAAATATTCACACATGTTTATATATATATATATATATATATATATATATATATATATATATAATTCGTCATCCCTAGATTAAACATTTTATTAATTGAATCTTAGACGCATCTTAGATTCAATGAATCTGAACATTATAGCTCGTGTTGGGCTATTCTAGTGTGCGACCCTATAGACCCATACAAAGTTGGCAGTGGGCTAATGACTATACTAATCAACAAGTCGTAAGCGGCCTCTAGCAAGACATTATGACTACCCAATTCATATGAAGATCGACAATACGATACAACCTGTCATATAACCATATCACGTCCCTTTGTCACATGATATTTCGGTCAAGGATGAGGTATGGAGAATGCCATCCTCCTATTCCTGACCATTACTTTCTCGATCCTTGAGTAGTCTGACTATAGAAATGTAAACTCATTTTCATCGTAGTATGGCCATACATTTCTCAGACTTACTCATCGAGGGGCCCAGTAATATCTCTCTACTAATGTGAGGGACAAATTATATCTTGACCATTCACATTCCTCTGCATGGAAACCATTAAGCCCGATTGTAGCCTTTATCATCACCTGGTAAAAGGTGACTTTTGACTAAATCAAAGCTTAGTGACTCTCATGTAGGAATTCATGATGATCTCAGGTCAAAGGGCATTGTGACGTGGTTATACATGAGATAAGCTTATGACTTGATCCATACAGCTTTTTCATAGCGGGTCGGTCCAGTACCTTGTACTCCTACAAGTGCCTAAGACTTTGATTCGTATCCTCATACCTTATCAAAGTCATACTGGTCTTATTTCATCTTTGCTCCCACACAGATGACCGACCAGGGACATTTAGGACAATCATTATGATTTATCCAAGGATACAGTTATCACAATGAACATGCGAATAATATGATAACTAAATGAAGAAATTCATTTAATAACAATGTTCAAAGCACAATGATTGGCCCCTAGGAAACAATTTCCAACAGTTTTACCATCCATGTGATTGTGTTTGAGCATATGAGTTTGCTGGGAAAACACCTGTGTCATCAAAGCATGTAGTGGGTGAATGCATGTGTTTGTTATCAAGCGTTGTGGTATGAGTTGTTTATGTGCCAAATTGCATGATATATCGAGTTCCATAATGAGATAATATATGCTCTTGATATTCTTATTGTTTGTGATGGTTCACATGACATGTTTTGTTTGATTGCATTTTATATGTTTAAATGTATGTTACTAGTGAGATTCTTCTAAATGTCATCCTTTCCAAAAAATTTACTATACAAAAAAAGCTAATAGTTCGAACGAAAAAAAGGTAAGCACTGATGAGTGAGGAAGGAGCTAATGATGGAAATACTCTGCTGCTTGTTTGTATATATATTTTGGATATGTAGTTTATATGGATAATATACCACGCTCAGTGAAATTTTTTTAATTAACCCTTAAAATGATAGTATGAAGTGGTATCAGAGTACTTAGTTATTTTATCAAAATCCTGAGAAATTTGGTCATAACGACACATGTAAAGGTAAGATTGGTATACAAGATAAGAGTATCAGTACCCGAATATGGTTGCAAAATTATCAAAGAGCGGTGGTATCAGAGGGTACTACTAAGACGTTAGTATCCGTATTGACTTATTGTTCACCTTTTTATATGAATCTCATAATAACTCATGAGTTTTAAATAAAAAAGAGTAGGTATTACACTGTGAATTTCAACAGGTATTAATTTGTAGGATGACAATTTAAGATATCATTCAAAAAAAATTTCCATGAGACATTTTAACCTTTAGCCTTATATCATTTATGATTATCAAATTATTATAGTGCCACAAAATTTCTACAATTACATATCATCCATTGAGACCACAAAATGATCTTTTACACAAAAGAAAGATGAAACTCAAAGTAATATTGCTAGCCAATTAATCACAAAATCATAAAGGAACATAGTTGATGGCTATTTTATTATGTGCATTTGTGCTTTTAAATAAATGAATATCTAACATAAAGTAAGGAATGAACAAATTCATATACTTTTGTATGATGAGCAAGAATCTCATCAACAAACATACCAAATCATCCATCATTGCAGTCAAAACTTACATATTTCAACCATTGAAGAATAAGAGAATTAAAATATCATACCTTCATATGATGGATAAAAACCTTCACTGATTAATAATAGACTCTTAATGTTATTGTCTCGTACAAATTCAATAGAGACTCATATTGATAACTGATAAAGTATTATAAAAATAAAGGAAATATAAGATATTCAACAAGAGAATGAAATTTCCACTCAAAAAATACAAGAGAATGAAATAAGTGTAGAGAGTAGAGAAGAGAGAGAAGAGAGGCAAGGTAAAATATTTCTCATTCATTTTCAAGGTACCAAGTACATGATATATATGCCTCTATTTATATCAACGTTTGAAAAGATGGATCAGACCATTCGAATTAGACCAGAAAGAGGTGAATCAACCACTTGTCTGGTCTGGTTCAGTGCCTGAACTGGGAAATAAGTAACTCGCATGACTCGGACCAAAAAATAACTCAATCCTAACCTGAATAACTTGCTAGGTTAAGTAGGTAGGGCAGGTTATTTTTTAAAAAATAAAAGAGAACAATGATGTAGATCAACTAGGGATGATGATGAAGAAAGAAAGGAGAAGAAAAGAAAAAGCAGCATAAATCGCAATAGCTGAAGAAGACAGGAAACCCAAACAAAAGATTATTTCTCTAACCACAAGTGATTGGAGAAGGTGGAGGTTGAAGAAAAAATGAACGACGAAAAACCCATAAATATAAGGCGACATATAAAGATGTCCCTCAAACCTCTAGTGGATGGTTCTCCTACCATCATGCGGTTGCCTGAGTCAAAGCATATTTAAAGAAGAAGAGAATCGATGTGCTCTGGTGGTTCGATTGCCTTAGTTTAGCAGAAAATCGGCATTTTATAGCCTCTAAGAGGAGTCTGCATGCCCTATTCATCGCATCTATGAGGTGGGCATGCTCATCCCCTAATTTTGGTATGAGGGAACCCTTCTTAATTTTTTTTTAAATTTTTTGTATTCTTATTTATTTGGATTAAATGGTATGTTGCACGCTAAAATATTTTTGGCACTCAATATCTCAAATTATTTAATTTCTAGTATATCCAACATTGAGAAATATTTTTTCTATACCACCCAGTATCCCAAAATATTTTTCAAGTAGCGCCCAATATTCTAAAAAAAATTTTAGTAGTACCTAATATCTCAAATTATTAGTGCATCCAGCACTAGGAAAAAATATTGGGAAAATTAAAATAAAGGACCTAGAGAAAATAATATTTATTATAAAGGACAATAAAAATTTTAATTACTTAGAATGACCAAATATCATAATATAAATTTAAAATTATTAAATTGCACATATCAAACCAACTACATTATCTATTGTATTTATAATTAAAAAATAACTAAAATTGAAATTCAAACCGCCCATCATATGTGACATGGTCGTATATTTTTTTAATTTTTATTTTTCACAATTTTTATATTCATATAATCAATATATTATTTAATTAACAATGGTCAAACTCATCTTTTTTATTTTTTTTCCCACCAAGTTCCATATCAATATAATCAATATATCATTTAATTAATCAATATATCATCAAGTTTCCCGATTTATATTATCAACGTTGATATAAATTATGCTCTTTTATAAAAATAAAAATAAAAAATAAACTCATTTTATATTTTTCAGGATATAAAGATTATTTATATTTTTTAAATTTTATTAACATTAAATGAATCTTTTTAGTTTAAGGCTTAAATGAATTTATTTAACCCACATAAATTTCTTCTAAAATAAAAAAAAAATCATATAAACTTTACATGTATAATAAATTATAAAAGTCCTTGATTTTTATTAAATTTATATAATTTTATTTTTAATTAAAATTTTTGTTGATTCAAAAAAGTATAATTTTAAAAAAATTGAATAATATGTAATTTTTTCATAGATATCTATACAAGTTGTGAAAAATGAAAATTGTGAAAAATTTTGTTTAATTTTGAAATTTAGAATTTTGTTTTAGTTTTAAAAATAGAAATGGGACATTATAAAAAATAGGATACGGAAGAGAATGCTGGAAGGAATGTAGAAGATTTTTTTAGGGGCATTTTAGTATTTTTAATTTTATGTTTTTGTATTTGGTCCTAATAAATAATTACAATTTTTATGGTCCTTCTCAATAAATATAATTTTCTTCAGGTCCTTCATTTTAATTTTCTCAAAAATATTCCATGCTGGTGGATGGACTAAAAATTAATTAATTTAAGATACTAGGTGTTACTAAAAAAAAATACTTCAGGCCATTAAATACCGCTTAACTCAAACAAATAAAAAATTAATGATTTTCTTAAAAAAAAAAAACCTCTTAATTTGGGGATGAGCATGTAGATTCCTCCAAGAGATAAAGGTGGCAACTTTCTTGAATCTCAAAGACTAAACCTAATATTACAAAAACGATAAAACTATCCTTTAGTTTTTTAATTTCTATTTACACACATTTACTCAAAAGAAATAAAATAAAAATTAATTCATGATAATGTGAGGTAATGGAGATATATAGACATCCACACAAAAATTATATTCATGATAAATTAGAATTTTTAAGTAAATATATTAGAAGTCTTCTGTAGGCTACAGTCAGTTGTCATTTACTTTTATGTAAAAAAGGCACAATGGGCTAAGTTTATTTTTTTTATCATCCCTTTGTGATATAGTTTGAGGCCACTTGATAATTTCAAAGTTGGGTTGGATATTTGAAAACGGATTAAGTTAAAGCCCATAGGAGTACAATGAGAGAATACTAAGAGTTTGCTTAAAATGTGGCTAAGTTTCCTATGCTATGAAATTGTACAATTCTCCTAACTCCTAAGAGTTTGCTTAAAATGTGGCCAAGTTTCCTATGCTAAGTTTCAGTTACTAAACAAGGCCAATTACATTTAGTCAAGCTCAAGATGTCAAATTGTAGTCTTATTGCATTATTACATAAAAAAGAAAAGTAACAGTAAATTATTTGTCATGGGAACTATGAAAATACCTATAGAAATACAAATATTTCTTTTGTTTTTGTCTTCTTTCGCCCAGTGGAAGGAACCGTGTACCCATAATTTTCTTTAAGTAAGATTTAAGAAGGTGTTTGGTGTTAATTGAGAACTATAGAAATACAAATATAAACTTTATACATCAAAATTGTTCAGAGTAAAGAAATAAAATTTGAGAAGTTACAATTTAGTCCACTCATCGCCATCAATGAAGCTAAGGGAAATAAAAGGCTGAGCTTCCTCGTCGGTGAGTTCTCTACACCATGATACTCTGCCTGCAAAGCTAGCCCCAGGTCCTGTACACTTGTACTGTCCATAAAATACTGTCCTGTGGGTCCATTCAATCACATATTTAAGTCACCCTGCTTGCCCATGTGCTTATAAATAAAATGGAAAATGACTTCTTCTTCTTTTTTAAGAAAAGAAAAGAAATTTTATAATGATTAGTCTTGGATCAAATTTTATAATGAAATTACCTAATTACCTTTAACTTTAACAATAATTTAACAAGTCACAATTTTTATTTACTAAATGATGATGATAAATGAGGCAATGCAAACCAATTTCTCTAAAGGCAATCAAGTCATTTCACAAAAAAATAATTTTAGAATAGTCCCTAAAGATTCATAGAAGTTAAGCCATTTTGAGAGACCATTTTGAGATTACATATTTTGGGGTCATAATATGTCTTTCTCTCCCTTTTTAGTACTAGGGCTCAAGGGGTTTATGGAATTGAACCAACTGCCATAATCACCAAGGGTGGAAACTTTAGAAGCTTGCAAGTTGAACAATGACTATTAAAATTTAAAAATCATTGTCAATTGAACTTCTGTGATTTCCAAATGAGATTCTATCATTTCTAATTAAGATTTGATCATTCTAAGCCAATGTTCTAAATTGTCACTATTCTTTTTGTGTGGTCCTAAAGTGTCATTTTTTTAATCCCAAAAATAGGCTTAAAACTAACAAAAGTTATGAAACCCAAATTGGTCATTGAAGCCATCGGAGTGCTGAGTCAAGGATCAGTAGATTATATCGGAGTCAAATCGAAGATAAATCAGTAAAAAATTGAAGATTTTAGGCTTATTAATTCATGAAATTCTAAAAAAAATAAAAAAATGATTCTTAAAAAAATACCAGACCGGTTTACCGGCCGGCCGGTTCCAGTACGATTTAAAAACCCTGAAAATAGTACATAATGCATGATGAGGTATAGCAGTATTTTGTTATATGGGACCCACCTACTGTTTTATATCATTCTTTCTCCACCAAACATTATGCTTCTCAATCATACAGAAGCCCATACTGTTATAAACTAAATAAATAAACCATATGTACAACACATAGAAATAGAAGCCTTGGAGCCAATTAGGTGGGTGGCTTATGCTCTTTTCAGAATTCATTTCATTATATACACACACGCATGCTTCAATTCTCTTCCTTTTCTGTACATGAGCCAAAACACAGACACGCCTAGTTTGGTGCCTATACAACGTCTAGTTCAACTATAAGTGCTAAAGTTTGCATCTTTTTGATGTGTTGTGAGGTGGGCAACACGTAGATTTGCACCATCTTAGAGGTGTGTGTCTTTGTGGCCTCACATTACTGTAACCAGCTATGTTCCTAATACACTCATATGTTGTATGGTGACAATAGGCTGCTTCATAAAAAAAAAGGGGAAAAAACAATAAGAAAAGCTGATATGCTTGATGATAGAGATTGATGGATACACATGCCTGTCACTTAGTATTGTAAGTATGGGAAAAAAGTCTGCTCCTAAATTCTCCACATCACCAACAACATGAGAAAAAGAAAACTTGTATTATATTTCTCAGATGGTGGCTTCTGAAACTAAAGATTATGCTGAAAGTCACCGACCCATTGTTCCCACTTGCATACTTTTCTACTAGTCTAAAAAGAGAACTCACTAAGGTCAAAGAATTAACAACACCAAAACAGAGTCCTCTGCTCTTTATCAGTAAGAAAACAGAGTCCTCTGCTTCTGAAGCTGTTTTCTGAACAATTCTAGCTAGGCGCTTTCTGGTTTAGGTTTGAGAAGGTGGTGGCTGTGTTAATGATTTTATAACAATTCAAGGGGAAATTTTACATAACTTACCCGAACCCTGTGCTTTATTTATAGATAATTTCTCTAAACTTTGAAATTTACAATGAATCCCCATAAATTCTTGCATTTATGTAGATGACTCCCACACTAATAATTTTGTTCCTTACGTGTGTATGCCTATATATATATTAAAGTTTAGGGGCTTATGAATTGAACTCAAAGTTTGGGAGATGTATGCACACAAAAATATAATTTAAAGGGCATATAATTAATTGTTGAAATTTATCCCTACACAGTTGAAAGTTTAGGTGAGAGTTTTATGTAATTTAGCCACACAATACAACTATTGGTTTGGACAAGGAGAAAAACAGGAATGAGAGAATATTAGAACGAAAACTTGAAACCTAAGGTGGAACCTAGATTATATGCAGAGCCTACATAGGAGAGAAAATCCAACCTCCCATAACTGTTCTACTCTTGATACAATGGTCCCTTAAACTGTGGAGTAATGTAAATAATTGGATTTCTCAAGTCAATGTTAGCCGTTAGATCCCATTATGTAGGCCATGCACAGAAAACCAAACCAAGCCAGAAAGATAAACATGCATAGAAGAGCCATGGGAAAAGTTATCTCCAAGACCCTAGGTCACCTAAAAACCTAGAGAAGCCTTACACATTAAACTAGACTCATCAATATATCTATCTCTATAATTCTATATAGACCAGTTGGTTTGAGTTTAAAAGATGAATGCAAAAGAGAGAGAAAGTGAGTGAAGTTACATACATTTCACGATTAGGGTCACCCCAATTATACCAGCCCTTGGGAATGATGATATTGTCCATGTAAGTGTAAGCAAAAACCACACGAGAAAAAGGACCCCAAGCCCTTCCAAGGTAGAGTGCTCCTGAACCCGTGACCTTACAGTGCACAAATGAGAACCCTGTGTCCTCCAACATGCTGCTTCTTCCTTGTGCTGTCAAGGCCCCTATGTTCTGTGCTATTGCATGCACGTGACATCCCTGCAATCTCACGTGACACCCCTTCATCAAAATTCAATACCCATAACACAAAAAGAAACTAACTACCATATACAAATTATAGAAAATTGTTGAAGTCAAAAGCCAGGGAAAAAATGTAATTACTAAAAAGTCCCAAAACAAGTAAGAAGGATATATGGCCTTATTGTCATTTCCTATACCAGAATTTGTTATTACATACTACATTGAAATATATTTTGATAATTACATTCATTCATTGAATCCTAAGAGTGATTTTCTATAAGATATCCCGTACCTCAAACAGAGATAGGCCGTTCCCGAATATGAAATCAACTGAACCTTCAAGGTAACAATCCTTGTAATAATGTCTACCCACATGGTCATACAATGTGTCTTGTGCTCCTAGGAATTTGCATCCGTAGAATGATGCTGTGTCTGCTGATATTCTTAATGCCACTGCTTGCTTCCCTACTGCTCCTGGTGCAGGAACTGGGGTTGTGTTCTGCACTTATTTTTCTGTTATATCAGAATCTTATAGAAACATTTGTGTGTGTTTTGTTTGGTTTTTAACTTAACTTACTTTGAATGTTATGTTCTTGGCTATGAAATAAGGTGAGTTCACTGCAAATGTTGCAGAACCATAGGTTCCTAAAGGCTGTCCTCTGGAACCTGGTGTTTTTGCTGTGTCACCCCATTGAACTATAGTGTTATCTGCTCCTGCTCCTTCTATGGTTATGAAGGATTTCATAGGAGGAATGTTCACTTTCTCACTGAAAAAAACGAGAAGAAAATCACACACAGTATCATTTCATTTAATCGAAAGCACAACAAGAGACATTGATAAAAAAGAAGACAAAAAGACAGCAGCTCTGTAATCTTCCACTAATGACTTTGTAGCCTAATGACATGGAATCCTCTGTACCTGAAAAACGGCAGGTTCAACTGCTTGTAACCTCAAGTCATTAATTTTGCCCTTCGGGGGTTAAAAAAAAAGCTCGAAGCTTTTCCTTGGTCAAACACCAATGTCACAGTGTTTCAATTTGAAGGAAAAAAACACAATAACAAACAAAAGCTGCTAGCACTGTCTTATATCACAGTTTAACATAAAAGAAACTGAGGATAGAGACAAATGTAGCCGAATCCATGTCTAGGAAGAACAACAAATTACGTTGTCCAAAGCAGGAAGGAAAAAAAGGAACAGAGAAATGGCAGAAAGTAAGTGGGATTTTTTTATTTTGATTTTTTGAAACAGAGAAAGAAGTAATTGGACTCACGTGTAAACACCTGCATGAACCTTAATGATCACTCTCACGAGATTTATGGAAGGAAGAGAATCAATGGCTTCTTGAATAGTTGCAAAATCTGCTACGGCAGGATTCTTAGAGACGTGAAGAGTGTAAGAAGGAAAAAGCTTGTTTTTTGCAGTCTTAAACACAGAGTGCTTGAGGCTACCAACAAAGTTAACCCATCTCATGAATTGCTGCTCCGAATTCTGGATTTGGGTCCTGTTGATGGCTAACCCAAGACCCGAATAATGCCGGCCAGGTCTGAGTCCCTTGGTGTGGCACAATGTTGCAGAAGGATTTTGTAGAAGGAAAAGAAGAACAAATAGGAAGCAAAAAGAATGAGAATTTGACATTCTGAGATAGAATGTTGAAAAGTGTTTGTATATGTAATGGAATGGCTCTGTTTCTGGGGTTTATATACAAGTTTAATTGGTTCTTTGTGGTGTGTTTTAGGTGTGAAAGTGGAGGTAAAGTGCAAGAGAGAGAGATGTCACGGGTGCTTCTTCTGACATACACGTAGGCACAGAGAGAGAGCCACAGAGACAAGTTACGCTTTTTTGAGGACAAAAACGTTGTCTCTAAGACAATTTTCGGCCTTTTTTTCTTTGGTGTTCTTGTTTGGTTTTGCCCGTGAGTGGCCCTCTTTTGTGTTGTTGGTGTGTGATTGTGATAAATGATAATGTTCTTGTTGGCTTGTGTAAACGCCGTCCTATTATACTTGTTTGAATATTTTTTTTTGTGTTCTTTCGGTTTGAGTGACCGATCTACTTGTTTATGAGTATATTATACACCTGCTGTGTAAACGTACTAGAACCTTATAATTTAGGGAAAATTATATTGTGGTCCAAAGCAAACCAAAAAATTAAGAAATTGTCCCACAAAATCGTAAAATGAAAAAATGGTCCCAATGAGTTGTTAATGGAGCATCCTCAGGTTGTCAATTGACAACCTGAGGATGCTCCATTAACAACTCATTGGGATCATTTTTTCATTTTGCGATTTTGTGAGACCATTTCTTAATTTTTTATTCTTTCTTGATTGGGACGTCAGTGTAATTTTCCTTATAATTTAATGTGTTCTAAACACAAAAGAACTCAGTTGATTTTATTATCTATCATATTTCTAATTTCATATTTTCTAAACTATTATTACTAAAGAAGAGTCTTAATTTCAATACAAATTATTATAAAAGGGTATGTTGGGAAAATTAAAGCACATTTCTTATTACACATTTTTTTTATAAATAACTAATTAAAAAATTTTTAATTTATATTTCCTTTGGTCTTAGATACTTATATATAATATAGACACGAAGTTTATTTTAATCCTACAAATATAATACTCTAATTCATTTTGTCTTCTAAATTCATAATATTTTCATAAAGAATATTGATTGCACATATGAAACTAGGTGGCTTCCATCCATAATAGTTCCAATGCACATAATTAGAGACATTATTTTAAACAATTTTTTTAATATATTTATTACAAATTATTAATTTAACTAAATTCTTTACCATTCAAGCTACTATAATTTAGACTGCTCTTAGTCTTTTGCCATCCTTTTTGCCCCTAAAGTTCTTATTTTCTCAAAGAAAATTGCTTTCATAACGTTTGTAATTTTTCTTTTAATGCCCATTGTTTATAATAATTTGATTGTTTCTTAATACCGAGTATATCATTTTGTCTTTTAAAAAAAATTAATTTCTTAAATATTAGTAAATTAATTATCTAATTCTTATATTAATGATATAAGAGAATATCCCTCACAATATAATTAACTAAGTTTCCAATATTTATAAGGAGATACACCCACATTTAATACTAGATAGTGGTTTAAACAAAATGAAATAAGATAGAAAATATTATAAATTAGTTATGTAAGTAGTTTAGAACTGTAGGGTCCTAACATGAGGGAAAAAATTTAACTGATGTGTCAGAATCAAACTGATGTGTCATAATCAACTTCGTACCTTAGAATACTCATTACCTACCATGAAAATGAATCATGATCAACTAATAATTGGACTCTCTTAATGTGAGTTTATTCTTTAGGATGAGATGAGTTCTTCTCACAAAAAACATTTTCATATTATTTAAAAAAAAAAGAAAATAAACTTTGAAATAACAAAATTTTAAATCATGTTTGTTATTAAGAGTTGATAAGGGAATGATAAAATTTGTTAAGCAATTCACAACTCATTTTTTAAGAAATATCTTATTTAAATTTTACAATTTCAAAGTTTTTTTAATTTTTTCCCTTTTTTTTTGACAAATTCCTATCTTATTTCATGTATGAGAAAACGCGACAAAGTTTGTTCATGACTTGTTTTTGGAATAGGCGAGAATATATTCCGAACTCTTGGCATTTTGGATCTTATCAAATCATTTTAAATGTCAAGCTATTTTATGTGCACACACACATTTGTAATCTATATATATAATACTTCCTAAACCCTCCTTGTTTTTATTACAACCATTACCCCTAACCTTTTGTTTTTGTTATTTTTATCAACATCCTACTCATAAGTAGATAAACAGTCTTCTAATTAAGTAAATTATATTTATGATTAATAAATTTTATCAAATATAATTTTAAAAATATTAAGTAATTTTGACTGAATTTCTTAATTTATGTAAAGCTATTAATAATTTTTTATTACAAACATGCAATATCACTTATCATGATATATATATATATATATATATATATATATATATATATATATATATATATATCTTTTTTTTTTTTTTCAGGTGTGTGTGTATATATAAAATATAACTCAAGTTAGTGGGTATTTGGATATAATAAAAAAAAATTTCCCATTTCCTAACACACTCTTAAACCCTTTGGAATTTATTTCCTCCAAAGTCGATGCCAGATACCCTTCATGTAGACGTCCATAGATCCAAGGCATGTCCGCACGTGGGCCTCGCATGCTTCTTTAGGGACCCCATGTGTATAATAAATTGTCGTTAGAGTCCACAAGAATATTGTATAAATTTGTCGGAGTGAAGGGATGGGTTGGGTATGGCAAAATATTCTTCTTACACCATGGATGAAGAATATAAATTAAAAAAAACATACTTCCTGTAATTTTAAATATATGATCTAGGTATAGGTGTATAATTGGATTCTAAATGCAAGACATCAATAGATTTTACTTTTCAAACTTATAATTTTTTATAAACTATCTATATTTAATTACACAAATTAAAATAGATGTTTTATTAATGAGCTAGTTTCAATGCAAATTATTAAAATGGTGTCTTAAGAAAACCAACATACTCCTTATGATTCTAAATACAAGAACTAGATATCTAATTTCTAGATATTAAATGAATTAATTAAATTAGTTATTTGTAAAAAAAATGTATATTGATTACCCTAAACATACTCTCTTTATAATATTAAAAAAAAAAAATACTCTCTTTAGTCGTATGCATTGCAACCATCACTTGATAAAAATTTCTTTCATATATGCAATTATTAAGGATAGTTTGAAAAAAAAGATTACAAATTTTAAAAACAAAATGAATTGAGATCTTATATTTAAAATTAAATAAATCATCTAATTAACTAACTACTACATTTATGATGATAAGAGAGAGTATATAACAGGTAAGGGAGACAAGGACATGGGAGATAACCATTTGTTTGTTAATAAAGAAATACCAATAACAAGAGACACAAACAAATAAAAAGTTTAACAATTTTTAAAAACTTCAAAACACAAGGGGATGTTTCATAGCCATAGAGGAATAATATTCTTTTGTTCACTACATAACAATGAAATATATAATATCAATCATAATCAGTCATGTTTTTATTAGTATGTTATATATAGAAGATCGTACAAATACACTTGAAACCAAAAAGCTATAACTCCTATGATGTGAGAGAACCAATGTCAAGACAAAAATTACTAATTGGTATTGTTGGTTTTCGATTCTCATTAGTCTTCCTTCCATCCCTCTCCTCTGGAGTTTTTGTTCCAAGGCATAATGTCACTCTTTTCTCAAATTTCATGTTCTAGTTATTCTTCATCGCCATTGTTTTTTGGTTCATTAATATTGCCTTCTCTCGTTGGATTAATTAAATTCATTCAGATATAATTGGAGGTTGGAGGGGAGAGATAGAGAGGAATGGAGAGAAATATCTCAATCTATTTATTTATTTATAGTAGCATGCTTTTTTTTAGGTTTCGCTACTAGAAAAAGGGCTTATAAAGCAGTCACATCTAAACTTTTGTAGACAGAAAGAATTTAAGAACTATGACCCATAGCAATTTTATAAATATTGATATAACTTAAGACTGGGTGCGCTTCCGTACGATATAATATCTTTTAGACCGGTTATAATCTAATGCATTTTCAATAAGTATAAAATATTATGAACATTTAAAAATTTAAATTCTTTTTATACTGGCCACTAATACATTCAGTTGAAACATATTCTTAGAGACCATAGTTTCTTTACATCCAGTCTTAAATGTTTTAGAATTTCTTTAACTTCTAAAGTAAATGTGTCTCTTCGAAATCTGAAGCCATCCATTCTGATAAATGTACTCTTCAATTGTCCTACCTATCTAAACTCCTCCATTCATTTCATTTCTTCAAAATTGTCTTTCAATCTCCCTCTTCTCTCCTCTTTATCAATATTATGATGAGACACATCAGAACTCTGTCAGTTCATCCTCTATTTCCTTCTTCACATGCACCGCCTCCTTTAATGAGGGAGGTTCTTGACCAACTCCATGAAAAGGTGGAATGCATAGAGCAAACCCTTATAAGAATTGTCACTCAGCTACACAGTATCAACAAGAAATTGAATCTTATACTTGAGCCTAATGATGTCAAGTATAATCTTTTTTCTAACCCATATTCTCATTTCTCTTCTTCCTCCCCTGCCTCTAGTGATGATAAGGAAGGATGATGAGTTTTTTTATTATATAAAATGATGTATTTTTTATGCATAATGTAAAAAAATTATTTCTTATCTTAATCATGGTCTTGATCCTAAACGTCTCTTATTTCTATGTTCAATTGTTGTTTGTGTGCCTCGCTTGATATGTTAATTAAATTATATTATTTGAGTATTGTTAATTATATAATTTGATTATATTCAAACTGGTTATAATGGCACAAGGTCTAAATATGTTAATTTAAACCATCGTTTAACTCTTGACTGGTATAGATGTCATTTAATCTTCTCACGTTCAGTTTTTATTTAGACAGGTTAAGATGAACATCCAATCTCATTATTATTATTTAGATCGCATGTTAGAAGACAACCGGTTTACATAATGTTTCAACTTCCAACGCATATTGTAATACCCCAAATTTTGATATAAGAGGCTTGAGATTAAGCCTATATTAAGTAGACTGCTAGACCCTGGTTTAGCAAGTGTCCTAGTGAAACACGGTTATATTTCCCAAAATTCCTTTATATCCTTGGGGGTATTAAAGAGATTATTATGATGATTAAAGAACTTGGGGAAATGACATAAGATGAGGGTAGAAGTCATACACAAAGTAGTGTTGCTACCGGTGAAATTCCCGGTGTGGCAGTCGTATTTATGTGACATTTTTCAAGGGGCAAAATGGTCATTTGACCAATAAAGGCAGACATCCATTATTTCCCTTTTCTTGTTGCCCAATTTAGTCAAATGGGGAGGGAAATAAAGGAAAGGAGTAAGAAATGATTTATTTCGATAAATCATAAAACGTAAGGGAAAAATAGTAATTTTGTCATAAGACGAGAAATGATGGTTTTCCCTCATATTCCCAATAATTTCAGTTGAATGGCAATTAAAAATAGGGAAATGACTACTTGGTAATTAATGAGCCTATGTGGATGAATTATTATCAAGCAAAGTCAAAGAGTGGAAAAACATAAGGCTTTGGTCAACCACTTGTAAGGTGGCATAATGGGATAATTTGAAAGTAATTTATACTCTTTCATTTCTCATTAATTTCGATGGAATGATGAAGGAAAAGAGAAATGGAATTTGTTATACAAGAAATGAGATAGTTGGACTAATTGAGTATAAGCCACTTGGATGATTCATTAAAATCATCATTTCCTTCATCTTCTTTTCTCATTCTTTCGTGTGAATCAGATAGGGAAGAGAAAACAAAAAATGAGAGAGATAGAATGAGAATGGATGAACGAGAAAGAGAAAGAGAAAGAGAGAACTTTAATTTGCCAAAACTCGACCAAATTGGCGTCTCCTCTCAGAGTACCCTTCACGAACCTTCTTCTACTCATCCCAAGCTTCATTTCTACAATTTTAGATTCTCGTTTAGAGGTGGTTGGTGTCGTCTCACTGGTCGGAGTGCTACCAGAATTCCAAACCGTCTACGGAAACGAGTAAAGGTAAGCGTAAGCTTCCTTTTGAACCTATTGGTTGGTTATTTGGATGAGTATTATGGGAGTTGGGTATTGTTCATGTCTCGTTTAAAGAGTGTTTTGAGGTCTAACAATGTCCAATGGATGTTTAAATAACTAATCATTTGATTATCAATAGTAAGGAAGTAATTAAACCAAAGAAAACAATAAACCGACATAACTTTTTTGAGAATCTTAAATTGCTGCCCAGTGTGTTTTATGAAGAAAGAGTTAGAATTTCATCAATTAGATTATTTCATTGAGTTTAGAAGGGAAAATTGTGTAGGGTTCATGTTGAAGGGAAAGTGAGAAAAGGCTTAGAAAGTGAAATGACCAAATTACCCTTAAAGCTCTAAGTTAAGGGTTGTCAAGGGCATTTTTATCATTTGGGCTTGAATTTGACTAATCTGAGGCCAAAAATAGATTCTACACCTAAAATTACATAGGATTAGGCCAGTCATAATTTATGGTAAGGTAAAGTTCGGACCGAGTCTGCAAGGGCATTTTTGGTAATTTAGCATAATTGAGCTAAGTTAGCCAATAAAATGAATTTGGAATGATACATGGATGAATAATGACTCATTAAATGTATATTTGGGAATTTTATGACTCGATGGATTGTGCCCGAGCCCAAGCAATGATGAAGAATCGAGGAAGGACACAAAGTCCGAGGGTAGTGAACTTACCTAGCCTGCATGTATTTGATATATATGTTTTGCATTGTTTTATGTTACTGCTTTGCTAATTGTGTTGAACATGCTTGATTGATTGAAACCTTGTTATGTTTATATGATGGCCATGAGTATATTGTATCATTGAGCATGTAGATGTCATTATATTGGCATGGATTTATGAAGAGCAAGCATGTCATGTATTCATATATATTTTGCATGCATAGTGGTATTGTTTACTACTGAGATTCTCTGAATCTCACTCTTTCCAACCAACCATTTAGACATGTGAAGAATGCATGGAGATATGCATGAAGGAGATATGAAAGTGATTAAAGAGCGTTGTGTAAGACACTACTTTTGTATTCGATGTAAAGACTTTGGTAGTTTTTACGTTTTTACATTTTTTTTATATAAACGAATGAATGAATGAATGTAGTTTAATTAGAGAATCACTCTAGTTTAATTATGGGAAAAATGCTCGCATGTACTCTGATGTAATGAAATTAAGAGCCGATGAGGTATTAGTGACGTAGTGAGAGTTGTGGAAATGATTGTAAAGTTTCTATCCTTTGAAAAACCCTCTCGACCTTAGGTTCAAATCCTGAGTTAAGAGTGGAAATTTGTGAATGATTTTGATAGTAGGTAGTCTGGGTTCAAATCCTGGTTCCACAATAGATTTTTCTACTCTTTTGTACTCATCTGAAGCTATTGAAAGAAAGGTGTCACACATATCATCATTTCTCGTCAGTATGATCTAAAGTTTGTGGCCATTAGTCCCTATTATAAATACTGATGTGCCTTTAGCTCTGAAGTTCAAATTCAAAATTTCCTTTCTACTTATCTCTTTCTTCTTTGAGCAGCAACTCTTTCAATAACAAGAACTAAAAGGTAGTGTTCCACCTCTCCTCTAGTGGCGGCAACCACCGACGGTTGCTTTTCGCAACCCCTCTACCTCTTACTTTGGAGGAAATCATTGAAGCCATCTTTTACCTCCAAGACACCATTCTGGAGGTTATAGAGAAGTAAAATTGCTTCGCCGAACAACTAGAGCAATTGGCGGTGGTCTTGGACAACATCTTAGACCATGTCGCCTAAGGATTGTCTACTAGATTTATGATGATTGTATGATGGTTTGGGTTTCGAAAACCCTCTTTTGTAGACATTTTTTTATGTATTTTTATTTTATTTCCAATCATCATCATATATATGTGTATATATGCATGTATTCACTCCTTTAAGTGAAGATATTAATGAAAAAGTTTCAATCTTTTTATGTCTTTTAATCCGTTACTAGTATTTCCTGTTGATGATCTTCATCTTTTCTTATTATATGATCATTCAAATAGTTTAAGTTTTAATTTATGAATTTTTTTCTTAAATTTGATTTTTCTATTTTTAAAAATTACATATTAGGTCAATTGTTTTTAAAAGATAGTCTTGTTAGATCCTATTTTTTAATGATAACAAAAGTTCACAAAGATTAAGAAAAGTGTTTTGGAGAAGACACACTAACTTAAAACGGTTTTGAAACCCCTTATTGTGAAAATCAATGAATCACTCGAGTAACCACTTAAATGGTGTGACAAAACTTAGTTATTTTATTTCTAAAACAATGATGAGGTATTTATGAAAATTTTAGTTAATCACTTGAGTGATATGATTTTTGAAAATAACTCATTACCACAGTGCTCACCAGTAGTGGTAGACAATGACCACTCGAGTGATGTAGAAATTTACCATCACTAATACTTCACCATAGTAGCCAAGATAGTGATATAATCTTTAAAAAACGTTTTTATAAGAAAATCACTTGAGTGACTATTCAAGTGATGAGATACAAAGCATATCACTATCAGACCACCACAATGAGCTATCTGATAATTAGTTTTCTAGAAAAATATTTGAGTTATGCTTCAAAATTTTCATCACCATCGCTTCACCACAGTGATATGTTCTAGTGATAAATCTACTAAAAATTTTCTAAGAGAAGATCATTAGAGTGAGCATTTAATTGATGTATTAAATTTTCATCACCATCACTTTACCATAATGATCTATTCTAGTGAAAAGTCTTCTAAAGATTTTCTAAGAGAAGATTACTCGAGTGCCCACTTGAGTGGTGTGTGTTAAAATATATCACTAGTATAGCACCACAATGAGTTTGGTCGTGCTCGGCATTTTTGAAAAGTTTATAAGACTATATCACTTGAGTGATGTGTAAAAAAAGCATCACTACCACTGCGCCATGTTGATGGTATCTAGTGATTTGTTTCTTTTAAAAGAAAGAGAAAGAAGATCACTCGAGTAATCATATTATTCTTATCACTACCAGTTCACCATAGTGAAGTACATAGTGATCTGTGACTCAAGTGATCCTATATTTATGCATCACTACCATATCACCACGGTGAACCATCCAATGATCTATTTTCTTTTCAAAATCCACTAAGTGAAGATCACTCAAGTGACCACTCAAGTTATGCAATTTCAAAAAATAGAGCATCATATTGTAAATCTTGATACTCATTTCAATCGACCCTAAAATTATTCTAATTGCTTTCAATTGGTCTAACACTTCATTATGATCATATTACATGTAACTAATCAAGGATTAAATCAAAATTAGCAAATGTACTTTTGTGTCAGAACTATTAAATGCTCCAAGGTTCAAATACTTCACATTCTATTTGTTTTCAACAACTAATTCTAAAGAGACAAAGAATAATCTAACAGAACCAACGATTAAAAGTAAAGACCATATACTCCAACGGCTACAATTAAAGAGTAACGGTCTTTAAACATTCTCACACTATAAATAGAAGAGCATTAAAGACAGATCAACTAATCAACATTGTGCATTTAATGTTATGTTCATTGCTAAGTCTCAAAGCTCAATTTCTGTGTGAATTTGTACTTCAATAATCATTTATTTACTCTTGTGAGATAAGATACTTAAGCATTTATTTCGGCTGAGATATTCAAGGCAGTGGAACCTTGAATAGGCATTGATTGAAAAGTGTAAGAGGGAGCAAATATTTTTTGAAGAAGAACTAATCTATACTGAGGCACTAGAAGCCCTGTAAATCTTGGAAAGATAGTGAAAATCTCATAAAGAATTTCTGGGGACTTGACATAGGTCAAGAGGATTGGACCAAATCGGTATAAATTGCTTGTGTTCACCTTCGATGATATCTCTTTAACACTTCACTCTTTACTTAATTTGTGTTAAAGTTTAAAATTCTTAAAATCACTCAATTCACCTCTTCTTGGATGAAAGGCTTGAACTAACAAGTCTCATTATAAATTAAAAATATTCTTTTATATATTGAGACTGAGTGTTTTTAAAGCCAATCTCGTTATTAATATTTAGATAACTGTTAAAAAGGACCGTCTAAAAAATTTAGCCCTAGTATTTATACTTACTTTCACACTCATACTTCATCTCTTACCTCATGGAGTCATGCTCGTGCACTCTTCTTCTTTCTGTCCCTTTTGCCTCCTTGATTTCTCTCTATCTCTCTCTCCACTGTTGTATGGCTTGGTATTCTTTTCCGTGGAGCTCACCCTCTCTATCTTCACCATTTTGCTCTCCCGTTTGACAAAAATTGTTGGCTTTCACAAACCCTCACTAATCTTCTTCGATAAGTGTTCTCTTTCTTTGTCTTTGCTTACATGAATGTTTTAATTAGTTGGTCCTGATACTTGGTCCTTCTCTTTCTTTATCGAAACATTGATGCTTACTCATTTTTGCTCTTTATTGAAACCCTAATTGAAAGTTCATATTTTTGTTGTCTTCTATCTATACTGATGCTTACTTAATATTATCTCTATGGTTGTTGCAATTATTTTATGTGAATTTCTATTCACTTTTATGTGAAAATTTTTTTATATGCCCTAATGATTGCATAATGTAGAGAAAAGACATGAAGAGCTTAAGAAATGTCCAATATGTGTTATATGTGATAATGTTAGTAGGCTAGCATTATTTAATTTCCTACTTGCTCCAAATGCAATGTAACTCGTGAACATATGTAGCACATTACATTTGGAGCAAGTAGCATTAATTTTTGGCCAATCACAAGCTTCAACGTGCAATGAAATTGAACTCAAAACATGCATACATAGCATAAAGGCTAGATGAGTTCCAAACATACTATACATAGCACAACGCCAAGCTGATTGGTTTGTTTTGTAGCTATCAATTATGTTTTTATGCTTCTTTTACAATTTATGTTATTGCGTTCATTACATATTCCTTTGAGTCGCAAAAAGACATGCAAAGAGCATTATATAATTTGATCTACTATGTAACTCTATGTATTGAAAATAGATTATAAATACAATTGGAAGTTGCAGATACAAGCAAGCCATTCCTTTAGGATATGGGAAATGAAAAAAAAATAACTTATTTCTACAGGTATAAATATAATATTTATTTTGTGCTTGTTGCCTTCATGTATGTTTACTTGGGTGTAAAAGTTTATGATACATGAAAGCTTAGATTTTTTTTTCTGCTTGCTTGATATTCTTTGTGGTTGTTATAGTTATTCTATGCAACTTTTGTCCAAGGAATATATTATGGTTGAGATTGCGAAACTTGTGATTATGACAATGATACAATTTTATTATATCATTCTCATTATAGGAAGTTTCATAAATCTAATCATTACGAATTTCGTGGACAAAATTTGCTTACACATATGATAATTAAATCTTGTTTGCCATGTCTTTGTTCTTTTTCAAGTTTTTGTTGTTTAGATGCCCCACCTTGAAAGGGCTTAGATCATTATTGATTATTGGATGGGAAAGTCGATTGTAATTTTAACCCCGATGTATGGAAGCTGTTGATGTGTGGTTCATATTGTGAGCCATCTTTATAGTCGACTACATCAACCCTTGAATTAGGTGCTAAGTTTACTAATCTTAGGCATTTTGACACTTTTGAGACTTTAAGTAGAATATGCATGGCTCTAGCCTATCTCAATTTTAGGAGATAAAGGTGAAGTATCTTATTTAATGAAGCTGAGTCTAACATAGTTGATATACAAACTTGACAATTCTATTTTGTATGGTTGAATATAGTTGTGTGATAAGATCTTAGTTGAGAGGGAAATTAAAGTGAAGGCCAATAATAAAGAGCTACCCGACTAAGTAGAGTTACTGGTAGCAGTTTGATAATTAAGATATCTAAATTAGGCGATGAAAAATGTAGGTAAGGTAATCTATGCTTGGAAGGAAAAATTCGTTGAACTAGATTACCGAGTGATTATTAGCCATCTAGTCCAACAAAATTGTCTTTACAAGGGTAGATCATCAAGCCAACGTTTTTCATCTTCCAATTTAGTGTTTTTAATCCTTACTGCGTGACTAGTGTTCCACCTAATCTATTATTTCCTTATTATTGGTCTTCAACTTATTTTCCATCTCATCCAAAACCTAATCACGATATCAAATTCACTCATATATAATTCAATTCTCATATTTTTATATTAGTTATACTCAAGTTCATTAAATAAGAATCTTCTCTTTTATCATATGAGACTAGGGTATGACAGAGTCATGTTTTTCATTTGAGGTCCAGAAGAATCAAAATACATAAGTATGGTAACCTAGCACCTTGCATTCAACTTTAGGGATGCTCATATAAATCATGCTTCAACAACATACAGATGATGGGCCTAAAATTGCATCCACTATATCTAACACTAAAAAATAATCTGACTTCTTTGAATATGGGGAAAATGTAAGAAAAAAAATAAACCTTGAAAAATCAAATGCCAGAATTAAGATTAAGTTATTTAATAGTATTGATAAGATTCATGGTTAATTATAATTATTTTATATATCGATTGCATTTGTATTTTTAGGACTGTGTATTGAATTTATATTGTATAATATACATTTTAGATATAATAATCCAACAAGGCTTATGTGAAAAAAAATAAATCATGCATTTTTTTTAAAAAAAATTGCTCACATTTTAGATCGGGTTTGAAATTACCTGGTTTAAAGAGTGGGCTTTTTTTAATTATAAATTGAAACTTTTTAATACCGGATATTAAAACAACCTATATGAAAAAACTAATTTTTAAGATCGGTTATAGAAGCAGTCTTAATAAAAAAAAATTTCTTAAATCGATTAATATAAAACCGAACTTAAACCCGATTTAAAAGCCAATTTTAATAAGCTTAAAAGGCTTTTTTTAGTAGTGTTTAAATTAAAAAGATATGTTTTACAAAAGCCATGAGCATTTTTTGGTGGAAAAGAAATGAGTTTCGGAATAGGAAGATTGAGAGACAATAACCATATCTAAGTAAATTTGGTAATTTATAATAATTCTTTTACTATAAAACTCATTTTCTCTTGAAACCATCAAGTCAAGGACAAAAATAGCCCATGTTCTTATAGTATAAGCCTAATTCTCCCTTTTATATTAGTCGGGGGAGGGGGTTTTAACCCCCAATAAAATATGCACTAGTGCATGAAAGACTTTTTACATGTGATGAAAATGACTCTTTACACTTGACGTGCGACAGGTGTAGAAAGTTTGGACTTTCTACACGTGTTCTTAAACACGTGTAGAAAGATCGATCACGTGTAGAAAGTCTCACTTTCTACATGGGTTGTGAGACATCACATGTAAAAAGTGGACTTTCTACACCTGATGTGTTACAACACATGTAGAAAGTCCTACTTTCTACACCTGTTGTCTCACAACACTTGTAGAAAGTCCACTTCCTATATCTCTCATTGTTCGTCAAGTGTAGAAACTCAATTTTTTGAAGAAAAAAAGAAATTATTTATTTATTATGCTATAAACCCATTTACATGCCAAACAACCAAATACCTGACAAATAAAAATAATTACAAAAAAACTCATGAAATATCAAATTTATTGTAAATTCCAATAAAAAATATTAACAAAGCTATATCAATGCAGGTAAACAAACTTGGCCTAACTTTTACAATGAAATTTGTACAATCAAAGTTAAGTTCAATACCAAACAGTGACAATAAAATTCAACATGTCCAATCCTAAATAGCTATTAACATAACATATTTGACAATACACTCACAAGTTTGTAATCTCTAAAAAAAAGTTGCTCTGGCATTGTTGAGGGTATTATCGCTCCCTAATTGCTTTCCCAAAGCATTCTCAACGCCTTCCATTTCTTGAACAGTTCTCACAGATCCACCTGCGATCACTCCAGTACTAGGTGAAGCAGGTCTAAGCCTCACCTTTGCTGCTCCATAATCTCCCTCAGATCTTAAAAAAACATTTTACCAGTTCAAATTACAGGAAGCCATGCATAAAGATAATAAGTTACAATTTCTGACACAACCTACACACATAATGTGCTAGAACTGAAAGTCAAAGGATCTGATTACTGGATGTCATAGTCATTTGTAAGCTTCCATATTCTGAAATCATTCATGCTACCAAACTAAGTGATTTATATAGAGTTACTACTCACAACTTTCCATTTATTCCTTAGATAGCTAAAAGGTTGCTATGACTGACTAAGGAACCCAATAACCTTCTATATGCATAGATTCAAGCATACAAGGATGAGTTATGAAAAATAATCTTAAGCTTCATACAGAACAAAAAGGAAGAATGAAGCATGCCACTTCACAATACTTGGAGCAACTTGTCGACCAACAAATATTAGGTAACAAAAGAAAAAAAATTAAGCAATACATGTAGTAGATTGTTGGAATTATTGGAAGACCTTTTTGGGATTTGGAATTGAGCACAGAGGAAGATATGTGATCATTTCCTCGTAGGCACATTTATCTCTTTCAGTGAGCTGAATTACACCATCCAAAACAAGAACCTTTCCGTATGATGATGACAATGAAAAAATTGATAGTATTGCATTGTAAATAGAGAGAGAGAGAGAAACCTGATGAAAAGGGTATAAAGAAAAAAAACATAACTTAGTATGCTAAAGAAGCCGAATACTCCTGTACCTAGAAGACCATCACATTCTGGTAATCAGAATTCCCTTGAAATAAGATATCTTTAACTTTTAAAGAGTGTGCCTCTCCTGCAAAATAACAACCAAGTTCCAAACCATAAATATAATCACAAAGATAGCTACATAAGATCTGGCTTACATCAAAATCAACTTTTAACTTCTTGCCAGTGCAAAGTACCAAGCTGAACCAAGTTCTCATATGTAAAGACATCAAAATCAAAGCAACACAACAAAAAATATGTACTCAATGAATCCGGTTAGTAGATAAGGGAGAAAGAAAACTTAGAAATTGTAAGTTAAAAAACATGACCACTATTAGAAAAACAATTTCTCTGTAGTAGCAATTGGGGGAAATCATTGATGATTCACTAGCAAATTTGACAGAAATCTAGAGAAAAATCCTGGCCAGCCAACACCAAAGTAAATAATCCAATAAACCACCTAAAAATAGTATGTGTTTTTAAATTAGGCACAAACCTACAAGAGCTGGAACCCAGGAATCATTGTTAATGATTAATATCAACTATTAATGATTGATGGTCTATCTTCATATTCTCATATGAGAAAGAATAGTAACATTTTCTTGTATTAGCAACCAAATAGGGGAAATGAGGTAGCTTCTAAAAACAACATAGTAAATGATTTTGAGAGAGAACTAACTATTTTCTCTTTTTTCTCTCCCTAAATGCATCACACTACTATGCACTTACTTGCTGATTCAGATCCTATTTAAAGCAGCAACTTGTCATCCAAAACCACCATAACAGAAAAGAATTTAAGAAAAATGTTTGGAAAAAGATAAAAGAAGCAAAATATCAACTTCATCATCAAGCTAATGTTTAATGTCAATCACCTGTAGTGATAAACCAAATCCTCCAGGATGTTGATCATATATTAGAATTCTCTCTGGTTGATAACGGTGATCATGAGGATTTGGACACTCAGGAGCCAAATCAGAACCATTGCATGTTATGTATCTATAAGCATAAACACCATAAAATAGAATGTTGAGTATAAATACAAAACTTACAAGATGAAAAGAAATAGAAGTGTAAATACTAACAAATAGCATCATGAGCATAAGGCATAAAGCATAAGGCTGTTAAATCCGGCTGGCACCCAAGAGGGGGGTGAATTGAGTATAAGATAAAAACTTAAGAATTTTGAAAATATTTTCGTATCGCAGTGCAAACAATAAGTAAGAAAGTAATCAGTCATAAATCAATAGCCAGTCATTTAAGTAATGTATGCTGGAAGTATAAGAGTTTAAATAAAAAATTATACAGACTATGATTTATCCTGGTTCGATCCAATCCTTGATGACCTACGTCCAATCCCCAAGCTCCACTTGAGATTTTCAATCCACTATCTTCTTATTTAAACCGAGCACAAGAGAAGCTTCTATAATTCCATAAGTTTACCCAGGTACATGTGAAGCCGTTTACAAATCGCTTACCGAGATACTCCCCTTACTCACCGTAAGGATACAACCTTTATGGTAAAGGATTACAATCAATCTTCTCTCTCTTAGAAGTCAATAAGATGAACACTGAAGTACATAACGAATAATCTCACTCTCTATGATAAATTATAAGATCACTAAGGGCCCGTTTGGTACACTGGAATTGGTTTTGATGGATATGGATATGGATATGGAAATGGAAATGGATATGAATATGGAAATGGATATGGATATGGAAATGGAAATGTGGTTTAAAAGTGTGTTTGGTATGTACATGGAATTCAAATATTATTTTTATTTAATATTTATATTTAAAATGTAAAATTACCAATATGCTAATCTAAGAAAGTGGAATGAGATAAAACCATTGTTACTAAACCCGGACCGGACAGATTTTTTTTAATAAAAAATTATTTTTATTTTTTAAAAAAAATTCATATTAATAAGACTAAAATATTCAATTTCTCACCGGTTTAGCCCTGATTTAGCTCCAATCTGACCTACTAACCTTTGACTTAGTACTTTGATTGCTCCAGTTCGTTTTTTTTAATAAAAAATTATTTTTATTTTTTTAAAAAAAATTCATATTAATAAGCCTAAAATATTTAATTTCTCACCGGTTTGGCCCTGGTTTAGCTTCGGTTTAACTCCGATCTGACCCACTAACTTTTAACTCAGTACCCTGACCTAGATTTAGGTACATGGAATTGCAAATCTTTGCTTTTTAGGTGGAAGCCAATTTGATGGAATTGGAGAGATTTGGCTTCCACATGGAATTGCAAAAATTTCCAATTCCATCATACCAAACAAACTTAAGCATGGAATTGATATCCAATTCCAATTCCATACCCCCCAATTCCATCATACCAAACATGCCTTAAGAAAACAGAGAGTAAATGAGATGAACATCTTAGTATTAGCATTTTGGACATGATGAACAAGCTTTTCCCTTCTAAAAAGTCAAAAAATCTTAGACTGGACTGAAGGAGTTAATTTATCCTTCTTGTCGTCAGAATCAGACGAAGATGATAAGGAATGGTGGTCATGAATCTTGTCAGATATCTTCTCTAGCAATGATTCAGACTTTGGCTCCTCATGCTCGTGATGCTCAGCCATGATTCATATAATGAAAATTTTGCGCTTCCAATCGACAATCAGCAAAAACCCTAAAGCTAGTTTTGAGACATCTGGAAGAACAAGACCCTCATATTCGAAAGCAAAACATGGCCGAGGCATTACCTTTCTTAAAATGTTTTAATTTTTTTTAACAAATGATCACTTTCTACACCAATTAGGAGCCCAACCAGTGTAGAAAGTGATCTCTCTACACGGGTTAGGCTCTCAACCCGTGTAGAAATTATAGTGGTAGATTTTTTTAAAAAAAATAAAAATACTTTCTTCGTGGATTGGGATCCCAACCCATGTAGAAAGTGATAAATTGTTTTTAAAAAAATATTAAAAAAATTAAAAAAACTTTCTACATGGGTTGGACTCCCAACCCGTGTAGAAAGTGATAAATTGTTTTTAAAAAAATTAAAAATACTTTTTAAACGGGTTGTGATCCCAACACATGTAAAAATTGATAAAAAAATTTTAAAAAAATTTAAAAATTCTAACCCATATAGAAAGTGATAAATTGTTTTTAAAAAAATATTAAAAAATTTAAAAATACTTTCTACATAGGTTGAGCTCCTAACACGTGTAGAAAGTGATAAATTATTTTTTTAAAAAAATTAAAAATATTTTCTACATGGGTTAGGAGACCAATCCGTGTAGAAAGTCATTATTTAATTTTAAAAAAAATTAAAAAAATTTTACAATAAAATTAAAGGTATTAATCATGCTTGCTTCCAAAAAATACATTTAAAAAATGCTTATTTATTAAAGAAAAATATTTTAAATTTACTTTCTACATGTGTTGTCTTTTCAACACGTGTAGAAAGTTCATTCATCTTCATATATTTATGAAAATGTCATCGGTCACACTTTCTACACGTATTCTGTTTTGTTAAGTGTAAAAAATGGGTGTAAAATCTATATTTTGTATTAGTAATGAGAATTCTAAAATTATTCTCCAAAACAGCTTAATTCTTATGAAGTTCTTAATTACCACTCTAAAATTAAAGTTGTTTTTTTTGTAAAATGACCTAATTGCCCTTAAAAAATTAGTTGTCACTGTTTTAGTAGTTGTTATTATTTGATAGGTTAAAATTGTTACTTGTTAAATTGTTATTGTTATTCAAATTAAGGCACTGAAATAATTTTGCTAGAAAATTTAATCCTAAATTAATAACTAGAGACTTTATAATAAATAGGTCATTTTAGGATTGAATTGAGGTTCGCAAATTTGTGTAATGTTTTTTTTTTTTTTGTATTTCTCCCTATTCATGCTATTCACTTTTTTCAATATTTAATATGGAAAATTAGAGAAAATAATCTAAAAAATAATATTTATTGGGAGATGATCTTAAAAATTGTAATTATCCAAGAGAACCAAATACAATAATATAAATTTAAGTTTACTAAATTTTTATTAACCATATCTCCTACATTCTCCCACAGACCCTTTTCCATTAGGGTTTGTTTAGCATGAAGAAAATAGAGAAATTTTTTTTTAATAGTTTGAATTAAAAAGAAATCAATGAGTGGAGTTATGGAGCTTTAATTAAAATATGTAAGATAAAATAATAATAAAAATTTATTCAAAACTTTAGCCCCACTGCTTCATTTTTTTTTTAATTCAACTCATTAAAATTTTCTACATCATTCCCTTCTCGCCTGCAGTTTACTCAACCAAATTTTCTGTTTTCCCGTATGAAAAGCCAAAAAACTTCAGTCACAAAAGAATTTCACAATGATTAATAAATTATTGGAAGATAATCAATGATCTTGCTTGAGTGAGGATTTTGAGCCCCCTTGAATCATTACCTCCCCTGGGAGCTCAGCCCGCTCTGTTTCTGACGTGGCTCATCTTCGCGCCCTTTTTTCCATTTTCTCTCCCTTTATCCCATCACTGTCATTAGATCAGTTAAAGAACCCTTGAAACTTTAATGTTCCTTCGGTTATTAATATAAAAAAGATTTAACTAATTTAATTTTATTAAAAGAGTTAATTAACATTATATGTATTTTTTATAATACTATAACTATTATCTTTAATTCTCTCATTCTCCTCCTTAAGTGCAACTAATAGGGGTAAAATAGGAAAAATATTGATAAATTTTAAAAGTATCTCTTATATTTAAAATTATAATCAACTCACCAAATCATATCTTATATTAAGGATTGGATGGAGTAATTTATAAAATAATGATTATAATGCTACTATTACATAATAATAAATAAATAAAGAATTAAGGTGCAATTTTAACAATAAAATTTTACCCGAGGGGCGTCTAGCACTTTGGAAGAGACAAAAATAACAATGAATAATTAAAAATGATGTAAATTTAACAAAACCGTTAAATTTGATTTAACAACGTTAAATTATAAGAAAATAAAACCCCTAATGGAGTTAGTTCAAATTTAACGTTTTTGTTAAATTTACACCCTTTTTTTATTTTTCATTATTATATTTATCGCTTCTAAAATTTATTTGTGTCAGATGTGCCTCAGATAAAACTTTATTACTAAAATAACACCTTAACTCATGAATAAATTTGAATTATTAAAATTTAATTCGAACATCTTACAATTATAAACTATGTAAAAATAAGAAAATAATGATTTTATAAAATATTGGATGTTAACGGTTTATTTTTTCATGGTATGATGAGATGAAGTGAAAATAAAAGGAGGAAATGGATGAGAAGAGAATCCAAATCTGTTATAGCCTGTTTCGGTTAGTGGTTTTAAGGGTCAAATGTACGGTAAATATATAAAAGCAAGATGGGATGAATGATCTGTTTGGGATGGTTTTAAAATTTAAGCACAGCCATCTCATGAGCTACGGTGGAGTGGAAACCATTTTTCATGGCTTTTGGCTTAGTGTTCATGTGGTGATAGAAATGATTTTTTTAATATAAATTTTATAAATTTAAAATAGGGTAAGATTTAGATTATAAATGTGATTTATATTTGAATTGGTTAAAGTAGAAGTGACTTTTTTTAAAAAACTAAAACTTATTTATATGATTATCTAAAAAGCAAATTAATATGAAATATTATAGAAAATGAGGTAAATCTTATTAAATAATACATATATATTATATGCATATATTGTGATAATTTTAATAAAAAAATATAATTATAATTTAAAAAAATTAAAATAGTTAATTATTATTAAAAAAACTTGAAACTACTATAATACTTCAATGTAATAAATATGAAAATAATTAACATATTAGGAAAGTTTTGAAAATACCTTGATAGATATATTTGACACGTGTTTATATTATAAATTTTGGTATAAAAATATATATTACTACCTCCTATTTTTAATATACGACCAGTTCACTATAATATAATTTGAAGGAAAAAAATTTATGATGTTTAATAATTTCGAATTTCCCACTTCTCCGTCCTCTCTTTTCTTTTTTGTTTGTACCCTCTTCTCCTCTTTGACTTTGCTCACTGTAACTTTTTCATATTTCCTTTTGTTTTTATTAAAGATGATAAATTTTTTTCTTTCAAATTATATTATAAACAACTGAGTCTTATATTAAAAATTAGAAATAGTAATATATATTTTTAAAACAAAATTTATAATATACACACGTGTCAAATATATCTATCAAGGTATTTTCAAATCTTTCCTAATATGTTAATTATTTTCATATTTATTACAATGAAGTATTATAGTAGTTTCAAGTTTTTTTCAATAATAATTAACTATTTTAATTTTTTTTAATTATAATTATACTTTTTTATTAAAATTATCATAATATATACATATAATATATATGTATTATTTAATAATATTTACGTCATTTTTTATAATTTTTCATCTAAACTTGTTTTTTAGATAATCATTCAAACAAGTTTCAGCTTTTTTAAAAAAAAAACACTTCTACTATTGTCAATTTAAATATAAATCATATTTACAATCTGATTTTTATCCTATCTTAAATTTGTAAAAATCATATTAAAAAAAATCACTTCTACCACCACTAATCCAAACAAAACCTTATAATGACTTTTCTTAAAAAGCTAGCAAAAGCCAGGATGGGAGACAAAGCAAATAGAGAAATTGGAGGGGCCGAAGAACACAAAGATGGAGAGTTGAGAAGAAGTGAAAGACGCTAGCCTTTTTTCGAACAAAAAAAAAAAAAAAAAAGACGCTAGCCTTTGATGAATTTGAGTTCACCGAGAATATGGGAGAATGATAAAAAATGAGGATAATTTAGTAATTTTAATCTTATATTTGGGTATGTGGTCCTTCCAAATAATTATATTTTTTAATATTCCTTTTTAATAAATATTATTCTTTTATGTCCTTCCCTCTAATTTTTCCTATTTAATATCCTAATTTCTTTATCATTTTAATTCATATCAAAGCATGTCCATTAACTAGGTGACTAATTTGTAGATATTAAAAAAATTAATTTAGTTATTTAAAAAAATGGTAATTTCCCACCATACCCTATTTAGTTATATGTAATGGCAGCTTGATACTACTATCTTTGATAGAATCTCTTTTAATATGTGTAATCAATATAGATATTTTGAGGAAAAATATTATTCATTCTGATCCTTTTTATAAGAGATCAAAATTTAATTTGGTTTTGGCTTTTTTATAAGAAACTGTCAAAAGTTGCCTCAATTATATATATTGTATTAATTAAAGAGTTGGTAATACTAGTATCTACTATTTTTCTTTCTCCCATCGCTTATAAATAAGACCATAATTTGAAAAAAAAATTATTTTAAAACATACTTATCATTTTTAACTAATTTTAACAATTTTCTTAAACCATATAATATAATTATCAAACTTTTATAATGAAAACCGGAGTGAGTGTAAATTTAAGGAATAAAATGAATTAAAGTTTTATATTTATATTTATATTAAACATAACGTATATATGAAAAGACATGTTTTGCGTTTGTGCTTGCGTGCGTGTATTTTTCCCCCTTCTCATTTTGCCTTTGGAAAACTAGAAAACAAACACAAAAATGGAACTTGAGTCCCACTTCAGGGGCCCAAATTTCATGAAAATTTTATAATACGCATCCATCAAACTTCACCAAGTTGGTAACCATAAAACGTTTCCTAAGCTGATGGCTCCTTTAACAGAGAATTCAACAACCCACGGATTAATTAATAATGTTTAAGAAAGAAAATAATGTTATGAATGGTGTTGATGCTTGATTGGCGATTTAATTAGAAGGGGCTATTAAAATACAAAGTAATACCATAATCCGTGACACAATTCCAACAATATTGTCACATTCAAAATATGTATCAAATCACGTGTGGTGACTGTGGATGAGCGTAATGAGTCTTGAGTCACAAGGTCTGCGGAAGTATTGAAGAATGAAAGCTTATATTATTTAATTTTATGGAAAATTTTATTAAATCACCATAAACCAAATTTATTTTAGTTAAAGATCAAAATGTTCTGAAACTTCACTGTAGGACTAAAAATCAAAATAAAAATAAATTTTGTACGTAAGAAAATAATATTGCCCCTTGCTTTATTTATTTTTTAAAAAAATGATTTGATTGTCGTTGGAGCTCCGGTGATTTGTCACTAGCTATCTCTAGGTTGAATTGGCCACCACCGGCTGGCCATCGAAGCTTCGGTGCCTATAGGCCGGAGCTCCGACTACCGAAAATTAATGTGTTATTTATAAGATGATTTCACTTATTTGTGAAGAGTAGAACACTTACAAATACGATTTGTTCAATTTGTGTTTTTCATATGTATAATATACTTGTTCATGAAGAGTTAGACACATTACACATACAAATGAGACTTTAGTTAGACACATTACACATACAAATGAGACTTTAATAAATTGATGGAGTAAATGTTTCTAACATGATAAGTTCACTTGTTATTTTGATGAATTTTGATTGAAAAGTAAATTGGCAAATAGTCATTATTAAATTCTACCTTTGATTTTTAATATAAAATTTAATTTGTAGTGCAGTTTTACACTGGCCAACAAAATTTTATTTTAAAGACTAGAGGAGAAGGTGTAGTATGTTTGGATAGCCTCCATAAATGCTTTTCAATCGTGATTTACAGAATACGATGTAGCTTTTACGGTCTACAAAATAAATATGTGGAAGAATTTTATCTTGATTTACATAAATCAGACTTATATATAAATATAAGCTCAACCAAACAATATTTAACAAAGAACAATAAGAACAGATTGTGGCTTGGAAGGCCGAGCTAGTGTTATTGTTGTACGTAATTGAGGACCATGCAGACGATGGCTAACTCTAGCAAAGACAACAGGATCTCCTATACAATAAGCTCCCTAAGGGGTGGCACTTCTATTCTAGTTTCAGTGAATCTGATTTCCCTCATTGTTTCTTTCATTCTCTCCTTTTCATCCTATCTTTAGATTTGAATTAAAGATTAATGAATTGAAATTTAGTATCTTGTAAAATTATATTATAATATTACATGAAAATAAAAATACATTATTAAAATTTGATCTACCTAAAACTAAGAAAAAATAATATTTTTTAATAATACTAAATCCAATGGTTGGATGAGATAAGGAGGGGGAAAAGAGGAAAAAATTGTTAGGGACAGGGCCATAATCCTTATTCATTAGCTTTTTATGTTATAAAAGAATTTTTGTCATTTCATTCTCCTTGACATGGAATTAAAGAATATGGTTCTTCAAAGCCAATTTCAGATATTTGTGGGTAATGATTTATTTAATGGGGAATTTTAAATAATTTTTCTTCAATAAAATACATTAGGTTTTTTTTTTTTTTTTTTTTTTTTTTTTTTTTTTTTTTTTGCGCCTTGAAGACATAAGGAATTACTAGTGTCTGATGGAACAAAAATAGCGTGAAGCAAACGAGTGTGGTGTGCAAGCAAGGGCCTGTGTTTTACATAGCCGATCGAGAACCGCCCAGTCCCACAATATAAGAAGCGGATCTGTTTGCCGGGAAATCGAAACTATAAGGACGACTCATGATCACTCCAACCGCCACTGCAACTACGTTCCTAGCCCTCATAGCCACTTCTTATCTCTTTCTTTTCGTTACTCCCCCTTCAAAATCAACATATCATTCCCTCTTCATATCCGATTCCCTCGCTGATAATTCCTCCATATCCCACCACCTCCGCACTCTCACGCGCTGCCCTCACTCCGCCAGCTAGGAAGCCAACGCCGAGGCCGCAGCTTATGTTATTTCAGTTCTCACCTCCTCTGATATTCCATCCCACATCGCTTCCTACAAGGTTTTCCTCACATACCCACTTTCTCGCTCCTTATTGCTCATAAACCCACCTCGTAAATAGCCCACTAACTTCACTCTACGGCAAGAAACCTACGACGGCGATCCTCATGCCGATGTGGAAGACGAGGTCCTACCCAACATTCCATGCTTATGCTAAATCTGGCACTGGAATTGGTCCTGTGGTTTACGTCAACTATGGACGCGTGGAGGACTATTTGAAATTGAAAGAAATTGGAGTGAATGTTTCAGGTACTGTGGTATTGGCGAGATATGGGAAAATATTCGGAGGGAATATTGTGAAAAATGCGTGAGGAAGGAGCTATTGGGGCGGTGATATATTCAGACCGGAAGAATTACGGTGGCGCCGGTGAGGCACGCTGGTTCCCTAACGGTAGGTGGCTGCCGCCGAGTGGTGTTCAGGTGGGAACAGTGTATTACGGATTGGGTGATCCTACCACTCCTGGTTGGGCGAGTAGAGATGAAGATGACGATGAGTGTGAGAGGCTATCAGAGGATGAAGTGGAGAAAGAAGGAGATGTTTTGTTTTTACCTTCTTTACCAGTTTCAGCAGCAGACGGTGAAGAGATACTGAAGTCAATTGGTGGTCCAGTAGCGAGTGATGATTGGCAAGGAGACAAAGACGCACCTACTTACAGGGTTGGACCTGGTCCAGGAATTCTCAATCTCAGTTACACAGTAAGTATAGATTTAGTTTAAAGTTTCTGAAAAAAGATAGAGGAAGACCAAACACGAGTTAGAATTTTTGGTTAATAATCTATCTATGGTTGATAAAGCGCAATGACATCATGAAATCTATATAACCAACCCCGCCCTGTGGATAAGGTTTTGTTGATGTTTTTCTTCTTGTTGTTGTTGTTGTTTCTGCAAGATTTTTACTTCATAAGCCATGCTATATCAATGTAATATCTATTGTGATCATGAAAATATCACAGTGCAAGTAAAATAATACCTTTGCTGAATTGGTAACTCACTTTTTGGCTTTCAGGGGGAGCAAATATTAACCAAGATTGAGAATGTTATTGGTGTGATTAAAGGAGTAGAAGAACCTGATCGGTGTGTAAGAATTTCCTCTATCTAAATATAATCATGATCAGGCAATCATATGCATTCAACAAGCAATTATTTAGACTGTTTCTACTACTTGTAGATTTGTCATCCTGGGTAACCATAGGGATGCATGGACATTTGGAGCTGTTGATCCCAATAGTGGTACTGCAGCACTACTTGAGGTAATGATGGTTGCATAGCCATGGGTTTACTTGAACTGAAACGGTGAAGCCCATTTTGGCTTCTGAAGATGATTTCAATCAGCTTTCTCAATTGTATCAATTGGTACTTGAAGCTTGATTGAACATTTTGATCTTCAAAAGCTTGTATAGCATTATTGAGTGAGAATTTTTTGGCATATGGCATTATAGTATCAATTTGAGTGCTTTAAAGGATATTGATTTTCTTTTACGTGATCCAGGTAATATTGGTTGTGTATTATCATTGTTTAGTCCTTGAAGGGTGGAGCTTAAGGAAAAAGATTTAAGCTATTGAGTGTTTGATAGAACCCTGCTGAACAATAACTGTAAAGTACATAAATATGACAGTAGAAGTGAATGTGGTGGGGAAATTCTGAGACTTTGATGTTAATACTCAAAAGAAGCTGAATCAGTGTTACAAGGACAATCGCTGATTCTGTTCAATACCCTATTCCCCAATACACAACCAGTACAGAATAATCTAACGGAAGTTTCTGCAACAAAATACAAAGAAATACTTGACAAAAATTGGCATTCGAGAGGCCAGCTCTCTTCTGAACATTACTTCACTTGCAAATTTCTGAAATCTCTCTCCCCCTTCGCATAAAGGATGATCTTATACGCAAAAAAGTAGTCATTACTCCAAGATTGTTATAAACCTTATGGTTATAAACCTTGGGATAGACCTCTAGACCACTGGTTTTATTACTCTCTAAATCACTTCCCTTCCAAGATTGTATGATGTCCAATTCTTTAGGGAATCACTGACTCTATCTGCATTGAAGGTATTTACTAATATATATATATATATATATATATATATATATATATGGGTGATATTGATCCTTGTATGATGCAGATTGCTCGACGACTTGGGAAACTTCAGAGGAGAGGTTGGAAACCTAGAAGAACGATTATCTTATGTAGCTGGGATGCAGAGGAATATGGCCTTGTATTTCTCTCTCTCTATATTTCTCTTTACTTAAAACAAAGCAAAAGTTTGATTTCATCACTCCCTCCAGATAGGATCTACTGAATGGGTAGAAGAGAATAGAGAAATTCTTGCTTCAAGAGCAGTTGCTTACTTGAACGCTGACTCTGCAGTAATAGGACCTGGGTTCTATGCCCGTGCTACGCCACAGCTTGATGAATAAATCAAACAAGCAACTCAACAGGTATAATGGAAGTTAATATTCAATTATGGGCTCTTAGCATTTCAATTTCTTTCCTGGTTGCTTCTAACCCTTGCTTTTCAATATTGACATTGATTCTTCTGAAGGTCAAGGACCCAGAGAACTCATCCTTGACCATCTATGAAACATGGGCTGGTTCTGGCAGTTCTCCTATGGTAGCAGATTGCAGTTGTTTACATTTCCATATTTAAGTTAATAATGCTTGTGGGGTCCCATACAGCATTTTCCCCATTGTAAGCTGCATATTGCAATGAGAAGAAATCACTTCATTTCTAATTTCAACAAACTAGGTAGTGATCTGTGTGGATTAAATGTTGGTAAATCTGTATAATCTCAATATCCATGCTCCTAAACAACTTGTTGCTGCATGGAAAGTTGGGAAGATTTGGAGGTGGGGGATTAGATTATGAACCTTTTTTGCTGCATGTGGGAATTCCATCTGCTGACATTTTTTTTGGAAAAGGTAAAGATCCAAATTAATTCATTACTTATTTTGCTCATCGCCCTGATGCAGGTTTCACAATAGGATCCTTTATATTGTAGATTCACTTTTTCTAGTGAACAAAAAACATTGATAAAAATCTCTAAAGCATATATGTATGAAAAAAATCACTATTTTTTTTAGTTCAAG
Source organism: Albizia julibrissin (assembly GCA_037074505.1). Classification (NCBI taxonomy): domain Eukaryota; kingdom Viridiplantae; phylum Streptophyta; class Magnoliopsida; order Fabales; family Fabaceae; genus Albizia; species Albizia julibrissin. Next base: position 42,539,465 of record CM073478.1, on the reverse strand, counting down.
TATTTGTTTCTGAAGAAGTTACTCTAACTAAAACATGCCAGCATGCTTTTTAGGTATTTATGATGAGAACATGATGTCCCAAGAACTAAATTTTTGACACCTAAGGAAGAATGGGAATTGGGGGGAAATCATTTTTCTCCAGAAATGGAATTTTGTTTTGTGTCCTATCTATATTTACATTTTGTTCATATCTTAATTGTAGAACATGGATGTCTCAAACCTTTTACTGCAAACTAGTGTATGGCATGCATGTTATTAGTCAGCTACTTCAAGAACTAGACATCTTGGATGTGTATCATTTAGTGTTGTAAATTATCAGCACAACTACTTCAACTTAAAGCCCAGGGATGGGCAGATGCTACCGATGCATTAGAGACTTAAAAAAGATCGCTTTAGAAAATGCTTCATGTCTATGTATACCTTGTGGTTTTCTGAGTGTTAATCATGTATAATTTTATATACCTTTACCTTATAGTTAGCATCATTATCAGAAAATTCTATTGTTTTTGGATTTCTAAAGACTTGGACATGATTAAAATCACTTGCAGATTACCCGGTTTACCACTCATTGTATGACAGTTTTATCTGGATGGAGAAATCCGGTGACCCCAAGTTTCAAAGGCATGTAGCAGGTTGGTCTTATGAGCTTCTTTTATTAGTATCTGATAAATAAGCCTTAAATCTCCTTACTTGATTCATATGCTTATAACCAGTCAATAACTGCATATATTATGGAAATTACCAGTGGCTAGTGTTTTTGGTCTGGTGGCTCTTTCGCTAGCAGATGAGGAGTTCTTGCCTTTTGACTATCTATCTTATGCTAAGGAACTCCAGGTATATGTCCAAATTATGTGGGTCCTGTGCATTGCACTAGGCCTGATGATCGAGTCATACTAATCATGGTTTGTGAATAGTCGATGATTCAATGGTAGTTTTTTTATTCATAAGTTCTATGGTAAGAACACTCACAATTTGTCACCAAGTTAATGATTAACACATCGGAAGTTTAAATCTCAGATTAGCACAAAGAATCTGGAAAGTGAGATTTCAAACAAAGACATAAATTTGTCTCCCATATTCAAGTCCATCAGAGAACTTGAGAAAGCAACAAAGGAGATAGAATACCAAAGAAAGGTAGCTCTTAGTATCTGTAAACGACCATTTGTTTAAAAACCATTAGCATTTTGCCATTTTTGTTTTGGGGATTTTTTTTTCTCAAATTGAGAAGTGATTCTTCAAGGCAATAGAAGAAAGTAAAGGTTGGATAAAGACCAGTTGAGAGTGAGAGAGCTCAATGATAGACTGATGATGGCTGAGCTTGCCTTTACTGACAGAGATGGCCTCTTTGAACGACATGGTATAAGCATTCGGTAAGAAGTGAATTTCTGTCCCTCCTTGTTCATCGTTATTTACGTTGCACAAATACTATCAACTACTCGTGAATAGCGCAATTTGTGATGGATTTTTTTTTTTGGGTGCTTTGTTTTTGGATTCTACCTATTTGAATTTGCAACTAGCAGATTAGTGCAAAGCACGCTAGTCAACAAGCTGAAAGTTTTCAAGGCAGATTTGGTACTTGATATTAGTATTAATAATCTTGATATTGATAGTGATGTTTAATTTAACTTGGGTAAAAAAAGTACACATTTAGTCTTTTAACTTCACGCATGATTTTATTTTGATCCTTTAACTTTATAAAGTGTCTTTTTAGTCCTTTAACCCTTATGTTGTTAACAAAAAATGCTGAGATTAGGAAAAGCATTTTTAAATGCTAATATATTAAGTTTAATTTTTAAAATAACAATAATCGTTAGGAAAAAGCATCATTTAACACTGATGATGTTAAAGTTAAAAGAATGAAAACATACTTTTTAAAATTAAAGACCAAACTAAAACTTTATCTACAATTAGAGAACCGAAGGTATAATTTTGCCTTTTTAGTCGTGTATGGCATTTTCATATATGGATGATTTTCTTTTTTTTGATACATTCCTATATGGATGCTGATGAAATGATGAACACATTAAATCATCAAGCTTCCATTTTGCAGATCTATGGCCCAACTAAACACAATGCCTATGGATCACAATCCTTCCCTGGGATAGATGATGCTGTAAACTTGGCAAAAGAACTGAAGACTGAGGAATCATGGAATCGAGTGCAGCATGAAGTTTGGAGAGTATGAAGAGTCATCAGACAAGCCTCCTTAGTTCTAAGGGGTCAACCAACATGAATACTATTTACTTGTATATTTCCTCTTAATTTTAAACTTTCTGTTTTTTTTAAGTGGTAATAAATTAAGTTATTAAGTGGCACCTCTTAATTGATTTATTGATACAACGTAATAACATCATAGGATATATGTAACTAACCCCATCTAGTGATATAAGGCTCGTTATTGGTGCCGATAGATGACTCACAAGTTAGGGAGTGATTTAGTTGCCTAGAATATTGAATTTCAGTTTAATTTCTCCTGCTAGAGTATGGAGGAAGAATGTGACAAGCCATAGCTTCTCTATGTGGCTGGAGTCTCACTACTAGCCACATGAACCTATGATTTTATCAGATGGTATGCTTTTAACTTATCATCTAATTTGTTACAAATCATTTGTATTTTTGAATTTGATACGTTTTTGGTTCTTTAAAAATCAGACGATAAGAATTACATTACTTTTAAACCTTCAAAGAGCATAGTCGAAGCACGGATTTTACAATGGAGATGACGGTTGGTAGCTAATAGCTATAAATAGATGGCCTTGTAATTGGGTCTGATAGTTAATGGAAATATGATTCCTCTGCTTAGCCCCTCTCTCTCTCTCTCTCTCTCTCTCTCTCTCTCTCTCTCTCTCTCTCTCTCGTCCCCCTTTCTCTCTTTTCCTCCCTTTCGATGCACTGTCAAGATTACAAAGACACGTCATTATGCGTCCTATCCAAAGAAGTGGATGCATTTTCTCTCTTATGCTCGATTCCTCCTTTGCCTCTGTATTACTTAAAATTACACCGTTATTTGTGTAAAATGTGAGGGTGATCCACTTTTTTTTTTTTTTTCAAAATAACATTCAGCACCATGGAAGTAATTATTTTAGCTACACTAAATATCAAAAAGTCATCAAAAGTCTCGAGGGAAGCCACCTTTTATGGCTTATCACGGTCACAAATTTACAATTGCATTTACTCCCTCCTCATTCTTTCTTCCTTGCAAGTTTGTCCTTATTTGCCTATAAATCAGCACCTCCTTATTTTGTTCCCTTCTGCTTCACTTACGTTTCTTTAGTTTTCATTGCCAACCGTTATTTATTTTTAATGTTCTCTTGAGTAAACAAAGTTTTCAACATATTTTTTTTTTATCATTTTTTAGTTTTCACTGCCAACCGTTATCATTTTTAAATTTTAATATCATTTTTCTGGACAACAATTTTTTATATTATTTTTAAATTTTATACTTACATATATTTATATTTATTGAATACATTTAGTTAAATGCTTTTTAGCATTTACACTTTCTTATAATACACTAAATTTCATTTTTATGATTTTAATTTTAATATTTTTCTTAAATTATTAGATTATATAACATATATATTATACAACTTATACATTTTTCAGTTATTTTATATCTAAACTTGCTTTTCAAAATAATCATTCAAACAAGTTTCAGTTTTATAAAAGCCACTTATGATATTGTCAATTCAAACATAAATCACATTATACAATTTGACTTTTACTGAATCTTAAGTATGTAAAAGTCAAATTGCAAAAAAATCACTTTTGTCACTGTTATTCCAAACACACCCAGTAGAACATAGCTTAAGTGCTTTTGAGGGGGGTTTCCCAAACTTTTACTGAATCTTAGTGCTTGTTTGTGAAAGCTTTTGAAAAGTTTATAAGTACTTATACATGTAAGTCAAAACAACACTTTTCTCACATACTTATTTCGTATACCGTAAATTATGATTAAAAAATTATTTTTAAAGACTCCAATTATTATTCCAAACAAGTGAGTCATGTTGGGCACAAGTTACAAATGTGTATTGTGATTATTTTGGGGCCTAAAACAAAAGTATGAGCTAGCTCAATAATATCCCTTGTAATCCAAATATTTAAATCATCAAAGGTAGAATCATATATCTAGAATGCCTCTTTATTTTAACTTTTTAAAAATATGTTTATAATCTACGAGGTAAACATGTGAGAGAAGTTTTATTTTGATTTTAAAAAAATAATTTTTAAAACCATAATTTGGGAATTTTCCAAACAAGCATGTCCAAATTGGAAACTTATTGAAGCTTTCATGGGAGGTGAAGATTGTACATATCTCAAGAAAACAAAATTATCTTACTGATAAACTGGCTAAGGAGGGTCTAGTTAAGTCAGTCTTGCTTATTCGTGCCCTTCTTACTTGAGATCTCTAGTTGATAATAAGTATATGAAATCTAGTCAACATTTAGTTTAATCCTTCTGATGTATTTCGGGCTTTAGCCCTCTTTTGTATAATAAAAAAAATGAAAAAGAAAGAAAGAATCGTATATCCAAATATTCAGTTTAAAATAAGTAACCATATGTCCAAATAGATAGGAAATATTCGAGAATCACGAACTGTAAGCAAAATATAGCATTTTTCCATTTAATTCCCAAAATACCCTTTTCATCCGAGTATACATTTTAACACCTAATTTACCAAATAAATAGATGAAATTATACAAAACCCTCTAAAATTTTGGGTTAGTTGCAAACAATAAATATCCTAATAGTGACATTTAAAGTTTAAATTTAACCCCCCTTATCTTTTATTTGTTTATCATAAACCCTTTATTGTTAATTTACCGTTATTTTTTTAACAAAAATTGTCACATCATATTAATAGAAGACATGTGGCATTGTATATAGAATTCCATGTAAGTTATTAATTTTATAAAAGTCCTTGAACTTTGACTAGTTACAAATAACCCCTAACATTTCAAAATTTAAATTTAACCCTTTTAAAGTTTCAATTTTTTAATATTAAACCATTGCCTTTACTTTTATAATCTTAATAAATTCATTAATATTTTTATTATCATTTATTAATTAAAATATCCTTTTTATATGATAAAAAATAAAAGAATAATATTTAAAGAAACATAAAAATAAATGTTTGTTTTTATATGCAAACATAGCTATCGTTATAAGTAAATTAGACTTCATTTTTTAAAATTAAAATATTCCTTGAACCTCTATTGTTTATGCTTATTTAAGTTTGTATACAATTATTATTCATTATAATATAAAATATTTTCGTGTGAAATTAATTAATGTAAAATCAAATATTTTAAAATTGAAATAACAATTTTCTCTGACTATATATATTTTTTTAAAGAAAGTCAATATATATCAGAGAAAATTATCATTACACTTAGTCTATAAGTAGCTGAAACCCAGTTTCCTTGATCATCCTTGGGATGAGCAGGGAAAACTTTTCTCATTTGGACCACCTAAATAGAATCTAAACGGTCCATATTTGATTTTTTTAAAATTAGTTATTTTTAAATAAAAAATTATTTTTTAAAAAAATATTAATTAAGATATTATCTTTATTTTAGATTCTGTACATATTAAAATAATTTTTTTCTTAAAAAATTAAATATGAATCATCCATATCCCATTTAGACCGTCTAAATCCTATCTAGACAGCTCTCCCTCAACATCAACGTTCCAAGTAGCTGGGCCAAGGTACCAAAAAATAACATAATGGGTTTCAAGGATCAGTTACAAGAAAGGGGCCCAACGCAAGGTCGTGACTATTACAAACCGAAAGTAAGGGAGCCAATCCTGGAGTTGAGCCTATTACGGTGGGACACAGACAAAGAAGCACATCGCTTCCACCATAGCAGCATCGAACAAGTGAAGCTGGTGTTGCTGTGGAGAGGATGGACGGAAGAGAAACCCAGCACCGAAGGACCCACTGAGGCAGCAACTTACCATAGATTCGCAGGGTCCCGCCATGAACCTACACTTCAAAGAGTGTTAAAAGCTGACACGAGTAGCAGCATCAGCGAGAGCAATGACTTGGCACCTTCCAAAAGAAGTTGTCGACCTGCATATAAACTAATAGAAAAGGAAACGTTGCATAACAGTATTAGTAGTATATTACAAGAGAGCAGCTGTTGAACCAGAGCCTGCATTTCAAAGTTGCTTATTCGGTAACACAGAGACTTCAGGACAGGAGAGCCCTTGCAGATGCGGCTCGCCAGTATTCAGGGTAAGTTCAGTGGAGACATCTCTGTTGGCCTTAGCAACTTCAAACTCAGCACACCAACTGCGACAGCCGGCATGTCCATTGCTTAAGGAAGATGGAGCACAAACTAGCCAAACATTCTGGTGCATCTTCCTTGTTGCATCAACTGCCAATTTATCAGCAGCTTTAATGCCTTGCATAGAAACAAAGGAAAATGACATATCCTCCAATGACTCCAATAAACTATGTCCGTCCTTCATCAGATCCCAACTCTGCCACTCACAACCATTCAGTATAAGACTTCACAATCCATTTCAATTGTCAAAAAATCTACCCCATATATCCTTCTGCAATTACTACTCACTTTTTCCTTAGAACTCCATAATTCATCAACTTAAACATTACCCAGTTTTACTACCTCCTTAGCATTTGGTTTTGCATCCCTAAACAGCTAGTTGAGTCTCTTTTTTCAGATCCACCAACACATTGTGGCCAACAAACACTTGCCATACTCATGAGGGATAGAGATAGAGATAAAGTTCAATTTTGTTTAGGAATTTTTTGTTCAGCAGCAGTTCAGACTGAGAAGGTTTTTTTTAGGAGTAATTTTACCGTAAAAGTATACAAAATGTAGCAATGTTCTATCCTAACAGTTGGTTAACTTTGACAGTTAAATAAAACGTTCGGACAAAAAATTGACACATGGCAAGCTGACTTGGCAACACTGTTGCAAATCTCCCCCCCCCCTCCCTCCTTACTCCCTTAGCTTGTCTCTTCCGTCGCAAATGAAGAAAACCAGAGTGGCGATGACGTGCCCAGAAAACCACCTCACCAAACTCTCAAATACATATTCTTATAACAGTCTTCCGTAAACAAAACCACCTCACCTCACTCTCTCTAACTGGTTTAATATGAAGAGGAGAGTAGAGTTTGAAGTTGTTCTTAAATATTTCGATGAGGATGGCGATGGAAAGATTTCTTCGTCGGAGCTCAGGCACCGGCTTGGCCTTATGGGTGGGGAGATGTTGCAGAAAGAAGCGAAAATGGCAATAGAAACTTTAGATTTGGACCGCGATGGGTTGCTTAGTTTGGAGGATTCCATGGCATTAATGGAAGAGGGAAAAGATGATGGACATGAGAGAAGCTTTCAACTTGTATGACACTGAACGGACTGGTTTTATTACTCCCAAAAGCTTGAAGATGATGCTCGGCAAGTTAGGGGAATCGAAGACGATTGATGAGTGCAAAGTGATTATCACTCCGTTTGATTTGAATGGGGATGGCAAGATTAGCTTTGAATGGGGACGGCACACAGTCACCACTCTGGTTTTCTTCATCTGCGACGGAGGAGATAGGAGAGGAGAGGGGGAGAGATTTGCAAGAATGTTGCCAAGTCAGCTTGCCATGTGTCATTTTTTTTGTCAAACTTTTTATTAAATGGTCAAAGTTAACCAACTGTCTGTTAGCACATTGCAATATTGCTACATTTTGTATATTTTTAGGATGAAATTGCTCTTAAAAAAACTTTCAGTATCCACTCCTTCTGATCAAAAACTTCAAGAATAAAATTGTACCTTATCCTAGCATCTTATTGCCATTTAACATTGCACAAAGCCAGTCTTCACATCTCACCATAGATCACCTGATGAATTTGAGACCAACGGACTCCCAAATTGGCGCTTTATACAAGGGCATAAGAACAATAGATGCTCAATGGTTTCCCTTTTTGTCCAGCTGTTAAATAATAGAATTCATTATACAATTTGTATATATTATTAACATAGGATGCTGCCTTTACTGTGATCCTCCCTATAGGACACATGTCATATGTATAATAGAGAGTGAAATATATCCTACGAATATTCTCTAGGAAAGACAACACTTTTGCAATGTATAAAGAATAGTAGAGTTGGGCATTCAACTATCTGCCAATTCTGTGTCAAACATTTCGGCGTCCTTCTTTGTCTCCCTTTTTGTCTCTCTTTGTCTTTTAAACTTGGTACTAGAGCCAGGCCAACAAATGGCTTCTTCATCATCATCCTCATCTGCTACCTCTACTTCCTCTGCTCTTACCTCACTAGCCATAAAAGCGTATGGTTTATTCAACTCCTCCAGTCAGAGCACGTCAATCAAACTTGACAGGGGTAATTTCCTTGTTTGGGAGTCAGTTGTTCTTCCTCTCATTGAAGGCAACTGTCTTGAATCTCATGTTGATGGTACTGGCGTAACTCCTCCTCGGTTCGTTCTTGGTGCTGCAGGAATGATCAACCCTGATTTTACCGAGTGGCACTCTGTTGATTGTATGCTGGTCGGGTGGCTGTGGAACACCATGACACAAGAAGTTACAGCTCAGTTGCTTCATTTTAAAAATGCTCATGATCTCTGGGAAGGTGCTTGGGAGCTAATGAGTGCATATAACAAGGCTAGAGTGATGGTTTTCAAGTCCGAGCTTCATAATATAAGGAAAAATTACATGAAGATGGAGGAGTATCTGACAAAGATGAAAAATATTTATGATCAACTTGCTTTAGCTGGTGCATCAATTTCGACAGATGAACTAATTATGCACACCTTAATTGGTCTTGATGCTGATTATAATGTTGTAGTAGTAAAGCTGATTGATCAGGTTGGTCTTTTGTGGATTGAAGCACAGGCGTCACTCTTATCGTTTGAAAGTCATCTAGAACAGCTTAATCAATTTTCTTCTCTGAGCATACAACCCACTGCAAATATTGCTCATTATGATTCACCTAATTCACACCACTACTCAGATTCCAGTCGATCTTCATGGTGTGATTCGAGATCCATCTTTTGAGGTCGTCGAAACAGAGGCAAAAGAGGCAACTATAACAACAATAGTACAAATAGTTCTGGAGGCAATAGACCTTACTGTGGTCTTTGTGATAAGGCTGGTCATATGGCTACTAACTGTTATCGTCGTTTTGATCACACTTTCAAACCACCACCGCTTGATTCTGGACGTTATAATCATCAGGCTCTCTATGCTGGTCCCCAAAGCATTACTGATACATCATGGTATATGGATAGTGGTGCAAATTATCATGTAACTCCCTACACCGATCAATTGGATCAAGTGAACAATGTTGGTAAGTCCTTTCTATCTACTTGCACTGGTGAAAAAGCAAGAATCTATGGTATTGGCTCTAAATCTTTATCTAAATCTCGTCTTCAACTTAATGATGTACTTGTGGTGCCCTCAGCGACCAAGAATTTAGTTAGTGTTAATAAACTTGCTAAAGATAATCTAGTTGATATTCATTTTGTTGATACGAAATGTGTTGTGAAGGACAAGGTGACCGGTCAAACGTTGATGCAGGGGAAGGCAAATCAAGGAATGTATCTCATGGATAGTGATCGAGGTCAAGCAACTTCCTGTTCTGCAGAAGTGGCAACTTCTCTTCAAAATAATACTAGCGAGTTTCTTAAGTGGCATTTTAAACTGGGTCATCCCAGTAATCGAGTCTTAAAGCAAGTCCTGGATTCTTGTAATGAAAAAGTTTATCCCAATGAGAATTTTGTTTGTGAATCATATCAGTTAGGAAAATCTAAATGTTTTCCATTTCAAAATTCCTTAACTCATGCTACTTCTCCACTAGAACTTATGCACACAGATCTTTGGGGTCCTTCACCAGTTCAATCTGTCAGTGGGCACCAATATTACATACATTTCATAGATGACTTTAGCCAATTTACCTGGCTCTATCCTTTAAAACACAAAAATGAGGTTGTACATGCCTTTAATGTGTTTAGAAAATATGTTGAGAATTTGTTCAATTCCAAAATCAAGAAACTTCAATGCGACAATGGCACTGAATATCAAGCTTTTATTCTAATAGCTCAAGAAGCTAGTATTGACATGAGTTTTACTTGTCCATATACCTCAGAACAAAATGGCAGGGTTGAGAGAAAACATAGGCATATAGTCAAGATGGGTCTTATGTTGCTTGCACAAGCTAGAATGCCTCTGACTTACTGGGTTGATGCATTTCAGACTACAGTTTTCTTAATCAATAAGTTACCGACTCCAGTAATTGACAACACAACTCCTCTGTTTCAACTATTCAAAACATAACCAAAGTATAATGAACTTCAACCGTTTGGATGCACCTGTTACCCATGCTTGAAGCCATACAATACTTATAAATTTTATTTTCATAGTCATAAATGTGTGTATCTAGGACTAGCACCTCAACACAAGGGATACAAATGCTTGAGCTCAACTGGTCGTATCTATGTATCTCGTCATGTAGTCTTTGATGCAACCAGTTTTCCATTTGTTGCAGGATTCTTGAATCGAAAATCTGCTTCATCTTCAAATTCTGAGGCCATAATTCCAATGATCATCAACACTCCTAGTCGTTTAGAAGCTAACAAAAGATCAGAAGCCACTAGTGTCACCTGTCAATCTTCATCTTCTAAACAAAGTAGTAGGCCCAATAACAGTGAGGTGAATCAGCATCAAATGATCATAAGATCAAAAGTGGGTGTCTTTAAGCCTAGATATCCATTTGTTGGCCTTTTGAAGTCAGAGGATCCAACTACTCTAAAGAATTTGGCCGAACCAGCGAATATTGCAGAAGCACTTCTGAAACCGAAAGCCTGGTTGGTAGCAAAGGGGTTTCAGCAATCTCCAAGTATAGACTATGGTAAGACTTTTAGTCTAGTTGTAAAACCTACAACTATTCGAATAGTTCTATCAATTATTACAACGTTTAACTGGCCAGTGAGACAACTAGATGTGAATAATGCCTTTTTAAATGGCTATTTGCAAGAAAATGTTTTTATGAAGCAACTTGATGGATTTCAAGATCCTCAGAGACCTGAGTATGTCTGTAAGTTAGTTAAAGCCATTTATGGGCTTAAATAGGCACCCAGAGCATGGTTTGATCGTCTTCGATTAATTCTAATAAATTGGGGCTTTCGGAATGCTAGAAGTGATATTTCACTCTTTTATCTTAGAGCTCAAAAACTCATGATCTTCATCCTAGTATATGTTGATGATATCTTGGTAACTGGAAATAGCCTGACATATATGAGTAAGTTTATCAGTCAATTGAATACTCTATTTTCCCTTAAGGATCTTGGTCTAATATACTATTTTCTTGGTTTAGAAATTTATCGTGACTCTACTGGATTTTATCTGAACCAAGGTAAATATGTATTGGATTTATTGAGTAAGTTTCATATGTTGGACTGTGCCCCTGTATCTACACCAATGGTAACTGGAAAATCTTTCTCTACAAAAGGAGAACCGATGAAAGACCCTTCTTTGTATCGAAGAGCAATAGGATCTTTACAATATTTAACTACAACAAGGCCAGACATAGCCTATTCTGTTAATAAGTTGAGCCAATTTTTAGCTAATCCTACTAAGATACATTTTCAGGGTGTCAAAAGAATTTTCAAGTATCTAAAAGGAACCTATAATTATGGTTTGTTGATTCAGCCATGTCACTCTTTAAGACTCACTGCTTTCACTGATGCTGGTTGGGCTACGGATTTGGATGATAGAAGATCAATGGCTGGTTGTTATGTATATCTTGGAAATACCTTAGTCTCTTGGGCTTCTCGGAAACAGAAAATTGTGTCTAGATCTAGTACTGAATCAGAGTATAGATCTTTGGCAGATGGGGCATCTGAACTTAAATGGTTGTACTCACTACTATTTGAGCTTGGATTAATGCTTCGAGAACCTTCTATTATATGGTGTGATAACATCAGTACAAAAGCTTTAGCAGCAAATCCAGTACAACATGCAAGGAGTAAACACATAGAAATTGATTTACATTTTATATGTGATCTGGTGATCTCAGGTTTTATTGATGTTTGATATATCCCATCATCTGAACAAACGGTGGACTGCATGACTCAAGCCTTGTCCTCTCCCAAGTTCACACACTTTAGAAACAAACTCGGGCTAGTTGTTACACCCTCTCGTTTGAAGGGGAGTGTTAAATAATAGAATTCATTGTACAATTTGTATATATTATTAACATAGGATGTTGTCTTTAGTTTGGTCCTCCCTATAGGACACGTGTCATATGTACAATAGAGAGTGAAATATATCCTATGAATATTCTCTAGGAAAGACAACACTTTTGCAATATATAAAGAATAATAGAGTTGGGCATTCAACTATCTGCCCATTCTCTTTGTGTCAAACATTTTGGCATCCTTCTTTTTCTCCATTTTTGTCTCTCTTTGTCTTTTAAACTATGCATATTAGGACACATAGGATCTCTAGCATAAGATCTTCTAAATAATGCTTCCTTAGTTGCAACAGCTCCAACGCCTTATCTTTAGAGGAACTATTGTATTCTAGGAAGGAATACCACCTTGCAAATACACTTTCATAGTAATTTGAGAACATTAAATATGGTGTACAAGGGTCTTTAGCTTCCTGATAATTGAATATTTATTACACTCATTTGTATCTCTTGATTAATAAATTTAGATTATTTAGTAATAAATAATGGGCTTTTATGCTTATTTGGGCTTTGAGTGTTTTATTGGATTTAACATATTTTAACAATAAAAATTCCAGATTTACAACCCTTCTCTATTTTGTTCATAACTCTTGAACCAGATATCCGAATTATCTCATTCTTGTCTCATTTTTAGATGATTCAGAGGGCAACAATTGATATGAAGACTTGAAGGGAAGATTCGGATAAGAGGATAGTCAAAACTGTAGTCAATGTTATATGTATTTTTCTGGATTTTTATTGGGCCCAAATTTTGTAATGAAGCACCATTTATTATGGATTTTCGTTTTGGGCTAAACTATTGGGCTCTGGCCCATTTGACAATTAGGTTTTAACCTAAGTTAGCTGAAACAATAGACAGAAGAGATTTGGGGGACATTTTTGGATTGAAATCAGAAGTTCTTAATTCTCTGAAATGTTCTTCGTGTTCTTCGTTCGTTCTTCGGATTTTCCAGCCATGTCCGGCTAAATTTCTGTGACTGACCTATGGATTGAGGATCCACGTTTCTAATCAGAGGACATACTTAAACCGGTAACGTAACTCGTTTCTATTTACTCTAATCGGATTCTATTTCTGGAAATAGTTTGAATGTTTGTTTTAATGTTCGGATTGGTACATCCCAAGTACATAGTTCGAATCGGGTCACAGTGCTACTGAACGATTACACAGTAGCACGCCACGAATATGAACAGAACCTAGACGATCGTCTAGTCGAGGGATTTTCTGGATGGATGCAGAGATTTCGGTTCGTCCAGAACCAATCACGAGTTCGTTACAATCTTCATCCGATGATGGTAGGAAATTATGAATCCCAATCCTAGGTCAGTCGTTTTGATCTGTTTGATCTAGTTAGTTTTTGATTTCTGTCTTTTATCTGAATTTATTGTTCGTTAATAGTTTAATTAAAACCCCCCCAATCGATCATTGTTCGAATGTTTTAGACTGCATGTAAATTCCATGGGAAACGATCCAGGTTCTCTCTACTGCAAATCCTTATTGAAACTGGTTATTTTGCGAGAGCTCGACAAATCTCGGTCACTTCCTTACCTTCCATATGAAGCTTTGACATTGCATAGCCTGATGAAACTTAATAGCAACCATCCTTGCTAGCCAACCAAATGGCATGATCCTCACAAGCTGCTAATTGAACTAAGAACTCAATGCCTATTGGCTATGACTTCTGCCACCCTTAATATTTTGTATGCATCATAAATAGTATCAGCCTAAAGCTTGTGGCCATTAAAATTGGACTTGGCTTCTCACATTTACCCATTCTCATCCTTTTACCTTCTTTTCTCTTTTCCACCGTTAGATTAAAATATCAATTATCCACCTTTATCATATTATAATAATATTATCATAATTTTACCTAAAAGATAAAAAATAATTTTAATTGTTCAAATTTATTTTGCATATGGTATCAAAAAAATTATTTTTGTATCTTAAGGTAAAATTATAATAATATTTTTATAATATGTTAAATCTGAACCATTAAGATATTAATCTAACGATAAAAAAGGGAAAAGGAGGGTAAAAGATGGGAAGGAGTAGAGGAGAGAAGCCAAATCCATTAAAAGCTAGCATCAATACCAACAAGCTGTTAGACATGAGATGGTATATAGCCTCACTTTTGTTATAAGAATAATATAAGTTCAAATTATGGGAAGCACAATTATCATTATCTACCTTTCAACACATCTCCTTAAACCTCAAATCACTATTAAAATCTTAATTGAACTTATCATTGTCCTATGTTTTATTTGTCAATTTGTTATAAAAATTTGCACTTTTTATATTGAACTTTACTGACCAGTAGACCTTTCAACACAACACCATGGCTTATGACTATTTTTTCTACAAAGATTTTATTAAGGATAAAATAGATTTTGAATGATATATTAATTTTAAATAATTATTAAAAAAAACTTATTGTACCTTACTTAAAAATCAAACCAAACACTAGCCCTATAATTAATATTGCATTGCATTACCATTACATCGCATTGTACGGTACTACAAGGTGTAATGGAATGAACCAAATAGGCCTAAGGATTCTACATCCCACACAATTAATACAATAATTAGGACCTCTATTTATATATCTAATCACTAATCATGATCTTAACTAATAAGATAAAATCTTAACCATGGTTCAATATTCTAACATGCCTCCTCAAGTTGACACTTCTTATACTAATAAAAGTATCAACTTGCCAACACATACAAATACGTAGAGTGAAGTGAATTTAAACTATACAATTTTATCTTGTGAATAAAATTTTCATGAAGACATCTTTCTCTTTGACATTCATGGAAATACCTTCCAACAAATTTTGTAGAAGACTCTTCAAAAACCTCTACCTTGCAAGTAACACAATCAACACACTATGCTTCTTTCATGTGCTTCACCATTGTGCTCATGTCGCCAAAGTTCTTTGCTATAAAGAGCCTACACATTATTAGGATTTTTGTAACACCTTATCCAAACAACATATATATTTAACATTTAATTCATTAAACATCACTTATTGGCTTAGGGACTCTATCCCAATTACAAAAACTTAAAAAACACTTAATACTTTCAAATATTAGCTCAAGTGTTTAGCTTCAAACAAATCTTTATCAACTAAATTGTTTTAGGATGAAAAATAATTCTAGTATCATAGCAATTAAATATAAAGTGGCATAAAGTGAACAAGGAGCCCAATAGAGTCTACAAGACTCACTCCATATGTGTATTCCCTTACTTTCTACTAGAATATTCACCTAAAACAAATTAATATAAAGGGATGATATTCCACGTTTCAGTAACTATTGAAAATTTTTACCACACACAAGCAAACATCATATGATTTAAAAGAAAGAACTAATTACATATATATGTGCATATATCACAATCCTCATATCAAATAATTTCAAATTTAATCATTATTAAGAAAATTTCTATTATCATTCATAACATGTAATATACAATTATACAATATATAATACACAAACTCCCTTATATCACTGTCAATTCTTATTTTGCTGACTAGAGTCATAGGCTAACACACAGTCCAACAGAAACTCATTCATTTTGCTGGATTGTTCCAAGCTCACTAGTTCTTTAGATACACTTAGCCAAAGGTGTAGAACTTAAATCTGGACTATGGCTTTACTCCTTGAAATAATACAACTAATGAGGTATCATATGTCCCATAACTCCAACACAATCTTGGCCAAAGCAAAACATGGAAGAAGGGGCATTGATAAATGTCATCCACTGTGCATCAAGTGATGGCATACCACATGGTAAAAGATATCACTATACAAAATTTCTCCTCCTTACTCCAATCCATCACAAATACAAGCATTATGATAGTTATATTCAATCACCAATAAATATGACATCATTAAAAGATAATGTATAATAAAACATACTTCTATTCATATCAAATATCATCACATATACAAAAATGCTGAAAGGAAACAATAATCCAATGATACATTAAATATAATTAAAATATTAACTATGTGAATAAAATAAATTATAAAGAATTTACTTATAATATTGCTTACTTGCGAATTTACAATGCGAGTGCGAGCGCATATAATTCAGTCCATTTTTTTAAAGATAGTTGTTATTCACGATTCAGAGTATGTTTGGATGTACTATAAAAAAATGTTTTTTTCCTCAAAACCATGGTTTTGAAGGGGGGGAAAATCCAAACACTCAAAAATAATGTCAAAAGCTATTTTTTAGCCAAAACCATAGTTTTGGGCTCCAAAACCATGATTTTGGAAAAATCTAATTTTTTTTAATTTTAGGATAAGTGGCCCCATCAGCTCTCTCTTATTGGTCCTTTTTCATGTAGGTGGACTCCACACCTCTTCCTCTCATCTCTCCCCTCTTTTTTCTTTTTTCTTTTTAAGTTCAAAATTTTCTCTCTTATCCATCCTTTTATTTTTCACATAATTTTAAAATTTTAATGCTCCATATTATCCTTAATATAAGATTTATTTATCTAATTTGATTATATTAAAAAAATTCTTTAAGTTAATTAATATCACATATATTTTTTTATTTTATTTTTGGTATTTATTATGAAATTTACTGTTAAATCATGTGTTTGACCTAACGCATTAGGAGTTTTCTTCTCTTATATTTGTGCTAGACATCCTTCAGGAAAAACTTAGTTGTTAAATTTTCACATTAACTCTTAAATAATATATAAAATATAATCTTATCTTTTGTATGTAATTATCATAAAAGTTAATGTCCTTTTAGTATTTAGCCACTAAAAAAAGTGATTCTTAACCCAATACACAAACATTCTCATTTTATCAAAATAACTTTTTTTCCATAATCTATTCTTCTCAGAATCTATTAAAAAAATCATTTTTAACTTTTTCTCCAGAAACTATTCTCAAAAGCTAAATCCAAACACACTCTCAATCATACACAATTTATAATTATATAAAAAAAATATTTAGAGTAACCTCATACTCCTTAGATAGATATCAAAGAATTACTCCAAAACTAATGAGTCTACAAAGACTATACACTCAGCACTTATTAATATATTACTCAACAACTACTCTATAGTTATTCTAAAGGACTAAAGGAGTCTACAAATCTCTCTCTCCCTCTCTCTCTCACTATATATATATATATTCTAAGTTTACTCTAAAGCGACAAAAAAAACTTAAAACCAACATTTAAACTAATATTATATATACAAATAAGCTCCCACATATAATGTGGGTGCATGCTTGATAGGCAGAGAATAAGAAGGAAGTGAAGCCACATACTGTATATTGTGTGTGTGAAGAGGAGTAGAAACTGGGAAGGACACATATGGAAGGCTTTTTTTATATACATAGTCAATCACCATCATAATTATATACAGAAGCCAACTTGAAGAAGAAGTCTATGAAATATGTAAAAGGCGTGGTTTGAAAATTCAAACTAGAACCAGACATCGATAAAGCCGAAACCTTAACTTGCTGGGTTAGGCGGGTTATTGGTTCACGTTTTTAGGGGGAAAATTAATAAAAAAAACGCAGGAACTCAGGAAAGAAGAAGAAAGCTATGGCCGACCAGGAAAAAAGAAGGAGAAATGAGGAGGAGAGGAGAAGAAAAGTAGAAAAGAAGATGCCACAAAACATATTGTAAGACTGAAATCCTGAAAAATCATGATAAAGATGAAGGTGAAGAGTTTCTTTTAGAATGGAAAGGAAGGAAGAAGGAAAGGGTGTTTCAACTTTCAGGAGTGATGGCTCTTGTTCAAATGTTGGGAGTGTGGAGAGAGTACCACCAGAAAATATCATGGAGATCGAAGCTACAAGTACTACGGCGATAATGAGAGATATTCTGTTAGGTTTTGCATTAATAGGCCTAACATTGCGAGTTGCCGGGCATTAATAGGGCTTATTGTATTTATTTTTTTAAAAGAATGTGACCTCCTTTTATTGGAAAATCTCTCGCATCAATCTGTCAACATAAATTAATTATATATTTAATATGTATATTTATATAATTAAAAGGAGAGAGGGAAGGAGAAATCCACGGTTTCTTTATCATAGTGTGTGCATATATGTTATTTTTAGTTAGGGTATTTTGAGAAAATTCTAGAAAAATACGTTGGAATATAAAAAAGGGTTAAGATGAAAATTTAGTAAAGAACTATTTTTTAAAGTGTACCCAATACAACTAATTATTTTGGGGTGCAAAAATAGACATGATGAATTTTTTGGGTGCAAAATTAAATATTATGAAATTTTTTAGAGCAAAAATAATAATTTTGTTATCTATTTTGGGGTGCAAAAATTGCTATTTTTGCTCTAAAAAAAATTTCATAATGTCTATTTTTGCACACCGAAATAATTAGTTGTGTTGAGTGCACTTTAGGAAATAATTCAGTGCTATTTTTGCACTTTAACCCTATAGAAAATGTTAAATTAGAGTTTCAAATTTATAAAATCTTATGTCAGTACAGTGGATAAATCTGGAATTATAAAATCTTGGTGAAAAGATGCCCCTACCCTTAAGCCCTTCATCTTCTTCTCCCTCTTTCTCAGCTAGGAATAACAACACATGTCTCTTTATTAACAACTTCATATTTTATATTAACAACTCCACTTTCTTCTGTTACAACTTCATATATCAAAAACCAACACATTCCCAGGGATAAGTTTGAAATTGAGATGCGAAGTTGTAAAATAAGAAAGTAGAGTTGTTAATTTGAAATATTGTGTTGTTAATATAGATATAAGTATTGTTATTGACCCTGAAACTTGTTAATTTCAAACTTATCACTGGCATGTGTTGATTTTTGAGATACAAAGTTGTGAAAAAAGAAAGTGAAGTTGTTAATGTAAAATATATTGTTGTTAATATAGAGACAAGTGTTGTTATTGTTCCCTAAAACTTGTGAATTTCAAACTTATCCTTGAGATGTGTTGGTTTTTGAAATAAAAAAGTTATGAAATAAGAAAGTGAAGTTGTGAATGTAAAATATGATGTTATTAATATAGAGACATGTTTTGTGATTGGGCAGTGAAACTTGTTAATTTCAAACTTATTCCTGGCATGTGTTAGTTTTTGAGATACAAAGTGGTAAAATAAGAAAGTGAAGTTATGAATGTAAAATATGATGTTATTAATATAGAGACAGATGTTGTTATTGGTCCCTTAAATTTGTGAATTTCAAACTTATCCCTAGACATATGTTGGTTTTTGACATACGAAGTTGTGAAAGAAGAAATTAGAGTTGTTAATGTAAAATATGGTGTTGTTAATAAAGAAATGTGTATTATTATTTTGAGATGAGAGAGAAGGAGAAAAAGATGAAGGGCTCAAGGGTAGAGGTTTCTTTTCGTCAAGATTTCATAATCCCAAATTTTTTTATTGTACTGACACCATACTAACATAGGATTTTGTAAATTTGAAACTCTGATTTGTCATTTTCTATATTTTAGAGTATTTTTCTAGAAATTTCCTGAATATTTTTAAATATCATTTTATTAAAAAAAATTTATAAATAAATATATACATTATATATTTTTATTTACATTATATATTTTTTAATTATCATCAATCTAACCCAGGTTAACCCTAATTTTACCAATTAATCCATAACCCATTATCTTTACCAGTTAAATGACCGTCTAGTTTTAATACCTTGTAAAAGGAGAGGGAAGTTTGAATCCCTATTTCACCAAGAGCCGGTAATACGGGCCCAACCTGCAAGCTCAACCCGCGAGCCCGCGGGTTAGGACAGGGTTAGGGTTGGAAAAATCTCAACCCACAAACATGCGAGCCTGGCGGGTTGCCCGCAATTTTTTTTTATATAATAATCTCACAAAACCTATAAATTGTCTCTTCCCATTTTGGTACCTCTCAATCCAAATAGAAAAAAATCTTACCCTTTTCACTTCTTCTTTAAATAAAATTATTACATATTGGTTGTTTGAGGATGATTTTATGTTTTTTATGTATAAACTTTGATAAATTTAATAACTTTATCTCTTGAACTATGGATTATATTTTTAAATGTTTATAAGGGGAATAATTGTTGCTAGGAAGATAAATTTAATAACTCACATATATGTATATTGTACTTTCGGCTGTCTTAAAAAAATATAATTTTTTTAAAAATGCGGGCCCGCGGACTGGCCTGCAACCTACACACTACGAGTTAGGGTTGGCATTTTGCCAGCCCGTAAAAGTGCAGGCCGCACGAGCCTACACCGTGCAGCCAGCGGGTTGGCCTGTTTTACCGGCTCTAGTTTCACCAGGTCAGAAAAAGTTTCAGCATTATACATTTATATATGTGTGTTCAGTCAAAGGCCCCACAAATGAGACGTTGACGTGTTAGAGAAGAGTGGGTAAGACAAGGAATGGAGAAGTGATAGGGCAACACATTAAGGAAAAGGAAGAAAATCAGAAGAAAATAAAAGGAGGAAGGGAGAAGATGAATACCTCATGGTTCCTTCCTGGTAAGACACATACGGCTACAGTGAGTGGTTACAGTGAGTGAGTGAAGAAAAGGGTATTTATATAGTGAAAAACGTAGGGTTTTACCACGGGGCTTATCATGACTAGGCTTCTCTATTTCTTTTTAGGAGATCCTTATTTTATTAACATATTTTAATAATATTTTTACTTTTTATTTTTACTTTGTTAAATAAAAAGTTTTCCAAATAGCGAAACTCAATCAGTATAAGTGTGTGTTTGGATTAATGGTAGAGAAGGAATTTTTTTAATATGATTTTTATAGAAGTTAGATTGAAAAAAAGTCAGATTATAAATATGATTTATGTTTGGGTTAGTGGTGACAGAAGTGATTTTGTTTTAACCTTGAATCTGTTTATATTAGCGTTTGAAAAGTCTGTTTAGATGAAAAATAACTGAAAAAGATATGAACCTTATTGAATACTATATGTATATATATATTGTTATAATTGATGTGAAAAAATGTAAATAATTTTTTTAAAAATTAAAATAGTTATCACTGAAATCCATATCCCACTTACCCAACATTTATTGTCTTAACATTTAAAAATGTATTTTTATTTGATCCTACTTGTACTAAATTTTGTTATTTATTTATTTATTCTTATGGGTACAAGACTAAAAAGCAGCGTGGCCAGACAAGTTTGCAACAGCTGGGGCTTGGATTTTGATGAATTAAGTTTGTAACTAAGGGAAAGAAGCAGGTGGGGCTCACAAGAAGCAATTCAGAAGTAGCTTGAGTTAGCTTCTATAAGAAGCTGTGTTTTTTATTAAAGCCCAGCATCACTTGCCATGATCCCAAATAGAACTATTACCCCCATTAGTCTTTTTTTCAATTTCATTAGGTTTTTACACTCCCCATCGTGATACCAAACAGACCCTAAGTAATGTAGTTTAGTCTTTCAAAAATTTAGATTTTCTCCAATTATTAATTACTTACCGTAATATAATTTATCCACTCTTAAATAATACCCCCACCCACATATAAGATACTTATTTAAATAAATTCCCATAAACAAATCTCAACTTCATAAAATCATAAACCTTTTCAATTATCATTTACCTACTGAAATTTTACTCTATCCATTCCTAAATTTTATTTTGTAAATAAATTATTTTTATGCTCTCACACAATATATACATATATATCTGAATCAATTATTTTAGGAATATTTTATTTAATATTTAAATAGTTCATCATTGTATAGTTAGGTAAAGAAAGATATCGTGGTGAGAGTCTTGAAAGGTGAATGGATCGTCAATGAAGGAAGCTAGCAAAACAAGAAAGCCAGGGATCCAATGTGAGTCAACGACGTTGTTGCGGCCTGTGGTTAGAGCCGGTAAAATGGGTCTAACTCGCGGGCTCAAATTGTAGCCCGTGGGTTTTAACAGGGTTAGGGTTGAAGTTTTTTCGGCCCAAAAAAATGTAGGCTATACAGGCCCGCACCGCTCAACTCACGGGTTGATGCAGGTTGGCCTGGGGATTATGTAGGTTGGCCCGCAATTTTTTTTTCATAGATGCCTGTATGATGGACTTATTGTTAACTAAAAAAAATATCCTCCCCAAGCCCAACCCCCACTGTCTAAGGCTCTAAGAGTCAGTCCAAGCCCATCATCAATCATGTTTGATGATTCTATCTTTACTAATAGCCTTGGCCTGCATGTATGGTAGCCTGCTACTACTACGTTAGAAATTAGAAACAAATAATAGTTCATTAGTTACATGCTTTTTTCGATTTCAATAATGGCAAATAGTTTAATAGTATTTAAAAGATAAAAGTTTCAATATTATTTTTATGCAATAACGGGAAAATGAAGCAAGGTGAGAACTGGGATGGTATGCAAATATATACCTAAAGACCTGGAGTAAAGTTCAGTTAGGACCAACAAAATCAACTTTAGGTTCTGTTGGGTTTCCCCCCAACTTGATTCTATGTCATGTGGGCTCTCTTTCTAACACATGGTCCATCTTTTATGTCTTAGAAAATAGAAAACATGTAAAAAAACAAAATTGCGGGCTGCGGGCTTAGCTCGCGAACTCGCACCTACAGGTTAGGGTTGCTGATTTTCTAACTCGCACAAGTACGGGCCACACAGGCCTGCACCAAGCTAGCCCATATTACTGGCTCTACTTGTGGTAGCTGGTGAAGAAGTTAACTTATAAGCTACTTTAGATGGGGAGTGTTTTTTTTACCAAAAGTTTAGGTGAGTTAAGTCATCAGGGCTCACCAGGGTCAGGGTATGCCTCTGGGTTTGAAGAATGCTTATATAAGTACTTACAAATCATCTACCAACAAGGTCCTTACATCGATGAGATTTGAACCCACAACCTTATGGTTATAAGCCAACTCTTTTACTAACTGGACCAACTTTTGTTGGTGGGAACAATATCGTTGGATCAAGAAACACCAAGAAATTGGACTAGGTGAAGAAACAAGAACCATTGGGCTTCAATATTTTCAGGCCCAAAATTAACCTACTAATGATACCATGTTAACAAACACAATTATAGTGATATTATGGAGAAAAATGAAGAATCATCACGTATTAGAGCAACATGCTCATACAATATGGTAACCCGCTTGCGCTAACTTTAATCATCCCTCACTTGAAGGTGATAAACCACTTAACCTTAATTCTAGGGATTATGACCAGAGAGAAACTTTTCTCTCTTAACTTAGCAAGTATTCCACATCCCACATACTTAACTCGTTAACTAGGACATCTATTTATAGAGTTCAATCACTAATCATGATCTTAACTAATAAGATAAGATCTTAATTATAGTTCAATATTCTAACAGAGTCGGCGAGGAATATAACTTAGACTCATCCTAGGAACTTGTCTCGTAATAGGTTACTTTTGTCATTGGTAGCCTCTTATATGTTTATTAGACCAATTTAATATAGGGAAAAAGATATTTAAATACCACTTAAACTTCAAAATCTAAAATTGGTTTTGTTAACTATAAAAGTATGTGGTTAACAAAAAAAGTATAGCAATTAAAGTACTTAGCATGAAGCAAAGGATGAGAGAGAGAGAGAGAAACCGACGAGAGAGCAAAGGGGAGAGAGAGTGAGATCGTAGTCATGAGTGAAGGAATAGCCCCGGTGACACTGAAACTAGCCTGAGCAAGCATGATCCCAATAACGAACAGCAGCTAAGGGCCTTCATCCCTCTCAAGCTTATTAAGAAGGAAGAATCGCCAACGCACCCTGATGATAACCATTCAACTAAGAAAGTCAAGATACGCCCACCATAACACCAAGTTAAAGACACTAAAATGGCCTCCCTGTAATCTAGTCAACATGGTGAGGACGGTATAGAGCCAAACCAGGCCTCAGACGTGCCAACCCCTCAACCCCTACCAACTAGCCTGACTGAACACTCCACAAAGCAAGATCGAGTATCCTTTATTAACAAACTCCTAAACAGAGACAAGGTCATCAAAAGCGAGGATGATTTTGTACGGGAAGACAACGACTTTGCTATCAAAAAAGAAGGCATTTTTCCTTCCATTCACTTCTCATCAAGAGTCCATAAGGCTTTAGAGGAAATCATGAGGTTCTCAAGCTCTTAGGAAGCTCGATTAATAACAGAAAACTCCAACTCAACCTACTGTGATTGTGGAAGTTCACCACTACCTTCAAACTCACTGATCTTGAAGGAGGTTACTTTATTGCAACTTTAAAAAACTAAGAAGATTACCAAGCTATGTTTACAGAAGGCCCCTGGTTGATCACAAGACACTATCTTACTGTGCATCCATAGACACCTGATTTCTCATCAACTAAACACTCAATCTCCCAAGTAGTTGCTTGGATTCGTATTCCAGGGATACCAACAAAGTATTATAAGAAAAACATTATTAGAGCCATTGGAAGGGTCCTGGGTCGAGTAATTCGCATTGACTAACACACAGAGTTTGGTGAGAGAGGGAAATTTTCAAGAATGGTGATCATCCTTGATCTTTCCAACTCCCCCACTTCAAATATTGTGATTGATGGAAAACCACTCCTGATCGAGTATGAAGGCTTACCGATGATATGCTACAGCTGCGGAAGCTATGGTCATTTGGAGGAAACCTGCCTACTCAAGCAACCTATGGTGTCGGAAAAAATTACCTCCATCGTGGTGGAAACAAGGGCAGAACTAGCAGCACAAATCCCAATCGCTGAAGAGGTTAACGACACAAAGTCCTATGGAAAGTATATGCAAGCCCCCTTTTCTAGTAGGAGGTTCAACAGGGACGCAAAAAGGGCAGCAGAGGAAAATTACCAAAAGGATGTTATCAACAATTCTAGGTACGATGTGCTTCAAAATTGTGATGCAGCCACTGATATTACCCAAAAAAACCCTGATCCTAGTAACAGTAGGTCTAATCTCGTGGATCCCACCACAGCCACAGCACTACAAAGACCGCAACCTCCTTGTACCAAATTGATCAAACCTGAAAAAGACCCTAAGGAAAAGCCTACCCCACTGACTCAAAAAAAGCAAAATCTCATACCCTTACTTGACTCTATCTTCACCACCTCAGCTTACAAATCAGCCTCATCATTGAAAACCTAAATTGACCAACCCAAACATATCACCATATTCCTCCCGAACCCCAAAGCACCATCTAAGTCTAAACCTGGCCTAACTATGACAAAACCCAAGCAAACCTAATGCAAAACTAGCCCACCTAAATGAAAACAATAAAGAAAACCTTACACCAGAACCTCCTGACCCAATCCCTCTAACTAATGGCATCAAATTTCGCATATCTCTTCAAGTAGGCACCCAAAAACCCAAAACAAGAGGGCTTATTCCATCACTAGCGGAGGAAGTGTTACGAACCATCACCAAAGCCTTGGACCCTAACCTAGATAATCAAGACATGAACCTTCCCGATAATACCCAGGATAACAAGGTGACCAGAATCACTTCAGTATGGAGCAGTACACACCCTACCTTTACCATGATAATCTTTACTTGGAACTGCCAAGGTACGACACAGAGTAAATTCCACTCTGTGCTTAAATACTTAATCAAAGAGCACAAGCCAGACCTTTTGATCCTCCTTAAACTAAGAATCTCAGGAGTTATGGAAAATAGAGTTATCAAGAATATCGGCTTCCCCTATTCACACCGATATGAAGCTGTAGGGTTTTCAGGGGGTATTTGGTTGCTTTGGTCGGACAAGATCGAAGTAGAAACTATTTAAACCCATTAACAATTTATCCACACAAGAATACGACTACCCCTAGAAAAGAAACCATTCCTCCTAACAGCTGTGTATGCAAGGCCTATTACATAAGTGCATTCTCATCTCTGGTCGGAACTTAGCAAAATCGGGGAATCCACAACAAAGCCTTGGATAGCTATAGGAGAGTATAATACAGTCTTGAATGCAAGTGAACAAAGATCAAGCTCAGGCACGTCGAGGAGTGGTTGCCCTTTATTTAATCGTTTCGTCCAAGATTGTTCCCTTATTGATCTCGGATTCTCTGGCTCACACTTCACTTGAAGGAAGAGACTCTCACTGGCATGCCTGGATTGAGCCCTGGTCAACAACCAATAGACCTAAATCTTTCTGAATACCACCATCCAACATTTGGAAAGAATTAAATTAGACCACAACCTACTCAAAGTATCACTAAATCTAAATGAGTCCGCTACCTGCCCTACCCGCACTTTTAAATTTTTAGCTGTATGGCTTACTCACCTATCATTTACAACTCTGGTGCGTGAAACATGGAAGGACTCATATTCCCTTAGTGAGAATATTGCATCTTTCATATAAGCAGCCCAGAGGTGGAATCAGGAAGTTTTTGGAGAAATTTGGAAGAGGAAACGCTACTTGACAGCACGTTTAACAGGCACATAATGGGCTCTAGATGAACGCCCCCTTTCCTCCTTCCTTCTTAAACTCAATGAAGAAGTATGCCAAAACTACGAAGCAACGAGTTTACAAGAGGAATTGTTGTAGATTCAAAAGTTAAGGGAAGACTAAATTAACTTGGGGGACCGTAACTCATTCTACTATCATACTAAAGTGTACATTCAAAAATCTCGTAACACTCAAGAACCATGAAGGAGACTGGATTACAGATGAACAAACTTTGGAGAAAATGATCAGTGACTTTTATGTGTCCTTGTACTCAACATCGCCAACCCCCATAAACCAGTACAACACTAGAGGTCAATTTCATCCACTCCCACTGAATCCATTAAAATGTTGCAGGAAGATGTTACTTTAGAAGAAGTTAAATGAGCCTTATTTGACATGAAGCCACTTAAAGCACCGGTAGTAAATGGATTACATGCACTCTTCTTCCAAAGCCAATGGGACATAGTAGGTAACTCTCTCTTCCAAATGGTATAATCCCTCTTTAATGGAGCTACTCTGGACTAATCCTTTAACCGTACACTAATAGCATTGGTACTAAAAGTGGAATGCCTCTCTACTGTTAAAGAATTTCAACCAATTAGCCTTTGTTTTGTTATGTATAAGCTAGTAATAAAGGTTATCTCCAACAGGCTCAAGGCACTAATGCCTCTCCTTACCTCCCCATACCAATCTAGTTTCATTAAAGGCAGAAGCATTACGAATAATATCATTATAGCGTAAGAGGTAATTCACTTAATGAGGAGAAAACAAGGAAAAAAGGGATGGATGGTGATTAAAGTAGATCTAGAGAAGGAATTTGACAAGCTGAACTGGTCTTTTATCAAATACACTCTAGAGGATGCGGGCTTACCATTGCGAATTGTCTTCTGAATCATGCAATGTGTAACCACAAGCTCTATGCAAATCATGTGATGTGGTATATCGACAACATCTTTTACCCCATCTAGAGGCATTCGTCAAGGAGACCCTTTCTCCCTGTACTTATTTATACTCTGCATGGAAAGGCTTTCCCAGACCATTAAGGTTAAGGTACAATAGAAGCAGTGGGAGACCATCAGGCTGGGTAGAAGAGGACCTCCTCTTTCACACCTCTTCTTCACAGATGACCTCATCCTTTTTGGAAGCACAACTCCTAGCCTACTTCAGCTAATCTAAGGCACCCTAGCAGATTTTTGCCAAGCCTTAGGCCAAGTTTTTAGTCAAAGAAAGACTCAGTTCAATTCTTAAAAAATGTTGCAAGGCGTGAAGCATGTTAGAATTGGCTGACACCCAAGAGGGGGGTGAATTGGGTGTATGATAAGAAAGTCTGATGTTTAAAAATCTTTTCACAGATTGTAAACTTAGTATATATGGAAGCAGCAATTATGTAAATCATATATGCTGGAAATATAAAAGCTTAGGGAAGAGAATGTGCAAACTGTGATTTATCCTGGTTCGGTCCAATCCACGATGACCTACGTCCAGTCCCCAGGCTCCTCCTGAGATTTCCAATCCACTATCTTCTTGTTTAATCAGGCACAAGAAAAGCCTTTATAAATTCACAAGAGTTACTCCCCCTTACACACTGTAAGGTTTACTCCTTCTTACAGCAAGTCGAGCAAAGCAATCCCAAAGACCTTTCTCTCCTGCTTACCCATGCAAGTCTTATGAGCAGCAACGTTCTCTCCCGCTTACACCACTATAAGTCTTACGAGCAGAAACGTTCTCTACTTCTTGCACCTTGTAAGTCTTATGGGCAGAAACTCTTACTGGCGATTCACTCTACAACTTCCACCGTAAGGTGATCAATCCTCTTAAGGTCCCTCTACCTTGAGAACACTTCTGAAATACAGATGAAGTATTTACAAGCTCTCTCACAGAGTGTATAAATGCTCACTGAAGTACAATACAAAATATTCTCACTCTCTCAAATATACATAATATAGAAGATGAAGTAAAGCAAAGAGTGGTCGGAGGTAGAAGACTTAGAATATCATCATGTTCATGTTCTCATCATTTTTCCTGTCCTTCTGTGTTTGAATCATTTCCTATTTATAGCTGAGTTGTAGAAGATGACCGTTGTAAACATCCATCCGTTAGAGTCTGTTGATTCATTTGACCGTTGAGCCCATTCGTATATTTTTCTGTTGTAATCCCATCTGATGCTTAGACAGACACTACTTCATTTTCGGTTGGAGTCCCATTGCTTTGTATGGTTGTTGAGTGTATTTAAATATTTTCCCGTTGATCGTGCTCTGACATATGCTTCAGCGTTGCTTTCTTTCTGTTGTGCACGTTCGCTGAAACGTTTATTGAATATTCATGTTGCCCGTGATTTGTTGTCACTGAATGTTGATCCGTGTATGCCATGTGATCGGTAGTGCATAACACCTGTAAAAGCACTCAGAGAAATAGCCGTTAGAAAACATCACTCGGGTGATTACATACTTCACTGGTAATGATTTTATGAAGATAGTATTCTACTGGCAGTGACTGGTAATGATGATCCCTTGAGTAATTTCCATGATTCTGTGAAGTTTCTGAAGGTGATTCTTATAAGCTGCCACTGGAACTGATTTAGTCACAGTGGAGAGTTTGCTGAGTAATCACTGGGAGGTATTTAATTCACTGGAAGTGCATTGGGAGTGATATACCAAAATAAACATATCACTTAAGGCATATTGACTTTCACTTGGAGGTGCATTTAGATTCATTGGGAGTGATCTCATCTTCACGGGAAGTGATTCTGATTCATACTGATATACTGGCAGTGATTTGATGTCAACCGGAAGTGATACTGAGAAAATAGCTAATCACTCGAGTGAATTCAGCTGTACTGGGAATGATTTTCAGAACAGTGAAATTTTCTTCCGGTGATTTCAGAGCCACTGAAGTGATACTGAAAATTTCACATATCACTCGAGTGATTTGGAGATCACTGGAAGTGAATTTCGAAACAGTGATTTTTGATTCACTGGAAGTGATTTGAGAAAGAGTGAAATTCACTGGAAGTGATTCAGCATCCACTGGAAGTGATCTTCGAAAACAACATAATCACTCGAGTGATTTTGGCATCACTGGAAGTGATTTTGCAAACAGTGAATTTTTCTTGCAGTGATTTCAGGCGCAATGGAAGTGATTTGGCAAAGTTGAGATATCACTTGAGTGATTTAGAGATCACTGGAAGTGATTTGGTGGAAATCACAAATCACTCGAGTGATTCAGGATCACTGGAAGTGAAATCTGGAACAGTAAAAAATTCCTGCAGTGATTCTGGCGCCACTGGAAGTGATTTGCCATATCACTCGAGTGAATTCTGGAATCACTCGAGTGATCTGTTCTTCAGATCACTTTTACTTCGTTGTTGCGTTTCCAGTTCTTCAGCAGACAGAGGTAAACTTTCAGATGACATAACTCTTCGAGTATGGCTCCAAAATTTCTGTATTGTATATCAATGGAAAGCTCTTGAAGTCTAGTTTCATATGGAACTGGTTTCACCTCAATAGGATCAGTGGTTTGAGAGTTATAGCCAAAATACCAAACCTGTTCTAGAAAGTGATGCTGATGTAAAGGCCAGATTCGAACACTTATATATCCTTCATCTGAGCTCCTTTGATGTTGCTTCTGGTGTCAAGATGACGCATTAGGAGTCTATTTTCATATACAACTGGTTTGGTCTAAATTGGAGTTGTAATTAGTGAGATATGATCAAATAACCAGACCTTACTCAGCTGGACAAACAACAGAGTATGAAACACTGAACATTACTCGAGTGAATTAGTGAATCACTCGAGTGATTTTTACTATTTCCAGAATCACTCGAGTGATTCTGAAAATCACTCGAGTGATTGTTAAAATCACTCGATGCTACAGTGCAGCTACAGTAAGCTACAGTGAAATACGCTACAGTACCGTATGCTACAGTACCCATAGAACTTGAATCTTCATATTTTTCATTAATTCATGCAAGTTCTTCATTCCTCAATCTCTTTCTTCCATTGCTTGACTAATCTACAATATATGTAATATCAAATAGTTAGTCAATGTACTTAGAGAAGTATACTATGCAAACTTCTTGCTCTCTTAATATTTGACATCTATATTTGTCATCATCAAAACTAATCATATCTAACAAAGCAGACATGATATGTCAATTCCTTTAATTTCAAAAAACAGAGAAATTGGGTAAATACTTAGGAGTGTCACTCCTCCACTCTCGAGTCACAAAGGATACATGCTACTACTTGATTGAAAAAGTGCAACTCAAGCTCTCTAATTAGAAGGAAAAATCACTCTTTCTAGCAGGTCAAATTACACTTGCGAAATCAGTGCTCAGTGCCATCCCCTATTACACCATGCAAGCCTCCCTCCTCCCGGTCTAATGTTGCAAAAATATTGAAAAAATAGTGAGAGGATTTATCTGGGAATCGCACGGATTGAATCGTAAGACAAGTCTAGTTAGTTGGAAGGAAATATCCTAACCCCTGTAACATGGTGGATGCAGGATAAAGAATCTCAAAGGGTAAAACCATGCTTTTCTCTCCAAACTTGCCTTTAGCCTTATTAGCTAACCTGATAAGCTTTGGGTCTAGGTTTTGAAGGGTAAATATCACTGGGGCCGTGACACCAAATATGAATTCAAAACAAAGGTAGCTATACATATGTGGAGAAGTATAGCTACAATTTGGCCTGAAGCAGAGCTAAATATATTCTGGGATGTGGGGGATGGAACTACCACTCAATTTTAGAAAGAATATTGGCTAGGCGATGGAGGGCCATTGAAATTCTTATACTTTTGCTGATATTCTGGAATCAAAATTAGAAAAACCTGTCTATGATTATAAGGATGAGCAGGGCTGATGGAAATGCGAAAATTTTGAGCATTAGCTACCAGAAGCTCTTAACTTGTAAATAACCAAAACTTTACTACCACAAAGGCAGAACCCAGCAGATAATTGCTACTGTAATCTTACTTCCAATAGGACTTTTATTGATTCATGAATGCTATAATATCTTTATTCTTCAATTATGTTCTTGCTTATGACTTTGCACTTTTAATTTTGTTGGAAGCATAGTAAGAACTTATTAGTCACTTCTTGTTGTCCGATGACGTCCAAAAGCTAAGTGTGGGAAAATTTGATAAGTAAAATATTTACATATTTATTTTCCCTTATATGATGATTTTTTGGATGATATTGAGCTTAATTTAATGAATTTAGCTATAATTGATAAATAAATAATGACTTGGGCATAAAATAGAATTTATCGAAAAATACTAAATTTTGACCCTATTTCGGTTTTTAGGTAATATCTAGAGCTTTAGATGTCAGATTGAGGCGTTCTTCATAAGCATAAAAATCTAAGAAAAATTCCTACAACTTTTATGTTGAGGTCAAAATCCAATTCTGCCTTCAAGAGTTTTAAATCTTGCTTAGAATTTGAGCACTTGAATTTATCCAAGTCTGACCTTTATCCACTAATTTGACCATAACTTGAGCTAAAAATATTGAAATGAGGACCTCTCACATGCGTTTTCAAGCTAAGATCCAAAACTGTGAGATTCCATCATTTTCTCTCTCAAAAGTAGGCTTCAATCAAGAAGTAAGGCTGCTACAAGGTCAACATTAGTGGCTTAAAGTCAAAATTCATACCTAACAAAGTGAAAATTTTTGCACCCCATTCATCTATAAATAGAGAAGTAGAAGACGCAAGGAGGGACATCATCTTAGAGTTTAATTTCATGCATTGTATTGTTCTTGCATGCCTCCTTGAAAAGCTTAGGTAGTCATCCTTCATGGATTGTATAGGTTGCCACCTATATGAAAGGTTTTACCTCCTATAAGAAAGGGTAGATTTTTTTCATTTTCATGCATCTTGTAGTTGTATCTTTATGCTTTAGAATTTAATAATCAATTTTTATGTAATGTTTATGAAGTTTTCAATTTATTTTGGTTTTGTTTTTAAGTTCATCATGAGCTAAATTTTCATTTTCCTAGGGTGATGATATAGCTTACTAATGATGGATTGAATCTTAACTTATTAAATCTAGTTGTAATTTTTCCTTCATGATTGAGTTTTGATTATTTTTCTTAATGCTTTCAATTAATTGGCTATCTTTTGAATGATTTCTATATGTATGCTGAGACCCGAAGGTGATGCATGTGTGTCGATTCTATAATTAAAACCATAACTTGCATGAGAAATAGGAATATATTCATATGAGTTGTGAAGTCTTAATGAGTTTTATAAATCTTAATGCATGATTAATTGTTTTAAATTCATATACGGATATATTGAATTAACAATTAATTATAAAATTGCTTGACCTCGGAAGAGGCTAGTAATTAAATTAGGGAAACTCGGCTATAAATTATGTAGAATAAATTGAATTAGAACAGATAGGTCATTCAATCCAAAATTTGTTAAGTGAAATATGATCCTTAGAGCTTTTTCTCATGTTTGTTTTCATATCAATTGCATTCATTTTTAATTTGTAATCTCCATCACTAACTAATCGATCGACTAAATAGAATTAAGATTACTAATTTTGGTACTTAATGATCAATCCTTGTGGGAATGATACTCTACTCACTTTTATATTACTTGTTTTCGAAAATGTACACTTGCACTTTTTAATAAATCATTTACACTCATAACAACATCAACCCACTTGCATTTGAAAATGGGAAATTTAATTTTAACATAGTCAACCATCTAAATCTCTTCAACCATCTAAAAACTAGAGAAGTGCATAGATTCAGCCACTAACATAACACCACTGTTCTGGACGATGCTCTTATCATCTAGGGACTTCATGTTAAAGGTATAACCATTGATCAAAAATGAATTCCAACTTATGACATCAACCTTAGAACCACGTGCTAACCATTTAATTGTATCAGAAACACATTCTTCTCCGTCAACCTTTTATTCACCAATGTGCAAAAGTTCTGTTATGCTCCCTAATTAACCTTTATTCAGTCATTCGACTATTTTCTTTCCGTTCAATTTCTTTATAAGCATTCAAGTAATCTTGAACTTTATCAACATTATTCAAGATGTACAAGTGGACTTGTTGTAATTCATCAGGATCCACACTTTTTACTGTAGCACCGCGTCTACCCCTTTCTTCATCATAATATTTAGGAAGCCTAATATGTCCTACATTTGACAAATAGTGTTGACAAAATTCCATGGCTTCTTCATAAACATATTTTTGTACAATAGATGCTTCAGGTTGGTTAGAGTTCTTCACATACTCTTTTAGGATTTTCATAGTTCTTTCATTGGATACATCCATCGAAAATAGATAGGGCCACACAACTTTATCTTCCTCACTAGATGAACAATTAGATATACCATGATGTCAAATAAAGAAAGAAGAAAAAGCTTCTCAAGCTGGCACAAGATCAGATATCCTTCATTTTCCAATTCATCCAATCTTTCTGTCTCAATGACTTTACTACAAATAGCATTGAAGAAGAAACAAAGTCTAGTCAATATGTGTTAAAAATCACATTCAATAATGCCTCAAATAGCTATTGGGAGTAGTTGTTGCATTAAGACATGACAATCATAAAACTTTAGCCTTACTAACTTTAAGTCTTTCATCGACACAAACTTTTTAAAATTTGAAGAATACCCTAAGGGAACTTTGATGTCATATAAATACTCACAAAAACTTATTTTCTCATCCTTAGATAAAGTATGAGAAGCTTGAGGATAAAAAGTTCTCTTACCATATGGCCTTGAATGTAAGTCTTCTCATATTCTCATTTCTTGCAAATCTAATCTTGCCTTTACGCCATTCTTAGAACTACCTTGTATGTTGAGCAGTGTCCTAATAATACTATCACATATGTTTTTCTCCATATGCATGAAATCAATACAGTGTCTCACATAAAGATTGCGCCAATATGAAAGCTCGAAGAAGACAGACCTCTTTTTCCATATATTTGTGTCATTTCTACTCTTTGTAATCTATGCCTTTAGAGCATGATCAAAAATAATATTGATATTTTTCACTTTTTCATAAAATTTCTCCCTAGTTAATGCCTCTAAAGCATCTTCAAACTCTTGGCCACCACAGAAAGATTTCTTTAATCTACGATATGTGTGACCTCGTCTAATAAATCTCCTATGGCCAAGATAAACGGTCTTTCTTCCATATTGAAGTTGATGGTAGCATTTGCCTTCTTCACAAATCGAACATACTTTATGGCTTTTAACGCTATATCCTAACAAGTTTACATATGCAAGGAAGTCATTTATAGTACCAAAGATCATGGCTCGCATTTTAAAATCTCCTTCTTGTTCAAGTCAAAAACATCGACACCTTCATCCCACAACTCTTTCAAGTCTTCAATCAAATGTTCTAGCTAAACATCTATGTCATTTTAGAGTTGTTTTGGTCCCGAAATCAACATAAACAACATGATGTACTTTCGTTTCATGCATAACAAAGGAGATAAATTATAAATTAATAACAGGATAGGCCATAAACTATGTATACTTCTTAGACTTCCATAAGAATTAATGTCATCTATGCTAAGCCCAAGGCTAAGGTTCTTAGGTTCTTCACCAAAACTAGGAAATAATTGATTAATTTTCTTCCATTAAGAAGAATCAGCCAGATGTCGAAGCTTTCCATCGAAAATCCTCTCATTTGCATGCCATCTCAAATTTTTAGCATCAATTTCATTAGCAAACAATCGCTTGAACCTCAGTATGATTGGAAGATACCACAACACTTTTGTAGGGGCCTTATTTAATTTGTACCTTGGGTTTCACATATCGGACATTGTTGTTTCTCTTCATGCTCTTTTTTGTACAATATACAATCATTAGGGCATGCGTGGATCTTTTTATACTTCATCCCTAGTAGACATAGTATTTTCTTAGCACTATAGTATCGACAAGGCAACACATTATCATCTGAAAGCATATCCTTAAAGGCCTTAAGCATTTCTGAAAAACCCTTGTTGCTTCATCCATGTCGTACTTTCAAGCTTACCAATTTCAATATTGTTTTCAACAATTGGTATTTTTTACACTCCAGGTACAGCGGCTTCTCAGTATTACTGCACATATTACCATATGCATGTGATTGCTCAAAAGCCTCTTCTCCTACATCACAAATGATATCCTATATCTGATCATCCAGATCTGTGTCATTATTATCAAAGGCCACTCCCCCTATTGAGATGCACTTGACATTTCTAATTCTTCACCATGCCATACCCATACTGTATAACTCTTACAAAATCCTTCACAAATTAAATGTGCATATATATCTACAGCATTTAGTCGCTTCTCATGTAAACATTTTACACAAGGACAATAGAACATCCAACTGTCATCATCGACATTTCTTCTAGCAAAGTCTAAAAAATCCCTTACCCCATTATCATATTTAACACTCATTCATTTAGCATTTATACAACTACGATCCATATATTTCAACACATTTTTCTCTCTTTTCTATTTTTTCCCTTGGAAAAGGCAGGAGTATGATAAGAGTACTGAATCATTACACTCATCAAGTACCTAGTTTAACTAATACATAATGAACAAATACATAGCAAATTTTATACTATAATGCATTTGTATAGCAAAGATCAATCACTTCAATTAATGGCAAAGACTAATTAAATTACCCGTCAGTCACTCAAAGAACGGCTTTTAAGATCAAAAACTACATAGTAAAAATCAATTTGGTATGATGGGGTGGATTGCATGCTGGAAGAAAGGATTTAAAGACTGGCTTCTTCCTAATTACTATACTACAAACAAATCAGACCTTGATTAATGCTTTCAAGATGGGAAATCAGACCCTCAAGAAAATTTACAGCACTTAATCAATTCATTTTGAAGAATTCCTCAATTGCACAACGTACTCACACGATGCAGTTCAAGTAGTTTATTTCTTTCCCTTGCTTCTCTTAGCCACACAACAAATATATAGCAGAACGGAGAGAAAAATAGAAAACAGACATGAACTTACCTCCTTACAATTCTATATGAGAGAGCGATTTTAGTTTTTCCGGGATTTAGAACTCAAAACTAGACACTAGAAAAATAATAACAACAATTTTGGCAGAATATTCAACTGAAGCAAAGGAGCAAGGAAGAGGAGAAAGTCGCGAGAAGAGCAAGGTACCTTATAAAACATGCAAAATGTCGCAAATTTAAAGGAGGCAGAACACGCAAGATGTCGTAAGTTTGGAGGAGGCAGAACGCGCAAAATGTTACAAGGGAGGAGGACTACCATGCCTAGATCTCCAATGCTTAGTTTTCACCTTTTATAGCCATGCCACAATCGCAAATTGTCACAAGTTAAGAGGAAGCAGAACACAAAAACTGTCACCAGGAGAGGAAGGGGGGAAATTTAGGGCAGGAACTTTAAGACCGATTATACTAAAAATCATTCTTAAAAGTCCTCTTTTAGATCGGTTGATCCAAATAATTGGTCTTAAAAGTAATGAATTTTTTAAAATTTTCTCTACTCATCTTTTTAGATGATTCCAATGGATAACCTGTCTAAAAATTTTAATATTTTAGACTAGTTTTTGGGTACAACCGGTCTAAAAAGATATAAACATATTATTTTTTTGTTGCTTTTAATTCAAAAAATATATTAGACTTGTTATAAGTAGAAACAGTCTAGAAAATGTATTGCATATTTTTTTAAACAATTATTTTTATCTTTTTAGACCTGTTCCTTATAAAATCGATCTTAATAATATATTTTAGAGCGGTTTTATAAGGAACTAGTCTCACAAGTTTCTCATAATTACAAAAATACCATCGGTTATACCTTTTATACTTTATCCGCTATAACCGGTCTACATGTGTAAGTCTAAAACACCTTTTTTTGTACTAGTGATTTCATCCTTAGCTTGAAGATAAACATCATTGCCTTGTTCTTAAAAAGCATCTTTATAAAAATAATGTGTAATAAACCAAATTATTAAAATTAGTAATATATAATATGAATAAAAAAAAGCAACATGTCTAAAATTTAAAATATACAACCTTTATCATTGATGGTATTTTTGGTATTGGTAGTGTGGTATCATTATAAATGATGTCTTCTCTATCTCTTTAGCATAAAATGTTGAAAGTGGAGGAGAATCAACTTTTTTCATTATCCAATATTCAATCTTATCAATGGGATCAAAATCTTTTTTCTTGTTAACAACTCTAAAAAAACACATGAAGATAAAATATTGGCATTATTATTAGTAGTGATTTAATTAATTTTTTTTATCAATACAAATGTAAGTAAAGTGTAAGCTGTAAAGTGAAAAGCTTAGAAAAATATACATATTCCTCAAACAAAAATTATAATGAATAAAGACAAGATCATTTAGTCGTTGATGTTCCAATCTATTTCTTTTCTTGGAGTGTATTATTTCAAAGACACTCTAATTCCTTTCATAACCAGAAGAAGGAGCAGTTTGGCTCTGCTGAATAGCCAACTTTTTAACATTTGGACAACTACCTTCAAAATACCGCCGCCATTCATCTAACATATTAAATTGAACATCATCAAATAAAAAAACAATTAAAGTCAGAGAGGCTTATGGGATAAGAATTAAGAAGTAATAAATTTTACTAGGTTGCATTGATTTTGCAGATTCAAGAGCCAAAGAATTATTGAAGGATCCACTTTTATCTTAGTATAATGTGCCTTCTTGCAAGAACTTGATCTTATTAGTTGTTATTTTCCTATTTATGACAAATAGGTATTCTTGCATAACCTCTGACTTTTAAGAGAAGTTAGCCTTATCATAAAGAAAAACAGGATTTAAGATGTAAGTTGTTGCATGAAGATCTTGACGAAGCTAAAAATCTCACTTACTCTTAATAATACTTGTGAATGGCTTGTATTTATTTTCATGTGATTGAAAGTACGCTTGATAGCTTTCCTTGCCCTATGCATCCCTTCACACACACACACACACACACACATTCAAGTGAAGGCCTATCATTAGAATCTACAAGTATCAAAAGTTTTATAAGAGGTTTGATAACTTCAACAATGCCTTGACAATCATTCCAAAATCCATTATCCAATACAACCTCTATTACATCTTTGCCTTATGGTCTTTTAAGTATCTAGAGTCAATAAATGTCTTACGAGTTACCAAGGCTTGTAAATCATGCTTGTGCTCAAGAATATTTTTCAAGGGAATAAAAGTAGCAGCAAATTGTGTTGGTCCAGGTCAGATGACTTCTATCCAGTCTTCTCTATTACTCGGCCAAGCTAGTAAAAACCCATGGTTGTAAATGAATTTTGAAATCAAAGATGCACGTGTAGATACACGTATGACAATCTCCATTTCACTAATGTCTAGCAACATCATATTTAAGCAATGCGCATCACATGGAGATTTATAAATAGACAGATACTTTTCAGTTAATAATTTCCCAACAACTTTGTAATTAGCTACATTATCAGTAACAAGGTGGATGTCATTGTCTACACCAACAAACATAACCATATCCATGAATAAGTTGTATAGAGTTTGGGTATCTTTAGTAATGTCTGAGGTATCAACAGATTTGATGAAAACAATTACTTTAGGATAATAATCCAGAAAATTAATCAACTTCCTATTTCGTTGATCTTGTCAGTCATCCACCATTATTGTGCAATTAGTCTTTGCCTAAAAGTTCTTGCACTCATCAACTAACAATTGAATTTCCTTTTTCATGTCTTGTAATAATTCATAGGCATAGTAAGATGGTCATTTATAACTAGGGCCAATAGCTATAATAGCATATATCACAGGCTGGAAGTAAAATGAATTCACTACTTTAATTGGAATGCAACAACCATACAACCACTTAGGCATAGTCATGTCTGCTCCATGCACAACTTCTTTACTTGCAAATATACTTCTTATTCCTGGCTGTGCACCTGGGGTTGTCATTGGGACAAAGAAAGTATCTGTAGCTACATGTGCCTTTCTTTTCAAACCTTCATATGACCTTGAAGAAGGATTATGAATTTTTTTTAAGACAGGGATAGTCATAAATTACAAAATACTCTGAAATAGTGATATTTAAAATCAAATATTTTTAAAATAAATATATTAAAAATGAAGAGATAATGAAAAGGCAGTTTCAAAATATTTTGAAATCTTATTAGAATCCCACTACTAATGACTTTTAGAAAATAAAAGAGAAAAATAAATAAATAAATAAATAAATAAATAAAATTATTTTTTACTTCATAAAATACTTTTTGAGTGGATTCCTCTTACCTCACTCTTCATCTCCCACATTCCCTGCCCAACTAAAATAAAGATAAAAAATAAAATATGCTAAAAAAATAAAGACAAATAAACCGGAGATAGTTACAAATTACAAAATACTCTGAAATAGTGAGATTTAAAATCAAATATTCTTAAAATAAATATAATAAAAAATAAAGAGATAATGAAAAAGTAGTCTCAAAATATTTTGAAATCTTGTCAGAATCCCACTGCTAATGATTTTTAGAATTTAAAATTATTTCTATATTTCATAAAATATTTTTTTAGCGGATTACTTTTACTTCACTCTTCACCTTCACCTCCTGTATTCTCTGACCCCAACTCTATTAGCCTCCTCATATCCTCTATCATGGAGTTGGTAACTATATCAAAGTTCCCTATTAAACTTTGCTTTGTTGCATTCATTTGATGTGACTCTATGATGTTTGGATATGAGATTGCTCATGATGGTGTCTCAATGAAAATGGTCATCTGTGATTCAAATGTCAGTTTCAAGAATATTCTTGTTTACCTTATTGTTTTGCATGATCTTTGCGCTAATTGTGTTGTTACTATAACAAATTCTCTTATATGTATACCTAATTGTTTTGCATGATCTTTGCGCTGATTGTGTTGTTACTATAACAGATTCTCTTATATATATCCC
Source organism: Albizia julibrissin (assembly GCA_037074505.1). Classification (NCBI taxonomy): domain Eukaryota; kingdom Viridiplantae; phylum Streptophyta; class Magnoliopsida; order Fabales; family Fabaceae; genus Albizia; species Albizia julibrissin. Next base: position 42,498,944 of record CM073478.1, on the reverse strand, counting down.
GCTCATTTGGTTTATGGAGTTATACGGGGTGTATCGCCACCTCAAACATTTGATCGAAGGGAATATGAATAAAAGGGAACATGTGTGTGATTTCTAATTTCATTGTGCGGCCTTCATCGACACAACCAAATATGCTAGTAGCCGATTTGGTTCGATTACATGATAAATGATTACATATAATTTTGATGCAATAGAGCGATTACAACGTTTGTTGGGCTTATGTAATATAAAGATGATTACATTTTATAATTCTAATTACATCATTTAATGTAATTAAGATTATATTACTAGGATGGATGAATGAAGATACATACATCCTGTAATCAAGTTAAAATGAAACTATTGCCATTATAATTTTTTAAATTGACCAAAGTGCTTGCCCATAAATGTTGTTAAATATTAAATAGTTTTAATTACCACCATTAAATATTAGAATTAATTAATAATATAAAAATTTAAGAAATATTCCCCCATTAAAAAAATTATATTCCAATGTTAAAAAATATTAAAATATCTCATTAAATAATATTCTCATATTTAAATATTAAAAAATTAATATGAACCGAACCTATACACTGCATAACATTTCCACCATTGAATATAAAAAGATTACTATGAACCTAATGTGTATACTGAATAGAATGAAAAAAAAATTATCATGAACCAATGTGTACATTATTATATGTGTAGACATGGATAATTTTATCTCTTGCTATATTATTTTCATATACTTTCATGTTCGATGTAATCCAATCAAATATTTTTATGTATATCCATCATATTTCATTAATGACGAATCAAACAAATTATGTAATCATTATTACATTACATTGCTTCCAATTCTGTGAACCAATAATCAATAAATTTTAAAATTTTATTAATTTTTATGAAAAATGAATAGATTAAGTTAAAAAAAAAATTAGTGAAAGCATAGTTCAATGAAAGCAATAAATATTTGGATATGGAATTTTTTTTTTTGCCGGCAATATGGATCTAGAAATCTGATTTAAAATCAAAAGATAATGACAAAATTTTTTATCATAAATAGTAAAAAAAAACCAATCAATTTTTTTTAACTTCCTACTTATTATTGGAATTTAGAACTTTATAAAATTGGCTAAAATATACTTTTAGTCTTTAAGTTTTACATAAGATATACTTTAAGTCTCTTAATTTTATAAAGTATATTTTTGGTCCTATATTTTTAACGTTGTTAATATTGCTAACAAAAAACAGTGATGTAGCAAACTCAAGTGATGACTATGTATCTAACAAAATATATTTATGTTTTAATTTTTTAATATAATATATTTATATGATTAAACTAAAATAAATTGAGAAATTGCTATAAATGAAATCGAGGTTTTTGATATTTAGATTATTAAACTAATATATTTATATCTTTAGATTATTAAACTAAAATCATTTAATACAATCGAGGCTTTGATATTGACTGTTTTATTAGGTTTTTATATTTTTCTAATTTACAGATATTTTGAACTTAAGATTTATAACATTTAATTATACAGTTATTATTTAAGTTTACATAGTTATTACTTGAATTTGCTACACCTCAACGTTTTCTATTAGCAATGTTAATGGTGTTAGAATTATAGACTAAAAGTATAATTTATAAAGTTAAAGGATTAAAAGTATACCTTATATAAATTTAAATGACGAAAAAAATACTTTAACCTATAAAAATTGATATATTATAACTTTTTGAACATGAATAATTATTTCTTCTGAATTGAAAGATCATAAATCAATATACAAATATTAAGTTTTTTTCCAGCAAGAAAAATATAGTTTATAAATAAGTTTTTGGTAATTATATAGCTATTTTAGTGCATGTTTGGTTCATGGAATTGGAAGTAATGTAATGAAATGTAACGTAACGTAATGTAATGATGATTACATAATTTGTTTGGTTCGTCATTAGGGAAAGATGATGCATATACATAAAAATATTTGGTTGGATTACATTGAACATAAGAATATATGGGAATAATATAGTAAGTGACAAAATTACCAATTTCTACAAATATAATAAAGTATACGTTGAGTTAATGATAATTTTTTTTTATTCTGTGTAGTGTATATGTTAGATTCATAGTAATTTTTTAATATTTAATGATAGAAATATTATATAGTGTATAGATTGAATACATGTTAATTTTTAAATATTTAATTATAAGAATATTATTTAATAAGATATTTTAATATTTTTTAATAGTGGAATATAATTTTTTTTAAATTTTTAAATAGAAGAATATTTCTTAAATTTTTATATTATTAGTTATTTTTTTAATTTTTAATGATAATAATTAAAATATTTAATATCTAACCGCATAGGAATTGGTGTCTGAACAAAAATACAGCGCAGGAAACAGTAGCTCGGCCTCTGTTTCTCACCCCATCTGAACAAAAATACCCCAAGGACAATTTTACATACCTGATGAAGAGACAGACAGAGGCAGAGCCTGCTCTTTTTTTCTTTCTTTTCGGACGGAAGAGGCTGAGCCTGCTCAAGATATCATAATATCAGAATCCAGTCTACTTCCCGGGAAATCGAAACTTACAAGGAGGACTAATGGTCAGTCAAACCGTCGCTGCAACTACGTTACTCGCCATAGCCGCTTCTTATCTCTTTCTTTACATTACTCCACCTTCAAAATCAACTTTTCATTCCCTCTTCATATCCGGTTCCCTCGCCGATAATGCCTCCATGTCCCGCCACCTCCGCACTCTCACGCGCCGCCCTCATGCCGCCGGATCTGAAGCCAACTCCGAGGCCGCAGCTTATGTTCTTTCAGTTCTCACCTCCTCTGATGTTGCATCCCACAAAGCTTCCTACAAGGTTTCCCTCACATACCCTCTTTCTCGATCCTTATTGCTCATAAACCCACCTCCTAAACCACCCACTAGCTTCACTCTACGGCAAGAAAGCTACGACGGCGATCCTTATGCCGATGTGGAAGACGAGGTCCTACCAACATTCCATGCATATGCTAAGTCTGGCACTATAATTGGTCCTGTGGTTTACGTCAACTATGGGCGCGTGGAGGACTATTTGAAGTTGAAGGAAATCGGGGTGAATGTTTCAGGTTCTGTGGTATTGGCACGACACGGGGAAATTTACAGAGGGGATATTGTGAAAATTGCTTATAAGGAAGGAGCTATTGGGGCGGTGATATATTCAGACCGGAAGGATTACGGCGGCACCGGCGGGGCACGCTCGTTCCCTGACGGTAGGTGGCTGCCGCCGAGTGGTGTTCAGGTGGGAACGGTGTATAACGGATTGGGTGATCCTACCACTCCTGGTTGGGCGAGTAGAGATGAAGATGACGATGAGTGTGAGAGGCTATCAAAGGACGAAGTTGAGAAAGAAGGAGATGTTTATCTTTTACCTTCTTTACCAGTTTCAGCAGCAGATGGTGAAGAGATACTAAGGTCAATTGGTGGTCCAGTAGCAGATGAAGATTGGCAAGGAGACAAAGACGCACCTACTTACAGGGTTGGACCTGGTCCAGGAATTCTCAATCTCAGTTACACAGTAAGTATATATCTAATTTGAAGTTTCTGCAAGATCACTACTTCATAAAACATGCCATATCAATGCAATATCACTTGTGTGATTGTGAAAATGTCACAGAAAAAGTTAAAGAATGCCCTTTGCTGAATTGGTAGTTCACTTTTTGGTATTCAGGGGGAGCAGATATTAGCCAAGATTGAGAATGTTATTGGTGTGATTAAAGGAGCAGAAGAACCTGATCGGTGCGTTAGAATGTCCTCTATCTATAAGTTCATTTGCGTTGAACAAGCAATTATTTAGACTGTTGCTGCTATCTGTAGATTTGTTATCCTTGGTAACCATAGGGATGCATGGACATTTGGAGCTGTTGATCCCAATAGTGGTACTGCAACACTACTTGAGGTAAAGATGGTTGTATAGCTATGGATTTACTTAAATTAAAGGGTGAAGCCCATTTTGGTTTCTAAAGATGATCAGGTTTCAATTGGTTTTCTCAATTGTATCAATTGGTACTTAAAGCTTGATTGAACATTTTGATCTTCAAAACCTTGTATAGCATTATTGTGTGAGAATTCTCTGGCATTTGGTATTATCGTGTCAATTTGGGTGTATTAGGTCTTAAATTTAAAGGATATTGATTTTCTTTTACTTGATCCAGGTAATAGTGGTTGTGTGTATCATTGTTTAGACCTTGAAGGGTGGAGCTTTAAAAAAAAAAGGATTTAAACTACTGGGTGTTTAATAGAACCCTGCGGAACAATAACTTTGAAGTACATAAATATGACGGTAAAAGTGAATGCGAAGGGGAAATTCTGAGGCTTTTATGTTAATAGTCAAAAGAAGCTGAATCAACGTTACAAGGACAGTTGCTGATTCTGTTCAATACTCTATTCCCCAATACAACCAGTACAGAATAATCTAACAGAAGTTTCTGCAACAAAATACAGAGAAATACTTGCACAAACAGTGGCATTTGAGAGGCCAACCCTCTCCTAAACATTACTTCACTAGAAAATTTCTGAAATCTCTCTCCCTCTTCGCACAAAGGATGATCTTGTACCCAAAAAGTAGTCATTACCCCTACTGTCTATCACCATTTTAGCCTTACGGTTATAAACCTTGGGATAAACCTCTAGACCACTGGTTTAAGTACTCTCTAAATCATTTCCCTTCCAAGATTGTCTGCCATAGGCCTTACAAAATGATGTCCAATTCTTTGGGGAACCACTGGCTCTATCATTATTGATAGCATTACTTTGTGAGAATTATCTGGCATTTGGTATTACCATTACCAATTTGAGCGTTTTAGGTACTAATGGTGGGAGGCTCTCCTAAAATGATTTTTTTTCATTAACAAGACTCCAATTTGAAGCTATGCTTTAAAGGATATTGAGTTTCTTTTACCTGATAAGTATTATTGTTTGTGTAGGATCACTGTTTAATTCTTGAGCTTAAAAAAAAAAAAAAAACTAAAAACAAGAAGAAGAAGAAAATTTATGCTACTGAGTGATAGAACCCTGCTGATCAATAAGTATAAACCTTGGGATAAACCTCTAGACCACTGGTTTTAGTTGTCTCTAAATCACTTCCCTTCCTAGATTGTCTGCTGTAGGTCTTACAGAATGATGTCCTATTCTTTAGGGAATCTGATGGAACAAAATCAAGCAAAATAGTATTATTCAATGAAAGAAGCTCCTCCACTGAGTGTAAGTCTTACGGAGGTACATCCTAAGCAAGGAAAAACACTCCTCACTGTGCATTTGAGAGGCACAAACACTCTCCTAATTCTATCTCACTCCTTCGATACCCTCGCCCATAACCAAACCCATCATTATATACTACAGCTTTCTAAATAACCGTCACTCTAAGAAAATACCAGAAACACCCCACAGTCACATGTTTTGCACATCACCTACTCTATCTTTGGGCTTGAGGCCCAATTCCAACAGAATCACTGGCTCTATTGTGTTGAAGGTAGTTATATATATATATATTTGGGTGATATTGATCCTTGTACGATGCAGATTGCTCAACGATTTGGGAAGCTTCAGAAAAGAGGCTGGAAACCTAGAAGAACAATTATCTTATGTAACTGGGATGCAGAGGAATATGGCCTTGTATTTTTCTTTCTCTCTGCTTCTGTTTACTTAAACACAGCATAAGTTTGATTTCTTCACTCCCTCCAGATCGGATCTACTGAATGGGTAGAAGAGAATAGAGAAATTCTTGCTTCAAGAGCAGTTGCTTACTTGAACTCTGACTGTGCAGTAAGGGGACCTGGGTTTCATGCCCTTTCTACTCCACAGCTTGATGAATTAATCAAACGAGCAACTCAGCAGGTATTGCAGAACTAATCAGAACAAGAGTATAAATGAGGTTAACGATTCATTTCAGGGGTCTATTTCTTTCCTGATTGCTGCTAACCCTTGCTTTTCAATATTGACATTGATTCTTTTGAAGGTCAAGGACCCAGATAACTCTTCATTGACTATCTATGAATCATGGGCTGGTTCTAGTAGTTCTCCTATGGTAGGCAAATTGCAGTTGTTTACATTTCCATATTTAAGTTAATAATGATTAAGGTTTCGCATACAATATTTTCCCTATTGTAAGCTTCACATTGGCTATGAGAAGAAATCGCTTCATTTCTAATTTCAACAAACTAGGGAGTGATATGCGAGGATTAAATGTTGGTATATCTGTATAATATCAATATCGTTGCTCATGACCAACTTGTTGCTGCATGGAAAGTTTGGAAGATTAGGAGGTGGGGGATCAGATTATGCACCTTTTGTGCAGCATGTGGGAATTCCATCAACTGACGTGTCTTTTGGTAAAGGTAAAGGTCCAAATTGATTCATTAATAATTCTGTTTATTGCCCTGATGCAGGTTAAGCAATAGGATCCTTTATATTGTAGATTCACTTTTTCTATTGAAAAAAACATTGTAAAAATCTCAAAAAGTATTTCTTCAAGTATTTTTCTGTTCCCTTGTATTGAAAGAAGTTGCTATTTTTTGTTCAAGTATTTGTTTCTGAAGAAACAACTCAAACTAAAACATGTCGGCATGCTTTTAGGAATTTATGATGAAAATAACATGTAATATACCTAGAACAAAAGTATAGACACCTAAGGAAAGGATGGAAATTGGAGAAAATCCTTTGTTTTTCTAGAAAAGGGAAGTTTTGTGTCCAATCAATATTTACATTTTGTTCATGTCTTATTTGTAGAACACGGATGTTTCAAACCTTTTATTGCAAACTAGTACATAGCATGCTTGGTAACGGTGCACTACTTCAAGAACTAGATATATTAGATGGGTATTATTTAGTGTTGATTCAAGGGTTAAGGTACATGAATATTCGTGAGCTTTTACTAAAAATATGTCCAACATCATATACTTTTCAAAGGTGCAAAAATACTAATGAAAGTTCTAAATTGGAGAAAAAATTCTAGAACCATTAAATATAACCTAACACCATTACATATGTGATAGACATCCAAGAACTTTGGAGAACCACACCCCAAAAGCTAGCTATTGAAGTGAGAGAGTTAAGGCGCTTAAGTACCCTATCAAGTAGCCCATACTACTCGATGTGGGACTTTGATAGCCTATACTACATTGGTCCCTATCAATATGCATATGCAAAAATAACGTAGGCCCCACCACAAAAAGTAATGGTGTTAGGTTATATTTGATAGTCCTAGCATTTTTTCTCTTATTTTGAATGTTCATGAGTATTTTTGCACCTCCAAAAAGCATATAGTCACATTGTGGGGAAAAGCTCATGGGTATTTTTACACTTTAACCCTTGATTCAATTGTAAAATATCGTCATAACTATAACTTGAAGGCTTGAGATGGGCAGATGCTACCAAATCATTAGAGACTTTTAAAATATTGCTTTAGAAAATGCTTCATGTCTACGTATTCCTCATCCTTTTATATATGTCAATCATTTATTGCCATTACCTTATTGTTGGCATCATGATCTGAAAATTCTATCAGGTTAATTAGATGTATATCACTTTTTTGTTTTTGATTTTTGAAAACTTGGACTTGATTCAAATCATTTGCAGGTCACCCAGTTTACCACTCATTGTATGATAATTTTATCTGGATGGAGAAATTTGGTGACCCTAAGTTTCAAAGGCATGTAGCAGGTTGGTCCTACAAGCTTCTTTTATAAGATCTAATAAATAAACTTAAATCTCCTTACTTGATTCATATGCTTATAACCTGTCATAACTGCATATGTTATGGAAATTACCAGTGGCTAGTGTTTGGGGTCTAGTGGCTCTTTGGCTAGCAGATGAGGAATTCTTGCCTTTTGACTATCTATCGTATGCTAAGGAACTCCAGGTATATGTCACATTAGGCTGATGAATGGGTTGTACTAATCATGATTTGTGAATAGCCCAACTAGATTTTATATTTGGTATTGATTGATATTAACGTTGATTCAATGGTAGTTTATTCATTTCGTTCGTATGTCTCATGGTAGGAGCATTCCCAATTTCTCACTAGGTTAATGATTATAACATCATAAACTTAAATGGCAGATTAGCACAAAGAATCTGGAAAGTGAGATTTCAAACACAACCATAAGTTTGTCTCCCATTTTCAAGTCCGTCAGAGAACTTGAGAAAGCAGCAAGGGAGATAAAATACCAGAAAAAGGTAACTATGAGTATCTGTAGACCACCATTTTTATAGAAATAAGTATTACCCATGGTCCTTAATATAAAAGCTAGATAATTAATTTGGGTATATTAATGAATTTAGTTTAGTCATTTGTAGAAAAAAAATGCATTTTGTTTTTCCTGAAATACCCTTTCTAATAACGTGTGTTGTTACTACCCCTTAATAGAAATCCTTACTATATGCAATTAATAGAGATACTTTGAAAAAGAAAATTGTAAATTTGATAGAAAAAGTGGATTAAGATTTATATTTAGGACCAAACTAAACAAACACCTTGTCTAGCTTCTATATGAAAGGACTGGTGGTTGTAGCATTTTTTGTCATTTTTACTTTGAATAATTTTCTTTTCTCAAATTGAGAAGTGATTCTTCAAGGCAATAGAAGAAAGTAGAGGTTGGATACCAAGAGCATGGAAGAATGACCATTTGAGAGTGAGAGAGCTCAATGATAGACTGATGATGGCTGAGCGTGCCTTTACTGACAGAGATGGCCTCTGTGGAATGATATGGTATAAGCATTTGGTAAGAAGTCAATTTCAAGACCACCTTGCTCTTCATTCTTTTGGCATTATCATCTCTTAAGAAAAATACATTGCACAAATATTTCTAAGGAATGAATTGTATTACTTCCTCTGGTCCTTAATATAAGACATATTTACCTAATTTGATTAAATTAAGGAAGTTGGTTAAGTTAGTTAATATGACATGTATTTTCTACATCCTAATCACCTTCCTTAATTCCCTCATTCCCTCTCTTCCTTGATTATTGTTGATGGAGCATCAATAGGGGTAAATTAAGAAAAGATTGACAAATATGAAAACTTTGTCTTATATTTAGGACCAAGATCAACTCCCCAAATATATTTTATATTAAGGACCGGATTGAGTATTAACTTCTTATGAATAGTGTAGTTTGCTGTAGATTTTATATGGGGTGATTTAATATAAATTCACAAGGAAGAGATTTAATTACCAAAAAGTCTGATAACAACTGAAGAGCATGCAATGACAAGTTCTTATGTAGAAAATGACATCAGGATTATATTTGTGGTGAATCTGTTGTAATTATTATTATTAATTAGATATTATAGGAATTAGTTAGCTACAATTAAGGGACTTAAATTACAGTATCTTAGATATCAAAATATCTGTTGTTTATTTTTTTAAAATTTTGAATGTAGCGTATCTCTAGTGATAGCTGTTACCTGTAGCCTATTTATTGTAAAATATGTGAATAGAATAATCCATCAGATTATGTAAAATCACACCAGCTCTACATGGTATCAGAGCGTGAATATTCTGATCCAGACACCTTAGTCGAATCTGATAGCCACCCATCAAAACTAACCTGTCACACCATGGGGTCGAATCTAGACGGATCATCGACGGCTGATCCACTAAGAACTGGCGGTCCCCTTAGGTCAATTCCTAGTCATGAAGGATCGTTCAGCCTTATCGTCTTAGAGAAATTGACGCCCACTAATTATGGTGAATGGGCTTAGGTTGTGCGTCTTGCATTTCCAGGTTGTGGCAAACGCGGCTTTTTCATTGGCAAAGCAGCTTCACCCACCGATCCAGCGTCACTGGCGATGCAGCAGTGGGAAATCGACAATTCCCTGGTGTTGTCATGGCTGATCAACTCCATGTCGCCTCAACTCTGCCGAACCTTTATGTATCTACCAACGGCACACGCTATTTAGGAAGCAGTTTGTGATTCATATTCCGATGCACAAGACCTTTCCCATATCTATGTTCAAACTTGGAAGTCAAAACAAGGATTATGGGATGTTACTGATTACTGGCATGAACTCGTTGCTGTGTGGCAAGAACTAGACCTATACGACAATGAGCAATGGTCCTCCCCAGCCAACACGACGCCCCACAAGAAGAACATCGATACCGATTGGATTCTTCTTTTCCTTGCTGGTTTAAATCCTGAATTCAATGAGGTACGTAGTCGTATTCTTAGTCGTTCATCTCTGCCTTTAACCCGTGAAGTCTAGTATAAAGTCAGAAGGGAAGAATCCTACCGCCATATGATGCTGAAAAATCACTCTGAGTCATCGGTCTTAATCAGTACGACACCAACCTCATCTCCTGCCTTGGTTAGTACAGTACTGACCTCATCCTCTCCCAACACAAGACCTAAAATAGTTTGTGATCACTGCAAAAAGCCAGGGCATTCTCATGACCATTACTGGGATCTTCATGGCAAACCAGCAGACTGAAAGCCCTGGAAAGGCAAGCCTTGTGGTTACCAAGTGAGTCAAGAACAATCAGACTCCATATCTTTTGTTCCCACCTCAAACCCCGAACCAACTGAACCAAATCCTTGAGATGCTGAAACAGATGCAATCTCAACATCACTCTAATCCAAATGCAACTGTGGCTTACAAAGGTAATCATCATCCTTTTGCTCTTCATACTTCCTCTCTTCCCTCACGTTGGATTGTAGACACAGGTGCATCTGATCACATGACCTTCGAGGCTCCATTATTTGTTTCCTATCAACCACTAGCTGGTAATGAACATATTAAAACTGCAATAGGAACATCTGCATCCATTGTCGGCACTGGCACTGTACTACTCTCTGATTCTCTACTTCTTGACTCTATTTTACATGTTCCTCATCTAGCATGCAACCTCCTCTCCATTAGTCAATTAACCAAACAGGCCAACTGTTTTGCCCACTTCTCTTCTACTCATTGTTTATTTCAGAATCTCTCATCGAGGTAGATGATTGGCATTGCTGAGGAGTATGACGGGCTCTATTATCTCAATGGTTCTACGGTGAAGGCTTTGTGTTCCAAAATCCATGGTTCTGTCTCCAATTCCAAACAAAATAGCATTTTACTTTGGCTTCAATGAATGAGACATCAAGTTTTTCCTATTTAAAACAATTGTTTCCTCATTTTTCATTTAATAAAGATGTATCCCTTTGTTGTGACATTTGTGAACTTGCTAAGCACCATCATACATGTTTCTCTCCCTCCATTTATCAACCGACACGACCTTTTTCAGTCATTCACAATGATGTTTGGGGTCCTATGCGGATTCCCAATCGTTCAAAGTGGTTTGTCACCTTTATTGATGATCACACTTGTATGTGTTGGGTGTGCCTATTAAAGGAAAAATATGATGTCTCTACCGTCTTCATTGAATTTTTTCATTATATCAAAACCTAATTCAATACACATATCCAACTCTTATACACTGACAATGGCACCGAATATTTCAATCATATTCTCACTACGTTTCTCACAGCCAATGGGATTGTTCATAATAGTAGTTGCCCTTGTAGCCCTCAATAAAATAGCGTGGTTGAATGTAAAAACCTCCATCTTCTCGAAATTGCCCGAGCCCTACTCTATACCTCTAATGTTCCTAAATACTATTGGGCGGACGCCATGCTCACCGCCACCCATCTTATCAACCATATGCCTAACCGTATCTTATCCTTTGGCTCCCCCCTTGAGAAACTGTGAGACCTATCCTGTTACTCACCTTGACCACCATCTTCTGCTACGTGCCTTTGGCTGTTCTATTTTCGTTCATCTTCACCATACCCCTTCCAAACTTGACCCTCGTGCTGTTAAATGTGTCTTTCTAGGCTGGTCTCTCTCTCAAAAGGGATACAAGTATTATGATCCTGTGTCTAAACACCTATTTGTCAGTTGTGATGTCACATTTCATGAAACCATCCCTTACTCCTCCAAGTCTTCACTTCAAGGGGAGTTGGCATGAATTTCAGCCCTTAGAGTGTACCTAACCCTATACAAAGTGTACCTGAACCTATACCACCATCAATTCCTATCCAAATACAGATTGAACCACCTTCTAGGCCACAAAATGGGGACAAGAACCACCACAACCAGTTTAAAGTTTATTCATGGAGGACCAAATAGGTAAAAGAGCCTTGCGTACCCAAAGAAGTTCCAATCTCTGAACCGGTGATGGAATTTGAGAAACGAAGTGATCATGTTCAAGTAACAAATGAGTTAGATATGCCTATTACTCTTCGAAAGAAGACTCATACATGTACCCTACATCCTATCCAAACATATGTCTTGTGCTAATTTGACTGAAAATCACTATAACTTTGTCACTAGTCTTGACAGGATCTCTATCCCTAATAATGTGTATGAAGCACTTGAAGTTCCTAAATGGAAAAATGCTGTCTTAGATGAAATGCATGCATTGGAAAAGCATGGCATATGGGAAGTTGTTGACTTACCAAGAGGATTGAAACCTATAGGATGCAAGTGAGTGTTCACCCTAAAATACAACCCTGACGGCACCCTTAACAAATAAAAGGCACAGTTAGTTGCCAAGGGATTCACTCAAACGTATGGAATAGACTACAATGAAACATTTGCCTCTGTGGCAAAACTGAATACTGTCCGTGTACTCTTGTCCATTGCAGCCAACCTTGATTGGCCTCTTTAACAACTTGATATAAAAAATGCTTTCCTAAATGGTGAATTGAGAGAGGAAGTATGCATGACCCTTCCACTTGGTTTTGATAAAGGATGACAAAATCAGGTGTGCAAACTTAGAAAGTCTCTATACGGTCTAAAACAGTCACCTCGTGCTTAGTTTGACAGGTTTTCTACAATTCTCAAACAGAAGGTTACAAACAAAGCTTGTCCGATCATACTATGTTTGTTCTACAGAAAAGAGATTTGACAACCATCCTAATTGTATATGTGGATGACATCATCCTCTTAGGGAATGATGTTGAAGAGATAAACAGGATCAAGGCAGCCTTGAACAAGAAATTTGAAATTAAAGACCTTGGTAAGTTAAGATACTTTTTGGGAATGGAGGTAGCTAGATCAAAGAAAGGCATTTATGTCTCCCAACGAAAGTATATCCTTGACTTACTCAAGGAAACTGGCATGCTAGGATGTAAACCTAGTAAAATACCCGAGTACTAAGAAAAAAAATAAAGGTAAGGAACAACCTACAAGGATAGAAACAGAGGAAAACCAAGAAAAGGATGAACTGCCAATAAACAAGGAATGTTATCAGAGGTTAGTTGGAAAACTGATCTATTTATCATATACACGACTAGACATTGCTTTTGTGGTGAGTGTAGCAAGTCAGCACATGCATTCTCCTAAGAAGAAGCATATGGATGTGGCATATAAAATCCTATGATACCTAAAAGGCACACCAGGTCGGGGTCTCTTTAAGAAATGTGACCTTAGAACAATTGAAATCTATACTGATGGTGATTGGGTAGGGTCCCAGGAAGATAGTAGATCAATATCAGGGTATTACACCTTTGTATGGGGGAATTTAGTCACTTGGCAAAGCCAAAAACATAGTTGTGACAAAAAGTAGTGCAGAATCTGAACTAAGGGCATTGTCTCAAGGCATTATGGAGGGATTATGGTTAAAGCGAGTAATTGAAGAAGCACAAATCCAAGTTAATTCACATATGAAACTTTATTGTGACAACTAGGCTGCTCTTAGCATGGCCTTAAATCCTGTACAACACAGTAGAACCAAACATGTTGGAGTTGATAGGCATTTCATAAGAGAAAAAGTGGAGGAAGGCATTGTGTGCCTATCCTATATACCGGCCAAGTTACAGCTGGCAGACATCCTTACTAAAGGATTATCAGAAGACGTATTCAAGGGGTTCATTAGCAAGTTGGATATGATTAATATCTGTGATCCAACTTGAGGGGGTGTGTGGTAAATCTGTTATAATTATTATTATTAATTAGATATTATAGGAATTAGTTAGCTACAATTAAGGGATTTAAATTACAGTATCTTAGATGACAGAATATCTTCTGTTTGTTTTTTAAAATTTTGAATGCAGCAGTATCTCTAGTGATAGCTGTCACCTGTAGCTTTTATGTTGTAAAATATGTGAATAGAATAATCCATCAGATTATGTAAAATCACACCGGCTCTACAATATTGCTCACTTGTTATTGAGGCCTTTTGATTATTAACTCCATTTCTTGGGACCACATAGTAATTCTACCTTTTATATTTTATGTCAGCATTAATAATCTTCATATTGATAGTGATGTTAATTTTTAGTCGTTGTATGGCATTTTTCATATGAAGTTGTTGATGAAATGATGAACACATTAAATCATCAAGCTTCCACTTTCCAGATCTATGGACCATCTAAACACAATGACTATGGATCACAGTCCTTCCCTGGGATAGATGATGCTGTAAGCATGGCAAAAGAACTGAAGACTGATGAATCATGGAATCGAGTGCAGCATGAAGTTTGGAGAGTATCAAGGGTGATTAGACAAGCCTCCTTAGTACTAAATGGTCAACCAACATGAATAGTATTTACTGGTATATTTCCACTTGATCTTTTGTGTTTTCCTCCCAATTTCTGGTAGATTAAGTAATCTGTTAGAATGTGTGAATTTCAGATTGTCCTCTCCCATTTCGCTATATAGCTAGAGTCTCACTACTGGCCACATGAACCTATGACTATTGTGAGAAGATATGCTTAATTGCTTATAGTTATTATCATCGAATTTGTTGAATAGAACTTCTTTGGTTCTTTAAAAAGCAGGCAATAAGTGAAGGGGGCAAAAAAAAAAAAAAAAAACAAGAAGAAGAAGGAAGCAACAAGTATTACATTACTTTTAAACCTTTAAAAAACATAGTCGAAGCACGGATTTTACTATGGATATTTCCGTTGGTAGCTAATATAGCTATAAATGGATTGCTCAAGGACTCTGTAATCGAGCTTACGGTTAATGGAAATGTGATTCCTCTCTCTCTCTCTCTCATCTCTTTCTCTGTATCTTCCCTCCCTGTCTCTCTTCTCTGTATATCTCTTCTTCCCACCCTTTCTCTCTCCATTCAAAACAAATTCAAAATTCCAAAGACAAACCATTATATGTAAAGAAATGAATTTTGTGAGTGAGAGAGAGAGAGAGAGAGGGATTCTGCTTAAGTCTACAATTACATCATCAAACCAGTTGCTCCAACCTTAATAGGTGCTTCAAGAAGACACTAGTCAAACTCTACAGGCACTATATTCTAAGTATCTTGTAGCTCACTGGCTATACTCATGTGTTATCACCATTCTGTCTATTAATTGATGGCTTTATGGAAAATCTCAAGACAAATTTTTTTTATCATTTTTAATATTACCTCCTTTTGCAGTGCAAGCGAGATATTGTATTTTGTATCAAGTATACTTAAATAGTTGTTACAGTGTGTTTGGATGTCATTCAAAAGTATTTTTTTTAGATAAAACTATGGTTTTGGAGAAATTTATCCATACACATGAAAAAATTCCAAAAGCACTTTTTTTCACAATCTAATTTTTTTTCACTATAGTTTAGGAACTAAAATCATGGTTTTGAAAAAATCTATTTTTTTTTAGCTTTTCAGCCGTTGGACCCCTTTCTCTTTCCTTCTTCTCTTCAATTTCTCAATTCCTTCCGTCATTTTCAATCTTCCAATTTCCTCTCTCTCTCTCTCTCTCTCTCTTTTTTTCTTTTTTACATAAGGCCAAGGCAAGGAGTGCACAAATTAGAGATCATACCTCATGTACTCTCTACATCCTAGGTGCATAGCGGTAGAACCCTGTCTTCCAGTTTCTTAAATGGATACAAATTTGTATTAGGGAAAAAAAAAACTTAAATTTTGTAAGTTTTATTATAAAAGCATCACTTTTATCAGTTTTAGGTTTTATTTTTTAGCCACCAAACATTTAGCTATCGAATAAATTACATTTTTTAATTGAAAAGATATTATTTTAGATTATTACTATTTATAAGTGATTTTTAACTATAGAATTTATTACTCCCTTGGGTTCTAAATATAAGACAATTGACTTTTTTGGAGATATCAAGGAAACTAAATAAATTACTTTAAAATATATTTATCATTTTTTTCTCTAAACTATTTTATCTAACATGTAAACTGATATATAATCTAATGATGTATAATAGATTATATAATTAACTTATTTAGCTTCTTTAACTTCTCAAAAAAAGTTAATCATGTCTTATATTTAGGACCGGAGGGAGTAATATATATATATATATATATATATATATATATATATATATATATATATATATATATATATATATATGTTTGATCTGATTTTTTTCATATTACATAATTGACAAATGTTATAATTTTAATTTTGTACGCAAGTTTATTTTATTTTTGGTATTTATTATGAAATTTAAATGTTAAAAATATAATTTCATCCTTTATATGTAATTATCATAAAAAATAATGTCATTTTTAGTAATTTGACAATGAACAAGTGATTATGATAATAACCCAAACACTATCATTTTATCAAAATCACTTTTTTTTTTACATAATCTATTATATTTGAAATCTATTCTCGAAAATCACTTTTATCATTTTTTTCTCTAGAAACTATTTTTCAAAAACTAATCCAAACACTCTCTTAAGTCTACCTCATTTCATACAAATGAGAATATTTGATTCAATAATTCCTAAAACTAGCAAAATATACTTGTTGTGGACCAAGATGTTTTGATAAGCAATAGTGGAAACTTAATTGGTCAATTCCTTTCTCAGCTATGTGAAGGAAAATGTTACTACATTACCAATTGCAAATTAAGGAGTCGGAGCAATGAAATCTATGGTTTTTTTCTGTTGAAATGAGGGATTTGAAGAGAAGAGGGGGGAGGGAACTTTTTTTTGAGTTGAATTTAAAAAAATTAGAGAAATGTGGTTATAAAATTTTTAAAAAGAGAATATGTAAGCTTAAAGAATAAAAAAAATTAATTAAAAACTTTTAATCATATTTCTCTAATTTTTTTTTAAAATATGACTCCAAAATTTTTCCCCCCACTCACTCTCCCTCCCCTATCTTATGCCAAACATCTTATGCCAAACAAGTTGATTGCTCTTAGATGTGACACTCATATAGAGCAATCTAAAGAAGCTTCCAGTTATACAGGGAATATTTCAAAATTGATTCTTTGATCAACCAATGCCTCCCCAGTTGCTTTATATTATTATTTTCCTATTATACCATTTTTTTATGAAGATGATGAATGAGAAAGAATAAATGAGTAAAGAGATGAGAGAGAATGAGTAAGAAAAAGAGATGAGAGAGACAAAAAATCGATTGAGAGTAAAAACGAAAAAAAAAATTTTTAGACAAATATTATTATATTTCTTATAATTATGATTAACCTTATGTCAGCTAGTATTACTTATAAACAGGACTAGAAGAAGTAGTATATAATCATTTTATTTTTGGCTAAATTATACAAAACTCCTCTAAACTTTAGGTCAATTGCAGATGATCTCCTAACACTTCAAAATTTAAATTTAATCCCCTTGACCTTTTATTTTTTTTTATTATAAACACCATGTCGTTAACTAACTGTTATCTTTTTGACATAATTGCCATGTCAAATTAATGGGTGACACATAACATCCTATATAAATTGTTACACCCCCCCCCCCAAAAAAAAGAACTTTGATTAGTTAGAGATAACCTCCTGAACTTTGATCAATTACAGATAATCTCTTGAATTTTGATCGTTTACCAATAATCCCTTATATTTCAAACTTTAGATTTAACTCCCTTAAAAATTTAATTTCTAATATTAAACCACGTGTTATCACTTTTATCATCTTAATAATTTTATTAAGATTTTTACTATCACTTTTCAATTAAAATAGCTTTTCTATAGGAAAAACTAGAAAAATAATATTTAAAAAAAGGTATGAAAATAAAATGTTGCAGATTTTTTCTTGAATAAGAGGTTCGACATGTTATTTTATTTTATTTTAATTATTATTCTTCTAGTTTTTATCATAAAAAAGCTATTTTAATTGACAAATGATATAAAAATCTTAATAAAATTATTAAGATAATAAAAGTAATGGCACATAGTTTAATATTATAAATCACATTTTAAAAGAGTTAAATTTAAATTTTGAAATGTTATGGAGTTATTTTTAACTGATCAAAGTTCAGGGGATAATCTATAACCGATCAAAGTTTAGGAGGTTTTTGTGAAATTAGCAATTTACATAGAATGGCACGTGTCACTTGTTAATCTGACATATCAATTTCTGTTTAAAAAATAACAGTCAATTAACGGCTAGGTGCTTATAATAATAATAAAAAAAAGGTCAGAGAGATTAAATTTAAATTTTAAAATATCAAGCAGGTTATATGCAACTGATCCAAAATTTAAAAAAAAAATGTATAATTTAGCCTTTATTTTTTTATTTGACAACATGTGGTATGAAACCCATGACTTCCATTCCATGGGGTGCCAATTATAATTATATTATTATTATTATTATAGATAAGGAAGAGAAGTAAAAACGTTTATTTTTTTTAAAAAAAAATGTCTAAGTGAAAACGTTTCTATTGTGAGATGACTTCCATTTAAGAGAGACAACCAAACAGAGCCATTCCTTAATAATACATAAGGAGATTTCCGTGTGTTTTCCCCCCTATCAAAGAGTATGGGCCCATTTGTTATCCGGAAGAGGTGGGTAGGGAAGGGAAGATGATCAAGTTCTCTTATTTAGTACACTATTGGCATTCAATTGTCTGGAAAACTCAAGTTTATGGGCCTACCAATATTTCCTTAAAGGTGGGAAGATAATATCTCATCAAAATTGGTGAGAACTCAAGTTCCCTCTATGAACCGTGAAGCTTTTGGACATATTTACCCTCAAAACATTTATTTTGCTCTTCTCTTGCTTCTTCAGAATTATCTGAAAGTTCTTAAAGCCAACATTGTTCGTATCGACACAAGGTTAGTTTCTTAGTTTCGTCACAAAAATCTAACTTGACCACATATTGTTTAACGGTTCTTGCGGCATTGGTGGAGAAAAAGGAAGGAGTCAAAGCTATGCCAAAAGCGTGTGGTTTGCCATTGATCATTGGGATATTGCAAAAAATAACATGGAGGAAAAAGAAAGAACATTGTGTGGCAATTTTGGCGTCGATGTGCATGCTCGTCAGAGAAGAAGTTGTGAGTGTTCTAGTGAAATATTTGTCATTGATGATGTGGCTTTACTCGCTACTCACTAGCGAAACTTCTCATGGGCCAAGATATAGGCAGCGACCTCTTCTAATTTCCCTGTTTTACCATTCAAAAAGCATGAATTTTTTTTTGGTGAAATAAATGCTTCACCACTAAGCATGCATGTTGTGACTATCAATAGCCCACAAAAGTGCTACTACCCTGATTTTGCGTGTATGCTCGGTTTACTAATAAAAAAAATAGGGATAAACAAAATTTAATGAAATGTATTTTCTATAAAGAAAGAAAATGGGATTACATTCGAATTTATGCAACAAATTTGAATTTGATAATAGAAAATTTTAGAGAAATTTGTGTGGTTTTATATATGATTAATTTTGATGATATCAAATACATATCTCAAATGTGAAGAGTAAAAAGTTTTCACCATGTATTGTAGATACACTCGACTGATGAAGCTTCATTTCCAAAATTTCAGCAAGTCACTTGATAGTGATTAGATCAAGTTAAAAGTTCAAAGATAAAATAATGATTTTTGAAATCACTCGAGTGATTTCTGAAGATCACTCAAGTGATCTTAAAAATCACTTAAGTAAGTGATTTCTGAAATCACTCAAGTGATTTTTAAGATCACTTAGGTGATTTCTGAATAACACTTGAGTGATTTCCTCAATCATTCTAGTGATTTTTAAGATCACTTGGGTGATTTTTGAATATCACTGGAGTGATTTCTTTAATCATTCGAGTTATTTGAAAATCACTCAAGTGATTTTGGATCACTTGTAGGATACTTGCAACTGATCAGAAAATCACTCGAGTGATTGAGGAAGATAAGAGATCACTCAATGATTTCAAGTCATACTCCAATAATCACACCGTCTTGTCTCAGATTTTTTTGATATTCTTTTAAACTCATTTAAATCTTGATTATTTTGTTCCTACCATTGCTAATAATCACTAATCAAGTTTATATAAGGATTATAGGTCATTAAACTTGAATTAGAACTCAATCGACATCCAACGATTATATTCTAAGAAGCTCAACAGGATATATTTTAATATATTAACAAAACACACTCTTTTATTATAATTTATTATTTAATTTTTTAAGCATTTATTTCATATTATTTATGGTCGTAACTTTTATTTTCCTTCACTTAACATAAACTAACATTTTTCTTTTCATTTTTAATAAATTACTTTTAAAGGTAAAATAGATATTTTTCAATTCTTTCTCAACTACCAACCCTCATTTTTCTTCATATCAAACAACCCATCTTCCCTCATCCTTTAAAATCTTCCCTTTCCTTCCTTTCCCTCCTCATATTTTCTTTATAACAAACGGACCCTATGTTTCCTATTTGGTGTTTCTCTTTACTGTGTTGTGCAGGTTCTTTCCTTGAGACTCTTGAGTGTTAAGACTTCACTTCTTCAAATAAACAATATTTGCACACTCTAATGTGCCAGCCACTATATATATACCTAATAATATGATTATGATCCATGATTATGCTGCTATTCATTATGTGCAATATACCTCTCTGATATGGTTTATAAGTCATTTATTGGAGAAATTGTTGGTCTTAAGATGGTTTCAGCATAATATTTACTTGCTCAGATAGACCATATGGGAATAGATTTTGAATGAGACGGTACTTGTTTGGGGATCAAGTTTAAGATCCTTAAAAGTGCTTATTTATGTAAATCGAGATAAAACTCATTTCACATACTTATATCGGATATTGTAAATCACGATTGAAAAGCTGTTTTTAAAAGCTTTAATCTCTATTCCAAACAAGCACTAACTTTTTTACACACAACCTTACTTTTCAAACTTTTTTCTTTTTTTAATAAGTATTAAATTTTGTTAGCTAAAACCGTTACAATTACAACCAAAGTAAAAGCATTCTAACTTCCCTAATCAACTATCACCTTTTGCTTAAAAGAAAGAGTTTGATTAATGATACAAAAATTATTGCTCGTCATATGTATATATTAAATTTTGAGAGTTTAAATTTATAATAATAATAATAATAATAATAATAATTTTTTAAAATATTAAATCTGAACCATCTATTTTTTTGATCTAAAAGTATATTAGATAGATTATGATAAGAAAATAATATAGACCTGTAGTTTCATTGTGATACCTCATTTCTTATAGCCTTAGATGAGTGTAAAAGAGTAGTGAAATCATTCGTGAAAATAGGATTAAGTCCCGGATTAAGAAACACCGAAAATTTTTTACAAATTTCAAACATATCTCAGGACTTAAACCTGGGATTGGAAAGGATTTTCAAGGGTAATAAAATTTCTCAAACCATTTTCACAAATACTCACTATCTCACTAAGTCTCACTGCCCTACTCTTTTCGTTTTATCAAAGTTTGCAAGCGATTTTCTACTTAGTTCTCATGTTCCATATTTCATTAGCGATTGGATGCGTAATATAACTAGACTAGCCTTTTTACTAGTCTACAGGCATTACTAATTTAACTATTGTAACATGTCAGCATTACAAGCCATTTGTAATATATACAAATCCAAAATATACATAATAGACAACCAACAAAAGTGAAAGTCTTTCGCATCCCAGCCTCTATCTGTCCGTATTTACCTTCTTCTTGCCTCTTGAGCTCTCTCCCTGTACTGTAGATGTGTTTTTGAAAAAGAATGAGATTCAAAAGAATCTCAGTAATAACGTAATGTCAATCATATAAATATAACATCATAAAGCATGCTACACAGTCATTATACAACAAAATTATCACAACAGCACTTAGTGTATCACATACAGTTCATAAACTGCCATAACGCTAGGTAAATTCAATGGCCCCGAGGGATACTCACACAAAAAGGCCCCATAAATCCACTCGTGTATCACATAACGTTATTGGCCCGAGCGTCTACCCGTGCAGAAAGGCCTCTGGCGACCATTCCGCATAACTAGAATGTGCCAAACAATTCATGATAAGTTCACACAACATAAAATGTATATTATAAACATATGAAAGACAAGTTACTACCTGGCTGCTTTCCTTTAGCTAATTCCTCTCGTTTGTCAAAGCTCGGGCAAATCTTAAGCTTCGAACCGCTTTTAAGTCCTATAATTGGAATTTACGAATGATAGGTTATTATTCCGTCTAATACTTGCATAATGAAATTAGTCAAGTTGGTTGTCATTAAAGTTAATATACTAAGCTAAAAGCAAAGTCAAGGGGGCCTAACCATCTCAAGTTGGTTATTTCCACCCTTGCACTCAAATCTACTAGATTTTTTACTTAATTTCAAAAATTTACCATTAATTCTAGGAAACTCCAAATTGAGTGATTTCAAATTCTATGTAAAGCTATTTCAGTATACTTTCACATAAAAATACTCAATTTTGGCCACCATAACCAAAACATTCCCAGAATTTCTCCAAACATCACTGTTCTAGATTTCTTTCCAAAAAACAAGGTATAACTTCAACAATTCATATCTCCTAAATTACTTGTCCAAGAATTATAAACTACCTATCAAATTAAATCTCTATGTCTCTACTTTAATTATGGGAAGTTTTAGAACTTTTGGATAAGGTTTGGTCATGAAACACCACGCACAACAACACTGCTCCAAACAGGGTAGATTAACATCATGAACAAACATACTTCAGAAATTTCCAAATTCATATACAAGCATCCAAAAATCATGAACACTTGTATACCTACACAATTTTTCCCTCTAAAGCCAATTGAAACATCAAAATTATCAAATCCCTACTCCTTCTCCACATAACACACATGACAGAAAATTGAGTTCTTAGGTGACTTATGTTGTTTTCTTGTTTCTTCTTACTTAATCACTTCCTTTCTACTTCTAATCACATGATTAGCTATTTAAACACTCATTGGACATTTTTTGAAGGAATTTGGACAGCAAGACCCCTTAGGGTTTCATCATCCAAACCTTCACAAAACAACCAATTCCGAACTAAGAACAACAACAACAACTAAGGCAAGAGAAGTAAGCTTTGAAGTTTATCTCTTGATTCTTGTTGCTTCTCTCTCCTCAAAGTTTTTGCTCTCCCTCTCTATAACCTTGATTAAGATTTCTAATCATGGTTTTTAAGGAGAAGAAGAGGTTAGAAGAAGTTCCTACATGATTTGGAAGGCAAAAACACTTAGGATTTATCACTTACCTTGGATTTTTGCCTTGGCTTCCTTGAATTCTCTATGATCTTGCTCTTCATCCAGCTCTCTCTCTCTCTCTCTCTCTATTTTGGTTTTGGTTGCATGAAATGAATGGATGAAGAAGATGAAGAATTGATGATTAAATGAAATTGTCAACTTTGCTTTACAAGTGCTTACATCCCATTGGTCCAAAAATGCTATTTCTTTTATATAATATCACAAAATAAATTCCATTTCCATTTTCCTTCATAATTCCGCCGAAACTAATAAGGAATGAGGGAGTAAAATATTATTCTTGAATTATCCTAATGCCATTTTGCAAGTTGTTGACCTTTGACTTTTGACTCTTTGATTTTCCTTGATAATAATTCACCTAAATAGGCTTATTAATTACCAAGCAGCCATTTTCATCTTTTTAATTCCCATTTAACTGAAATTATTGGGAATATTAGGAAAAAAATAATTATTTCTTGTTTTATAGCAAAATTACCATTTTGCCCTTATGTTTTATGATTTATCGAAATAAATCATTTCTTACTCCGTTCCTTTGGTTTGGCGTAATTTTTGACACTTGTATGAAGCCATTATTTATTTCATTTTATCCTTAAATTTTGGTTACAATATTAGACCTTTAAGTGGAAATTAATTGCCTCTTTGTGTCCTTACTTGATCGAATTATGTGTAACCGGCGATTGAAATATTTCTGTAAATTTATGTGTAGCACAATTCACCATTTTATTCTACTAAATATCATAAATATACATATAAGGAATATTAGTGAAAAAGTGGGGTATTACATTCATGTCTTTGTAGAAATATTGATTACTTGGTATGACCAAGTAATGATATGCATTATATGACTACTTTGAAAAATAATTAAAATACATATGTTAATTAAAAATTTAAATATAATCAACATCCATTGGTGAAAAATGAGTATCATAATTTTAAGAGGTCTTAGTGCTTATTTGGAATAGCGATTGAAGCTTTAAAAAACAATTTTTCAATCGTGATTTACAGTATACGAAGTAAGCATGTGAGAGGAGTTTTGTTTTGACTTACATGAATAAGCACTTTTGGAGATCCCAAACAAGCACTTAATCAACAAGCATACTTGGAGTCCAGAAATATCAGTAATGCCACTGAAAAACTTTCTTTTGCCAAAATATTTAAAATGTGAGTGTTTGATGCAACATCTTACTTTTCAGATTTCTTCCTTTATTATTTTCTCTTGATATAAAATGCTTTTCCAAATTCTTTTTTTTTTTGGTTGAGCTTTTCCAAATTCTTAATGCAACATGTCGTTACTAGACAACTTTCTTTTGCCAAAATGTTCAAATTGTGAGCATTAAACATAACATGTAACACCTCAAATTTTGGGACAAGAGGATTAAGAATAAACCTGACTCAAGTGGACTACTAAGCCTCGGTTTAGCAAGTGTCCCAGTAAGGAATAATTTTATTCCCTAAAATTAAAGGGAATTGAATGGAAAATTAGAGAGCATAAGAAGTGATAAAAACAAGTCAATTAGAGGTCACACGCAACATAATTATGTGAAAGCACAAATTATAACAAATGAGATTTGCCACCAGTGAATTTCCCTATGAGGCAGTCTTGTTGTGTGACATTTTTAAATGGGAAAATGATGTCCAAAAATTATGAAACTTTCCAGAATGAAAGTATACTTATCAAGATTTAATTTGATAGGTCATATGGATTATTTAGAGCTGTACACAAAGAGCTATGTATTTTTGAATTTAGCCCAGTAAAACTGGTAAATTTCAGAGGCATTATCTAAATATAATAATTCTGGGAATGTTGAGCTTCTATTTGGCCAAAGGTTATATTTTTCCTTAAAACTATATTTAATAAGAGTCACATAGCCTTTAGAACCACTCCAATTGGATGTCTATACAGTTAGATATGAATTTTCAAAATTTGATGAAAATTCTTCCTAGTTTTTCAGCTAGTGCGAAAATGAAAATAAATGTAAGGGCAAAATGGTCATTTGATCAATAAAGCAAGAAATCATTTATTTTTCCTTTAATTAGGATAAATATTAGCTGAAGTATGGAGTAAGAAAGAATAATAATTTATACTTGGCTCATATTTTTTCAAGAAAGGAATTTGTTGACCAATGAGAAACAAGCACATGTTAAAGCAAGATGAGATATTTGATGAGCCAATATCCCATCCCTTCTTCATTCATTTCGTCCAAGCATGGAAGCCAAGAGAGAGAGAGAGAGTTCGTACAAAATTAGAGAGCTAAAGGGAAGAGAAAGGATTCAAGAGGCAACAAGGTGAGTTTGGTTGTAGAAATTCCCTTGTTCTTACCTTCTTCTTCATGATCACTCTCCCTAATCTCTATGCCATCTTGAAATATATGTTTACCAAGAAAAAACAAGAGCAAGAAGGAGGAGATAGGTGGCACCTAGAGAAAGAAAGAAGAGAAACTAAAGGTAAAGCCATAAATCTTGCTCCTTTTTGTTGATTCTTGCTCGTTGTTGGTTGTTGTGATTATTGATTGGATTTGTTTTGGCTTGATTTGTAATTTGAGAATGTCAAACCCTAAGGAAAAGTGCTGCCCAAATTCACATTAATCATGTCTGGAAGGTCCTTAAGTGATTAAACATGGGATTACAAGTGAAAAGAAGGTGGCTTATGGATTTAAAATCAATAAACAACATTTTCCCTTAACTAACTTGTACTCCCCCGTGCGTTGCACAAGGTGAATGTGCTAATTGAAATGCTTCATTCTAAATACTATAAAATTCCCATATTTCAGTCAAACTATCACATAGTTTTAATAATGAATACATAGTCATAATATATGTCTAATGCATAAATAGTACAATAATAATAGTCATACTATCACTAACTCACATTTCGAAAAACTTCTTGGTACACAACATTTCTTGTGGTCCTCTTCTCCATGCTATCATTATCACCAACAACTATCTTCAAGCCTTCCATTGTTTTAACTCTAGACAATAAAACATATAACTGGCCATGTGTGAAGACGGGCTTGCAAAGATACAATCCAATATGTCGTAGAGATTGCCTTTAACTCTTGTTGATAGTCATAGTAAATGATAGAGTTATTGGGAATTGTCTCCGTTGCATGCGGAATGGCCACCAAATTTCTGAAGGTTTCATATCCATTCTATGAATGAGGACCTTTTAATTTGGATGTGACCCATTCAAAGTAATTTCCTCAATAACAGTCTTCCCCAACTGAGTTATGCAGAGGTGGGTTCCATTGCATAGTCCTGAAGATTGATCAATATTCCTCAATAGCATAATTGGTGCTCCAACTTTAAGAATTAGCTTATGTGGAGGCAAACCAGAGCTGTTGATTATGTTAAAGAACTATGTGGTATACAAATTATGAAAACCATAACTATCTTCATCGGACTTACAAATGGAGTCACAACTGTTGAATTCATGGGCATCACCTGGCAAGAGGGAACATAAATGGTCATTGATACGATTCACCATTTCTATGGTTGGTTCCAATATTTCCCTGTTATTGAAATATGCATTTGAATGCAAATTGTGTAAGATATTAGGATATGTTGATTCAATAATGGCTTTAATTGGATCTTCACAATTTGATATCAATAATTTGGCAGGGATTTCAATTTCAGCAATGCCATATTATGAGTTACCTAGTTTACCATCACCAATATCTAATAACCATTGTGAGAATGATGCCAACTTTTCATTGTTAATGGTTGATGCTAAAGAAGTCAATCGCATATTTTTTGTAAGGTGAACAATGGTGTAATGATCCCATAAGTGTGAAGAATTAATGTAGGCATTTACAATGGTTCCTTTTTGTTCCTTTCAGAATGACTGGTAATATATGACAGAAATCACATCTCACAATAACACACTTCCCTCCGTAGGGCCTATCACAATGCATGATATCACTTAGAGATGTGTTAAATGCCTCAACACAAAAACGTTGAACCATTAGAGCCTCATCCTAAATAATTAACTTTATGCATTGTATGAGGTTTGCTAAATGGGAGTTTTGCTTTATGGAATAGACAAATGACTCAGTAATTTGAATTGGAATTGCAAACTAGGAATGTGCCGTCCTACCATATGGCAGCAAAGTTGTTGCAATTCCATTGGAAGCAACAAATATCTCCAGCTGCTCTAAGGGTCGAAGATAATGCATTCCATAAGAATGTCTTTCCAGTACCACCATATCCCATGCTTCCTTTTTTAAAGATGCAAGAATCATATCAAAAATATGCTTCTGCTCAACATTTAAGGATCTTACAAGTTCATTTGCCTCAAGACTTAAAGCATTTCTGTTATAACTTAACTCCTGTAGAATTAGGTGATTTGAAACGTCATTGCATTGATGTCCTCAGGTAATGGCATATGAGCGAAGTCAATCAAACTCTTTCCATTCGTGTACAACAATGAATCTATCTCCTTTAATGCCATTTGCTCCTTATCAAATGAAGATATAGTAACGCTTGCATGTTGGAACAATAAAATAAGAAAATGGCATAGTAAAAACATGCATGTTTAATAGTATATCAAGTATCAATGAACGTATAAAAGCTTTTAATGTAATTGAAGATTATTGTAAAACTTACTTGATGACATGGGATCATTTCTAGGAATGTATAACAAATCTTCAGAAAATATTTTTGAGGTGTGTTGCCAAACATACTAAGGAAGATGAATATAGCATCGTACTAACAAAAACATTTATGAGAAAAGTGTCATATGCCCATAATTATGCTTCTTTTATGGCTGTAATTAATTCTCTATCGTCATCCAATAGGCCATGTGAAAAACATGCATCTCTGAAGGTATCATGGACAATGCCATCAACAGTTTTAATTCGCCTAACTTGTGTGAGTAGAACACGTAAATAATATAATTCGCCTAAGGAGGGTGATATGTAGGTAATTCTACCAACTGAATTTCCTTTTTGTCTACATTTCCATGCTCATTTGACTCTTGTCATAAACATAATGTTTAGGAAACTCAATATAAGTCAAGGTCCTTGCAAAGTCATCATCATCATTTTTTTGATCCAAGAAAGGAATTGAGATTCACAAACCCTTGGCTTATCCAACAGCTCTGACACATCATCTATTTTTCCATATATGACATACTATTGGTTTGGTAGATGGAAAACTCAAATTTTCAATAGAAGGACTCCTATGATGAATATGAAACCTTAAGATACGCCATGATGATTCACATGCAGATACGTATCTACAATTATAATAATGTTGTATTTTATTTACCAATGACTGCAATTATGATTACTATTACCATAAAAAATTGTAGCTACCACTCTGTCATTACCTTTACTAATACATTTGAATAGATACTTAATAGCAGTAAAATGGTTGCATTTCTCAACATTTATGTGTGTATGAAACATCTTCAACAATTATGGATTGTATGGAACAACGTACCTATTGTCCAATAGGACACCCTTAACCTCAATTATTCTTCCATCATCCCTTCGTCTATATGTGGGATAACCATTTATTAGAACTGACTGACACCCAAGAGGGGGGTGAATTGGGTGTATAATAAGAAAGTCTGATACTTAAAAATCTTTTCGCAGATTGTAAACTTAGTATATATGGAAGCAGCAATTATGTAAAACGTATATGCTGGAAATATAAAAGCTTAGGGAAGAGAATGTGCAAACTGTGATTTATCCTGGTTCGGTCCAATCCACGATGACCTACGTCCAGTCCCCAGGCTCCTCCTGAGATTTCCAATCCACTATCTTCTTTTTTAATCAGGCACAAGAAAAGCCTTTACAAATTCACAAGAGTTACTCCCCCTTACGCACTGTAAGGTTTACTCCTTCTTACAGCAAGTCGAGCAAAGCAATCCTAAAGTCCTTTCTCTCTTGCTTACCCGTGCAAGTCTTATGAGCAGCAACGTTCTCTCCTGCTTACACCACTGTAAGTCTTACGAGCAGCAACGTTCTCTACTGCTTACACCTTGTAAGTCTTACAAGCAGAAAGTACTACTAGCAATTCTCTCTATAACTTTCCTGTAAGGTAATCAGCCCTCTCAAGGTCCCTCTACCTTGAGATCAATACAAAAGTATAGATGGTGTGTTTACAGACTCTCTCACAGAGTAGATAAATGCTCACTGAAGTACAATGAAAATATTCTCACTCTCAATTATACATGATATAGAAGATGAAGTAGAGCAAAGAGTGGTCGGAGGTAGAAGACTTAGAATATCAGCATGTTCATGTACTCATTGTGTTGATTGCTGTTCTGTGTTTGAATCTTCTCTTATTTGTAGCTGAGTTGTGGAAGATGACCGTTGTAAACATCCATCCGTTAGAGTCTGTTGATTCATTTGACCGTTGAACCCATTTGGATATTTTCCTGTTGTAATCCCATCTGATGCTTAGACAGACACTATATCATTTTCGGTTGGAGTCCCATTGCTTTGCACGGTCGTTGAGTGTATTTAAATATTTTCCCGTTGATCGTGCTCTGACACATGCTTCAGCGTTTCTTACAGTTTTCCCATTGGTATGACAGATGCAATAGTATTTGTCTTCCGTTACTTATGAAATTTGCAGCTGCCCACGAATAGTTGTCATTTAATATTGATCTGTGTAAGCCATGTGATCGGTAGTGCATAACACCTGTAAAACCACTTAGAGAAATAGCCGTTAGAAAATATCACTCGGGTGATTAAAGACTTCACTGGAAGTGATTTCAGAAAACTGGAGAATCACTGGGAGTGGACTTGATTTCACTGGAGGTGATTTTCATAAGATAATTAACTCTTGACCGCATAAGCATTTCACCGGCAGTAATCTTGATTTCTGGATGTGACTGTCATTGGAAGTGATTCTGATTCAGTGAAGAGTGTACTGAGTGATCATAGATGCTGACAATAAGTGAAACTGATAAAACTTCATATAAGTTGATCTTGGCATGTCTCTGGAAGTGATTTGCAAAATCAACATAATCACTCGCTTGGATATTATCTTATAGAAAGTGAACTGAGGCATACTGGCTTTCACTGGAGGTGCATTCTGGTTTACTGGAAGTGATTTGATCTTCACGGGAAGTTATTCTGATTCAAACTGATATACTGTCACTGGAACTATGAAGAGTGAATTAAGTAATCACTGACTGTAAGTGATATGAGGTAACTGATATTTGACTGGGAGTGATCAAGTATGGTGCTGGAGGTGATCAGTTGAAATGGACGATCACTTGAGTGGAGTTCATATCACCGGAAGTGATTTTCAAAACAGTCAAATATTCCTGAAGTGATTTCGCCTTGCACTGGAAGTGATCTTGAAATTTCCATGTTTCACTCGAGTGAATTTGGAATCACTGTAAGTGTTTTTGTAAATAGTGATTTCTTCTTG
Source organism: Albizia julibrissin (assembly GCA_037074505.1). Lineage (NCBI taxonomy): Eukaryota > Viridiplantae > Streptophyta > Magnoliopsida > Fabales > Fabaceae > Albizia > Albizia julibrissin. The sequence goes on along the minus strand of CM073478.1, from coordinate 42,468,129 downwards.
CAGTGATTTTGAATCCACTGGAAGTGATTTGCAATTTCTCAAACATCACTCGAGTGATTCAAGATCACTGGAAGTGATTTGGCAAACAGTGAAATATTCTTGCAGTGATTTTTGATTCACTGGAAGTAATTTGGAAACTTTCAGGTATCACTCGAGTGATTCAAGATCACTGGAAGTGATTTGGAAAACTTGGCGCATCACTCGAGTGATTTGGCATTCACTGGAAGTGATTTTCAAAACAGTGTATTTTTCTTCTGGTGATTTCAGGCGCACTGGAAGTGATTTGGCAAAGTTGAGATATCACTCGAGTGATTTGGAGATCACTGGAAGTGAAATGGAAAATCTGAGATATCACTGGAAGTGATTTGGAAAAATTGAGATATCACTGGAAGTGATTTGGACATCACTGGAAGTGATTTGGAAAATTGGAGATATCACTCGAGTGATTTGGAGATCACTGGAAGTGAAATCTGAAACAGTGAATTTTTCTTGCAGTGATTTTTCGATCACTTCCAGTGAAATGCAATATCACTCGAGTGAATGCTGAAATCACTCGAGTGATCCGTTTCCAGTTCTTCAGTAAATAGAGGTCAACTTCCAGATGCCATAACTCTTCGAATATGACTCCAAAAATTCTGTATTATACATCAATCGAAAGCCCTGGAATTCTACTTTCATATGGCACCGGTTTCAGCTCAATAGGATCAGTGGTTTGAGAGTTATAGCCAAAATACTAAGACTGTTCCAGAAAGTGACGCTGACATGAAGGTCAAATTAGAACACTGATATCTCCCTCACATGAGCTCCTTTGATGTTGGTTCTGGTGTCAAACTGACGCATTGAGAGTCTAGTTTCATATGCAATTGGTTTCGTCTGATTTGGAGTTGTATTGTGAGAGATATGATCAAATAACCAGACCTCGCTCAGCTCGATGAAGCACAGACTCTGAAATGCTGCACATCACTCGAGTGATTTGCTGAATCACTCGAGTGATTGCGTTTTTTTCAGAATCACTCGAGTGATTCAGCAAATCACTCGAGTGATTCATTAAATCACTCGATGCTACAGTGCCCAACAGTGCCAAACAGTGCCAGTTGCTACAGTACCCGTATTGCTACAGTGATAATGCTACAGTTCCAAACAGTAACTGCTACAGTACTTCTTAATTCCCTTATGAGCATAGAAACATCCAGTATTTCTTCTTAGAAGCTTGAATCTTGATATTTCCATTAATTCTTCAAGCTCTTCATTCTCCAATCTCTTTGACTAATCTATAAGATATATAACATTAAATATAATAGTTAGTCAATGTAAGAGATAAGTATATTATGCAAACTTTTGCTCTCATAATATTTGATATATATTTGGCATCATCAAAACTAATCATATCTAACACCATTGTCATCAACTGACATGATGTTGTTGAATTTTTTTGGGAAGTACTTGCTACACCTTTTATCTTTCATACAAGGAGACTTCAGGTTGCTCGTACCACATGGTCCATGAAGCACATACTTCTTTACCAAATTATACATGAGAGGCTCCTTAGTTTTATCTAGTATTTCAGCACAAATGGCCTTGTCAATTGATTCTGGATCTTGTATCTTGTCTTTTGGATCAAGGAATAATAGGATGTGAGCATGTGGAAGTCCCCTTTTCTGAAACTCAATGGTATATATTTTTGTGAAACAAAATTGTAGAGACAAATTAGAAATAATATATTATGAGATAATTAATGAACTTAACAATATATATCTTGATGTATTAATAGCTAAATTAATGTAGAGTTAAATATTCTTACCTGCCCGAATAGTTCCAAAAAATTTTTCTCCTTCAATATCTTTATCAAGCGGTCTAACTTTAGCTTAAATATCCTAGACAAGATATCTGAATGATCACAAGGCTTTTAACATATGTTTTTTTTACATAATCTCAATTTCAAGCTAAGTAGGATTGCAAGTAAACGTTAAGAAAAGATCAGGATATCCTTCTTATTTACATATTGCCATGGCATCCTGATAGTTCTGTATCATATATCTTGCTCCGCCTGTGAATGATAATGGGAGAACAATCCACTTGCCTATAGATGCAGCATTCCTTTCTTCCCTTATGACTGCATCAGTTAATCCTTAGTACAAATCAACTCTAAGTTCTTTATGATGTGTTCTAACCTAAAGTAATCTCTACGACTCAATCATTGTGTAACCATCCATTATGAACTACTATAATAGTCTAGAAGCATGTAAAAGAGTAACACTGGTCATAAGCCTGTAACTAAAGAAGTCTCGTATGATAAGTTTTTTTTTATCTTGGTTATACTAAGTGTTTCTTCTCTATGTTCAATATCATCTCTGTAACCATCTTCCCCAAATGGAAAATGAATTGGATACAGCAATAGAAGGTATAATGCATGCAATTCATTTATCCTCTTTGTGTTTCCAAAAGTGTTTTTGAACAATGATGTCTTACACATTATATGATACATCTATGTCACCAATAACTAATGCTGCAACTTCAAAAGCAGTAGGCATGTTATAAATTCTTCCATCAGTTTGTCTGGTCCCCAACAAATACAATTGCAACGGTGTTCAATTTTGACTATGAATCATTGATGATACAAGACGGTATTGCTAAACAAATGGATTTACCTTGTCTAATTACTGCTTTATTTGATCCACTATTATTGGATCAATTGAAGACCGTGTTTGGAATTTGCTACAAACAACAAAATATGCTTTGTCAATTAAAATAATTGAAAGGAAATCATGTACTATTAGGTCATACTTGAAGTGAACTTACCTAACTGCTGCAATTCTATTAGAGATTTCATTCTCTATATCAAATATCTATAATTGTGAGTACACCGGTCTTGATCCTTCAAGTGGTAATAAGGTACCAATGTTGTGATAATTCATTCTAGACATGACAAATGAGTAAGGTCCTCCACCAGAATTCTTCAAATAATCAACTTCCCTCCCATAGATGTGAATGAAAACATATTGTTTATTGTCTGATATTTTCATGAAAGCTCTTTAATTCAACTGAATTCTTATCAAAGAATAACTTTTTGAACACTAGAGGCGGACTCTTCATATAGGGTAAGACAACTTTTCCTTTTAAACAACAGAGAGAAAATAATTTCACCTCTCTTTGATTTTTGTCCTTCTTAATCCTTTTGTTATACCAGAGTAGTGCTCCACAAAATTTGCATTCATAAATTAGATCTCCTTCATCTATATACTCTGTGACACGAGAATTAAGTAAAATGAGATATGCAAATATATCTATTATACTAAGTAATGGTAGTTGTATTACCTTGAAACTCTTAAGAGCACTAATATAATGAATTCATTTTTGTAAGGTCAGATGTTATTGCACCTTCATTTAGTGTTTGAAAACAATGAAGACATTAATATCGCTACAAAGTGAAAGACCTGTCAAAATAAATAAGTTTAATGTGTATTGATGCGTACCCCCATCTTGACCACCTGTATTACTGTCTTCCTCATCACTCTGATTCATCCCGATTTGAAACTCTATATCTTTATAATATGTTGCTTGAGGTGGGGCTTCAACATACCAAATAAAAACAATTATATGCATAATTATTACATTTCAATGAAAAGCAAGCTGATCATCTCTAATTATATTATAATAAGAACAATTATCAAACATAGTCATGATTATATTCAATGTGATAATTGAAGTAGATTAAGAAAGGTAAGTAATAATGTAATTCATAATGTGATAATTGAAATAGATTAAGTACTTTCTCCACGTTCAAACTCTAAATGAAAAAAGAAATGTATTTTGGAATTAATGTCTAATAAAATGCATAGATGTAAACTATCAGAGACGCTTAAAAAATGTACTAGATTGAGTGAGGACATTAAGAACTTGTACTAGTCAGAGTCATGTAGTCCATTGATGAAATCTGCGGGTTGCTATCCACTGCTATATTTTCTAATATAATATCATATTGAAGTGGTGGTAGTAGATTATCAGCTTATAAGGTCATATAATGGAATGACATGAATATAATATAGAATGACATATGTTATAATGAAAAAATATAATATATAGTAACATTGATTTGATCCTTGGTGTATTCTTTTGCTTCTCCTGCCATGTTTTTCATTATTACTTTCTAAACCGCTCCATCTAGCACTTTTGCGGGTCAAGGGATAACACTTTAATTGTTCGTTTGAGCCTGATATAAAAAGAAATTAGATTATCATAGCGCATAGTTAATAGCCATAATAGTTATTTCATAGCATAACAATGAAACAAATGTAATGTATATATACCTTCACTTTTATCAAACTCATGTGATAAGTTTGATGCAACATTAGTTATATCTTTCAATGATGTTGCCAATTTCGGTTGCCTATGAAGTTTATTCCCTTGCTGAGGACTAAAGATTGATTATGGCTGAGTATATTTACCAATGGATGCATCAATAAGAATGCCTCTAAAAGGTGAATTAGGCATACCACTATTGGTTACTAAAATATTAATTTTATACCATAATAAGTACTCCATTATGAAAGACATTAAAGTTAACATGTGAAAGAATCACGGTAATGATGAGTTTAATCCATCATAAGAATATTAGAACATATTTTGGCATAAAAGATTACATTTATATTCATAATCTGAAACATATATTGTAGAAAAACTTTCTAAAATACACTCCATGCTCATAAAAACAATGTTAACTTTTAGGTGTATCAAGAAAAAGATTACATTAGTGCCCATATTGAACAACTTCAGTTGAGTTATATTACTATAACCTACATATGAATTCCCAAAATGAATAACATGCAAGTGTACCATTCTTGGAAGAACTTGCTGAGGCTGAAAAGATATTGGGTATTTCTTAAAGAGCTCTAGATCGCTTTATCCTTTTAGACTCAGCAAAGATGCTACCATGACTAATGACAGGTGTAGAAGGTTGTTTGAACTAAGCTTGAGTTGGTCCAATGACAGAAAACTAAACATTAGAACCTTTGAAGATTAATACCAATCAAGATCCAGAAGTATGCAAAGTATAATAAACAACATAAAAATGTGAGATAGTTGATGAGCAACATATCAGGTACGCATTTCTCATGAAAGTGACTTTCTTGATCCTTGTACATGTTCTCTAACAGGAATGGAGTTTTTCATATTTGTAGATATGTCATCCCTTTTCAAGCATGGATAGGATTCCAACTTAAGAAAGATAATGAAGCATGAAACTGTATTGTGCCCCCAACCTATATAATCAACACTTGAATATTTAAAATTCAAAAATAATAAAAATTAGTTACTGGTTAAGTTGGTTGTCACATATTAGATAAAATTTACCTTAACAATGATCTTGAGGGCCAAACTTTCAAGATATTACTGTTGTAGCTTTTCAAGATATGAAGTTGATGGATATTTGTTGCCAAAGGATTAATTACACAGTGAGAGTGAATAATTCAATAAAGGAAAATGATAGTGGTCATTATAGTAGATAAATGGAAAATCAAATTCATTAAAATTTGAAATCCAGGCTACAGACTCGAATAGAAAACTGATAACATCACATGACAACTATGAAAAGGAACTCACTAATATTATAAAGGACTCACTAACATTGAAACCTAATACTTCACTGACATGGAAATTTAATATAACTTAAAAGGGACACATGAGCACAATACTTTAATAACATCTACTTCTCTTGCTTAATAGCTTTTGCAACCCTTTTATCAGAACATATGATAGTTGGAACTTGAGGAGTATGGGATGCATCATCCCTAACAACATTCCTTTTCATGTTGGTCCTTCTCTTGCCTTTGACAGGTGCAGGTGTGACTTGATTTGTAAGGTCAACTAATATAGTATCTCGGTTCTCTTCTCTTTGTAAAGAAGGTTGGGCAAGTTTTTCATCAGCATTTTGTTTGACAGGTGCATGTGTGACTAAAGGTTGGGCTAAAGTCTCATCATCATTTTCCTCAGTTGCACTAGCCAAAGCAAGAGAATGAATATCATCAAGGCCTTGACTTGCTTAGGGCTGTTCAATTAATGATTTATTCCCATAAATGAAAATTATGAAGTTAGAGAAATCTAACAATTAGTCAACTTCTACCAGTAAAGACAATAAAGTTATGTAAGATGACCTAATTAGTTGCTTCCATGAACTGATTCATGAGGTCTTCACATATAGTTAATTGATCAACACTGATGCTAGAAGTTGGATGATTTTTGTTGTAATCATTGATCTTAAGTTTTAGCAGGACAATCTTACCCATAAGGTTGTCCAATTCATCAGGGAAGTTGTAACACCCCAATTTTCAATCACCAATATTCCTCTTATGTAATTGAAATACCTAATAGAATAAAATGGTAAATTGTCTATTATATAGGTTAAAAATTGGCGAAACCAAAGGAAACGAAGCAAGAAATGATTTACTGGGATAAATCATTAATTGTAGGGGCAAAATTATAATTTTTCCAAAAGTGAGAAACGATTATTTTCCCTAATCTTTCTAATAATATTAATTATATGAGCACTAAAAAGAGAGAAATGGTTACTTGATAGTGAATAAGCCTATTTTGGTAAATTATTATCAAACAAGGACAACTAGTCAAAGTTAAAGAGCAAAAGTTAACAACTTGCAATATGACAATGGGATAGTTGAGCTTAATATTTTCCCTCAATTTCCATGCAAACACGGCTGAATGAAGAAGCAAGGAAGGGAAATGAAATTTATGGACTAATGGATAAATGCCACCTATGTTAAGTTATTATATTAACCTATATTATTATTATTCCCTTCATTCATCCATCCATTTCACGCAAGAAATAGAATGCCGAAACGAATGAGAGAGAGAGAGCTGAGGCGATGGAGCAAGAAGAAGCTGGGTTTCATTCAAAATCAAGGTAAGGAAGTCTTGATCATGTGTTTCATGCTTCCTAAACCTACTACAATCTCTCTTGATCATCTCTCCATCTCTGAATCCATAGTTTTCAAGTATTTCCAAGAGGAGAGAGAGAGAGTTTGGATGTTGAGGAGAGAGAAAGTGAAGAAACTCAAAGGTAACTCTCTAAACATGATTCTATAGCTTGAGTGGATGCTATTAGTATTGTTTTTGGATTAGTTTGGTTGTTATTGTGAATGAAAGATGAAGAAACTTAAAGAAATCTAAAATTTAAGTTTTTCTAAACCTTATCCAATGATCATTTAAATGGATAATAGCTTAATTATGAGTAGAAAAGAGGTGATTAAGCAAGTTAGAACAAGAAACTGACACAATTCTTCTAAGAACTTAAAATCTGAACCCTATCTTGAATGTGGTAAGGGGGATGGAATTTTATAATTCCAATGATTCCATTGGGTTTAGATGATGAAATTGTGTAGGGTTTATGTTGATGACTAAGTCAGACAAGCCCCAGAATGAAAAATGACAAAATAGGTATTAAAACTCAAAAGAAGGAACAACCAAGGATATTTTCATCATTTGACCATGAATTTGACCAATTTGAGGTCAAAAATGGATTCTACATAAGTATTTGTATAGGAATAGCTCGTGTCATGATTTCTAGTAAAGTCCAGTAGACTGGGGGCTACAGGGGCATTTTGGTAATTTAGCGTCATTAAGCTAAGTTAACCAATATCATGAGATCAAAGTAAGGTACAAATAAGTGGTAACTCATCTATGGTGGTTGGATATTGTAGGACTTGAAGATAGTCCAAAATTTAAGCTTGCCTGAGCTCTAAATTGCAAGGAAAGAACAAAAGGAAATCATTCAGGTAGTAACGTCTTTCTTACATTTACTGTGTGATGCCTACTATGAATATCATATATTTAACATGAGCTAGTATCCTAGACACACCTATTCATCATGTTGTGGTCATGGACCCAACAAGGGCATCAAGTCGACCAAGGGCAGACGTAAAGTTTGACCTTGGGCTAGTGTACACACATACGTTCGATTATCTTACATTTCATGACATTGCATATCTATTTTCACATTTTAATTGTATGTAAGCATGTTGCTACTGATATTCTCTCGAATCTCATTCTTTCCAAACAAAAAAACCATTTCAGCTGAAGCAGGCAGCTCAAAAGGCAAGGCAGCGGCTACCGGTGATTAGGGTTTCGGAGTTCAGTTGCAATTATAGCCCTTCCGCATAAACTTAGCTATTATAGTTTTTGGTACTTTTTGTACATGTATATAAATGTGTTTCAAACCCTCTTGAGAGAAATCTCCAGTAATGTAAACTAATGCAATGTATTTTCATGTTTCCGCTGAGTTCTATGCTTTATGTTACCGAATATGCTTATCGCCCACAATTAACTATGGTTTTAAAAAGGGGCGTCACAGAAGTCATACTCACGTTTTTCCTAAAGTCAAAGTAAAGTTATCATTAACGTACCTTTAAAAGTATAAGTATTATAAGGTCAAGTTTAAAGTACAAACTTCTTTAAGGATAAGCTTCAACTCAGCGGCTGTCTTGTGAATCAATTGAACAGCTAACTTATCCCAAAAGATGACAGAAACAAATCCAGTTTCATCCTTGACAACGTAATAAACTTTAAGCCTTTGCAAATAAGCACTTTAGTTCTCTTTCATATATGCTTATATGTTCAAGGAGATAATCAAAATATATAATGAAAGGAACTATACTTTGGCTCAATTTTAAATTGAGATTTTCTAGTGCAACTAGGACAGACAAGAGTTGAATTTTCAGATGTAGCCTTTGCGCCATGCTTAGAGCAGCCATCATAGGTCCAACCGTATCTTATTTCAAGTTTTACTAACTCACAAGTGATTACAAAAGATGCTCCCTGTAACGAATATGTTGTTGTGATTATAATGATTTTATGTTACTTCAAGATATTTAAGATACAGTGACAAAAGTAATCTAAAATATCTTAATAATGATATTATGGTTTCTTTATGTAATGAAAGAAATAGACTCAACATTAGATTTCAGCACATTTATAATATGTAGAAAGTATGAAATTAAAAAAATTAGACTGGCAATCTCTTTCTCTGCTATATCAGATATAGTAATCTTTCTTTAGGAGAGCAAAGAACCTCCACTTGACAGCAGGGTTGACTGGGATGGCATGGGCTGACTTAAAGAAGTCAACACAGGTGAAAATCCATCCTAGCTTGGTGCTGTTATAATGTTAATGGAAATGATAAAGTGATGGAATAAATACATGAAGCAAATTTATGTCAACAAAACATGATAGTATATAGAAACCAAACTCATATAAACTATAGTTGGATTGGAATAGGTTGGACCTTTCTATGAATTGTTTGACCTCCTTGATTGGTGGATTAAATGATGCTCTGGTTGCATTGAATGAGCTATAAATTGTTGGAAGTCCTGTTAATTTGTAAAAACTGGTTAATATAATAGATAACATGGTAAAAGGAAAAAATTGAGAAGGCAATCTACAAAAGGTGGATAGAATAATAGGTATGGCTATTACCATCTTCTGAAAATCCCACTCTAGCAAGATTAAGTACAATAACAACAAGTGTTTCATTATTTTGCAGTTGGGCCATAAATACATTAGAAGCAACATCATCAAAGAGCACACATTCCACGTCATTCTGTCTGGAAAATAGAATACCAAATGTGAAGATCCAATATGGAAATTATATATTGGGGAATATAATTTCATAATTACAAATTCATGAAAATTACTCATTGTCAATCAACAGCATTCTCAGCTTCATCTTAGTTTCATTATGCCTACTAAATTCCTCCAATGTACCAATGCTTCTAATGAAAGTAAGTACATCTACATTACATTTGATAATGTCAAAAAAGGTCAAAGATCTAATGCACAGAAAAAATTAATGCATGAATCTATAGGAGTTAAATATAGGAGAAAGAGGATACCAATAAGATGATCCACTTGATGATCCTGATCCGCCTTCATAATTTTAGAAATAGGCATGAATGAGTAAGAGTAGGAGGGTATAGAAGCATCTTGCTTTATAATATATGTTTGTGGAGTGAAAGTTATCTTAAATGGTTTGGTTGTTGCTCTATATTGACTGCCATTTGGAGTCACTACAAAGTAAGCAAACTTATAAGTCTGTCCTTCTTTGATAGAATTTTTGAATTTTTCATGCAGTGCTTTGTTCAAGACACTTGCTTGTATCTTGGACCCTTGGGATATAGTAATGAAATAATTATTAAGTAATTAGAGAGTGGTATTTGGATTTTGCTTCTGACTGATGTCTGAATATTGCCCACTTATTTGCTTGACTAATGGATTTGGAATGGGTTCATAGATTTGTAATTGATCAATCAGCTGATCAGCAGTTAGTGCAAAAATTATGGTATGACGAGTCGCTTTGGGTATGAATCCCATTTCCACAGCATGGTAAAAAAAAGATAACATATCATCATAAAAACCATTAACATTTAACAATCCTAATGGTTTTTTTGTGAAAGTTTAGTTTAGCCTAATATGCAATACTAGAAATCTCATCTAACGTTTTCAAACCACCGGGTAGAGCAATAAAAGTTTCAGCATGGTAGAACATATGTCCCATACGTTCAACCAAGTTTGAAACTTGTAACTCCTATCAAACAGAAAAGATGTGACCATCCAACTCCTTCACACAAACATTCAAACCTTTACTTCCGTTAATGCTTATAGAAATGGCCACACTTCCCTTTAGGCCTTAGATGCCTCCCCTGTATACAAAGTTTATCTTTCTAGCAGCTAATACATTTCCAAGTTCTGTTGCGGCAAGTAGAAACTCTCCATCCTTTCCCAAGTCAGTTTCACAAAAAATGAAGATAGATTTAAATCTACATTTTAGTGTGATACCCTTTTTGTTTTCTTTACTCTCAGAAATTTTGTGTTCAAAAGTGGAAAAGTGCATATTTATACTACTAAAGCAGCGAAAACAACATCATGCAAATCATGCATTTTTCAAAGAAGTTTGAAAAAATTTCTGACACAAATGACTAGTGTAATGCTGCGTGAAGAAGATAAACAAAACGTGTAAAGGAAGTCAACAATTCATCAATGTAGGAAAGAGAGAGATGAGATTTGGATGTGATAGGAAAGAGAGATAGAGAGAGAAAGAGAGAGATGAGATTTGGATGTGTGATGTGAAGAGCATGGATGGGAACAACAGAGATAGGGTCTTGGCAGCATGTGGACGCACCGAAAGCATATTTGTCTGCAACGTCCAACCAATTTCAAATCATAAAAACTTATATCATGACGTATGGGAGTGTAAATGACATGTTTTGTGGCTTTATGACCATCCCCATGCCTTCATCATAAGGAGTCCCACTCTCTTTTTTTCGTCTTTACTTTTGTTTCATTCAAAAAGCTTTATCATCATTTCTTTCTAAGACCCTTATGTTTCATCACTTGACTTTACATTTAAGCCACTTCACATTTCACGTGTTTAATTTTAATTTCAAAATTTGTTACATTTAAAAAAAATTACACCATCCTTTATTCCAGCGCACCTTTTTGAAATTTATTTAAATGATGAATTGATTGATTAAATATATCATTTTAATTAAAACATTAACTTTAACAATACAGAAGAAAACATAAAACACCAATACTATATATAATTTTCCCTTGGAAGAAAAAGAATATATGCTAATTTTTGTACACGCTAATTTAGTAGAGAATAGAAAAAAGTATCATGTACTCTTAAGTTGATAATTTACTAATTAGTAGTGAGAGTTATCTATACAATTTTGGAATAATATTAAGAGATTTTATTATTATAAGATCAAATTAATTTGGTGGTGGGTAATTATTTGAAGTAATGTGAGTTATCTCTGAAACGATTTCGTGCACGAATCACATAATTGCTTTTGACCAATAAAAATAGACACATGATTATCTCTATTGTTTCTTGCCGAGAAAAGACATATATATGGACCATTAAAAGAAGTGAATGACATTGAATAAATCCTAATTCTTTTAAAAAAAATGCTTAACGTGTTTAATTATAATTTGTCTTTTCTACTCTGCAAAAAAGGAAACAACTTTTAATTTTAACTACTACACTAACGTTAAAATGCCAATTTCACCAACTTTTGCTTTTGTTTAATTTAAATGCAGTGTGTGTATGTATATTGTAGGGTCCATTCCCCCATATCAATCTTTCAATTTCTTCCCACCTAAACTATGACTGCAATTTCCATTACAAAACTACTATTTACTTATCTCCACGTGAAAGTTCGCAGTATGTAGGTTTGCTTTTTCCCTTCTTTTAATGTGTTTTCTTAGTCTTTTTTATATTTGTCAAGTTAATGATATAATTATAATTTAGAGATAAGTATAAATTTGATAATAATTTTGGGGATAAAAAGAAAAGAGAAATGATTAAAATATGTTTTTTAAAAAGTATTAATTATTATTAAATATTAAATATTTATTTAAAAAATAATAATGAAATAATATTATTAAGAAAAATAATAAAAAAAGAAAGTCAAAATTGACGATTGTCACTATTTTTTACTCTATTAGATGTCATATTGTTACATAATTTATCCTAAATAACAACACTTGTGAGTTATTCAATCTTGGTAGGATCAACATGTGCATAAAAAAGAACATAATAATTTAGCTTTTGTGGCAATTTTAAAATTCAAAAAGCAGCTTGTGTCATTATAATACATGATCTCAATGCATTGTATAAAAGAGATGAGAGAAGATCACAACCCTAGGATCCGTATGAATAGTTATTCAGTGGAAGAGTATTCATGTTTGTGTGTGTGTGTGTGTAATAGATAATAATTTTGCTGGCCAAATAGTAGTAATTTTATTTTGAAATTTACTTTTACTGTGGCCTCTTTAATCATTATAAAAGTTTCAAGTAGATCAGTGTGTGCCTCACTGAGTAGTGATAATGGGCAACGCGTTTTTGCAAGAGAGTCAATAATTATCAATCAATTAAGGGCAAGTAATCCCTTTTCAACCTTAATCATTGTTTTCAAATCTTGCTTGTGTCTTTTATATTATATCCAACAATGATGAAAGAAATAATGAAGCAAATTATATATATACATATAGAAGTGTAGGGGCTGAATTATGAAATTGACACAAATTTTTTCGACAAATAAACTTACTCATTACAATAAATTTATCATCAACTGAGCAAAAACATTTTGCTTTTGGAATTATAATAAATGAATATTAATTATTATATTTTGAAATGATTATATATATAATAAGGCCTTGTAAAGTTAACTTTGATAATCAAAGTGAAATTTTGAAGAGTTGTGTCAGAATATGAAGTTATGAACTGACAAGCCGCCATATGTTTTGCAAGTTGCAAGACATCTCACATGTGTTGGAATATAATTAATGAAATTAAATAATTACGACTATGTAGATAGAAGCTATGAATATGGCATAAAGTCATAAAGTAAGGAATCAAAAGGAGCATCCTAGGTACTGTAATTGCTCCCTTTAAGACCATTTAACACATGGCTATTTGTGACCAAAAAAATGATATTGGTATGGGCACATGTGAACATTAGGACCCTTTTGCTCTGATTAATATTTCCAAGCATTATTAGGAGTTAGGAAAAAAAATCTATGAGGGCATCATAGCTTTTATACCTACTATCTAGAAAAGGCGAAGCTCCAATTATTCAATGGGTTCTCTGTAGTAAGGAAGACTGTGGGTCAACACCTAAAAGCATACTTGTTAATGACTACAGCTGTTTTAGGCCAACCTTAGCACGTAATGCATGTGAGACTCTGTTAGGAAACTAAAATGGATGACGTGAGTTCGAAGAAAGTAAGACAAATATCATCATGATTAATCTCATTTAGAGCCAAAAATCTTGACATGCTACCTCGAATACTGATATGGTGAGCTTGTACATATTGATATGTTTTTCCCTTTATTTCATACTTAGGGAGATTGTAAATCTGGATCCATTTCATTTCAACTATAATAAAAAGCAACTAAATTGGCTTCTTAGGTAAAAGTTTTTAATTTGGAGCAAAGTGTATCAACTTTAGCTTTCATTTTTTTTTTTTTTGGATTTGCTTCATCCTACAGACACTTTATTTTTAATTCGTCCGCCATCATGTTGATATACTAGCTAGGTTATTGATTCTTCCTCTATATTATTCAATGCTTATCAATATTATACTTAATACTTAATTATAATATATTCTCAACAATACTTGTTTAGAGTCATAAAGTAAGGAATCAAAAAGAGAATCCTAGGAACTACAATTCCACTATTTTTGTTATGTCCTTTTTCAAAGTTTCACCTTTCCATATATTTTAACCAACTATGGTTTAACACAATATAATCTAGATGCTTATTTAGAGACGATTTACAAAAATTAGAATAAGCTCATATATTACATATAGAATCTGAAATAAGTCATACTATTCCATTGTATGCTATAAACAATATATGATTTTTTTTCATTTTATGCCATAGTAAAAGATAATTATTTTTTGTTGTTATAATGATAAGTTATGATGAAATTTTTTTTTATATGAATGTAATATTTTAATCTTCATTTGGTATTGTGAGTATATTTCATCTTTTTAATATGAATGTAATATTTTAATCTTCATTTGGTATTGTGAGTGTATATATATATATTTGTGTGTGTGTGTGTGGATAATAATTTTGCCACCCAAATAGTAGTAATTTTATTCTGAAATTTTCTTTTATTGTGGCATCTTTAATCATTATATCTTACACAGTTAGAGAAGTAGAGTTAAAACCTTTTAAATAATTTTTCTTACTATTATATCTTACATGTTTTCTTTTTTAAAATTTACACAATAATAAGGGAAGGGTAATTAAAATTGTACATTTATATGAAAATTTTAATGATATGACTTATAAATATGACAACAAAATTTCTTTTTCTATCTTATAAATATGATCATATGAGTATTATTGAGCAATTTAATGCATTCTTTTTGATGTGATTATACTTTTTCTTCTGTAAGCTTTGAAACATTAACCTTGATTTAAGAAATTTGAGTTGCATTCTGTGATACCTTATTTCCAAACACTACGGTAGAGTACTAAATAGCTAATACTCACCGACTATAAACATCAGAGTGTGGAAAATGCTAGAAATTCCATACAATACCTCTGCTGGATATACATATTCACATACATGCAAAATTCATACACAATTCACTTACAACTCCTAGTCTTCATATACAATCTCAAAATACATACAAATTTCTCAAAATACATAATGGAAACTTGACAACCTAAACTAAGCTCTCCTGCTGTCCGGCCTCGACTCAACATCATTTACCTTCTCCTTACCCCGCGAGCTTCCTCCCTGTACTAGAGATTTGTTTTTGGGAAAATAATGAGATTCATGGGAATCTCAGTAGTAACGTCATTAAACATATAAGATAACACACATAAGCATGCTTCACTCATATAAAATCATCAACAAAATCATCAAACATTATTCAGTGCAAACATGCAATTCATAAACCGACTTCGCGCTAGACGGGTTCTTAGCCCAAAGGGCGCCTGTGCACAATGTATACAATACAACTTCATAACTGACATCACACTTGATGGGTTCTCTTAGCCCCGAGGGGTACCTGTGCAAAGGTAGGCCCCGGGTCCCGCTTGTGCAATTATGAACATTTCGCGTGAGTATCAGCCCGACCTGCGATAGGCCCCGGGTGTTCACTCCGCTCAATCTAAACATGTTAGACATTTTGATGATGATAACAAACAATACATATGCATGTCATGTTATATGAAGACAGTTACTACCTGGTTGCTACTTTACGCAACTCTCCCACTTGATTCAAGCTCGGGCAACAACTTCTGAGGCCAAACCGGTTGTCAAGTCCTGAAATTTTCAAACATTCCAAAGGAGTTATTACTCATCCATACACCTTTCCAAGTCATATCATTGGTAAATTTAGCCTATTGGTGCCAAATTACCAAAATACCCCTTAGGTCTTTATTATCAGTATTTTCTCCAAAATCATGATTTAGGCCATTCCTATACATTTTCGTGTATAGAATCTATCTCCAACCTCGAATTGGCCAAAATCAAGCTCAAATGACGAAAATACCCTTGACAGCCCTCAAATAAGGCTTAAAAAAGGCAATTTTGTCATTTCGCTCTCTGAGCCTTTTCTCATTTCGGGGTCAACATAGACCCTACACAATTCGGCCTCCTAAATCTAATGGAAGCATAAAATTGGTCAAATTCCAAGCCATTCCCCACATCCAACACATAGAAGAAAAAATAAATTCCTAAAAAAGTTGTGTTGGATTCTCATTTTCTTTGGCCCAATCATCTTCTTTTTACTTATAACCAATATATTAACTAGTTAGACATTCATTGGACTTGATTTGGAGAAACTTACATATTAAGGTCTCTTTGACTTTCTTGAATTATCTTGTACCAAATGAACCATACTCAAGCCCAAAACAACTCTACTAATCTTAATCAAGTAAGAGGAACAAGTTTGGGAAGTTACCTCTTGACTTCTTGAACTTTCTCTCTCCTGTACATTTTCTCTCTCTCCTCCACCATGGTTGATTCAGCTGAGCATCAAGGAAAATAACAGCAGGGAGATAAGGAGAAGAGATCATACAAGGAGTTGATGCCTTTAATCACAAGGTAGCAAGTCCCTTACCTTGATCTTTGGAAATCCCTAACTCCTCTCCTTCTCTTTCGTCGTGCTTCTCGTTCTCCAGCCCTCTCTCACTCTTTCTGAATCAATTCTGATCGGGAATGAGAGCTGGAGGTGGAGATTAATAATATAAGGCAATGGTTTAAGTTAATTTGACAAGTGGCACCTTATGATTGGACCATAATGCCATTATTCATAATTAATTCCATTTCTCCTTTCCCTTCTGTATTCAGCCGAAAATCACATGAGAATTATAGGGAAAGTCTGAATCTTCAATTATCTCATTGTGCCAACACGTAGCTTGTTGACCAAGTCATTGACTTTTTTAACTATTTGACCATTTTTTACCATAATTTACTAAAATTAGTCCATTGATGATCAATTAGTCATTTTGCCCTTTTTAATTCCCATTTAGCTCAAATCATTGGGAATTTGAGGAAAAATAATTATTTCCACTTTTCGGCAAAATTACCGTTTTGCCACTGCATTTTATGATTTACTGAAATAAATCATTTCTGCCCATTTCTTCGGATAAAACCCATTTGAAACTTAAATGAGGCCATTAATCATATCATTAAATTCTGTGAACTTTGGTTACCATATTGGCCCTTTACTAGTCTCTTATACCCTTATTTGGCCAATTTACGCGTAACCGGCAATTGGAATATTTTCCATAAATTCACATAAATACCTTCACATCATTTTTCACTATTTTATTTCATTAAATATACATCAAATATACACATAAATGTATTGGTGAAAAATGGGGTATTACACATTCTATATAGAATCTAAAAAGTAGTATGCAGGTGTGTTGAAAATTTGGATATGAAAAGTAGTGAACATGTCTATTGTTCCCATACCATGGAGTTGTTTCAAATAGTCAACATTTTTCTGCAAGCTGGAAATGTGATTAATCCTGCCCTTGCAAGAATCAGAATACCAAAATTTTTGTTGCAAGAATTAGAGTACTAATTTCACCATAAATGGAAACTGTATGAATAGTTTCATTATAATCTCAACAATTCCATAATAAGAATTAGAGTACTAATTATATGAATAGCAATATTATGATTTTACCATAGATGTGATTATGGCTCATATCTTCCTCTGGTTTTACATCCAATAACGCCTTAAACAATTTGTATGAATCGAGGATCTGCTTCTCATCCAGTTTTCTTATAAACTGGCACACATGGTCTTTTAATGTCAAATTCTCAAGACAGTAGCGCTCTTTTTCTTTAGTAAATAAGTTTATTAAATCAAGAAGAATAGCATGAACTTCCCCACTAGGATACGTCTCAAGAGTCTGAATAATATCATCCAATGACTCCTTACTCAGTCCATCCTTTATTAATTGAATTTTATTTGCTCTATTTTTAGAAACCATACCTTTGCTCAGACAACGATTATCACATGTCCACCTTGCACAATTATGGTAGACCTTCATTCTTTTAGCTCTTCTCTTTTTGGAGTAAGAACTTCTTCCCATTCCTCGTATAGGTTTAATAAATGACTCATAAATCTCACCTACTAAACGTACCTTAGCTTTAATGATCCAACGTACATCCTCTGGAAGGCCCAAACACTTGAATATCTTCATTATTTCAAGTCGATAGCTATCGATCTTTATGTGAACATCTTTGGGAAGAGCAGGGAACCTGTTTTTAAGCTTCTCAAGAGATTTCTCCATGAAAATAATGAAAACTAAAATTTTTAACAGTATGAACAAGAAGAATGGAGATGATAAGGAGAAGATGCTGAGGTGGTGATCAGATGGTAATGATGCACATGCACAATGAGAAAAAAGAAGAAGAAGAGAGAGAGAATGAGTTGTGTTGAACGAATATGTTGGTTAGAAAGAATGGGTTCCATGAAGATGTTTTTTTATATGTATAACATAGTGATCGGCATGATAGAATAGTGATTAGCTTATGAACAGTATGAAAATTACTTAGGAACAATGAGTAGGGGAAGAGAGTAGTGTTCGGCTTATGAATAGTATGAACAGTGCTTAGGAATAGTGCATAGGGGAAGAGTTATTATATTGATATTGATCTTTCAGATTTTTTTTCTAAGGGCATTTCATCTTATTTGGGTTGGAATTTCATCAATTTGATGGTTCCATTATGTTTAGAAGGTAAAATTATGTAGGGTTCATGTGGATTGTGAAGTGTGAAAAACCATAGAATGTGAAATGACTAAACTACCCTTAAAACCTCAAGTTAGGGGTTATCAGGGGTAAAACCGTAATTTAGGTCTAAATTTGACCAATCTATAGTTACTATTGAGATTCCCCTGAATCTCACCCTTTCCATAAACATGTAAAGTTTCCAGCAACATGCAGCGGCTTGAAGGGCGGAACATTAATTTATGAAAACTAGAGGTTTCGGGCCAGTACGAGAGGAGGCGTTGGTTATCTGAACACTTTTCTATTTTTTTAAGGTTTGTAATTATTCTGTATACCTATATGGGAAATTTTGTATGTAATCAAGTAATATTGTTTCAATATATCAGTATATTTATGCTATTTCTATGTGCTCACTGAGCTACACAATTGCTACTTTGAACAATATCAATAATAAGATGCAGTCTTACATTTCCTCTTGCCTTTCATCTCTCTCTCTCTCTGTATCTTCCCTCCCTATCTCTCTTCTCTGTATATCTCTCCCTCCCTCCCTTTCTCTCTCCATTCAAAACAAATCATTCAAAATTCCAAAGACGCGCCATTATATAAGAGAAAGGAGGGATAAGAGAGAACATGCTAAAGTCTACAATTACATCATGAAACCAAATCAAACTGATTGCTCTAACCTTAATAGGCACTTCAAGAAGAAACAACTCAAACTCTAAGGCAATATATTCTAAGTATCTTGTAGCTCACTAGCTATACTCATGTATTATCAGCATTCTGTTTATAGATTTATAGCTATATGAAAAATTTCAAGACAAATATTTTCTCAACTATCATTTTTAATAGTACCTCCTTTCTTAGTGCAAACAATATCTTATATAAAGACAGGAGATAATATCTTTTTTTGTATTAAATATACTTCAATTCTACCTTAAATGAGAATATTTGATTTATTAACTCTAGACACTAGCAAAATATACTTGCTGGGGACAAAGATGCTTTTAATGAGCAATAGTGGAAGCATTAATTGATCAATTCCTTGCTCAACTATATGAAGGAAAATGTTACTCCATTAACAATTTAAAATTAAGAGTTGGAGCAATGAAATCCATGATTCTTTTAAGATTTATCTTAGAGGTGACACTCATAGAGCAATCTAAAGGAATTTCAATTTATACAGAGAATATTTCAAAAATTGAGTCTTTGATTAACCAACGCCCCCTATATTATTTCTTTTTTCAATCATACCTTTATTTTTTTAAAATTAAAAAAAGATTGACAAATATAAAAAAGTAAATCTTATATTTAGGATTAAGATTAACTCTTTAAATATATCATATATTAATGATAGAAGGTGTGCAACTATATAATTTGTTTCAAATTACTAAACATAATTTACTTTTACTTAATACGTTTATGGTAATTTTACAGTTATGTTCTTATTAAAAAAAAAGAAGAGAAATATTCTCTTACTAATAAATAAACCATTTTAGTCAACTTTCTCAAGGACTTGTCATTTCAATTTCTCAAGGCTTGTCATTTCAATTAGGGAAAATGACACTTTAATACCATATGAACATTGGAAACCCTAAAAAGACCACTAAAACTTAGAAATGACAGATAATGAATGGGGCGGGAATCTAATATTTTAATGTTTAGGGTGAAAGACCAAAATGCCCTTTGGAAAGTTAGACAATATAAGGTGTGTCTGCAAAAATAGGGACAACTACACACTAAAGGTGATGAAACAACTGAGCAATCAACGTGGAAGAAAGGGAAGCTAAGAAAAAAGTAAAGTGTAAGTAGCTTTTCCACAATCATGATCATTTTCAAGATTAACCGAACCATACCCATATTATTCTCATGGTTGAGGTTGCTCTGTTTTGGGCATGGTTGAGTGGGTTTGAAGGTGTAGGTAATATGAGTAATGTTGACAAGTTATTTCATCAGTCGCCACATAGTTGTTGTCATGAACATTTCTTCTTTTATGTCATTAGCAGATCAGGGGAAGAGCTTGGTTGAGGATATTGGAGAAATCCAGGAGACTGAGAAAGAAGAAGGTGAACAATGGAAGACGGTGAATAGTAATGAGATTGACAAAATTCGTATTGGAATTGACAAGTTTAGTAATGTTTTTGATAAGAATTATAATGGTTTTGACAAAAGAGTTTGTTGATAAAAACATGCAAGTCAGGATTCACCAACATTTGTGGCATTTCACCAAAATTCGTAATGGGATTGACAAATTTAGTAATGATTTTTACAAGAATTGTAATGGTTTTGATAAAAGAGTTTGCTGATGAAAACATGCAAGTTAGGATTCATCAACATTTATAGCATTTTACCAAAATTCGTAATGGGATTGGCAAATGTTGTAACAATTCTTGTCAATCCTATTACGAATTTTGGTGAAATGCCACAAATGTTGGTGAATTCTGACTTACATGTTTTCATCAACAAACTCTTTTGTCAAAACCATTACAATTCTTGTCAAAACCATTACTAAATTTTTAATCCCATTACAAAATTTGGTGAAATGCCACAAATGTTGATGAATCCTGACTTGCATGTTTTCATCAGCAAACTCTTTTTGTCAAAACCATTATAATTCTTGTCAAAATTATTACTAAACTTGTCAATCCCATTACGAATTTTGTCAATCTCATTAATGTTCACCTTCTTCTTCCTTAGCATCATGGATTTCTCCAATATTCTCAATCAAACTCTTCCCCGAGCTGCTAATAACATAAAAGAAGAAATGTTCATGACAACAACTATGTGGCGATTGATGAATTGGCTTGTCAACATTACTCATACCACCTACACCTTCAAACCCACTCAACCACACCCAAAACAGAGCAACCTCAATAATGGGAATAATATGGGTATTGTTTGATTAATCTTGAAAATGATCATGGTTGTCGAAAAGCTACTTACACTTTACTCTTTTCTTGGCTTCCCTTTCTTCCATATTGATTGCTCAGCTGCTTCATCACCTTTAGCGTGTGGATGTCCCTGTTTTTGCAGACACGCCTTATATTGTCTAACTTTTCTAAAGGGGCATTTTGGTCTTTCACCCTAAATATGAAAATCCCAGATTCTCACCCTATTTCTTATCTGTCATTTCTAAGTTTTAGTGGTCTTTTCATGGTTTTCAATGTTCATATGGTATTAAAGTGTCATTTTTCATTTCAATTATCACTAATGAATTTCAATATATGGTGGGCAAACAAATATATATAAGTTGACACTTTATTTTTAACTCAAGCTTATTCACTAAATGTTTTAAAGAATTTATGACATTTCATGAGGTTTTTATAACTTTCATGTACTAAGTAAAAAATTCACACTATCAGGTCATTCACAAGTTTTATTAAGGAATTCATGATATTTCATTAGATTTTAACAACTTTCATTTTCATAGAAAAGAAATTCACACTATCAAATTATTCACAGGTTTTGTTAAATAATTTACGATATTTTATTAGCTAGGTTTTAACGACTTTTGTTTATCAAGTAAAAAATTGATACTATCAAGTCATTTATAAGTTTTGTTAAAGAATTCACGACGTTTAATTATGTTTTAATAACTTTTATTTTCTAAAAAAAATCACATTATCAAGTCATTCACAATTTTTGTTAAGGAGTTCGTGACATTTCATTAAGTTTTAACAATTTTGTTTTTTTCTAAAAAAAAATTATACTATCAGGTCATTCACAAATTTTGTTAAAGAATTCACTAGATTTAATTAGGTTTTAATTTTTTTTTATTTTCCTATAAACAAAATTAACAAGTTGTTAAAACTTAATGAAATATATTGAGTTCTTTAACAAAACTAATAAATGACTTGATAGTGTGAATCTTTTTAAGGAAAATGAAAGTTGTCAACACATAATCAAATGTCATGAATTCCTTAATAAAATTTGTGAATGGCATGATAGTATGAATCTTTTCTGGAAAAATGAAAGTTATTAAAACTAATCAAATGTTGTGAATTCTTTAATTAAACTTGCGAATGACTTGATAATATGAATTTTTTACTTAGCAAACGAAAGATGTAAAACCTAATGAAATGTCGTTAATTTATTAACAAATTTTGTGAATGTGTGTAAGTGTCAACTTATATATATTTGTTTGCCCACCATATATTGAAATTCATTGGTGGCCTAACGGCCATCATTGTTTTTGGCAAACAAAGTGGTGGGGGTTCAAATCTCACCCTTACCCCTGTATCAAATAATTATTCTCACTTGAGCATATATATATATATATATATATATATATATATATATATATATAAGAGCATGTGTCATTTCTCTTAAATTTCAAAAGGGACAAATCATGTTCTAGCATCTCTTTTGTATTACAAATATTTGAAACACCATTTTGTCTTTTCCTATCGTTAAAGTACTTTTTATGCGATTTTTCCAAAATAAAAAGGGAAAATTCCAGAGAAAAATTGAAATATCAAAAATCCTAAATTAAAGATTCAAATTTTAATAATCTCAAGTCAGTCTTTTGAATTTTAAAATGTTGTGAAAAAGACATTTATTGCCCCTCACTTTTTTTTAAATGCCACCTAAGCATCCTACTCGTTGCCAGGGGTTGGAGTTCCAGCCGCCAGTGACCCATCGGCTACCTATTTCAGGAGATTCGACAACCTTACTAGTGCCAGCGACTAAATACATTTTTTGAATTTCCAAAATAAAAATAGCGAAATCAAAGTAGTAAATAGGGTTCTTGTTGCTGACTCTTTTCTAACAGTTATTATTCATATTTACTACTTTAGTTTTATTATTTATTATTTTGGCTAGCGGCTGGCAAAGTTTCTATTTTCCTATTATAATAGAATAGTTAATAGCAAAACAATACTTGTGAAGAAATAGTTAGCAGTAGGGACTTGTTTACTACTTACTACTAATGATTCTAAAATTAAAAAAAGCGCATTAGGCCACCATATCTCCCATATCTCCGGGGAGCAATCCTTGATTATAAGGTCCTAGCACCTCACTTTTAATATTGTTTGCATTGAGCTTCGTTACCCTTCATAGTTTTAAAATGTGTTGAGAAGGAAGGCATCCAAACTCTTACAATGCATCTTTCATTCCTTTCCCCAACTGATGTGAGACTTCATACTCTACCCCTACAAGCTTAGCTAACGTTCTCATTGGTACATTGACCCACATCAACCTGAAAATGGTTCATATACCATTTAGAACATCTTAACACCTTACTTTCGATATTTTTCGCTTTAGTCTCTTATCACCCCTCTCGACGTGTTTCAAAATTGTGAGGGGGACGGGGTTCCAAAATAGATAATATCAAGAGTGAAATACTGGGATGTTACATTCACCATGGGCTGCCTCATTTAAATTCCTCCCTCTTTCTTTTTCTACTTATTATTTTCTTCTTTCTTCTTTCCTTTTCTTTCTATTATTATTTCTTTTCAGAATAATAAAGAAAATATGTATAAATTTTATAAAAAGATTAGGCATATAAAGAATTCCCGACTACACACATGTTTTTTATCAATAATTTCTTATCTTCTTCCCTCTTCTTTCACTTTCTTTCTTTTATTATTTTTTTCAGCAAAATAATATGTATAAATTATATATAAAAAAAATGTAACCTCTTATCTTAATAATTAAATTAAGATTAAAACCCATAAAGTTTTCTCTTCGTTTTAGAAGTAGATATGCCATATCTCTGGAAAAAAAAGGTAAATATGAGACATACATGCTGGAAAAAAACAAAAACGATATGCGATAAACAGAATTTTAAAAAATATACTATTATGTATCACGATGATTAGGGAAGCATGATAATTTGTAAATAAATATTATATATGAATTTTTTATGTATAAATGCCAGATAATATAGATATGTTATCTTTTATTAGACTGATACAAAATATTTTATAAATCTGTATCTGTTTATAAACTAGACAATTAGTTTTAAGAAAAAATAATAAAGATGAAGATAAATATAATTCACTCAAACAAATGATAAAAATAAATATTTTAAAAAATTTATGATAAAGATTAAGGAAATTTCCTTAATCTTCTCAAAATCGCCAACTATAATAAACACCGGTAGTATTTTTGTTTTTCCATTGTATACAATTTAAACTTTCTATGAAGCTAAGAGAACTCGGGCAAGGGTGGCGACGGCTATCTGCTGTCTGGAAGAAAATATTGTTGGAAAAGAAAATATTGGAAGAAAATATTTAAAGAGAAAAGCCCCGTCTTCGGAGAAGTTAAGGGACCCAGCTCTTCCCTTGAACAAAGAACCAAAATAGTTCCCAGTTCCCTCTACAAATCCAGCATCACACTTGTTGGTGTTGGACACTCTTCTTCTTCGTCACTTTAATCTTCTAGATTTCGTCATGGACTCACCACACCAGTTCAATAGTTCTCTTGAACAAAATTTTGACAAGATAAACTCTAACTCCAACGCTCATTGTTCTCCGGTTCAAGCATCGCTGTCTTCATCTTCCTCTTCCGTGAAATCCCAGCACATTCACCCTAGAAAGTATTGCCTTTTCTTTTCCCTTTTTTTTTTCTTCATAGTTTTTTTTTCTTAATTTGGTTTTTGATAATGCTTTATGGGTTTCGTTGTAGGTATCAATTAGAAGCGTTTGAAGTAGCAAGACAAAAGAACACAATAGCAGTGTTGGGTACTGGTTCTGGTAAAACATTAATTGCTGTCATGCTCATAAACGACATTGGCCAGTCAATCAAGTCTAGTGGCTTGAAAAAATCGATTATTTTCTTGGCTCCCACTGTTCATCTTGTCAATCAGGTAAGCTCTAAACCAGAAGCATTGAAGTAGAGAAAAAATAAGAGCTTTTAAATATTATAAATCATTCATTCTTAGAATAAATAAGAGTATAAATAAGCCTTTATATATGCAAACCATAAGCTAGCTTGATAGAAAGCCGTTTGTTTGAGTTTGTCTACTAAAAACTGAAAGCAATAGTAAAGCTTATTGGGGCAGCTGAGGTAGAAAACAACATGATTTAGGGCGATGTAGATTGGGACGAAACTGTATAGCAGAAACAAAAGAAGCGGTGTCAATGAACGGAACAGTAATGACGTGGAGCAAATCTGAACGGAACCAAAGGGCATAAATGACTTGGAATGGATCTGAAACTAAGTTTTTTTGGGTGGCAATCTCCAAAACATGTTGATTCTATCGGGCTAAGAGGAAGTAAGAATTGTGGCGGCCATGGGTGGGATGAGAGCGAGACTAGGTCAGAGACAGGGACAACAATTTGTGTGAGATAAGGACAGAACCTGGTTTTGATACTATGTGGGAATTTGAAGGATTGATGTAGAAAGAAAATAAGAGCCTCTCAATATTATAAATCCTTAGAATGAATGAGAGTACAAGTAACGAAAACCATAAGTTAATAGTCTAACACTAGAATCTAATCATAATTAAATCTAATAATATCTCAAACTTATACTTCTAATATATATAGAATATATCAAATATCAATATAAGATTTAATCACTCAACGCTTGGGATATTCCACTATCCACATTTAACATTTGCTATTTCAATGGCAGGCTATGACTTACCTTGTTTTGTGCTTTCAATTTGCAGCAATTTAAGAGTATAAAAGATCTTACAAATTTTTATGTCGAAGAATACTATGGGGCTAAAGGAGTTGATACATGGAATTTAGATAGATGGGAGAAGGAGATCAACGACCATGATGTAAGTTTTCTTTCTGATCTGCTACTGCTATCTCAGAGTTATCTCTAAAAAGTTTTTTATGCTTTCATTTCATTGAGTACTGATTGACAGGTTCTGGGCCTGATGGGATTTAGCTTTAGAGCTTATTAAACATATTACATGACTTACATGTTTTCACTGATAAATCTTGTCAGTGATAGAATTATACCTTTTTTCTGCATTATAGGTACTGATAATGACACCCCAGATTCTTTTGGATGCCTTGAGAAAGGCATTCCTCAGTATAGAAACAGTTTCTTTGATAGTCATTGATGAATGTCATAGAGCAACTGGCAATCATCCCTATGCAAAAATAATGAAGGTGAGTACATGGGAATTTTTCCCCCTTACGCTTATTATATTTTTTCAATGTGAATGAGAAAAGAGTTGCAACATAAAAAAATTTACAATTGTTTTCTTCTACTGGTGAAGGAATTCTATCACAAGGCTAATGTGAAGCCAAAAATATTTGGAATGACAGCATCGCCAGTAATTAAAAAAGGTAGCTTTATCACGAGCTGAGTTGTCTCTGCCACCAAATTTAATTAAAAGAAATTGGTAAATTAATATTATGTGTTGCTTCATTCTAGGTGTTTCCTCTACTATGGATTGCAAGGGTCAGATATCTGAACTTGAAAATATCCTGGAGTCTGAGGTATTAATAAATTTCTTGTGTTGAATGTATTTAAACTTCATTTTTTGGCTCCATAAGCTCAAATGTAACCTCTATGCTTCTGTAGATATATATGATTGAAGATAGAACAGAGATGGATGTTTGTATCCCTTCTGCAAAAGAGAGCTGTAGATACTATGATCAAGCACAATTTGCTGCTATGAGTTTGAAATCAAAGATTGAAGCCTTGTGGTCTGAGGTAGTTCTTTTTTATCATTATACATAATGTAGATAATGTATTAAATTCTAATGAACTTTCCTTAATGTTAAACTAACCAAAGTATATGGGCCCGTTTAGTACACTGGAATTGGTTTTGATGGATATGGATATGGAAATGGAAATGGATATGGATATGGAAATGGAAATGTGGTTTAAAAGTGTGTTTGGTATGTACATGGAATTCAAATATTATTTTTATTTAATATTTATATTTAAAATGTAAAACTACCAATATGCTAATCTAAGAAAGTGGAATGAGATAAAACCATTGTTACTAAACCCGGACCGGACAGATTTTTTTTTAATAAAAAATTATTTTTATTTTTTTAAAAAAAAATTCATATTAATAAGACTAAAATATTCAATTTCTCACCGGTTTAACCCTGATTTAGCTCCAGTATGACCCACTAACCTTTGACCTAGTACTTTGACTGCTCCAGTTAGGTTTTTTTTAATAAAAAATTATTTTTATTTTTTTAAAAAAAGAAATTTCATATTAATAAGCCTAAAATATTCAATTTTTCACCGGTTTGGCCCTGGTTTAGCTTTGGTTTAACTCCGATCTGACCCACTAACCCTTAACCCAGTACCCTGACCTAGATTTAGGTACATGGAATTGCAAATCTTTGCTTTTTAGGTGGAAGCCAATTTGATGGAATTGGAGAGATTTGGCTTCCACATGGAATTGCAAAAATTTCCAATTCCATCATACCAAACAAACTTAAGCATGGAATTGATTTCCAATTCCAATTCCATACCCTCCAATTCCATCATACCAAACATGCCCTATGTAGAATGTGTACACTACTTGGAAAAGAATTTCCCGCCCCTGCCCCCAACAAGAGGGGGGGGGGGAATTCATCCTGGATCTATCATTGATTCTATTATATGTTAATGTAAAAAATGCACCTTCTTGTCTTATTTCCATAATCATTTTATTCTTTTATTGAAAAATACTGGCTGATATTTACAGAAGTCATTGCAACATGAAAATGAAGATGTGGATGATAAATTTAAGGCTCTGCATAAGCGGTTTTCCAATGAACTTGCCAAAATCTTGTATTGCGTTGAAGATCTTGGACTCCTATGTACTTATGAGGTATCCATCTTACTGTTAGAAAATATGAAAAATGTTTGTGCCTAAAAGAAAAAGAATATGGAAAATTGATGCTTCCTCCGATCCTAAATGTAGGAGCTAGTTGAGAGTTTGTTTTGGTACCAAGTATATAAATTCAATCTCTTCTGTCTACCACATTTATTATAGTTTTTCCAAATTAACCCTATTGATTGCATACATTTTCCACTGTAAATGATTAAAAGGAGGGGTATTTTAGGGAAACAAATGCTGGTTTTTTAACTAATAACTTACTTCCTGAATCTATGTGAGTTATCTAGAACATTTAGGATTGAAGGGAGTATCTTTTCCCATTTTAATGGAATATTCACAGCAGCCATAATTTTTTAACAATTTGACTAACACAAGATTTTTGACTTATTGAAACTGGTATATAAATATGTTTGGGGATAGATAATGTTGTCTTAATGTGTGAATTATTTGGGAATGGCATCAAAGACTTCAGCTCTATTGTGCATAAATTCTTTTTGGTCATCTCATTGATTGTGGGTGTGCATATGTGTCTTTCTGTTTTGTTTTTTTGTTTTTTGTTTTGCCCCCAATATCAGTTTGATCATTGATTCTCTCCTGTTAGGGTAATGATTCTCGTACTCCAAATAACTTCATAACTGCATGCCTATGTGAATGCGGAAAAATAAGTAAATTCCTTTTTTATCTTCCCCTTTTTTTTATAGAAATATGGTTATAAATGGTGCTAATGTTCCTACAGGCTGTCAAAATATCTCTTGAGAAATTCCACAACATAGAGGAAGAGCATGGAGCATACCAAAAAGGTTTTCTGCATTGCAAACATTTCCTTGAAAATGTGATGCAAATAATTGGGGAATCGCTCCCTCTGAGTAGGCATTTTTGAAGATTTCATTTATTTATTTTGCGCCATGTGCTTTTGAATCTATCTTCATTGTTGGGATCATAAGTATCATGTAGGGGACAAACTACTGTTTTGTTCATCTATCACTAATATTAGTCAAGCAATCATAACAAACTCTATTTAATTAAAAATCTTTACTTTGTATATTAGGCAGGTTTTACATTAATTTTGTTATTTAGACGGTCCTCTGTGGTGAGCATAGGAGAGTTTGTAGTATATTATCAATATAATGCTTTAAGCTGCTTTCCCTCTTTTATTCTAAATATAATGTTGATGTAGACTTACGATAGTAGGATGAGGTTATTCTAAATATTTTCTTTAGTGCTCATTTGGAAACTTATAAAAAGTGCTTTTTTAAGCACTTTTTCGCAAGTCAAACAAAACTTTACTCACATATTTACCTTGTAAATCGTAAAAGCACTTCTAAAAGGATAAAACAAACATGCACTTAAAAAGAGATTATGGCTTAATTAATTGAGAACTGAATCTCTTTCTTTTAATGCCGGAAAATGTAATATTACTTTCATTCAATAAAGGTATGTTCAGAGGATTATTAGATGTTGAATTCCTACTGTATGTATATATGTATATTTGGATGAATGGATGAATAAATGAATGCATGTCTATTTGTTTTGCTGCATGTCTACTGTTGATCTTGTTTGACCAGTGCATTTTTTATAATCTTATTTTCTATGTTTTTGCTTAGGATTATACTTATGATTGACATTTTCATAATTAAATCTCTGCAGCTGATAAAAGCCTTTTGGAGGTGGAATGTGACAATACAAGAGCAATAACTTTGGGTTACATATCACCAAAATTACATGAACTTGTTCAAATCTTCCAATCTTTTGGGTACAGAAATTTGTATAAATTTATATTTTGCAACAAAGTTCCATCATTATGATCTTTGTCCTGTGAATATTTTTCTTTTGCAAGTTTCATTTCAAATTATATGATCAATGGTCCTCATTCCTGTGTTTTTCCTTGCAGAGAGTCTGGCCATGTGTCGTGCCTTATTTTTGTTGAGAGAATAGTCACTGCTAAGGTGATTGAAAAGTTTGTAAGAAAAGTCTCGCAGTTGTCTCATTTCACAGTTTCATACGTAACTGGAAGCAATACATCAAATGATTCACTGGCATTAAAGAGGCAGAAAGAAACGTTAGATTCATTTCGTGCTGGAAAGGTATTGAATCATTGCATCATTTGAGGTACTTTGTTGACAATGTTGGTATTTTGGAGTATTATTATAAATTATTACTTCCTTTTCTTAGATCAATCTATTATTTACCACTGATGTAATTGAGGAAGGAATCCATGTCCCCGGCTGCTCTTCTGTAATACGTTTTGATCTACCCAAAACAATTCGTAGTTATGTCCAATCAAGGGGACGGGCTAGGCAGGTCAACTCACAGTTTATTATGATGTTGGAAAGGTGAGGCTTATATCTTGATGACATAAACTTAGAAGTTTTTGGAAGCTGGAGACATCTTTGAAAAATCTAGAGTATATTTCCAACTGTGTATTAACTGTATCTTTAGGGGAAACACGAAGCAAAGGAATCAACTGTTTGACATAATCAAGAGTGAGCGTTTCATGACCGATGACTCTGTTTATAGTGGCCTTGATTTTTTCTCCCTAAGGGCTTGTACAGTAGAAGAAGCAGTCACATACTCTGTGGATTCTACTGGAGCATCAGTCACGTCAGATTCTAGTGTTACTCTCATTCATCAATACTGTGGAAAGCTCAAAGGAGACAAGTAAGAACATTTCAAAATGTTCTTTTTTTCTTCTAACTCCTTAATAATGTTCTTCCCCTACCCGAACAAACTCCATCACTTGCTCGTGTAGTTGTATTCTATGTAACTTTAATTCTATATATCAGGTACTTCAATCCAAAGCCAAGTTTTGAGTATATTGACTTGGAAGGTGGTTACCAGTGCAAGTTGTCATTGCCTTCTAATGCAGCTTTTCAAACAATAGTTGGTCCGCAAAGCAGAAATACTTATTTGGCAAAACAGCTTGTATGTTTAGAAGCATGTAAGAAGCTCCATAAAATGGGTGTTTTGGATGATCATCTTTGCCTGTCAGTTGAAGAACCTCTGGCACAGGTTCATACAGTAAAAAGCAAGAAAACAAGTTCAGGTGCAGGTACCAGTTTTCTGCTGGTTAATTAATAGGTTATCTTTTGTTATCAAATAAAAATATTATATTCAATTCAATATGACAGTAACATTGTTGCAATGGTGCTTTGTGGAGTCATTAGGTTGTCGGGCTTTCCGATGAATCTAGTTAGGTATAAATGCATTTTGATTTTGTTTGCTTTTCTGGTATTTGAAGGAACCACAAAAAGGAAGGAGTTGCATGGCTCAGCAAGCGTTCGTGCTTTATGTGGCACTTGGAAAGATAAACTTGATGGAGCCATATTTTATGCCTATACGTTTGATTTCGCATGTAGTGTTCTGAATGAAACGTACTCTGGGTTTGTTCTTCTGACTGAGTCAAAGCTTGATGATGATGTTGGAAATTTTGAATTAGAACTCTACTTGATCTCAAAGATTGTGAAGACTTCAGTCTCATCATGTGGCCAAGTGCATTTGGATGCTGAACAGGTAATGAAATGTGAGCTTTATTTGATGTAGGAATTATGAAAGGCGAAATACATTTTACTCGCTGAACCCATGCTTAGTTACAAATTGAGTGAACTTTAAAATGTAACAAAAGCATCCACCTCCTTTTCATTGGGAACAGAAAGGCCCCCACATTAATTAGATTCATTTTCTATTGTTTTGACTAGGCTTTTAAGTGGTAAAATGTATTTTCCTATTTATTAAATGCCTTAATCCAGATTTTTCCTTTGAAATTTAACTGTATTTTGTGTTCTTTTATTTATCAGATGAAGAATGCAAAATCTTTCCATGAACTTCTTTTCAACGGTGTTTTTGGGAGATTAGTTTTTCGATCCAGAGAAGCAGCAGGAGGAAGGCAATTTCTTCTCCAGGATGAAACGTCATCATTGTGGACCGCATCAAACTTATATTTGCTTCTACCTCTTGAAAAAGATGGTATTTATGAGGAATCTTTTAAAATCAACTGGGCAGGAATCAACTCCTGTGCTTCTGGTATTGAATTTATGCAGAAAAAGTATTCTCTGGGCGCTAACCTTAGTGATGATTACAGAGAAAACTTGCCATCCAATGATATCAGTATGTCGGAGGCAGATTGTGGGGGTGGAGAAAAACTTCATTTTGCTAATTGTGTGCTTGATGTTAGCGATGTCAAAGATATGGTAGTTTTGGCCATCCACACTGGAAAAATATACTGTATAATTGAAGCAGCTCATGACCAGTCTGCTGCAAGTCCTTTTGATACCCCTGAAAATCTGGCTGCAGTAGAGCCCATTACTTTCTCAGATTATTACCACAAAAGGTACCACATTGTTTACTGCCAAATTGTCTGTGCCCTCTCCTTTCCTTTATTGCACTTCACTTCCTATATCATTATTGTGGTTAACTAAACTTCAAGTTCATCAGGTATGGGGTTACACTGAGACATCCGGGGCAGCCTTTGCTGCTTTTGAGGCAAAGTCATAATCCACACAACATTCTTGTGAACTTCAATGAGGAAGGTTTGTTAACTTAAATGTAATTTCCAATGTTTTTATTGCCTTGGTGGATTTATTTAATAAAAATATGCTCTATTATTTATAAATTTCAGTGTCTTAGAAAAGTTTCCTCTACTTCACACACTCACTCTCACATTTGAGCTGATACTCTAGGCAAGTCTCCAGAAGGTGGCCTGGTAAACCAAAAGGCACGAGCTCATGTTCACATCCCACCGGAGCTTCTCTGCACTCTCGATGTTCGAAGAGATGTGCTAAAGTCATTCTACCTGCTTCCATCTTTGATGCACCGCATTGAATCATTTATGCTAGCCAGTCAGCTCAGACAAGAGATAGCTGGCCAAGATAGCAACTTCAACATACCTAGCTCCCTGGTTTGTTTGGTTGTCCTATTTATTCTTTTTACATTGAAAAGATAATCCCTATTTTTTCTCCGTTTTAATTGTACATATTATATCTTACAAAGCCAGATTCTAGAAGCACTTACAACTGTAAGATGTTGTGAAAGATTTTCAATGGAACGTCTTGAGCTGCTTGGAGATTCCGTCCTCAAGTATGCTGTTAGTTGTCACCTCTTTCTTAAATACCCAAAGAAGCACGAAGGACAATTATCTGCTCAACGCACATGGGCTGTTTGTAATTCAACCCTACATAAATGTGGAACAGATCATAAAGTACAGGTACATTCTTCTATAATTATTTTTCATTTGGGTACTGTCACAAGAACGAGTTTTCCTTAAAGCTTAAGCTTATGGGTGCAGAACTGTAGATAGCCAAAAGGGGCTTGTGTTGGGATTCGTACACGCAGCGGAAGAAATTAACCATTAAAATTTTCGAATCCCGAATATGGATCTATCAATGGCGTTTAAATAGAGTTGTTAGAGTCGTACCTTTTTCGTTTTACGTCTTGTTCGATCTCTAGGGGTCAATGTTTTTGATCTTCTACCTCTACTGGTATCCACACGAAAGAGACTCAACACGGCAGCGTGCTAGCGCCTCCAAGATGCCTCGCCTCTCTAGGGTTTTCTCTTGCGGCTCTGTAATACGCCTCTATTGCCCCAGGGTTCTCTAACCCTACGTCTTATAACTTATGTGGGCTGTATTAGATTTTCAAAATTAATCTTAATTAATTTTGAAATTCGAATTAGATTAAATAAATTTGATTTAATTAAATCTGTCCAACAGATTTAATTTAATCTATTTATTTAATCCGAATAAAGGGTCAACTAATTTTATTTATCTTTATAAATTAAATCTGAGATACGATATCTCTATTAGTTTTAGTTATTTAAGTTATCAAATAAATTAAATATAAAACTAACACTACATAATAATATTATATAATATTATTATTATTTCGAATTTATATCATATATATATATATATATATATATATATATATATATAATTCGTCCACCCTAGATCATTGTATTCATTGAATTTTAGAAACATCTTAGATTCAATGAATTTAGACATTATAGCTCGTGTTAGGCTATTCTTGTGTGCGACCCTGTAGGCCCACATAAAGTTGGCAGTGGGACAATAACTATACTAGCTCACAAATCGTAAGCGGCTTCTAGCAAGACATTACGATTACCCAATTCACATGAGGATCGTTAATACGATGTAACCTGTCATATAACCATGTCACGTCCCTTTTGTCACACGATATTTTGGTCAAGGATGAGGCATGAATAGTGTCATCCTCCTGTTCCCGACCATTACTTTCCTGATTCCTGAGTAGTCTGATAATAGAAATGGAAACTCCTTTCCATCACAGTATGGCCATACGTTTCTCAGACTCACTCATCGAGGGGCCCAGTAATATCTCTCTACTAATATGAGGGACAAATTCCATCTTGACCATTCAAATTCCTCTGCATGAAAACCACTAAGCCCGATCGAAGCCTTTATCATCACTCGGTCAAAGATTAGCGACTCTCATGTAGAAATCCATGATGATCTCAGGTCAAAGGGCATTGTGATGTGGCTGTACATGAGATAAGCTTATGACTTAATCCATACAGCTTTCTCATAGTGGGTCAGTCCAGCACCTTATACTCTTACAAGCGCTTAAGACTTTGACTCGTATCTCCATACCTCATCAAAGTCATACTGGTCTTATTTCATCTTTGCTCCCGCATAGATAACCGACCAGGGACATTTAGGATAATCCTTACAATTCATCCAAGGATACAATTATCATAATAAACATGCGAATGATATGATAACAAAATGGAGAAATTCATTAAATAACAATAATGTCAAAAGTACAATGATTGGCCCCTAGGGCAAAATTTCCAACAGCTTGAACATTGAACAATGAATGGGTCCACTGCTATGATGGACCAAAAGTAATTACAATAAAGGAAAAAGAAATATTAATGGTTGGTTACAAAGATATTGATAAAGAACTGATTATTATGGGATAATGGATGATATTGACAGTTAGAGAAATATTATGAATAAATAATTATTCAAGTTATTCTAGATATTTTTATTTTATTTATGTTATTTTTCTGATTTGTTGAGTGGTCCTCAAGTTTAGGAGTAGCAAGAAATGATACTTGTAGACTAAATCAGTAATTTTATTTATTTCTTTGGTAGTTATTCCCTATTATCTGAGTTGTGGATTAATGGGAGTATTTTTGGGAGTTACTAATTATTTTTCTGTCTATAATTATTATGGTTCACATCATGTAGAAATCATCTGGAAATTAATTCATCTTTATTAGTTTATGAAGTTGATGTCTGACTTCCTAATTTCATAAAGAATTTTCTTCTTATTTTCCTCTATCTTTATTAGCATAAGAAAGATTGTTTTAAAGCCATACACTTATGTAATAATGCTGAAAATTGGGAAAAATATCGTATGGCTAAAAAGGAGACTAAAAAGGCAGTGAGTGAAGCTCGTAATAAAGCATATGAAGAGTTTTATAAGGAGTTAGGGACAAAGGCAGGAGAGCGTAAGATTTACAAGATCGCAAAGAACAAGGAGAGAAAATCAAGAGACTTGGACTAAGTGAGGTGTATAAAGGATGAAGAAGGAAAAGTTTTGGTTATTGATGGAGATATTAAGGATAGGTGGGAAGCCTACTTTTACAAGTTGTTTAATGATGGTGGAGAAGGGTCGCATTGTGACTTGGAAGATTTGACAACTCGAGAAGCTGACCTCAATTTTTCATTTTATCGCAGGATTCGAATTGGCGAGGTTAAAGAAGCTTTTAACAAGATGGAAACTGGTAAAGCTGTCGGACCTAATGGTATTCCAATTGAAGTTTGGAAATATTTGGGTGAGGAGGGTTTGTCGTGGCTCACAAAATTATTTAATGAGATCTTACGAACTAAGAAAATGCGAGATGAGTGGAGGAAAAGTACTTTGGTTCCTATTTATAAGAATAAAGGGGATATTCAGAATTGCGCAAACTATAGAAGAATTAAGCTAATGAGCCATACAATGAAATTGTAGAAAAAAGTGATTGAATATAGGTTGAGGTTGGAGACTGATGTTGCTGAAAACCAATTTGGATTCATGTTAGAAAGGTCTACAACAGAAGCGATTTATTTATTAAGGGGGATAATGGAAAAGTATAGGAGCAAAGGAAGAGATTTGCATATGGTCTTCATTGATTTGGAGAAAGCTTATGACCGGGTGTCAAGAGATGTGCTTTGGAAAGCTTTGGAAAAGAAGGGGGTGAGGGTTGCATATATTAAAGCCATTCAAGATATGTATGCGGGGGTTACAACCAATGTTAGAACGTCTGGAGGTGTTACAAAGGACTTTCTTATAAGGATTGGACTACATCAGGGATCGACTTTAAGTCCTTATTTGTTTAACCTAGTGATAGATGTCCTAATTGAACCTATAAAAGAGGAGATCCCAAAATGCATGCTTTTTGTGGATGATATAGTGCTATTGGCTGAATCTAGGGAAGAAATTAACTCAAAACTTGAGATATGGAGGCGGACTTTGGAATTGAGAGGTTTTCGTCTTAATAGGAGCAAAACTGAATATATGCATTGCAAATTTGATAAGAGACAAAGTCAAAGTGAAGTGGAAGTTAAATTGGGTGGGCAAGTCATCCCGCAAGTGACAAAATTTAGATATTTGAGATCAATTATACAACAAGATGGTGAGGTGGATGAAGACGTCAATCACAGAATTCAAGCCGGATGGTATAAATGGAGAAAAGCTATGGGAGTTATTTGTGATTGTAAAGTACCTAATAAGGTAAAAGGAAAATTCTACCGCACTGCTATAAGACCAGCAATGCTATATGGTAATGAATGTTGGGCTTTAAAGGGATATTATGAACATAAAATGGGGGTAGCTGAGATGAGGATGTTAAGATGGATGTGTGGCCATACAAGAAATGATAATATTCGTAACACTCATATACGTGATCGTGTTGGAGTGGCCCCTATTGAAGAAAAAATGGTAGAAAATCGTTTGAGATGGTTTGGACATGTTCAGCGAAGGCCATTGAGTGCTCCGGTGAGAAGGGTTGATCAAGCAGTATGGAGTCCTGTCAAACGAGGTTGAGGAAGACCGAAACGAACGCTCAATGAGGTCATTGAGAGAGATCTTTTAATTAATAATAGCACAATGACGTCGTGCGATCCATGTAGCCGACCCCACCTAGTGGGATAAATGCTTTGTTGTTGTTGTTGTTGTTGTTTGTTTCTAACTCTGCCTATGTTTATAGCCAGTTCCAAGCTCGGGTAAAGGAGGAGGGTTGTGTTAGGCCCCGATAGCCAATGTAAAACCCTGTCGAATCTCTTATGATTCCTCTATCTTTGTTCCTATGAAATATTTCATCCAAAATATCAAGGTCTAGTCTGAATTTAAACTCATCTCCCTATTGATCTTTTATTCAAGAAAATGCAATTGTAGTGGTCATTAATATTTTCAATCTTTTATTTAGGACGTTTGTAATCTGGTTTTATTTAAATTCAACGCTCAGGAAAATGATTATTTTAGACATGCCCTCATCAATAAAAAAATTTTTAGATGGAGAAAACTCTTCTCTGAATGTCTGAAACTACTTTCCTTTGAATTCCAGTTGTTATTGATTCAATAAGTGCACGACGTGTATTCCATCTGAATGGTTCTGCAATGGATCCAATTGATGGCTGATTATTTTTTTTTTCATTTTCTTTGATAGGAATATGTTCGTGACTCTGCATTTGAGCCGCGCCGGTGGCTTGCTCCAGGACATCATTCTATACATACTGTTCATTGTAAATGTGAGGTGGAAAGCCTTGAAGTGCCTTTAGATGAAAAGTTTCAAAGTGACGATCCAAAAATTGTGGTGGGGAAGTTGTGTGACAGGCGTCACCGTTGGATATGTTCGAAGACTATTGCAGATTGTGTTGAAGCTCTGATAGGCGCATATTTTGTGGGTGGTGGGCTACTTGCTTCAATTCATGTGATGAAGTGGCTTGGAATTTGTGCAGATCTTGAACCATCTTTGGTTGATGAAGCAATTGCCGCTGCTTCTCTTTGCCTATATTCACCAAAAGAAAATGAGATTGCAAGTCTTGAAACTAAAATTGGGTATAAATTTTCTGTCAAAGGACTCTTGCTGGAGGCAATGACACATGCATCTGAGAATGAACTTGGGGGTGGCTATTCTTATGAGGTAACTATAAAGGATATCTAAAAATATCGAACTGTTTCTGTTCTAATTTTTCTCTTGGGGTTTGCTAGTGGAGGTTGTATAATCACTAGTCAACATACAGTTAGATTAATATGTTAAAGTTCAATATGATAATCCTATAACTTTATATGTTATGGCAGAGGCTTGAGTTTCTTGGTGATTCGGTATTGGACTTGCTTATCACATGGCATCTATATCAGAGCCATACAGACATTGATCCTGGGGAGCTAACCGACTTGCGATCTGCATCTGTCAATAACGAAAACTTCGCTCAAGCTGCAGTCAGACAAAATTTACAACAGTATCTTCTGCATAGCTCAGATTTATTACTTGGCCAAATAAATGATTATGTCAGGGCTCTCTCTGAATTGAACTCGACAGAATCACTTCCAGGCTTGAAAGGACCTAAGGTTACTGATGATTTTTCTTTTTTAATTTCTTTCATCACTTTGTTTCTTTTTTTCATTTTTTGTTCCTTTTTTTGTGTTTTCTGGCAAAGTGCGACTAGTGAAACCCTTGTTTTGCTGGAGCTTTTCGTTTCTTTCTTTTCATCATCATTTTTCATTAATTATTGTTGGTCTATTTTTGACACAGGTACTTGGAGATTTAGTAGAAAGTATTGCAGGGGCTATACTAATTGACACCAAGCTTAATCTTGATGAAGTGTGGAAAGTTTTCAAGCCTCTGTTATCTCCCATTGTCACTCCTGATAAACTTGAACTGCCTCCATTACGCGAACTACTTGAACTATCTAGCTCTCTAGGGTATTTTGTAAAGGAAAAAGGTAAGGTGAAGGGAGATATGGTGCATGCAGAGCTTAGTTTGCAGCTTGAAGATGTCCTCTTGGTTCGAGAGGGCAGGGGCCCAAATAGGAAAACAGCAAAAGGAGAAGCTGCTTTTCATTTACTAAAGGATCTTGAGGTATTTCTTTGCTTCTCTAATGCTTTTGCTGTCTTCCTTTTTATATCAAATTTTCTAAAATATATGGTACTACCTCCGATTTTTAATAATAGACCCAGTTGACTAATTTGGAGAGATTGAGGAAGTTATAAATAAATTACTTAATTATAGTATATGTCACGTGATCTTTCTGAAATACTTGTTCAAGGCAATATCGACTGTCACTGTCGGGCCTGGTAGTGTGTTTCTAGGACTTAAGTTTCTGTCAACCGGAAAAGTGTTGGTGCAACCAATCTTCTTTCACCTGATAGAGAGCATGTCTTGAACTAAGCATAATGTATTTGCGTTCCTGATAAAGATAACACTGCTTATATTTCCATTATGCATCCAAAATGAGCCAGACAGGCCTGTGTCCATGTATATTTGTTACCATATCTGCTGGCCAACTAAAACCAACTACACTGGAATCTGGTTTGGTTTATTTTTTTTTTTATCGTGTTGATCCGTTTATTTGTTTCAGCGATAATGGTATATGCTTGTATTGGTAGTGGTCTCTATATTTTGCTGACTACATAGCATACACTTTTGTCCTCGCAAATGCAGAAGAGGGGAATTTCACACAATAATAGTGGGACCAAGAGAAAAAGAGATAATCTTGACCATTCCTTTGATCCTTCTATGAGGAAGGAAATTAATATTGGCTCAGTTGTACCTGATGAGCATGTCTCAGAGCCAGTAACAAATAAGAGGGCCAAGGTGGACAAAACTAATCTATCAACTCCCAAAGACGTTTTGACGGAACCCTCTGATCCCAATGTTGCAATTCCAGGTTTGAGCCATCGTTCTTTTCTCTGTTGTCCCCTCGTCTTTTAAGCCCTCGAAACTGTCTTTGATTCTTTTCATTTCTATGTCTAGAATGAGAAGAGCTGTTATTTTAACAACTAAGTCAACTTCTTTTGTTGATTCATACAGTTATTGCATCAATCAATATGAAGAAGGGAGGACCCAGGAGCACCCTATTTGAGCTTTGCAAGAGACTACAATGGCCAATGCCTACATTTGACTCAACGGAACACAAACAGAGGTGAGTTATCTTTACATAAACAGGGCAAAATATAACTATTGACCCCTGAATTTTTCATCAACTATCAATTCGATCATTGAATTTTGACTCAAAACAACTTAGTTATCGTAATTCCTTAGCGCAATAAACTACAAAGACTGAATTGTTTTTAGATTCAAAATTCAAAGACTAATTGATAATTGAGAGAAAGTTCAGGAACTAAAAGGGAGGAAGGAATGGAAACAGACATCTTTTCCTTGGGTAATTGTGATCATAAATCCGACCTTTATTATTATTGTTTTGTTTTGGCAGGACTCTATTTGAATTTGGTGAAGGTGCAGAAAGAAGAAAAGGATATATATGTTTCATGTCAAGCATACAATTGTGCGTACCCAATTTTGGTAATATCAATTGTAAAGGAGATTCTAGAGCTGATAAGAAGAGTTCACTTGACTCTGCGGCTTTGGAAATGCTCTATGAGCTACAGCGACGTGGAAGACTCGAGATTGGTGACTGCTAACTTAGACAACCTCTTTAGAGGAAATCATCCCAAGAGCTTGATTGGCTGTCCTGTATATTCGTGTTGTAATTGTCAAGTTGTATAATAGTTAAGCTGTATAATAGTACAAATGGGATTAATAAAGTTTATGACCTTGAGAAAATATTGATGCTTCAGTAACAGAGGCTTAGCTAAAAGAAGCTTTGGAGATCTCAGAAACTAATAAAAACAAAAACACAAAAACAAAAACCTAATTAACAACAATTTTGTTTTCTGGGAGCATCCTCTTGACGAATAACGTTTTATACGAGTTTAGATACCTTTTCTTGTTGATGCGTTTTTAAACTGTGAAGAGTAATAAAATCCCCCAAACAGACAATTTCTATAGTGAGGCATTAAGATATTGCAATACTCATTTGAGGCACTTGGGAACAATAACGTTGGGTTGAAGCACTTGGGGAACAATAACGTTTTATAGATATATGGCTCGTAGTCTTTGTTTTTTTTTATTAGCACTTGGGGAACAATAACGTTTTATAGATATATGGCTCGTAGTCTTTGTTTTTTTTTTATTTTTTTTTGGTTAAAGGTTATTTTTGTCTCAGAAGTATTTACAGGAGGTCAATTTTGTTTTGAAAGTTTTTAGATGATCAATTTTGCTGGGAAAGTGTCAATTTTGGAATAATTTTGCCCTTACCGTTATCTCCATTAAATTTGATCATTAATTGACCGAATTTGGGATAAATTTGCTCTTAAGTAAAAACTTCTAGAGCAAATTTGCACCTTATTCGGTTAACATGGACGAAAATTGGCCTTTAATCTTTTTTTTTTTAAGTTTTTTATTGAGTGTATAATTTCTTAAGCAATGATTATGTGCTTGTTTTAAGCTGCTTATCATACACGTAAAAACAAGATGAAATTTTCTCATATACTTCTTACATGCTGTAAATTCTGATTGAGAAGTTACTATTGAAAGCTTCAATCATCATTTCAAATGATTTCATATATTATCACAATTTCTTCCGAAGCAAAAAAGGGAAAAAGGACACAGAATTTTAAAAGTAACAAAGAAAAAAGTATTTAATTCATCATTCTCACTTTTGCTTT
The DNA here is from genome assembly GCA_037074505.1 of Albizia julibrissin. Taxonomy (NCBI): domain Eukaryota; kingdom Viridiplantae; phylum Streptophyta; class Magnoliopsida; order Fabales; family Fabaceae; genus Albizia; species Albizia julibrissin. Next base: position 42,425,853 of record CM073478.1, on the reverse strand, counting down.
AGAATGTATATGGATTTTATGTACACAACAAGGATCAGTCCTTTTTATTGATTTTTTCACTTGGATGGTATTCACACACGAGTATCATCAGGAAAATTAAAGGAGGCTATCCCTATTTGTTAGTGGCCAGCCTTGGATGCCTATGAATATAATAATGAAGGTAGCAGGCCACAAATAATTAACCCAAACCAGTCTATATGATCGGTACACTGTACGTTTGCAGACATAAAATGGCTAACGCTTTTTTCTTATAAGTCACTTTCTCGTCACTTGAGCTCAAGAAGCTGAATCATAGAGAAGAGACCTCGAGAGGAAGAAAAGATAATTTCTGTGATTGATGCGGCAAAGAAAGTTAGTATTGGATTATGAGGACTGTATGATTGCTTCGAGTGAGCGAGGTCAAGTACAAGCATTCGATGACAACACGAGGAATAGGGATAAACTGTAGCATCAACATCTACATTTGGCACGTGTTTTGGGCCATTCATGTCACATATCTGGACCTTCTTTGGATCCTTTGGCGACACCGATCTCCACATCATTGAAGTTGGATGACGGGTTCTCAAAATGAGGTCCTTAGCGACGTTGAAGCTATCAAGCTGCAGCGATGACCGAGACACCAGCTTTGGTGACAACCACCTTAACTTCAACTTTATATTTGGATGGCGAAAAAATTACAGGAATTCCAGAAAAATGTATTGGAAAGTGGATCTCAAATCAGTATAATGAATTTGAGAAAGCTTATATCAGTCGGTTGTTAGTACGAGAAATCTGGAATTGTAAATTTCGGTAAAAAAGACAATTTTGCCCTTCAGTTCTCCCTCTTTTGGTTTTAAATAACAACATCGAACTCTTAATTAACAACATCAATTTCTCCATTAACAACTTCAAGGATAAATTTGAAATTCAAAAATTTTAAGACCAATAACGATACCGGGCTCTTGATTAACACTACCGTCTTTTAGATTACTGTGTTGTTAATCCAGAGCCCGGTGTTGTTATTCTAAGCCAACAGAGGAAGAAACAAAATTGTATTTTCGTCGAAATTTAAAATTTAAAATTCCTCGTCCGTATTGATAGCCAACTGACATGAGATTTCTCAAATTTATTGTACTGATTTGGGATTCCCACTTTCTAATGCTTTTTTCTGGAATTTTTCCTAAAATTTTTGAAAAAATTATATTCAAATCCCGATTAAGAAAAATAATTAAAAAAATGATCTTTAAAATATTAAAATTATCAAAAAAAATCCTGTTGGACTTTTTTTATAATAAATTATAATTTTACTGATAAGTTTAGAAATATGTCATTGAGAAGTTTAAGGACATTCATTGATAAGTTTAAGAACGTTGATTGGTAAGTTCACCATTAAAAATTTATCACAAAAAACTTTTAACAGAATTTTTTTGATAATTTTAAAATTTAAAGAGACATTTTTCATTCCTTGGAACCTAAATGTAATTTTCTTACCATTTTTTATCATTTTTAAAATTTTTTATTCCTAATATTATGTCGGTCTCCACTTGTTAAAATTATTAAATGATAAGATGTAAATAAAAGATATAATCAATAGAACAAACACGTGTCCATAAATTCGGGTTGAGTCTGAGGGAAAACTAAAAAGGCAAAGTTAGGGCATTGTTTTGGTGAAGGTTCGATGAAAGTCAGCGATCGTCGGTAGCACAGGTTCGAGGAAGGTCATCGGTGCTCTGCAAGGGTCTGGCGAAGGGCTGTTGAAGCTCCGCTGAGGGATCGTAGTCGTCGAACTTTCGTTAAAGGTACGGCATTAATTTTTATTGTTTTCAATTGATAATCTTCTTGAATGCTCTTCAATCTTGTCTTCTAGCTATCTTCAACCTTGTGTTTGATTTTTTATGCAGTGAGGTTTCATGGCTTCTAGTAGAAGTTCATCCTCAAACGCTATAGTCAGAAGGGTGGGCCAAAAGGATGGTGAAAGATTCAGATGTGGGGATGAAGTGATGATTCTCACTTCATGGACAGAGCAAATCTACGTTAGGAGGTTTGTTAAGGGCCCAAATTATAAGGTTAGTGGATGATATGTTTATCTAATGATTTGACTGTGTTGCTGGGTTTTTATTTAATGGGTTTAACGGATTTGTCTGATATACAGGAACATTGGGGGTGCAATTTTGATGGTCCAATTGACAATCCTACTTTAGAGGAGCTGAAGAAGATGAAGGAAGGGAATGATGATGTTAGAAGGAGGTTGAAATTTCTGCAACTGATCATATATGTAATGATTGTTGTCATTTTGTTAATGGTTTGGAAAATGTTGGATTTAAGTGTCTAAAGTCAGAGGGTGAAGCTGTGGTTGAAATTTCTGCAACTGGTCATATATGTAATGATTGTTGTCATTGTGTCAATGGTTTGGAGAGGGTGAAGCTGTGGTTGAAATTTCTGCAACTGGTCATATATGTAATGATTGTTGTCATTGTGTTAATGGTTTGGAAAATGTTGGATTGAAGTGTCTAAAGTTAGAGGGTGAAGCTGTATTTTAGAAGGTGGTTAAAATTTCTGTACTGGATTATTCTAATTGCAATGAAGACTAGTTAGTGCCTGCAATCTAGGTATGATGAAAACAATTGTTATGCTTTACTTAAAACAGTCACAGCTTCGGATTGCCTGCGCGGTGATGAGGTTCACCAGTCATGAGGATCACAAGCTTGCATTCACCTGTTAGGAAAATAGAAAAAAGTATTCCTATAATCATTAGATAATTGCTCTAAATAAGCGATGGATCTCTAGAATTGTCATATGCTAATAGCATCTTTCATCAGAGGGAGCGAATAATTCTGCAGGTTACTTTAATGAGAAGATTCAAAGGAGTAAAACAAGATTAAACTTCATCCACAGATTAATTTCAACTCGTCAAGAAAAAAATAATGAGACAAGGGGAAAGAGAATGGTTCTTTTTAGTCTTTGATAATTATTAGATTGCCATGATTCTCCAAGTTCGCCAAAGCCAAGCTACCCAAAAAAAAAAAAGATTGGTGCATCCACCAAATATATCTTGAATTGGTGAGATTAAAAGGTTGCAGCATATTATCAAAAACTTTCAAAGCTCATAGCTATGTTTTTGCCTCTAAACTTGTAGATTTCATTTATTTATTTTGCGCCATGTGCTTTTGAATCTATCATCATCGTTGAGATCATAAGTTTCATGTAGGGGACAAACTACTGTTTGGTTCATCTATCACTAATATTAGTCAAGCAATCATAACAAACTCTATTTAATAAAAAATCTTTACTTTGTATATTTAGGCAGGTTTTACATTAATTTTGATATTTAGACAGTCCTTTGTGGTGAGCATACGAGGGTTTGTAGTATATTATCAATATAATGTTTTAAGCTGCTTTCCCTCATGTATTATGTCGCCATTTAATGTTGAAGTAGACTTACGTAGTAGGATGAGGTTATTCTAAATATTTTGTTTCGGGCTCATTTGTAAACTTATGAAAAGTGTTTTTTAAGCATTTTTCGTAAGTCGAGACAAAACTTTTCTTACATACTTACTTTATAAATCGTAAAAGTACTTCTAAAAGGCTAAAACAAACATGTACTTAGATAGAGATTATAACTTAATTAATTGAGAGCTGAATCTCTTTCTTTTAATGCCCGAAAATGTAACATTACTTTCATTCAATAAAAGTATGTTCAGAGGATATTAGATGTTGAATTCCTACTGTATGTATATATGTATATTTGGATGAGTCAATGAATAAATGAATGCATGTCTATATGTTTTGCTGCATGTCTACTGTTGATCTTGTTTGACCAGTGCATTTTTTATAATCTCATTTTCTATGTTTTCGCTTAGGATTATACTTATCATTGACATTTTCATAATTAAATCTCTGCAGCTGATTAAAGCCTTTTGGAGATAGAATCTGACTATACAAGAGCAGTAACTTTGGGTTACATATCACCAAAATGACATGAACTTATTCAAATCTTCCAATCGTTTGGGTACAGAAATTTGTATAAATTGATATTTTGCAACAAAGTTCCATCACTATGATCTTTGTCCTGTGAATATTTTTCTTTTGCAAGTTTCATTTCAAATTATGTGATCAATGATCCTCATTCCTCTGTTTTTCCTTGCAGAGAGTCTGGCCATGTGTCGTCCCTTATTTTTGTTGAGAGAATAGTCACTGCTAAGGTGATTGAAAAGTTTGTAAGAAAAGTCTCGCAGTTGTCTCATTTCACAGTTTCATACGTAACTGGAAGCAATACATCAAATGATTCACTGGCATTAAAGAGGCAGAAAGAAACGGTAGATTCATTTCGTGCTGGAAAGGTATTGAATCATTGCATCATTTGAGGTACATTGTTGACAATGTTGGTATTTTGGAGTATTATTATAAATTATTACTTCCTTTTTTTAGATCAATCTATTATTTACCACTGATGTAATTGAGGAAGGAATCCATGTCCCCGGCTGCTCTTCTGTTATACGTTTTGATCTACCCAAAACAATTCGTAGTTATGTCCAATCCAGGGGACGGGCTAGGCAGGCCAACTCTCAGTTTATTATGATGTTGGAAAGGTGAGGTTTATATCTTGATGACATAAACTTAGAAGTTTTTGGAAGCTGGAGACATCTTACTTTGAAAAATCTAGTGTATATTCTCAACTGTGTATCATATTATTAACTGTATTTTTAGGGTAAACACGAAGCAAAGGAATCAACTGTTTGACATAATCAAGAGCGAGCGTTTCATGACCGATGACTCTGTTTATAGTGGCCTTGATTTTTTCTTCCCAAGGACTTGTACAGTAGAAGAAGCAATCACATACTCTGTGGATTCTACTGGAGCATCGGTCACTTCAGATTCTAGTGTTACTCTCATTCATCAATACTGTGGGAAGCTCAAAGGAGACAAGTAAGAACATTTTAAATTGTTTTTGTTTTCTTCTAACTCCTTAATAATGTTTTCCCCCTACCCAAACAAACTCCATAACATGCTCGTGTGGTTGTATTCTATGTAACTTCAATTCTATGCATCAGGTACTTCAATCCAAAACCAAGTTTTGAGTATATTGACTTGGAAGGTGGTTACCAGTGCAAGTTGTCATTGCCTTCTAATGCAGCTTTTCAAACAATAGTTGGTCCGCAAAGCAGAAATACTTATTTGGCAAAACAGCTTGTATGTTTAGAAGCATGTAAGAAGCTCCATAAAATGGGTGTTTTGGATGATCATCTTTGCCTGTCAGTTGAAGAACCTCTGGCACAGGTTCATACAGTAAAAAGCAAGAAAACAAGTTCAGGTGCAGGTACCAGTTTTCTGCTGGTTAATTAATAGGTTATCTTTTGTTATCAAATAAAAATATTATGTTCAATTCAATATGACAGTAACATTGTTGGAATGGTGCTTTGTGGAGTCATTAGGTTGTCGGGCTTTCCAATGAATCTAGTTAGGTATGAATGCATTTTGATTTTGTTTGCTTTTCTGGTATTTGAAGGAACCACAAAAAGGAAGGAGTTGCATGGCTCAGCGAGCGTTCGTGCTTTATGTGGCACTTGGAAAGATAAACTTGATGGAGCCATATTTTATGCATATACGTTTGATTTCGCATGTAGTGTTCTGAATGAGACGTACTCTGGGTTTGTTTTTCTGACTGAGTCAAAGCTTGATGATGATGTTGGAAATTTTGAATTAGAACTCTGCTTGATCTCAAAGATTGTGAAGACTTCAGTCTCATCATGTGGCCAAAAGTGCATTTGGATGCTGAACAGGCATTGAAATGTGAGCTTTATTTGATGTAGGAATTATGAAAGGCGAAATACATTTTACTCGCTGAACCCATGCTTAGTTACAAATTGAGTGAACTTTAAAATGTAACAAAAGCATCCACCTCCTTTTCATTGGGAACAGAAAAGCCCCCACATTAATTAGATTCGTTTTCTATAGTTATGACTAGGGTTTCAAGTAGTAAAATGTATTTTCCCATTTATGAAATGCGTTAATCCAGATTTTTCCTTTGAAATTTAACCGTATTTTGTGTTCTTTTATTTATCAGATGAAGAATGCAAAATCATTCCTTGAACTTCTTTTCAACGGGGTTTTTGGGAGATTAGTTTTTCGGTCCAGAGAAGCAGCAGGAGGAAGGCAATTTCTTCTCCAGGATGAAACGTCATCATTGTGGACTCCATCAAACTTATATTTGCTTCTACCTCTTGAAAAAGATGGTATTTATGAGGAATCTTTTAAAATCAACTGGGCAGGAATCAACTCTTGTGCTTCTGCTATTGAATTTATGCAGAAAAAGGATTCTCTGGGCGCTAACCTTAGTGATGATTACGGAAAAAACTTACCATCCAATGATATCAGTATGTCGGAGGCAGATTGTGGGGGCGGAGAAAAACTTCATTTCGCTAATTGTGTGCTTGATGTTAACGACGTCAAAGATATGGTAGTTTTGGCCATCCACACAGGAAAAATATACTGTATAATTGAAGCTGCTCATGACCAGTCTGCTGCAAGTCCTTTTGATACCCCTGAAAATCTGGCTGCAGTAGAGCCCATTACTTTCTCAGATTATTACCACAAAAGGTACCACATTGTTTACTGCCAAAGTGTCTGTGCCCTCTCCTTTCCTTTATTGCACTTCACTTCCTATATCATTATTGTGGTTAACTAAACTTCAAGTTCATCAGGTATGGGGTTACACTGAGACATCCGGGGCAGCCTTTGCTGCTTTTGAGGCAAAGTCATAATCCACACAACCTTCTTGTGAATTTCAATGAGGAAGGTTAGCTAACTTAAATGTAATTTCCAATGTTTATTGCCTTGGTGGATTTATTTAATAAAAATATGATCCATTATTTATAAATTTCAGTGTCTTAGAAAATTTTCCTCTACTTCACACTCTCACTCTCACATTTGAGCAGAAACTCTAGGCAAGTCTCCAGGAGGTGGCCTGGTAAACCAAAAGGCACGAGCTCATGTTCACATTCCACCAGAGCTTCTCTGCACTCTTGATGTTCGAAGAGATGTGTTAAAGTCACTCTACCTGCTTCCATCTTTGATGCACCGCATTGAATCATTTATGCTAGCCAGTCAGCTCAGACAAGAGATAGCTGGCCAAGATAGCAACTTCAACATACCTAGCTCTCTGGTTTGTTTGGCTGTCCTATTTATTCTTTTTACATTGAAAAGATAATCCCTATTTTCTCTCCGTTTTAATTGTACATATTATATCTTACAAAGCCAGATTCTAGAAGCACTTACAACTGTAAGATGTTGTGAAAGATTTTCAATGGAACGTCTTGAGCTGCTTGGAGATTCCGTCCTCAAGTATGCTGTTAGTTGTCACCTCTTTCTTAAATACCCAAAGAAGCACGAAGGACAATTATCTGCTCAACGCACATGGGCTGTTTGTAATTTAACCCTACATAAATGTGGAACAGACCATAAAGTACAGGTAGGTTCTTCTATAATTATTTTTCATTTGGGTACTGTCACAAGAACGAGTTTTCCTTAAAGCTTAAGCTTATGGGTGCAGAACTGTAGATAGCCGAAAGGGGCTTGAACATGGAACAATGCATAGGTCCACTGCTATGATGGACCAAAAGTAATTACAATAAAGGAAAAAGAAATATTAATGGTTGGTTACAAAGATATTGATAAAGAACTGATTATTATGGGATAATGGATGATATGGAGAGTTTGAGAAATATTGTGAATAAATAATTATTCAAGTTATTCTATATATTTCTATTTTATTTATGTTATTTTTCTGATTGTTTAAGTGGTCCTCAAGTTTGGGAGTAGCGAAAAATGATCCTTGTAGACTAAATCAGTAATTTTATTTATTTATTAGGTAGTTATTCCCTATTATCTGAGTTGTGGATTAATGGGAGTATTTTTGGGAGTTACTAATTATTTTTCTGTCTATAATTATTAAGGTTCACATCATGTAGAAATCATCTGGAAATTAATTCATCTTTATTAGTTTATGAAGTTGATGTCTGACTTCCTAATTTCATAAAGAATTTTCTTCTTATTTTCCTCTATCTTTGTTCCTATGAGATATTTCATCCAAAATATCAAGGTCTAGTCTGAATTTAAACTCATCTCCCTATAGAGCTTTTATTCAAGAAAATGCAATTGTGGTGGTCACTAATATTTTCAATCTTTTATTTAGACGTTTGTAATCTGATTTTATTTAAATTCAATGCTCAGGAAAATGATTATTTTAGACATGCCCTAATCAATAAAAAAATTTTAAGATGGAGAAAACTCTTCTCTGAACGTCTGAAACTACTTTCCTCTGAATTCCAGTTGTTATTGATTCTACAAGTGCACAACGTGTATTCCATCTGAATGGTTCTGCAATGGATCCAATTGATGGCTGATTATTTTTTTTTTTCGTTTTCTTTGATAGGAATATGTTCGTGACTCTGCATTTGAGCCCCGCCGGTGGCTTGCTCCAGGACATCATTCTATACATACTGTTCATTGTAAATGTGAGGTGGAAAGCCTTGAAGTGCCTTTGAACGAAAAGTTTCAAAATTTAGATTCAAAATTCAAAGACTAATTGATAATTGAGAGAAAGTTCAGGAACTAAAAGGGAGGAAGGAATGGAAACAGACATCTTTTCCTTGGGTAATTGTGATCATAAATCCGACCTTTATTATTATTGTTTTGTTTTGGCAGGACTCTATTTGAATTTGGTGAAGGTGCAGAAAGAAGAAAAGGATATATATGTTTCATGTCAAGCATACAATTGTGCGTACCCAATTTTGGTAATATCAATTGTAAAGGAGATTCTAGAGCTGATAAGAAGAGTTCACTTGACTCTGCGGCTTTGGAAATGCTCTATGAGCTACAACGACGTGGAAGACTCGAGATTGGTGACTGCTAACTTAGACAACCTCTTTAGAGGAAATCATCCCAAGAGCTTGATTGGCTGTCCTGTATATTCGTGTTGTAATTGTCAAGTTGTATAATAGTGCAAATGGGATTAATAAAGTTTATGGCCATGAGAAAATCTCGATGCTTCAGCTTCCCCCCCCCCCCCCCAAAAAAAAAAAAACCAACAAATCACATATAACAGAGGCTAGCTAAAAGAAGCTTTGGATATATTAGAAACTAATTTTTTTTAAGAAAAAAGCCTAATTAACACCAATTTTGTCTTCGGGGAACATTATAGGAGTTTGGATACCTTTTTAACGCATGTTGCGTTTTAAACTGTGAGCGGTAATAAGGTTTTCGAAGTAGACAATTTCTTACGATACTCATTTGAAGCGTTTGGGTAAGCTTGTCTGGGGGAGTTTATTGAGAAAATGGTTGAAAAATACTTTCTAAATAAATTAATTTTTAAATGTTTTTAATGTATAAGTAAGTATTCGTCATGTACAATTATCTTCCATGTGTGTAAAAAGTATCTTGTGAAAATGCAAATACCATCATTCGTGTGTAAAATATCATCCTTAATGTGCAACATATCATCGGCTCGTATGCAACATATCATCCACCGTGTGCAATGGTAGCAATTAGCAATTAATTTGCTTGTAAGGTATTTTTTTAGTAATTTTCTCTAGTTTATTTTTAATTTAGAAGTTTTTTTTACATAAATCGAGACAAAACTCCTCTAACATATTTACTTCATATACAGTAAATTATAATTAAAAAATTATTTCAAATTCCAAATTATAAACAAGCACATAATGTTTCATAGCCATGTAGCTCAGTTTTTTTTTTTTGAGTGAATAATTTTTTAAGCAATGATTTTGTGATAATTTTTTTTTAAAAAGTTAAATTATAATAAATAGTTTATTTATTACTGAGAAAATTTTGAAAATATTAAAATACTTAATTAAATATATTTAATGAATGAAAACTCATAAATTAAATCATTCAAATGCAAAATTTTTAGGCAGCAATCTTAGATTTTCGAAGGGATCGACCTTTTTCCTATTTTGTAAGGTTTTGGTAAAAACCATAATTATAAGATATTATCATCTACTTACAAACTATAAATCAAAGATTTTAGTTTAAAAAAAAACCATAAATCTAAGATATTAAAGGGATTATCTCAACAAATCTAAAATATTATTATCCTCTCACTCTTCCCTCTTCCATTCGTTCCCAAAGGGATCAACACTTTTCTGTTTAAAGGAAAAGAAGTCAGCAACCCCAATCGGTGTTAATGGGAAGCTTCAACGACATGAGACCTCGCAATTAAAGCTTCTCCAACCTTCTAAATACTAAGAAATAGAAATCAACAGCTCCAAACTGGTTGGCAAACAAGAATGAACAGTAGAACAAATCCACAGGATAGGGCAGAGTAGATCTGTCGAGCAAATTGTTGACCAAAAGATTGTGATTTCATGCCAAGCGATCACCAACTACTTGCATGCATAGATCGGCGGGAGAGAAAAAGGACAGACCTAGAACCCATACCCACAAGACTGGTCGACTTTGATTGAGTTTGGAGGTCGTCACTGTTCTTCATTGCCTTCTTAAGCTGGAGAGGACAGCAGCTATACAAGCTGAAAAAGAGGGTGGAGAGATTTTTTTCAATCAACTGGACCTTCTTTTCAAGTGCGACCGAGAGAGAGCGGGAGATGCCGTCACTACTCACTACTGTAATTCTTCTTCATGTTGGACGAGCTTGGGGAGGGAGCAGGAACGTGGGTAAATATGGGTTAATATAAATTTTGAAACCCCATCTAACAGGAAAATTGGCTTTCGGATCATGATAAGCAACTCAAAGTGGCTTATGGATTTTAGCTGCTTTTGATCGAGATGTTGACTTGGAAAAAGCTACCCCAAACACTCCCTTTAGCTAAAAGCAAGCAATCGTGCTTTTTGGTCTCTAATTGTGTGTTTGGTTGAAAAAGCAAACCATGGTTTAGGTTTTATTAAAAATTTGCTAAACTCTCCAATTTTTTTAATAATGCTCGTCTTGATAAAAAATCGTTTCATCCCTCAAAATCATGATTTACTGAAAAGCTTTTTTTTTTTTTATGCATTGGATTCGCTCTCTCTCTCTCTCCTCAGAAAATATTACCGATGTGGTGGGGGCAATAATTATTCAACTCCATCTCTCCTCTGCCATTGATGAGCTTCCCTTTCCTTTCCCTTGTCTCAAGGTCTGTTGTCCATATCCTCCTCTCGAGCTTCAATTTCTCGCCTCTTCCCGTCACCACCAGATCAGAACCTTCATCGCCGTTAGTAGCTCGTCTTCCCTGTCGCCACCAGATCAGAACCTGATCGGCGTTAAGGTCTTCCCCGTCGCCAATCAGCACCAGATCACAACCACTTCACCGTCGAGCTTCAACTTCGTCTCGCCTCTTCCCCGTTGCCACCAGATCAGAACCTGCTCATCGTCACATTTCCCTTTGTCATCTTCCCCGTCGCCAATCAGCACCAGACAATTTTAAATAATTTTTGGTTTTTATGGTTTAATTTTATGTTAAATAATTCATAAAAAATAATATTATCTTTTTATATATAATTATCTTAAAAATTAATTTTTTTTAATTTAATCATTTCCAACTTAATACTCAAACACTTTATTTTATCAAAATCATTTTTTTTCTATAATCTATTTTTTTATAATCTATTAAAAAAAATTTTTTTTTTTAGAAGCTAACTGTATCCATACACACCCTCGCACGACTTCTCCACTAAAAGCTATCCAAATTATTACTGAGAAGTTGCTTCCAAACAAGGTCATATATTGTCACAACTGTCTTCCATCAATGAAGCTGCACTTTCAGCCCCCTCTATTAATGATTAGATGTTTATTTTTAGACTTCTGGAGGGGTAGAAGGGCAAAGAAAATTATTGAAGGGAATTAAAATATTAAAAAAAAACATTTGGACTTTCTTTTACGTTGAGGGAAATGGTTAAAACCAAAGGGATAACTGGCGAGAGCAATTGTTAAACGGGAGGTTAAACATTAATCACACACAGACATAATTGGCCATCACTTGTCCCACTGTACATGAATTAATCTTACGAAAAAGGTAAATAACAAAAATAAAACAGAACAAAATATTCAAAAATTTGGAGATTGTAAAAATTGGGGGGGGGGGGGGAAACGTAATATAGGTTTGAGAGGATTTGAACTCAATAAAAGGCTATTATAGTTCCTCACATCACATTTACGTTATTGTTTCGCCAATCTGCATATAAAATTATGTTTAACTTGCTTTTCTTAAAAAAATACGAGTACATGTCAAATTAACTTTTTTTTTGCTCGTTATATGTTTCTCAATTCAGTCCTTCATAAAATTTTCTTGCCCTATCATTAACTTTTTACTTAAACAAGTCTATCGCTAGCCAACTCTACAAGTCTATGGCTATCCAAACCTTCCAGAGTTCCAGTGCCGTAAGCCAACACTACAAGTTAAACTATTAGGTAGCCAATCAGCACTGGTATTACCTTCCCTAAAAGTGTGCACAATCTTTATTTCCCAGTCCTCACTAATAATCTTCTGGACCAATTTAATTAACCTGTTATTCGCCCATCCATGCTCAACAAAATCATTCAGAAGGACCACCACAATAACAGAATCAGATTCCACAATAACTATCCTGAATCCCTCAATTTGAAGCAAACAGAATCCAGACCAAATACATAATACGCCTCTGTTATTCACAAAACCCCCCCATCCAATCTCCCTGATCAAACCACCACAACCAGCAATCCCTGGTTTTGTCCCTTTGCAGCCCCATCAATCAATATTCATCTTCACCCAACCTACTTCTTCCACAGCCTTAAGACCCTAGCCTCCTTACCATTATACAAGCTTCCTACCATAACCTCAAACTACAGTAACATTGATACTTCCGCTATCAAAATTTCCCTCAAACACAGATTTATTCCTCCATCCCCACAAAAACCAACAAGTAATTCCAAACACTAGTCCTTCATAAATTTTTCATTTCAATTTCCATCATGACATATCAGATGATTTTATGTGTTGGTTTACCCAATAGTTGTTGTAGTAGTAGTTCCATAAGACCATTTCTCCCTCATTCTTCTTCTCTTTTTTGGATAAAGAAGAAATTTTAGGTGAGTTTGGTCTTGGGGGCCCATCAATGCTAGGACATGCCTTTAAGCTTAGAGCGCTTACAGAGGTACTTATAGATTGCCAACCAACAACGTTCTCACATCAGCAGTCGGCAGTAGGATTTGAACTTTCAACTTTATGTGTCATGAGCCAACTCCTTATCAATTGGATTAACCTTTGTTGGCACCCTCATTCTTTCTTTTGCTAAGTATCTTCAATAGCCTTTTAGCTTCAGACCTTTTTCCCGGCTTTGAAAAGTGATAACCCATGTAAGAAAGGGTGCTCTCAGATGGCACATATCCTTTTTCATGCATTTCTCTCAGCAATCTTTTTGCCTCGGACTGATATGACAGTTTAAGTGCCCTATCCAGTTCTGGCTGATTGGATAGTTTGAACCACCCAGAAATCAAAATATCATAAGTTGAAGAATTAGCAGTTCTTCCTCTTGTCAGCATCTCATTCAAAAATTCCCTAGCTTGGCGCATCTTTCCAGCTTTAGAGTAATCATGAATAAGCACATTATAGGTTCCAGTGTTGGGAACAAAACCTTTGTTTATCATCTCACAATAAAGTTTTATGGAGTCCAATTTATTTCCGACCCTACCATGGCCAGAAACCAATATATTATAAGTAGCAGCATTTGGGGCAAGTCCTCTTTCCTTCATCTCACCAACCAATTCATCCGCTTCTTTCATCAGACCAGCAGTTGAAAGACCCCCTAAAAGATTGTTGTAAGTAGTAACATTTGGAGGGATTCCATCAGCTGACATCTGTGAATAACTAGCTAAAGCCTTATCCACATTATTGCTCATGCAATATCCACGGATAAAGGCATTGTACGTGACAGTATCAGCTAAAATTCCTCTTCCCACCATTTCATTAAGAACTGAAGTTGCTTTACTAGTCATCCCTAACCTGCATAGTACAATAATAAGGTTGTTATACACTGTTCTATCAAGTTTTAGTCCCATATCCACAAGTCTCTTGTGAATTTGCAAAATTGTATCTGCTTTCATACCCATTGAAGAAGCCTCAAGCAGAGACTTATGAGTATTAGAGACAGGAGGAAACCCCATAGCCAACATTTCATTCAAAACATCCAATGCCTTTTCAATCGCCCCAGTTTTACAAAGCCCAGATATCAGAATGTTGTAAGTGATTGCATTTGGCATTACCCCATGGCTCTTCATCTCATTCAAGAAATTCAAAGCATTTTCTGTGTTACCTTTTCTGCAGTATGCATTAATTACAGTGTTATATGTAGCACAATTTGGAGACAAACCCAACTCTAATGTAGTTGAAAACACAGACTGAGGTTCATATTTCCCAAGCCTCAGAAGGCCATTGATTAAAGCATTGTATGCAACCACATCAAGCTTGATATTTTTGTCTTCCATTTCCTGGACTACACATAGCGCTGCTGACTCATTTCCTTCTTTGAAGTAGCCATCCATTATATTAGTGTAGTTAAACAAATCTGGTGAAAGATCCCTAGAGCACATATCTTTCATTAATGACTTAGCATCTTCCATCCTTCCAAGTCTCGTCAAGTTGTTCAAGAAAGCATCAAATATAATATTGTTTTCCTCCAATCCCTGTGATTGCATTTCCTTATAGAAACCAAATGCAACTTCTTGTTTGCCTGCTTTAAAATAGCCATCTAATAAAATTGCATAAACAAAAACATTTGGCGAAATATTTTGCTTGACCATCTTCCTTAACACACCAACAGCTTCACTAAGCATTCCCTTTTTAACATATCCATTTATAATAGAAGAATAAGTAATGACATTTGGAAGAATATGTTCCCCCTCCATTTTTTGCAACAACATATCTGCATAATTCATGTTCCCCAATTTGCAGTACCCATCAAGGAGTGCAGAATAGGTCACACAGTTTGGAATAAGATTGAGTTTTAAAATAGTTTGGAACATGTCTTCAGCCTCTTTGAGCTTTCCAACCTTAAAAAGACCACCCATTATAGTTGTATACAGAACTAGATCAAAAGGAATGCCCCGAACAACCACCTGGCTTAGAAGATTCAAAGCTTCCACTGACCTTCCTGACTTGAACAAGTAGTTCATAATGATAGAGTATGAGATATGATTAGGATTCAAACCCATTTTACCCATCTCCTTCAATAACAGCGCTGCTTCATTTAATCTCCCATGTCTACAAAGCCCATGAAGAAGAGAACTATAAGTTACCACATCAGGAATGATCCCATTCTTGATCATTTGCTTATACAGAGAAAGGGCTTCTTCAATTCCTTGTTGCTTACAATAAGCAGCAATTAACGTGGTATATGTAGTGACAGTTGGCTGCAAATCTCTGTTCTTATCTGGATTTTGCAAATCATAGTTTTCGAATTCTTCATGTTCTATGTTCATTTGATGGCCAAAAATCTCATCAGTAAGAGACCTGGCCCTTACAACATTATCCATTTTGCAAAAAGCATTGAGAAAAGTATTATAAGCAACAATATCAGGCAAAAGAGCATCCCTCCATCCATTCTCCATCAAAGCTAGTGCATGAGTCATTAACCCAGCTTTACAATATCCATCAATTAAGGTGTCAAGACCAATAATATCCCGTGGAATCCCCCCATCCACTAAATTAAGCATCACCCTCTCCGCATACTTCACCAATCCAATTCTGCAATACCCTTTAACAAGTATATTGCAAGTAAAAGGATCAATACAAATGCCCTTTTTAACCATTTCAGATAACAACCCAAAAGCTTGATCAGCTAATCCTTGGGCACAAAAACCCCAAATGATGGTATTATAGGTAACAGTATCAATTTCATTTCTCCTAAGATATCCTAAGGCCAAATCCAAATTCCCTACTTTGCACAGTGAATGAACCAATATGTTAACACTGTAAACACTTGGCACAATTCCACAAGATACCATATCAGAATACAAAACTCTTACCTCAGAAACCAAGCCCGCAACATTGAATTCACATAAAAGCCGGTTCCACATGGGCAATGTAGGAACAAGACCAAGACTTCGCATAAAAAAGAATGCATCAGAAGCTCTGACGAACTTTCCACATGCCAAGTAGAGGTGAATGAGAGTACAAAATAACGAAGCATAGACATTCATCTTTGTTGGTGCGATTAACTTCACATCTTTATGGGTATGGAAAGAGCGGCGTCTACAAGAATACACTTTTTGATGGAAGCGGCTTATCGAAGGGTAGTTTTCAGAGCAGTATGGAGAACGGAAGCTTCTTGTATAAAAGAAAAGGAAAGGAATAGTATTCATTTGCACCTTGAGAAGCCTCATCTTGGACGCCATGGAGGCTGAGAATTCTGAAAGGCTAAGAAGAATTGCAGATTAAAAGGTTAGGCTTGAGAGGCCTGCAAACTGCAGAGCTTCGAGGGTCAATTGCTTCCGTAAGCATCGATGGCTAGTATAAGTTTACTTTCTTTGTTTTTTTGGTATGCTGATATAACAATTGTTAAAAAGTAAAATATTTTAAATACCCTTATATTTTACCTTAATTACATAAATTTTTCATCTATTTTAAAAACATAAATTTTAGTCTAAATCATTAACACATCAAAGAATATACTAAAAATATTCTTATAATATATTTTTTTAATTAAACATAATACTAGAATAAATCTTATTTACAAATTTACCTCTCATTATACTAAATCTCTAATTTATCTTTTAAAATTAATATTCTTCTAAATTAATAAAAAAAATTAAAATAATATAAGGATGTCAAAATTATATCATTTTATAATTTAATTAAAAATACATATATATGATTGCAAAACATTTGAGCCAATATTTAGCTAATTTTTTTATACCACTTTTCTTAAAATATATTTTTTAACTAAATATATTATAATAAATCTTATTTACTAATTTACCTCTCATTATACCAAATCCCTAATTTATCTTCTAACATGTATACTTATTAATGATCTATTTAATATTCTTACTAATTAAAAAAATTAAAATAATATAAGGATATCAAAATTATATCATTTTATAAATTAATTAAAAATACATACTTATGATTGCCAATCACAAATATTTAGCCAATTTTTTATACTACTGTTAAAGAATATGCTACAAAGATTATTAGTATATATTATTTAATAAAACACAATGCTTACTAATTCACCTCTCATTATATTATGATATGATTGCAAATACAGTTTCAGACCCCTTCTAATTCAAGTATCTCCTCTAAGATTTAAATTTAAGACTCAAAGAAATTTAAATGGGACTTACACTGTTAGACCAACTATATGTGAGTAAGCCAATATTTAGTCAATACTTGTGATGTTTTTAAGAAATTAAATCACAAGTAAGTTTTAATAAATAAATGAGATTAAACATTTAAATTTACCAAAAAATTATAATTATAAAATTAATTAGCTTTATAATATGGTAAAATCAATTAAAGATATGACAAAAAAATTGAAAATACATATTAAAGTTATTTTTTAAAAAACATTTTGGATATAATTGTGTGATTAAATGATTATTATGTGATATTTATGTTAAGGAGGGGACATTTTGATCCAAATGACATATCAATGCTATGATTTAACGATCAACTAACAGTTAAATGGGGATGAAAGTTAAATTTCAAATTTAGAAGGGAGACTTATGCTACATATATTTTGATTTTAAGGGAAGTTAATATATGTTTTCCAAAAAAAAAAAGAGGGATAAATTGAAGGGAGTGATACATTTTACTCATTGTTTAATAAGAAATTTGCTGGAGGATAGTCATGTAAGGGTATTTATTAGCGTTAGCACACAAAAGAACCAAATATCAAGTATAGCCTCTCAAGCCTATTTGGAACCGAGGGTGAAAATAAGTCAAACTCTTATCAAGTGATCTATGGCTAAGCCTAGTTAATAAAGAGGTCAGGCTAAGGCCTACTTAAAGGCCTAAATGTAAATAGGCTAAGCATGTTTTTCCAAAGCCTAGCATGTAAGCGTTCAGGCTTGACCTATTTACCAATTAAAATAAAACTTATATATATTATTTTTATTTTTATATTTTAATTTAAATATGTAATTTGTCATTGCTTATTATTGTAATATCTTATGTTTTTAACTCCTACCATTCTCAAACATTCAAACCTAGCCTAGCCGCTTGTTCAATACTCTTATGCTCAACTGCTCATAGGAATGGAAATAGTCTAGGCTAGGTTAGGCTTAATCAAAACAGTTTAAAATATAAGCTTAGGTTTGAGCCTATATGTAGGCTTTTTTTAGATCTAAGCTTAGGCCTTTAAAAGGCCCGACAAGGCCTGAAGCCTGTTTAAAAGCCAACTTAAAATGTAAGCCTTTAAAGCTTGTACCTCCAAATTTATATATAAACCTTCAAGCCTATTTACAATCATATATTATGTCTTAAAACCCTAACATCCATTCTCGTCATAATATAAGGCCTTAGCAAGGAAAAGAAAAGAATGTCTAGTGATAATAATTGTCCAAGCAAGTAGGAATAAGAAAAATTAATCGTTTGTTGACTAGTAAGATATATTTTCTAAAATTGAACAAGCATAACAAGCAGCATGCAAAATTGTATTTTACCTCTTTTACTTTTTCCACATAAATTAGGACAAACTCTTCCTACTATGATTATAATATTTCATTTGGCAGTAAAATAAACTCATAGTAATTATATGCTTTAATGGATGACACAAATTAAGAGAGAGAGAGAGTTAGCATTCCATCTCAAGCAATCGAAGAGAATAAAGGTATGAGTGAATGATTGATGTGAATGTAAGGTTTGAGTATGTGTGAATGACAATGGAATGTGAAACTTAAGATTAAGGCTGAGTTGGTAAATTTATAAATAATTTATAAAAATAGTTAGATGATATTATATATACTTATATAATGGCATAATTTTTTTAAAAAATAAATAAATAGGCCAAGCCTATAAGCTTGTCAGATAGACCTTGTGAAAATAGGCTTAGCCTGTTTATCTAAATAGGCTTAGCAATACGCATGTACGCTTGTCAGCTAGGCCTTGTGAAAAGTTGCATTTTTGTACTTTGTATCTTGATAGTGGATTCTCTTTAGGGTTCTTCTTAAAACTTACAGACTTATTATGGCTTGATCAACCTTGTGGCATCTTCCAACACTTTAGGTCCTTGTTCTTTCGTGCTCAAGGGTTCAAGTGGATCATCAATATTTGTTTAGCTTTCTTAGGGTGAGTATATCTCATATTGGTTATGGGTTTGTGGGATCTTTCCCTTATGGATTCGCACCATTTTAGTATCAGAGCTTCATATCTAAACTCAGGTCATATCGTTTTGTTCTTTGTTTGTTTTTTTTGTTCTTGTGTTTGTTCGTTTGGTTCATTTATGTTCATGTCCAAAATTGTTGCTTCTATTCATCAAGATTTCATTTGTATTTTCTGTCATTTAATAGGTCATTTTCATAGTTCAAAATCTCATCTTTCTGCTCGATTTAGAATCATTTCAATCCAAGTTGTCATTTGGGAGTTTTATCCATTTTAATCTAATAATCTTTTCTGGAAATTTCTATGTCTATTCATCTTCATTTTTCAAAAGGTCACCAAATTTTTTTGTCTTTGTTTAACCACTTTCCCTTTTCATATTACAACGTTTAATAGGTTATTGTTATTGTTCAAAATCTCTTCTTTTTGCTCGTTTTGAAATCGCCTCAATCCAAGTTGTTTCGAATAAGATACATGCATTTTGAAAAGAACGTGTTTTTTGGAATATCTGGTTTGATCTTGCTTCTTTTCATCAGTTAGGTTATTTGGAAAAAAAATAAAAAAAGGAAAGAAAAGACAAAAAAGGAAAAAGAAAAATTATAAAAAAATAGAGAAGTTCCAATTGTTATATGGGAATCATTTTGATCAAGTATTCATCTTCATAGCTAGAATTTGATTTAATCTCTACAATCTTTGTGTCATTTGAACTCTGATTTTCCTTAAACTCCTTTTTCCCATACTCACTTTGATATTTCAAATTTCCAAGTGTTGTGCTGATTTTGTAAGCTGTGATTGCTTTGATTAAGTTGCTTAGTTCTTTAAAGAGCCTTAAGATGAATCAGAGAGTAGAAAAAGGTAAGAGTGTCACATCATCAATTTAAAAGCCAAATTTATGATAAACATGAGTGAAAATAAATTGTTTGAGTGAAACACATGAGTAGAGTAGTGAGGTCCCTTTTTCTCTATTTCTAACTTTTTAGGTATCAATATGCATGGTAAAAAATAACTTCAAAAAGATCTCTAATTCTTGTTAAAAGGACTCTAAAAGCTTAATGTTGGAAATGACTAATAGATGTCTAGTCGCAACTTCAAGGAAAAAAGTGAACTACAAAGAAAGTTGCAAGAGTTGAAACAAGGCTCCATGAGTGTTGAGGAACATTTTCAAGAAATAGAGTTAGCTAATATTAGAGCTAGTGTAAAAGAAACTATAGAAGCCATTATGGATCATTTTGTAAATATACTTAATCCTAAATTAGCTTGTTTTGTAAAGACCCTAAGCTTCATGGATATTGATACTTTGGTTCTATTAGTTGCTAAGTATGAGCAAAATATCAAGAAACAAAGATATTCAAATAATAGCTCCAATGCAAAGGAGATTGAAAGCTTTATTATTATAGCCCCTAATGATGTGCTAGTGCCAACCAAAGAGGAAGAAGAGTTGAATGTTGAAAGCCATGCAGACAAATGAGTCAAAAAAGACCTCCTTGTGCCAAGTACCAATCTTATGGTAGAAGAAAATCATCTCAATCATGAAAAGAAAAGTGAAAATATAAGTGAGAGTGATTTTAGGAAACTATTCTAGAGAGAAAAATTGAGTTTAAAAGAGAAAAATAGATTGAGAGTATAGAGTGTTTTCAAAACAAAGAGAGTAAAAATAAGGGTAAAGAATTGAGTGAAAAGAAAGATGAAAATAGTTGTGAGAAAAGTAAGGTTATGAGTGACTGCAAGGACATTTCTTTGGTTACTAATGATCTTAATCATTATTTGCCTTGTGATTTTGATGTGTTGCAGGTATTCTTAGATTTGATTCCTAAGACGCCACCTAATAGATTCTTGTCCTTAAGAAGCATTGAACCTTTACCTCTTTCGAGTGGCATTGAAAAACTTCCTAGTTCTCTAAAGTTTTCTATTCTTGATAATTTACTACCCTTTGTTGGGATTGGTAGGCACACAGCGGAAGAATTAAATAAAATTAAAATTGCAAAAGTTTACCAATCCCAATTGCGGATCTATCAACGGCATTTAAATCAAGTTAGAAAGAGTCGTACCTTATTCATGTTTGTTTGAATGCCCACAATCATCAACGTATTGCGAGTTCACAAATCTCCATGTTTGGTTGCTCCTGAAATAATTTCCCCGGCATCTACATGTCCGCTAATTCTTCTTAAAAGAGCGTCAATCTCTATGAGTATGAGATTAACCATCCCCAACATCAACATGTCAACTAGTTCTTCTTGGAGTTTTTTCTTTTTCAATCTTGAGGAGCTAACTACTCATATAAGCTCCCTCTACTGGTATCCACACGAATAGGACCCCAACACCGGCAGCGTGCTAGCGCCTCTAATATCCTTCTAGGGTTTTCTTGTGGCTCTTTAGTTTTTCATCATCTGTAGAAAACCCTAGCTCTCATATTTTATAACTAGTAGGGTTATCTATTTTATGATGGATATTGGATTTTTAAAATTAATCTTAATTAATTTCAAAATCCTTATCATATCAATTAATATTTAATTGTTTTAATAAGCTAATTAAATAAACCTGGTTTAATTAAATCTGTCCAACAGTTTTAATTTAACCTATTTATTTAATTAGAATAAAGAGCCAATGGAATTTAATTTATCTTCATAAATTAAATATGAGATATTATCATATAATATCTTTATATATACACAATATAATAATATCATCATATAATATAATATTATCATATATTCAATATATATTATCAAATAATATATATTATATATATATAATATAATATTATCATATGATCATATAATATAATACTATCATATATATATAATATATATTATCAAATAATATATATTATATATGTATTTATGTATTTCAAAAATACATATGTGTATATAATATTATTAATATTCCTTTCCAAATATAAATATATATATATAACACACATATAAATATTTATCAAATAAATATTCAGACAACATGTGTATATAATAAATATATATTTAAAATTCATTCACCCTAGATTAAACATTGTATTCATTGAATCTTAGACGCATCTTAGATTCAATGAATCTGGACATTATAGCTCGTGTTGGGCTATTCTTGTGTGCGACCCTGTAGGCCCAAACGAAGTTGGCAGTGGGCCAATGACTATACTAACCCACAAGTCGTAAGCGGCCTCTAGCAAGACATTACGACTACCCAATTCATATGAGGATTGACAATACGATATAACCTGTCGTATAACCATATCATGTCCCTTTTTTCACACGATATTTCGGTCAAGGATGAGGCATGGAGAATGTCATCCTCCTATTCCTGACCATTACTTTCTCGATCCCTGAGTAGTCTGACTATAGAAGTAGAAACTCTTTTCCATCGTAGTATGGCCATACATTTCTCAGACTTACTCATCGAGGGGCCCAGTAATATCTCTCACTAATGTAAGGGACAAATTCCATCTTGACCATTCACATTCCTCTACATGAAAACCACTAAGCCCGATTGTAGCCTTTATCACCACCCGGTTAAAGGTGACTTTTGACTAAGTCAAAGCTTAGTGACTCCCATGTAGGAATCCATGATGATCTCAGGTCAAAGGGCATTGTGACATGGTTATACATGAGATAAGCTTATGACTTGATCCATGCAGCTTTCTCATAGCGGGTCGGTCCAGCACCTTATACTCCTACAAGTGCCTAAGACTTTGATTAGTATCCCCATACCTTATCAAAGTCATACTGGTCTTATTTCATCTTTGCTCCCACATAGATGACCGACCAGGGACATTTAGGACAATCATTATGATTTATCCAAGGATACAATTATCACAGTGAACATGCGAATAATGTGATAACCAAATGGAGAAATTCATTGAATGACAATATTCAAAGTACAATGATTGGCCCCTAGGGCACAATTTCCAACACCCTTTAGATGCCTTGAACTCCACACTTTGAATTTTCATTATCACATGAATTTTGATGTTTGTAGGTGTTCTTATTATATGAATGTTGCAACCAATTTTGATGATACTCTGATTTATAGCAACAACCCTAATAAACATGTGAATCCTTGCTATGTGTGCTTGAAGATTTGAGAATAGAAAAATTGTCTTCAAATATGAAACATTGTGACTTTTGCATGGATGAAATTATTTTTCTTGGTTTTGTGCATTTTCTTAGTTAAGGTAAGCTAAACAAAAGACATGCAAGCTGGCTGAAATTTATTGAGACATTTCTTTATGTCATCAAATACAAGAAAGGTAAAGAAAATGTGTTGGTGATGCATTGTTAAGAAGGTATAACCTTCTTTCTTTTCTAAATATTAGATTGCTTTGGTTTGAATATGCAGAGGAATTGTTTGTAAGTGGAATTGATTTTGCTGAAGTGTTTCTTGATTGTGAAATTTAGCATTATGCTCTAACACCAACAATGGAACAAGGTGTGCTCTTTTTGAATCTAGAGTTTCGGTGTGGGTGCATATGAGAGAAGAAAAATTTCCAGCTCAAAGTATAACATCCTTATTTTTATTTTTAGGATATAATTATAATTTGGAGATAATTATGAATTTAGTAGTAATTTTTTGGGATAAAAAGAAAAGAGGGATCTGGTTAAAATATGTTTTAAAAAAATTTAAAAAAATAATAATGATATAATAATAAAATAATAAAAAACGAAAAAAAAGGGTGGTACCGAACTAAAGGTAGTGGCGGTGCCTGCCACTACTACTGCCACTACCTTATTTAAAAAAAATTAAAATTCATACTACCTTTCGATGGTGTGATGAAGGGAGGGGGTTATATAACCCATCACCCCTACTTCACTTCGTCAATGAGACGAAGTGGAATTTCTGGAGAAGGGAGCCGTAAAGTTCCAATTTTTGTAGCTTTAGAGATTAATAAAGTACTTAAATTCTCTTATAATCACAAAACTTCTATTAAGAACAATGTTCTAAATAATTTTCTATTTCCTATGATAATAATTTTCTGCTAGTTAAAGAATATTTTGGGGATAAGATTTTAGACAAGTTTTGAGTTTTGTCAATATATGACTATAGAAATGTAGAAAATAATTAATAGTTAATTTTAATCGGTTTAGATTTATTATTTGGTTGTTATGTAATTTTATAATCAATTCCTTTTATAAATAGGTCAAATTAGTTTCTATAGGGTGTTTTTACCGATTAAAGTTGATTTAAATAATTTATTTAGATTATTGGAGGTATTATTGAGGTTTAATTGGTTTATTTTATTAGATTTTGAGCTATGTGAAAATATGAGTTATGATTTAATATTTAAGTTGAGTGTTTTGAGCGGACATCTCCCTGTTACGGTATATCGGTGGTGGCATGGGAGGGGGCAGTATTCTTAAGGTAACTAGCTAACCTTTGGTCGGGTATACTAGCACTGATAGGATGTACCATATTCAGAAGATATAAGGAGGAATATGATGGATAAATGGGATGGTTCTCAATGTTGAAAGTATTATATAATAATTAATTATTGAGAATATTATTGTTATGTTAGTTAAACCTACTTCTCTGACTTACAATCATTTCATGCATATTTTGTAAATTGATTTTGGCTACTGAGACTTTATGTCTCACCCCGTTGTTGTAAATAATTTTTCAAGTAAGACCTCTAACTCGACTAGAGGCTAAGGGAAGCAATCAGAGTTATATGCATTGAGAATCTTATAGGCCTCTTTTGGTATTGATATTGTATTAACTTCTATATTGACATTAAAAGGCCCTCATATTTTTGAAATACCACATTTGCTATTTGGAATAAATGTTTAACTCTTGTTAGGCATGAAGCCTTATTTTGTGTACTGTAACATTTTGGTAAACCTACAACCACATTTTGTTGGAAATTATTTTGTGTGGATTCTTAGTTGTAAAACTTGCGGGCTATGATTTTCTCTTGTTTGTTATGTGTGATCAAAGCAATGAATTTCTCTATAGTGGGTTTGTGGGCCGGTTTTGTACCCTAAACTCTTATATGTCTTGAATAAAAAATAGTTTTCAATTATCACTGGTTAATAAGGTTTTGTAAAACCATATTGGATAATAGTTATTTGTAAGAAAGGGTTTTTTCATAAAGAAAGTCTAAATTAACTCCAAGAGAATATGATCCATTTCAAGTGTTTGAAAGAATAAATGATAACGCTTATAAGATTGATCTACCTTGTGAGTATAGTGTTATTGTTACTTTTAATATGGTTGATTTATCTCCATTTGATCCAAGTGAAAATTCGAGGATGAATCCTTTTAAGGAAAGAGGGAATGATGCGAATTAGTAAGTCATCTCCTTTGGTGACTCTTCAACCTTAAGTGATCCTTTGTAAATTCCAAGTGGACCAATCACACGAGTAAGAGCTAACAAAATCAAGGAAGCATTAAATGGGCTAGTGTAAGAGACATGGATAATGCAAATGGCAATTGGATCAACTCTGAACAAAAATACTGAAAACATCACTAATTTCATTTGGGATGAAAATAGAGCTGCTGATCAAGTTTTGGGCTTAAAGATTTCAAACTAAAGAGCTTGGACTAAGTATTATACATGAGAATGCTCATTTTGGGCCTAGACAATCACATTTTGGGTTTTAAGTACTGATTATATTTTTTTTATTTTATTTCTGTGAAAATTGCAATTTGGGGCCTTTAAATAGGTTGTGCCTTCTCATTTGTAATCAGACTTAATTTTGGAATTAAAAAGTTGAATTTTTGTACTTTGTATCTTGAGAGTAGATTCTCTTTAGGGTTCTTATTAGAACTAATAGACTTATCAAGGGCTAATCCATCTTAAGGCATCTTCTAACACTTTAGGTCCTTGTTCTTTTGTGCTTAAGGGTTTAAGTAGATTATCGATCTTTGTTTAGCTTTCTTGGAGTGAGTATTGTTGGAAATTATGCCTTAGGGGTCAATCATTGTATTTTGAACATTTTTATTCAATAAATTTCTCCATTTAGTTATCACATTATTTGCATGTTTACTGTGATAACTGTATCCTTGGATAAATCATAATGATTGTCATAAATGTCTCTGGTCGGCCATCTATGTGGGAGCAAAGATGAAATAAGATCAGTATGACTTTGATAAGATATGGGGATACGAATCAAAGTCTTAGGCACTTGTAGGAGTACAAGGTGCTGGACTGACCCGCTATGAAAAAGCTGCATGGATCAAGTCATAAGCTTATCTCATGTATAACCACATCACAATGCCCTTTGACCTAAGATCATTATGTTATACGATGGCCATGAGTATGTTGTAACATTAAGCATGCATGAAGATGTCATGATATTGGCATGATTTTATGAATGGCAAGCATGTCATGCATCATATATTTATATATCTTACATATATAGTGGTAATGTTTACTACTAAGATTCTCTTGAATCTCACTCCTCCTCACCCAAACATATAGGTATGTTGAGTACAGGTGAAGAATGCATGGGATATGCATGGAGGAGATATGAAAGTAAAGTGAAGAGCGTAGTGCAAGGAACTACTTTTTGTATTTGGTGTATTTATTTGGTGATTGTATTTTATGAGAAGTTATACATTTGATATGTATAAATGAATGAATGAATGTAGTTTGATCAGAGAACAACTCTAGCTTAATTAAAAGGAGAATAACTCTAATTTCATTACAAAGGCAAGTAAATCGCTTGCATATACTCTGATTGTGATGAAATTATGAGCTAATGAGTCATTAGTGATGTAGTGAGGTTTGTGGAATGATTGAGAAGTTTTCTACCCTTTGAAAAACCCTCTTAGCCTTAGGTTCAAATCCTGAGTTGAGAGTGAAAATTTATGAACGTTTTAGAACGTGAGGTAGTCCGGGGTCAAATCATGATTCCACAATTGATTTCACTACTTATTTATACTCATTTGGGAGTATTGGAAATAGGGTATCACAAATTGGGTGTAAGTTAAAAACTTAAAAACTTTAAAAATCATTTTGCATCTTAGTGAAAGCAATAAGTATGAAAGTAATTAATCATAAATCAACAGTTAATTATTCAAATAATATATGCTGGAAACATAAGAGCTTAGGGAAGAGAATATACAAACTGTGATTTATCCTAGTTCGATCCAATCCACGATGACCTACGTCTAATCTCCAGGCTTCTCCTAAGATTTCAATCCACTATCTTCCTCAAGTTTAATGGGTACTTGAGAACCTTTACAATGCCACAAGTTTGATTCGGACACTTGTGAAGCCTTTACAATTTTCGCACTGAGATAAGAACTCCCTCTTACATACTGTAAGGATGCAATCTGTTTCCTACTCAAAATTCCCCAATCTTGAGCAACTCTCAAAAAGATAGAATGAAATATTACTTCTCTCTATATGATTAGATAATGATTAACACTGAAGTTTATGATGGGAGTGTGACTATAGAGCTTCGGTTGGGTACGCTTCAAAGTAATAGCATATCAACTTTGTAAGCTTTGGTTCTCATGTCTTTGTTTATGTTGAATGTCTCTCCTTTTATAGTTGATTAAGATTTATGACCGTTAAGCTTTTCTTCTTCCATTTGAGGCTTACAAAATATGACCGTTGAAGTAGCCGAAATAGCTATTGGAAGTTTCTGACGAAAAAGTCATTTTTCCAATTTATGTGTTAATACTTTTTTGGTCACCTGGAAAATGCTTAATCACTAATATAATGAAATTTTAGAGTGATTAGAAGCAATAAGGACAAGTTACACAAAATTCCAATGATTTTCAGAAGTTTTAAGGTGATGCTCTATTTTCTGGAAAATTTGGTTATTCGAATAATATCAATTGTATTATGATAAAAAGTCTCTTTTTCTATTATAGCATATTCAAATACTCTTATTTCTATTCGAATAAGACATAAGCATCTGTATGTATTAGAATATCCTAATCCTTATTCAAATAGCTCCCTTTATAAAACATTGATTTTTATTTGAATAGAACAACTTGTATTCGAATAGGCTTATTTGAATACTTCATCCCTTATTCGAATAATCCTTTAAAATTTGAAATATATTCGAATAATTAATTCCTTATTCAAATAGCTTCTCATACAAAATATATGATTTTATTCGAATATACTTATTGCTATTCGAATAAACTTCTTACAAAACAATGTGACCTTATTCGAATGCTGCAACCTCTATCCGAATAAACCACTGATTCTAACAAGCATAACTCTTTGGATATAATTTCAAATTTGGAAAATTACCTATCCCCATAAATACATTTAAGTCTTCTTTACACAACAACTGGAATCAATTCAAAATACTTTGTATTTCAAAAGTTATGATCTAATTTGTATCAATTGGTCTAGAACATAGCGTTGAATTTGAGCACCAATTTCAAAATTCATATATCTTTCATTTGAACTCCTTTGAACTTCATCTTAGTATTTTTGTGTCAAATTTTGATTCTAGTTTCATATGAATCAAGTTTCATCTCAATTGGATTTGTGGTTTGAGAGATATGTCCAAAATGTTGAACCTGTTTTGAAATACAGTACTGATAATGAGTGGCATCTTTCAAAATTCATATCTCTCTCATATGAACTCCGTTTAACTTGATCTTGGCATCTATTTGTTGTATTGCAAGTATAGTTTCATATGAAATAAATTTCAGGTCAATCGAAGTTGTGGTTTAGGAGATATGACCAAATTACTAAACCTCACTCATGCTGAACGAAACAGAGTTTATAGCTTTATTCGAACAATCCTATTGTTATTCGAATAATACAGCTTTCGTTCAAATAAAATTCCACTTATTCGAATAAAACTCCTTCTATTTGAATAAAATCCAATATTTTGAAAGACCCAGGCACTTTTAACTTCCGAGTTAAGTCATTCTAACTTCCATTTGACCATAGAGACCTCTAATATTACTTCTAAGAGCTTGAATAATGATATTCCCATTAGATCTTGCAAGTTCTTCTTTCTTCTTGATTTTCCTCTTGATGATCATTCTCCATAGCCCAACTAAATAGCTACTTTATTTTCTTGACTTCATTTTCCCATATTTGATAATTTCATTCTTCAATATATTCTCAATCTTCTTCCATAATTCAACACTACTACAAAACACACAATAAGTAGTGTTTATTTTTAAAAATACTATGTTGCTTGGGAAGCGTCATAACTTCCAATGCCATAAAAAAAAGCTATAGCGCTTCTTAAATCTATAAAAGCGCCATAGCTTGTTTCTTTTTTTTAGAAAAAAAAATTAGCTTTCTATGGCTCTTCCTTGGAGAAGCGCCATAGAAAGTATCTTTTTTTCAGAAAAAAAATTTACGTGCTTTTTTCCTTTCCTAATGAACTCTGTATTTTACTACAAAAATTCACAGCAAAATAAATAAAACTAAACTATAATGAAATAACTCCAAAAAAAATAACTACATTGAGAAAATTAAACTAGTAACATTTAATAAAATTATATTTGTAAGTTCAAAAATTAAAAAGACTAACAATGTATAGGAAGTTTAGTAAGAAAGAGTTGTAACTTCAAGCAAATTCTTGGGAAAAAATTATAAGTACACATAAAACTACAAGTTAAGATTCATGATAGATTTTAAATTTTAAAACAAAAAAGAAAAAAGAAAACTATAGTGCCAATCGATGAAAGCTTTTGCATTAAAAAAAAGAAAAAAGACTTATAAGGGAGTTTATGTAAGAGGAGACAATAAGAAGAAAAAAACTTCTGAGATTTGGGAATGCATTATGTACTTAGAGAAGAGGTTTCCACAGTTACACTTATTTTCTCTAGTACCATAAGCTTTGGTGTAAGCTTTTCAATTAGATTGGGCTGCATATTTCTTCGAACATGAGAGACTTGGGCGATAGAGCGATGACCTTCACATCTAGATCTGTACATGCAAGTCACAACACGAAGAAGAAAATATATAGCAGACTAGACAAATTTTTTAAAATAGAGCTTTGTAGAGTACAAAGCAGAAGGGAAGCTATGATGTTTGCCTATCAAGCGTCATAGCTTTCAATAATTGAAAAAAAAATAAAAAAGCCTTCAAAGGGAAAGCGTCTTTAAAGGCCATTATAAGGGAAGCTATAGTGCTTATCTATTAAGTGTCACAGCTTTCAATAATTACAAATAAAAAAAATAAAAAAACCTACAAAGGCGCTTGTAGCAGGCCATATATATGGCCTTTAAAGGCCATATATATGGCCTTTAAAGGCGCTTGCTCTACAAGCACCTTTGAAGGCCAAGTGGCCTTATATAGCACTTGCTACAATGAGTTTATGTTTTTTTTAGGGTTAAGGTGCAAATTTAACAATGAACTTTTACCGAAGGAGCGCCTAGCACAATAATGTTTTGTTAGGGGCAAAAATAACAACAAACAATTAAAAATGGTGCAAATTTAACAAAACTATTAAATTTGACCTAACGTCGTTAATGGTTTCCTTCTCTTATAATTTAACGCCGTTAAGTCAAATTTAACGGTTTTGTTAAATTTGCACTCTTTTTAATTGTTCGTTGTTATTTTTGCCCCCAACAAAATATTATTGTGTTAAGCGCTCCTTCGGTAAAAGTTCATTGTTAAATTTGAACCTTAACCCTTTTTTTAAATAACCCCTTCTATGGCGCTTTCTAGGCAAGTTCCATACAAAGGGTCTTTTTTTTTAAAAAAAAATAATACCTTGTATGGCACTTTCTTGAGGAAGCGTCATACAAGGTATTAGGAAACTATAGCACTTTTCTGGTCAAGCGCCATAGCTGCCACATGTATTTTTTTTTAAAAAAATAGAAGTATCCTTCGATGCTTGTTTGAAAAATTGCCATAAGATTAGCACCGTTAAATCTATATTTTGTAGCAGGGCAACTTGGTATCTTCTAATATTTGCTTGACTAATCTACAAGATATTTCACATTAAACACAGTAGTTAGTCAAAGTATAAAATAAATACATTATATAAAGCTTTTGCTCTCAATATTTAACATCTGTATTTGACATAATCAAAACTAATCACATCTAACACTAACCCTAACATCTATCAATTTCAAATTTACGGTTTTCTATCTAATCATCCAAAAAACAGAACCACAAGCTGTTTCCACATGATTTTGAATGTAAAATCCATTTCTAACCTCAAATTTACCAAAAATCCAATTCCTTCCCTAAGATACATGCTTGGAAGAAACTTAGGGTTTTTGGGCTAAAATATGATTTTCGATTTTGATGCTTCTGAAATCACTTCCTCACCTTAACCCCATACAATTTTTTGTGATAAATACATTAAAAACCTAAAAATCATCAAAATCATATTCCTCCTTATGGTTCTGCATCTGGCTAAAAATCCCCCTAAGACCACTATAAGTTGGTTTTGCCAAATTTAACCACAAAACTCATTCTTGTCATGTTCAAGCCTTAATTAACGCTATATCCATAATCACAAGAACAATAAAACCCTAATTTCCATTCTTTAGCCAAAACCCTAGGGTAAAAATATAACCTCATAAAACTTATCAAAACCTCAAGAGATTATACTCAAACCAGAGTTTACGCTTATCTCTACTCGATACTATAGTCTGTTCTTGATTTTGGAAATACCTATACCTTAGAGGCAATACGAAAATCCTCTATTCAAGAATCCAAAACCATAGGAACGTAGGACTCATCGAGCAGAACAAGATTTGTGAAGGCTTAATCAGCTAGAAATGTTAATTCAGAGTCAAAATTCAGCAAGAACACTTTCTCTTTCCTTAAGAACTTCAAGAACACACACATTTTCTCTCCTTTCTTTTTCTCTCAATTTTCTATCTTATTTTATCTTAATTTTTGTGTCTTGGTTAAATTTAATAGAGCTTGGGGAGGTGTTGGATAATTCATTTAATGACATGTGTTAAGTGTAAAAATTCTAGGTTGCTAGATGCCCCTCTTGAATTTAGCCTACTCTCTTCTCTCCCAAGCTTGGCTGACTTAATGGGTTAGGGGAAGAGAAGTCTGATGATTTCCCCTGACTTCCATACTCAGTGTTGGGAAAAGTCAAACATGTGGCCGGATCGAAGACCAATGAGTTGTCCCATTAATTCAACATGTGTTAAAAGTAGAACCTAAAATGGTGTCACACTATTGGCTAGATAAAAAGCAAGAGAAGTTAGGTAAAAAGAAGGGGACATGTGGCGTCTTCTTTTACCCTAAGTCAAAAAGAAAAGTTAGGTAAAAAGCAAGCCTCCCAATATGGCGCCACATACACCCAAACTTGGCATAAGATGGCACCTTATACCTCAAGGAATTGCCAAGTATGCACTGGTGTGTCTTTCCCAAATAATGGAGCCAATTTAGTGCATACTATAAAGATACCGAGTCATCCTGCGCATATATCAATAAATGGTGCCACATATATCTAAGATTCACAAAGATGGCACCAAGTGTATATGAACACCAATATATTTTATTGGACTAATTCACAAACTATACAATCATTTATTACTAAAAATTCAGTATGTTACAATCCCCCTCCCCTCTAAAATAAATTTCATTCTCAAAATTTGTTATATGATTTACAATTCAAACTCCAAGTAACATCTTCTCATGTCTTCCTTTGCTTCCCAGGTTCCTTTACTAGGAAATAATCCTTTCCAGACCACCTTTTCAAATGGTATGCTTTTTTGTTGAGCCTTCTTTCCTGTCGATCAATCACTCATTCTGGCTTGACTTCATAAGTAAGATCATCTTCCACACCAATATCTTCATGTTCAATAACATGTTCAGGGTCTGGCTGGTACTTCTTCAATTGTGAGACATAGAAGACGTCATGTAATCCACTCAAATTTGAGGGAAGTGTTATTCGGTATGTTAGCGTTCCAATTCTTAATAAAACTTCAAAAGGATCATTGTATCTAGGGCTCAACTTCTTTGTTTTTAACACCCTTTCAATATTTGTAACAGGTGAAACTTTCAAAGGCCTCTTCCTCTTGTCAGCATAGCTTTTCTGTCTACTCTGTGCCGTAAGAAGTCTTTTCTTATGATTTTTATTTTCTCTGTGGTTTGATCAACTAAATTTGGCCTATATAGTTTCCTTTCTAATAGTTCTGTCTAACACAAAGATGACTAATACTTCCTTCAATATAATGCTTCATATGGAACCATTTGAATGCTCGCATGATAGCTATTATTATAGGAAAATTCAACAAGTGGAAGGAAAAGATCCCAGCTACCCTTAAAGTCCAATACACATACTTTCAACATATCGTCTATCATATGTATGGTTCTTTATATTTGACCATCTATTTGAGAATGATAGGCCGTACTGAATTTCAATTTAGTACCCAGAGCTTCATGTAAATATCTCCAGAATCTCGAGGTAAAATGAGGATCTCGATCAGAAATTATACTCTTTAGCGTACCATGGAGTCTTACTATCTCCTTTATGTATATCTCTGCCGGTTTGGTGGGAGAATAGCTGGCGTTGAGTGGTATGGTATGAAATGTGTTAACTTCATAAAGTAGTCTACAATTACTTATATTGCATTTTAGTTCGTGATTCTAGGTATTTCCACCACAAGATCCATAATAACACTTTCCTATTTCAACTCAGAATCTCAGGGCTTTGCAGAAGGCCTAGTGATCGTTAATGCTCAACCTTCACCTTTTGACAAGTAAGGAAGCGTGCAACATACTTGGTTACGTTGCTTTTCATTTCTGGCTACCAGTACATAGACTTCAGATCATGATACATTTTAATTACTCCTAGGTAAAGAGTGTATCTACTCTTATATGCCTCATCCAAGATTTTCAACCTCAGATCAGCCTTTGGTGGAATATATATTCTTTTCTAATATCTAATCAGTCTACTTGGTGAAAGATCATATTCCTGAGTTTCTCCTCATTCTACCGTCTCTTTGATGGACTCTGCTTATCCATCCTGTGTTTAAGCTTCTTCAATCTCAACTCTCAGACCACTTTCCTCTTGACTAGTACTATATCTAGCAATTAATATCTTATTTTGATACGTTCTGATTGAGGAACACTTGATTAGACAAGTTCAAATCTCAAAAGTCCTCTATCAGTTTCTGTTCCTGTACCATTATAGCTTCTGTGACACCTTACTTTCCCAATACCTCATCGGCTCTTAGTTCCATTAAATCAGAGTATGCGAGCGATTATCTTAAATAAACTAAAAGCCATTCTCTTTATTTACACTAGAGCGATTCTCTACTTACTCAACATTCATGCACACATCATATACATAAGTAAATGAAAATCAATTACATTTAATACAAAGTAGTGCGAGGCACTATGATCTTCTCTTCACTTCACGTCTCCATATCTCCTCCGTGTATCTTCACCTGTCTAAATGGTTGGTTGGGAGTGAGATTCAAGAGAATCTCAGTAGCGAACAATACCACTATACATGCAAGATATATATGGATGCATGATATGCTTGCCTACACTATTTCATGCCAACATAATGAAATACTGCATGCTCAATGTTATGACATACATATGGCTATTGCACAAATATAATAGATCTTCAATTAATCAAATATGCTCAACATAAATAGGCAAAGCAATCTTATTATCGATGTAAACACATACATATCAACTACATGCAAGCAAGGTAAGTTCACTACCTGTCGGACTTCACGTCCATCCTCAATTCTTCGTCTTTACTCCAGTTCGTGCACGTCCATTCGTCGAGTCCTAGAATTCCAAATGCATTTAATGAGTCACTACTCATCCTTATAACATTTTAGACTCATATTAGTTGATAACTTATCCCAATTAAGCTAAATTACTAAAATGCCCCCGAAGCCTGGCCCAACTGTACTTTTATAGAAATTATAACATGGCCCAAATCTACACAATTTCGTGTGTAGAATCCATTATGACTTCAGGTTAGTCAAATTCAGGTCTGAATGACAAAAATACCCCTTAACAGTCCCCATTTAGAACTATAAGGGTAATTTGGTCATTTCACCCTTTAGGCATTTTCTCACTTCTTCATCAACATGAACCTTACACAATTTGCTCTTTTGAACTCAATGGAATCATCCAATTGATGAAATTCTAACTCTTTACTCATGCCACACCCCAGGCAGCCAATTTAGAGTTCTCATAAGAGTTGTGTCGGTTTCTCCCTTTCTTAGGCTTAATACCCTTATTTCTACTTCTAATTACATGATTAGCCATTTAGACATCCATTGGACATCGTTTCAGCCTCTAAAACACTTATTGAATGAGAGATGAACAGTACCCAAATCCCATATTACTCATCCAAACAATAAACCAAAATGTTTAAAAGGAAGCTAATGCTTACCTCTACAAGTTTCTGAATCTGATTTGGAATTTCGGAGATGTTCCGGCCGGTGAGACGGCACCAACCACCTCCAAACGAGAATCCGAAACCACAGAAATGAAGCTTGGGATGAGTAAAAGAATATTTGTACTGGGTACTTTGAGAGAAAATGTCGTTTCGGTCGAGTTCCGGCAATCTCAAACTTTTTCTTTCTTCTCTCTCTCCACCGCCTTCTCGTTCTCTCTTTCCCATCCTGTTCTGATTTAAATGAGAATGAGAAAGGAATGGATAAAGATAATGGTTAATTCATTTAACGAAGTGGCCATACTCTATTAGTCCCCTTCTTTAGCTTTCGTGCATGATAATCCATCTCTTTTCATATTTCTTTATCCATTAAAATAATAAGATCAAAAGAGAGAAATATTACTCTCATACTATCCAATTATGCCACTACACAAGTGGTTGACCAAAGCCTTAAGCTTTTCAGCTTTTTAACTTTGCTTGATAATAATTCATCTATACAGGCTTATTAATTATCAAGTAGTCATTTCCCTCCTTTTAATTCTCATTCAACTCAAATCATTGGGAATATTGGGGGAAAATCCTTATTTCTCATCTTTTACAAAATTACCATTTTGCCCTCACCTCTTATTTCCTTTTAATACCCAAGGATATAAAGGAGTTTTGGGAAATCGAACCATTCCTCACTTGGAAACTTACTAAACCAAGGTCTAATAGTCCACTTAATATAGGCTTAATCTCAAGCCTCTTGTCCCAAAATTCAAGGTATTACAGCTTCCACCTACACTGCTTTTGAACTTAGCACATTAGCGATAATATTCACCTTACTTGGATGGTATTTGATCTCCAGGTTATAATATTTCAGCAACTCCATTCATTTCCGCTATCTCATATTAAATTCTTTCTGATTATGCAGATATTTGAACTCTTATAGTCATAGTACAACTCTTTGGTACACCGTATAGATAATGTCGCTATATTTTCAATGCAAATACAATCGCCGCAAGCTCCAAATCATGAGTGAGATAATTCATCTCATAAGGCTTCAGCTATCAAGAGGCATATGCCACCACTTTGACTATTGCATAAGGACACATCACAACCATTGCTTACTAGCATCACTATAGATCACATAGGTCAAACTAGGGTCTGGGATAATCAACATTGGTGCAGATATACACCTCTCCTTCAGCTTTTTTGACGCTACTCTCACATTTGTCATCCCACATAAATGATTGATTCTTTCTTATGAGTTTTATCAATGGCAAGGAAATCTGGGAGAAATCCTGAATAAATCTATGATAATAACCGGCAAGACCCAGAAAACTGCGTGCCTCTACTATAGTTTCTTGTCTCTTCCAGTTCAATAATGCTTCCACCTTATTAGGATCCATCGAGATCCCTTCTTATGAGATAACATGACCTAGAAATTTGACTTCTGAAAGGCACAATTCACATTTGCTCAGCTTGTCATAGAGTTTCTTTTCTTTTAGAGTATCAGCACTATTCTCAAGTGCTCCTTATAGTCTTCCATGCTCCAAGAATATACTAGAATGTCATCAATAAAGACTACTAGGAATTGATCTAGATATGGTCAAAAGATCTGGTTCATGTAGTCTATAAACACAATAAGTGCATTGGTCAGCCTAAAAGGCATCACCAGAAATTCATGATGCCCATATCTAATTCTAAAAGCAGTCTTTAGTATATCTTCTGCTTTCACTTGTAATTGATGATACCCTGACCTCATATCAATGTTTGAAAATGCATAGGAACCAAAGAACTGATCTAGATGATCATTAATTATGGGAATTAGGTATTTTTTTTACGGTTACCTTGTTTAGCTCTCAGTAATCAATATAAAATCTTAGGCTCCAGTCTTTCTTTTTAACAAATAGCACTGGAGCTTCCCACGGCGAGACAATGGGTTGTATAAACCCTTTCTCAAGTACTATTCAATCTACTTCTTTAACTCCGTTATCTCATTCAGAGCCCTTTTGTATGGGGTTTTTGGATATAGGACCAGCTCCAGGTATAATCTCAATAGCAAACTCTACTTCCCTTTCCAGAGGTAACCAGCTAATGTCCTCTGGAAATACTTCAAGGAATTTGTTAACTACAAGTATGTTCTCAAGTATGGTTTCAGCTTCCGCTTGTATGGAGAAAAATATGAAATACCCTTAGCATCCCCTCTGCAGACATTTCTCAACTTCAGCTACTAAGAGAAAATTTAGGTTAGCATTTGTACTGACATCCTTTAGCGGGTTAGGATATACGATCCTCTTGTTTTCACAGTCTAGCAGTATATTGTTCGTCATTAACCAATCAATACCTAATATTACCTCGAGCCTATGAAGTGGAAAACATATCAAATCTATCATAGACTCATATCTCTCCACATTTACAACATAATTCAAACAAGCATCTGTTGTAATAGTTCTGACACCCATAGGCCTCAACATGACTATATCATATGGCAGTTTACGGATACTCAGCCCTAGGCGTCTAGCATAATCATATGAAATAAAGGAATAACTAGCACCTGAATCAAATAATGCTTGCAACATATTACCATTAAGGAGGATTGTACCTTGAATCATTTTCATAGATTTTTGTGCCTCCTCATGTGTCATTATAAAGACTTTGCTCTAGTTTTTTGGGCCTGAGTTTGTTGGTTGTTGTTTGCAATCTTTAGCATAGTGGCTCGGCTTTTGATAAGCATAGCAAATTATCTGGCCATTACTACTAGGTCTCCCTCCATATGGCTTACCGCATCATGGGCATGGTCGAGGCATTGGGGGTTTTTGGTAACCGCGATTCTCAAGTGGGGTAAACCTTTTGATGTCTCCTCTAAGTGGAGACCTTTGACCCTGCTACTTCTGGGAGGAGCTCTTATAATTTGGTTCACCACGGTTATTAGAATTCTTAGTCAAAAACAGATTTATCATATTACTTTCTATAATTTAGCAAACCTCCACTACCTTATTAAATTCTTTAAATTGTTTAGAGACCAATTTCTCTTTCATCTCAGGTTTCAGTCCCCTAATCAATATATTGGAACTCCATCTTTTGTTATCTCTATATCTTAAGTAAGAAAAGTAGCGAGACAGATAGATATATCAAGACAAATACTCATCGAAGGTCTCATGGTTATCTTGATGCAGTGACAGAAATTCTACCTCCTTTTCGATCCTCACAGGCCTCAAGAAATATTTCTCGTTGAATTTATCTTGGAATAATTCCCAGGTGATAGGAATATTCCTAGCCTGAAGGATTAATTCAGTGTTTTCCACCATCTGTCTGCATCACCTCTAACTTGTAGATAGCCATCTGCGCCTTGATTTTGGTAAGACATTCCATTACTCAAAAAATTTGTTTTAATCTAACCAGCCAATCTTTCACCACTTGAGGATTAAACCTCCCCTCAAACACCAGAGGCTGGTACTTACAAAATTTTGATATCCAGTATTACTGGTTTTCCCCTTCTCAGGCTGGTCTATTATGATGTTGTTCCTGTGGTTGTTCATTAAGTTATGGTTGTCTTTCCTCCTTATTGTTCCCTCTTTCTCCATCCTCATTCTGCTTATTTTGTACTTCCCATAATTCATCCTTAAGTTAATGAATCATGGCCTGCTGCTTAGTCAGCATGCCTAAAACCTGTTACATCAGATAAGGTCTTTGTCATCTTCTAGCCCTACTCTTTTTCCTCATTGTAAATCAACCATGATGTCATTTCACTATTGAGAAAAAGAGTATGGGTAAATTCGTATATTTGTATATCAGCGCATAATAGGGTTATATTCATATATTCACATAGTCTTGATACACGAGAAGTAGCAATTATTTACAATCTCAGTACAGGGAAAGCTTATAACAATACATCCTCAGTTTATATGATTCAGTACATATTTGCTCATATGGTTAACAAAAGCATGTAACTCAAATAGACCATGTTTTATGACTGCATTCTTCTTTCGGGTCCAAAAAGCATTATTAGGGAAGAAACACAGTGTGGTACGAATCCACACATCACTGAGCACTGTCAGCTCATAAATATCCTCATCCCAATAGAGCAAACTCACCTCATCTAGAAATGCCAGGTACTAGGCCTGCATAGAAGCCTGGTCATTGCTAGCCTTTTGGTGCATTTCTTCTAAGAAATCCCACAATTTAGGGTCGGGATCCGGGTCATATGCTAATTCAGCGTCAGATACTCTAAAACTAGTACCAGAATTTGATCCTTGTACCACTTCCTCTATGTCTAAGTTCTCGTTGTCATCTGTAGATGATTCACCGCTGGGACTAGGCCCCAAAGCGATCGTCCCAGGTACAAGAACTCTCTTCCTCGGGGAATACATTATCCTTGCTCCGCCTCTTCCTCGAAATGTAACTATATGCCTTCTCTCTGGAGGTTGATTAACTAACGGGGGAGATCTACTTCTTTAGTATCTTCTATCCCTCATGCTTCCTAAGGTATCTATATACCTAGTCATTTAAGCAAAGAACATTAGCCTATTTCCAGAATCTCTGCTCTGATACCAAAAAGTGTAAACCCTCTTTTTCTTTGATAAACTTTAGATACTATTATTAGAGTACCATATTTATGCTTTTAACTTATGAGCCTT
Source organism: Albizia julibrissin (assembly GCA_037074505.1). NCBI lineage: Eukaryota > Viridiplantae > Streptophyta > Magnoliopsida > Fabales > Fabaceae > Albizia > Albizia julibrissin. The sequence goes on along the minus strand of CM073478.1, from coordinate 42,385,689 downwards.
CTTTAAATAATTATTCGATCCTAATTCCTTTATCACGTTAGTAATTTTTCATTTTGTTGTGTACAGCGAGTCAGTTATAACTGCTACTATAAGTGCCGATTCTATTGTGGTTATATTTATACATACATACAAGATGTGTAGCCATACTAGGCTACCCAAACTATCTTAAGTCACGAAACTTAATTACAGATAACCAACAAAACATTTAAAATCTTTTCCTCTATTTTCTATTTATCCTGGATTACTTTTTTTTTTGCCGTTAGAGCCACTAGCCTCTGCTGTATGTAATTATGGGAAAGGGAGATATTCGCGAGAATCTCAGTAGTAACAACATTCAATCATATAATATACAAGTTCAAAAAGCATACTAAACAAACCATCATTCAACAATAAACATCACAACAACAATCAACATTTCAAATGCAGCATAATGTCAAACATGGGACACACTAGTCCAATACCACAGTGCTTGGTGACTCAGATCTTTCTGCCCAAGGACACTACCCTATACCACAGTTAAGGGTCTTATGGCCTCGGGTCACTCCCTGTCACAATACTGAATGCATCTGCCAGCCTAAGAACACATTAGTCCCATAGGTCTTAGGACCTCAAGACACACTAGTCCTCATCACACTCAATGGTAAAAACATACATGCAGAACAATACATAATTTATGAGAGAAAGAGTTACTACCTGATAACATTTCCAATGACTTGTCCTTGTTTACCAGTCTCTTGGTTGGCTCTAGCAAAGGTCGAATCCTATAAGTTAGAACTCACGATTAGATGAGTTATTACTTATTCCAATTCTCGCCCTCTAGTAATACTTTGGTGGTTATCTTTTAAGTCTCGTGTATTATATCAAGTGAGTATCTAATATGGTCTATGTTAGCTTCTAGTACATGTGTCTGCCCCTTGGAATTAAACTTACCACAATTTATCCTAAGTACCACAAATTCGTAGGATAAACCTAATCTTCCAAATTCATTACTCAAATTTGAAAACTCATAACTTAATCTAGAAAAATCCAAATGAGGTGGTTCTAATTCCTATGTAAAGCTCTTTAAGTCATTTATAAATAAAAAATATCACCCAATGCTAATTATAATTGAAAAAATCCAAAAATCCTTGAGCAACATAACTATCTTAGGATTCTATCCAGATTCAATGCTTAGATTTTAACAAATCATAACTTCAATCTACTAACCCAAATTTTGCATTATATACATAAATTTAAAGATTAAGATATCTACTATAAACCTGAAAAATATCATAATCATTAGATAAGGTATAACTATTTGAAATTGTACTACAAGCAATCTGTCTCCCAGAAACACAATCTGGCAGCAACTAACCCTAACATCCTTCAATTTCAAATTTAGGGTTTTTTATCCAATCATCCAAAAATCATAACCACAAGATATTTTCTCATAATTTTGCATGTATAATCTATTTCTAAAATTTTACCAAAAATCCAGTTCCTCCCTAAGAACCATGCTTGGCTGAAACTTAGGGTTTTGGGCTAAAATTCGGTTTTTGATTCCAATGCTTTCGAAATCACTTCCTCACCTTAACCCCAAACAATTTTTTGTGTGTTAAACATATTGAAAACCTCAAAATCATCAAAATTATATCCCTTACTATGGTTCTACATCTGGCCAAAAATCCCTTTAGGACCACCACAAGTTGGTTTTGCCAAATTTTACCACAAAACTTATTCTTATCATGTTCAAGCCTTAATTAACACCATGTTCATAATCACAAGAACAACAAAAACCTAATTTTCACTATTTGGCCAAAACCATAGGGCAATAATGTAACCTCATAAAACTTATCAAAACTTCAAGAGATTATACTCAAATCAAAGCTTACGCTTATCTCTACTCGATATTATAGTCGATTCTTGATTCTAGCAGCACCTACACCTTAGAAGCAGCATGAAACTCCTTTATTCAAGAATATGAAACTATAGGAATATAACCCTCTTCAATTAGAACAAGATTTGTGAAGGCCCAATTGGCTAAAAACGCAAATTCGGAGTCAAAATTCGACAAGAACACTTTCTATTTCCTCAAGAACTTCAGGAACACACACATTCTCTCTTCTTTATTTTTCTCTCAAATTTCTATTATTTTCTCCTAATTCTTTTTTTATCTTGGCCAAATTTAATGGAGCTTAGGGGGTATTGGATGATTTCATTTAATGACATGTGTTAAGTGTAAAAATTCTAGGATGGTATATGCCCCTCTTGGATTTGGCCCACTTTCTTCTCTCCAAATCTTAGCCGACTTAATGGGTCAGGGGAAGATGAGTATGATGATTTTTCTTGACTTCTGTGCTCGGTGTTCAGAAAATTTGGATATGATACCGGACCGAAGACTGGTGAGTTGTCCTAGCAATTCAACATATGTTAAAAGTAGAACCCAAAATGGCGCCACACGATTGGCTAGCCAAAAAGTAAGAGAAATTAGGTAAAAAAAGAGGGGACATGTGTCATCTTCTTTTACCCCAAGTCAAAAAGAAAAGTTAGGTAAAAAGCAAGCGTCCCAATATGGCACCACATACACCCAGACTTGGCACAAGATGGCGCCTTATGCCTCAAGGAATTACCAAGTATGTGATGGTGTGTCTTTTCCAAATAATGGCACTAAGCCAGTGCATACTATAAAGATACCAAGTCATCCTATGAACATATCAATAAATGTGCCACATATATCTAAGATTCACAAAGATGGCACCAAGTGTATATGGACACCGGTATATTTTATTAGACTAATTCACAAACTCTGCAATCATTTATTTCTGAAAAATTCTATGTCACAATTTCTATTAAATTTTTGCCAACAATAGCAAAAATTAAAATTTATTGTAGATATGAAATTATGCGAAACCGCTCATTTGTTAAAAATTTTTTAAAAAATTCTATTATAATTCAGTTGAAATACTAAAGTTTAAATTTAAGCCTACGCTTCTAACAAATTTTTAACTAGACCAAGAGATTTAATTATAAATTTTAGAATGTTGTTAAATGACAACAATGTATCTGTAGATAAAAGGATAAATTGATGGAAAAACATAACATAATAACGTGGTGCGCTACGTATGAACTTTGTAGGTAGGACATTTGGCTAAAGAAAAACTTGAGTACTAAACTTTAAACCAAATTCAAGGTTTTAGTATAAAAGTTTTAGCCAAACTTCAGCCCGTAAAAAAATTGTTACAGCTAAAAAAATTGAATGCATAAGCAGAGAGGAATAAAGAAAGTTTACATAAATTGAGAACTACTGACCAAAAATTGGAAGATAAATTTTTTTTGTTTTAATTCAAGAAAATGAACGGAAGTATTGCTTATGCATTTAGGGTGTTTCGAAGGTTGAAATGGAAACACTCAAGCTTTGGATTGCAAATTGAGGACTTGAGTCAAAAAGGATACGACAATGACATGCTAGCGATAATGGCAGCCTCTCATGGTGCCAATAATAGAGGGCTTCTCAAGAATGCACTAGTCTAAACTCCTTAAGTCCTCATAGCATATGGATTAGAGGTTTAAAATCTTGTTCTCTTTTCAACTGTATAGGGGCATTGTAGTTATTTAGTAAGAATTTGAAATCCCTGGTTATGCATCTTGTCTTTATTAGGAATTTGTTATAAGTGTATACCTAAATTTTAATTTTGGTATTTCAGTTGAACTTAAACATGATTTGCTCAAAAAGTTTTTTTTTACCTGAATACCAAAAATCAATAGTAAAAATTCCATATAAATCTATCATTTTGTTAAAAGGATCAAAATAATATTAATAGTAAAAAGATAGGGTTTTTACAATACATGAAAAGAAACATTACAACAATAACCATCTACCAAATAAAAAAAAAGACAAAATAACTGAGACTTTATATGATGAAAAAAATATAAGAAAGACTGCAATGTCCTTTTCAATTGTTATGTTGGATAAATTGAAGGAATCCTGTAGTCTGATAAACATCTTCTTTGCACAAATGACCTAGATTCCCTTTGATATTTGATTATGAGAAAAATATGAATTCACAATCCAAGAAAGGCCAGCCCTATAGCATAATAGATAAAAAAAAATTTTATTCTTAAATTTCCTTATCCAAGTAAGGAATATCCATTTTATCCAAGAAGACAATTCCATGACACTCAGTGAGATTCCTTCTTTTGATGTTCCTAACCATAATAGTCTAATCCTTAGTTCTCTTATAAATTCATATCAATTCAAAACAACTATAGCAGGTATTTCATGAGCGAAAAAAAAGTTCTAAAGAAAACCTTGATTCCTTGATTTCTCTAATAACCAACACTAGGATCAACAATCTTCCTTTTATGAAGAGCCAAATTCCTATTCATCCAGATAATGTCAAGCAACAAGATAATCTCACAAATTAATTGAGATTGTCCCTCGTTTTGTTAAAAAAGGAGAGTACTTTTTAGCCAATTCACAATTTTGAGAAATTGCTCAGTGGCAATTTAATTGCAAGGCAGCCAAACCAAATGGATCTTACATAAGGACATAAGATAAAAATATGTTCCATTATTACCCTAATTTGATAGCCAAAAGGACAAAGAACTTCTGTAAATAGATGATTATCACACAAGATATCCGAAGCCAGGACTGCTTTATTTATGAGTTTCCAAATGAAAAGTAATTTTTATATGGCAGAGAGATCGACCACATAAATTTCTAGAACATGTCCATATTACTGAAATAAAAAAGAGAACTTTCCAAACATAACAAAAAACCATCTTTTACATGGTATTCCGCTGATGAATTTCCTGACCTTATAAAAGAATCTTCCCTTCTTAAGAAAGGAAGATGAATTTTTGCCATTTCCATAGCTACCTTCAGAGAGTAGATTGAAAAAAATATGTGAATGTTCCATCTAAAAGGATTCCAATTAAAAAGGACTATGCAATATAAGATCTGAAACTCGATTAAAATATAATCTTGAGTCAGAATCTTGATGCATCGACCACTAAAGAGGGTGCTTTAGAGAAATACTTTGAACATTACCTACACTCCATTAAATTTTCTGACCAATTAAATTTGCAAATTCCAAAATTCCTTTCTGCATCCAAGAAGAATTGTAAGGCTTCTTTGAAAAAGGTTGTTGAGAAGAAGAGAAATATTTCAGCTTCAGGAAGAAGCCAGAAGAGACGAGGCAATAGAATTTGCAACATGGAAGACTTATTTAGCTAACAAAGCTTGATTAACACAGGATGCTGGCCTAATTCCAAGACCTCCTCTCTCCAGAGGGAGAAACAAGATGCCCTTCCTTAACAAGTGATTTGCATCCCCATAAGATCCCCTAAAGAAATTGATACAAAGAGAATCTATCTTGTCACAAACAGCTTTAGGGAGTTTAACATACGAAGAACATGAATGTTGGAGGCAGAGAGAAAAGACTTGATGAGGGTAAGTCTAGCAGCTTGAGACAATAATCTCACTTTCCAGTTATTCTTTTTTATATTGAATTGATGACATTATTATATATAACATATTTGTCTCTACCAAGATCAATCCAGGTACCCAAATATTTTCCCAGTTTACCAACAAAAGGAATATTAAAAAAAACCTCGAGAAGAGATATTTGGATTGATGATCAATATTAGGACTAAAGATAAGATGAGATTTAGATCTATTCAGCTCTTGCCCAGACCACCTACAGAAAGTTTCTAAAGACTCCTTCACAGATAAGATTGAATTATCATTATATTCGAAGAAAAGGAGCAAATCATCTATATACAATAAATGGGATAAAGGAAGTACTTCATTGTTTACCTTTATACCATGCCACAGATTTTGACACTCCTTCTAAGCTATTAGACACGAGATAACATTAGATGCAAGGATGAATAAGTAAGGAGATAGCGGGTTTCCTTTTCTAATTCCTCTCAAGGGAGTAAAAACTTCATAAAATTGATTATTAAAGATCATATGATAGTGAATAGAAGAAATACACTTATGAATCAAATTTACCTATTTATCCCGAAAAACTCATTCTTCTTAGAACAACTAAAATAACACTCAATGACAGCCTATCAAAAGCTTTTGATAGATCAATTTTAAGTGCTGCTAATTTTTTCCTTCCTTTCCAAGCTATATGAATTTCATTCATGACATCAGCTGCAAGCAAAATGTTATCAGTAATGAACCTTTCTTTCAAAAACGCACTTTGATTAGGAGCAACACAGCTCTACAAAGGCTCTTTTAATTTGTTACATAAAATCTTAGAGATGATCTTATAAATAACATTGGACAAGCTAATTGGCTTAAGATCTCTGTAACTTTAAGGTTGCTCACTTTTGGGAGTCAATATTATAGATGTTTTGTTGAAGGATTTCAAGATATGCTCAAAATTCTGAAAAAGAGTGAAAAACCTAGATTAGATCATCTTTAATAAGGAGCCAATTTCTCTTATAAAAATCAACATAAAACCCATTAGGACTAGGAGAACTGTCTTTAGGTAAACCAAAAACTACCAGTTTGATTTCTTCAATTGAGATAGGTTCCATGAGATTATTAATTTCAGAATCTTCCAACATAAGCATAGGTAAATTCCTCAATTCTTCCATTAAAGCTTTTGGATGTTTAATTCTAGAACATTGAAAGACCTTACTAAATTGACTTAAAGCCAAGGAAGCAAGTTCCTGCTCGTTATCAATGTAATTATCATCTTCCCTCTTAAGACACCTAATAAAATTATGGGTTTTTCTCCTACTAACCATAACATGAAAGAATTTAGTATTTCCCTCCCCTTCTACCTTCCATTTCATTTTTGCTCTTTAAGACTAATAACTAGACTCACAATCATAAAGAAATTCAATTTTATGCTTTAAAGACTTGATATAAGTAACCATTGGCATATCAGAGGAAGAACACATATCTACTCTTAAGGACAAATCATACAGATTTTTCTTTACACAAGAAATTCTTGCAGCTAAGTTGTCAATTTGAGCTTTACTCCATAAATGTAGAGAAGCTAAAGTGCAATTTAGCTTGTAATAAAAATTCTAACTGGATGAACCAGGAACATTTTGAGACCAAGAATCTTGAATAATTTTGAGCAATCATCAAATTGATACCAAAAAGACTCAAACCTTTTAAATTTTTCCCTCTTCAAAGGAATTTCAGTAGAAGCAATGATGGTGCTGTGATCTGAAGTAGCTAGGAACAATGTACTTATAGATGAGAGAGGAAAGGTTCTTAACTAGAGATTATTGCAAAAAGCCATATGAAGCCTTTCCATAACATTTTCATCACCTTCTCTATTATTTGTTCAAGAAAACATAGGTCCCTGCTGATTAATGTTGACTAGATTAGTAGAATTTATACACTTAATGAACTCAAGAAGCCCAAATGAAGAGCTAATTTCCCTTTCTTATCTGATAATGAGAAGACCTGATTAAAATCTCCTAGAATAATCTAAAGAAGATCAATTGTCGAATATAGTGAAGAGAAGACTAGGGAGGACTATATACACAAGAGATATAACAGGAAGGATAATAATCATTTCCATTCAACATACAATGATAGAAGTAGGGAATTACATCTATAACAGACAAATCAAGATGAGATTTCCAAGTTATCAAAGTACCCATACCCCTTCTAACTGCATCCATTCCTACATAATTAACTAGACCCGAATCTATAACTAAATACAAGCGGTAGATACATTTATTTTAGTTTTTGAGAGATAAAATAGATATGGATTTGAGTCTTAAACTAGCCGCTTGTATCTTTGAACTACCATGGTTTTTCTAAATCCACAACAGTTCCAACTTAAGAGCCTCATCGGTCTTTGTGAAGCTTTTCACCAGCAGCTTCTCTTGCCTTAACATCAGGGTTGGAGGTTGATATGAGCTTGAGACACTTATTAACGCAATCAGTAGTCCAATTTATAGCATACTATCTATTCCTTACAAAGTCATTCTAGAGAAAATATTCAATAAGGTCTATCTAACTTAGAAACTCTCACTTGAAGAGTCTAAAACATCTATACATCACAATTATTTTATAAAAATTGTCATGTATCATAAAAGTTCATGCTTCTTATTTATAAACCGTCATTTATGTTACTAAATAAATAACGGCTATCTACATCACACAGTTATTTATTATTATTAAAAGTCATAATTCTTACATAAAAAATGTTATGTACATTACTAAATAAATAACAGTTGTTTACGTGAGACTGTTATGTATTATGCTAGTATTATTGATTATATAACGGTTGTTTACGTGAGCCCATTTTTTATTATTCATGCATCACATACAGTATGGCCTCACCAAGCCTCAATACATATCGGATGTTATATTAGAACTAGAGATGGTAATATGGGCCAAACGACAGGGTCCAGGCTAACTCACCACGAGTTGGGACTATATGGGTTTGGGCAAAAAAGAATTGTGTAACGCCTGTGCCTAGACCCCTTTACTATGCTTTGTGGAAGCATTATCGGCTTAAGGAAAACCTTATTTAGGCCCCCAAACCTAAACTTGCAATTTAATTCTGGGGTCACTATTCAATTGGTGAAGCTGTATTTACCAGATTACTTATCTTTATTCATAGGGTTACTAACTTCGCTCCATTCCTTCTTATCCAAGTATTTCTTTTCTTATTAATCATTATGCTTACTTAACTAATGGGCTCGTACCATGTGATTACTCATTTCTAATTCAATTACCACGATTAGGAAATTCAATTCATTTGTCATGCAGTGATATACAATTAATCACTCAAACGTCAATTTCACAATGATACAGCATGTAAATAATTCTTCTCTTCTTCATTGCAACTTCTTCTTCTGGTATAGCGTCTTGCACTCCTCTTATATGCTAGTTGCCTATATGGTTGGTTGAGGAAGGGTGAGATTTGGGGAAATTTTAGTAGCAAACAATATCACTATGCATGCAAGATATATATTTAATACATGATATGCTTGCTTTACATAAATTCATGCCAACATAATGACATATCTGCATGCTCAATGTTATAACATACTCATCGTCATGGCATAAATATAACAAAGCTTCAATCAATCAAATATGCTCAACATGACTAGGCAAAGCAAACACGTAAATCAATGCACAAACATACATATCAAATACATACAAGTTATACTATCAAAAAAATACATACAAGTTAGGTAAATTAACTACCTTTATTTCAAGAAAAAATATCATTCTCTACCAAATATTAGCATAAAAGTATAGAATCCTCAATCAACTTCATTGGTTCATAATTTATTCCAGATTCAATACCTAAACTTCAAAAATTCATAATTCCTAATGTAGTAATCTAAATGGTACAAATGACCTATCAAATTAAATCTTGATATGTCTAATTTTATTCTGGAAAATATCATGACTATTGGATCACATTTGGTCATTCAAAAACTCGTTACTAATACTCTGCCTCTCAAAAATCACATTCTGGCAGCACTATATTCAATTCCAATTTATGGATTTCAAATCCATTCTTTCTAAAATTATGCCAACAACCTATTCCTACACAATTGTGCCCAAGGAATCCATTGGAAACCTCAAAAACAGCAAAATCCTATTCTTTCTCTATGCCTTGTTTTGACCAAAACATAAGGTCCAAAACAACAATTCACCAAGTTTACAAATTATTCACTAAACTAATCACATATGCTTCCAAAACATCATATAACCACATGTATATGAATAAAGCCTCATGAAACCCTAAAAACCCCACATGACTGAATTTAGGGTAGAAATCAAAAGTCCACAAGACTTATCCAATCAACACAATACGTAGGTCAAAATGAAGTTAAAGCTCACCTCTTAACTTTCTAGTACTTGTTTTCTTGTTTCTCCTACTTTGGCCTTTGATTAGAAACACAAAAAACCTCCCCTTGAAAATCTAAAACTATATAATTGTAGCTCTCATCAAGGAGAACAACATTTATGAAGGCTTTAAGAGCTAGAAAGGTGATTTTGAAGGTGAAAATCAAGTAAGAGCACTTACCTTGCTTCTTGAATCTTCAAGCTCTTCTTTCTCTTTCCTTTTTTTGATTTCTCTCCTTTTTCCTTTGCTTGGCTATCTAAAATGAGTGTAAGTGAGAGAGTAAAATGTTTAAATTGATATTCTTCTGTCATTCAAACAATTGGCTGAGATTTAAGCCCAATAGAGAAGAGGAGGTGATGTGTCAATTGATTGTGGTGCCTTGCAAAAAGGTTACCAAGTTAATTAACCTAAGGTGAGCTTGGTTAACTTGAGAATCATTCCTTCCCTCTCTCCTCTTACTTGACCAAAATTATCATCCAAAAAGGGGAGAAATTTGTTGACCAATTTCCTCTCTTGAAGCTTGCCTTTTGTATCAAACTAACAATTTAGAACTATAAGGATCAAAACTAAAATTCAATTAAATTATAAATTTAAAGGCTAACAATTGGTATTAACCTTTCAAATAAATGAAATATCACGAACGAACAATATTTGTTGCTTAATGAAAGATAGTAGAAGCTTCATGGTAATTAAGTAGGTGGATGTAATATAACTGAGTGTAAGGGTAAAACTAATATTAGTGGGAATAACGTCATATGCATGCAATGAGAGATGTTAAGGGCCTGTTTGAGAAAGCATGGAAAAACATGTTTACATAAGTCGAGATAAAGATCCTTTCATAAACTTACCTCATATGCAATAAATTACATTTGAAAAGCAGTTTCTACCGCTAATTCAAACAGGCACTAAATATGGGATCCACCAATCAAAAAGCGTGTTTGTTAACACTAAAGGGATTTCAAGAACCATCAAAATTAATTTGGATCATCTAAATTTATTTTCTTTATTTATAATAATTTTAAAAATTATTTAATGTATATAAAATTTACAAATAAAGATATTTTTTTAACTAACATTTTTACAAAATGATTTTCTATTAAAAATAATTGTTTTAAATTTTAAAGCTATTGATTAAGTGGTAAACAACAGTGACTATGATTCTTTATAATCCAAATTTTCATAAGTGATATTAGTTAAAAGTGATGCTAGCTAGTTAATGAGATTTTCATTTAGATGCCTATTTTATAATAGACTTTGAGAAATTTGATTACATTTGTGTTTCATTTATTAAAATTGCTTATAGATATATAATTACTAAAAATGGTATGTATCTAATAGTTTATATTTCCATGATTATATTTATTAATAATAATTATAAATATAATTTATGGACTTTTTAATTACTTATTTTAACTCAAATAGATTTATTTGACCCCCGAACCCTAAACCAAACAAGAGACGATGCATATCTGGATGAGCACCAAGAGGAAAGGGATCATGGGATTGTATTTTTTGAGTTGAAGGGCTTCCTTTCTTCTTCTTCATTACTTTCTTTGACTCATTTTGATTTTTCTCAGTTGCAACCTTTTTTTCTTTTTCTTTAATTTTTTTTTCCATTCATATCTTAAGGGGCATATGTGTGTGAGTGTGTGAAGAAATAACTTTTCACAAATGATTGGTCTATATATATATATATAGACATTTATTTGCGGCAAACTTTCTCTTCCTTAACATTTATTAAGTTTTTATTATTATTTTGTTTTAGGTTATATTGTATTTTCATGATTTATTTTTGCATTGCAATTAATATGTTTTCTTAATAGCAATGAAGAAGTAATGACTTAGGATTTTTGTTTAAATAATATGACATCTAAAAACATTTTTTAATTAATACTTCATTCTAAGTTTGATGATGCTATGGTTTAATAATTTACTAAATGATGAAAAGTTATTTATTCATAAAATTTTTATTAGGTATTAAAGACCAGTTATACATGGAATTATTTGAAATTTATGTATGAAAATTTATTTCTTCATACACACACATGTATATACAAAGAAATAACTTTCTCTGCATGGTATTGTTTGAAATTAAAGACTAGTCATACATATATATATTTGCGCGGGCACACACACATATATGATATATATACGTATATATGTGTGTATATATCACACACACATACACACATATATTCTTTTACTTAATTAGTTTAACACATACATACATACATACATACATACATATGTGTACACACATGTGTGTGTATTTTTTTACTTAATTAGACTATGAGCTTAGGCGTATCTATGTGCGCTTTTCCCCCTCTCTTCTTCTTCCTATTCTTTACTAATACACCATTTTTGGAGAATTTTATGTAAAATGAAGTATCTTTTGAAAAGCTTTGTTTGACTAAAGGGTACGCACTTTCTTGACAAGGAAGACCAACCATTAGTATCTTATATTCATTTTAATAAATTATATTATCGTAGGTCTTTAATTTGTTCAATGGCAACACCCATTTTCCATACTGTCAACACCCGTTTGCTAAGAGCGATTACATATATGGACCCCTTTTCTATACTGTCAACACCCGTTTCACATTTTGATATTTGCAGAGTAATAAGTGCATCGTTCATAAGGCATACAAAAACAACGGAAACATACTGATATTATTGATATAATGCTTGTTTATATACAGAAATACCCTACTAAGGATGTAAACAGTAATTACATACCTTAAAATAAATAAAAGGTCTTCTATAAGACCCTACGTTACATATATCTTATTATTGACACTAACCAAAGTAGTAATGCGCAGTTTAGTGGGCACACATGAATAAAAAAATTATACTAATAATATTGATACAATATTACTTGATTATAATATAGGAGCTTCCTCCACAGGGGTGCACATAATATTTACAGACTTTAAAATAACCAAAAAGGTCTTCAAATAATTAGCAGCATTCCTTTGCTTGCATTCCTCTTCTATATTCTTAGCACTCCTTCGGTGTTCACTTGTCTAAATGGTTGATTGGGGATTGTGAGATTCAGAGGAATCTTAGTAGTAAACCAATACCATAATGAATGCAAGATAAATGCTAGTGCATGATATGCTCGCCTTATATAGGCTCATGCTCACATAATGACATCTCTGCATGCTTAATATTTCATACAACATATCTATGGCCACAGTATAAATAGAAACAGAGCTTCATTCATTCAAATATGCTTCACATAATCAAAAAAATCAATACTCAAGCATAAATATCAAATACATGCAAGTAGGGTAAGTTTACTACCTTAATTGCCCTTCCTTGATCCACTGTCTCTAATTCGGCTCGGGCACAACTGTCTGATCCAAAAATTACCAAATGTACAATAAATGAGTCATTACTCATCCATGTATTATTCCAAACTCATATTGTTGGTTAACTTAGCTTTAAAATGCTAAATTACTAAAATGCCTCCAGAGACCCAGTTTACGCCCCTTTGTACCCGATCCAACTGTACCTCACCAAAAATTATGACTCAGGCTAATCCTACACAATTTCACATGTAGAATCCATTTTTGACCTCATATTGGTCAAATTCAGGCCCAAATGACAAAAATGCCCTGGTAGCCTTTAACTTAAGGTTTTAAGGGTAGTTTGGTCATTTCACATTCTAGGGCTTTTCTTACTTCGCAGTTTGCATGAACCCTACACAATTTTCCTTTCTAAACTCAATGGAACCATAAATTTGATGAAATTCTAGTTCCTTCCCCCTGTTCTACATCTGGCCAAAACTTAGGGAAAGAAAAGGAAAATGTGTTTTCTTGATTTCAATCCCTTAAGCACCTCCATTTCACCTCTAATCACATGTTTAATCCATTAAACACTTCTTAAACATGATTAATGGAAAATTAGGTAGCACCTCCCCTTAGGATTTCATCTTCCCAAATTAACAAAACAATAAAAAAAAACTAAGCCAAAACCAACAACAACATTGTATAAGACAAGAGAATCAAGTTTTGATGATTACCTCTTGATTTCACCACTTTCTCTCTCTAAAATGTCAATGTTCACTCTCTCCTCTCTCTTAATTTGTCTTGAAAAACATTCATTTCAAGAAGGAGAAGATGTTATAAGAGGTTCTCAAGTGATTTAGAAGGCATAAGCACTTGAAATCATATCTCTTACCTTAGATTTTAGCTTCTCTCACCCTTGCCCTTCCTCATTGTTCTTCAAGTTCCTTGAACTCTTCACTCTCTCTTTAGCTTCAGCTGAATGAAAATGGAATGAAGATGAAGAGAGGATAATGGTTTTATTCAATTACCCCTCTTGCTTTTTGCTTTACAAATGCTTATTTCTCATTGGTCCACAAATTCCTTTCTTGAATAAATATGAGCCATATAGATTATTTCCCTTTCTTGCTCCCTACTTCAGCCATAATTTATCCCAATTAAAGGGGAAAAATAAATGGTTGCTTGCTTTATTGGTCAAATGACCATTTTGTCCTTACATTTATTTTCATTTTCGCACTTAATGCAAAATTGGGCAGAATTTTCATCAAACTTTGAAAATTCATATCTAATTGTATAGATATCCAATTAGGGTAGTTTTAAAGGCTATGTGACCCTTATTAAGTCTAGTTTTAAGAAAAAATATAAACTTTGGCCAAATAGAAGCTCATACTTCCCAGAATTATTGTTTTTGGATGCTGCCACTGAAAATCGCCAGTTTCACTGGGCTAATTTCAAAAATATATATCTCTTTGTGTACAACTTCAAATGACTTATATGACCTATTAAATTAAATCTTGATAAGTATACTTTTATTCTGAAAAGTTTCAAAATTTTTAGACATCATTTGGCAATTGAAAAATGTCACATAAACACGACTGCCAGTTAGGAAAATTCACTAGCAACACACCTCAACTTCTACAATTTTTTGTTCTCACATATTAATGTTGTGTGTGACCTCTAATTGCATTATTTTGTCATTCCCCAAGATATTTAATTCACCATAATATTCTCTTTAATACCTCAAGGGTGTAAAGGAATTTTGGGAAATACAATGTCTTACTGGGACATATGCTAAACCAGAGCTTAGCAGTCCACTTGATTCAGGCTTATTCTCAATCCTCTAGTCCCAAAATTTGAGATACTACATCTTCAGATAACCAATGTTTGCTTCTGAGCTCATCCGGAACCTTCTGCTGCCAGAAATCTTAGCTCTGCCCTTTTAGCCGCTGCTTGCTACTGGAAACTTTGTACATTTATGGAAAGGGTGAGATTTAGAGAATTTCAGTAGTAACATACAATTAAACATATACGATGTGAAAATAAATATGTCATGCACCATGTTTTGTAAGATGATAACTCATGTTGTGTATACACTGTCCAAGGCCAAAACAATATTTAGACCTTGGCTTGTTCGGGTGCACCATCACTGGATCCTAGATCACAGTTAGACTAATGTGCATGTTCAAGACACTATGCTCATGTTACAGAAGATGGCATGCTCAAAGCATGTAGATAATCACATAATGCATAAAAGGAAGTGTTACTACATGGAACGTACCCTTTCCTTGCTTGACTATTGATCCAAGTCTGTATGTCCAGCTCAGGCTATTGCTATATTCTAAAATTTTAAATTTAGGATAAATGAGTTACTATTCATTCATAACTCATTATGTTGGTTATCTTGACTCAAAACTGAAACATTACCAAAATGCATCTAGGGACCCGGTCTATGCCCCTTTGTACCCTGTCAAACTGTATCTCACCAAAAATTATGACACAGGCTAATCCTACACAGTTTTGCGTGTAGAATCTATTTTTGACCTTAGATTAGTCAAATTCCAACCCAAATTATAGATTTACCCTTCCATGTGCTCTTGATTTCACCATTTTATTTCCTTTAATACCACCAAAGTGTAAGAAATTTTAGGAAATAAAATTATACCTTTTTGGGACACTTGCTAAACTGGGGGCTTAGCAGTCTACTTGATTCAGGCTTATTCTCAAGCTTCTAGTCCCAAACTTTGAGATGTTACATATACTCTATCCAATCCTTTTTTATAAGCAATTTTTTTCTTGATTACGTAAAATGAATTGACAATTAAGATTAGCCAAAAAAAATGTGTAACAAATGTTATGTCTTGTCCAAATATGCCCTTATTTACGAAAAGAGTATAGGAGAGAGAATGAATAATGAAAAATAATGAGTAGAAAATATGAGAAAAATGGGTAATAAATGATTGAATAAAAGCGAATTAGTGGTGAGAGGGATAATTAATATAAAGTTATATATTTAATAGAGATAGAAAATGAAACAGTAGTTTTACTTTTAAGACAAAAAAATACTTATATTTAAGATTAATCTCATAAAAGAAAAAATTACTTATAAAAAAATTAAAAAGAGTAATTAACTTCATTTAATTTAATGCATCTTATCAAAGATATAATTATATGAGCCCAACAACAAGTTATGCCCTAAAAGAAAAAAGCCGAGAAGGCCTTCAGTTGATACCACAGACTACCCCACTTATCATTAATTAACGGAATCTCTAACATTAACAATGGCCTTGTACTCCCATTTATGTTTTTTTTTATACACTAACTATCAATTTTCATGAATTTATAAAAATAGTTAAAAACATTAAAATTATCTTAAAATATATATAATTTTTAATATTATCCTTACTAACTACATTAAACTAAAATATCATGTTAATTGTTATTCTTTCCTACTACCCTTATTAAATATGGATATACATAGGAAAATAAATTTATTTTTCTTTAGAAACTTGCTAATACCTTATTAAAAGCACAAAATATTTATTATTAGCTGATGTTTTATAATAAAAATTATAATAAGAATGAGGGTCTATTTGTTGATGATGCTAGCAATGGTTCATAACACACCAAAGTGGTTGAAGATTCTAGAATGGTATCTCCACATTAAAAAAATAAAATAAAAAATGAAGGCTTGCGGCCAAAGTTTGAAATTTTGAATAATTAGGGTCAATGACAATTTGAAGTTAACAGAACAATTTAATTACATTTCAGACCCACAAATTGAAAAAAAGAAAACAAAAATGAAGGCTTGCGGCCCAAGTTTTGAAAATTTAAATGATTAGAGTAAATGACAATTTGAAGTTAATAGAACAATCTAATTAAATTTTAGACCAACAAATTGTAAAAATTTAATTTAGAACCTTTGGTCTATTGATGCAAAAAATTATACCTGACTAACCAAAATTTAATTTATAACTCATGTTTCTATGTTTTACTTTTTTTAACATTATTTTCCAGACACAAATGTTTTCTTTACGATTTGAACTTAGGACTTAGAAGGATTTAATAGGGTCTTACACTAATATACTAACTCTATGTCGGTTTCAATGTTTTACTTTTACCTATGAGGGCTAAAGATTTTAGATTTTTTTTGGGTCATAATTCAAATATTTATAAGGAGAGTTCAAATTCACAACTTCACATTTAAAAAAGATTTAAAAGGAGATTTTTGGTGTCATTTGGTCCCAAATTGTCAGCCCCTTTTAATTTTGCAAAGTATGTGATCAATATTTTATATTTTTAAGCGTTGGATAAGATAATCTCAATAAATCAAAATAAACGCAAATTGTAATATTATATTTCCTATTACAAAACTATATTCCCAATCAGTTGTTATTGATTTTTTTTAATAGAACTTGCTCACAAAAATAACTGTTACCTATACAAAGTTATATTTTGATGGAACTCGCTGAATTTTCTTGGGCATGCCAAAAATATGTTATTGCAACTTGCAAGACTTAAATATTTGATTGATTTCAAATAAATTAGGGATTCAAAATTTAATTTTAAAACAAATATTACACCAAGAAACTAAAAAGATCAAATCACTCGTGCCAGTTTATATAAATCTCATATATTGATTTTTTTTTTAGTTGATTGATTTTATAAAAGACTTATGGCATAATTTTTTTGGGGGTAAAATATGGCATAAGTTTTTAATTAAGCTGATTGATTAAATCTTCTATTCCAATAAATCACCTAAACAAATATTACACCAATAAATTACAAAAAATAAAATAAAATCAGTCGTGCCAGTTTATATTAAATCTCATATATTGATTTTTTTTAAAAGTTGATTGATTAAATATTCCATTCCAATAAATCACCGAAATAATTTAGGAATTGAAATTTTGATCGATTTGTAACAAGAAGCACCTTGATTATTGAATGATATCATATACCGTTTTAATAAAGTCCATTACCTAAAATAAATTATACCTTATAAAAAAAACAATAAGAAGTGTGACAAAAAATCAACGGAATATGTGAAATACTGCATCATAAGAAGACTATGAATTGCCCATTTCCCATTACAGTTATCAGGGGACCTTTTCTAGGATTAAGTTTCTTTATCTTAGTGATGTTATGTGTAAACCAAAAAAAAAATAAATAAATAAAAGCCTCCACTGCTGGTTGTCTCTGATCAGCCTTGAATTCCGATGGTCGGAGAATTTTTGGGAAAGGAGGTGCCTCATCAATGAATGATTACTTCATTTTAAGAAATAAAAATTTTAATTATATTAAATGACAACAAAATATTGTGGTGACATATACTATTTTGAAATTTTAAGTTTTAGTGGTAGTTTGGAGATGAATGAATAGTCAGCTGGAGAAATGCACAAATTTAATTATATGAAGTGATAACAAAATTAGAAAAAGATAAGAAAAGAGCACTTTAACTTTTAAAATTTTAAAGAAATGATTTCTTATTAAAAATGAGTTATCAATTAATTGATGTACTCTTGTAGTTAATACTTACATATTATTATAGGCAACAAGACTAATTTAAGATTTTGAAATTTAAGTGGTATTATCTTTTTTTTTCCTTAACAAAATTTTAAATAGTGAGAACTATTATTTTGAATTTGACCACTTCAGTTTAAGAAATAACAACCTTTTTTAAGTGAAAATGAAATTTTATTAATACTCAAATACATATAGGATTTAGCAAAACAACATATTATATACAAAACATTAAATTACAGATCATTAAAATTGCAAAGATGCGAGAACTTCTTTTAATTGAATGGTATGCTCAAGGAAAGGGAGGGCTTCATTCACCAACCTGTTTGGTCATGAAGAAATAACAAATTTAATTATATGAAGTGACAACAAAACCTTAAGTATTGACACCTTTAACCATATGAAACTTAAAACTTCAAAATAGTGGTTTGTCAATGCTTAGGATTCATATAGCTAAAGTGATTATTTGTTAAATTGAAGCAATTGTTCATCTCCAAGACACTATTGAAACTTAAAATTTCAAAATAGTAATTATCATTTGATATAATTAAATTTGTTATATTTTGGGAAAATTACACTCAAGTATCGGAGAAGACAAAATATGAAAAAAAATGATCTTAAGAAATTTCCAAATTACTGTCAAGTCTCATGAGACTATTTTGTAATAAATTGCAGTTGGCAAAAATTTGAAATACCCCTGTCAGATAAACAAAGAGAGGGATGGAAAAACGCTATCAAATTCATAAGGGAACAACTTTGGTATTGTCGCAAAAAATAAAATGAAGATCATCAACTAAGGTTGAAGATTAAGGTATGGAATTGACACCAACACCTCTCTTATCTTCATTATTCTATTTGATTAATGTTTTCTATTGAGTGGGTAAACATATTTTTAGTTTTTCTTGGTTTATCTTCATTTTGGGCAGAAACGTATTTTTAGGTTTTCTTAGTTCATCTTCATTTGATTTATGCAATAAATATGCTTTTGGGTGTTGTTTAATATACTATGTTTTTGCTATCAGTATGCTTTGTTTTCAGGTTCATTTGTTGTGATTCTACAATAGAAGGGGTAAGAAATGAAGATGAGGGTGAAAGGTTTATGGTTACATAATCTGGTATGCGAAGGAAAAAATGTGTTGTTAATAGGGGCAACGATAGTTGTCAATGTGTGTGTTGAACTTGTTAATGACAATTATAGGTAATAGTTAAATGTTTTATCCTCATTTTGGTCAAAAAAAGGGAAAATTATCATCTTTTGTGGGTATTGTTCTATGTTATACTTGTAAACTATAAAAACAGACCTAGTTAAATGCAATTGATATGTTTTAGTTGTGATTTCAATGTGTTTGGGTATGATTTAGTATGCTCTATTTTCGTTGTGAGTATGCTTTGTTTTTGGGTGTATTGTGCTGTTTCTGCAAAAGAAGGGGTAAGGGATGAAGATAAGGGTGAAATGTTTGTGGTTATATAACCTGGAGTGTGAAGGAAAAGAGGTGTTGTTAATAGGGGTAGTGATAGTTGTCAATGTGTGTGTTGAACTTGTTAATGACAACTATAGGTAATAGTTAAATGTTTTACTTGTGGCGTAATGATGTTTGGT
Organism: Albizia julibrissin; assembly: GCA_037074505.1. Lineage (NCBI taxonomy): Eukaryota > Viridiplantae > Streptophyta > Magnoliopsida > Fabales > Fabaceae > Albizia > Albizia julibrissin. Next base: position 42,365,452 of record CM073478.1, on the reverse strand, counting down.
AAGAGTGAAAAGTTTGCTATGTTTTTTGGTATTTTAAGCTATTTTGACTCATTAAAAGTGAGAGGTAATGAACATAGTGTGAAAGTTGGGTGGGTGAAAAGTCCTGATATATGAAGTCAGAATGTCTTGTTAATAAGTGCAGCAATAGTTGTTAATATAGGTGGTAAACTTGTTAATGACAAATGTATTGTGCGGGTGGATAGTTGTGATGGCTAATACATGTGGCAAGAATCTACTATATTTCCTTTATATAGGGAGAATGTTTGTAGTTAATGGAGATGATGATATAACATATGTTGGGGAAAAGGTCAGATCAAGAACCATTGAGGAAGAGACAAGTTATGAAGAGTTTAAAACAATGATATCCTCCAGAAGGAGAAACAGAAGGGGAAGGGGAATAAGTTGCAGAATTTTATGGGATTATAATACACACATTATGATGATTTATTTGTGCTAACTTTTTGGTAATGATTCTTTTGGTTATGATGAAATTCAAACTTCTTGTACTTGAAATGTTTGTTGTAATTATGAAGTGCAGAGTCATTGTCATGACTTAACATTAGTGGTAAAGTTATATAATGCATATATCATGCTCTTTCTTCCATATTGTTTTACTCTAGTGACTGCATTAGACTATGATGACAAGTCAATGGGTGTCTATTGACAAGTTGAGAACCATCTATTGATAAGTTATTAGGCTTCCATTGACAACTGTAGGCCCCTCCGTTGGCAAGTTAAAGAACCTCCATTGACAAGTCATTATCCCTACTTTAACAATTCAACGAGCCTTCATTGACAAGCTCTGGAACCTCCATTGACAAGTCATAGAGCCTATATTGACAAGTCATTGTCCCTACATTGACAATTCAATGAGCCTTGATTGACAAGTCCTGGAGCCTCTATTGAGAAGTCATTGAGCCTTTATTAACAAGTCCTGGAGCCTCTATCAACAAGCCATGCAGCCTCCATTGACAAGTCATTGTCCTTGCATTGACAATTCAATGAGCCTCGATTGACAAGTCCTGAAGCCTCTATTGATAAGTCATGGAGCCTCCCTTAACAAGTCATAGAGCCTACATTGACAAGTCGTTATCCTTACATTGACATGTCAATGAGCTTCTATTGACAAGTTATGGAGCCTCTATTGAAAAGTCAATAAGTGACCACTAACAATTTCATATCCATACATTGACAACTGAATTTATATCATATTACAAATTTCTAAAAATGAAAGTGGAATCCAAATAAATAAACATAACTACATATATATATTAACAACTATATGGTCGTCTATTGACAAGTCAATGGGCGTCTACTGATAACTTCATGTCCATACATTGACAATTGAATTTACATCAGATTACAATTTTCCATAAATGAAAGTGGGATACAAAATCATAGTATATCCAACCTTCATTTACATATGAAAATGCATGTACAAGGTACTAACAATAAATTCACAGACCGTCCCCAAAAAACAAGTGGTCTGGATTTCTATCTAATGAGATTTACAAAAAATATTATGACTTGCACTTTCCAAAAACAAAAGAACTCAAGCCAACATAATTGATTAAATATTCGATTGCTTTATCATCTAGTATGTCCACAAATGTTGTTCTATCAAACGTCAATGTGAATTTCATAACAAGTCCGTCACTCTCTTTTTCTAAAACGGAGGATATCATTGTTTTAAATTCTTTATAACTTGTCCCTTTATTAATGGTTCTTGATCTGACACTACCCCACACATATGTTATAGTACCGTCTCTACTAACTACAAACATTCCCCCTATATAAAGGAAAAATAGTAGATTCTTGCCACATGTGCTAGCCATCACAGCTGTCCATATACATAATACAATTGTCATTAACAAGTTTACCACCTATATTAACAACTATCGTTGCACCTGCTAACAAGACATTCTGACTTCATATATTAGGACTTCCCAGCCACACAACTTTCACATCATGTTCATTACCTCTCACTTTTAATAAGTAAAAACAGCTCAAAATACCAAAAAAACATAGCAAACTTTTCAAAACTTTGCCAAACATCATTACACCACAAGTAAAACATTTAACTACAAACTTTTCATTGTCATTAACAAGTTCAGCACACACATTGACAACTATCGCTGCTCCTATTAATAACACATTTTTTCTTTCGCACACTAGGTTATATAACCACAAACCTTTCACTCTCATCTTCATTCCTTACCCTTTCTTTTATAGAAACACAGCACAATACACCCAAAAATAGAGCATACTCACAGCGAAAACAGAGCATATTAAACCATACCCAAATACATTGAAACCACAACCAAAACATATCTATTGCATTTACCTAGGTTTGCCATTATAGTAACAAGTATAATAGAGGACAATACCCACAAAAGATAACAGTTTTCCCCCTTTTTTTTTGACCAAAACGAAGATAAAATATTTAGCTATTACCTATAGTTGTTATTAACAAGTTAAACACACATATTGACAACTATCACTACCCCTATTAACAACACTTTTTTTTCCTTCGCACTCCAGGTTATGTAACCACAAACATTTCACCTCATCTTCATTCCTTACCCCTTCTATTGCAGAAACATAGCACAATGAACCCGAAAATAGAGTATACTGACAGCGAAAACAGAGCATATTAAACCATACCCAAACACATTGAAGCCACAACTAAAGCATATTCTTTACATGAATCAAATGAAGATGAACTAAGAAAACCTAAAAATCTTTTTTTGCCTAAAATGAAGATGAACCAATAAAACCTAAAAATCTGTTTACCCACTCAACAGAAAACATGAATAAAATGGAATAATGAAGATACGAAAGGTGTTGTCATCAATTCCATACCTTACTTTTCAACCTTAGCTGATAATCTTCATTATGTTTTTTGCACTAATACTAGAGTTTTTCCCTTCTGAATTTAACAGCATTTTTCCATCCCTCTCTCTGTTTATCTGACAGGGGTATTTCAGACTTCTACCAATTGCAATTTATTACAAAATAGTCTTATAAGACTTGACAGTAATTTGGATATTTCCTAAGACAATTTCTTTATATTTTGCCTTCTCCGGGACTTGAGTGTGACTTTCCCTTATATTTCTAGATGAAGTAGTCCTTCATTTCCAAAGCAACATTTTTCTAAATAATAATTTCCAATTGACACGTGGGGAGGGGATTTTTTTTTTTACATAAGGGAAATAAGATTATTCCATGAAGATTTTTTTTTTCCAAAAAAAGAGGTCCCTAATGACTATGGTAGGAATATGACATTTCTTAATTTGGGTCGTTCTCTTCGGTTTACAGTCTGGACTGATTTGTATATGGCCCATACGCATAATTTTCCCTTTGGAAAATACTTTTGTAATAATCCGTTTTTGGGTGACTTTTAGACCCTGTACGGGAGATATGAGGAGGCGAGGCTCAATTGGGAGGGCGGGGCATCAGGATCAAAGCTCCCAGGAATTGAAAAACAGAAACTTTTTAGAATAAAAAAATAAGAGAAAAAGAAATTAAGGAAAATAATAATGTTAGGGTGTAGTAGTAGTAGTTGCATAGCCCAATTTGTAGCGCCGTCTTCTTCACAATCTCTTCTTCTCAATCGCGTCTCTCACTTTACCTCGCCCTCTTTTCTGCCTCCCGCTGGTCAGCTTCTACTTTCTTTCTTGCTCTGTCTCTCTTTCGCTTTCATTCTTTTTCGTTCTGTTTTTTAATACAATTTATTATCTTCTTCGCTTCTTAATTTGTCGTTTCTTCTTAATGTCTTGTGTTAAAGATAATTGAGTTATTGGAGGAAGCGGATTCACCATTTATGAGGAGATTAGGTGTTTACGAGTGCTTATTTTCTTTATTTCGTTTGATTTGGTAGATTATCCCAACCTGTTTTTTCTCCCTTCTGTGTAAATTGTGTTTTTTAATCATGCAGTGTGAGAAAATATGGTTTGGATTTCGTTTAAAAACTTAAGCTGCTTGGGCTAAACAACTCTTGATTAGCTATTTCTTTGTTTCGTTTCTAAATTTTGGTAGCTGTCTGCGGTACTTATGCTGTTGTCATTCTGAAACTAGACAGATTTACTGAAGGTTGCATCTAGAAGACTCACTTTTGTGTCAAAGACAAAAACCCAATCCATATCCGCAATGGCTGTAGTAAGTTAATTCATCCAGCAAATATATAAATTTTCTGCCTTTTCGTTGTTGCAAGCTGCAACTCTTTTTGCGATGCATGTTCTAGCTCTACTACAAAGTGTGTGTCTTGCAATATTCATGCCTGTTCTTTTTGATAAGAGTGTGAAACTATTTTTTATTGTTTGTATCCAGGATGAAGAAAATGTGGGCAATGTCAAGAGACAATTGGCCAAAATATTTGAGGTATCTCTCAAGACAACAGTACCTGATGAGACTAATGTAGAGCCTTTAATTGCTGCTTGCACTGGAAAATTTGGTGACTACCAGTGGTTGGTTAATTTTTTCCCTGTTCAACATTTATTTATTTGAATTTGAGAATTGAGAATCTAAATTTATTTTATGTCATATGTAGAACAGGACTATCAGACAACATGTTTTATTCTATAAGTTTTCTTCATCCTGCATTTCAAAGCTAAACTAGATTACTTTCCTTTGTGTAGTAATAATGCAATGGGGATATGGTCTAAAATAAAAGGAAAGAAGACTGAATTTAAGGGTCCCCCATCTGTTGGGCAGGTATAGCTGGCGATGATTTCTTTACTTCTCTTAATTTGTTACTGCCAGATGATTACCTTTCTGTTTTTTTTTTTGTGTAGGCCATCATGAAGAATCTTCCTCCATCTGAGATTATAGAATCATGCTCAGTCGCTGGGCCTGGATTTGTCAATGTTGTCTTATCAAAGGATTGGATGGCACATGTAATCATATTTTTCTATCTTTGGAATTATAATTTCAATTTGTATATACCTAATATTTCAGTCCAATGTCTTTACTTTTACTTTATTTATCCATTGGAAGAGGCTGCTGCTAAAAGTTTTCACTTAGATTTACTTTGTCTTAAAGTGGTCTGTTCATACTTACACTAGAGGTTCCTGTTACAGAGCTTACAAAGTATGCTTATTGATGGTATTGATACATGGGCACCACGACTTCCAGTCAAGCGGGCTGTGGTTGATTTTTCCTCTCCTAACATAGCAAAAGAAATGCATGTTGGTCACTTGAGATCTACCATTATTGGGGATACATTAGCTCGTATGCTTGAATTTTCACACGTAGAAGTTCTCCGCCGGAATCATGTTGGTGATTGGGGGACACAGGTATATTTGACTCTGAAGTTATGCTTTTTGTACAATAAAAATCGCACATGTTCCATATGGGTTTACATTGTTCAAGATTTCATGTCACTGTAAATAGCTCTTGGACTTTAGTAGCTCATTTATGGATATTATTTAGTTTGGTGACTTTCTGATTCATTAATATTGAAATGGTATTTTGAAAACTTAAAATATTTGTACAATCACTTCCTTAAGATGCTCTTCTCACAAGATCATGAACATGTTGAAATCATTGTGTTTATGAGTTCAAGATGGAAAATTTGAGCGTTTGATAGAAGGCTTGAGTTGTAAAGTGGTGGAATTAGGTGATTCTTTTTATTCAAGTGGTACATATACAAGAACAGAGGAACCAAGGTCAATGATACAATAGATGTCCTTCTCGATGAGGACCAACTAAAAATGTTTTACTGTGAAAAAGGAAATCTTCTGTTTGATATGTTGAACTTTCCTAAAATTTGATTGAATTATAGAATATTCTTTTGGTTTTGGAGTTTGGATAATTTCTCCTTTTTGGTATTGATATAATATTTGCTCAAGCCTCAAAGTTTGTATATTTGTTTTGCAGTTTGGTATGCTTATTGAATTCCTTTTTGAAAAATTTCCAAACCCAGAAAATGTCAATGAAGCAGCCATTGGAGATCTCCAGGTAATAAGATACAGTGAAATGAATACAATTGTATTTAAACTTATTTAGATATTTAATCTTTTATTTTACTAGGAATTCTTCCTTCAACTCTGAACTGCTGATAACCATTGTTATCTCACTCACTATTAATTTACACTAGTCGGAAGTAAGCTTGATTCTATAAATATCATTTGATCTATTTAAGAAAATATTAATGTCTATTTATGACTAAGCAATGCATGGTTTCAACCAATAGTTGTTCAATCCTTCTCAACATGCAGCATTGCAAGTGGTTGTTTATGCCTCTTTTTTCCTTTTTGCATGTGCAATTAAATCGGTAGTGTGCTCTTTTGAAATCAATTCTGTTGTCGTTATTCTTAGTTCTTTAAAGAATGAATCGAACATCATTGCTTGGATAGAGCTTTTTGTGGCTAACACTGCCCCCTTTTGCTGCCGGCAAATAGCCATGTTGTATGCTTCTCTTTATTTTTGTTATGCATATCTATATGTTTCTTTTTTCATAAACATTTCCTTGACATTTTAGAAAGTAAATTAAGGTTGGTTATTTTCTAATAAGAAGCTCTATTTTGTTAGACGTTCTACAAGGCTTCAAAACAGAGATTTGACTGTGATCCTGAATTTAAGCAGAGGGCACAACAGGCAGTGGTCCGTCTCCAGGTAAATCATGTCAATTGTCAACTTTATAAATTTATTTTTTGATCTTGTCATTTGAGATCTTGGAAGTCTTTATTTGAAGTTATTTGTATTTATTTTACTTTCAGGGTGGAGAAGCCAAATACCGAAAAGCATGGGCACAAATTTGTGAAATTAGCCGGACTGAATTCCACAGGGTCTATCAACGTCTTGGAGTTCATTTGGAGGAGAAGGTAAATGTAGTAGTTTCTTTTTCAATCACTTTGGGGAGGTCTATCGTGATATCTTTTCGTTGGTACCTTTTGGATTTATTGATGGGTTTCTTATGCTTGCTTATTTTTTCTTTAGTTTGCTGCAAAATCTAGCAGTTCAGATGCTTATTAGTCCGTTAATTGAATGCCTTAGATTCTGATCAATTGTTATTTTTTATTTGATTATGATTGAGGGTTGGATCTTTTGCACAAATAAGATTGAAATTTACCTTCTGAAATTTTCTGATCTTGTATCAGGCATTTGGTTTTTCTTACATTATCTACTAACATTGAAACTTTTGAGATCCAGCTTTTGCGTGAAAGAGGACTTCTCAGATGCTTTATAAATACCCAGGATTTACCATAAGCAGTGAAACTTATGGGAAAAAATCACTTTAGACTGGACGTTGTTTGTGAATCATAACATTTTTTACCATCACTGAATGATGTTATCTTCACAGGGAGAGAGCTTTTACAATCCATATATTCCTGGGGTTTTAGAGAAACTGAATCAACAAGGACTGATTGAAGAAAGTGAAGGAGCTCGTGTGATATTTGTTGAAGGGGCAAACATACCACTTATTGTTGTGAAGAGTGATGGTGGCTACAACTATGCTTCAACAGATCTAGCTGCTCTTTGGTAAGCTTTCTTTCTTTCTTGTACTGGTTCATTTAGACAAATTTCTGAAAAATCTTCCGGTTGTCAATTTCTTTACTATCAAGTAGTCAAATATTATGGTAAATTGGTATGCTATTTTTTTCCCTATGGTGTTAAATGTTAACTGTTTTCTTCCGTTCAAGTTTATTTTAGGATACTTGGTAAAATATTACAAACTAAATATGAATTATCTCACTATTTCATGTTAAGGACTCTGATGACTTGTTTGTTTTTGAGATTTAGCATGATTTTTGGAGTTAATATGATGGCATTGTAATTTTTAATTTTTTTAATGAGACTGATGAAATCAAATTGAGACGGTTCTCTCTGGGAATTAAAAGAAGAATAACTCTCTGGGAATTAAAAGAAGAATAAACATATATTTATTTTTTATTTATTTAATTGAGTTACTTGGACAAGAATTTCTTATTAGAATAACATTCACATTTCAATTAGAACAAGACTCCGTGGGGTGGAAAACCTTCATTTTGTCTATGCGTAAGTCCCCTTATTAGTACTGCTCTACTTGCAGTCTTAAATGTTATGTTTACATAACAAGTGCATTGCGACCAACAAGTATTTGATGCATTGGTATGTCATTTTTAATATAATCCACATAAATTTGACAGGTTAATCCCATGGATCATTAGTTGAATTTGTTAGGAATAGGAAATAACACCCCCCCCCAAAACAAAACAAAAAAAGAAACCACCCACACTCAAATTTTTCACACCTTCAGTCAGTCATTATGTTTATATCTGCTTATCCTTATCTCTATTTCTACCAGATTACATAAGAAAAAAAAATATAAAAAAAGGTTGATTATGCTGTGTTACTTATTGATATAGGTATAGACTAAATGAAGAAAAAGCTGAATGGATTATATACATTACAGATGTAGGGCAGCAGCAGCACTTTGATATGGTCTTTAAGGTATCTTTCAGATGCTAATGTCCAAACTATTTTATGGCTCCGGCATTTTGTTATCGTATAAATTGTTTTTGCTAATATAGTCATCCTAATTGGTTGACTTTCCTGACAATAATTGTTTTATGTTTCCTTACTTTTCTTCGCTGTGTTAAATAATCCATACGGTTTATTAGTCAGTTTATTTCTAAGAAGCCAGTCCCGGTTGAGACAAGTGTGAAGTTCCGAGTGTCATGTCATGTTTGATACAAGTGTCAAACTGGACCAAATATCCATTTTTGAAGCATTTATGCTCCATAGGTTATGATGAAATAAATTGTCAGGCTTTCCATTTCTATTCCAGGCTGTTAAGCGTGCGGGCTGGCTTCCAGCAGGTGGTGCTTCATATCCCAAAGCTACTCATGTAGGCTTTGGTCTTGTTCTTGGAGAAGATGGAAAACGTTTTCGAACTCGTAACACTGAAGTTGTTAGATTGGTTGATTTGCTTGATGAAGCCAAGAATCGCAGCAAAAGTGCCCTAATTGAACGTGGTAAATAACTGGATGCCTACTTTATGCTAGGAAATTGTGAAATTTCTAGTTCACATTATGTGCATATACAGGAAAGAAAAAAGTTCTTGTAGACTAACATTGATGAGTTGATGTGCCTATTTTGATACCATTTTGAGATTCTACACTGGAAGATGACATTCAAATTGTTGCTATTCTTTAGAAACGGCTAAAGATTGGTCTGAGGAGGAGATAGAGAAGACCGCAGAGGCTGTTGGTTACGGTGCTGTTAAGTATGTCACTTTTACTTTTGAAACTACCTTCAAATTTTCCTGCTCAGTGAGACTTTAATATTATTGTCAAATAATTTTAGTTAAAATATGACCGGTCTTGGGCTTAGGCCCCCTTTGTTTTCCTTAAAATTTTCCCTGTATTTGAGAGGAAAATTGACATTCTGTCCTGAGATATCAAGTTCTATAATATAACATTGCTTATTTGGTGTTACTTTGGATGGATGGATGCATGCATGTGTTGGAAAAGTCTTAGACTGAATATTTACATGCTATATTTAGTGTGCTTTTAAATTAGAGCTTCAGCTGTGAATTCTGTTGGCATGTGCAATTTCTTTTCCCTACAATCTATGTAAATATATTAGTACATATAGTAACTTTTATCCTTCCAAGTGCCCAATCAATTGTCTATTTCTGTGCTACTGCCATGAAGATTCATTTTAGTAACGTATGGTTATTTCTTTCTGTGCTAATGCTTCAATGTAACAATCTGTGAACTGAGCCGATGTTGGCTGTAAGAATGTTAAATGAGGGGCAGCCGCTTATTTCTTTCTCTTCAATTTGTCTTGACAGGTATGCTGACTTAAAGAACAACAGATTAACAAATTACACATTCAACTTTGATCAGATGCTCAGTGATAAGGTGCAGTAACAACATTCAAAATTTAAGTAATCCAATGAAACTACAGGGAAGAAGCTAGTTGATTTCAGGGCAATTTTACCTAGACCCATTTTTACAAGCCATAATCATTTACTCCCTTATATTTCACAATGTTTTTGAAAACGGTTAGAAACTACCCATAAACAAGTGTGTATTAAACTTCTATAAATAGTTGACTAACTCTTGTTATCTTCCGGAAGAAAAAAAAAGAAACTGTTGGTTATGATGTTAACGACGCCTTTTCGACATTGTGAAACAGGGCAATACTGCTGTCTATTTACTGTATGCTCATGCCCGAATCTGTTCCATTATCAGGAAATCTGGTAAAGACATAGAAGAGTTAAAGAGAGTAAGTTCCTTTTTTCCTCCTGGTTTTCTGCCTGTCTAGTTAGGTTGTGCCTATGTTCAAATAAATTGCATTTTTCCATAGTTGATATGACTCTTCCCAGTACTCACTCATCTAATTTAATCATGAGTTGTGATTTTAATCTACTAAAAATTTGAATAATGGACCACTTGAGTTTTGAAGTGATCTTGAGACTCCTTTACTGTTTTAATGCATCCATTTAAAATTGAACATGATTAAATTGGAGGCATGAATCACCCAAGACTAGCGTCGTTGTAATAAATATTCCCATTTATGTTGATATATGGCCAGTTTGCTGAATTTCCAAGTTGTATGTAGTGCTGTGTATCTCATGCTTATTTACTTGATGTGACAGACTGGGAAAATAGCATTGGATAATCAAGATGAGCGTGCATTGGGGCTCCATTTGCTACAATTCTCGGAGGTAGGACATGTCAAAAGGATATGAGGACCTTAATCCTTATGCTATTAGACCTTTATTCTGTACTTTAATATTTAAAACTTGATTGATTAATAGTGCTACTTCGCTTCCTTCAAACACGAGACTGGGACAAGATCATGACTCTAAATGCTGCATTGTGTTTCAGCTGCTTATTAGTCAATACACAATGATTCTTACATTCTATTTGTGGGATTTTCTGCTTTATTTTTCAGGTTGTTGAGGAGGCCTGCACCAATTTATTGCCGAATGTGTTGTGTGAATACCTATATAATTTATCTGAGATCTTCACAAAAAAATTTTATTCCAATTGTCAGGTATTGTTTCGACACTCAATTTCTTGCTGTATATTCTTGTATTTCTCGTCTTTCTCAGTAGTGAGGGCAAGAGAGTAGAGCTCCCAAGTGCCCACTAGCACATTGATGTAAAGTAAAAAAATTTTTAACAAGCTGTACTATTCATAAGCCAGCTCTACATAGTACATGGAATCTACATCTACCTTGCAGTATTTCTTATGGTGGCTGCTAAATGATGGCTTCTGGTTTTTTAATCTTGGAAAGTACCATTTCGTTGGTTAATCAGCTGAAACCCGTCCTTGACCAAATTGTTTTTGGAGTGTCCAAAAAATTATGGTAGTAGTGTTACTTACAGGGAAACACCATAGGCTATGCTTGGGAACCCCATTTTGTTGTGTTTCTCACAAGGAAACCACATTTTTGGGACACCTCAAAACGGGTTCCCAAACATTCACCTAGCCTGAATTGAAATTTATGGAGTTATGTCAAGAGCTTCGTAGTCTAGTGGCACTGAAGCTCCCTTGTAAAGGGGAGGTTATGGGTTTAATCCCTCTTATAACTTCAAGCCGTTTGTATCTACCCCTCTAATTCAGGAAAAGAATGTTTGGAGTCAAAAGAATGCTGACTCAAGCAATTTGATTGCAGGTTGTTGGGTCGCCTGAGGAAACAAGTAGACTCTTGCTTTGTGAAGCAACAGCCACTGTGATGAGAAAGTGCTTTTATCTCCTCGGAATTGTACCTGTCTACAAGATATGACTTGTGTTTTTTAATACACAATTTTGTGACTGCCATTTTTTGTACACAAGCTGTGTGCTCTCTCAACTTGTCTGAATTAAAAATTTTCCTTCCCCCGTGGCTTTAGTTTTACTGTTATGTCCACTTTGGTGGAAGAAAAGGGTGTAATAGAATGAGTTCTCTGTAATATTTTAACTGACTTTAATTTAACATGATAGGCTTTTCCTACTCAATTTTCTTCATCTACTTGCAATGGAAGCTCATAACCATTTACAGTGTTTTAACATTTTAATATAAGAAACTTGGGGAAATTGCACCTAGTTGTGATGTCCCTTGAATCCAACAGATGATCAATAAAAAACAAATAATCCTAATGTAACAAAAGATTGATTTAGTGTTTTTAATACATTTTAGTTAAATATATCAAGTACGTTCGACTTTATTTGAAATTTTCAGTTATATGGAATCATTAAATATTATTATTGCGAAATCAATAAGCTTATAACCTCGTGTCTTGATATTGTTTTGCATTTTCTACCCTAGCTGTATTGTTGGTTAGTTATCATGGATGAGTTTTTTTCCCTGGATTAAAACTCATCTTGGGTTGGTTAGTCAGATCAGTAACTCATTAAATCAATCTCATGACTGGTCTTCGTTTAAGAATCTTCTTGGACAGGTTGATGGGGTTGTATTCGGTATGCTGTGTTTATGCTTTAGTAACAGTTTTGAGGGATTATATATAATATATTCAATTTACTTGTACATTAATATTATTTATTTATATATTATTCCTTTTAGGGTTATACATGAACATTTTTTTGGTAATTTTTTTTGTATATTAAAAAAATATATTATTATTTTAATTATGATTTGGTTGACCCCAGTTTAACAATGGTTGGGCCACTAATCCTTAAACAGTTTAAATGGCTGATTCGATTTTTACTACCTTGATGTTTGTTTTCAATGCACTTCTAATCCAATTTCACATTCTCCGCATATCAATATATTTTCTAATATTTATAGGAACAACGTTAAATTCCGTTTTGTTTTTAAATAATACAGTTTAATCACCCTCTTCTCTAATACTCATAATGTTTATATTCAATGAAGTCCAAATGAGTAAATAAGACACCATAACAAAATTTTTTATTATTATGGGACACAATTACCTCTATAATATAGCATGGCCGGTGAAGTCTGCTATAGATTGCCAATAAAAGTGATTCAATCAAATAAATTAGTATTTTAAATACCCTTAAATTTTAAAAATGATTGTTACCCTCATTTCTATAAGGCTTCTTTCATCTTCTTGGATAGAGACCTTTATGACATAGAATCCCCCCCGACAATGACCCTACCTTCACATGATACGAAGTTCACAAAAAATTGTTCTTGAAATATATCGGCAACTTATTGCTAACGTTTCACAAGTTTTGAAATTGATTTGAAGGTCACCAATCCTAGAGTTCCAACACGTGGAATCATTGTTTGGCCAAACAAAAAAAACACGTGGAACCATTGCTTAAACTAGAGAAACCCAAGGAAAAAACATAGTAGTCAAGAAAAAGTAGAAAGAAATAAGAATGTAAAGAAACCAAGAAAGACATATCAATACCAATGTAAAAATATTTTCTCATCAATTAAGAACTCATGCACATATTGCAATGAAAAACTAATTTGTTTTATTCTAAATTTTATTCCTAATCACTCAAATTTGAAAATTGAAATATCTTAAGTATGTTAACTTAAAAATATAGAAAAATTAATTACTCCAAAAGCCCATTTTCATGTAAGATTTTAAGGGAGTAAAAAAGAAAATAATTATTAAAATTATTTAAGAGCCAAAAAAATAGAAAACACATTATAAAATGTTACTTTAAGGAATATTAAGAGAATATATGAAGAGGTTTAGTTACTCCAAAGTGGCTTAAATAATTTTAAAGCTTATTTTTTGAATCATTTAATCAATCAACTTTATACTAGAAATTTTGTAATACCCATTTAGTAATAATCCATTTAACTCACAAATAGATTGGATAATCACACCATAAAAAATGCCCATCTGTTATTAACTTGTAATTGGGGTTTAATTATAAGGGTTAAATCATGAATTATAACTATATTAATAATTATATTAATGTGGTACAAGTATACCAAAGAGCTTCATATTCCATGATTGTAGGGCTCTCCATAACTAGGTTATTTGTGCAATAAACTACATTAAAAATTATATTGATATGGTCAAATTTGAGTTAAGCGATTTACTTTATATTTGATTGATGAGGCGAATAATCACACTATCAAAATAATCCATACACAATTATTGGGGTTTGAATGTAAGGAAGGAAATAAATTGAATTTAAAATTAGACGTTAAATCAGGCATCATAATTATATAATTGTGATCCAAGCATGCCATGAAACTTCACATTCCATGATTGTAGGGATCTCTATAAATTATATTAACAATTATATTAATAATTAGGTTATTAGTGCTATAATTTTTAAAAATTATGTATTAATGGTAATGATTTGATTTTGAAATAGTGATTCCTAGTTTTTATTATTGGTGAACGAAAATTATGTCTCCATCAATGGTATTAATACTGCATAAGCAACCAATTGGATATTGATAACTTTTGATGTTAATTAGATATTAATTGAGATATTGATAACTTTAAATTGCATTTTCTTTTGTGTTTGAAGAATGATAGTAATTAACTTCATAAGAAACCAATTGGATTTCTAAAGAATAAATTCATAATTTCCCAAATGAATAGAAATTCTCACTAAATTTTATTCTTGTACATCTAAATCAAATAAATAATGTTCAGACATGTATCACCTCGAGTAATACTCCTCGTGTATCACATGGGAAGATATATCTTGTTAAGTTATAAAAAATAGTACTACTATATTTAAAAAATGGTGTTTCAAAATGAATTTATGTTTATGAAGTCTTTTAGAAAAGTTTGGCATGAAAAAGGGACACTCACTGCTAAGAAAGAATTGGAGCTATACGCCTTAAAAACATCTTTAGAATTTTGGTATAATTGTGAAGAAGTTTTATGGGCTTAAAGAGCAAGGCAGAGTTGGTTGCTCCATGGTGACAAGAATACAGAATATTTTCATGGTTATGCATCCACTAGGCGAATGAAGAAATTCATTGATCGAATCCAAAATTCTAATGGCTAGTGATTTGAAGAGTACGAAGAAATCCATGTTGTTGTAGTGCAATACTTCAAGGACGTTTATATTAATGCTAATAATTTTGAGGCCAACTTGGTGGAGCAAATGTTGAGTAATATTAATTTACCTAAATTGTCTTCTCAACATCTGGTTCAGATAAATAGACATTTATCATCTGGAGAAATTGAGAAAGCAGTCTTTCAAATAAAGGCAGATAGTGCTCCAGGGCTAGATGGCTTTCATGCAAGATTCTACCAAAAGTTTTGGCCCCTTCTTCAACAGGATATTACTGTAATGATATTTCAAGTTTTCTCTACAGGGTTTTTTTCTTGAGGAGCTAAATTGGTCTTTTATCATCCTAGTTCCAAAATGCAATAGCCCTACTACTTTTAAGGATTTTCGACCTATTAATCTCTGCAATGTCATCAACAAATTAATTTTTAAAGTTCTATGCAATCGCCTCAAGGAGATTTTGGGTGATATGATTACCCTGAATAAAAATGCTTTCCTTAAAGGTAGATTGATCATTGATAATATTATTCTCGCCTTAGAATGCCTGGCCAAAATTCATGGTACTCGAAAATGCAAGGACGACTGGTGTGCACTCAAATTAGATGTTGCAAAGGCTTACGATAAAGTTTCATGGCCATTCTTACAAACAATTCTACAGCACATGGGGTTTCCTCCTTGGATAATTCATCTAATCATGCAATGTGTAACGATGGTATCCTACTAGGTGATGATTAATGGTTCTCTAGGGAAGTTGTTCATTCCATCTCGGGGCCTTATACAAGGGGATCCCATATCCCTTTATCTCTTCTTCCTCTGCGCCAATGTCTTATCATATATGATTTATTAAGTGGAAAATTTCCAATGGTAGAAAGGCATCTATATTGGCCAGCATGTTGAACCTTTAATTCATCTCATATATGTGGATGATACTCTCTTTTTTTGTAAGGCTATAGAAAAGGATTACAAAATTTTCAGAGCTAAATTATCAAAAATCGAGTGTTGTTTTTAACCCATTGGTTCTATATCTTCTTAAAAAGATGTTAGCATACATTTTTGGAGTTCAATTTCATTCTCATTTAAGGAAATATTTGGGCACATATATTGACGACCCTCACTCGGACAAAAGGAAGTATGAAGAGATCATAGAAAGACTTGAGAAAAGGCTAGCTGGTTGGAAATGTCATCTCCTATCCCAAGCAAGTCGACTTGTCCTAATTAAAAATTCTATGTCTTCCTTTCTGGTATATCATTTTTCATGTATGAAGTTCTCTTAGCAGTTTTTTCATAAAATTTCTATGAAGATGGCCAACTTCTTCTAAGGATCATTTGGTGATTCATATAAGGCTCATTACCTGAATTGGAACCTGTTTTGTACTCCAAAAGATCAAGGGGGACTTCAGTTGCTACAACTAGAATTTTTTAACTCAGTACTACTGGTGAAGCACTTGTAGAGAGTAATAACTAAGCCGTCAACTTTGCTTAGTCTTATAATGCTTCCGAAATATATTTTTAAACTAACTTACAATAGTTCTAGCCTATGGAAACAAATTATTAAGGCAGGGATAGTGGTTTCTAGCCATCTTACTTGGCAAGTTGGCGATAAGACCTCCATCAAGTTAAATAGTCAGCTTTGGTAGCATGTGCTGCAGTCAGGTCTATCATATTCATCTTTGTGAGTATTAAACCTTATACTAAATCCATATGGACAATGGAATTGGCAACTTATCTCATCTCTTTTCCCCAGACAGGTGGTGGTGTAGTTTGCTTTTCACCATGTTCCTCTGTTGCAGTCTCAAGATACAATTAAATGGTCTGTCAATCTATATGGTCTATATACAGTAAAGAATGGTTATCGTATGTTAAGGGAAAATAACATCGACACTACAGATATGATTAATATCACATGTCAATTGCTTTAGAAATCTTTTCTCCACCCACGATTACAATTGCTTATATGGAAGATTATAAAAGGAATACTACCCACTTCTTGTCTATTGAAGTATGGGCATCTCACCACGGTGGAGGTATGTGTTTTTTGTGGCTTACCTAATAAATCATTAGATCATTTGTTCCTTTTTCGTCCATCCATTTGCTAGAGCTTGTTGGTTTGGTAGTGCTTTAGGACTTTGGGTTGACTCTTCTAAGCTTACATCATTATTATAATGGTTAACCTTTTGCAGGCTCTATCAAGTCATAGTCATTTTAATTCTCTTTTACCCTTCTATATTATACATAGCTTATGGTTTGCACAAAATAGTATTTTTCATGTAGGGTAACAATTCTCTCTTGCTCAAGTAATACCGACGTCATAAACCCAAGTAAGTGAGTATGTTGCTTTATGTCTGAAGCAAACTAATTCAAGCTCAAGATTGTTGCAGACAAAGGATGAGTGCACCACTTTTTGATCATGACAATTACAAGGATATAATGGACCTCGCTGGAACATAATGCTCAAAATCAAAATGACTCGTCCAAGAAATTGTATCATGGTTATCAATGTATGCTTTAATCAGAAAAGTTGTCATGCATGGAATATCTGTCCTCTAGTCAAAGTGGTTCTCTTCAACTACAACTATTGGCACTATGAGTGTATTTTGGGTCAAAGTCATATCGATCAGCCACATAAGTTCTCTTTATTTTGCACTCTAGTAGTCACATATTACAATTATTACTAAATGTAAAACCGTGCTGTGGAGGCTTTCCTACATATTACAAGACATATGGATAATGTTGAACAACTTTAATTTGTAGCTTTTTCTTTTTCTTCATAAATATATAATTATTGTTCATCGAGAAAAAATGAAGTCTTTTAGAGAATTATTATGTAATTAAGTTTTTTTAAGATGACTTAATGTTGGAAATAATGGGTGTGTGTGTCACAAGTTTGTCATTAAATTTTCTAAATAATTATTAATTTAATACATGTCATTATATCAACTATAATCTTGAAATCTTGTAAAATCTGGTTCACTAAGAAATGGGTCGGTTTTGGTTTATCAGTTATATTTGGATCCTTAAATAATATAATTTATTAGTGTAGTAATATCTTAAATAATACCCTAATAACGTCCTTTTTTACATTTATGAGAATCTCATGTCAAATAAACCTATATCCTAATTAATGTTCATAATATTACAAATAATTTAAAATCATATTGTCTAATATCTATTCATTTATGTAGTAATATGTAATTGTTACAAATAATTTAAAATGCGATTAACATTCAAATTAATACAAAAACGTGTCTAATAATTGACTAAGTTGGTATATAAGGGTTTTTATACCAAAAAAAGATGCATAGATTTAAAAGCTAATGTTACAACATTGAAATATTTCATTGCGTAATATTTATCTTAATATTTATCTTAATAATCCATCACTCTTAATACTAATAAAATGCTTTATCATTACAGAATTTGAATTTAAAATTAAAGGGTTAAATGCTGAAATAATGACTTTGATTTCATTCACAATTAAAATGAAAAACAAATGCTAAAGTAATGGTTGACTTTGATTTCATCAATTTTTTTTTTCCAAATATCATATTTGACAATTTGGTTTTATTATTATACAAAATATTAGATTTTATCTCAACAAATGATATCCCAATAAATATTCATTAAGTACCCCAATATTAGATTTTAATGCTACTAATGAGATGTTGTTAATGATATTTCTTTATTTCTTTTTATTTATATGAGGCAATGAGTAATTTCCATTTACTTCAATAGTGAAACAAGATTAGTTATGGTGAAGGAATGAAGAGGGGACGATTGGTGCTACTGCTAAGGGTTCTTCACTATGCTCAGGTATGACTTGCTCTTTTCCTTTCTATTTGTAGTTTCCCCTCAAGCACAAAACACCCCTTTTTTCTTAGCTAGGCTAACTCTCCCTCCCCTCTTTTTCACTCTTTTTTCTCCTAGTTGTTGATTTGCAAGAGCATAGGATAGCAGTTTCTAAAGAGTGGGACATGCAAAATCTTTTCCTTAAAACAATAATTAACTAAGGGTTTGATCAAACCATTTATCAAAATATTATCATGCATACAGTTGGACTTGGGACTTCACAAAGCCCAAAATAACTATTCACTACCAAGTCCAAACTCTTTAACTGAATAATACTTCATCATATATCAAAATATCCATATTAGATCAAGTTGTGGATCCATAAGTTCAAAACAAGTCATAAGACCTCTAGGCCACCTAATTCATCAAGAGTAACCCAGTCACAAAAAAATCAAAAGTATATAGTTAATGCATCAAATCTTCAAAATAAATCAAAGTATGCAAGATGAACCCTAATGTGGCATTATACAATAATCCAATGTATACCAAAAAGATGAAATCACTACTCTTAGCAGAAGTAGCTTAAGCTTCTAGAGTCTTCCCTGATGGACCCATACAAGAACTATCACCTAGAAAAATGTTAAATCAACGGGATGAGACAAATGCCTCAGCAACTAACAATCTATCTCAGTGGGCATACAAGTGCTCGTGAGGTGTCAAGTGAGACAATTATAAAATCATAGCATTATTAAAAATGTCACATGGCTACATATATAATATATCAATTTACAAGATCATAATCTCATTCTCATATTTATCACATAAGTGCATAAACATCAATACATAAGAATTTATTCTCTATCCTCCCTTATTTCCTCTGACTGAATCCATGGGCTAGTATTCACCTATGTGACTGGTAGTTTCACACAACAAACTCACCGATCAAGTGATAGTTACCGGCCAAAATCCACAGAGCATAAGATTAGACTATGGGTTCCCCCTCTAATACTTTAGTGGGGTGTCAAGGCCCTGCTAGATACAAATGGACTAAAGGACTAACAAGTGTACATATGAAAGCCTACTACCTTATTTCCTCTTTTTGTACAAGAATTCACACCTTATTTACTCTTTGAATAGCCTCCCATCAAAGCCACATCCACCATTGCTTTTCATATCAATATTCAAGAGATATAATGACAATGAATTATCACTTACCATTATCAATCACAAGTTATCAAGAGAATCTTTCTAATATCATAAATCAACACCAATTTATATAATATAATATAATATCACTAGTCATTTCTCCATGAAAATAAATCCTACAAGACAATTGCATTATCGACATAGTTTCATAGTTCTATACAATTAAAAATCACTCATAAATATCATATAAGCATACACAACAAGAGAAAAGTGATTACCTCTCGTCAAAACAAATTATTACTACAATGCTCCTAATCTAAGAGCTCAAACATACGATATAATTAATCTACAACAATCAATTTACTACACATTAATAATTCTTTGACTTATTTGAACAACTAACTTAATTAACTTAATTCTATAAATTTAAAGTTTTGAATTAATTACTCAAATTTCAATTCCACACTAAAATCCCAATGATTTATTTTAATATTAATTCAAATATTTTTCTTAACCCAACAACTCATTTACATAATTGATTATCATCAATTTCATTCCATTACATAAAATCTTCAAGTTAAAGTTTAGGGCATAACATTGCTAAACTATAAATCTTCACTTTAATAAAAAAATATAAACCGATTAAAACTTTAAGAATACCTCCAATAATCTAAATAAATCATTTGAGCCAAATTTAATTGGTTAAAAATGTCCAATATAGAATTATCTATAGGCTGATTATATAGAAAATTTATTATAAAATCTTATCCCACTAAATTGTTGGGATTGAGATACACAACGAAAGAATTTAAAATTTAAAATTGTAAAAGTTTACCAATTGCAATTGCGGATCTATCAATGATGTTTAAATCAAATTAGAAAGAGCCGTACCTTTTGAGTCTATTCGAATGCCCACAGTCATCAACACATTACCAGCTTTCAAATCTCCACGCTTAGTTGCTCCTGAAAAAAATTCCACAACATCAACAAGTCGGCTAATTCTTCTTTAGAGAGCATCAAACTCCATAAGTACGAGATTAACCACTTCCTGGTTACCATCAGCTTGTTAGGTTGGGCTAATACCAACTTTTTGAGTTTTGCCTTTTTGATCTTGAGGAGCCAACTACTCAGATCAGCTCCTTCTACTAGTATCTACATGAATACGATTCCAACACGGTTAGCGTGCTAGTGCCTCCAATGTCTCTCTAGAGTTTCTACTGCAGCTCTCTATTTTTTCATCATCCGTAGAAAACTCTAACTCTCACATTTTATAACTAGTCAATGTTATATATTTTATGGTGGATATTGGATTTTCAAATTAATCTTATTTCGAAATCCATATCATATCAATTAACACTTAATTGTTTTTGATAAGAAAATTAAATAAATATGGTTTAATTAAATATGTTCAACAGTTTTAATTTAACATATTTATTTAATCTGAATAAAGAGCCAATGGAAATAGATTTAATTTATCTTTATAAATTAAATCCGAGATATTATATCTTTATCATGTTATTAATTAAATTTTATTTATAAGATAAAACTAAATTTACAACTAACACAATATAATAATATTATCATATATATGTGTGTGTGTGTGTGTGTGTGTATAAAATTCATCCACCCAAGATTAACCATTACATTCATTAAATCTAGATATATTTTAGATTCAATGAATCTAGACATTATAACTTATGTTGGGCTATTTTTGTGTGCGACCTTGTAGGCCCATATGAAGTTGGTAGTGGGCTAATAATTACACTAGCCCATAAGTCACAAGCGGCATCTAGCAAGACATTAAGACTAACAAATTCATATGAGAATCGATAAATCAATACAACTTGTCATACAACCATATCACGTCCCTTTTATCACATGATATTTTGGTTAAGGATGAGGCATGGAGAATGTCATCCTCCTATTCTTGACTATTACTTTCTTGATCCCTGAGTAGTCTAACTATAAAAATGGAAACTCTTTTCCATCATGGTATGACCATACATTTGTTAGACTCACTCATCGAGGGGCCCAGTAATATCTCTCTACTAATGTGAGGAACAAATTCTATCTTGATCATTCACATTCCTCTACATAAAAACCACCAAGCCCGATCGTAGCCTTTATCATCATCCGGTCAAAGGTGACTTTTGACTAGGTCAAAATTTAGCGACTTTCATATAGGAATCCATTATGATATCAGGTTAAATGGTATAGTGACGTGGTTATACATGATATAAGATTATGACTTGATCCATGCAGCTTTCTCATAGTGGGTCGGTCCAACACATTGTATTCTTACAAGTGCCTAGGACTTTAATTCATATCTCTATACCTCTTCAAAGTCATACTGATCTTATTTCATCTTTGCTCTTGCATAGATGACCTACTAGGGACATTTAAGACAATCAATATGTTTTATCCAAGGATATAATTATCACAGTGAATATGCAAATAATATGATAATAAGATGGAGAAATTCATTAAATAACAATATTCAAAGTACAATGATTGGCCCCTAGGGCATAATTTCCAACATCCTCCCACTTGCACTAGGTACAATCATTAGTTTGCCTAATTCTCATTGTCCTAACATGACTCTCATGCTTTTCCTGTGCAAGTGGCTTGGTATGAGGATCAACAACATTGTCTTCTCCTACTACTTTATATTTTTTTTAATATCACCTCTATCATTAATTTCTCTAATGCGGTGAATTCGTCTGAATATATGCTTGGTCCTTTGATGTGACCTGCGCTCCTTGATCTGTGCAATAGCTCTACTATTGTCACAGAACAAATCTATTGGATTTGAGATGGTAGGCACCACCCCTAGTTCAATAAAAAACTTTTTGATCTAAACGGCTTCCTTACCTGCATCTGATGCTGCTATATACTCAGCTTTTGTTGTAGAATCTGCTACAGTACTCTGCTTGTAGCTCTTCCAGCTTATCGCACCACCATTTAAAAGGAATATATATATATATATATATATATATATATATATATATATATATATATATCCATATTGCAATCTAAGATCATCTTGGTCAGTTTGGAAACTTGTATCTGTATAACCAGTTACGCATTGCTCATAATCCAATCTACCATGTACTAAGAATAAGTCCTTAGCCATTCTCAGGTACTTTCGATATTCTTAATAACAGTCCAATGACCCTTATTAGGATCTTGTTGATATCTATTGGTCATACTTAAGGCAAATGAGACATCTGGTCGAGTACATAACATGGCATACATGATGGATCCAATAGCTGAGGCATATGGAACCTTGCTCATGCGATCTCTTTGATAAGGTGTACTAGGACACAGATCCTTGCTAAGATAGATGTCATGAGACATGGGCATGTAACCCCTTTTTGAATCCATCATATTGAACCTATGCAGTATTTAGTCTATGTGCTATGACTTAGACCTATTAGCCTCTTCGATCTATCTCTATAGATCCTAATCCCTAGGATGTAAGTGGCTTCACCTAAGTCTTTCATCGATAAAGATTTTCCTAACCAAGACTTGACACTCTGTAAAGTAGAAATGTCAAATGTCATTCCTAATGAGTAGGATGTCATCTACATAAAGCACTAGAAATACAACTGTGCTCCCACTAACCTTCTTGTAATGAATGAATCCAAACTATTTTGATTACTTCATCAAAACGATGATTCTAGCTCTGAGATGCTTGCTTCAATCCATAAATAGATCTTTGAAGCTTGTATACCTTACCAGTGTCCTCTGGACGCATAAAACCTTCAGGTTGTGTCATGTATATATCCTAAAGGAGCTTTCCATTAAGGAAGCCTATTTTGACGTCTATATACCATATTTCATATTCATAATATGCTACAATAGCAAGAAATATTCTGATTGATTTGACCATTATAACTAGGGAAAATGTTTCATCATAGTCTACACTATGAATTTAAGTAAATCCTTTTGCAACCAATCATGTCTTGAAGACATTTACATTGCTATCCATGTTATTTTTCTCCTTGAAAACCCATTTGTACTCGATGGTTTGACTAAGGTCTATACCTGATTTTCGTATATGGATTGCATTTTAGACTTCATGGGATTTAGCCATTTTTTGGAGTTTGGTCCCATTATGGCTTCTCGATAGGTTGTAGGCCCATTCTGCTCAATGAGCAACACATCATGACTTCTAGCAATCAGAAATCCATATCTCTAAGGCTGATGTCGTGTCCTATCAGACCTTCGTGGGCCTTGTGTTACTTGAGGAGGCTCAAGATCTTATTGTGAGTCTTCTCCATTTTCCATTTGTGGTTTGTACTATCTTGTGACTCTCAAACTTCTTCGAGATGTACCTTGCTCCCACTGGTTCTTTTAGAGATAAACTCTCTTTCTAGAAAGATACCATTTCGGATTACAAACACTTTGTTATCAGTGGGATTGTAGACATAGTATCCCTTTGTTTCCTTAGGATACCCCATAAAGAGGCACTTTGAGGATTTGGTTGCTAATTTATCAGAGGCTTGTTATTTAACATAAACCTCACATCCCCAAATTTTGAGAAAAGACAAACTAGATTTCTTCCCAGTCTATATCTTATATGGTGTTTTTTCAATTGCTTTATATGGAACATGATTTAGTGTGAACGTAGATGTCTTTAGGGCATGGCCCCAAAAGGACGATAAAAGATCTGTTTGACTCATCATAGATCGAACCATATCTAATAGTGTTCGATTCCTTCACTCAGAAACATCATTCCATTATGGTGTTTCTATAGGAGACAATTGTGAGATTATCCCACAACTTCTAAGATGGTCAATAAACTCTTGGTTCAAATATTCACCACCTCGATCAGATCAAAGTGCTTCAATTGTTTTTTCAAGTTGGTTTTGTACTTGATTTTGGAATATTTTAAACATTTCAAAAGATTCAAATTTATGTTTCATTAGATAGATATATCCATATTTACTAAAATCATCTATAAATGTAATAAAGTACATATAACCTCCTCTAACAGCTGTATTCAGTGGTCCACATACATCCGTATATACGAGGCTCAAAAAATTAGTGTCCCTCTCACTATGCACAGTAAAAGGTGCCTTTATCATCTTTCCTAATAAGCAAGATTCACATGTATCATATGATTCAAAATTAAATGAGTTAAGAAATCCATCTTGATATAGCTTAGAAATGTGTTTCTCATTTATATGGCCTAGATGACAATGCCATAGGTAGGTTAGATTCAAATTATTTGACTTGATCATTTTTGGTCTTTTTCGGATCTTTGAGGTAGAGCTTGTAATTCCTCTTCCAATGAATAGGTTCATTACTGAAAAAGCATACTCCTTCCTTTAGAGGCTTTGCCTTCTTGGCCACAGGCTTTATTTCGGGTTTGTTTGACTCTTTAGTCTTACTTTCTGAGCCTTTAGCCTTCCCTTTGCCCTTGCCTTTCTTTTTCATACCCCTTCCTTTCTGAACCATCAAAACAGTGTTGGGCTTTTTCTTAATGTTCCACTCAGCAATTTTAAGCATCCCATGCAATTCAGAAATTGATTTCTCCATGTTATTCATGTTGTAGTTCATAACAAACTGGACATAACTTTTTGGGAGTGAGTTCAAGATTAAATATATAGCTAACTCCTAGATCATGGGAAATCCAAGCCTCTCAATGTGATCAATATAGCCTTTCATC
Organism: Albizia julibrissin; assembly: GCA_037074505.1. Lineage (NCBI taxonomy): Eukaryota > Viridiplantae > Streptophyta > Magnoliopsida > Fabales > Fabaceae > Albizia > Albizia julibrissin. The sequence goes on along the minus strand of CM073478.1, from coordinate 42,339,943 downwards.
TTTAACACATGAGCACTAACTGATGCACCTTCAACCATCTTGCAGGAATGTAAGACTTTTGTGGTCTCATACCTTTGTTGCCATACATGTTGTTAGAACATTTCCTTGAGATGCACAATTATCTCATGAGCCTCCATAAGTTCTAGATATCTTTAGAGCTCTGGAACCATGGTAGCAAGCATCAGGCAACCTACATCCACATAGTCTTCCTTATGCTTCGTGTAAGCATATTTCTGAGCTCTTAGAGTATTGGCTGTAGTCTCCTTAGGAATGGGTTGATCTAGGACATATGCCTTTCTTTCCTTCTTAAGAACAATTCTCAAGTTTCTGAACCAGTCAAGAAAGTTTGTCTCATTGAATTTGTCCTTCTCAAGGACTGATCGCAATGATAGTGTAGCAGTATTACTAATCGACATGATTCTGCAATTAAAATATACAAAGTTAGTTAGTAATCTCCTACTAAATTAACAACCCTTAATGTAATAATTAGTGGGCTAAGATCCAGATTTCGCTTAAATTTAAGTCCATTTTGGCATGGCGCTTAAATTCAAGTTATTTAGATAAGTAACCTCTTTACCAATTACATCACATGTAACTCTTAGATCTTTATGGGATTTGATCATTATATGATCTGACATGTTTAATCCCATCTAATGCCTTGAGATCCAAAATTTTTTTGTTAATCTCAATTAAGTCAAAACAATAATAAATTTTATGAGTAGCACCATCACTCATGCTTGTCTTACCAAGATAACTCAAATGTGTAACGACCCGCCTCATATATCCCTTATTACTGATCTTATTCAGAGTAGCAATGCGTAGTTCAGTGGGCACACAAGAATAACATGAATATACTGATAATATTAATACAATATTGCTTGATTATAATACAAAATTTTCCCCACCAGGGGTTTACACAATATTTACAGACCTTCAAACAACCAGCAATAGTCCTCTTCGTGCATACCTCTTTTCTGATCTCAGCACGTTTCCAATGCTCACCTGTCTGAATGGTTGTTTGGGAGGAGTGAGATTCGAGAGAATCTCAGTAGCAAACATTACCACTGTGCATGCCAGATATATATGAATGCATGACATGCTTGCCTACACTATTTCATGCCAACATAATGACATGCTGCATGCTCGATGTTATGACATACATATGGCCATTGCACAAATATAGCAGAGCTTCAACCAATCATATATGTTCCACACAAATAGGCAAAGCAGTCACATAATCAATGCAAGACATACATATTACATACATACAAAAAAGGTAAGTTCACTACCTCTTGGATTTTATGTCATTCTCTTCTTGTCCCTTGATCCGCCAACCATTGCTCCTTCTTTATCACTTCATGACCCTAGATAAGAATGACATCATTAGAGCCATGAAGGGTGAATGTCCAATGGCTCACATTATCCCTATAGGCTTACTTTCACCCTTAGAGTTCATTCCAATTATATTTGGCCAATTTCTTACTCAAATTCGCATGGTACTCAATCTACCAGCATTTTTGACCAAACTTTGGAAAATCATAATTAATTCTATAGAATTCTAATTTAGGTGGTTCAAAGCTATATTTGAATCCCTTTAAGTTTAGTTTTATATAAAAATACTAGATTTTAAACGCCACCACTACACCATTCCCAGAAATTTTCCAAACACCAACTGTTTCAGATTCTTTCCAGAAAATAGGGAATATCTTTAACAATTCATATCTCATAGAATACTTGTCCAATTAACCATTATGACCTATCAAGTTAAAGGTATATGTCTCTATTTTTAGACTGGAAATTTTCATGGTCATTGGATAACATTTGATTACTCAAAAAATCGTTAAAATGACACTGCCTCCAGAAAACGAAATTCACAGCATTTACTCTTCAACTTCCAAAAATTCTCAATTCATATACAAGCATCCAAAAATCATGAACACTTGTATACCTACACAATTTCGCCTTCTAAATCCAATGGAAGTATCAAAATTAAAAAATTTCTACTCCTTCTCCACGAAAAATCCAGAACAGAAACAGGAATTTATAGTTCTCAGAAAGAGTTTGTCGGTTTCTCGTTTTCTTTGACTTAATCACTTCCTTGCTACTCCTAATCAAATGATTAGCTATTTAAATACTCATTAGACATCATTTAGCCATTAAAAATACCAATTTAAACCATAAATGAATAGTACCCAACTTCCTCTATACTCATCCAAACGACAAACCAATCGGTTAAAAAGGAAGCTTACGCTTACCTCTACTCGTTTCCACAAACGGTTTGGAATTCCGGCAACACCCCGGCCGGTGAGACGGCACCAAATACCTCCAAATGAAAATCCGAAACTGTAGGAATGAAGATCCCGATGAGTAAAGAAAGTTTCCTGAAGGGTACTTTGAGAGAGGATGCCGTTTCGGCAATGTTACGGAGGAAAGAACTTCCTCTCTCTTCTTTCTCCATTTCTCTACACTTTTTCTCTCTCTTCTTTCAGATTTTTCTCCGTGAAAATTCTGAGGAAGATGATGATTTAATGATTAAATGGGGTGTCAATTAGCTTTGCCACTTGTCACAAGCTCATTGGCCCAAATAATGAATTTTCGCACAAAATATCAAATTCTGCAGATTTTTCATTAACTTTGAAAATTCATATCTAATTGTAAAAATTTCCAATTGGAGTGATTCTAAAGGCTATGTGACCCTTATTAAGTCTAGTTTTAAGAAAAAATATAAAATTTAGCCAATTGAAAGCTCACTCTTTCCAGAATTTTAATCTTTGAATGTTGTCCCATAAAATAATTAATTTCGCTGGGCTAAATTCAAAAATTCATTTCTCTTTGTGTACAACTTCAAATGAGTTATATGACATATCAAATTAAAGCTTGATAAGTATACTTTCATTATGGAAAGTTTCATAATTTTTCACCATCATTTACCCATCGAAAAAGGTTACACAATTACCACTGCCACACAGGGAATTTCACTGGTGGCAAAATTACTTTGTGTTCCACTTTACTATATTATGTGTGACTTCCAATCACTTTATTTTGTTATTCCCCGAGCTCTTTAGCTCACCATTATAATTCCTTTTAATATCCAATGATATAAAGTAATTTTGAGGAATTTAAACATGTCTCATAAGGACATTTACTAAATCAGGGTCTAGCAGTCTACTTAATCCAGGCTTAATCTTATGCCTCTAGTCCCAAAATTCAGGATATTACAAAATGCATCCACTTTGATGGAACTTACAATTGAGCGATCTAGGTTTTGACAAGGATTCATTAATTGATGGCATTATGACTTAAGTTTTATTCAGAGGGCTTAATCAATTAGTTTTGTTTATATGAATGTAATTGTGGTTGTATGTCATACAAATAAATACATATAAACGCAAAAGTATACATGCAATGATCTAATCAAAAGCACAATTTAAACGTGACACAACATGGTTCACCTAACCTAAAATCCTCCCAAGCTAATAAGAGAACTTCTCTAAATAAGAAAAAGAAATGCATTGAGAGAAACATCATTTAAGCATACGAGGGGAGTGGGATGAGAAGATAATGTACATTGAGACTATTTAGAGGAAGGCACGGCATGCAAGCCATATTTAAATATTACAACCCTTGTAAAAACTAAAGCCATGTTGTTCACCATACCCAAACAAGTTTGAAAATAAACTACAACAAGCAACAGTTCATACAATATGAAAAGCAATGTGAAGCAATAAATGTCGTGATTAGGTTATATCGTGCTACGAACAGTTAGCTATGGTGGTCCCGCTAAACTACAAGATTTTTCACCTAACTTTGAAAAATCATAATTAAATCTAGAAAAATCCAATTGCAGTAGTTCAAAGTTCTATGTGACCCTAATTAAGTATATTTTTAAGAAAAATATATCCTTCATAAAATTATACATGCACTATTCCAAAAACTCTAATTAATCCTCACTATCACAAAAAAATTCCAGATTTAATGTCTAACTTCAAAAATTTATATCTCTTAATGTAGTGACCCAAATGACACATATTATATATCAAATTAAAGCTTAAGATGTTTAATTTCATTCTAGAAAGTTTCATGGTCATTGGACAAGATTTGATCATTTAAAACCTCGTCACAATTAGAGTTCCTCCAGAAAACAAAATCTAGCAGCACTACTACTTTAACTTCCATCTTTGGGTTTTTAATCCAAACCTTCTAAAATCATGTTCAACTTATATATCACATATATAAGCAAAAAATAAGCATTAAAACTCAATTTAAATGCACAATTGACCTGGCTCTGATGCCACTGTTAGGATTGGGAAGCACAATGGAAGAATTTAAAATTTAAAATTGTAGAAGTTTACCAATCCCAATTGTAGATCTATCAACGACATTTAAATCAAGTTAGAAATAGTTGTATCTTTTGGTTTGCTTGAATGCCCACAGTTATCAACACATTTCCAGATTTCAAATCTCCACACTTATTTGCTCCTGAAACAAATTCCCCAGCATCAAAAAGTCGGCTAATTCTTCTTCGGAGAGCATCAAACCCCATGATTACGAGATTAACCACTTCCCGGTTACCATCAGCTCATTGGGTTGAGCTAATATCAACTTTTTGAGTTTTTCCTTTTCGATCTTGAGGAGCCAATTACTCAGATTAGCTCTCTTTATTGGTATTCACATGAATACAACTCCAACACGGTCAGCGTGCTAGCGCCTCCAATGTCTCTTTAGGGTTTTTGTTGCGGCTCTCTATTTTTTCATCATCCGTCGAAAACCCTAGTTCTCACCTTTTATAACTAATCAGGGTTATCTATTTTATGATGGATATTGGATTTTCAAATTAATCTTAATTAATTTTGAAATCCATATCATATCAATTAACACTTAATTATTTTTGATAAGCAAATTAAATAAATATGGTTTAATTAAATCTGCCAACAGTTTTAATTTAACCTATTTATTTAATCTAAATAAAGAGTCAATTGAAATAGATTTAATTTATTTTTATAAATTAAATCCAAGATATTATATCTTTATCATGTTAGTTATTAAATTAAATTTATCAGATAAAAATAAATCTAAAAATAACACAATATAATATTCATCCACCTTAGATTAACCATTACATTCATTAAATCTAAACATATCGTAGATTCAATGAATCTAGACATTGTAACTCGTGTTGGGCTATTTTTGTGTGCGACCCTATAGACTATATGAAGTTGGCAGTGGGCTAATAACTACACTAGCCCACAAGTCACAAGCGGCCTCTAGCAAGACAATATAACTACTCAATTCATATGAGAATCGATAAACCGATACAAACTATCATACAACCATATCACGTCCCTTTTGTCACACGATATTTCGGTTAAGGATGAGGCATAGGGAATGTCATCCTCCTATTCCTGACCATTACTTTTTCGATCCCTGAGTAGTATGACTATTGAAATGGAAACTCCTTTACATCATGGTATGATCATACATTTTTTAGACTCACTCATTAAGGGGCCCAGTAACATCTCTTTACTAATGTGAGGGACAAATTCCATCTTGATCATTCACATTCCTTTACATGAAAACCACCAAGCCCGATCGTAGCCTTTATCATCACCCCAGTCGAAGGTGACTTTTGACTAGGTTAAAGCTTAGCGACTCTCATATAGGAATCCACTATGATCTCAGGTCAAAGGGTATAGTGACATGTTTATATATAAGATAAGCTTATGACTTGATCTATGCAGCTTTCTCATAGCGGGTCGGTCCAGCACATTGTATTCTTACAAGTGCCTAGGACTTTGATTCGTATCCCCATATCTCTTCAAAGTCATGCTGGTCTTATTTCATCTTTGCTCTCGCATAGATGACCGATCAGGGACATTTAGGACAATCAATATGATTTATCCAAGGATATAGTTATCACAGTGAACATGCAAATAATATGATAACAAGATGGAGAAATTCATTGAATAAAAATATTCAAAGTACAATGATTGGCCCTTATGGCACAATTTCCAACATAAATAACAATAATAAATTGATTAAAATGAACTATTAATCATCATTTACATTCCTATAGTTATATATTGACAAAACTCAATACTTGTCTAAAATCCAAACCCTAAAATATTCCTTAATAAGCACAAAATTACTATTATAATAAAGAGAAAATTATTCAGAACAGTTTTTATGAGGGGTTTTGTTATTAGAAGTGATTTTGAGTATCTTATTGATCTTTAAAGCTTTCCCTAAGCTCTGAAAAAATGGCGGACAAGCGAGAGGAAGAAGACTCGGCACGAGCACTCTCTCTCCCCACTATTTGAATTGACTGTTAGGGGGAATATTTAACAAATGACCTAGGGAAAAAATTATAGTTATCAATTTTTAGGCATTTTCTGATTTTATTTTTTAAAAACTTTAGTTATTTTAATCCATTATTTTTATATAAATATTTTTTTAATTTATTATTATTCCTTTAAATTTCTATTTCTTTTATACTTATAATCATATTTTAAATAAGCCCCTTTTTATTTTGATAATTGCAAGATAAATTCATTTATCATAATTAATTCTTTTCTTAATTGTAATTAAATCTTAATTATAAAAATTAGGATGTTACAAGACATATTACTTAACATTTTTTGAATCTCTTATTGTATGGAAGGCCTTTTGACATTAATGATTACCTTCTACTTTAAATTCATGGAGTATAGCTTATTGTTTTTCGAGAGTATATACTAATATATTGAATATTTTAATTTTATGTGATATCAATTTCATTGTGACAATGATATTAGGGACAATTTCATTTTTAGTGATATTAGTTTATTATTCTATGTCCTAAATTCTCTTTTAGGACAATAAAAATTGTTGTGTAGCGTCTAATTTTTGTTGACCTTGTATGTGACATCTAATTTAAATTCAATTAATTTACAATTTGGTTTATTATTGTTGAATTATATTGGGTTTAATAACTTATATTAGTTTATAAATGCATGCAGAGATTTGTTGCATTTAACTTCAATCTCTTACTGTAATATTAACTAGGCCCGTATTTCATGCACATACACTTCCAACAACACATCCCTCAATTTTAGGCGATGTAGTTTATTTCTATATATGACTGTATTATTATCTTACTACTACAAAAATTGTGATATATGACGATTATTAACTGCCATACATCACGGTTTTAAACTGACATATATACGGGCGCTATAAAAGCTCGACGTAGATATATTACAGTTTCAAATTGTTTCTTATTTTGGACCTATTATAACAGTTATAAACTTATAATATAACACCCATTATATATTGAGATTTGGTAAGGCCATGATCTGACTATTGCAATGATAATAATAAGGAGCACAAGTAAACAATCGTCATAATATATAGTAATGCTTGCATGATACATAACAGTCTCATTTTACAACTGTTATTTATTTAGTAACTTACATAATGGTTTGTATATAAGAACTGTTAATTTTAATAAAATTTAATAACAGTCTCACGTAGACAACCGTTATGTATTAAGTACATAAATAACAATTTATAACCATGAATATTTATAATACATGATAGTTTTTTATATAATAATCGTGATGTATGGATATAAGACTCTTCAAGTGAAAGTTTCTGAGCTAGTTAACCTCCTTTATACATATAATAGAACAATAGTACCTCCAACACCATGTGGCTATGCAATTTGGCATGTATCAAGACATTTCAGGCTTTGTAGGAAGAATAAAAGGAAACTATTGACATATATAAGTGATAATGTAACTGGTGACCTATATATAATTGTATCTCTTTAAAGGAATTAACTCTTGAGTTCAAAGGCTTGCATAACCCCTGTGCCCTTTCTGATAGGGTAATTTGTTTTATCCCATCTTTCTTTGCTTTCCAAGCTTAATTGCTGAAGAGACATAAGGTATAGGTGAACACTTATATTATTATATATATAGAACAAGAGTGCGATTGATTCTAGCAACAAAGCCTAGAAAATTTTGATCCATCCAAATTGTATGGCTACCCCATATTGGAAGTACTACTCTATTGTGTATATAGAGATGAGACCAAGTAGCTCAAAAACTCTCACATTGAAGAGTCTATGATTGATCACAATGTTGAATTTCACATCTTTTAACTTGGTGCCACCTACTCAATAGAAATACAAGAAAGGAACCTTCAGTCAAAGCAATATGGGATTTCCAAAAAAAAAAGGCATAACTTCACAACAATATGTCATCTGAACTATTTATTCACTGAGCTTGTTCGTGTATGACTCTTGGTACATCTGAACTAGTTTATTCATAAAGCTTGTTCATGTATGATTTTCATCAGTATAAATCAACTAGTTTATTCATCACATCTATTAAAATTTTTGAAATAATTTCTGAAGATATGGATACTTTCAAAAAAGGAGATGTATTTTCCATAAGGATCTTATCTTCAAAAGTTACTTTAAAAAAGATCAATAAAGTAGGAATCTTTAGATAAATAAATAGGTTGATAACTTCTTGTAGTAGGAAATAAACCTTCGATTGGAGAAATAATAGGTCTTTAAAAAATATAACTTCACAAAAGCAAGTTAATGTTAGGATGGGAATGAGGACGAACTATTTCTTCCTCCTTTGATGATGAGAATGAGGAGGAGATGAGGATGAGGATAAGGAAGAGGAGAATGAACAGGATAATGAGGATAGCGGTGGTGAAGGAAAAGGGGGAAATAAAGGCCAATGAGGGGATTAAGGCCAAGTTAGAGTATTATTATCAGCGTGGGGAAGGAGAAAGGTTTTGAACCATCATGTCATTTGTTGTTTCATAATGGTTTATGCTTAACAACCATAATTCTTATAAGACAAAATATGACGGTTACTGATTACCACAATTATTTATTTGTTTGGACTTCTATTAAGTGATGTGTTTTACTTACTAACTGTTGTGTATCTCAAGAACTAAACACGTTGCCCCCTCCGTTGTCACTAGCACCTCTA